>CM037842.1:3465839-4830602 GCA_021234535.1 Stichopus chloronotus
GTGCAAAGGCACAGGGCGAGGTACCTGTTTTGGGATATGAAGCGGTTTACTAACGTCAAATTCAATGTCATAGCCCGTAACATAATTCAGAATGACTTCATCGCTAGTAATTTCCTGCCATTGAGTCAGAAAATGCTGTAAGCGTCCCGCAGTAAGTATTGGTGCGGGCTGGAAAGGCAAAACACATACCTCACCTGATGGGTCTAATTCACATGACGTCTCCCTCGGCCTCTGAGCGGTACTCTGCCATAGGTTTGATTCTGGTGAGAGTACTGTCGATTGTCTAAAAAAGGCTGGTAGCGGCGGTCTGTGCGGCCCCGACCTCGTGCCTTTCCTCTGCCACGTCCCCGAGGATTTCCCCTTGAGGAGTACATGCAACGCTTACTCAATTTGTTCGCATCAGCGATATCTCGCAGCTGTTGCGAGATATCGTCACCAAATAGGAGCTTTGAAGCTCCAGTAGGTTTACCGAACAGCGCCTTATACTCAGCTTTCATTTCAGGTTTGATAAGGTCACGGCGAAACTGATTCAGGTCACGATTGGCGGTCCCAAGAAGAACCATGGAATCCGTGACTTTGGTAAGGAGGGATTCCTTATCTATATTAGACTTACTGACCAAACTGTCATTGAGGATGGCTGTCAGTGCTGTCATAGCTTTTAAAGACAGCATTTGAATTTTTTGTAATTTAATATCCCTCGCTCTACTTGAAACTTGTAAATTGTCCCAAATCAGTCGATTGATTTGTGTGACCTGCATTAGCTCAATGTTTTCTGGTTTAGGATATTTGTTACACTTTTCCTTTAACTTGGAAGGCGGAATTTTAGTGGAGCAAATGTTAGAGACAAGGGTCGCAATCTTGTCTTGCACTTTTGGGCCCTTGGTTACTACCGTCAAATCGGAAGCAGTTCATCAAAAACTTGCTCATCAAACTGTTGCTGACTCACAACATTAGTGTTTATCGGGCTGGTTACAGGTTCAATGTCAGAATCCCCCAACAGTTTACTGATTTCATCATCAAAATCCAGTTGGGCTTGACTTACTCCAGCTGGAGAATCCAAATTAATTTCCTCAACAATTGCCTCGGTGTTTGGAGGTTTATTTACTTGATCTGCCAGTTTCTGCATTTGCTCTTGCATTTTGGCAATGACTTCATGGAGGTTTGGTTTGGTACTACCTTCTCCCATGGAGGAACATCCTGCCCCTGTCATATCGGTATGCAGGTCAACAGAGGGTATGAGATCCTCCTGATAGTCTATCTCCTCGGCCATATTGGCAATTTTTGATAGGTACTGTTCTATAAATGACTCAGCCTATGTATCGATAGAACGGAATATCACAGACGAGCCCGTATGGGGTGATATTGTATGAGGATTGGCTGAAAATGCTTTCTTGTCTCTAGTAAATACGAGTTTGGTTAACATATTATTAGCAATAACAACCACTGTACTCACACGTCGAGCAATATACTGACGGTGATGCAGGAGATTGCACGAGGATAGCAATATACTTCCCGTGCTACCTGTTCTTTTACTTGCAATACTTAATATTAGCAAAGGCTTTAGCCGTAAACTAGTTTCTGGCCGCAGACGTTATTGTTAACAAATAAAAAGCAAGTAACAGGTATTCGGAGTCTCTACTTCTAAGATTAACAAAGAGATTCTAACTTTGAGTAAGCGCTACTGCTTTCCTCACTGGTGTTCAGCTGTTAAGGCAGAGAATTTATATCCTCTGTCCGTCACCACCTGCGCAAGTTCTCACTTGTTGAAAGCTTTAACACAATGAATAAGAAGAAGAGCCCAGCACACAAAAGGCTGGTTGCTCGGCAGGAGGTAAGCTCTGAACGGCGTACTGAGAAGTAGAGACAATAGTAAATACTGGCTAGACAGAGAAGAGAGGATGTAATATACGTCCTCTCTCTCCAAAACCTAATCATGCAGTGAAGCTGGCTGGCCAATTATGCTATCTCATATAATTACCCCGAAGTGAGTGTAATGGGAAGTAGAATCACATGTGTCGTAGTGCAGTGACCGTCCCTGGCAATGGGTGGCGCCATTTTGTTTTGACCTCGTTCGCCATTGTCATTTGCAATTATTTGTTTGAAATAATTATTCCTGATTTTTTTCCTCTTATTGCCGATTAGGTAGGGTCCGCTCTAATTTAACCCCCCCCCCACCTTGTGGTAGCATTTCTTAGAGATTGTTGCCAATACCACTATTAATTTTCCCTTTGACTTCCACACATAATCGCAAAATAATGTGATCCCTAAGGCCAGCTTGTAGAATTTTTCAACAGATATGATAAGCTACTACCCTGTTGAAAGCTAACACATTGGCCATCCATGGTTTTTTTTTTAATTTTTTGTACCTCAGGTGGTTAGATTTTCTGTTAGAGGCCGTCCAAATTACCAGATCTTGTCACTGGGGTAAATCACACATCGCCTCGAATGATACTGCTCCGCCACCCAAAAGTCCATAACTTTTCCATAATTACTTCAATTAACACCATTTTCGCACCATGTATACCTCAACTCGCCTTGTTCAATATTCAGTCCACAAAAGAACCCATCTCAAAGGATGAGGTACCAAACAAGTTGCCAAAATGTTTTTGATAGGGACTTTTACCGACACAGGTGAACAAAATGAGGAGGGATCTCCAACTCTACAGCACTAGACCCCTTTGGGGTATGCTACCATTAGGCCTAAGTGAATTTTTCGAATTTATGTCCAAAAATGGGTTTATATACTAATTGCCATGTGGACTAACATTAATTAAGAAAAAAAATTCAAAATTTTACGCTTGACTGGTTTTTACGCATACAATTAGTTTCTCTGTGAAAAAAATGTACACAAATTTGCTAATTAGTTGAAACAAACTAATTTGGTTGCTTTAAGCAAAAGTGATGATTGTTTTGGAATTATGTGCATGGCTTAATCTAGCCTATAATTTATCTAGAAAGTGCGAAAAAGGCCACAACATAGCTTGTGCGAGTATCGAGGGAACTTTAGAATCCTCTTACGGAAGGTTGACATTTTCACCTGGAATGAAGATGATGTAAGCCGTTTTGAATCGCACAGGTATACTTTACACTCAAATTACAGGCCTCCGCAGAAAATTTCAGTGATTTGGGTGTGCTTAGAAAGTTGTTCACGGGTGTAACGTACAGTAGCCTACCATGATGGCATGAAGGCAGCAGTATGTTGTAAGGCTTGTAAGCGTTGCAAAGTTTGCACTACTTCCCCGAGTTACCTGTTAGTTACACAGTAAAATCAACGTATAGGTCCTTTTTCTTTCCTTGGCATTTTGTACACATCCTGGGGCTAATGTATGAAGTAGATTGCATGCCATGTTTGGAACCTATTCTAACCATTGGACACAAAGTGTCATGTGTTTTGCTTTTCTTTTTCTTTTTTTTTTTGGTTCGTCAGCCCGCTGAAAGGCTGTATTGCATCACCCTATGCTATATTTTTACCTCCTGGAAAGGAAAATTCTCAACTGGTTCTAAGTTACAGTACTCTTAGATTGACAGCAAATTTGAAAGATGCAGAGCAGCTCGTATTACACAGCGTACACAGCGGTCCATTGTTTTGATTACACATGTGGAGGAATTTAAGACAGGCTGCATGAGGGAGGGACTAGAGGTAGGTGTTTGGGAGAATTGAGACTGTCTGGGGTGATGGTTACAGCCTTTAATTCTTGCACTTTGATTGCTTGGCTGTATATTTGACAAAAGCTGCAAACAGTGTGATCAGAGATCAGACATGCATCCAATAGGTAAAAGTCAGTCAGAAGAGGTGTCCATGCTACTGACAAGTTCATCTAGTAGAAACTGAGGTGTAGAGTATCTGGAGAAATTCATGAATGCCAGTAAATGTACAACCATGCATGCAGAAACAGAACAACTATGGTAATTAAGATATGTCCACTGTAACTTACTGAGAATGTAGGTTTGAAACGTTGACCCATGTACCCCTGTCTGCTCCTTTCCTCAAGCACAGTTGCAGCCTAGTGAAGAAGCATCTTGTAACTTGTAGGCATACTAATTATCTACTGTGTACACTTTCTTAAACTTTGTGCAGTCTCTCTGCCATTTTGTTAAGCTTCTCCTCACTGTCTCTGAATATTGCTCAAAGACATTTTTGGTTTGCCCAAAGAACACCGCTGTAGTCATGCAGTTCTGTAGATAAAAACAATCAGTTGTCAAATATCTGTTCTGGAATATTATGGGGAAAGCAATACATAGACTCTTACTGTAATTCTTTAGAATGCTTGAATATTTTTCACATTTGCCATGCAGTAAGAAATGTAAACTCTCCATGACTCGTTTGGTCACTAATTTTCAGAGCCAGTCAGAAAGGGTGGGTATAACCTGAAACTCTCACAAAAGTCACAAGACGTTTTATGTATGTACAGTATGTGCGTGCGTGCATGCGTGCGGATGTACATGTACATAGGTATGTATGTATGTCTCAATTGTGACAATGTGTCTGAAGGCAGGGAATTAGATTGGAAAGGAATTTTTAACTGGTGTTACATGCACTAGCTGATACTAAGCTAAGAAATTCTCAGTACAAATTTATTCATCTTATCATTGTAGCAAACTCCTTCCTTCATAAAAGAAATGTAGTTGACAGTTCTAGCTGCAGGTGAGTCACACCAAATCACTGACCACCTTTTTTGATGCAGAAACAAAGTGGGAGATACTGTATCTGGGATAGAATCCATTCAGAAATTTTTAACCCAAAGGTTACCATACGTATGAAAATGTTTGTTTTGGTTGCGCGCAAGTGGTTTATAGTTATACAATTTTTCATGCAAAACATTTTATCTACACTTGCAGAATGAAAGAGAACGTTCCATGTTACAATTAAACACGAACTTATACAGTACTGTATTTCTTCTAACATATGAAGAAGGGTAAACATTTTAGTGAAATTAGGTTGCTTGAAGACTCCCTGGACTGCTAATTAATTTACTTTATGTAGGGTTTTCATGTCATATCAAGGCCTTCAGCATCTTGTTATACATTTGTATTGTGATATTTTCTAGGACGTTCTACTGGGAGAGTATCTTTGCTTGTTTTATTACTGTGCCTGTATTCAAGACTCCATATCTAAGATGAATTCTTTGTTTCAGTATTTCTAAAAATTGCTTCTGAACTGAAAGCTATTGACTATATTTTTTTTTTACGTATCTTGTAACGTAATTATATATTTGTTAAACCTTGTGAAAATGCGAGATGAAGCAAATGAAAAAGAATATTTATTGATTTATTGTTGACTGACTTTTATTTAAAGTGTATAAATTACTAGCATAATTTCCCTTAGAGGGTTTATTCAAGGGGATACATAATTAAACAGTAGTCTGTTACTTTGATGATACTCTGTGTGTGTGTATGTATGTGTGTATGTTTGTGATGTCTACGTCACCTTGTTAACAAGATCTCAAGAAAGGAAGGTTGGCTCTGATAAGTGTACTGTATACCACATTGAGTACAATAACATGATCAGCTATTGTTTTCGGTAGAGCTCAAATTAAGGCCATTCAGTATCAATATCTGAAATTCACAGGTGCTGGGCAAATGCATGAAAACTGTAAACTTAGCATCTCGAGAAAAGATGGAAACTTGCACTGATCTCATATAGGTGTGTAAGGGTGTGTTTGTGTAACATATTGAGTTTGAAGCCTATTATTTGATGGTGGCAAATTTTGTCATCTGTACAGTCGGTTAAACTGCAGTGCACATCATGCATGTAGGGTACACATGGAATCTCAAGGTAGGAAGCTTTGTCAGATCTCTTTTTAGTGTGCAGATGTGCATGTTGAGTCATTATGCCTATCAGTCGATCATCATCTTAATAGGTCAGCAGCTACAGTATGTCATTATGTACTGTATGCAACGGTTGTTACATCTTGATTGGTTACATACAGTAAATATGCAGCTTACAAAAACCACATATGTTACACAACCTTACCTTATATGCAATATGTTAGATTCGTAACAAGAAATAGCAAAATCATCAAAACCACCACTGATTTGTGTGTTCTGGTTGTCTGAATAAAGCAAGCTGGGCTTTCACCAACAATTAAATTGTGATTCAACTCATGTTATTTTCATTTCAGTAATCCCCTTTCTTAATGAAACTAATACAAATGGAGAACTGGAGGCACTCTTCCAGAGAGCTCCTCGTCCAGCTGAGGAGGGAAGGCCCGGTGACAGTCACGTCATTCCGAGATCGATCCAACGAGCTGGTGAGATGCTGGGAGGTGCTGTCTCGATCATCCTGCTGCAGAGGACCTGGCAGACAGCATCAGGCTGCACCTCTTTGGCACGACTGCCACTGGAAATATCCCCTGGTCAAGGCGCCTGCTTGCACCAAACACAGGATGACAGAGAGGGGATATGCTTACCTTCCTCAGCACGTTGCGTTTAGAGGAGTTAAGAGGTAATTATTCTAGCAATAGTAAACTGCCTTGAGTCAATCATCATACATATATCCTGATGTGTTGGGGGGGGGGGGGGAGAATGCATGGTTTGGGGCATTGAGAGGGAGCTTAAATCATGGAATGAATGATCAATAAGTTAAAAGCAACCAAAAAAGTATGAACATCCAATATTTGAAAACACTGATGCAACTATTGAACAGGAGTGGAACTCATGGGGGAAGGGGAGGCAGAAGAAGATTTTGGTGAAAAAGATTTTACTGATCTGGATGAAAACTATTAGGACTCAGGTGTGTTTTGGATCATAATTCATCATCAAATGCAAGTATGCTTTTAATGTATGCAATGGATATATTTCTCTCATCAGCAACAGTAGTTGACAAAGGATAAAACTTACTTTTACACACTGTAAAACTGCAGAGATCTGCACTGGATGTTGCTATGGTACGTACTTGACTACCATCGATAGTCAAGAGGACAAAATATAAATCAGAAAACATAATATTCATATCAATATCATTCTAAAAGGCTCTCATTTCACTCCTTCAGCTTGGTCCAACCAAAATGAAGATGATGATGAGACTGTAAGTATAATTGCTCTCATTGCAAGTATTCACTAGCTGGCTCATCCATTCATATCCTGCAGTGGATGTAACAATGTCTGGTTAAAGTAACTTCACAACTTTGATCATTTTCAAAGTCTTGTTATTACATCACTCGTTGTGGTCTCGCATTTGTGTGAAATCAAGGGAGGCAAATTGTGTGTAAATATATAAAGGTAGCTAGGTCAAATCTGCTCTCTTTCCCTTTATGTTCACGGACCATATCACCAAAATGAGCCCACACATGAGGGGGTTTCCCGCGACACAGAAATTGCATTGCAGCATATGGGCGAAGCTTTTTCTTTTTTTCTTCCTCCATATCTTCATGAGTTAATACATGCAACATAATACAACATCAACAAATAACAAAAGTTGAGCTTCTTCCTACTTCCATTGACACTTGTACATAAATACATGGGAATTAATACACATCTAAGATACCATGGTGAGTTGATTACAGTACCTTTTTTAACCTATTTGCCATGGCTTTTGCAGCAATTTTATAATCAGTATTCAGTGGTGTAATTGGTCTATAGTTTTGCGATAAAGTCAGATCTTTTTCGGGTTTCAGAGATTATTTCGTGTGATTGCTCGGGGGACAAGTTTCCACAATGGTAACAAAAATTAAGGGCGTTCAATACCACACCTCCTACTTGGTTCCAGAATTTTTTGTAAAAATTGGGGGAGAGCCCATCTGTGCTGGGCCCATATCATTATTCATTGTGTTTAATGCAGCATACTGTAACATTCATCTAAGGGTAGCTCCCCGTCACAAGAATCAGCATCGTCTTTACTTAAACCATCACAATCAATATCATCAAAGAACACATTTTGGGAAGAGTTACTGTACTGGAAGTGTACAACTGAGAATAGAAAGCTCTGATATCTCTTCGAATATCTTTGTATTGATCACTAAAGGCACCATTGTTTGTACGAAGTCTAAAAATTCTGTTCCAACATTTATTCCTTTTTTCTAAGTTTAAAAATATTTTGTACTTTTTTCCCCCTCCTCTACCCATCTGGCACATGATCTAATGATAGTGCCTTGCACTTTAAGATTGTAATAATAAAGCAGATCATTTTGGGCATTTCTCAGACAATGGCGAATGTAATCTGAATTAGAGATATAAAGTTGTTGCTGTAACTCAGGGATGGAGTTGATGATGTCGTTTTCCATACGATGCCTTTCTTTTGCTTTCGAATATTTGATACTAGAGTTGCGGATTTTAAATTTTAAGTTTTCCCAGAAGAGTGAGGGGTTAGAAAAAGATGGGTTAGATATTTCGGAGAAGATCAAGTCAGCAGTAAGTCTGACTTGCATGTCTTCGTTCGACAGTGAATTGCTAAGTTTCCAAAAACCTGAGCCTCTGGGTTCATTCGTAATGTTGAAGGAAATATATAAGGAGTGATCAGATTGAATGCCAGGAGAAAGAGCTACTGTAAGTGGCATCACTGGCGTGAAATTAAAAATAATCCAGTCTGTAATGAATACCAAGAGTGACATTTGAACTCCAAGAAAAGTTTTTAGTAAAAGGATTCTTCTCCCTCCAGCTGTTGACAAGGTTATTACAAGTCATTAAAGAAAAACATCTCTTGCCGTGAAGTTGGTTTTAGGATTGCCACCTACTTTATCCATATCCAGGTTGAAAACAAAATTGAAATCTCCTTCTCGAATAATAATATCACAACTGAAGTTGCTTAAATTGTTAGCCAAATCACGAAAGAAATCAGGACGATCGACATTGTGAGCATAACTAGCAGTAATAGTAAAAATTTGATTCAAAGACAAAATATCACACAAAATGTACCTCCCCTGGGTGTCCGCAACAGCTTTATGTACCCATAGGTTAAAACTTAAGTTGAACAAAATACAGACACCTGGAGTACTCGAAGAGCCGTGAGGGAAAAGATTTGCCCTCTCCATTCACCTTTCCAGTACTTTTCGTCATTAATACAACTATGCGTTTCCTGCAACAGAATAACATCAACTTTATTGCTATGTTAATAAGAGAACAGCTACCTACATTTTCTTGATTGTCTAAGACCCCTAGCATTGTGCATAATGAAATTTAAGTCTGCCGCCATAAGAATGGAAGGTATGTGTGTTGAGCAGAAAAAGTGTAGTGAGTACAACGTAGGGGTATTGACCTCTCTCTGAATTTATCAGAAATATTTACAATCCTATAGTATGTATATGCAAAATAACCTAGTAGCAATAGAGATTGAAAAAGGAAGAGATTCAAAACCAACAAACATAGTAATGCTGCCCTGCTCATCATAAAAGAGGTTGCTAGGCATTTTTTCTAGGTGTAAACATAGAGGAATGTAGAATAGCAGAGCAAGGAGAATACTTACATAACATTCACATTCAATAACAGAATTGGCGGATAGTGAGAAAAGAAAAAAGACAGTCTTGGGGCATTCCACAGTAATTTGGACATGAATGTGTAAATTTCAAATGCAAAGTATCCACCTGTGGTTAGTCAATTATCCAAGTGCATAAGTCATAGTTCCTAGTGGTAAACTTTTGTTTTGGAAAAAAATCACTGTTAGGGTAATTAATTTATAAACAGAGCAAGCGAACCTCGGAACAGCATTGTGGACGGGACATTACCCTTTCTGGTAATACAAAATGGGACAGAAGAGGAATGGTATAGAAGTAGTCAGGACATATTTAGCATGTTATAGGTTACATCATGAATCAATTTCAAAGTTTCTGCTGTACTGCTAATTAATACTAATTAATTAGTAAAAATTGAATTGTCCCGTCCACAACAATTTCAACACGATTTTTAACATATTACTCAGCAATAATTGGTTCAATTTTTTCTTTTTTGAGAATTCTCTTACTGGCCTCAATACAGTACCCCCCTTTGTCTTTCTTTTGTCCACTGCATTCATTTAACCGGAGTAATTAATTAATGAAAAACTGTCGCTGACGGGACATTTTGTCGCGGATGGGACATTTTTCAGTGACATTGTACACATTGCAGTACCTTCATCTACTTCCTACTTCCACATATCATTCCTTAATCAAGGTGAGATTTGATAGTTTATTCTGAAAGCCTCATGGGGTCCACACTGCAATTCTATTACATAATGGCACCTGGACCTGCCTTTCTGACAGTTTATTTTTTGCAAAGCAACTTGAGATTAATAGGAGTGAGTCCAGGTCAATGTGGTTTTCTAATATTGTGTAGAATCACAATCATGATGGAGTGTAGAAGTTACTGGATATATGTGTGCTAGTATTACAGTAAAATGCATGTGATTTATAGGCCTTGGCTAGTTTACTGTGGATCTAGGTTATTCATTGTATAGACAATAAATTGTTTGTGCGCATTAAGGTCCATCTCTATGCTCTATGTAATTCACACTTAGCATGCATGCTTATACAGGGTTCTCACGGGGTGCAGAGTGCTTGGGGTTGTCTTGAGCATATAATCTCTTGAAAGTAAAGGCCTGGACCCTACAACTCCTCACTACTGGTTTTGGCTCTTAATTTTTCCATTGAGACATGTACGTATGGTACCAGTATGCCAATTCCTAGTGGTTGCAATAGGGGGAAGGGTTGGGAGGGCTGGGGCAGGGGAGGTGGTTGAACATATATTCTTTTACAGTATTTGCTAGACCCCATGAGTCCACACTGTTGTTCATTGCTCATGTTAATTCGATCAAGGGAGACATGCACAATTTGTGAAAATCAATGCTGTCCTGTCCGCGACATTGAGAAATGTCCTGTCCGTGACGCAGGTTTTTTTTTTTTAAAACATCAGTTTCACAGTCTAAAGAGTAGTCCCTTCAAATTTTCATGACAATTTGTAATAGGAAAGTGGTTCCTAAATATAACTTGCTAACCAAACCCACCTTACCCAACCCACATTCAGAGCAATTCTAGTTTCACTTTAACCCTTGAAAATCCATGTCCATTTTCTGTCCCGTCCGCGACACACACTAACGAGGCTATAATTACATGATCTTTTATGTTATTACTAAAATGGAGATGGTTCAAGGTTATTCCAGGGAGGCTGATTCTGAATAAATATATTACACAACCATGCAAATCACCTATTTTGAGTTATTAATGTTTTGTGCAAAATGTCCCGTCCGCGACAGAGAAATACTATGGAATGCCCCTCCAATCAAACGGGAAGAGGATCGCTCCGGTTATTTGACCGAGCAATAACAAGACAAAAGGAATGCAAAAACAAGGGCTCGAGACACCGTCAAAATAATAGAATGAAAAAAACGGCATCCATCCTTGATGTCATAAAGAAGAAAAACTGCATAGCGATGTTGCATCGGCTCCAGGAAAAAGATATAAGCTGTACTGTACAGTAACAACTCCTACATTCAACAAACACATCTTGTCACAATCCAAACAAAAACAAATATGTCCACTACTGTATAATAACAAACATTTCCTTATCATAAGGAGCGAAGATTGAAAAATACTGAAACATACAGTATGCATGAAGAGAGTCAGAACAAGTATTTTCACCGCACAATGAAACAAAAACCCTAATAAGCGCTCCAGACGTCAAAAAGGGATGAATGAACGCATGAAATAAGTTATTTGTCGACAAATTTGAATGGATGGCCATCAGGATGTCTTCAGACCCCTCTGGAAAAATGTAGTTGAGTACCATTACGATGCAACTCTGTAACTTGGTCCATTTTTTCTTCTCCATCAGGTCTGTCAGAGTCAGGTCATCAGTGAGAAAGTATGGCTTCTGTTGTAGCTTAGCTCTTGCGTGTTTCAATAGAAACAGTTTGTCTTGATGAAATGAGACTTTGACCAATATATGTTGACTCCGACCCTCCACGGTTTTACCGTCCCTATGGGCCCTTTCAAGTTTCAATATGGCAATCGTTCAGGCCAATTCACAAAATATTGCCTTGGCGATGTCAGTGCAGTTCTCATTTTGTAAAGTGATGTGCCCAACTATACATAAATTGTTTCTTCTTGGAAACCTCTCTTGCTTGTTAATCAGGGCAAATTGATCACAACTTTCCGATTCCAACTTAGAAACCCTCTCCTACATAGACTGACATCTTTCTTCAAGTTCCTTGTTTTCCTTTTCCAATTTATTGATTTTGCATTCCTGAGCTGTAAGCTTTTTCTTGAGTTCACTTTTTTAAATTTCTTAAGTCAGAAGGAAAAGCACTAAAAGCGTTTTTGATAGCTTTCTCAAGTGTTTTTGCTAACTTCTCACCGAATTTGGATTCATAATAAAGGCGTAGGTGTCCTTCGGTAGTAGATCCCATATTAGATTAATTCGTTGCTATCATGTGATGACACGTTGGCGGGTGTGGAGGCTTTCTGCTCTGTAATTCTGCCATGGCTTGTCTTTTTTTAATGCCAAAACTTCCAACTGGCCGACCTCGTCTTCATTTCATAACTTACAAAAAAGTAAAGGGTAGATGAAATCCTACCTTTTCATCCCAAAGTCATAGTATATCGAAGCAATTTCATGTGGTAAGAATGAAAGTCCCCGAGAGCACAAACAACACCTTTGCTTACACCGCCATGTCAGCCTCATTCCAGACACTCGCATATGGGCAAAGCTGTAACTAGTTTCACATGTGATCATACCTCTATTAGGGTTCGCGAGACCGAAGGTCTGAGAGATGAAAAATGAAGTAAGGTCCGCAAGACCGAAGGTCCGTGAGACCGAAAATGAAATAAGGTCTGCAAGACCAAAAAAAGTCCAGTTCCTCAACCGTCCCAAAAGTTCATTTTGGACTGAATATATTTTTCAGCTGTTCCATAAGCTCAGAAAGAGTCCCACTTGTTCACTGAGGCATCTTATAAGTTCATTTCAAAGGTTCCATAAGTTCATTTCAGAGTTCCCATAAGTCGCATGAGTTAAAAAAAAATAAGGGTTACATTAGTTCATATTGTTGTCCCATAATTTCAAATCGTTGTCGCAAAAGTTTAATAAATGTCCCATTAGCCCCGAAAATTCAAACGTTCCTCAAACCCTAACCGCCCAACCCTACCTCCTAATCGTAGCTCTGATTCACTTTCGGTCACTAAAACCTCGCAAACGTTGATTCACTTTTGGTCTCACGCCCGCGTAGCCCATGTTGAGACTTGAACGTTACATTCTCAGACAGCGTTACATTTTCGGACTTGAGTAAAGAGATCTAGGACTGAGAGTGGGATGGCTTTGAGTTACCAAAGTGGTCTCACACCTTCACACAGGAAATTGGCTGTTTGCGTGTAACCTCTTCACTGGAAAAATGCACACCAATGGTCAAAATATAAGTTTAAAAAGAGTAAGGTCATAATATGTCCTTCTCTCCATAGGTAAGGAAGTATGGAATGTGCAAGAAAAAAGCCTGTTTCTACTTTCTGCTGCTGCAGTGAGTTGCGACTTTCAAGTGCAATGGTGTGTTAAAAAGGTTTTTCAACTTGTGCTTATGTTTGGAAATCTGATGAGATGTATATTTACAATGTCTCCTGTCACACAAAGACAGATGCCATCCTTCACCAGCTTGGGTCTGCAGAAGAGGCTGGTGAGAAGGAGGAGTCAGAGGGGGAGGAGGAGGAGGAGGAGGCAGAAGATGAGGGAGAGGCACATGAAGAGGAGGATGATGATGAAGAGGAAGAAGACACAGAAGAAGAGAAGGCAAATGGTCCTTCTGAAAGGTATGAAATACAATATTACAAAAGCCATTATCAAATCAATGTGTATGACCTAGACAAATTACTCCCCAAAGTCTTAATGAACCCATAATGGGTTTTGTGTATTCAGAGGTTGATCAAAGTAATAAATTAGTGGTACGTACAGGTAGCTACTGTATTAGTTTTGTTGTTTGACATGCTTTTAATTGTGTATTTAGTCATCCACCAAATCACTTGAATATATCTGGTAGGGGTCAATGATCGATGGTGTGTCATATTTTATCTCACCTTAATAATCAAGTCTATAGACAGTGCTTATTTCAGTGATGAAAGATTGGTAGTCAAGGATTTTTTAAAACCTTCAATGCACCACCCATTTCTCTTTTCCCCTTCTATCATCTACCCATCCTCCAAGGCTCCAACTTTAAATGGGCATTGTCGACTTTAAGCTGTCTGTCAGTGGACCTCTGGCCTGGAGGAGGGGTATAATAGGAAGTGGTGCCCACCTTAAAAATTTGAAATACTTTGAATACAAGAAGAGTTTACATACAAACTGGTAGCACTGTAAGCAAAACAGTCAATGTACCTGGCTTGAATTTTTGTGTCACATAGCACTGCTGATACTGTTACTGTAATTGAGTGAATTTTTTAGCTCAGTTGGGAGTTATAATGCTTTCTTTAGGTGAATGCTTTCTTTAGGTGACTCATTACGGGCTGTGCAGTTCGAGACTGATTTTTGTTCTTTTTCACAAACCCAGTTTTATTCAGAGTGCTGGACAGCTGGGTTTGGTTTTCAAAGCTGGTTTAAAGTTGTGAAATGCTACATGGTCACTTAGAGATCTGGGTTCTGTATAGCTGACTGTGTGATTAATTTCCAGTGCTCAGGGTCTACCTGCAGTTACTTCTATCTCCACTGGAAGAAACAAGTGAAATATGAAACAATGAAATTTTATCTGTCCCTACTTAGCTTTGTAATAAAGAGACTTTGACTATGTGTAAACTCTATTCTTCATCACATCTTGAAACCTGAAAAATGACAGTTGTAGGCTATGACTTTATGACAATGACTTCTTTTAATATTTCGCACACCTTCATAGTAAATGCAGGAGTGGGGCCCATGCAGTGTCAGATAGGACAAGTTATATGCATGTACAGTATCCAACTAAGTTGGTGCAGCTATAGTAATTAAGTGCAAGGATTTTTGGAGCTTTACTTGCTCATATATCTCTTTTTTGTGACAATTTGTACAAATTGACAATGAAAATATGTATGCTTATTCACATTTCAGCTGCTGGCCCTTAAAGCTAAAACCTCATGTACAAGTAAGTACAGTATACAGTATCTAACACAACTAATACAGTACCATACTGTAATTACGGCAAAAATCATGTCCTTTACTTGCCACATACATGAATAATAACCATTTCTTATTAACTAAAACAGTACTAGTTGTGTAATCAAAGAGGACATGAGGGGGAGGCTCCATTTCATCTGTGGCTCATCATCAGCAATTTAGTCCTAAAAGCATATTGACTGTGACAAGTACTGTAGCTCAAGTACCTGTTAGTAGCAGCGATCTGCTAAGATAATACCTGTACATGAACTGTCTCCAATTCATTAAAATCCCAATGGAAAAGTCTCATTCTGTATGTCACTGGTTCAGAATGAATTTTTAGCGACACACATTGTTGAACGGCATTGCATGTCAAACATTCTGCATTGCGCATTATACGGTTAATGGTCCATGCATCACAGCATGATTTAATCTCACAGAAAATTGTAATAAAATGAAATGTATGTGCACAATACATATAACAAGTGGATAATTCACAGAGTGCCCATCTTAATCCTATTTGTTTTGCATATAATCATGAGTTCCATAACATACATCTTTTGTTGTTCATTGGCAATGTGGAAATACCCAATCATCACCAACAGCATAGTGCACTATCATTGCAATAATCAGATTTGGCTCTGTGGTTGTGCACCAGCCCTATTCCAGGCATGTTTTATGCATACTGTACATTCTCTAAGGCACACTGAGTTGCATATCAGATTCAGATTGTGAATCTTTATTATTTGAGAGTGTCCAAACTGGTGGTACAGTTTGACATGGGGGGTCTAGTGGGGAGGTGTCCCCCTTCCCTTTGGGGAAATCGTGAGACTCACGGTGAATTTGTCAGGGTTGGCATGTCATATGATATATGTGATCATGACACATGTAGTTTCTATGAAATTATGTATGAATAAGAAATACAGCTAAAAAGGATTCACATCAATGAAATTGTCCCAATTAAGCAAACTTTTGTATTTGGAATTTTCATACACACACACACCTGCGCACGCACACACACACACATATCCTTCCACTGGTTTTTAGCCCTCGTATAAACACCTGTAAGGAGGTATTCTGGGCCATTATAAGTACATTGGCAACCATACAATGGTTCACCCCGATATATCAAAACAGCACACTTTGGACCGCTGTTGCTATGGCAATTGGGAGAGACATAATACCCTTTAGCCATGAAGCAACTGCAATATTTCGTCTCTCTCCATATTACAAGTATAGGGATGAGATAATTACCACATTATTATGGTGATACAGTGATCTGACATTCATTCTTATCAATTTCTTATCCTGTACGCTACATCCCAAGGGTCGTACCAGCAGATTGTGCACTCTGTGCAGTATCCAACAGAGATACTTATCAACCCACCTGCGCAGAGTGTACAATATCCATGGCCAGCAGCAATGAAGGAACATTTGCTATAAGGCTCGCAAGAAGTAAGCTAAATTTCTTTCCTCATTTAAAGAATTACTGTTAGCTGGACTATGTACATATATTGTTGTTGTTATTCTTTAAAACAGTGCTGTGGTTGAGTGAATAAGGTACAGTACGTGGTGGCGTTTGAAGCAATGAAGCTCAACAACTGGAAGGTTTGGGCCGTTTTATCCCTGGCCGGGTCATAGGAAATTGGTTTTTTAGTCAAAGAGCCATCTAATGTTTTCCCATCTGAACTGAAATTCTACAAAAGGTGCCAAATTTGATCTAAAATTGTTGAGTTAGTAGTCACCCAATGTGAAGTGGTAATATGTAAGCCACTGGCTGGTTTCCTTGGCCCACAGTTTTGTGGTTACATGCTTAGCATTGTAAAACAAATGGGGCCCCTTCCATGCCTGAATTACTGCTATCATTATTATTTTAGTCAGTTGAGCTGATGTATTTCCTTGGTTAAAGAATTATTTTTTCATTGCCAATGCACAAGCTACCTTTCTGCGACTTTTTTTCCGATTTTTTCGTATAACAGAAAACTTATGCTTCCAATTATACCTCTGTGCATGGCAACCTTGGACTACTGAATATAGGTTTCAAGTATACCCTTATGCATGGCATGCAACCTGGGACTATTGAATATAGGTACTTTAACCCCACCTTCTACCACCAGAGGTGATAGAATTAGAAAATGACCTATACAATGACATAATATGAATGATAATTTCTGGTATCTGCATCATCAGCGGTCAGGTCCTGACTCAGCTACTGTATTTCCATACCTTCTTGGGGGGCTTGTGTTTTTTGTTTATGTTATGCAGCCATATATTGTATGTTTTTGTATTATTGTTTTTCTTTTATCCTGATTTATCACAAGTAGCCAAGCTTTGTGGTGTAAATGCTGCGGCCAAAGTAATGTTACCCTATGTTTTATTTATGGTTCTAAGTTGGATGTGAAGAAGGCAGTGCAAAATGCATTTTAAACTGTCTGTGCTTTATTAAATCCATCTGAAATTCTGTAACTTCTATTTGGTTTGACAATATTGTCAACTAGACAGTATAAATATCAGCACATACGCTAGAAGTGAGTAACAGTATGGAATAGGTTTTCAGTCATTGGAAGTACACATAATTTACAGTAGGCTCTTCACCCAAATTTGCTTTCAACTGAATGGAGCAGGTTTGGTTAACTTCTTTCCTACCAATTTTACTTACATTTTGAGTGTTTTCTTCTTTTTTTTTTCAATGTATTCTATTAAAATTTTTCAGGGTCCCATTCGGTAAGCCTACTCCCTGCGGAAGAAGACTCCCAGACTGTCCAATGAGTGGATGTCCTGCAAAGGGAGTGAAGAATAATGACGGCCATCTCAAGCATGTGCATCACCTCTACGTGAGTCTTAATTACATTAATTTGACTGCTTGAATGTAAAATATTGGACCAATCAAGTATCTTGCACACGTATGAGGGTTTGAGATATATTTAAGTTGTAGAATTTATAGCTGGCAATGACAAGAGAGAGATTTAAAACTTTGTAACAGTAGGATAGTAACATATAAACCAATAAAGAACATTTTAGCTACTTCTTTGCATGACTGATGTAGATGTTATTTTTTAAAGTTTGAGGATCAGGAAGCTCATCAAGGACCCTATACCATGCTGATCGTGGATGAACATGCACTGACGAGTTTTACCTACTCTTTTCGATAAGTGTGCAGAGGATATCGAGGTAGGGTGAAACCAGACAGTGGCAGGGAGAACCCAAACTTGCTCCCAGGACCGCCATTTAACGTCCCTCTAACCACCAAGCTAAATCTCCACCCTAATGTTACCTTACTAATGGACAATTGAGTAAAGTGGGAAGTACATTTCAGACAGTTCAACCATCTCAATGGCTATAAATAGAAGAGAACTTTTCTTTAGGGATTTGCTTAACACTGGGTTGTGCTATTACTTCATGGTATGTCAGTTCTTGTCCATCCCAAGAAACCAAAAAAATATCCCAACCCCCCACCCTGTTTGGACTTACCCGCAGAAGTGATTTTTCCAGAAAATATGGCTTCAGTTAAATAATTCTGTCATTTGGAGAGGTATACAAACTAAAATTGTCATTGATATTATAGAGAAGACTCTTACCTAATGTATATCAGCAACAAGAAGTTAAAGTCTTTTTCTCTCTTCTGTAGTACGGTAGTTACAAATATTCCCTTGTGATGGACGTACAAATTTTTGTGACGGATGTACATTTGTGAAATTTACATACAAATGTATGTTTGTCACAAATCAAAAGGTATTTGGTGTACTTAAAATTCACTTGACAAAGAGCTAATTGATGTACCTGCATTGTTTACAGTATATAGTACTGCATCTTAAAAGTGTGTCCAGTAGGTAGAGCTTTGGTCAAAATAATTGCCAAATATGCAGTATGTTTCTCACTGCAAGTAGTTTGCGCTAGTATTAGTGTGAGTATGAGGAACTCGTGTAACATATGTACGCAAAATAAAAATTGCTGTGAATCAATACATGAAACACTGTCGTGAAATTTTTGCTGGAGTTGAGACAGTAACAAATTTTTGCCAACTTAAACAAAGCACAAAACTTTCTTGAATATTGCATTGAAGGTGGTGTGACGTATGACAGTAGCATTTTAGACTGTTGGCTGTATTGATCAGTAAACATGTTGAAAATATTGACTGTTTCTACTTTTCACTTGCATCATGAATAAACATTGGTTAAGTATGCAAATTTGTGATGTTAAGGGAGGGAATCATCTTGTGATGTATCTTTTATTACAGTAGTACTTTTATCTAAATATTCATTTGAAGGATAAATTAAAGTTTGATAGGTGCTGAGGGAATTTTTTTTGGAAGTGCACACTGTCTTTTTTAAACAGAACAATATTGGTGAAAAGGTTTTCTAGTTTACGGAATCAACCTAATATGTATCTGAGTTGCCACGTAAACTTTCCCACTCAACCAAACTACTATTTTTTCAATGAACCCATTCAATCAATGATTCAGTGCCTGAGTTTGTTGCCGCAAGGGTACCGGTCATGCAGCAATCTGAATCTTGTAATGGCTCAATGCTATAGTTCTACACTCGATGTGTGGGGTGATGCAACTAGCCACAGAAGATACATAGTGATTTCTGCTTTAACAGGTGCTTTAAATATGTCACGTGGAGGAACGCTTGTACATATACTGACAAACATATGGACAAGTATGTAGGGAATCGACCTGAATGAATATTTTATTGCTTATAGGAAGGTTCTGCTTTGAATCAATACTGCTCCATGATCTTGGTTCGTTTGTTAATTATGGCAATAATGAACTTAACTACAAGAATACTTACATGATCATCAATTTGTAGCATCATGTGGATTGGAAAAGACTACAGATTTGGAAGATGATCATATACTTGAAAGTATTTTGTCTAGATGGTGCACACATGACTGCATCCTTTACTGCATACATACATGTAATATGCATATATGGCTATGTCAATTCTTTCTTGTTTCTTTTGACTGACATATCATTTCAGATGCAATCATGATGACATATGAACTGATGACTGATTCTTATCGCAGCAGTGCCATTTAATTTCAGTGTATTTGTATGTGCTGTGCCACTTATTGGAAAACTATGATAGGCCTATATTTGCCTTATCTATCAAGCAGTGTCAAAGTTCTGAAACTTATTTAATCAACAAGCATGTTATTGGATGCACATGAAAGTAAACAAGAGAAGACTATGCATGCAATTGTGCAAGATTGTGTGCTATAAATTAAATCATAGACACAGGACACCATTGTGTGGCAGAGTCGGCTGTAATGAATTTTCTTCTCACCTCATATCGATCATTGTATAAGGATAGATATTGTCATCAGTGGTGTATCCAGGATTTTGTTATAGTGTGGGTGCTAATGGATCATCGCGGTTATGTTGAGAGGTCTACGGGAAGGGGTGTCCCCCTCCTTTTGAGAAAAATAAAGTAATATGCAGCATTGCACTTGAGAAGTCAGTGACTGCACCTGCTTGACCTCATACATCATACTGTCTTACTGTTTTTCATTTCTTCCTCTTTGTTTTCCCTCATTTTAACATTTTTGTTAAGTTCATGCCGATAGAAAGGGAATGCACCTATTGTGCCCTCCCCCTTTTGGATCTGCCACACTGCATCAGTACATATAGTTATGGAATATTTTTTTTTTATAAATGCAGACAAATACCCCGCAATACAAAGCACTCCTCCGGCCACAACAGACATCTATCAGTGCCAGGGAGGAGTTGCCGTCAACCTCTTCAGCCCCGTCATGCCGCCCATCAGATCAGGAGGGCGAAATCGACATGCAGGACGACATTCTTGGTGAGTTAAAAAATCAATATGAACTATGAGTAGAAGTCTGATATCTTGTCTCCCTCTATATGCATGATGGAGGTTATCACCATGACCTGACATACAAGGTGCATGACAATGATTCAATTAGGGGAGCATCACTAGCTGGTTTTATATTCATGTCCTGGAATTGTAACGAAATAACTGCTACATCAGGTTATCAAGTGCATTGTTTGCTGCATTATACATGTCAACATAGTACTTGTCAGTCACAATACATAAGTCAATCAACATGACTCTTGCATTCTGGTCACAAAACCTAGAAATATATCTACCAATAAACAGTTTGTGAACTATGACTACTCAGCCAGTAGACTGCATTAAACATGCTTGTTTCATTCTCACAGGGCAGTTTCAGGAGTACTTTGAGGTGCACAGAGGGAGTACTGCAGCTGCGAGGAAGTCTGCAAAGCAGCACTGTCGGCAAGTGGAGGCCCTGCTGCAAAGGCTTCAAGTTACCTCTAGGCAGCTTATCATGTCAAACATTCGAATGAGGTGAATTTTTTCTTGAATTTAAGTACCCAGTGATGTAGTAATTGTCATAAGGAGATTTTTTGTATCATATTAATTAAAATCTTCCCAAACAAAGAACTAATTAAAAGTGTAACTTACATTGATAACACCAAATAAATAACATTTTAACATCATTAACAATGAGAATGTTTGCAACACCAAAGTTACACTATTAATGCTGTCCTGATATGTATCCTTCATGATCTGATTGGTGAATAAATGTGTTGGTGTTAAGGACAGCCTGATAGTAGTGGATGCAATATTAAAGCAAATGCAAGCAGTCCATTGATATATTTAATTCAAAACAGATTATAAAGAGAAATAATTTCCACTGTCAAATTCTGAAGAAACCATATGGTCAATGATGATACAAGAGTCTCAGTACTGTAAGTCCATGTATATGTCATTGCATGTAGACCCTGCAAGATAACTTCCATGTATGGATGAAGCTATAAAATGATAAAAAAAAAGTTTTGACAAATGAACTGGGAGTAAACTGCAGTAAATCTTACCTTTGATAAAATTTGGCAACAGTGGAATATGAGTATTATGGTAACCACATTTATCCTGTGATTTGTTTACAGAATCAACAAACTTTACAGAGAGAATGTAAACAACCGAAGAGCGTTGCAAGTTACCTTCTTCTGTAAAGAAGTTGTGCAGCTTCCTTACTGCCAATAGGGAAGCTGCACGCTGCCTAGGGGTCACCAGCAGAGCCAACATTGCCGACACTGTTCGCAGTGTGGACTTCTTCACAGCTACCCTCCAGGAAGAAACCATCCGCAGGGAGCAGGAACTTCAAGCAAAGATTGGCGGTAAGTTAGTGACACCTACAGGCAGATTGCAATATACAGGCAATTGAGGCAATGAGTAACATTCTTTTGTAAATTGTTTAATACAACCAGTGTTGTACTCAACACTTCACTTTCCAACTTAAGTCCAAGCAAAGACTGAGTCATTACCCTCTGAGGCTGACACAGAGAACTGAGAAACATGGCATTGTGCTTGAGGCCCATTTTGAGACCTCCCGCACTGATGAGAAAACAAAAGTGTACTCATATTTTTGCCTTTTTTTTTTTTTTAGAGTAACCCTAGCTTAGACATGCTCAGCCAATCCTATGCCTTTCTTCCTCATGAATAACCAGTGGTTGTTCGATATGCAGAGAAATTCAAATGGTTTTCTCTCATTGCATTTCATCCATGTTCATGTTTACTGTCACCTTTAACTAATGTGCATTCAAGGTGTATATGAAACAAGCTTGGAGTAATTTTTTTCCCTACACATTCTGATTACACAGACATCCTCCTTCCCCCAGAGGACATAAAGCGGTTTAAGGAGAGTGCTGTGAAGGAGTTTGAGGCAACCCCCCGTAAGTGACCAAAAGAAATTTTAGTTTGAACTACAGATCTAAGGAAACTACAAACTAAAATGTTATATATTGTACAAGATTCAACTTTTTTGTTACAGATATTGCTTCATAAATGAAACTTCATGCATGTGTTGATTTGCATTGAACATTGATAATGCTATTGTTTATCAGGCCGGTAGCGGGGGGGGGGGGGGGTCGGAGCGTTTGAACGACCCACCCCAACTTGAGGGAGGTCCATTTTCCAGCCCTGTGTTTGAAGGGTCAGCTATGAAATATTTTTTATGTTGACATATTCTGTTTACTTTTAGCAGGAAGGTAAAATGTTTCCACTTATGTCATAAAATGTATACAGACCCAAACTGACCACAATATCTCATCGCCACATATACACACTATGTGGGGTGATGAGATAATAAGTTCAAAAAAGCGCATGCATGATTATTTCATTATGGCCGTGGATATCATTGAACTAGATACAATACAAAGCTGGGGACACACTGCCATGACAACCTGCGACACGACGGCGACCACCCACCGGGTCTGCTGTGGTCGTGGTGGTGTGACCGGTACCACGACTAGAGTTCAGTTGTGTCGTAAGCCGTGTGTTCAATTGTATCCGGGTGCAGTCGGAGCATTTTAAGCCCTGTTCAGATTGCCACGAATACTAAAGAGTGTCTACTCAGGTGCGTAGCCGACCGCCCCCCCTTGGCAATATTGTGGTATTTTTTTTAATAAGAACTTACACCAGAAATACCCAGGAGCTGTAATTCCCTCAGTTTATGAGGCAGGCCTAACAAGGTAGGTGTGGAATGCAGGGTTGGGAGCATGTATGCATGTAAAACACCCAGGAAGGGCCGTTCTCTACTATCTGAGTGGTTTATAGAGCCAAACGTTTCTTTGAATGCTCATCTCGGCATTGCATCATTTTTCACAGACAAATTGTTTTCTTAGTAATTGAGAAATTGTAGACACGAGATCTATATTTCAAGGCTTGGTTCATGCAACTGAAAATACCAGTGAAGGGCTATTTCCCGCCATCTGGGGGTTTCTAAAACTCAAAATTTTCTTGTACGCTCCGCGCCAACAGGTGGTGGCGCTCCGCTTAGATAGTCTTCACAGTTTGCACCCCCCCATCTTGACATATTCCTCACTATGCACCTTTGTCTACTATTTATGTTAATTGACCCCTAGCAACTGCATGCTTACGGCACACGCCAGTCGCCATCGTACTTGGAAAAAGGTCCACAAAAGACCCACCCTTCCACGTGGGCTGGCTACGGGCCCGTTAATTGTTATTTGGGACAAGCCATTGGAGTAATCAAAGCAATTACTTCTATTGACACCACAGATAAGTGTTACAGCATGCTAATTAGTATACACACCCTGTCTGTGCTTGCGAATGCACTCACTACTCTGAAATGTACCATAATTCTATTCTGGGTGTAACAAACATTGCAAAATAAGTTTCCAACAATTCATGACAACCAATTAAAGCACATAATGCACACAACTAACTGTTGGAGCTGCATTTATTATGCTAAATGTGAACTAAATTGCTATCTATGGATTCTATCTTGGTTTAAAAGTTATGAGATGCTTTACCTGTCATAGTTGCAATATAGTCCCCACAAAAAGTTTAAACAGTGTCAATCCTTTATGCAAAGTGGGTAAGCATTGTATATTTGAATCACAGATCAGTTTGTGCAGCTGTAGGTGCGGGACATTTCTGGTCAGCCTACTCTCAAATACCCAAGACATGTTTTTCATTTGCTTTCAAGAAGATATCAATCATATCGTAATAAACTAAACACAGTTTCATTCTTTATACTTTCAGGAGCATTACCTGACACTCCCAACTTGGTTGAGTGGCCATGGGTGGCCAGACTGAGGAATATCCTGAAATCTCTCATTCTCCTCAGCTCTGGTCACCGCAGTGGTGTGATCACTGTACTGAGCTTGGCAGAGTTTCTTGATGCTCGGATGGGGCTGTTTGGGGCCTTGGAGGAGTTCATCTGCGTATGTCCATGAATTTTATGAAAGTTATCATAGACTTAATTGTTTATAAATTCTATAAGTAACATTTGAGAGCTTGTGTTTGTATCGACATGAATGTCAACATGCACATTTTATGTCCAAGAAAAACATAGCATTAAATGACTTCAGCACAATCAAATTAGGGGGACGCCAGCCCTACTGGGTGGCAGAATTTCATAGCCATTGTTGGTATTTATTAAGTTACAAGTTACCATGTTTTCAGTAACGATTTTTTGCCCTTTTGCTAAGTCCTCTTCATGTATATCTAGGAAAATTTTCACACTCAATTTACCATACAACTGTGGTGAAACAAAATATCAAAATTTCCACATTGTCCCCCCTCCCCTCTTGATAAATATAGTGAACTGATCAGTATTATGAGCTCTCTTTTTTCTTTTTAAGTGCAATGTACTTAATGTCTGTGATGAGGAATCTGTAAGCTGCTGTTGTACATCACATAAGTATGATGTTTCTACCATAACCAAAGGTATATCATTCCAAAAATATGATGTGCAAATATTGTGCACATTACAAAATCATTGCTACAATTCCTCACATTGCAATATGACTTCGTTCTTGATCATTAAGGTGACAGGTGTGCTAACTAAGATTTTCATGTGAAAATCAATCAACTTTACTCATTATGCATCTTACAGGTCCAAAACCACAAGACTGCCAGCACGTTTAGCCCGGCAACTATTGTGCTTGATAAGAAACTCCACCAGTGGTGCCGGGCCTAAATGGAGCTGACAAGGAACCGAACTTCACAGGCCCCAACAGCAGACGATCCCATAGCACCATTCCTTATTGGAAGGGGTGTTGCTGCTGTGGATCGTGTGGCGCAGGAAGTCAGCCGACTGGGGGAGAGTTATGAGGTGTCAAATTTGACACCTCCTAACTTGAGAGAGACTATTACCACAAAGGTAAGCAATTTAGAATCCATTATAGCATTACCAATGCATGCAACATTTTACTAGTACATTCACACCTTGTATCTACACCCATTTCTCTCTGTTTTATGATAGTACGTTTAAGATAAAGGTGTATATTTGACACTGACCAAAACTGAAGACAACTGGGTTTGTTGTCATTGCATGGGAGGGGTAGAGGGGGCTGGAGGTACCCTCATGCATATGTTACAGGGTCAGATGTCATCGAACATACTCACAATTTCATCTTTGGTGATTTTTTTTATTTTATTTTGAAACGTGTTTGTGGCTCAGTGCTAAGTATGCTGTTGTATATAGGCACATTGTCTACTTCACTGATACAAAATGGTTCTGGAAAGTAAGTGTGGTTCTTTTGCCGTGAGAGTTAAGGGACATCATCAATCTGATTTTTATAACTGGGAGAATTACAGGAATGGATTAGAGGGTGCTGATTGCAAGGTTGGTAGCAGAAGCAAAACATCTATTTCTGGAACATTGGGTTCGGAGCTATGACATCCAAAGTGTTGGGGTACTTTAGGCAAGGACAACAAAAACCACGAATTAACCGTCATTAAAGGTATATATTCATTTTGTTAGTTACTAACTTTGCTTTTTGTTTCTTGTTCTCAGAACTACATATGCATTTCCAACGAAACCTCACTCAAATGTTATATCTTAACCTTACTAAATTTCTTTTTCTTGCAAAAGAAACATATCTTTTCCTAAGTTTCCCACTAAGGTACATAAACAGTTAAAATTGAGGCTCAAACTCTTCGTCCGGTCCATTTGTCCAGTTGTAGATTGCTATGACCTCTGTTGATGGTCGGTGCTGCAGGTTGTATCCGTGGGTAGTGGTAGGTCGACTCCAAGCCAGAAAGCCTGAAAGTGCAAATGTGTAACAGTTACACAGCAGCTATAAAGTTTTATACAAATTTCCACGATTTCCACTTTCCTCAAGGTAAGATTCGCCTTTCTACCTTATAGACCCAAACACAGTTAACATCACCTTCCCCAATCTAGTTATCACTTGAAACTTGGAAAATTTAACAACTTTTTAAGCATAGAAACGCCCTCAGCAAATTTTACCCGATACCACACGTCAATTTACTCAGTGAAACGTGTTTTTTTTTTAACTTCTCTGAAAGAAATCCGAAACACCCCTATTTCTATTCTTAAGAAAATAAAAGTTCTTACCATGTAATGGCTTTGCAGGTTGAGTAGTGAGTATAGTACAGGTAGGATGATAGCTAGTCACGCTCCCAGCTCCATGCATTCGCCTTCCTACAGGCTAAATTGGGGAAATCCCACGCCGAAGGCAGGATAATATTTTTAACATGCACAGCCTAGCTAATTACCAACCTACCCTCTTCGGAGTCTGAGTCTGTACTGCCCAGTAGCACTTTTCCTCTGAAGCTAGCCACCTTGGCACCCCCGAGGAAAGAATGTGATGTTTGCCACCTCCTTGTGCTACGGTATTGACATTCCTAATCAGTTATTTCTGTTAAGTAACTGCATTACCCAATATGACGGAGGCAAACTCCTCAGTTGTGACAATGTCTCACTGAATCATAATGATAGATCATGAAAAATCAATGTGTTAAAGGCTGTAATGCATCACCCCAGACAGTTTCAATTCTCCCAACCACCTACCTCTAGTCCCTCCCTCAGCCTGTCTTACATTCCTCCACATGTGTAATCAAAACAATGGATCCCTGTGTACGCTGTGTAATACGAGCTGCTCTGCATCTTTCAAATTTGCTGGCAATCTAAGAGTACTGTAACTTAGAACCAGTTGAGAATTTTCCTTTCAGGGGGGTAAAAATATAGCTTAGGGTGATGCAATATAGCCTTTAAACCAAAAGCGTTCCTTAAGCTTGCGGTCATGGAAACCTGGAGAGGTCA
Source organism: Stichopus chloronotus (assembly GCA_021234535.1). Lineage (NCBI taxonomy): Eukaryota > Metazoa > Echinodermata > Holothuroidea > Aspidochirotida > Stichopodidae > Stichopus > Stichopus chloronotus. The sequence goes on from CM037842.1 coordinate 3,493,434, forward strand.
TTATATCTGGAAAATTATCTCTAGACCTGGAAAAGCTAAATTCTGGGAAATTGTGTGAAGTCCTGAAAAGTCATGGAAATTTTCACAAAATGACATTGTTCCTTTCTTACTCATAAAATATCAAAATGTTTTTTCACTGGTAATGTCAAAATCTATAATTCTCTTCACCTCATATTGATTTGGTTTATGCTGTTATTGTAAACTTTATGTAAGACATCAGGAAATTCATAAGTTCATGGAAATTTGTTACTTGATCATAAGGAAGTCACAGAAAAAGTCATGAAAATTGATCCCCTCGAAAGGGCAAGAATATGAAACATGAAAGAGACTATTTCTGTTTTTGATACTTACCAGGTAGTGATTGATATGACTGTATCGTTTAAAAACTAAAGTGATCATTTGTCTTTTTGGATACATAATGTAACCTCCCCTTCCCATGTACATGAACTTTTAAACTTTAAATTGTTACAAGGGATAATTGAAGAAGTGTGTTACACAAAGTGTGAAATGAATGTAAATTTCATAAAAAATAAAGAGTGAAAAAATGGAAATCAACGCTCAGTTCTCACTTTGGCTAAAAGTCCAGGGCAAACCGAAAATTAAGCAACTGTCAGTTTGTTGCTGCAATATTGGATCTAGGCTGGATGAAATATAAAGATGCAGCATTAGGTTTTCCCATTATTAATATTTTTTGTTTCATTTCCTCAGTCTTTTCAAACCCAGTCTGCTGTCTCCAGGGCTCAGATAGCAGAGCACATGGCCCACCAAGAGGCAACTCAGCCCCATTACTACAAGGAGGCAAATTCCACATCATTGGCATGCCAGGCTACTCATTAATGGCCTCTTGGATGGGGTAAGTTTTAAATTGTAGCAATACAATCTCTACGATGACTTTACAATTTATCATTTATGTCTGTGCAGCATTTCATAGTCACAAAACCTTAACTTGGCAAATGACCAGGCTGGTCTAAATGATCAACCACTGTTTGTATAAATTCATCTCCTTGGTAAAATTACCATGCAGATTTGATTACATTGTATTCCCTTATATATCATCATTAGTTTGGTCAAACCTGGAGCTTTTAGAGAAGCTGATGTGTTATTGTAAAAAGTTTTCATTTCTAAACTAAGAAGAGTTAGATTTTTTCTTCAGCCTCTTAATATAGAATCTTCCATAGGAAATCTTCTGCTACTGTACATAGGTCACCTTTGTGGTAACAATACATTAAGGAATAGCTTAAACCCCTGATGGAAAGCATTGATGTTTATAGTCTAAATAAGAGAAAAACTCTTTCATTGTTATTTTCACTATGAGAGGCAGTTTCAGTATGAGACAATGTCTGAAACTGTTAGACTCACAGTGAAATGGTGAGAGTTGGCAAGCATGATTTAATGTAACCATATACATATATTTGTATTCAATTGAATGACAGACATCTGCTCTGCTACCCGTGCCATCTACACTACCAGCCTCAAGCCACAATCTGCAGCACTCTCCTGATGAAGATGATGATGATGATGATGATGATGATGATGATGATGATGATGATGACTCATATTGTAAGTACTTGTATTTGTAATGCTTGGGAAGAGGTATAGATTCACATAAGCAGCTTTTAGCGGTTTTTGCTTTTCAAATTTACATGATGAACTGATCTCGCTAAAATAGTCAGCAAATCTTCTTCTCAATCATACATTTTTGCCTATGGGCATGACAACTAATATCCCATGCCATGGTATGAAATACAGAGCAAGAAAACCTAGTCATTTATTAGGTGAACAACTCCATTAAAGTTTTCTGCAGAAGCTGAATCCAGGCTGGCTGGACTGTCTGTGTGGAATGGATCTGATAGTACCTATACAAGGAGTATGTACTCAAGCTCTAAGGAAGTATAGTGTGTATGTTTTGTTTACTAAGTGTGAATTCATGTAAACTCAAACATGAAAAAAGAGCAATCAAGCAAAAATTCAGTCACGTGACACCTGAGATTTGGAACTCAAAGTCCGGACCAGTTTGTCTGAACTTGTAATGGACTTGTGCATGTACAGGTAATGTTGATGTCTGTTTGAACATGTTGTTGCTTGCCATCTGAAGGGATATATAATCAGTATGAGATGATGAAATTGACCTAAGGTGATAAGGTTGGTCGTAAGATTTACCACAAGATTTAGAAAAAAGAAAAGTGAGGTTTGGAAAACAACTTAAAGACAGAGACTCATCACCCCAGAAAGTTCCAATTCGCCCAGCCACTTACTTCTAGTCCCTCCCACAGCCTGTCTAAAAATCCTGCACTTGTGCAATCAAAGCAATGGGCACTTGTGTATGCTGTGTAATATGAGCCACTCTGCATCTTTCGAATTTGCAGTCAATCAAAGAGCAGAACCAATTTAGATTTTTGCTTTCCACCAGCCAAAAATGTAGCTTGGGGTGATGAGTGACTGTCTTTAAATTTTATACAATATTGCCACGAACATGACCTATCTAGTTGTTCACACCAATTTTCACGTGGAAGTTCAGCATGCAAGTCCGAGCTTGTTTAATTAAGCCCCTCTTCTGGGGTGAGGGTAATGCCAATTTTACCCATGCTAGTTTAATGGAGTGTAAATAATTTTGCCTGAGGAATTGAACATACACTGATACTTATCACTAATTTTGGCTGTTAGGTTTCCATTGCAGTGAAAATGTGTGTTGACTAGAGTGTGTATGTGAGGATCCAGGCTACAATAATATGTATAGAAATAAAGAAACTGCCACTGCATAGCAACTGTGGAAGATTACATGAATAATTCATTTCTATGCAAGCACAGTCTGTATAACGTATGTTGTTCATTGTACACACTATATTTCAGAACATGATGATCCACATTTTACCTGTTATGGACTGCGGCACAAGTACCATTAGCTGCGGCATTTTAAGGATATGGCTTATCCCCATTGGTATCTCACATAGTTTCTGCCAATAGATATGCTGGGCAGCAACTAAACGACACCTTTATTATACCTAATTATATAAGGCTAACTATTTTCAGCTGAGTCTCTTCAACTATGGCAACAAACAACGTAGATGAAATATTTGGTTGAAAGTAAAATCATGTTTTGTTCAGTTATCTAAATTTCCTGCCAGCTCAATAATCCAACTGCAATCGGAATTACTTACCTAACATGCTGCTGTGTATGACGTTCCATGTCAGTATTAGCGTATACTACCTAGGGTAATGATGAACGTATAGGTGTAAGCATTTAAATTAACAAAGAACTGGTATTCCTACCACATTCAACCTTAAAGGTATATACAGAAACAAATGAAAACTTGCACATCTTGAGGAATTTTCCATAATCATTAACCTGTATTGAAAGAGAAAACGATCTGAAAACATGAGGTAAATGTCACAGCTAGTGCTTTGCAAGATCACATGAAGGTCTACACAAACTTCTCAAAACTGAAAACCTGGCTAATCCACGCTGTAATCTGTAATATCATAGCTGAGCTTTGAAAACCACACCCATCAGTATTTCAAAACACAATCTCAAGTGACAACTGAACTGACCAGTGGCATTACTGCATGCAAAGAGAAACCATGCATGGCCTTTGTGAGAATTGTGCTCACTGTTAACTCCTTCGCATGCGGGACCAGATGTCCAGGCGTACTTGCTTGATCTGTGTGACATTTTTATCCCATGTTAGATACTGCTGCATAATTGCTGCATCCTACTCAATTTTCTTACTATAAATTTAGAAATAAAAATTGATTGTCTTTTTTTTGGGGTAGTGGGCAGTAACGACGCCAACTTTGATCGACAACGCTTCACATCAATACTTGGTGCGAAACTGTGATAAGGTGTTGTTGTTACTATTTTGTTTAGTTGCAGTGATTAGATTTATTAAGTACATGCACACCTTGAATATAAACAAAGAATCCATTGCAGCATTGACAATAGCTGAAATGAGTTGATACACAGTATGTTCAGCTAATATATTTATTAACCTTATTTCAGGTCATCCCGCCATCACCACCGCCAAGCCAAGAACATGCTGTAAGTATATTTCACATTCATATTACCTTCATGATCATTATTGGATACCATATATAAAGAATGATGTACACCATTAGATGATCCATTTTCTTCCTTGTCAGAGGCCCGTGCTTCAGTTTTTTTTTTTTTAACATGATAAAAATATGTGTCACATAAAAGAACATAACTTTATATGGACACAGTTACAGTGTTCTTATACATTTAAACAACTGTCCCTGAAGCATATTGCAAAGGACACTAGATTCAGTCTAAAATTTCAAGATGCAGAACATTTTCATATCATGGCAGTTGACATGGAACTTATTGCAGAGCTGGGACTCTGTTAAGTTGGGTATACATAGATTTGACGATCCCAAAATGGTTACTATCGCATACGCTGTACCCATTTCAGCACTGGTTGAATTGGCTCTATTTGATTTCTTTGAAAGTATATGTTGTGTAAGAATGCACGCAGAACTGTTTGTGGTACTGGCTGATTCATGTCATAATGGCATAGGAACCTGTTCTATGACCAAACTATGTGTTGAATGTACAAAATATTAAATTTACAGATATTGCATTGGTGCAATGGAAACTGCAGTAATTATACCTGTCATGTATGTCATTTACCTTGTGATATCAACAAGTTAATCAATTAAATGTTTCTGCCCTTCAGCAAAATGACCCTACGACCTCCAGGTTAAATGAAATAGAAAACAAGATAAGCAGCGTTTACTGCAGTCGTCAAGCTTATCCATTGTTTTCCTAAAGTGAGATGAAGTGAATCTTTGTATTGTCACAGATGGGCATGGCAATTGAGAGAGAGATGTGGAGAGAGGAGGTGGAGAGAGAGAGGTGTTTGGAGAGAGACGGAGAGAAGAGAGGTAGATGCTCAACTGAGTAATGGCAGGCCCGTAGCCAGGAATGGGTCGGAGGGTTCGAACGACCCACCCCAACTTGAGGGAGGTCCATTTTTCCAGCCCTCTATTTGAAGGTCAGCTATGAAATATTTTTTTTCTTGACATATTGAGGCCGAATTTCCGTTAACTTTTAGCAGGAAGATAAAACCTTTCCACTTATGTCATAAAATGTATACAGGCCCAAACTGACCACAATATCTCATCGCCACATATATACACTATGTGGAGTGATGAGATGATAAGCGCAAAAACGTGTATGCATGGTTATGTCATTGTGGCCATGGATATCATTGAACTAGATACAATACAAAGCCCGGGACACACTGCCACAACAACCTGTGACACGACAGCGACCACCCATCGGGTCTGCTGTGGTCGTGGTGGTGTGACCGGTTCCACGACTAGCCTCAAGCCATCACCGGGCATGATTAAATATGTTCAATTGTAGTCGGGTGCAGTCGGTACATTTTAAGCCCTGTTCAAACCGCCACGACTACCAAAGAGTGTCTACTCAGGCACGTAGCCAAGGAGGGGGCGAAAGAGGCAACTGCCCTCCCCTTGGCCATATCGTGGTATTTTTTTTAGGTCTTCGCCAGAAATACCCAGGAGCATAGGCATAGCCAGGGAAAGGAGGGCGACCCTTTTTTACCGCAATATGGCTAAATAGTAATTCCTTTTGTGCGGCAGGCCTACCAAGGCAGGGGGGAATGCAGGGTTGGGAGCGTGTATGTATGCATGTAAAACACCCAGGAAGGGCCGTTTTCTACTATCTGAGTGGTTCGTAGAGCCAAACGTTTCTTTGAAGACTCATCTCGACATTGCATCATTTTTCACAGACTAATTGTTTTCTCTGTAATTGAGAAATTGTAGACATGAGATCTATATTTCAAGGCTGGGTTCATGCAACTGAAAAGACTTGGGAAGGGCTATTTCCGGCCATCAAGGGGGTTTGTAAAACTCAAAATTTTCTACGACAGAAGGTCTTTTGTAGTGTTCTAAAATGCTCCAGATTGCAGTAAATCTGCAGATTTCAACAATTCACCAGAAAATACCCCCCCCCGTACCCCTAGCAACTGCATGCTTATGGCATGTGCCAGCCGCTTCCGTATTTGGAAAAAGGTCCACATCTTGGGGAAAAGACCCACCCCTCCACATGGGCTGGCTACGGGCCTGAATGGTTTATTGAGATGTCCCACTTGTGTCAAACTGACCAGTCAACTGGTTGCTTTTCAACTGCGCAATTGGTTAGGTGGTTTGGGTAAACTAATGCTTAGATCTAAATGTTAGCTAATTTCTTTTGTTATCTATGAGTGGGGACTACTTAGCATGCTGTGTAGCCTAATCTCATATGTAGTAGACCCTACAGCATTTACAGAGCATTTTCTGTATGATTGCACAATAGTAAGATGCTTCAGGCCTTGCCTTTTAAAATTGACAGGAGCTCTGTCAACTGCTCTCCTGAGGAGAGCTTATTGCTCTAGACTCCTAATGTTTGGGGTCACCTCAGTTAAAACGGGGACTTGCTACAACTCCCCGCTTAAGAAGAAATTGTATCCTGCATTTATGCTCATTGCTAACTTGCAGTTTTCATTTCTTCAGGCACAATAAGTGTGAGTGAACATACGTGGCATATCCCATGAGAATCCTCTACTTCACCATGAGGCGTGAACTGCCACGTCACCTGCACCAATGAATGCATGCTACAGAATTTTATCATACCAGTATTCATTTAATGGTGCAATTTTTTTATTTTATGGCTTTCCTTGTCCAGTCTTCGTTGAAAACAGACCTGGACAACTATGACTTTTTTTTTCAATCATGCAGTGAAATGGTTTTCTATGTAGGCTTGACTCATGGCCTAACAAATTACTGTGGTCATGTATTGAAGGTGACTATATGTGGCCTTAGAGCCTCGCGGTGGAAAGTTTGGTCCACCTTCAAAAATTATTGAGAAGCCCTGGTGAAAGCTATTGTCAGTATACAGCATGTTATACTGTAGAACCAGTGTTTTCACAGGTAACCAGGGTATCCGGGTACACGGCACAGTATTTTACTCCTCGGATCCAAAGCTACTATTCGATTCCTTCATAAAATGAAAAACGACACAACCGCTGTATGAAGAGACTCTGACAGATTGCCGAATTTTGCCCACTATACACAGCAAATAGTTCAAAATGATATTATCTTCTTTTTCTCATGGAAGATTGCTAGTCCTGTTAATGAGTAGGTGTAGAACTGTGGATGTATGGAGTACACTAGTGAGATCCCTGCACACAAATGCGATGTACTTTACTACTGTGGAAATGGCAATGTTAACGATATAGCGGACGTTTGGTTTGGTACCTGATGGTTATGAGAAAAAAAAAATCACCTAATTTTTAGTTTTAGGAATCAGTAAAAACACTATAAAAAGCAGACAGCACCAAGGTGCACTTGTATCCTGTAAGGTGTACTTTTGAATTGTTGTTGGCCTGCTGGCTAGCAAAGTGGAACAGAAGAGCAACAGGATGAACCCAACTTCCAGTATATATATAAGGTTCAAATGAGATTATCGCATATTCTTATAGCATAAAGTAATATGGAATTACCCACCTTTTCATTTCCAGCTACGGAAAATATTCTAACTTATGGGAGAATCTTTGTTGCAATGGTACACCCTGATTGTGTTGCAGATTTGATGGACACTTAACAGATATAACAGATGATGAATGTCATAATTAGTGCCAGACGTGATGGTAATTGTGAGTATATTTTCAATTACAACATTGTAGACATCAATTGCACTTTCTCAATGAACGTGCAGTCAGAATGCATGCCCCATTAACATACTGTTTCCAATGTGCTTCATTTAATCAAAATTTTGTGGAGCATAATCCATTTTTGATTCCTTGCTGAAGGCAGGCAAGAAATCTATGCGGAGGTGATGGAGGTGTGTGTTTTTGATGCCCTAGCTTGTAAACACGATATCTTAAGAAGGGAATGGTGCTCGAACTTCAAAGTTGGTGTTTTGGTAGTCCATTGTGAGTAGATGATCCCTATATTGTTTTAAATAGAGGTCAAAGGTCATTTGAGGTCACCAGAGCTTAATGTGTAAAATATTTTCCCCTCACATATTTGATGGATTTTCTTGAAACAAAGTAATATTTAATAGTACAATGGCAGCAAATTCAAACTTGATTTTGCTCAATCCTTTCTGATGAGGGGTTTCATTTTTGACATATGTCCAAAGTTATGGAAAATCAGTGGCACAGTACTACTGCTTGACATGTTAATGTTGTTAACTAATATGGATTTTCTTAATCAGATGACAATGAAGTCTTAACAGAGACAGAAAAAAAGATAAGTGAAAAGCTCTTTGGAGCCCGCAGTCAAGATGAAGCAAGTGATGAAGTGGTGGCAGCCCAAGGAGAGGGAACAAAGAGAAAAAGAAGAAAGACACAAAAAGTTTTAGAAAACCATGAAGCTAAAAAACAAAAGGGGAAAAAGATTGTTACTGAGACTGAGAGAGATGTTCTTCAGGCAAAGGTGACAGCATAGGCAGAACTTTTCAAAGATCTCCTGGAAAGTCATGCCAGTGCTATGGAAACAGTTGGCTGCAGCCAGTATGATGACCCAATAATTAGGGATTTTCTGAATGAAGAGTCAAGCTTACAGTAGCTCTAGACAGACTTGCAAGGGCAGTGGAATTGGCGAATGATCCTGCCATAGAAGATGACTTTGACGTCATAAACTGCTTGAAGTCTGAGATCTCGATGAAGGATGTCGAAATCTCCAACTTAAAACACCTCGTAGAAGAACTACAGGGTAAAATCAATGAGCTACAGCAGCAGCCAGTTCATCTTACCTTGCATGTCAACCTTGCAAGAGGCATTAGGTTCGTCCTTGATCTAAATGTTTTCTTGTTTCTGATATAACTATTGCTTTTACACTCTACAGCCTTAATTTGTGTCATTACCATGAAAAGTTGCTATATAGGACAAAAATATTATATCCTTTGCAGTAGGCATATTTACACTTGTCATTCACAAAACAGACACTTTTATTTGGCACATCGAGCTACATATATGAAAAGATTTTGTTGGCACTTGTACAAAATGAAAATGAATTACAGCCACACTGAATATAGAGACCCCTGACAGCACATGTGACATTACAGTGGTAAAATGAAGTGCTGTCCTTGTCCATGATTTTACATTAATTGTAACTAAGGCTGCGCTTAGGGCATATCCACAACACCCTCTGCCCCTAATCAGTGATGGCAAACACACCAAACTGAAAGGCAATGATTTCACATGAAGAACTTTTAAAGAGGGAGTAGAGGAAGTTGTTCTGGATGCTTGCATGCATGGAAGTGCCAATTGCATGTGGCAGTATTTTTTTTTTTTTTTTTTTGAGATAACAGTATGTATGCAGCTAATTAGGATATTGGAAATTGTAGTTATCTTAGCTGGTGAGGTGATGGGAGTATCTTTCATGGGGAGCCAAGGCTCAAGTGGCACCCATCATCCCTTTTACCTTCTCAGGCTCCACAAGTGCCCTTTCACTCTCACAGATCTCTCCCCCCCCCCAGAAAAAAAAAACTGCCGCTGTCTTTTTATGGACCCCTTACTCCCCCAGCCATGCATGATCTTTACAATTATTCTATAATTTAGTTCATAGTTGTTACTCCAGAAAACTTGTCTTTCCTCACAAAACTGGTGGATGTGGTTGCGAAAATGACACCAGCTGTGACAGATGACATCCCTGATCCAGAACCACGTCAAATCGAATTCGATTCACCACTTTCATCACCTCTTTCATCAGCCAGTGGAGGGCCCGAAAAACTGATGAACCATTTGATGATCAAAGTGTAAGTAATTAACAATTACAAGTACATAAGTGCCCAATTCTGACATCCTCCTCCCCTTTAACACACACACTCACAGTTTGTTTACAATTTCTTTGATTTACAGCACCAGTGCAGACTTCACCTGATTACTTATAATTTCAGAAGGGTCTTTGTGTACCTGTAGTGTTTTTTGCGGTAATTCGTTTGAACACAGAATCTCAAGATGGCGACCTTGGACCTGTGTCATGTTTTATCTTTGTACAGAAGGTGTATGTACTTTAAGTACAAGAAGCCAAGTGTTTTGGAAAAAGTCAAAGGTAAAAAGAGATAAACAGTGGTCAAATTATACAACACAATATCCCAATAGGTTAAAAATGGATTCATGCTACACCGGGTGCAAGATACCTTTTGTTTCGGTGGAGGTTATTTAAGGTCATCAGGGACTTGTACCAGCCCAGTAGAGACTCATGCAGATTGGCCCCAACAGTCAATGTCGCGTGTCACATGACTAAATTTACACTTAAAATTTACACTTACTACTTGCTTCAGTGGGGATGTACACATAAATGATATTCCTCAAATTCCTTGCAAAAACATTTAATTCAAGAATGGGCATTATAAGACTGCTTTTGAGTTTGGCGTAGTCAAAATTAGTCATTGAGTCCAACGTAGATCCATTATTATGAAAAAAAAAACACACACAAAACAAAAACGATTACATGGAGCTCTATTGCACTGTGCTCTTGTTATGTGAATTGCCTTACAGTATTGTTTTAAATTGTGTTTTGTGCTGACTCCTAAGTTCCTAACATGCTTCTTTACCTGAAATGCCGGTATGTATTATTGTGTAGCTGGTTTGACAAATTTTGATTCAGCATCCATGGTCCTAGTCTCCTTAATTTTTCCTTGAGAACTTTTATTTTCCCTAAATTTTTTCAGCAACCTGTTTTCAGCTGGGGATGTCAAAATCTTGTGGCTTAATTAAGCAAGAAGCTATTGAAAATTAGTGTTTATATGATGCCTTAAGTTTGACTGTTAACATTTACCATGTAAACAGATAGTAGTATTGTCCTTACTTGTATTACACAGGAAGATATGGTTGAGCTAGTAAAGGGGACAGGAGTCTGGGTGTCAGTGGCCCAAAAAGCAAACATCATCCTGAAGGGGAAGAAGGGCTTGTCCATCATGTTTAGAACATGTTTGGACACCCTGTGTACAGCTGAAGAGGTGATACATGGTTGTGCGGTCGGAGGGAGGCCAATGGCGAAAAACAAGGCATGCAGAGAGAGTAGCCTGCCTTTGGACCAGAAGTGTCTTAATGCTGCAAAAGGTATGTTGTATAAGTAAATAATTTGGAAAGGAAGTAACCATTCAAAAATTTCACTGAAGATTGAAACTTCACAAAAATAAGAGCAAGTTTAGAGAATATAGGTCTATTTCACAATGATTCATCACATCGTGAGAAATTCCCCACAACTCAATGGTGTGGGTATAGCTTCATGAGTACACACCCCTTGCTTCACTAATGCATTAAGTTTGAACTGTAAGCTTGCTCAAAGCTGTGCTTTCAAAATCAGTTCTCTGAGCCCCCTGACCCCAGGCTTGGCCTTGTTTGTCTTTTGCTCTGGCTGGACTAATTTCATGTGTTAAGTAGCTTGAGTTCGTTGGCCTCAGGCGAACAGGCTCGTAGCCACAGGTGGGGGTACAGGGGTGGTGGGACACATCCTCCTAAAAAAAACTCTTCAGAATTGTTCAACAAAATGTCCTGCACTTTTGGAATACAAAACAATGAGAAAAGATCATGGAAATATTGCACCACTTTGTATCTAGAACTCTTGGAAAGGCAAACAATTTTCAAAGGGGGGATCCCGCCCTTTAGACCACCAGGCCAGCAAAACTCCAACATTAATGTCCCCTAATGCATTGTGGGAAATCTTTGAGATCACACAGACATAGTCACTTACATATCCTTTAATCCAAACATGGAAAATGTATAAATAAATACTGGAAAATCTTAATGTAGCACTTCTTCCATGAGGGCTCAAAGTATTTTGCAAAAGAAATCCTAACAGTGTTCGATTTTGATGGTAATCCGGTGGTCCGTGACGACTAGAAAATCTCTTGGACTACCAAATCTTTGCAAAAACATGCTTGGAGATTGTATGACATATTACCAAATTTTGTGAGGCTGTGCAGCTTTTTAGAGAGTTGGTGAATAACATACACAGGCCTACTGTACACAGTGGATAAAGAGGACTGTACAATTAGACTTCAAGTATTTATGATTCATTTCCCCTTTCATTTTGAACCTACGGGCCTGAGCAATGTCTAAGGGCCATCGGGCCCAAGGGCCCTGTTTTTTGATCCCTGGATGAGAACACCTGTTATGTGATGTAAATAAATTCTGCTTACCATTGCAAATCTGATGTTCCTTCTTGTTTTTCAATAGAGTGCAATTTCAATTTTTCCAATACAGGACTACCATTTTTTTTTCAGCATATGGACAACCAAATAGCAGTAAATGGTTGTCCTTTGGATAACCATGGTAATTTCTTAAAATCAAACTCTGCCTAAAATGAAAAAGACCTAAATAAGTACATTATGGATGTTATGCACATGTAGTTCTGAATTTCAGTGGTTATTTGAACATGTTAGATATTTGTTCTTCTGTTCACAGCATTCATCCTTTGTCATGCAAAGAGAGCTGTAATGGCACAGCTAAGTGATGGCACCCTACAGTAAATGCCATTGCAAGCAATAAATGCACAGGTGCCAGACGAAAACTGAAGCAGTCAAAACCTGTTTTGTAGCTAACCCCACAGATATTATTCTTCCACTTGAAGCACCATCAGGCAGCTAGTGGCTCATCATCTCCCCTAAGCTATATTTTTAGCTTGGGGATGAAAAATTCTCAACTGGTTTTACTCTTTCTACTCTTTGATTGACAACAAATTTGAAAGATGAGTAGCTCACATTACACAGGGTACACAGGCCTGGGACCCATGGGATTACAGTATGGAGGAATTTGAGACAGGCTGTGGGACTAATTAAGTGGGAGAATTGAAACTGTCTGCGGTTATGAGTCGTCTTGAAGCCATGCAGGCTACATTTATAGTTGAGCCTGTGTGTGAGATGCATATTGTACCTTAATTGTAAACATGATCTCAAGATAGGAAACTGTTTGATACACATGCAACATTGGTTGCATGATCCCTACTTTTTTTGGTAACAATATGCATACTAGTAAGTAGACATGGACTTCATGAATTGTTTTTATAAATATTGATGATAATGTTTCTAATGAAGCTGTCATGCATTTTAATAAGTAGGTAAGTAAGCTAGATAGGCAAAATTGCTAAGTTTTCAATAGCTGTTAGTTTTTGAAATGATACTGCCAGTGTTACTTTACTTGCCGCATGCTCATGGTATCAAATTTTAGACTTCAAAGTGCACTGAATATGTTTGGCCTACCAAAATAGATTGAAAATTGCATCAATATCAGAGACATAAAAAGTGACTGATATCATATTTTGCTAGTATTCTGTAGATGATTCTTACTGTTTTGTGAGATGCTTGCTATACTGTATTGAGAGTGGGGGCCTTTATAAAAATCTTGAATATGATGTTTTTAAAAGCACTGTTTACTAATTAGACATAGAATGATGTTGCTACCTGTAGAGAAAGGCTAAATGTCCCTGCTGTTGGTGCAAATGCTACATCGATCATACTCATGCAGGATTTGATTTACCTTTCCACCAGAATCCTTTTCAAATAAGATCACAATATAGTGCAGTACAGTAGATTATATGGCACTTTGATAAAATCATTACGGTCATGAGGTGATACTCTTGGTTTCATGTATGCCCCAAGTCTCTCGTGATTGTTTTCTCACAGCTTTTGAACTGTATAATAGCTGCTAGGATTTGTGTGGTTCTCTCCTTCTTTCACTGCATCCCATACCAGGCCTCTCGGACTTCACCTTTGATAGTCTTGGTCAAGACTTAGTGAATCTTTCCCCTTCCCACATTCCCACAATGCCACTTTTGTGTACTGCTCTGCTCTGAAGTCTGAACTGTCTGAGTTGTTAGATGGTTGAACAGCATCGACTCTTATGTGGTAGTAGGCTCATGCTGTGTGAATGAGTTAGTAGAACTAAGTTACAGAATTCTGTCTGCTTTTAGTAGTGCTATACCTGGTATAATTGTTACCTTTTCTGACGGTGTGAAATTTGCAGCTAAAGACTACCAAAAATACCGGGTATATCTGGAAAACAAGATAATAACTTGTAAAAACAGTGTAACTGAATTGCCAATATATTCTTACCTTCAGGTAATGGCTTGTGCTCGATTAGCTGCTCACACACTGGTACCTGTAGATGGTTGCAGTTTACACACATAGCACATGGTTGTGTGTAATTGGAATAGTCCGTGATTCGGTTTACAGAAAGTTTTTCAAGGGATGCTTGGACCAGGGAACACCTCAGTGTTACATAAATGCTGCGTACGTAATATGTATGAAAGCAGTGCATGGCTTTTGCAGTCCACGCTAAAAATACGCAATCGAGCACAAGTTGATTCAGAATATAAACAGAGTTGATTCTGGGTAATTACATCATATTTAATTTACAGTTTGTATTAAGTTTACTCAATTGAAATAGGTGTCTTAAGTATAGACTGACATAACATTCTTGATCAAGTATGTACAGTACAGTTGCAGCAAACTTGATTATGAAGTCATCCCACAAACATGTTGTTTATGTTTAATTTTTTCAGAAATAAATGACAGCAATGAATGAATCATGTCCATGTTTTGGTTTCACACCACAATACCCCACTTTCGTTGCCCAGTATTGTTGAGTTACACTAGTGGCTAAAATGATCCACCCATTTATTGTGAGGTTTATGTCCTGTTACCTTTATGATTCATGACCTTAGACACCAGATGTTAGTCTAAGGTCAGTACTTGTCACTTTGTCTTTCCTTGTCACACCTATCTGTATCCTTTCAATACTGTTGCCCTAGCTCTCTTTTATTCTTGTTTTCTCCATATGTTTTGTAGTGGTCCATGCTTTGGCGTCATATGAAAGGATAGTTGTGATGCATTGGTTGAAGACCTGTCGCTCCGGGTGGATGAGAAGCATTATGTCACGAATGATGGAACTCATTGCCCCATAGATCACCCAACCTACAGTACTGTAGGTGGATCTGCTTTAAATTTCCTTCCATGGCTTCCTTGTATGTTGGGAGATATTTTGTTTCCAAGATAGGTGCATATTGGTCGTCTACGTTCAGCTCAGTCATTTCCTATAGCACCATAACTTTCAACTTTCTGCTGGCTCCACTCGTTTTGACATCAATGTGTGTGTGACAATGTTTGTGCGTGTATGTCTGGGTATGTCCACGTACTGTATGTACAAGTGTATAGGCCTATGTGTATGACAACAGCTTGTAAGCATGATATCTCAAGAAGGGAAACTTCAGTGAATCTCATACATGGCATGATGGAACTTCATATTGAGGAGATGGACCCTATTGTTTTTGATGAAGGTCAAAGGTCATTTGCTGTCATCAGAGGTCAGAATGTCAAAACTTTAAAAAATTCTGTATCACAAGAAGGTTAACTGCAAGGGATCTCTTACTTGTTGTGTCGATTGTCCATATTAAGTAAATGACCCCTTTTGTTTTTTGGGGAGATAAAGGTCACTTGGGGTCAGCAGAAGTCAAAAGGTCAAAATCTCGTAAACACACCTCATGAAAAAGAACTGTAACAGATCCCCTACTGTGTGTTTGAATTGCTAAAATTGAGTAAATGATACCTATCATGTCTGTGGAGCTCAAAAGTTATTTTGGTCATGAGTGGGACAGTTCCTCAGTGGAGACTATGCAATCACTTACCTGCTGATTCAGACATTTTGACAGGGAACAGGATCAATTACCATCTGCTGCTAAAATAAACAAGGCAGGAGATTGCAGTGGACTATTGTTTGGATTGTGGTTTTATGCTAGATCCCTGGTTCTTACACATTTTCTGTCATGATGGGTTTCAGGTTGTCCACTGTCACCCTGCAATCCAGGAAGCATATTTGTAACCAGGCACTAGTGACTGTATTTGCAGGTGCACTAGGCCTTGAGATACAGTAAGCGTGCAATTTGTCCCTTGCTATGTAGGCCTAAGGTGTCCATGACATGCATACGCAGCGACGGCGTCTCTTCTAGTCTAGAAATTGTTCATGACCCACAGAGCTGCTTGTGACTCAACAGAAAACATCTGAGGACTCACATTTTGGTCTTGACCCACCATTCCTTAAACTTAATGATGATAAGTCTGAGTTCATCCTTTTTAGTCCACCTCAGCATGCAGTTGCATAAGATTACAGTTCCGCACATTGTTACTGGTGATTCCTGTGTGAGACTTTCATCTCATGTTAGGAATTTTGGTGTTAATCTTGATGCAAATATATGACTCTGAAACACCACATTTCAAGTGTCACACTCACATGCTTATTTCATGTTTGGAATATTGCAGTTGCGTCATTACAGTACCTTACTTTTAGTGTTACTGAACAGATTGTTCGTTCTTTTGATACAGTACATCTCGTGTCCAATGGATTGCTGCATGGCCACCCTAAGGAACGACTGCACAACAAATCATGTCATATTACTCCTATCTTGATGCACTTGCACTGGTTACCGGTGTCACAAAGAATTAAATACAAAATTTTAATTATTGTGTGCAAGTCTCTGAATGACTGTACAACTTGCTATCTTTCTGATTTGTTGACCCCCTATATTCCTTCGGGTGAGTTAAGATCAAAATCCAAATTTATGTTGACTGAATTCATGGCTAATCATGCATGGAGGATAGATCATTTGTTTTGGCTGCTCCAAGACTTTGGAACACTTTACCTTTGGGTGTGCCTTCCTCAGGTTCACTTGATATTTTTAAGAAAAGACTGAAACTTACCTTATGTGTACTGCATCTTAGTTCTTATTATTTGTTGATCATGCATGTTCCTGACTTCCTACTTCTGCTTTTTCTATTCTTTTTGTTTTTGTAAAGCACCATTAGCGCTTTGGTGGATTTGGACCATTATAAGTCTTATTATCATTATTTGAGAACTGCTGCGTGAGATAGTTGTCTTGAAACCGTCTCTAAAGGACTTGTCTGCCTAATTGCTGCAAAGAACAAAACGGTGCAAACATGATCTTACAAGAAGGATAACTGTATTCATGTCATGATTATCCTGTGGATTGTTCAAATGTTGTACATATTTAACATGCACTGTAGGTGATCCCTCTATTGCTTGACACGGAGGTGAAAGGTTATTTTGGGTCAAAAGAATTCAAAATGTCGAAACTTTATTAAGATGGTATCTCAAGAATGATAACTGTGAGGGATCTCATATACTCATCATATGGGTGATTCATGTTTGTTACAGCATTTATCGTATGACAAGGATCACTGAGCCTTTTGGTTTTCTGGTTTTTGGTTTCAAAGAAAATCGTAACTTTTGTGTTTGGTGGTCAAAGGTCATTTGGGGTCAGCAGGGGTCAAATGTTGAAAACCTTGTAAACATGGTATCTCAAGAAGGGAAGCTTGGACAGATCTCATATTTGATATGTGTGTGCACCATGCTCAGCGCAAAAATTTTATTGTTTTGGTGAAGGTCAAAGGTTATTTTGGGTCAACAGGGGTCAGATTGTAAAATCCCTGCAAACACAATATCTCAAAAGGGAAAGCTTAGACAGGTAGGGTGTTTATTATGTAAGTGTACTGCACTGAATACAAAAACTATATTGTTTTGGTGATAGTAAATAGTTATTTGGGAACAACTGGGGTCAAAACATGAAAATATTGCAAACACAAAATCTCAAGCATGCAAGGTTGGACTGATCTCATATTCAGCATGTATATCAGTGATATTGAGTTCAAGATCCCCTTTGTTTTTGCTGGATGTCAAAGGTCAACTGAGGTCAACAGAGGCAAAATGTTGAAAACCTTATAAACACAGTATCTCAAGAATGTAAACTTAGACTGATCTCATATAGTATGATGATGGACCATGTCACACTGAGTAGAATATTTGGTACGTGTTATATGTCATGCACAGATACTGTTTATCATAGCCCAATTCCTGTTGCTTTAATAATTGTGAGCAGCAAAGCTGGGGGCACCATCGAAACCACATGGTATTCTTGAATTCTGGTTGATAGCATGCTACTTTCCTACTCTCCTTTGCAATTAAGGTTCTGGATCATTGTCTGAAGTTCCCCAGGAGTGTGACACAACCAGAAGATGAGAATATATATCATCAAGACACATGTTGGTAAGTTGCTCTCCATCTGCCAGGATCCCTTTGCTTCTCTAATCAATATTCTTGAGAAGGCTTCTGGAGCTGCTATGAAAAGCTTTGGGGATACTGGCTTTCCTTGTCTGTGACACCTTTCATAACTTGAAACATTTTTGTTAACAGGTTCCATCTTGCAGCTGGATCTTTGCATGAAGCTTAATGTACTTCTCATAAGTACCTTGGTTCTTAGATGGTTGTTTGTTTTATAGTACTGGTGGAGGGTTGAGCTTTACATACCATCATTTTTTTTTGTTCCCTTTTGCATCTTTAGTATGAAATAGTGCAGTAAATTAAGTACAATATTGAAACTTAAATTAATGTCCCATCTTACCTCATCATCATTACCAAAGTTATTAGACTACCTTGCAAAGAGAGGTAAGTGCTATGACTGCATGAGTTGAAGCCTAAAATGGACTCATCTAATATGAGGGAACTTCTTCAAAGTACGTATTATTGTGTATGTATCCCTCTGCCAAACAGTAGCACTAACACTTCCTTCTTGCATACTTTCATGGAGTATAGCTTGGATAGCACTTAATAAAGTTATATCTATTTTAGCAAACAACCTGCCAAAAATGTTTTATTGCATATTGGTTTAAATGCAACGTTGGCTGAATTTATTGGGCTGCTCTAAATTTAATGCACTGTCATTGACTAAGTGGTATGTAATAACATTTGTTGCAAACTCTTGTACTATCTATCTTAGGTATTCTTATTCACATTGAGAGGAATCTGTTTTATTTTCTACAGAAGACATTACAACTTTGTGCTGGATTTAACTGGATCAGTTAATTTTCACTGACAGATCTGCTGGACAAAGCTTACAGCATCTGAAATCTGATGAGAGGTATGCTGAAGGATGGAAGTGTATTATCCTCTAGAATCCATTAGGAATCACAAATTTTGACATTATGGTGTTCAAGTGCATGTTTGGATGATTGTACGTTCCTGAATGTATTTGCGATGGATGTGGAATACACATGATCCAAAATTTGCCTTTACTTTTGGGTTGCAAATTCTAGTTCTCTTAGACCTTCACCAAACATGTGACTGACTTAGTCGGCTGGAAGAGCTTTGGAAAGTACGTAAAGATAGTTGTGAAGAAGGTGTGAAAGGGATGTGACGAGATTATTGCTCAGGTAACCAACAGTCCATAAATGATATAGTTTCTACATTTGCAAAAAGAATGTGCTAATAGTCAACCTCATGAAATCAAAAGAAATGTGTTTTGCAGACGTACATACAAAACATGAGGGCTTGCTTTCCTCAAAAATAGTGTGTACATAAAAGGGTACAATATTGAGCATGCTTCAAAGACCAAAATATGGGGTTATTTATTTATGACAGTCCCACCCTTTCTCCGGCCTATTTTACACGTTGTGAGTTTTTTTTTTGGTCATTTGTCTCTATAGTTTAGCATATGTTATATTTTAATGAGGCTGCTAAGTATTTCATATTGGTTATTCTCCCACATCTCATTTATGTGCCAGTATGGTATAATTTTATTTTACAAAATGACTGAGACAATGTTTTTAAAGTTCATGGGAAATCTTTTAATTTTCAAACTTTGAAGGAAACTGTGAATGCACAATTGGACACCTGATATCAATTTCTAGTCAGCTGACTTCTTGGACCATGCGATCCACAGACGCACCACTCTTTGCAATAAAGTTGACTGATGTGGAATGTTATCTGCTGTTGAAGCTTGTGAAGTTTTCCTTTGCCAGCTTCATTTATACTTGGCACAACCGGTACAGTTGTAGATCCAGAACGACAGCGGCTGCATGTGCCATACGTGCTGACAGTTTTGTTGTTGATGAAGTTGTTTATTCACATGAGTCATATTTTGCATACCTGTGACCTCATTTATGTTTGCCATTAATTCATATTGCCAGTGAGGATATGGTGAAAACCTTGAAAACTGATGCCTGAAATAATGCACTTTTTGTGTGATATACAAAAGTAACTACACCTCATTTCCGACTTTTGTAGGGGTTTCTCTATCCACTTAAGTTTGTTACAGGTAGCAACATATTCTATTTCATTGTTTTACTTCATGCATTCTGTGGGGCTATTGTTGCCGGGAGGGGGCAGTTGTTTGCACACTGTATTGTCTTTTTGAGGTGAACCTGCCTTGTAAATACCACCTGTTTCTTATCCATGCTTTCCATAATTTCTTTAATCTATACCATCGCTGTTGGTACACATGAATGAACAATGTGACAAGACAGGGAAATAAATCAAATCAGATAACACTTGACTATTTATGAGGGGATGTGCTGGGGATGGTTGATAATGGATTATGCAATGTAGAATGTTTGCGTTGCAACACAGATGTACTGTACTTTAATTGGGAAAAATTCCAAATAAATACCAAGGAACTGTACAAACATGGTTATTGTTTGTATGATATTTGCCTCCTGTTATATTCAAGGAGTGTCTTGTCAAGTATGTTTAGAATAACTAATAGCTACTCCATAAACTTTAGAAGCCAAGCTATCTGCAAATAACCACTGCAGACAGGCAAGAGTTAATGAGCAAGCAGGCATTGCAATAATGCAATATGCAACTTATGGGCTACATGTCATGTTAAATGGGAAATCAGGGTTTGACTGAGAAAATTCACCTTTAGTTGATTATTCTTTCTAAACTGATTGTTCACTGAAATATAGAGACGTTGGAGAGGTGTTTGAAGGTAGAAGAAATGGTAGTTATTGTGTTAATTACTGTTGACTGAGAACTAATATTTGTTGGGTACAAAAAAACTTTCATGTACAAGAAAAGACAGCCTCCTTTATACGATGACCAATCACAGCGTAAGACTGAGATGACGTTACAGTATATGAATAAACATAACCGAATGTTTATGGTTCCCATGCTGTTTGTGCATTGCGGAATGTTCCCCCCTGTCCCCCCCCCTCAGTTGCTCTCACCCTTCCTAATCAGATCTTGTACTCATCCAAAATTAATTTAATCACAAAACTATGTATTGGCATTGGACTGAATAAGAACAGCTTCCGGGGACCATGATTGATAAATGCCTAATTTATGTTACACAGGTTGCTAGTTTTCATATCATGCCCGTAACCACTTCACCAGTAGGCCAGCCTGGTCAGCTATGTATGAAAGTGTTCAGCCACACCTCCTCATACCTTGAAAAGGTGATAGTATTGAATATTCATGTTTGATTCTATGAATATGGATGTTACAGTCTTTTGGAGTTCTTCACCATTTCTTTTATAGGAATTTGACTTGTTTCTCAAAGTTGTCCACATGCTTTGAGATAATCTTGATCATAGTTGTTAGTCATAACTCATTGTACAATACCGGTGGGGAATTTTAGTAAAATAAATTGTGAAAATAAACCCTGATTTCCCCTTTAATTGGTATTCCTACTCTTGCTTACTTAAAATGGTGCAGAGGCTACATAAGAATGGGGTATATCTTGTCCATTTGTATTAATTGTACTTCATTGCGCAGGTGTTAAACAGGCAGCTGTTAGGAAGCTGACCTGAGTGTTCTGGTATTTTATCTTTTTTAGGGCATTTGGGGAGGGGGGTATTAATCATGTTCAGGACTGCTATGCCACTAACAACCTTTTTTGATATTCTGTCACGTAGAGACAGATAAGACTGAAAGAGACTGGTATGATACAACAAGTTCAGCTTTAATTGGTTTTTATTGGAGAAAATTACAAGTAGTGACATTCAGTTGATGTTCACATCAATGCATACAGTTACATAGCTATTAGCCATAATTTCAAACCAAGAATTCACATATTGCAGAGGTCTATCTCACACATGCAGTTTAGTAACACAATGCGATGCTGAGCAAGTCGTAACCCCATACAAGATCTCTTCAACATGCATAGCAGGCTAGAGGGTTTGTTTATCATGCAATATATTATAAGACACCTACAAATTTCACCAACAATTCAGCGTTCCCCAGGGGAGCTTTGGCCAAATCAGCCTATTTGATTCAATTCTAGCTGGCATGAACTTCTGTGCATCATTCGATCACTGAAACCATTGACTTGAATGATTGCTGCATCTTGATGTTTACATTATTTGGTGGCATTATACTCTGTAACTACTAACATTTTGACCATCAACCACTTAAAGTGATTGCGTGTACACTGAAAAACCAGAAGGATAAGATTATGTATGATCTTAACTTTTACCTTGTTTTTAAATGTACATGCAAGGTTGTACATGGACAGACTACATCACTCAATGAACGAAAATCACAGTAACTACTACTTTGAAAAGCAACGGGACTGGCATAATTCAGTAGAAAACAGAAATCATATTTGAAAATCAACGGTTCTTACTTTAATTGTCTACATAATAAATATACAACAGCACAGGCATCACTGGTGTATCAAAAACATACTTCTCAAGTCGTCGCTCCTAGGTTGGTATTGCGAATTGTACTGTCTGGTGAAAGGAAGCACTGTTTTTACAAAAAACCTAGAAACTGATTCATCATTGCGCCCTCATTGATCCTGAGTTGTTTTGAGAAAGGGAACATTCAATACTAGTATACTTCTCATTTGATTGTTCACAGAAGCGCACAGTTGATTTAAATGAAAATTATCAACTACTACATTATTGCATTTTACACTTTTTGTCATTATGTTAGAAGAATTTGAAATCATATGGCAGAATTAACCAACTGAAACCTCTTTATTTTCCCTAATTGTATGAATTGTGCAATTAAAAGCCTTAACACACTTTTGGACATGAAATTTAAATGTTTTTACTTTTTGCCTACTGTATGCACGCAATCACTTTAAAACACTGATGTGTATAAACAATTGGTACAATGGTAGATGCATTAATGCTCTAATTGCATTAATTGTGAAGAAAAATATGCATTTAATTGAAGTTTGAATGCTTATTTCCATGCACTGGTGAGAGAGGTTCCTGTACGATGGCACCTTTTCGTAGAACTGCACAGACCACAGCAGTTTAAAAATTCCAACATGTAATATACTATATGCACTGAAAGCCCCTCTGACGTCATGTATGAACATATCTTGGGTCCATGTTGCATATATCTATAGACATGATAATTGCCACCGTTGTACTCTGTTCTGCCATGCAGGAATCGAGTTCACAATTTCACAACATGCAACATTATGAAAAATAAAACAAGGGGGTGAGGGTTGGGGGGGTGCATTTATATGAGATGGGGAATTTGTTAACAATTGATACAGTGACATAGTGTCAAGTGTATGCATCACATATTCCTGTCTGGTATTTTACCATGGATACGATACTTGACACTGCATTAAAAGCAAAAATGCAATGTCATATGTAATCTGTCTACATGCAGTCTACCATTTTGCTACATATTTGGGTACATGTCACTATCCCATGGAACTGCAGTGACTCAACTGAATTAACATTTGACACATTGCTAAATGTATCATCTCCACGCATAACATGCATCTGGCATTTCACTGTATTTATGTTTTTGATACATTTCTATTATGATGCATGGCCATGACAATGCAGTAAAAAAAATACAAATCAGTAACATGTCCCTACATAACATGCATCTGGCATTTTACTGTACTAAAACATTTTTGATGCATTTCTGTTTTAACGCATGGCCATGACATTTCAGTAAAAAAGAAACAAGAGCAACATTGGTGCAGAAGCTCATACACAAATACCCTGAAGGTAACCATTAACAGATTATCATTATGAAAATAATAGAGAAACCACTCACCAGAAAACCATAAACAGGTCATTATGACAGGCTATCAACTTTGTTTAACATTAATTAGAGGAGTAGTTAACAATTTTACAATATTAAAAGAATGGGCCATAGGACACCATCTTGGGCCTTGGACGGACAAAATAGTCTGTACACCCTCAAGGTACCACTAATTGAGTACCATAATGACAAACCATTAACATTTTACAAGAGATTCTTTTTAGGAGGAAAAGTATTTTGTAGAATTTCATGCACTGGGCCATATATGACCTTGCACCAAAATTACCATATCACTACCCAAGCTTCAATTCTATTTAACATTAACAGGAGAAAAGGATTTAACATTTTGCAATATTTCACAAGATGAATCCTATGGGTCCATCTTGGGCCTTGAACCCAAAATTCCTGAACACCCAAAAGGTATCAATAACAGACTATCATTATGACAAACCAAATTCAAAACCAAATTCTACAAAAGAACCTGTAGGAGGAAAAGCAGTTTGTAGAATTTCATGAATGGGCCACAGGGTCCACAAGGGACTTTGGACTTAAAATTTCTTCAAACTATGAACAGATTGTTATTACGACAAACCATCAACATAACAGAAGAGAATCTGTAGGAGGAGGAGGGGCTTTTCGCAGAAATTAATACAACAGAATTACGTATGTTCCACATGGGACTTTGAACACAAAATTTCTTAGTACCCCAAATGATGCACCACCTGACAAACATTGTGTCTAAGTTTCATACAAATCCATGAAAGCATGGGAGGAGCATTTTGAACCAAGTATGAAAATTGGCCTTAGGACCCACATGGAACCTTGAATCCAATTTTCTTTTTTATATCCCACAATGGTCCACCACCCACAAAACATTGTGTCCAAGTTTCAAACAAATCCATGAAAGCAATTGAGTCAAGAAAAATTGTGAACACTTGTGGACAGATAGAATTCCTTCTAGAGACCACAATAGCTTACACCAGCTAGCTTGTATGTGCTAAAACGTGATGGGTCCAGGATGCAACTAACGTTAAACATACTGTCAGATGTCCCTATGTACCAACTGCATCTGACATTTTACTTGTACAAAAATATCATATGTACATTTTTTGCATGGCCACATTGCAGTGAGAAAACAAATGAAAAAAAAATAACATTGTAACAATTGATATAAGAAGAATTGTGCACTTACTACAATTGTATCGAGAATGTTCGATAGTCCCATTTCTACTTAAAAGTGGATGCTGGTTTACTTCACAATATTTGGAGACACAATGCATTACATATGACTAATGGATCACTCCACCAATGACACCATGTCACATCTGATGTTTCATGAAATACTGCCAAGCATGTTGTATTGGATACATCCACTTGAGAAAGAGAGACCCTTCCCTTTTGGTCTATAATACACTAGAACAGCGTGCAGCATTCCAAAACACTTACACAGTATCACAAGTAGCATCATATTCCACACTGTCAGACACCTTGCTACATATAAACACATTTTGTTAACATTAATGCCCACAACATTGAATTTAAACTTTGCTGCAATATATACTCAATAAAATCTTCACTGACACTCATTTTAGTTGGAGCTTCCACACAAGTGAATGGAGTTGGGTCCTATATGATGCAGCTATTTCATAGGCAAACATACTTTCTTTCATAATTTTGCATGTGTACCATAATGCTCACAATATTCAGGTTGAAACTTTGCAACAAATCTTATATGGAATTGCATTTACAATAACTTAAAGGCTGTATTGCATCACCCTAAGCTATATTTTAACCTCCCTGAAAGGAAAATTCTCAACTGGTTCTAAGTTACAGTACTCTTAGGTTGCCAGCAAATTCGAAAGATGCAGAGCAGCTCGTATTACACAGCGTACAGAGGGATCCATTGTTTTGGTTACACATGTGGAGGAATTTAAGACAGGCTGAGGGAGGCCGACTAGAGGTAGGTGGTTGGGAGAATTGAAACTGTCTGGGGTGATGCAATACAGCCTTTAACACTGTGGGATGGTTAATGGGTAGTTTCTCTTTAATTTTGACTAGAAAATGCAAAACCTCAGAGGAGCATCAAATCCAAATTGACAGTATTTTAAAACAAAGGATTAAAAGGTATGGGATCAAAGAACTGCATATAGAAGTTTGATGAAACAATGTTAGAATACATTGTACATAAATATAATGATAAAGTATGTCGTTGTGTAAAATTTCAAAAGCATCAACTTCATTATCAACAGTCTATATAGTTTCCACATGTTGTGAAAAGAATGTGTTACTTAACCACATGTAGTTAAACGAAATGTGTTTTGGAAACACACATACAAAACACAAAGGCTTGCTTTCATTTAAAGGAGTATGTGTATAAAAGAGACCAATATTCAGCATACTTCTGAGACAAAAATATCCATATAGGGTTATTTATTGGTGTCAAACTCACCTTTTCTCGTGCATATTTTGCATGTCATGAGTTGTTTCAACTGTCCTTAAAGTTTAGCATATGTTAAGTTTTTATAGAGCATCACTTGGGTAAGGAAGAAGTGAAGAGGCTGTTTCATAAATAATGGGTGAAGAAGTGGAAAATGCAACAAATATACAAATCAGGCTTCATTCGTCGTTTAGTATGTGGCGAATCTTGTCATATACTTGCAGCATCTTCCACTTTTTCAGCCATTCGTTGTCCTGGTACATCGTTCGAGCCTGCAACAAAACATTACATAGAAATACATGAATTTAATGTTAAAAATGAAAATAGAAACAGGTTGTTGTCAGGACATACTACAGTACATACATACAGTACTGTACTCTACCTTTCATTATTAAAATCATCATTCAATGCTGCTATGTCAAGTACTCACAAGAATATATTCTCCTTAGCAGTCCTGCACAAAGGGCATGATTGGCAGTTGTTTCTGTCAAGATACTTTCAGTATTTATTCCACACAATTATTAGTGGTCACTAATTCATCAGTTTCAAATGTCTCAAACACTCAATGACGACAAAGCCATATAGACAACGCTGTTGAGATTTAACATAGTACCAAACAGGAAAGGTCACAGGGCTGGTACATTCGGGGACATCCCTTTGTTCCGACGTCTCTATGTTTCGACAGCCCTGTATTCCGACGTCTCTATGTTCCGACAACCCTATATTTCGACGTTTCAATATTCCGACATCTCTATGTTTCGACGTCTCTATATTCCGACAAAAGTTTACTTTGGCGCCGGAGAAAATATACATTGGCGCCGAGAAAACGTATTTGGGCGCCGCGGAACAGTACTTTGGCGCCGACAAAAATGTACATTGGCGCCGAGAAAAACGTACTTGGCCTCCCGAAAAGTACATTTGCGCAGAAGGAAATCCACATTGGTACATTACCTAGTACTTTGGAGCCACAGTAGAGAACATACAGTATAACTACATTACAGATATTCTTTAATATGATGAGATGGAACAAAAGTATAGGTTAGAGAAAGAAATGTGAACTCAATGATTTATTGCTACCCAGCCACAAAGGTGTTCCAATAATCCGTGTTGTGTCAGTGTGCCATTAGGAAAATTTTTGCATTCATAGGGTAGTCCAGATGCAAAAGATTTGAACTGAGTACATTTCCAGAATCCATATTTTTAAGTAATGATTTTTTTTTTCATGTTACTTGGTGAAACATACATTCTTAGACCTTATCTGGGGTAAATCAGAATGAAAATGCAATGAATCTGTGTCACACTATTGGGGAAATTGACAGATCTATAAACCCACCCACATTCCTCTCCACTCTGTCCCCTCTGTCACAGCAAAAATAAGTGCCAATCGCCACTTTGTACGCATATCACTTGCTCTTGTAAGTTTGATTTTTCATGGGTGGGTGAACGAGGACAACACACGAAGTGGACCAAATTACTCTCTTTATTTTCTTTGTAATCTTCCTGGGGATCTTTGCTTACTTTAAGTGGAACTCCACTTAGAGCAAAAGGAAATGCCCAACAATTCCTCCATGCACCCCCTCTACTTACCCAGGCGTAGATCTCTGATATGTGCATGTACTGGAAATTAACATTTTCTGTGAAGACTCGCTAAGCAACTGCTGGAAACATTCTTTTTTCCATAATTTAGTAAATAAATTCAGAAATTTGAGACCAGACATTTTGTGTTAGCCTGCATGTGGTTGGGTTAAGTTACCAAATTACAATTATTTTAAACTCAATCCAGAGTAGGTCTTTACACTGATACATGAGCCATGTGTTAATCATGCAAAATAGGGGGAGGGGCATTGTGTAGAAAAAGAGTATGATATAACTTGAGACTTTAGGTCTCACTTGAGCTGAAACTAAGAATTCCTGACAGCTGTGCTGCTAGGAAAGGAAACCCAGTCAAAAGTCTTTCTGTTGGAATATTTGGACAGTTTTATGGACCACGAATCTAAAGCCCGGGTCACACTAGCGTAACTCAACACGAATTTCAACTTTCAACTAAAATTGCACAACTTGAATTGCCGTTAATTAATGAATGTGAAATATTAACTACAACATCGATTCACCTATTCCAGACAACCAGGGCTGAAAGAAATTGTTACGCTGTTCTTTTCCAAACAGCTTTTATGATTAATTCAATATGCACTAATTTAGTTGAAAGTTGAATCATGCAGGGCCGCCTTAACGCATGGGCCCACTGGGCCCATGCCCAAGGCCCCGCGATGCCAGGGGCCCCGCAAATTGACCTCTGCGCAAAAAATCATATCTACCCTTGCGTAAAAGATTTTTGTGTGGAAATACTTTTATATACTCTTGAACAAGATTGATAACGGATTCTGAGTGTCAATTTCAGCATACCGCCCTCTAAAATGGAGAGCAACTGGAAGATTGCTCTTCTATAATGTATTTCAACTTTTAGATATATCACAAATGTTATTCACATAAAAGTTCCAATTTCCATGCTTTATGCGCGACATGGGGGGGGGGGGGGGTAAATGCAGGCATGTCTATGCTTGAGCGATTGTCAAGGATGTCAATTTTTCACGCAACTTTTTTCGAACACACTTGATTGAGGGGCCCCGCTCCAATGCCGAGCCCAGGGCCCGATGATCTCTTAAGACGGCCCTAGAATCATGTAGAATCATGTGAGTAGGAACCGGGCTTTAGAGAAACAGTAACAATTTTCCATATTTTATTGAGAGTCCATGGAAGAAAGGTGATTTTAGGAAATAATTTAAAAAAAAAATCAAAAACAAGATATGTGTTAAAAATCCTGAAAACTCAAGGGAAGTGTTGAAACCTCACCCCTTGGATCAACCACTATGTTGCATATGCAAATAATTGCTATGGCACAAGCACAAAATTAGGCTGTATATAATCGTGTAGCGTGAGAATTTTTAGAAGAGTATATATACTAGAAAATCATTCAAATTGAGCTAAAATTATGGTGATGTGTTGATATATATGCTGAATCTCTATTCTGCCCACGATAAACACGATTGACAACTGGGTGAGACGTAGTAATTAAACTTTCTTTCATGTTAGCCTTTCTGCCTTATGTCTTTTTCGGTTCATGATACAGTTTCATCAGCCTCTCCACTTCTTCCAGTGTGAAGGATGATCTTTTTTGACTGAAAGAAGAAGGAATGGAATACAGTAGAATGGATCACTACAAATTACGTGCATACCATACATCCACTGTGATGGAGATTGGTGCAGCCTACTGATATCTCCCAAATCTCCATTAGTTTATTGCAATGCCTCCCGCTATCAATTTTTTTGTTTCAAATTCATGGCACTTCTGGTAAAGATATATACAGAAATGAATGTCAGAGAAGGAAATAGTAGTTTTGGAGCTTTGCCATTAATTTTTCATTATCTGCATTCTCTAAAACAATCACGCTGTATCATTACAGGTTTAAATTGGCTATCACTTGTTAGAGTAAGATCTGGAAAAAAATAAAGCAATATTCCTGGTATCACGTGATCAACAAAGTGACCAAATTTGTCAGCCTATCTGTCTTATCTTTCTCAATTAGGATGTTCACACTACAAACTCACACAGTTTACACTCTGTAGGCCATATTGAAAGCAAATTACAATAAAGCTGCATGCAAGAATGGAATTTCCAACTAATATTCTCATAGTGCTGTTAGAAATCTGATGAGCAGATAATAAAAATCTGTAGCCTAACCCAACCCAAGTAGGTACATATTAAATACAAATGAGTACAAAATCGGGACTTTAAATTAGATCGGACCCCACCTCCTCGGGAAGAAAAAAAACACATCACGACTAATTAGTTTAAAAATTAGAATTAGAAGTGACCAATCAGACGAGGTCAAACAATATGGTGCCACCGACGTTGTAAAATATTTTGTGTCAGCACTTGCCTGCAGTAACGTCTTTTGCCCTGATTTGGCAATTTATAGAAGGATATTCTTACAAAAACAAATGGTAAATAAAGGAACAAAATATTGACCTCTTGCAACTAAAGTGAAGACGATCATGGTCAGAGTATGGTAACTTGGAAGTGAAATAAAAGTCACCTCAATTCAGCTATATCATGAGTTCTGGTGATTGCAATTCCCAGCAGTGGTTAAAACTTAAATTTGGATTTACAAATCACTTCTTTTAGAGAAAGATGCGTTTGAATATGTTAAAAAATTTGCAACAGCTAGGGGGCTTGGTGGTTGAAGTACGCGACCTGCACAACACACCTTACGTATTTGAAGGCTAACAAGTATAATTCTAACGTCATTCTTGTAGTGAATGTGCATGATGGTCGTTAAACCTTTCAGCTAAAGGGACTCTTCATAAAGCCTATTGTAGATGTCTTTTCTTTTAGTTCATTCACCACATAGAATTATTACTCATATACATAAAGTTTAGAGAACAGTATTGCAGAGTGCTGTCCTTTGAGTTCATTGTTCACAGAAAAGGCCACCTTTACTGTGTGCTACCATTGTTCACCCCCCCCCCCCTCCAGCGTCCATTCATTCAGCCACCCTTTAACAATCAGTTCACCATGAAACGAGGACAATAGCCACATATTGTTCGTGCCTTGTGACTCCTCCCCCCCCCCCCCTTTAATAAGCTTTAGTTGTACGGTCAATTAAAAAGAACCTTTTAAAGAAAAACAACTTATGAATATTCATTACTAGCTGCTTCTCCTATCCAAACAAATGTTTCATTTTAAAGATAGATGAATTTGGTCTCAATAAAAACAGAAGCCTCGGAGACTTACGTCTCCGAGGCTTCTGTTTTTATTGAGACCTTTCCTATCAAATGATGGTTACATGAAATATAAAAACGGTTTCATCGTATTATGGGAAACTTTCCATTTTAAAAACACAAATTGGAGCCACGAAAAAATTCCTTCGTTTACGGGGGTGGGGTTTAGTCGTCTTGATCATGTCAACTAAGAAAACGTTAAAGAAAACGTGTCAAGTTCCGATATTCACGTTGTAAAATATTTTGTGTCAGCACTTGCCTGCAATAATGTCTTTTGCCCTGATTTGGCAATTTATAGAAGGACTTTCTTACAAAAACAAATGGTAAATAAAGGAACAAAATATTGACCTCTTGCAACTAAAGTGAAGACGATCATGGTCAGAGTATGGTAACTTGGAAGTGACATAAAAGTCACCTCAATTCAGCTATATCATGAGTTCTGGTGATTGCAGTTCCCAGCAGTGGTTAAAATTTAAATTTGGATTTACAAATCACTTCTTTTAGAGAAAGATGCGTTTGAATATGTTAAAAAAATTTGCAACAGCTAGGGGGCTTGGTGGTTGAAGTACGCGACCTGTACAAC
Source organism: Stichopus chloronotus (assembly GCA_021234535.1). NCBI lineage: Eukaryota > Metazoa > Echinodermata > Holothuroidea > Aspidochirotida > Stichopodidae > Stichopus > Stichopus chloronotus. The sequence continues at coordinate 3,525,070 of CM037842.1, forward strand.
ACACCTTGCGTATTGGAAAGCTAACAAGTGTAACTCTAACGTCTTTCCTGTAGTAACTGTGGACGATGGTCGTTGAACCTTTGAGCTAGAGGGACGTTTTATAAACCCTATTATAGATGTCCTTTCTTTTACTGTATTCAACACATTGAATTATTACTCAGACACATAAAGTTAGAGAACAGTACTTGCAGATTGCTGTCCTTTGAGTTCATTGTTCACAGAGAAGGCCACCTTTACTGTGTGCTACTATTGTTCACCCCCCCCCCCCGCGTCCATTCATTCAGCCACCCTTTAACAATCAGTTCACCATGAAACGAGGACAATAGCCGCATATTGTTCGTGCCTTGTGACTCCTCCCCCCCCCCCCTCCCTTTAATAAGCTTTAGTTGTACGGACAATTAAGAAAAACCTTTTAAAGAAAAACAACTTATGAATATTCATTACTAACTGCTTCTCCTATCCAAACAAATGTTTCATTTTAAAGATAGATGAATTTGTTCAACACCTTACGTATTGGAAAGCTAACAAGTATAACTCTAACGTTAAAAAAATCTTAATTTACACTTATTGACAGAGGGAAAATCTCTTCAAACTTTTTGTTTTGTAAAGTTAGTTACTTAGTGCTTATTTCCTTTTTTGTATAGTCTAGATAGCTAATAGTAGAACTTTGACATCTTATCCGGACATTGTATCCTACTCTCGTGGATCTACCTATCAAGTTTATCCTACTTACCGTCTGTGGGAGGAGATGGTATACTTAGATACATACCATGCAACCACATAAGCACACGTACACACACATCTGGATACCCCTTCCCGTCACCTCACCACAATCGGTAATCCTGATCCACGTGACTTTTGGCATCCTAAGAAAACCTACCAACTTCACTTCGTTTCAGCTGAATACTTAAGTGGCCCCCGTAAGGCGGTCAACCATTTACGTGTCAATTCACTAAAGCAGTTCAATGGAACAAAGGATCTTTTCCCTATTATACTACGTATAAGGATGAGCTAACCACCTTGAAAAAAAAAAAAAACCTCAAACGCATCCAAAATAATTGCTCATGAGCTACTAACGACGGCAAATCTCAAAACATTTTCGAGGAAGTTAAAAGCCCTTATAAACCCTATCCATAACCGAAACAGTGACAAGTTACAGATAAATGCATCAAAGATGAAACGTTTGGTTTCCATTTTTGAGGTTTAAATGAAAGTATTTTACTATATTTAAAATAATTGGAAGATGACATCTTTAAATTTAAGACCTCCTCCTCCCCTTGACATAATACTATGTATCAAATTTCTGACATTTACCCCTCCCTCTCCCGTCTTCTCATATTCTTACTTTTTAATGAACTTTATAGATAGGCCTAGGTTATTTTCAAAACGCCCTTCAGGAATCCTACCAAAAAGATATTAATTCAAATGAGTAAGTGAGTAAAGATCGTGCTAAACAACACAACTTGCAACAGTCTACCCCACCTCTAGTAAAAATCACATAACGACCCACTTGGAACAAAACGTCTACTTTTTTCGCCAAGGTAAATCCAACATAAATCAGACATTTTAGCTCTCCGGAATTCATATTGGGCTCATGAAATATTTTTCTGGTTTGTTCCTACTGGTTTGTTCCTACATGTCGAAAAAAGGGTTGTAATAAAGCGTTGCACACCGGTATCAGGTACACAATGCCCAGATTCAACCCACGATTTAACTAGACTTTTTTCTTTCTTTCTCCCCAAATGGGAAGTCCAAATTCACTGCAAATCTTATCCGAATGATGCCATTAACGCAGGCAACCCTTTACGTAACCTGAATATTCTCCAGGCTACAAACTGCAAATTCAGCCAGTATGCCGATAATAATTGTATACAACGCACACACAAAAAAGAAAATATTAACCAAAATTTACAATTTCTTACCTTGAGAGCTGGTGCTTCATAAAACTGACATCCCGAAATAGATTTTTCTTAATATACTGTCTTTTTATACCTAAGATACTCTTTCTCTTCTAAAGGTTTTGAAATAACACGGTGCATTTGTCTTCAAAATATCATCTATAATGCTTTTATTAAAGCCTCTCCCAGTGCAGCGTCAAAGCAATAAATCTGCCATTCCGTTGCTGGATTGGCACAACTGCAAAGTCTCCATTGCCTATGTTCCGTCCGATATCCTCGTCAAGATTGCTAAAAAGAAAAATCCGTCCAGTCCTTTACTGTAGAATTTCTCTTACCACTATAGCTGACGCCAATGAGTAAATTCTAAATAGAATTCGTGGAAGCTGCAACCCATATCTGCTCGCTAGTAAAATCCCTGCTTACATTGGTAGGTCTTATACCCACAATTCTGACAACGCAATGTACGATTTTTTTCATTTCCTCGGAGACTTTAAGATTTGAAACTTTACAAGGATAGCAACTCGGTTGTTGGTAGTTGATCTGAACGCCAGTTACGAAAAGACCAAGCGGCTACAATGCATTTCTTAAAACATCCTAAGTATGCAGAACCTCCTCTTGCTATAATCCGCATTCAAGTACCTTTCTGGCTCACTTCCATTACCTTGCAAGAAATTGTTACAGCTTTTTTTAAGAACGCAGTGTAATTGTAGACATCCTCATTGTTGTCAATGGATAGTTTTGCCTTAAAAAGAAAAGAAGGAAAAAAATGTCCCCGTAGCTCATCCACACTCCCTTACAGGACCTTTCGTCAGGGTGATCAGAGGTGAACTTTATCATTATACATATGTATCTACCTATATGTCCCCTGTTTCTAAAGTTCATCTGATATGCATTTAGAAAAGAGCTCGCTTTATTCAAATTTGCAGAGTGAAACTCGGAACAAAAATCCTTTGGAAATTTTGCTAATATCTGTTACCGTTTTTGACATAGGCTATCCTTTCTCAAAGTGTGATAAAAGATATAATGATGACGTGGGGTAGTTCTGAGCATATGCATTTCTTTATAGTGAACATTTTAATATGCTACAAAGGTTTCATACTTTGCAAGTGACAACACCAGGTACGTATCGGGGGGGGGGGGGGGGGGTCAGGGGGTTCGGACGAACCCCCTACAAGATCTGTAGTTCCGCTCAGCCTATGATAGTAGGCTCACATTAGCAACATATATAATGGGTTTTAATTTGTTGATCATAATTGTCAGGTAAAATGTTCCACTTTTTGTAAAATCAAACCCCCCTCTGAAAAAAACTGCATACGGGCTTGATCGCTATCATGTAAAGACGAAAACGCGAGCTACCATGACAAACAAAACAAAAGACACATAAAGAATATCCTTGAAAAATAAAACAAAATATAAGACATATGATGCAAGTCCCTCTCTTGTCATATATTTGCATACTTAGCGAATGCTCATTTACGAAGCAGTTTATGCTCATTTACGAAGACAGCAATTCTGTGTCTGTAAAATCGTCCAATAGTCTATAGATTTTACACTTTGACATTTTTGGCTATACAGACAAAACATTGTGTCCTTTCAGTTTCTTTAAGGAGAACCGAGCACTTACAGCAACTAGTTCAGTTGGTTCAAATAGATTAACAGCTCAAATTTAACACCAGCTTCATCCCGGGCTGTCCGATATTGGAATCAGTGCCAGTGTTACTGTGACCATTCACGGTTAAAAGGGAAACTCGGGAGTTTCTATTGCACCAATAACTATTGTTACTACGCATATGTTTGAAGTATAATTTTAACAGAAGATAACGTGAAATGGATGACCGGTGGCCTAGTATAGGGGAGGGGTCTATGGGACGGTGTACCAGCATTCCTACGAGGAATTTGTAACTATCAGGTGAAATAGTTTGCATCGTCTGAAATCAGAGAATGTGCCCAACGGCATCATGTAAATATGCCATATATTGTCTGAAAGACAATATATTGTAATTTCTGAGAAACTCAATGACAAATTTGCTAAAGAACCAGCCATGCTGAACCTTTCATAACTGATCGATGTCAGCAGTAAACGCCTGTGTTTAATACAACACACAATGGTGAAGCTGACTACCGTGCACATTACCCTTGGGTATCCAACACACACGCATGAGAGAAGTCTTCAGCAGTATCAAGGGAAAAATATGCTACAAAACAACAGTAAAGAAACGTCCCAATGACACGCCGAGTCCACCTTAAAGCCTGCCAGAGATATATGTATATATATAGGTTAAAAGGCGGTGCCTGTTGACCCGGATGTCGGCTCCAATATATTTTTTTAGAAAACAATCATACAATTTCACTAGTTTACTATGTATAAGAGTGATATACTGTATCTTCATTACTGTGTTTACAGGAACGTCCTTGCGAATTTTGCGTACAATGCCTTCAAGATATGGTGGAAATCCAAATTTTGAGGCAAAATTAGCTTTCTCAAATATCAGCACTGAGAGTTCACTGGATTTACCATTACAATAATATTACGTTGAACAATGTGTTCTCAGGTAAGTTCTTACAAAGCTTTAAGTTAATTTGTCTAATAGTTCTCAAGATATCCTGAAAATACAACTTTTGGGGTAAAATTGGCTTTTTTTTCGAATAAAATCAGCAAATTTCACTCCCTTTAATACAACAGTGATATAACTTGAATATTACATTCTTAGGTAAGTCCTTGCAAAATTTTGCATTAAATGCTCAACTACATCTCAAGATATACTGGAAATACCAATTTTGTGGCAAAACTGGCTTTTTTTCAAAATCAGGAAATATCACTCAATTTACCATACAACCTATACATCTTGGACATTTTGGCATCATGAGCAACTTTACCAAGTTTAAACTTAATCGCTCATGTTTTTTTCACGGTATTCTGGAAAAACCATAATTTCGACTGGTGCAAACGCGCGCACACACACACGAAGATACAAACACACACGCCAAGTTAAATGCATTGATTCCTCTTGCTAACAAGGGAACCAAAAAATCACAAATAATTATTTTCAAAAACATAATTACAAATGACAAATCGGACGAGGTCAAACAAAATGGTGCCGTGCATAGCCAAGAACGGTCGTTGCACTTTGTCACATATGATTACGTAATCAACATATGACATGGACTGAATTTTATAGTATTTTGTTCCATTTCTATCAACTAGGTGCATATCAAATACAAATGACTACAAAATCGGGAGTTTAAATTAGACCGGACCCTACCAAATCGATAATGAAAGGAAAAAATCAAGAACAGTTATTTTAAAAATTATAATTAGAAATGATAAATCGGACGAGGTCAAACAAAATGGTGCCGTGCATAGCAAAGGACGGTCGTTGTACTATGTCACTCGTGATTACGTAATCAACATATGACATGGACTGAATTTTATCGTTTTTGGTTCCATTTACCAACTGCTGGCCTACAAGCAAAAAATGCTACAGAATCATGCATTAAAATTAGAACATCACATAATCAAATCTGGGATGGAATAAAAAATAATCACCAATATAAAAAATTCAAAATATTACATTTACACACTGTATTCCGAACCAGGCCTAAGGGTCAGGATTCCTGAGCAGGATTACACGTCTGGCATTAATGCATGTATTTAAGGTGGAAACATACGGTTTCTCAAAGATCTGTGTCATTACCGTCTTAACTTAATCATTGTCTAATTTCACAATTAAATGCAGTCCCACCGAGTCTACAGGTAAGAGTCTACAGGTAAGACATTTGCTATGTCTTCTGTATTTCCTTGCATGGGAAGCCGTCAATGCCACATGAAGACGGCGTAACAATTAGGAAAAGTCTTTCAAGCTGTTTTCATTAAAAAAAAAAAGGGGGGGGGGGGAGGATACGCTTTACATTATAACCATTTGAAGGGTCGTTGATATCCTTCGACGTGGTAAATGTACTCTGAATATGTAAGGAAATAAAGAGACTGGTTGAGTTGTTTCGTGAAATTCACTAATTTTCCTGAACCTATCAATTTTCCTTAACACACTAATGACAAATGGTTAAACTAACAAAATCCCAATGTTTTATATACAAAGGAACACTAATAAAGTGAGCAATTAATGATTCAATTTGTGCTTCGGAAATTCGTGACCAGACACTTTTTCATGTTAGTATTAGTCATATTCACCTATTTGGGCATACACACATACAGCACAAGCAAGGGTCAAAGATTCAAAATGGTTTCATAACTACTGGATGTTAAACTTAAACAATTATGTTAATCATAAGTATTTTCATGGGTTTATACCCTTCAAAATCATCATTAACTTATTGTTATCAACTCAATGAGCCCCTTTAATTAAAGGGTAAAATATCGAAACTAAAAGGACTTACCCCAAGAAACCAACACATAACATGCATTTCCTCTGAAAAATCTAAACAAGCAACATTAATACAATACACCACCATAGAGTCTGGTATGCATTTACAGTCAGTATTGTTTGTGTTATGTTCTCTATCTTATCCGCAAAAGTTCAAGCATGTTTCCTGTCTCGGTCTTTATACCATTAAGGAGAGTAACATCATCAAAAAAGTCATGTTAACTCATTTTTAAACAATACGACTCACCAAGGAGTGGTCAGGGTGTACGTACCACCAATCACGAAAAGCTCATTTAGAGGATTGACTATCATCGAACACCGTACATCGGATAATCTATGGATCAGAAAGCTCCATTTCCAGGTTCTACAACAGACTTAGGCGTAAACCTGCGTCAGAAAGTCAGCAATGTAGAATTTGTTGCTATGGTGCACTATGACGGTGTTCAAAGATAATAAGATTGAACAGTAGACACGTTTTCGATTATTAGGATCAAGAAAAGTTGACATAAGCACTCTTTAAAATATCCGCAGTCTCAAGTACAACCTCCTCAAAAATAAGATTTTTTGATATAAAAGTCGACGATGTTACCGTGAATTAGCAGTATTTAAAACACCCCTAACACTAAATGTAACGTGTGACGAGTTGGTCAAGAGTTGGTCATTGTACATGCAGTGATTTCACGTACAGAGAAAAATATTTATTTGGTTTGATTCTCCAGTCACTAACTACATACAAACTCAACGAAAGGAAACTTATCACTTAACCAAGACATGCATAAACTTAATTATCAACCTAACAAATACAAACTTTAGCATGATAAAGGACAAGCGTGCTCCAACAGGTGGAACACAAGTCAGCAGATGAGAAGGTAGCGCGAAATAATGCAAATATATTCGACTACATCAATTTCCTTACACTAACGTCATGATAAGATGTATGTTTTAATTGCTCCCAAGGCAAGACAGCTTTAAATTAAAAGGAGTGCGTAACGATTGAATTTGACTCGCTGCCGGTTTATTCTACCATTCACAAATGAAATAAAAGATTGCGTATTGCAATGTTCACTATTGTTAATCTTCCCAATAAACCCCAATTGGTAGATTCGAACTTCCCGCTTATGATTTAGAATCTTAAAAAAGAAAACTTCTTGACAACCATAAAAGTAATACTTACAAACAGTGAAATTTCGTTATGATCATCATACCAACGCACACGCATGCCTGCACACGCACCCTCACACACATTTCGACACCCCTTCTACCTCCTAACCCCAATCGGTAATATAGTCTATGCCATTTGCATACCATGACGTTCCCCACGTAAAGACTACTGACCCAACAATTTTAGGTTGAATTTTACACTGGAGCTGTGAGGCGTGCTACCATTTAAGTGTCACTTTTGGCGATTAATTTATAACCCCTCAACGGTGAAAAGACCTACAATGTCTCCTTCCTGTATGTAAGTCGATGTCTTAGGGAACACTGTGATCATAAAATATATAAACATTTACTATGAACTTTGCAGTGAGTGATGGTTAGGTGTCTCTCTTTTTCTGCTATAGTTGGTGATTTGTGAGTAATCCATCATAGAAAATGAATTTTGAAATGAAGATTGCAATACACAACGCATGTCTATGAACTAATTTTGAGTGAATCACTATTAGGATAAGAGCAAGTAAAAGCAAATAACTATAACTAGTTATTATAGAAAAGAACATATAGTCTTTTATTCCTACTGAAAAGTGTTCTATACAATCCTCATTGATACATTTTAGTAGCAATAATTTTGGTAATCATTCATCGTGAAGAAGAAAATAAAGCAACATATTCGCTTTGAACATGAATGATAAGGCTAAAAATCAATTTGAAGTACTGTTCGGTGGTCATTGTAAGATTGAAATCGAATCTGGTCTTCATGCTGTGAACCCGGTGATCGCCCCATGATACTGATCGACCCATCATTACTCTTACCCTAGTAATTCATACCGAATTACTCCTCGCTATACACAGTAACGAAGCGTTATCTGGCCTTGTAGACTCCTTGAAGTAGGCCTGCCCTGCAGTGATCTGTTCCACAATTGCGGGTTCATCCAAAACACCTACTAAGTCCTTAGGATGAATAATAGTTAATCTAATTTGAAGTATAAACATACATTCGAACCCAAGCGAGAGGTTTTAACTCAGCTAACTCGTCGGGTTAAAGAGGTCATTCACAATTTCTGGGGTATGCAGGCAGGCCCGTATGCAGCTTTTTCATTGTGGGGGGGGGGGGTTTCGATTTTACCACAAGTGGAACATTTTACCCGACAATTATGACCAACAAATTAAAACTCATTGTATATATTGCTAACGTAGGCCTACTATTATAGGCCGGCTGAGAGGAATTCCCGATCTTGTGGGGGGGGGGGGGAAGGTCGTCCGAACCCCCTGAACCCCCCCCCCCCCCCCCCGATACCAGCCTACTAGGCCCACTCTATCCGTTCGAATAAACGTCGGGGCTCTAAATGTGTCAAGTCTTCATTTAACTGAAAAGGCCGACGACCCCAGAAAAGAAAAGACATAGTTAATGACTTTACGTTATTTGTAGATTGTGCGTTAGGAAATGTACATTAACTTGTTCAGATTTTTACTTCAAACTTGTAATAAATTCTATCGGAGACCAACTCCCATCGTTGTGCTAAGTTCATCCGCGTTCCGTGACTCGGCTGGACCATCACAACTTTACAGGTAAGGTGGTGAATGGTACGGTGACAGTCTAGTACAGTATATACCTAGCAGGTTGCAGTGCTGGACCGTTAAGGCAACATAACACTTACGACCAGGGGCCTTACTTAGTGCTCACTAACGCAGTCAACTTTAAACTAAGGCACAGGTAGTGCGTCTCGAATATTCCCTAGTTTTTGCTCGAATCATTAGGCTACTTAACTAACCTTAACGAAAATGGGCAGAACAAGTTCATTTTGACTGATTCTAACGTTAGGCTACTGTACCTACAGTGCGAATATTGCCGATTGTACTGTAGCCTAGGCTGAGGTATACATGTACCGGCACTACTAGTACTGTACTGGGCCTACTTACTACTTCTCGGCCCCCGCTTAATATTCTGTGCCCTAATAATTAAAGGGCAACCTTGGCTAGTAGTTCTATGTAGCACTGTACTTTGGTTGATATTGTTCACACGATTAAAACGGGGATAACTTCCATTATTCGCACAGATCTAGGCTAAGTCATAACCGTGAACATAGGCCTACACCTTTGTGCCAAAAGTTTCTTTGATAGTGTACGACCAAATTTGTTCTGGCGAAGAGCGGTTTACACAATTACAGTAGTTAGTGGTGTAGCCTGGCTAGGCCAACAGTAGGACTAGGAGCCTGAGGGTCCAGGCCGAACACTAACAACAGTTGGTACACTTTCATGATATCCACTTTCAAATGGGGTTGGAGAATCAACTCGGTGGGTAGAGTTGCTGTCTTGCTATTTTTGGATTCCCAGATCAAATGTCGGGGGAATGAATTTGGAAATTTCTGGTGATTCAAATTTGGCTTGTTCAGCATTGAAGCCACTGCTATTTACAGTGGTTTTGAGGGGTTATTTGGGTTGTTCTTGTCCAATTTAGGTAGAGAGTGCTTTAGATCTCTCCAGCTAATGGCTGCTGAACTGAACAGGTTCACCTGTAGGAAAGTGGCTTAAAGACAGGAGGGTATACACTCTTGTCTGTCGGATGAAGCTGTTAAATGGCTATACTGGGAGCATGTTTGGGTTTGCATTAGCGATTGTTTGGTTTTTTAGGAGAGTATGGGGGCAACTATACAGATCGAATAAGGAAATCAGAAGTGTACTCACCAAAAACAAATCTAAAGTCCGTTTATAAACACTCGCTCTGGCTAAATCCGTGGTCAATATATTCCGGTCCTGGTCGATATTCCAAATTGTAAAAATACAAGTAAAATATATAAATCGGCGAATTAATTAAGTGATGCTGTAAAGAACTTTTCGCTTTCCTGTCGCGAACCACGTGGCTTTGCTAAGGAAGTTGAAAGAGTTCTCCGGGAAGTATATAAAGTGAAATTGGGGTGAAAATATGAAGATGAATATGCGAGGATTATTGGTGTCAATAATCTGGTATTTAATAAAAATTCGCTACTCTCACTAGAGACGGAGGCTCGTGCCTAATCGTTGAGAAGTAGGACGCAGAGTGATAAGAGTTCTTTGTTCATCTCCTCGTGTCAAGTAAGAGGTTTCGGCTGATGCATAATTAGTCATCCGCCGAAACAAAGGGATGTTCATACAAAACTTGGCAAGAAAACTTTTCTGAGAATTTGGAATAATTTGTTTGCCAAGTGGACACCGGAAGTGAGGGCAGGCTTCCAATCTATGACTTCTGGATGAAGCCGCTACAGTAGCCCCCTCGCAGATCACAAGCCGGAAAAAATTGTAAGAAAAGCTGGTGATCGAAACAAAACTACAAAACAGAAAATATAAATGTCATTAAGGATTAACAGGTAGCGGAGGTGTCCAGAAAGCGCTTAGGCCAGTGTACGCGTCGTCCTGACCTCGTCGTGCGTACAGGTGTAGTAGATGTAGGAGTAGGTGGGAAAGCTGTGGTGGTCACTGGTGGGACGTGGGAACGGTTGGAGGTATTGACAATCACATCCGAGTCGGAATGAGCAGCTTTCAACCGATCGATGGATACACTCTCATGCCGTCCGTTGACGTCAAGTTTGAAAACCTTGTCGCTTCGTTCGAGAACCTTAAAGGGACCGTCGTAAGGAGGTTGTAAAGGTTTGCGTACAGCGTCGCGTTGAAGAAAAACATGAGTACAAGTATGTAAATCGGTATTAATATGCGTAGGACGATTGGTCGGAACACGAGGTGAAGTAGGAATGAGAGACGTCATAGCAGACTTCAAACGATGAACGTAACTACTGGGATCTAACAGTGTCGAGTTGTCAGGTTTATCAAAGAACTGTCCAGGGAGACGAAGGGTAGTACCATACACCAATTCCGCGGCGGAATGTCCTAAATCTTCTTTAAACGCTGAACGAATTCCTAATAAAACAAGTGGAAGATGCTCAACCCAAGCGGTAGAATCCATGTAAGCAGTCAAGGCAGCTTTCAGTTGCCTATGAAAGCGCTCCACTATGCCATTGGATTGAGGATGATAAGCGGTCGTGCGGTGTCGTCGTATCCCCAAGAGATTCGTTAATGATGTAAATAAGGACGATTCAAATTGACTGCCACGATCCGTCGTTAGGACTGTAGGCACACCATATAAAGCCACCCAACGTTCTACCAAGGCCCGCGCAACTGTCTCAGCCCGAATATCAGCAATCGGAATAGCTTCAGGCCAGCGTGTAAAGCGATCTACACAGGTAAGAATGTATGAGTAACTAGATGATGTAGGAAGAGGACCTACAATATCAATGTGGACGTGAGAAAATCGCGCGTCCGGCGGGGGAAATACAGACAAGGGTGAATGAGTGTGACGGTGAACTTTGGATCTCTGGCAAGGCCCACAAGATTTAGCCCATGAACGCACGTCCTTGTTCAGAGACGGCCAAAAGTATCGTGCAGCAATGAGCTTGCGCGTCGCTCGCGCGCCAGGATGAGAGAGGCTGTGTAAGCAATCAAAAATAGCGCGGCGAAAGTGCTCGGGTACAAAAGGTCGTTTTGAACCTGTAGATACGTCGCAAACAATAGTATCGGAGCTATTGTGGAGCGGGACGTCTTCGAGCTTAAAAGTGCGCGGAGAAGATCGGAGCGTTTCCAATTCTCCGTCTTTGCATTGCGCTTTTGCGAGTTCGCGCAAATCTATAGACGCTGGTCGGTGGGTCGCATTGATTGTGATTCGTGAAAGGGCATCGGCAACGCAGTTGTCAATGCCTTTCACATGCCGGAAATCTGTGGTATACTGGGCCACAAAATCTAAGTGCCGAATTTCGCGCGGGGAATATTTGTCCGAAGCGGTAGCAAACGCGTATGTAAGAGGGTTATGATCGGTATATACGAAAAATTTGCGCCCTTCCACGTAATGGCGAAAATGTTTGATGGCAAGGTAAGCCGCGAGAAGTTCTCTACCGAATGCGCTGTAGCGAGTTTCTGCTGGTAACAGTTTCTTAGAAAAGAAAGAAACGGGTTTCCATTGATCATCTACGCGCTGGTGGAGTGCGCCGCCAACAGCGATATCCGACGCGTCAACCATGAGGCAAATAGGAGCTTCAGGCTGAGGATGCTGCAAAAGTGTTGCGTTAGCGAGAGCGTCCTTGCTATTTTGGAATGCAGCTACAGCTTCGTCGGACCATACAAGTTGAGTTGACTTCTTGACATTTCCCTGCAACTTATCCGTGAGGGGTTTTAGCAGGTGCGCGCAACGCGGGATGAATCTCCTATAAAAGTTAATCATACCTAAATATTCGCGCAGCTTGCGGACACTCTCGGGTTGTGGGAAGTCTCTAATCGCCTGCACCTTAGCGTCAATCGGCTTTATGCCACGCGCGTCGATGTGATGACCTAGAAAATCTAAAGAATCAACACCGAGTAGACACTTAGCCGGGTTAACAATAACACCGAACTCTTCTAAACGTTTAAAAAGTTGTATTAGATGCTGCATGTGTTCCTCTGCACTAGCGCTCGCGATCAGTAAATCATCTAAGTAAGCAAAACAAAAAGGGAGTCCGCGAGTGACCTCATCAATGAACCTCTGAAAGTATTGCGCCGAATTACGTAATCCGAAGGGGAGGCGAACAAATTCGAAGAGGCCGAAGCAAGTTATCACAGCTGTTTTGCAAACATCAGAAGGATTAACTGGAATCTGATGATAAGCACGAACTAGGTCTATTTTGGAGAAAATCTTTTTACCGTGCAGTGAAGCGGAGAAGTCGTGTATATGTGGGATAGGATAATTGTCATGAACAGTAATGTTGTTCAAAGCCCTATAATCACCACAAGGTCGCCAGTCACCAGCCGTTTTCTTCGGAACCATGTGCAACGGGGAAGACCAATTACTCTTAGATGGCCTAATAATGCCTAACTGAAGCATGTGTGCGAACTCCTGCTTTGCAATGGCTAGGCGATCAGGTGCCAGTCTGCGAGGTCCTGACTTCACTGGTTGCCCGTGCGTTACTATGTGATGAGTCACGTTGTGTTTCACAGGGCGCTCAAGAAAACATGGTTTGGTAATACTAGGGAATTTTGCCAAGAGTTCTGAGAAACGCGAAGCGGGGTGAATAGACGAAAAGGATGGCGATAATGACGTAGTGTTAGTTCTAATACCTTTGACATACATATGAGTGTTGGGGTCAATAAGCCTGTAACGGCGGACATCAACTAGAAAACCAAAATGAGGCAGAAAATCTATTCCTAAAAGAGGGGTTTCTACATCAGCTATAATGAAAATCCACTGGCAAGTGCGCCTCAAGCCTAAATTTAAAGTAAGAGAACGCAAACCAAAGGTTTTAATAGGGGATTTATTACAAGCCTGTAACGATAATCCTGTATAACCTCGCTTGCGGTCCTCGCGTCGCGGCGGGATAACACTTACTTCGGCGCCCGTATCTATCATGAATTTCTGACCAGAATTTCGATCAGAAATAAAAAACAAGCGACTTTTAGAAGTAGCGCCAGCGGAAGTCGTCGCGCCTATTCGCTGGCTTCGGAGTTTTCCGAACACGGCGTGCGGCATTTGGTAGCTTTATCTCCAAATCTCGCATGATACCAACATTTTCCATCTGGGTTTGGGTTTTCGCTCTTGGTCTTACTATTTTCGCGCGGGCGCGGGGAGCGGGATCGGCCGCGATCGTTTCGCCCGTCTAAGCGCGCTGCGAGCTTCTGAACCTGTCGCGTCAGTTGTTCCACTTGGTCGCGCAGTCTGGTGACTTCCGAAGCGTCGTTAGGGGAAGTGGTCACCGAACTAACAGTAGGGGTAGCCACTTCGACTATCCTGTCTGCCAGCTCAGCTAATTTTCCCAACTTCACTTCATCGCCACTAGACGCAAGCACTAGTTGTACGTTAGAAGGAAGGCGCTGCAGGAATAATTGTTTAAAAATAGACTCCTCCAATTTATGCGTGCCGAGGAGTTGTTCCATATGGCGCAGCAATTGGGTGGGTTTACGGTCGCCTAAGTCTACCTCCGTCAATAATTTCTGCAGGCGTTGCTGCTCCGACAAGGCCGTGCGTTTAATAATGGCTTCCTTAAGCTTATCGTATGGGTCCTTGTCAGGGGGGCAAAGAAGTAAGTCGCGTACTTCTTGCGCTATTTCAGCAGAAAGGGACGATACTATATAGGCGTATTTTGTCTTCTGAGCTGAAATGTTCCTAGTGCTAAACTGGGCCTCAACTTGCGCAAACCAAAGCAGTGGGTCGGCCGGCCAGAATGGTGGCAATTTCAGACTAACGGCTTGGATCGTTGTGGAGTCTGAAGTAATTTCAGGCATTTTGACAGTTATTGGAACGTTAGAAAGACCAGAATAAATACCGAAAAACCAAAACTATTGCTTCGATCTGTGCGTTGAATAACGTCGGGCACGTATATCACGTCGGGGTCACCAATTTAGGAGAGTATGGGGGCAACTATACAGATCGAATAAGGAAATCAGAAGTGTACTCACCAAAAACAAATCTAAAGTCCGTTTATAAACACTCGCTCTGGCTAAATCCGTGGTCAATATATTCCGGTCCTGGTCGATATTCCAAATTGTAAAAATACAAGTAAAATATATAAATCGGCGAATTAATTAAGTGATGCTGTAAAGAACTTTTCGCTTTCCTGTCGCGAACCACGTGGCTTTGCTAAGGAAGTTGAAAGAGTTCTCCGGGAAGTATATAAAGTGAAATTGGGGTAAAAATATGAAGATGAATATGCGAGGATTATTGGTGTCAATAATCTGGTATTTAATAAAAATTCGCTACTCTCACTAGAGACGGAGGCTCGTGCCTAATCGTTGAGAAGTAGGACGCAGAGTGATAAGAGTTCTTTGTTCATCTCCTCGTGTCAAGTAAGAGGTTTCGGCTGATGCATAATTAGTCATCCGCCGAAACAAAGGGATGTTCATACAAAACTTGGCAAGAAAACTTTTCTGAGAATTTGGAATAATTTGTTTGCCAAGTGGACACCGGAAGTGAGGGCAGGCTTCCAATCTATGACTTCTGGATGAAGCCGCTACAGTTTCACCCCTGCCTCGTTACCAAATCTACTTGTTATACTCTGGACACTTATCCAAAAGAGAGTAGGCGAATCTCCCCCATGCAGTGCCCATCCATGATGAACATAGAATACTGTAGGCCTAGGGTCCTTGATGAGCCCATGGATATGAGCTTCCTGCTGCTGAATTTGAAATTCAAATGATTCCTGGGGGCATTCTGAATTTGGTAAAATTACCTGTTCTGTGCAGCTGTCAGACCTGAGGTTAGGGACCCCTAAAAAAGGCTAGCTCCATGGGGCCTTCTTATGAATTTCTGTGAAGGCATGCATGATACAACTGTCCCTCCTCATCTGTTACGTGTTCATTCTCTGCTTGATTGTAGTTTGTTAACCCCACAGAGAAAATAAGCCTTTGATGATGTAGAAATTTGTAGAAGAACAGACGCTGAATGGCTGTGGTTGTCCGTTTGACAATGAATGTATGTTCTGCTCAAATGAGTGCCAGTTGCGCATGCATGAATGATTGTCCATGCTGTGTTAAATGTCTGTTGTTAAATTTGACAGTTCAAGCAAGACCTGCTGTTATGATATTTGGACCAAGTTGCGAATGAGTACATTGTACCTACAGTATATGGCTGTGTACATAAAGTGTTCTTAATGTATGCTTCTCAAAATAGAGAAGAAAAATGTATTAAGACCATGTTTCCTGGTAATACTCTTACTCACATCAGATGAAGACTTGAGAGAAAGTGGCGTAAATCTCAATTACTGGAAAGCAGAGTGGCCTTTACTGACCAATGGGAAAAGTCAACAAACTAACTGAATCAAAGAAAATAAGTATCCTAGTAATACAGGGAAAATGTGTCAGGTGCAAATGATGAAAGAAGTTTTCAAAGTGGTGAATACTCTTTTGAATAAAAATGATTGTGTTTGCCATCTTCTGATTAAACATTGCATAAAGGTAATCAATTTTCAAAATTCTTTTTGTGAGATGTCTTCATCCGTAATCTCACTGGAATAAAGACCCATGCACCATCTCTTTAGCGGTTAAAGGGAAATAGGGCGTTTCTTTTAGAGAAGACATCCATATTCTTGAAACCAATGTTTGTGGATGCAGAATGATAGATTATTCAAAATAAGGAAGGATAGTAGCCTTCTCTTCAAGAAATAAGCTCCTCACAGACAGAAATTCAGTTATTTCTTACTCAACACTAATTTGTTCACCCAAACTTTTCAAAATTCAAATGATGCATCTTCCGTTACTCATCACATGCATAATGTTTTGAGGAGATGAGGCTTTGGTAGATGTTTATTGATGACACTGAATGGTTTAACAATGATTACCGCTATTTTCTTTAGTATGTCATGTTGGGGTGTTCTAAACGCCCTATTTCCCTTTAATGCAATCTGTTTTGTTTTGTTTCTGCTGATCAAGAACTTACTCAGAATAGAGGGCAGTATTTCACTTTCACTTACATATCACAGTTTTCATAAAAAGAAATTAGGGAAGGTTTTCATGGTTCATGATTTGTTAAATATAGCTAGCATGCTGCTAACATGCACTAGAACCAGAAGATGGAAATAATGACAGTGAAGGTTTAAACAAGAGTTTCATTTCCTTTTTCTGATTTTTTTTTTTTTTACAATAGATTATATCACCAAGGTTAGCAAGAGCTGTGGTAAATAAATCCTGCATAATGGATCCAATTCTAACTTGGTTGTTGAAAGACACTATTGTTTTTTTTTTCTACCCATTTTTCACACAGCATTAATTTATCACTTAAGCAGTTCCATTTCCAAAATTGCTTGGTGGTGCTTTGATTTTCATGTAACCAAGAAATAAGACCTCTTGGTTGTATTAATGTTTTCAGAACTACAGGTACCAGTGTCCAATGTTTAATTTTGCCCAAAGTGATGGTGAAAGTTGTTGCCATGCAGCTTAATTTCCATAGCCAGGCTAGTAATCTAAGTGAAGTGTACCAGTCAGGATACGAATCAAATTTACTGAAATGGCATTAGTACTGCACTACAGCATTCGATACTGTTGATCATTACTGCATGTCAAGTCTAATGTTTGAATGTTGTTGATAAGGGGAAGGTATTCTTAATGGCTCCTCTTGATCTGTCAAACAGCATTCAATACTGCAGGTTGATCATTGCTGCAGGTCAAGTCTAACGTTTCGAATGAATGCTGTTGACAAGGGGAAGGTATTCTTGATGGCTCTTCTTGATCTGCCAAGTAGCATTCGACACTCTTGATCATTACTTGTTACTCAAGTGTCTTTGTGACAATTTTGGTGTAACTGGATCAGTTCTTGAATGGTTTGACAGTTATTCTGAAATGCAGCAACACTCTGATAATACAGTCTGTATGTGACTGGTAAAATACTGTGGTTCAGTACAAAGATCGCGGACAATTAAAATGGAGTCAGCAGGATGAATAGTTTTGGAGGAGTACGGTCTGCAATTAAGCCTCCACTTTTGTGTTTGTAACCTGCATTTGACTTTGTTTTCAGAAATCTTACACTCTGGACTTGCTTCAAGTCACGTGGGGCACAGGAAGAAGCATTCCACATTGTTTGTTGATACAGCTTCTGAGTTATTTTATATTTGTTAACTTACCAATTTCACATTTGACACTAGAAGTGGTGGTCATGTATCATTTACATCCTCTTCACAGTGCCATGTGTTGTCTCTCAAGCTGGACATCCCGCACCATATTCCAATTAAAGCAAGATCTCTCAACGAGGATAACTCATTGGACATTCATCAACAATTGAAATCCTTTTCCTGTACATTTTATTACCTGTTCAGGAGGGACTGATTGTATCTTTCATCATTGCCTATTTTGTGGTTAGTTGATTGGTACATCTAGAGGCAAGTGCTGTATTCATTTTGTTAGAATTAATTTGCAGTACAGCCCATATTTGCAATCTACATGTACTGCTACTTTTCTCCATCTATGTATCGATGGTTTTTCTGTGATCGTAGAGTCTCTTGTTCTGGTTCCAGTCAAAACCTGCTTGCTGTACGTATACTGTAAATGCTATTAAATTAAATGACAGTAGACTTTCAATGAAGTGATTATAGTCACAGTTGAATATGCATAATAGGAACTGTGCTGTGCTCTGTTGTGCTGTGCTGTACTGTGAGTTTTATTCACCGATGAACTCAAGCCATATGCCTACTGTGTATTCTAAATCACAAACGATTAGGCCTCAATCACATCACTGTGCATTAATGGTCCAAAAGTTTAAAATTCTGTGAAATGAAAATTTGCAACAGTTGCAGTCATCGCATGTACTTCATCAAAGCTTTCACAGCTCCTGACCGTATTCTATACATGAATTGATTTATCCATGGTACATGACACACATATTATTACAGTCATATGTTCAGTGTACTTGTAATTCATGAATTTCATCTTACGTATCCATATGGATCTGGTTTGATTGTTGTACCACAGATTTTAAGTTTGAAACTTATGAATTATTAAAACTTAAAAAGACCAAGTCTCTCTACATGTGGGTTGTTAGAGCTCATCTCAAAGAGAGAAAAAGGGATATCACAATGTTAAGATACAGTCTGTTATTCTTGATGACCTCATGATCAGTTTGAATGCTCTCTGTTACACATGCTCAGTTTAATAAATAGAGCAGAAAATTCATCCTCCTCCATTTATGCGATCATTCTCAGCTCCACCTTGTTATCTCTGATGGCCGAGTGGCTCATCCATCATTTCAAATGCGTGGTGTTGCACACATATGTACTAACTCGTATTTGTAAAAGCATACTTTACCTCATTACATCAGAAGTTCTCATTCGTCCACCATTTCTTTCGTCATTCTTAGATCCAGTCCATAATCCTCACGACTGACACTGCTTGAGCAACCATTAATGCTTGATCTTACACCTGATAATTCTATGATGCTAAGTTTAATAACAGGAAAATAAATATTCTTTCACTTATTTGGCCTATCCTGTTTTCCAGGGCAGGGAGAAATGGTACGTAGGTGAATTTTTCCAGAATTTGAAGGGGCACCAAGCCAGCTGAAGATGTCTGGCCTGGATTTCCAAAGAGTGTCCGTCAGCGGAGGATTGACTGCTGGGGTGAGTACAGGTATTTCATTTTACACTCTGGTGACAATATTCAACCATCTATTATTTCAAATAAATGGCCTTGGTGATTGAAAAGGCCTCGTGACTAGTTCTTCTTCAGCAACGAATGTACTGCACCGACTTGAAACTGCGTAGTGAATCCACCTATAATAAGTACGCATTTAGGAACGTGATCGTGTGACCAGATTGACTTACAGTTCAGGACACAATTACATCAAGCTAGAAAGGTTCTCGTCTCTGTGTATGCTAACAGGTATAGACGTTGCACTACAGTTTAGTTATGCCTTACCCAGCCAGTAATCTATCAGTAGGAATCTCACCATCCTTTTTTTACCATTTGCGGGTCAAAGAAAAGTAATAAACAACTGAGAAACTTTCACGTAGCTAGTGAACCATCCTAAGTCCCTACCTTGCATTTCATGAAGTAACGAACTTGACTCATTTTATAAAACTTAAGTGTTTTACAACTTATTTACAGTATCAATGAGAGGAATTCATGCTGCATGTAATGATTTGGCAAGAAATTTGTCGCAGAATATTTGCAAAAGTTTGTGTCCTATATGCAGTTGAAAACAGAAATTTACCTGGCATTGCATCTCATTTGCTACACATAATGATAGAAGTGGTACACAAAGGGAATATTATGTTGCAGCTTTTGTATGTACAATATAATGGTTTTCTCTGATTTTCAAGTTATGATAAAATACCAAAGAAACCTGAAAACAGTATGCAAAATAGTGGTACAGTATGCCAATTTTGAACACTCACTTTAATATTCTCTGACAATGTATGAATTATGAGTACAGTAATTGAATTCTTAGTTTCAAATTGTTTCAACCAGCATTATTTGTGTGATTCCTACAAGAATGCTCAGAGCCTCACATGTATAGTCAAAGAGCTGCCCAATTAGCCCTCAGTTTATCCCAATTTATACCAGAGAGGTGAGAAGGTACGTATGCAGTAAACTGCACAATTGACCCAGCAGTGCATACTAGTATAATTTCAGAAAATTTCAGAAAATGTTTTCAAGGAGATAGTCTTGTGGGAGGTATTGAGAGAAAGGTTTTATTTCATTTTATCTTAAGAGAGATTACTTACTGTAAGTAATCTTTATCGGAGCCACAGGCATAGATCTCTTGATTGCTTTGTTTTAAAATTTATCAATTCAGGCCTTGAATTCTGAGGCGTGCGAGTGGGATTGCACGCCAACACTCGCCTCAATTCACTGTGAGGAGTGCGATTTTTTGCACACCTAGATAAAGAAGGGCGCAAAGATGAATGTGTTACAGTTTAACAAACAGCACACCTACCACACTCCTCACTTTCCTAAGGAGTGTGATTTGTAGCTCATCTGGAAAATCTTAAACTCAAGGCCTGTCAATTGAACTTCCTAAATTGCATCAAAGCTTTGTGACTATTTAATCACTCCACCAACAACCCCCCCCCCAAATATTAATAATAGTTACACTGAGCTTACGAAAGAATCTTGAAGTTGACCTTTATTTGGGGAAACATTGTATTGATCTTCTTAATTTATCCATTTACAACATAATATTTCCATCAGTAGTAAAACAAATTATGGTGTAGAAATATGTGATTGTCTTAGTCCCCAATGGTTTTATGGTATTCTTGGCATCAAAGTTATCTGAAGGTCAACAACATTTATTTCAAAGTTGACACCCCCAGACAATGCAGTAATTAGCAATTGAAGAATCAAGAAAGTTAATTGTGTAGTATCTGTACCAGAATCTGTTAATGAGTCTGTATTTAATTAGTTTTGATAGTGGAGGTGAACAACATAGGGAATTAAATTCAGTAGTTGAACTTATTACTTTAAGGTATTGCCATTTATTTGTTTCTTGTATAACCAGATGGAACTGATTTTAGTTGACACTGTTCAGTACATATCTAGGAATACTTCTTCAGTTACTTCTTTACGTCATATATTTATGTATTCGTTGTATGTGTCTCTTTCCTTGACAGATGACTGAAGATAATCTCAGCAGTGTCTCTTCATCCCTGGTCCAGGCCCTTTTGATCCGTGAGAAGTTCTGTAAGTTGGCGATGCACTCCTTCCCTCCGACTACGTCGAAGTTCCTCCTCCAGGTCGATGGAAAACCACAGGAAACCACTAACAGAAAGTCCAGTATTACGGAGGATGCTTTGAGTAAGTTTGGGATCATGTGAGCCCTACTAATGACAAGCGAGATTTAAAGAAATTGTCTTTAAATGAAATCTGGACTGTCATTTCTACTTTGAACAAGTACTGATCATACTGTATTAAGTTTTGGGTGGTGTAGGTACATTCTTCCTGGGGGGTTAGTCAGAATCTCAACTGCGGTGGCTCCTATCATCACTTACATGATAGCTAAAATTGTGGGAAGACCATTTAAGCAGAGTGCCACCGTCACTTGGCGTGGTGCTTACTAGACAATGTTTGGATAAAAATGCCCCTGAGATTGCTGGAAGTCACTTACCCAGACTCCACAGGTGCCCTTTCAATCTTGCATCACCTCTCAAGGAACGGCTGTCAGGGTGTCGTGCCCCCTGTCCATACCATCAGTGGTGCTGATGTGTGAAGATCAGTCAGAACTTCTATAAGGAAAATGAATCACTCATTTAATTGTTGTCCATTCAGAGGATTTCACCTTGAACTACTCCAGTGCTTGCTATGTTGCTATTGTACTGTACATTCTTTCATCAGTATTTTACCTGTGTTTGAAAGTTAATGTCCTTTACTTCAAAGAAGAGGAAAAATGTCACCAGATCATTACTACAGTACAGCTCAGAACGAAGTGGACATTAGTTGCGTTACTCGTTAGAAAAATATGGGGCACAGAGAATCTAACCTTAGTAATGTTTCGCTCTCTCTAATGATAGTTGCGTTGCTTGAGTTATAGGGCTGCTGTTAGTGCTGTTAGTAGCGCTGCTATCGTTGGTTTACAGTAAATCTCTGATTTTCCTAACCTTACTTGCATTATCTGCGTTAGACTGGAACATTTTTCATAACGTCGATTGTAGCCTTGGCGTATATATAGATATATATGTAAGCAATAGCAAAGTATATGGTGTGCTACGTACGGTACCTGCGGGTGGAACAGTGTTAGAAGTCGTCTAGCCTACTATAGTGCGCAGTTGTTTGAAGTCGGCTATTTTGACAACACTACCAATCTCCAGGGAAACTCCCTCGGTTCCACACGTCTTTCAGGAGAAAACAAGCTGTCATCTCTCACATAAGGATAACATATTTAGCTAATTCTGTAGTACATTCTGGAGTGACAGCAATGGGAAAAATGAAGTATAACCTAAGAGGAAGAATACCAAAATTTCAAGACTTGGCAAAAGTGTAAATGAAATTGTGGAACTTCTTTCTTCGGATGGAATTTCAGTATCTACATCAGGTGTTTATGCGTTATTACGGAGGTACAATTTAAATACATCTATTTTGGACAGAACTGGTCGAGGTCGAAAACCGTATTTTTCTACTGTGCACATGGACATAATCGACCAAGTTCTAATTGCAAATAATGAGGAGACATCGGTAGACCTGCGAAAAGCGATGCAGCTTCAGGCTGGAGAGATATTTTCTCTATCGTCAATTAAGAGATATCGTAAAAGGCTAGGCTGGGTAAAGACAAAGTCCCGTTACTGCCAATTAATTCGACAGATCAATCAGGCAAGCCGACTGAACTTTGCGATTCGTTGTATTTTAACGAAGGAATTCTCTAATGATGTTATATTTTCAGACGAATCATCAATCGAATTGGACTGTCATGCGAAAATGGTTTTCTGGAAATCGCACCTAGCAGAGACAAACAAAATTTATGTCGACTCAGTTAGAAATCTGGGCGAACCGAAGGCAAAACATCCTATGAAATTGCATGTGTGGGCTGGTATTTCAAACAGGGGAAGGACAGACATTTGTATTTTCGATGGGATCATGAAAGCTGACTTCTATACAACAACCATTGATAAAGCACTTGTGCCATTTATTAAAAAAGCATTTAAGGAAGGAGAAACATGCAGATTCCAGCAAGACAATGATCCCAAGCACACTAGTAATTTAGTTAAGAAACACTTTCAGGACAATTCAATCAACTGGTGGTGAACACCAGCTGAGTCCCCAGACCTCAACCCCATTGAAAATGTCTGGCATGAGATGAAACATCATCTTTGAAAGGTTTGTAGAACTTTTTATTTCAACTGCAGAGCATTACATGATATGACCCATGTTCCGTATCATACTGTACAGTTTCTTGAAATGAGTTTTCATTTGTGACCAACTGATTATAATCTATTCAAATTTGACTAACATTTTGTAGATTGATATATATATGAAACACCATGGTTATGTAATTTTAGCTGAAATGAATTAGAGTTTTCTAAACTCTCACAGTATGAGGGAATGGGGATGAACCCCCTAACCCTCAAAAATTTGTCTTGCACCCTGTGAGTGGGGTGTCCCCTTTTGAGCAGGGGTTGCAGTTTGAATATGGTTAGGGCTCCCTGCCTGTCGTAAGAGGTGACAGTATTTGAACTTTAACTATATTTGAACTTTACAACTTTATCTAGCTGACACTTTACAACACATCTGTGTTTTTGTGTTGTTAAACCCTTAGTTAAGTAAGCTAAAATACTTTCCCTGAACAATATCCCCACACTCCCCACTTGTTTAGCTATAGGCCTTATTATTGTACTGACAAATGGTTAATTCTCAAAATGCATGCTGTATACATGGCCAACAAGTAATTTCTATAACAATTCTTCAAAACTCACTACTACAAGACTACTTCCATGGAAACTTGGGAGGGTGTTTAGTATAAATACTTAGGGTAGATAAGTACTGTAGGTACAGGTAGCCTATCCAAAATGAGTCAGCACCAGTGTGGCAGTAGAAGCATTGAATTTGGTGGTGGGGGGGGGGGCAAGCTTACCAAAATGCAGGCAAATATTTCTGTGGTAAATTATATGGTAGTGATCCTACGAGGGGTGGGAGGAAGTCTTATATGTGCAAATATAATGTGACGGGCATTTTAAGAGGTTTTTGTTTATGCCTCTAGAATCGTCTGAAGTTTGCACCACATAGGGGGAAGGGGGGGGGACAGGGATAAACCGTCAGGTAAGAGCAGTCTTACCCCCTGTAACATCCACATTTGAGGCACCTATTTATCCACTACTACCCACTTGAAAAAAAAAAAAAAAAAAACATAGGAGGGAGCGAGCAGATCAGTAATGGGTAGCATGTATTTGTAGTCAATACAAGCTTGGTTTACAGTCCTGTGAAAGTATATATTTACAGCAGTTACAGTAACAGGTAGGCCTATTTAAATTTGAATATTGTTGTCCTTCTAGGAAGTGCAGCCAAGAACAAAAGATGAGTTGAAGCAGGGCATTTTGGACTTCTGGAGTACAAAAATGACCTCCGAGAAGTGCCAAAGATACATTAATCATCTTACTAAAGTTGTCCCCATGGTGATTAAGAGGAAAGGCTGGGCAACTGGATACTGACTTCCTGGCATTTAATGTATGTCAGTCTGGCCTTTTGCTACATCGCACATCTTGCAATCATTTGCAAACATCAAAGGTTTCTTACCCACAATAAGTGATATTCATGGATACACATCTAATGAAGTTTGTTTGAACATTAAAGGTTGCTGTGGAGAACCCACGCCATTTCCCAAAATAAGGATGCATTTCTTTTTTTCTGATCAGTTTCTTTTGTGGAGAATTGCGCAAGTTGAGGGGCTTCACAGGATTAGTGAGCCTGTAAGAGATCAGCCCGATCAATATCTCTGGGCCGTGCCTTTTGTCAGAAAAGTATGAAAAAGATAAAAGAGTACTGGCCAAAACGTTGGCTGTAAATGTGGTAAATCAGTGCCCATTCTTGAACTTGACACGGTACAGGAAACTGGCTACAGTCTCCAACACCTTCTTGGGCAAACAAGTTTGTTTTACTTTTGCAACCTCTGGAACTTATTTTAACATAAGACCTACAGTATCGGAAAGCCGAAAAGTACAGCGAAGAAGAGTCGGAAAGTACAGGCCGTGGATCCATCCAGCGTGTATGGCTATTAGGAAAAGTGTGTCGTAATTTTACAGTAAAGGTCGGTAATTTTCTTTTGTTTTGCACAGGTGCCTCCCTGGCAGTTCTCTGGACGATAGCTTGTACACACAACGTACGGGGTTTCCCTAGTTTTGATCATGCATATATCAATCTTTCTGAAATATGTACTTCTAGTGGTGGGTTGTGATACCAATAAGTGCGCGAGATATTAAGAGCTCCCACAAAGTCAAACTGTCTCCGTTTACCACGCGCAATCTATGAGGATCGGAGTATGCCGATTTACTGACCTAGCCTAATGCATATATCGCAAGTAGCGTCACGAACGCACTAGATGTGCATGAGAAGCCGACGCAGTGTGCTATGTTGACTAACTAACGATATAATCGTTACTTGGCAAAACACACATATGCTGACACTGACAGCCCTAAGGCAAGTAACGATTGACGTTGTACACGAAAGTATCGATAGCAGCATTACTACAGGTTCAGTACTAATGTTAGTAACGACGCAAATTTCTAACGATTAACGCAACTATCGTCCACTTTATTCTGAAATGTACCGTACAGTTTTTTAACCACCAGAAATCTGTGATCTGTCAACACGGAACCCTTTGCACACTCACAGTAATTTCAAGCACTTGCCAGATAACTGTTGAATCTTACAGTATTTAATGATGGGATATAATGATGGGATATAATGTGCATGTACACGAAGGCCCAAGCACACTGCATCGTGTAGTACTTGTGATGCTTTTCAGTTATCATAGCACATATCATGACAGGGAAGGCTTGCATGCACTTAGTTTTTGAGTGAAAACTGCAGCATGCATACCACAAGTCTAGCTGAGAGCATATTGTCATGACGATTTCAACCCTGATACTACTTTTTCGTTATACCTCTGGGTTTACCATGCCTTTGCCTTTGCACAATGAACAAGAAAGAATGAAATAAAGAACAAAAGTGATCACTGATATAGACAGATCATGTTGATAAGTTACCATGAGATAAGACACCTGAAAATTACGCTACTACTGGATATCTTGGTTTGTTGGATATTTTGGTTGCTTTCGGCATCATCTGTGTTTACTACATTGAATGCTGGATTTGTCTCTTTGCCTGCATGTCCTTAGCAAACTGAAAACAGCGTCAGTGAACCCGCCCGAATGTTTTGTAATGTGAGAATATTATGGCATCCTCACCGACAGGTGTGTGATTATCTGTAGGTGAAATCGTAGCCAAACCTGCAGGAATTAAAAAGGAATTTACTGTTACGAGCTTTGTCCATAATAAACTACGACATGAAGGAATACATCCAATGTCACTGTTTGAAATATTACCTCAAGCTACTACTCATAGTTCCATCACTATTATGGAGGTAACATTTTAACTAGGGTATATTCTGTTCATTCTAGCTGTAGCAAATTTCACTAAGTGATAAAAGATAGCCCCCCCCTTCCAGTTTGCATCATAACAGGTATTACCCTCACAGAATCTCAGTGTTCATTGCCTCAGCCTATGTAGTGGTAGGTGATTTATTCTTCATGGTTTTGTTATATCACTCTTCGTGAAGCTTTAACACTGAGCCATAGCGTGCTGTGATGGACATCTACTCAGGGAAGGGATTCTTTGTCCCACAGATGACCTTATGAACACATGAATGAAACTAATTTCAAAAAACTTACTCTGGAATCGATGCATTCTCATCTTACAGGCAACATTATTCCATCCTTGTGTATTGATAGGTCATCCCATCCATGCGCCTAGCAACAGAGATAATCCCTTCGAGACAGAATGGCAGGAACCCGTGGACTGCATCTTCAAGATGGAGGGAGGTCTCATCAAGAAGTAAGGGCACAATCCAATATTTAATTGTCAAAGCTACTGTATTGTCTTTGTCCTCATCTCTTATTGTATGACAGATCATCCCATCCATGCGCCTAGCAACAGAGATAATCCCTTCGAGACAGAATGGCAGGAACCCGTGGACTGCATCTTCAAGATGGAGGGAGGTCTCATCAAAGTCTACGACAGCGAAGAGAACGTCGAGAAAGGACAACCGGTGGAACTCTCATATCCGGACAGAGACACTTTCTTAGCAGACCATAAACTGATTCATTCCATGATAACGAATGAAAGGATGTAAGATTTATGTTCAGTTTGATTCATTGCTTTGACATTTGAAGGTCGATGTGGAAGCCTTAACTTAAGTAAAGTCTTATTCTTACACTCCCTGCACATGCTAGAAAGAAGGATGGTGATACGTTCTTTGTGGCAAATTCCATGGTCATGGTTAAACTAAAAAACTACATTGTCTAAGATGCTCATTCGCCTTTAGAATTGTTTGCCCTTGTAATCTTGGGGAGTGGTGGGAGTTGATGTACAAGTAGCTTGGAATAAGGAAATAGTGGTGATTTTGATTTGAAAACTTGTTGGTATTGGACAAATTTATCGAGTCAACAGTTTTGATGGTGTTGTAAAGGAATGTATCAATGACAAATATGTGGTGTGATTATGCAGGACAGAAATGGTAGGTAAGACTCAATAAGTTATAGTGTGAGATTAGCTAGCACACTATAGCTAAATCTTGGAAGAAGTTGCCCAGTAGCTGGCAGGCTTTTACTGTCTGCAATCTTTCGTAAGTCTCTTTTTGTGACGGTTGTTCACTGCTGAAGTTAAAGTATATATTCCCTGTTTATAATTTACCCTTGCACCTCACTGCTTCTGCTCTGTGGCCAATAGACAAAGAATGAACTCAGTACCAGCTGTATACTTTAGTCCAGTGATATGATTAGATTGATGTTATGAAGGGGAGTTTTAGGCATGAGGACATATTCATGAAGGAGAAAGGGACATTGTATATTTAGTCCTATTTTGTATTTGTGCTGCCTTTGATCGCAGACACTGTATTGCTTTACCTCAATGGGAGTTTTTGCTTACATTTAACACAGTCATGTGAAACTGATTCTCCATGTGAATAAATTTTTGTTCCTCTCATCCTTAGAAAATCCTTTGCGAACCGCCGTTTGACTTGCCTCCAGTCCAAGTTCACCCTTCACAAGATGTTAAACGAAGTTCAAGAACAGAGAGAGCAGAAATCAGTCCCACACAGAGACTTCTACAATGTGCGGAAGGTATGGACCCCTGGGACATTTATGTAGTTTTCATAATTTTTGATGTGGCTTGTAAAACAATGGTTGGCTGGCTTGGATGGATAGGTAAGGAAATCCATACAAATCTAACCCTAGATTATCCTAGGTCCACAAAGCATCACACTGCTTGTCATTATGCAGCCCGCATATTCCACATGCTTGATCTCACCCATTCTGTACTTGGGCTTTGTGAGACCAGAAGATATGTTCAGTGGGGCATAACTCATCACTCTCTGGTTGCTATCCTCATTACAATGGGGTAGCAACAGCTCACTCTGAAATGATCTTGGGTTAGATTTGTGAGGCTTCCCTAAGGTTGGCAACATCATACTGATGAGAACGATACTGACGAGACTGTAAGATACAATGCTGCTGCAAAACTATACCAGTCTGGTCAGAGTCGGTTTGATCATCTTTGAGTCAATTCATCTGCCAGTCGGATCGTGTCCCAACAATTTCCCCTCTTTAGGGTAATATCAATAATCACACACTTGGAACATGTTTGATGTCTGTGATGTAGTCACAACTCACTTACCATTGTATTGTAGTCAAGTACTGGCAATTGATCTGCAGTTATCTGTGACTACAATCTGACTAAAAACTCAAGCTGTACAATTGTCCTTTGTAACCAGTGCTGTGGTGATTGTGAATCTGAGGACATTTGTACAATACAAGGTCATAATGAAGACCCCCCCTCTCTGTCCTCTTCCCATGTGAATTACTTGAAGATGCAGGACATGTAAGGTTAGCCTTCATCTAACCTGTGATCGAGCAATGATCTGATTCAATTTGGCTCGCTCTGGAATGTTACCGTGAGCTTGATGTTGCTCAAGGATGTGGTTGAAGTTTTGTGCAACTATCATTATCGTTATTTTGGAATGCAATGTTGGAATGTTTTTCAGTCTGTTTGACATGGTTCTTCTGTTCGCAGTGCAGCTAGGATAGCGATCCTGGTAGGAGTCAAAGTCGTCTGTGTTTGGTCCGAAGCAGGGGTACTCTCATTTTTCTCATTTGTATGGGGTCACCGATTCATCCAAATATGGTTTCAAAGTTATCCATACCATCAGCAGTTACAGCTCAATATGTTGCTAGGTGTGTTTTTTTTGAGAAACCTTGGGACATATGCAATGTTACCTAATGTGCTGCTGAGTGTAATAATTTTAATATATTGTCAGCCCTTCGCAATCACTTTGAATGTACTATTTACCAGTACCTGTGATGTAGTTCCATATATACTACTCGGTTTGATGACTACATTTCTTCATCTCCTCCGCAGGTGGACACTCACATCCACGTTGCCTGTGGGATGACTCAGAAACATCTCCTGAAGTTCATCAAGAAGAAGATGAAGACAGAAAGAGATGTTCAAGTTTACTTTGACAAGACAAAGAAGAAATCACTTACATTAGGAGAGGTACGGTATGCACTATGTTGTTAACGTATGAGTCTTAATCTGAAGTTAGCATAAAAGGTTGTGACACATTACATGCAAAGTCACTGAAGATGCCAGGACAAGTTAAACATGCCACAAAATCACCCTTTCTGTATTTTTTTACTCCTTGAGTCTATTATTATGGGTCTTATGTACACAGTACTGCATTGTCAGCTGAGGGGACACTACCATAAATATTGTTCTGTGGTTTACTGAAGGTAAGGTGTGAACCTGACTGAGATAGAGGGTGAAGAGAAGTTGAGAAATATCAAAGACTGTACTCCAAAGTATGCCATCTGTGCATTGTGTTTGTCAGTTTGGGGTAAGTCCCACGTGGAGCTGGTAGCCTTCTTCTAGATAAAGTGGCATGTTCATGTAATAATTTCAATTGCAGCTGTTCGGAAGTTTCTCAACCTTTCTTGGCCATTTTTCATGCCTTCCCTTCCTTAAGCCACTGTACATTTTGGTGGAAGTAATTAGATTTGCAACACACAATCAAAATGACTGGTGATCTTGGCAGGCTGTCTGATTGAGGAAGCTGTAACTTCTGTCTGGATTATATTTCATTAAATAAGTGCTGCAATGATTGTCACTAAGTATGTCACCTTATGGATGAAGTACTAAAGATTCCAATGATGACGAACTTGGTGAATATGAGTCTGTGCATGGTATGCCAAGGACCAGGTCAGACAGGTTACAGAGCACTACTTCAAGGGGCTTGTTGTACAAAGAGTTGTGCACAATCTTTAAGTTTCATTAAATCAAACTTAAGATGAGCTGCACTCTTTGTGGAGCAGACTCCAGATCTTATGAAAACTTACAGCCTTGTTATATTCTATGGTTGAGGCACATGGAAGGGGGGGGGGGGGATGTAGTGGATGTAGTCAGCACTTGGCATACAGTACCACGCACAGACTCATATTCCTTAGTTTTGTTCATTACTCACAGGAATCGTTAGTACATTATATTGACAATTACACTGCAGTATAGTATGACAATGTCCGTTGTGTAGTGATCGTTTCCTCAAGGTTATCCAGATCATTTACACAAACATTGGTGGCAGAATCCTGCACTTTCGCAAGTTTGACAGATAAGAAAAATTTGAATCCTTAATACATGGAGATTACTATATGCCACAACACTCAACAGTAAAGTATACTTTGATCTACTGATGTAACTGGCAGGTGAAACAGTTTCACTGTTAGCACGGAGAGTGTGTGATAGGTACGGTGATGCATTTGAGCATACCCATGCATTAAGTTGAGGAGCTACAAGAGGATGAATTTCCATCCAGAAATAATCCTTTTCCTACATCGACTCTCACACCCATTTCTTCTGTGAAATCCCAAGCCATAATGAAACCTAGATCTATACCTGTGATTAATTGTATGTTATGACAATTGTTTTGAGCCCAACAGCCAATTCACATCCTTGCATCAAAATTTGTCGATGTCCTCTTTTGCTATACACAAGTGTATAATACTGCTGTATTTACTTCTCTTATTCTTCATTCTCATGTGCCAATGAATGCATCTACTTTGGTTTAATTCACATTATTTGATACATTTGGGCCAGCATATTTCTCATTTGGAGGTTTGGCCCACATCTCCAACTGTTTCTAGTTTCTGTGCTGAGATTTATCCTTACAGTGAAGAACTTCTGCTGGGTGTTTGGAACATCTACATGTCTCTAATAGATAGCAATGCTCATCTCCTCTACGACTACTAGCAAACACGTGTCTCAAGGATTTTCCTTATTCACTTGCAACATTTATCGAGTGCATTTATCGAAGCATTTTGCACATTTAAAAATATTAATCTTGTAAAAGTTGAAATTGGCTAGTGATAAAGAGAAACAAAAAGTGACGAGATAAGAAATACAAAGCAAAGTAAAACATAACAGAGCATTACTCTTCAAACTACTGAATGTTAATATGATAAACTAATAGATAGAGCATGAAGTTAATATGATAAACTGATAGATAGGGCATGAAGTTAATATGATAAACTAATAGATAGAGCATGAAGTTAATATGATAAACTAATAGATAGAGCATGAAGTTAATGTGATAAACTAATAGATAGAGCATGAAGTTAATATGATAAACTAATAGATAGAGCATGAAGTTAATATGATAAACTAATAGATAGAGCATAGAGTTAATATGATAAACTAATAGATAGAGCATGAAGTTAATGTGATAAACTAATAGATAGAGCATGAAGTTAATATGATAAACTAATAGATAGAGCATGAAGTTAATATGATAAACTAATAGATAGAGCATGAAGTTAATATGATAAACTAATAGATAGAGCATGAAGTTAATATGATAAACTAATAGATAGAGCATAGAGTTAATATGATGAACTAATAGATAGAGAATGAAGTTAATATGATAAACTAATAGATAGAGCATGAAGTTAATATGATAAACTAATAGATAGAGCATGAAGTTAATATGATAAACTAATAGATAGAGCATGAAGTTAATATGATAAACTAATGGATAGAGCATGATGTTAGTATGATAAACTAATAGACAGAGCACAAAGTTGAAGGATAAAGAAAGAGATAGAGGTTGGATTCTATGTAAGGAGAAGTATTTCTGGCAGGTCTGTGAAGTGATGAGTCTCTTTGAAAAATTTCCCTGTGAGTTTGGTTTTGCATAGTAATCTGTGGCATGTAAGCTGGTTCGCTAAGATACTGGTTTGTTACAATCAGTTTCACTTTAGGCTTCTGTGATTTATCTGTACGGTGCCCAATGTCCTATTTCAAACGTGAGAAGCCATTGGTATCTGAGTACATTGCTAGTTGTATGAGCAGCAGACACTTTAACCAGAGGTGAAAGGATTTGCAATTGAATGTGATTTACTGCATGAGCCCTTTCTACTCTAGATGCAAAACTAAAGGCATGTGAAAGGTCAGTTGCTTATTTTGGAATCTTAAGGTGTACATGCTGAACTAGCCATCATACAAGGGAAATGCTTCATAATTACTAATCCAGCAATTTCAGATTTTTAAATTTCCGGTGGTCCATTGGTTAGGTTGAGCCTTTCATTTGTACATTTGGAAGTTTAGAAGAATATTTTTGCTTAGTAAATGTCTTTCATCAGTTTCTTAATTTTTTCATAAACTTAATTATAGTTGGCCAAGCTTTCCCAGTAGCTAAAAGCAGCACCATCTGAACATGTTAGGAGGAGCTGTGCTAGACAGGAGTCATCATATTGGGGTGGAGGTATTTACCACCACTTTAAATCTATGTGACAAAGCCTGAAATGTTCAGAACCATGCCCTTGAAAAACAGGTGGTATATCTGACCACTCTTTTCACAAAGTAGGTGTTTGGTACCACTCTTTGCCTCATCAATAAACATTCTGGGAGCGATATTAAGAAACGGACTACTGACTTGAAAGGCAATGGCACTTTGTGTTAGAGTATTAGTGAATGAGAATTAATGAATAATTTATCCAGTATTGTCAATGAATAAGTTATTCAGTTGCGTGTCTCATTTTACTACTCAAAATGAATATTTTGTAGCAGTTTTTTGTACATGCACCAGTGGGGTTTTCTCTGATTTTGTGACAAAATACTGAAGAAAGCCCCAAACTGCTATGCAAATGGTGAATACTAAATTATTCCCTGAGAGTCAAACTCAAGTGTATGGTGCAGTTAATAACAGCACTTTCTATTAAAAAGAATCAAACTCAACTGTATGATAAATAACAACACTTCCTATTAAAAATCATACCATGCCAAACGACACAAAAATTACAGGAAAACAGAAATGTAATGAAGTCATCATATGTTGCTGTGAACTTGAACCCTCAAAAGAAGCAAAATGTCAGCCTTGCTAGAGTTTTGTCCCAGTTTGGTCTGATGGCAGTGCGAAGAAACGTGGCAAGTCGTTGGAAAAGGCGAAATTTGTATAAGTGAAGAATCTGCATGAAGAAATGTCACAGGAATCAGCAAAGGTAGAGTAAAACCAGTTTCTTCAATATTTGGGTGACAGCAGAG
This sequence comes from Stichopus chloronotus, assembly GCA_021234535.1. Classification (NCBI taxonomy): domain Eukaryota; kingdom Metazoa; phylum Echinodermata; class Holothuroidea; order Aspidochirotida; family Stichopodidae; genus Stichopus; species Stichopus chloronotus. Next base: position 3,559,271 of record CM037842.1, read on the forward strand.
ATAAATTTTAACTTAAAAAAGGAGAGGCATCCACCTAGCAATGTGGTAAACAGGAACAGAAGATATCCATAGATCCACAGGTTTCTATGTGGCAATGCTCTTCCGCCAGCTAACCAAAGGGAAAATTAAAATTTCACTCAAACTTGTAAAATCAACGTCCACAAGTTTGGGCGGATTCTTGTTCGAGAAGAGCTAGGAAGGGAACACAAGATTACCTTTTTGTAGTATAGAGAAATGAACTAGTCTATGAAAGTTATGCAAAACGATGCCATTAAGTATCTAGCTCCAAATTTCATATGAAAGAAATTAATGGAAGTACAAATATCACTGCTACCAAAATGTTGAAGATGCCCCAAAGGAATGGTGTGAACATGGCAGAGAAAGAGCATTTGAGAAAGAGCTGGATGTAAAAGCATTTTTCGAGGCTCCTCCTTCAAAAGGTGTGAATACAAAGTGCAGATAGCCAAGAAACTCACATAAAAAATTTGCACAACAAGACATAACAGAAAAAGCTGGAATCTACTTGCATATAACTACCAAAAACAGTCAAAACCAAAAGAACATTCCTCGCGATTTACATCACTAAAGCTATGCTATGAGCAACTTCCAGAAAAAAAAATGATTTCCCAGAGAATGGTTAAAATAGGTGGTGAATTATAGACCTTTTGGATTATTTACTCTTGGGGATGAACATAACTTTGCAAATTGTATCAAGTTTTCTGCTCAATTTTGTGAGGAGACATTTTCATATGACATTGAAAACATGCTAGCAGAGTGGGCATTTTCCAGGTAAAATATTGTATGTTTTGGATCGTTATCCTGTTGAAATCTACATTCCTCACCGTTTGGAAGTGCTTTTGTGATGAATGGTAGAAGGGCTTGGTCAATAATCCTTGAATAGAAGTCTACCTTCATTATGCCATCAAATGTGCAAATGTCTGTTTTTCTTCTTTTTGATATACCAGCCCACACATGTAATTTAACAGGGTGCTTTTGGTTTTGGTTTAAGAAGATACCTTATGGAGTCAGCATATACTTCACTGGACTCGGCTAATCGAGGCTTCCAAAAGATCATTTTGGCATGGCAATCCAACTCAGTTGTAGATTCGTTGGAAAATATAACATTGTTAAGCGATTCATTAGTTTGAATGCAACATGTTGCAAAGTCGAGTCGGCTTGCCTGGTTTGCCTGACAAATGAGTTGGCAATATCTTGCTCTTGTTTTGACCCAGCCTAATTTTTCCGTAGTCTTTTCAATGTCACTATGGGAAAGTGATCTCCAGTCTGCAGTTGAATTGCATTTTTGTAAGTCAGCAGCTGTCTTCTCATTACTAGTTGTTAAAATCTTGTCAATGATGTTCATGTGATGTATATTATAGCTAGGTTTTCTGCCTTTTCCAGGTTTGTTTCCAATAGAATGCCTGTTTCTGTAGTTTTTCAAGAAGGCATGCACTTGTGACCTTGAAACAGAAAGTCTGTCCCCATACAATAATTCCACAATATCATGAACACTCTTTCCTTTGTTTTTTGTATTGGATAATTCTCACTTGTGTAATAAGATTGATTTTCCCCATCACTGGATTTCGCTAACTTGAGAAATACACTCGCACTGTAAGTTATCGATGGTGAAATGAGAGCAGTAAGAATGTGACTGACAGGTTTTTCAATATACAATAATACATTTATCTCCTGGCCAAATGTTGCTGTACTAGCCAAAGCCAAGACTGCAGTTTTTGGTATACGTACAATGGTGTTCCTCAAATTAATGCAAGTTACGAAGTTAGCGATAAGAAAACTGTAAGGTGCTTGAGTAGAGCAAGTAGCGAAAACGCCGTTATTCAGAACACAACATTAGGTGCGTTAGACCCATTGCATGTGGTAATTTTTTCTAACTCCTAAGGCAACTAATGTCCAAATTATTCTGAGCTGTACTGAATGCATCTATGGTCACATCACTGAGATGAGACAGAAGAAGGCAGACTATTACTGTCTCTTTCCTCTTAACAGGTCTTTGATAGTTTGAATCTCACGGCGTATGATTTGAACGTGGATACTCTTGATGTTCATGCCGTAAGTAATATTTCAACAGTAACGATTATGTTCTCTTCATGAATATCTTTACTGTAGTCATATGTTGCTTTGAAGTAAGGTTTGCATTTTTCAGGAGTCACAATGCCTTGAAAACATTTCAGTTATGAAACCTCAACACGGTTCTAGTCCTGATTTATATGATTGTGTATGGAACCAATCTCCTCCCCCATCTCAAACAAGGGCATAACAAAAATGAGCAGAAGAAATAAGAACAAAAGAAGAAAACATTGTAATGGATTATTGTCTTTCCTCTGAAGTCAATAACTGTTCATTTCATTATTTCACAAATATGTATAAAGTACTTATATGTTGCCATAATCCATTTATTTTACTAAATTCTGCAACAGAACAACAAGACGTTTCACAGGTTTGATACCTTCAACACAAAGTTTAATCCCGTGGGAGAGAGTAAACTGAGGGAGATATTCATCAAGACTGATAATTTCATTCAGGGCCGGTATTTTGCTGAAATAATTAAGGTGAGGTGATGAGGAGTAAACTAAGTACACTCGATAGTCTTCAAGCATGTCACTGCTCTGGAAGCCTTTGATACACATTGTTAACTTGTATTGTACGTGTTGGCTGGTATGGTATGCTACAGTTTAGCATTGTGTTACATGTTATGGTATGGTGTGTCACGGCATTATGTAGAATGGTATGGTTCATGAAATGACATTGAATGGTGTGGGATGGTATGATGTGGTATGCTGTAGGGTAACATGGTATGTTATATTATGGTGTGATATGGTATGTTTTTTAATTGTACAGTATGATGTGGTGTGGTATGGTATGACAGGAGGAAGGATGCTAGGTATTGGCATTCTGCAGTATATCTTGATTTTGTGCGGCATGGTTTAACATGGTATACTGTCGAATTGTGTGGTGTGGCATGGTTTTATGGTATAGCACAGAGAGGAATTGAAGGGTGTGGTATGGTGTGGTTTGGTCTCTGTAGAATATGGTATGGCACAGCATGAAATTGCATGGTGTAGAGTAGTATGGTATTGGTATACTACAGTATATCATGGTTTTATACAACATGGTATGGGGTAGCATGGTTTGGTATATTTTGGTATTGGTATTCTGTAGTTGGCTATATCTTGGCTATCTTGTGCATGACATGATATTGACTCGATTTTCCTCTCTGTTGTCTTAAGGAAGTTGCGTCTGACCTGGAGGAGAGCAACTACCAGAACGCAGAGTATCGGATCTCCATCTACAGTTGCCGTAGAGACGAGTGGGACAAACTAGCCAAATGGGGATTACAAAACAAAGTGTATTCTGACAACATCAGGTGGCTGGTGCAAGTACCTAGGATTTATAACATCCATCATGCCAACCATTTCATTTCAAACTTTGGTGAACTCTTAGAAAACTTCTTCCTTCCCCTGTTTGAAGTCACCAGGGATCCAAAGTCCCACCCTGAGCTCCACCAGTTCTTGAAGTACGTGACCGGCTTTGATTCGGTGGATGATGAATCTAATCCAGAGGGACACCTCTTTACCAAGGACTCGCCGGAACCGTTCAGATGGAATACCTCAGAAAATCCGCCATATTCCTACCACCTATTCTACATGTATGCAAACTTGGCCACCCTCAATGACTTCCGAAGGTAGGAAATGTTTTCTGACGAGTCAGCTTAGCGGCCACAAATAGCAGATTTTTCACATAATTTTAAAAGTACCTTTAATAGCCTGAGTATGTGAAGATATTGAAAGAACTTGTTATGGCTTCTAGCAGCCTGTACAATGTTGGCAAGAACATTACCGGTATCTACCTTTGGTCACAGGTCTTTATTGAAATTTCGCATTTAAAGGTTGTGTGACATGCTTCTACAAAAGAGCACCCTTCATTCAGAAGCTGCCATGTAAAACTCTTGAGTGAGAATCTGTTGGAATTTTGTTTATGTTGTGTACCATTTTTGAGATATAACCTTTCAAAAGTTGAGAAAATGAGAAATAGATGACATGGAGTGTTGCAGTGTCAGTATTTCTGTTGCTAAGCCATATATTTTGCCTCTTCATTACTAGATTACAGAGGTCTGCATCGGTAAGTGATATAGATATTTGTTAAGAAGAAAATATGTGCTTCCAACATAAAACCCCTGGGCATATAAAATTCTCAAATGTCCTTGAAATTAAGGTTACATAAGCAAAGGATTTACATAAGACATATCATAGGATTCCATCTCTTGACGTCACAAATTTGCATACTTAGCCAATGTTTATTTAGCTGTGGGACACTAGTTTGCCTGTAATCTTTCACAAATTGAACTGCAAATTATTTTGATGGAATTTGGGGCTATTTTTAATATTTTCAATGCCTAATGCACCCAATACTCCAATATTTCCATTTCCACATCACACGATCATTAAACTTTACATTGCATCCTTCAATAACAAAAGACTGTTGAGATACAATTTCAGTGAAGTGTTATTGCTGTCATCTTGTGAAATTAAGTTGCATTTGAGGCCAGGTATTGCATTCAGATTTTAGTTTTTGGTATTGTAGATTGATGTCACCAATCATGGCTGTAGGGAACAACACAAGCCTATCAATACGCCCTCTAAATGTCCATACTTTCCTTGCTAGTTGATCTCTGTCTTTTGTCATCTGCTGTTTGTATGCCTTCAGTGTGGATTTATTGCAGGCAGTTACTAGTGGATGGTGGTTGTAATGCTTGGAAGGAGAAATCTTGGCTGATATTATGGAACATGCCAGATAATGTGTTCACAATTGTTGTGGCAAATTTGTGAACTTGTGGATAATATGATATACTTATAGTATGTAACTACATGATATACTACTTCTGTAGAAGTAAGTACTGTACTTCTATGATATACTACCTAGTGTAAGGTATGATATACTTTTAATGAAGTGATGATAACTTTTGAGAAACCCATTGAAGACAGAGCCATAAACACTAAGAAGAGCACAGGATCAATATTATTGAACTGATATTTATAAGTTGATGACTTAGGGTACTTTACTTCACAAAAATAATGTCAAAATGAGAAAGGACAATGGAATTCTTTGCAAGAAGTAAATTTTAATGAGAGTGAATGGTTTTAATATGATAAAAGTTGCTTTCTTTTTGTTTGATGTTGATGCATTGTAAATGCCTTCATTCCTTTTAAGAGTTTGGCACAGGTCTGTTGTTTAATAATTGAATTGATTTGAAAGGAATTCAGGTCTGTTTCTAGTATGACTCCTCCTGATAGACTTAATATTTTGTTGTGAATAAATTCCAGTGATGACTGTAGTAGACATGTATATTATGAAGAGCCTGTGCTTAATTCTTTGTCAGATATATCATATTCCATGAATGAATGAAGTTGTACATCAATCAATTCAATCAAAACACTATTGTTTGAGATATCCTTTTTGGAAAATTCATTCTTTGGCAAAAAGTGGGAACATGTTCACATGTGCAAAAGACCACACTACCCAGTGTATATATAGAAAAGGTATTTAACACATAATATGTGTGGATTTAGTCAGTACAAGATGCATGCAATTTACATAATGCAGCTTTGGGTATGAAGTAATTTTTTTTAAGCCAACTTAAAAATGTGTAAACATTGTACTGTAATTAATAGCTATTATTCACTCATCATTTTTCAGAAAGCGTAGAATGAACACATTTTCTTATCGCCCTCATTCCGGAGAGGCTGGTGCCGTACATCACCTTGTTACGTCTTTCATCCTGGCTGAAAATATATTCCATGGTATTTTACTTAAGAGGGTGAGTGATAAATTAAAATCAGTAATTAAATGAGCTATGTCACCGAACAAGAACAATATTTTCTATGCTGAGCTTTCAAGTCCTACTTCAGGGCACTATCATTGTCAGTGCAAGCAGTTTGAATAACATGTTTATTCCTGTTTCTGTCAGGCAAAAGTTAAGAACTGGTAGTGTGATAGTTTTGGTGCTTTGACACATAGTACATGAGAGGACAGTGTAGAGTAGTTAATAGCATAGGATACTGACCCAATTGGCTGGCTACAGATTAGGAGCTGTTTATAGTCATAGATTTAGTGTTATCAAACAAATAATGGGAGGACAGTACCAAGTGATTTGTAGCGTAGGAAATTGTCCCAAACTGACTGGGATTTAGCCATGCAGTCGACATATCAGGTCCAGATTGATGTGCAATTTCAGGACTACTCCAGTCTGAGATCTGAGATATCAAGTATAGATGAAATATAGGTTTGTACTTTTCTGAGAAAATGTGTTTGAAATGTTGTTGAAACATCATGCTGATGTTGCATTTGTCTGATCACTGGTCTGGAAAAAAAAATCAACAGAGGCTCATGCAGAGTTAGTATTTATGTATTGAATGGATATAAACTGAAAATGGATATAAACTGCTTTGAAAGTGGAAGCCATCTGCATATTCCAGTGAGACCCACTGCAGATTTCAAAGGGGGGTGGCAGTAGCCCAACTGTAGCTTTCAAAGTGGGACCCAACCAGACATCTCAAAAGATACCTTTAAACTATGAGATTTGTGTAAATGATCTTCTGAAATATTGGATTATTTCTTGATGTGTGGTATTTTGAGCCATGCATGTGTCTGAAACCTCTCAGTGCATCACAAGGACAACATACCCTAGCTGTTGCAAAAAACTGGGAGTCCTGTTTTCAATTTCAGGGTCATAACATGCTACATTCTTCATGAAACATGTATCCTGAAGGTCTAAGAGGGTCCTATTACTTGACAGCCCCGGTGCTTCAAAGAATAATTTCTTAGTCGTAGTTGTTCCTCCATGAGATACTTGTGGATATATTAGCAAGTATATTATGACATCTTCCATATCAGCAGATTCAATGATATTAGCAACAGTTTATTGAATGTAGACAGCCTACTCTTTCTCAAATTTTCAGCTCTTGATAATGATCCTAACTCTGTGTATGTGTACTTCACAATCTTCATTTCCCTCGATCATCTACTGCAACCCTTTACATTTGTGGTTTTCTTTCATTTAAGTCATCTGTCTTGCAGTATCTTTATTACTTAGCCCAGATCGGCATCGCCATTTCTCCCGTCGCCAACAACTGCCTCTTCCTCAGTTATCCTCGTAATCCGTTCCCAGACCTTTTTGCGAGGGGTCTGCTCTTATCCCTGTCAGCAGATGGTCCCCTTCAGTTCCATTTTACCAAGGTAATGCCAGTTCCATTTTTATAGATTTAATAAAAGCCTGGTAAAGCGGCAGTGCTTAAGGACTTAAAATTAGCCTTTACTCACCAAGAGTGAGATCTTGCCATTGAATTTCTTGTTAGACGCTGTCACAGAAGTAAACATGAACCAACCATCTTGTAGACAAGCAAGATAATAACTTTGCAAGTGAAACATCTTGTACTAAAAACAAAAAATGTTTTCAGTTGCATCTTGTTTTCAGTTGCATCTTGTTTTCAGTTGCATCTTGCCTTCAGTTGCATTTTGTCATGATGTGCTCTTTTGTCTTGCATTGCGTGTTATGCTATTAAAGGTTGTGTGACCTGAAAATGACATTTATGAGTATTGTGTGCTTTAAACTTAAAAAATAGTAAACATAGCCCCAAATTCCATCAAAATCCTTTAATGACTGACCAGTTTACAGGCAGATTAGTGTCCCACAACTGTATCATGAATAAACATTGGCTAAGTATGTAAATTAGTGATGTCAAGGGATGGTCTACTATGATATATCTTATGTTAATGTAGCGTGGGCCGAGGTCCTTGAAAATAGGCGAGGCACCATATACGGCGAGAGTGGAGAAAGATGTAAGTTCGGCAGGAAGAATCAGGCGAAATAAAAAGAAGTCGGCTCTGATATAGTGCTCTGCTTTTATTGAACTTACTCGTGCGACATCTAACGACAGACTGGCTGCAAACTTCCAACCAACAAAATAACTACAAGACAACTAATTAACATAATGAAGTAAATTTCTAATAGGGAGCACCTGGCACCAACAGATGTACAAACTAAATTCCTACGAACAAAGACGTGTGCAATTTCTACAAATAGAGACGTGTGCAAAATTAGAACTAAAGCAGTAGTTCCTACATCAGTCCTGTGTTTATGTAACCTTTATTTTAAGGACATTTGAGCAATTTATTTTATTTTTATTATTAAATTTATTTTGGAAGCATGTATTTTTTCTTCACAAATATTGATATCACTTCCCAATGTGAAACTATTAGTAATTAAGAGGCAAAATATATATGCTTAGCAAAAGAAATACTGACACTGTGCAACATTGCATGTCATCTGTTTTGCATTTTTATCAAACTTTGAAAAGTCATATCTCAAAGACTGTAAAAGATATAAACAAAGTTCCAATGGATTTTCACCCAGGGGTTTACTTTGCAGCTTCTGAATGAAGGGTGCTCTTTTCCAGAAGCATGTCACACAAACTTTAAGGAAACCAGTTACCAGTGTTTACATTTGGTACCCGGATACCCTACTGTTGTATAGAGATGGTCATTCTACTCCACTGTACGCGAAAGGTCATACAAAGTTCAGCCTTCCGGTGTTTACCAGAGTTTATTAACCTTTTCTTTATTCCCCTCAGACAGTCAAATTAGACAAGGTAAAACAATAAAAATAGAAAACTCAGACACTGTTCGTAGAAATACTTTGTAATACTTAGCTGATTGGTAGATCACAGGTAGTGACCATTTGCATAATTATGATCTCATAGACAATCGTTTGCTCAGTGATTGGTCAACGTTGTCACCTAGACCTCGTGACCATCTCGAAGCCACTAGGCCATGCGTCAGCCACAGGGCCCGCACTGATCATTTTCTTGTGGAGCTATAAACATTTCTGTTCATTTTTCTCTTTTCTGTAATTATGTAGGCCTGTGTCATCTTATCTCTCCGTTCCTCGTTCTTTTTGTCATCTTCATGTAACTCTGTTATCGATTCAAATAATCTTTTAATTAATCTAATTTGTGTGTGCCAGTTGAATCAATGAATAAATGGAACTCTGATCGTTAAAATCAAATTGAGCATCTCTCTGGATTTTCTGTCCTGACGTCTCTCTCTCACTCTGGGTAAGATTTACCCGGGAACGTTCTGTGTTGTCAAGAAGTGAACCATCTGTCGCTGGGGCAGTCATACCACGACTGAAAACCCCCTGAAACCCCCCATAACACGACACTACCAACAATATCATGACTGGGTTCTGAAATTACTACATGGTTCCAAAGTTCCATCAATGTACCTGTACACTGTTTGTGTGACAAAAATCAGCACGTATCTGACCGAAAACAACTTAATTTGCTATGAACGGAGGCAAGGTACGTGATGCGCTATGTTAAAGTCCAAAGCAAAATGTTATGTTTGACTTCACAGTAAACTCTAAGGCTAATGGACACTATATTTTGGGCTCCCTGACTGACTGTGGACTGCAGGTACTCTAGTCCGAAATTTAGAGATGGTGCAAAGGCTGTCATTTACCCTGATTCTTCCTGAACATATTTTGTTTCCACTATGTCTTGATGTTGCAAAATTTAGATGATTGTAATGAAAAGCTCTAATATCCAGAAACGTGTTTCCTGGGATTGTCCATCTCAGTGAATGTTTTTTTGTTTTCACCTCTGCGTGATGGTTACTGTTCAATTACTTTACCTAAGGTTTCTATTATGTTCCTTTGAGGCAATGTTGTAATGACTTCTTTGACAGCAAGGAAATGAACAATGTGCCAGTTTCCAACATAATACACTGCTATGTTTATTGACTCTTCAGTTCTGTCAGTAACAGTGCAGGTGTCATGTTCTTTTTTTTTTTTTCATTTGTTGAAATGTGAGACTACTAGTTTCAACTGTCTCACTTCCCTCCAGTTCTCTGTTTGCCTTTGCCTGTTCATATGGCTTCTGAAATATTTCACAGAAAGCGATTTCAGACTATTACATGCAAGACGAAGAATCATTTTCAAAGCTATGTTAGTATTATCAACTCATGAAATTTTTCAATAGAGATATGTTTAAATTACCTTTCAGGAGCCTCTAATGGAAGAATACAGCATTGTAGCATAAGTGTGGAAGCTGACCAAATCTGATATGTGCGAATTGGCTAGAAACAGTGTAATTATGAGTGGCTATGAAGAGGAAGTAAGTCTAACCATGATGAAGCATCTGTCTTTGTTTTCAATTCTGTTTCACTTTGTGTGCATACTTCGTCTTTGTGTCACAAAGATCCTCTGGCACTGTATTTAACACGTTTTCTGAAACTGCAGAGAAAAGTATATTGGTGCATGTGAATAGGGTTTACTGAGCAAATAATTCTCTCAGAAAAATTGTTTTGTTCCAAATTGGATTATTTTGTTCCAATTCAAAGGGCCTTGATACTAGTTCTAATGTCAGACAAAGATGCAAAAGGAATTTTTTGGATTCAATATGTTGTATTTAGTAAATGTATGGTTTATCTGTTTTGTACTTTAGATGTATTGCTTCCTTATTGTGTACTTACAGTACCTTTGCTAATTCTTCTCAGCAGCTTTTCCACACTGGTCCTTAGAACCTCCAGGGAGCATTAGGAAGTCTCAGATGGACCCTATAAAGTATACAGGGAGTAGATGGGTATTGGCACATATTTTGGGTCCTTTGAAATTACAACACATCACTTCAGTGATTTAAAGCACTGTAAAGCATCTTGGGGGTTTGTTCCCCCTTTTTTCTTTCACCCCCACTTTGGATGGAATCAAACATCCTGTTTCATACAGCTCACCCTTCACATTGACTGTCCTATAATTTGTAACCACTGTGTTCCACAGAATGTCTGCCCTGTTCAAGCTTTTGTTGTTCTTGCAGAAAGGTTACATTACTGAGAAAAAAGCTTTATGGGATGGGATGGGGAGGGGGGGTTGTGCACAGGGACAGTTCAAGAAGGTTGAAGACCAGTATTTTAAAAAGAGTTTGAGAACCACTGCTTTAGATCCTGTGGACTTTTTAGATTTCTCTCATTTGAATCTTGTTTATTATATATAAGTTTTTTGTATGATTGAAAGATATTTCATATCTCAGAAACTTTGCTTTAAAGAAAGGTCCTTTATTCTTGTCATGACTTATGGATTTAGAAGCAGTTGGACTGTCTTCCTTAGCTTGCTGTTTACATAACAGCATTTTGGGTGCTCGTGTTTTCAGTCATTTGACAATGCAGTGGTCAATTTACCCATTTTTTGATAAGATTTGATGTTTGGTCATTCTTTATAGATAAATGTATTGTAATATCAAAGAAGTAGTTTTTGTTCGTTGCTACCCATTTGCCAAAATAAAACCTGAGAGTTGTCAAATAGAATAAGTGATAATCTTGCATAAATCTGTTTCCATGTCTACTTGATTATCTTCCTTTAATATGTTTATCTATTTACATTTGTATGTGTACAATGAATATGCACAATGGTTGTGTACGGATTTAAGAATTGGCAATAGCGCTCAGACAAAGCATTCAGAAAACTGAGGTATAGTGCTTGTAACTAAAAATATCCTGCTTTAATTTGTTTCTTAAAGGTGAAGGAACACTGGCTAGGACTGAATTGGAGGAAGGACGGACCTGCGGGAAACGACATTCTCAGGACAAACGTACCGGACATCCGCGTGGTCTTCAGATACGAAAGTTTGTGCACTGAACTTGAGATCATATCTTCTGCTGCCAAAACTGCAGAAAGCTAAAAATGGGTGGAGTTTTTAGTCTCACATTTTGTCTTCCTATACCTTGCACATCATATTATTAACAGTGTTCATGTCTCCTCTTAGTGACTCCAAAACTTTGCTACATGAGGCAAATGAAATTTTAAGCTGTTTTGAGAGGCTTTGGAATCAGTATTAGGCTCTGCAGCAGAGCTAGCTCCATGAGCACTGAACGAAATCATTTTGATTGTACTTTCAGGACCCTCATAATTTTCCGTCCTCCTGCATTAAGAACTCAACAGATTTTTTTCTATTGGTATGTTTGATTGGAAGGTTTTCTACAAAGAGACAAAAATTTCGGTCATGATCTGTAAATCGTGTTTGGTGTCATTCATTTACCTTTACTGCGTTATGTCTCCAGAGAGGCATATGAAATTTTCTGCTTTGTTTAGATATCCAAGACAAATGGGGGTAAGCTTTGCACAGACAGCACTGTATGGATTAGCTTGTTTAAATAATGGTTGCAAGCTTTTCTTTCTGTTTGCATTAAACATGTGCACAGGTACCTTGTTTTGTTTAGTTATGTTGGAAAAGTTTTCAAAAAGTAGAAGCAAATCTCTGTAATGATATGTCAATCATCTTTGTTGGAATTCAGGTGTACTTCATTACATATATGGGTATTATCATCACACAGTACTAATTTGCTGCCATTTTTATGTCCACTACAGTCACATCAGTTTCTGTTTTCATCTCTTGTTCAGTCTTTGCTTTTTTCCTCTGATGCCAAAGGCAATTAAAAGAGAATTTATTTTTAAGACAGCAGAATAATGGACATTTTGCAATTAATAGAATTTTGCCTTAGAAATTTGTAGTTTTGTCCAGAAAAGGCTTAACATTTTTTTTGAATATCAGAGGAGACTGATTATTTTTCAGGATGTAGTCAATGATGAGCAGTTCTATATCAAACTGAAATACATTTTCATGAGTCAATGCAAGTTGTTTTTAGTTTTAACCAGCAATCTTTATTTTCTGTCTCCTCATTGTGATGTTACGTCCAGGGCCGTCGTGGTCAGGGCGACAGTGGTGGTGCAATATTTGGCACCCTTTGATGTCGTAAAATCTGTAAGACTGAGATAAAAAAAAATTCCAAATGGTATATCAGATTTCTAACTGTCCTTGCTTCAAGATTGAAATATAACAAGTTCAAATGGTATTTCAGATTTAATGAGAAATGTGGAATTACCATGTAACCTTTTACACAATTTGCTGCAATATATTTAGCATGTTTTGATGTCGCAGAATGTGCCAAACTAATGTATGAAATATTCCAACTTCTATAACAAATATTCCGTCTACTGTCTATTCTATCGTTAATCTGCCAAATTTTGTGGGTTAGACATCCTTACACCCCTTGAATGCGATTGCGCTGACTGCAGTGATGTAAAGTACTAGCCCGTTTTTTACTTCAGAATAAGCAAAAGGTAGTAAAACTTCTTTTGGAATCTGGAAGAACAGAAAAAGAACAAAGTAGTAGTTTGGGGAAATTTTTTAGAGCGTTTTATGAAAACACAACTCACAATCACCTCTGAAAATATATATTTTGTAATAAATTTACCTGATTAGTTTATTCAATGAATAGGAATGGTCAGGTTTTGGAGATTTTATTTCTATTGATTTTGCGAAACCAGATTTTAATTTTTTTTCTGTTTGGAAGTTGGATTTTTGATTATGTGATGGTGATAGCGTGTGTGTATTTGTGACGCCCTGGCTTGTAAAGAAGGTACCTCAAGAAGGGAAAGGTGCTCCAACTTCAAAGTTGGTATATTGGTTGTTCATTGTGAGTAGGCGATCCCTATTGTTTTTCATGGAGGTCAAAGGTCATTTGTGGTCACCAGAACGTAAACTATGAAAAACTATGAAGGGAGACATCTTAGTAACCAAATGTTGTTGGAACTTCAAACTCATCATTGGTAGCATGCGATTAGTAGATGTCTGGCATTTTATGCGTAGGTCAAAGGTCTTGTGCGGTCAGTAGAGGACAGTTTGAAAACCTTGTAAACAAGGTATCTCAAGAAAGAGGTGCTCGAACTTTGAAGTTGGTGTGTTGATTGTGTCAGTAGATGATCCCTATTGTTTTTCATGTTGCTGGAACTTCAAACTCTTATCATTGATAGCACTTGATAAGTAGATTATGTCGCGTATGTTGTATAGAGGTCAAAGTTCGTGTGGAGTCAATAGAGAAGGGAAAGGTGCTTGAACTTGAACGGTGTTTGAAGTTGGTTTGTTGATAGTCCACTGTGAGTAGATGATCCCTATCGATTTTCATGGAGGTTACAGGTTACTTGAGGTCACCAGAGGTTAAAATATGAAAACCTATTAAGGAAGGTATCTCAGCAACTGATTGTAATAAGCACTCCAGACTGTCAAAATTGGCTGATGCGTAAGACGATATGTGTCATCTCAATTTCCCTTGGAAAACTGAGAAAGTCTTCTGTTACTGTTTTCATTCTTAGTCAAAGCAGGGAGGTGCAAGAGAAGGGGATACAACAGGACGGTTAAGTTATGCTAGTCCTGTTCTATTTTCTCCAGCATGATAAATTTCAGTTGAAATTTTCAGCCTAAACATCCCCTCGCCCAAGCACTCGTCGTTCCATAATTCATGTGTAGAAAAAAAAATCTTTGAAAAATGGTTATACATATCAGATGGGTTGAGATGATACAAGAATCACAATGGATTAGGCAACCTCTTCAATTTATCTTGAAGCACTTGCAAATATTTTACTGCTGAACATATCTTTAGTTCCCCCACTTTTTCCACTGAAAGGACGAAGCAAGGATCTCCTTCACCACTGCTTTGGATCTGCCCATGAATAATACTATATACACATTTTTGGTTTTGATGAAAGAGAAACCTATGCATTCACAATGGCGTGTATGTATGTGTGTGTGTGCGTGTGTGTGTGTGACACTTAGCTTGTTAACACGATATCTGAAGAAGGGAACGCCTGAATGTTTTCAAACTTGGTACATGGATGCCACATAGTGATAGGAAGAACCCTATTATTTTTGGTGGGGGTCCACGGTCATTTGGGGTCACCAGGGCTCAAACTCTGAAAACCTTGTTAACACAATATCTTGAGATTGGAAACTTGGATTAATGTCATACTTTATGTGTAGATGCAGTATCATCAGAGGAAGAACCCTATTGTTTTTGGTGGGGGTCAAAGGTCATTTGAGGTCAACAGGGGTGAGACCCTGAAAACTTCGTTAACACGATATTTTGACATAGGAAACTTGGATGAATGTCACAGTGGGTATGTAGATGTGTTATTGTCAGAGGAAAAACCCTATCGTTTTTGTTGGGGGTCAAAGGTCATTTGAGGTCACTGGAGGTCAGACCCCAAAAACATTGTTAACACAATATCTTGAGATAGGAAACTTTGATGCATGTCATACTTGGTGTGTAGATGCAGGTGGGTCAAAGGAAAAGGAAAAATGGAATCGTTTTCTGTTGGGGTCGAAGGCCATCAAAGGTCATAACATGCAAAAAAACATGTAAACACACTATTTACAAAGGGGAGATAATTTCACTATTTACAAAGGGGAGACAATTTCACACTTTTAAGTTCTTTTTAGATGGAGTATATAAATATCATTATTGGTTTTGGTTTTGATGTGGGCCAAAGGTCATCTGAGGTCATCTGAGTACAAAATGTTAGGACCTTTGCTGGTGTTGTTCCACTTTTCTGTCTTTTCCTATGGGTAGAAGGTATTTGAGCTCCCTTCCAAGCAAAGGCTGGCAATGCTTGCACATTGAGGAAGTTCCAATTTGAAAACTTTTATCTGTCAGTCAGGTTATAAAGTGTGCAGTACGTAGTTGCTGTACTAATTTTACAAGTCTTTGACTTATAATGATAAAACTCTATGTATCTTCAGCTGGCATTATGCTGGTTTCTGATAAAATATGTCTGAAAACATCTGTAAAGTGTCTGAAAGCCCAATTTGATTAAGTTCAGCAGGTAACATGCACCCTTAAGCTTCTACAGCATTTAGTCCACGAATCAGCAGTACAGTATATTTGGTATCATGCTTCTTTTATTTGTTGTTCTTGTTTTGACAGTTAAAAGTGCTCACCTATATAGTTCCCAAAGCCATAATTGGCTTCTAATTCCACCTGAGTCATTTTTTTTTTGTCTGACAATGGTGATTGACCAATGACCTCTGTTGAAAATGGGGAGAAAAGGTTGACCTGCTTTCCCAGAGGAATCACTATCTGAAATACAGCTCTCCTTCTGTCATCAAACAATGTGGAATAGATTTGTTTTCTGAAGTGGAGATAGTTTTACACCAAAGATTTCTTTGAGGGAAAAGTCTTATTGTACAATAGAGATATTATTTGGTCATGTGATGGGGTACATGGCGGAATTTATGTAGTTTATATCATTAGCAATCATTTCAACTGTCATATGAGTATATCTCTTTTTCCTGGAAAATTCGTACTGTACCTAGGGTACCACTGTGCATGCTAGAGAATTCTTGGCCTCCAGTGTTATCTTACATTACATGTGTGCAGTAGGTATTGGAAAATGATGTACAGTATTAACGGCTTCATCTAGTATCCTGTGGTTACTACAGTAAACTGCAACTTGAAAAAAAAAATTAATGGAAGTGCATGTATTAGTGGCAAGGAATCACTAAGCCTCTTGGCTTTCTTGTTAACTGAAAAAGTTGCGTATTTTAACCAATCAGATTCTTTGTCTCATAGCATTTCAGTAGGTTGCACTTTTCTTCAACAAATCAAAAAGCGCGTACTGTAATACAGGATGTAAACATTGATTTGTCAACGTAAAAAGCAGAGCTCCTGGAGGAAGATGAAGTGTTTTGCCCATATTTGTGGGATTCATGACGATATTAGACCAATTCTAACGAGATGCGTGGTTGAAATGTATCAATTCAGTTAGTTTGTGGAAAGATTCAGAAGGAAATCAGGCGAAGATACTTAAATATTTCATTAACGAGTTTGCCGAAGTTATCGATAGTACAACACTAACGATTAACGTTAATACGTATGTTAGGTCTGACACAGTACAGTGTTAAAGATATCCTAAACATACCACAGCCCGGAGGGTGTCACAGATTAGATTGTGCCATTGATAGATATCATACTTTGTAGATGGATTTATTGATCAAAGGAAGAACCGAATTGTTTTAAAGTGGTCACCTGTGGTCGAACCCCGAAAATCACATTAACACAATATCTTCAAGTAGGAAACTTTGCTGAATGTCATACTTCAAATGTAGATGTATTTTCATCACAGGAGGCAACCTTACTGTTTTCAGTGGGGGTCAAGGTCATCTGAGTAACTAGAGTCAAAACCTCAAACCTCATTAACATGATTTCTTTTGATAAATAAAGCAGAAATGAAACTCAAATACCTTGTTAACATAATATTTTGAGACAGGAACCTTGGGATGAATATTATACCTAATATAAAGTAGATGTGCAATGATTTCCATGATCAACACAAAACTATATTTTGACAATATATTCAGATTTACCCGTGCACAAAGAAAAGAGATAACATTTCATTATTCAGAACCATCGAAACCACAATGCATTTTGGCATTCTGGTTATTTTTAAAACCTGACAAAATATGGAAGACAGAAAATGCGAATCACATTTGTGTTACGGCGCATTCCGTCATAGTTTTCAGAAAAGTTTACCAAACAATTAGCTTTCTTTCGATTATATTTTTGGTTTCATTCTCGCAGTAGAGTTAGTCTTCATCATATCGCTAACTTTTGTAAATTATATCACCTGAACGGATAAATTCTAGCATACAATGGTATTTTGACAGGTGAATGAAAGCATCAGTTTATTGATGGTTAGCCTTGGGGAAGGGTGTAAAGGAAGTGAGTGTCCCACTCGCCTTTTAGAACTTTTCAAGTACCATGTAACATTAAACGTAATCAGCTGGTGCAATGTAAGACGTCTTCGGATGTCATATTCTTTGCGCAAGAAACAGGGCTTTCTAGAAAAGATAATTTAACAGTTGGACTGGTTGAACTGGGAGAGGGTTGTAAGTGAGGGGATTTCCCCATCCACTTTTAGATAAGATTTCACCTACGGTTATTAAACCACATATGTAAGCTAGTGCACTACTTTGAATTTATAAAATATGCTAGACTGAGTTATAGAAAGCTCCAAGTGGTTTTTCTTCTTACTATCACTGCTCTGACAATTTTTTTGAGATAAACACTCCTACACACCCTCTGTACCAACGTTCCTGTCTACCATGCTTACTCTAACCCAAACGATGACAAAGCTAGTTTCCATGAGACTAGAACCATGGTCGATTAAATGGTAGCATATATACCGTCTTTACTCCTTTTCCGTCCAGTAGTCTTTTTGGTTCCTTGCGATAGCAAGAGGAACCTATGCAGTCAAGTTTGTGTGTGGGTGCGTGTGTGTGTCTGTGACGGATCTTGGATACGCTCTAACTCAATATTGGAAAGTTGGATAAAACTTATACTTAGTGCACAAGTCCATCATAGTGCGAAGAAGTACTCTATTGTTTTTGGTGTCCATATCTTGCATATTAATGAGGTTATGGGGTCAAACATAAAAAATTTTAAAACTGCCATATTTCCATAACTGTGGGTCAGATTTGATGTAAACTTGATAGGGTTGTCTCTTATTGACAGGTTCACGACCCTGTGAAATTTAATTCTTACCAACAGAGGGGAAGGGTTAATTTTTTTCACTCTAAAACAATAATATTAGCCTTAACGCCAATATTGTGGTCATTATAAACATACATACAAATTAGTTGAAAAGCTTATGGGCTACAGTGTGTAAAATTCCCATTGGCAGTGTGTGGCTTTAGTGACACAGTTAACTCAATGGGACTTTGGTCATTGGAAAATGTTGGCTCTGTTTTAAGGCTATGGTAGCCTAGGAGGACCATCAGTGAATGTATGTCATGTTTGATATAGCATTTTCTTTAGCGGTTCTCATAGGTTGGTGTATTGATCTGTCATAGTGGGTATAAGTGCCCTATTGTTTATGGTGTCCATACCTTGCATCTTAATGGGGGTTATGGGGTCAAACATAAAAATCTTAAAACTGCCATATTTCCATAATTGTGGGTCAGATTTGTTTTAAACTTGATATTGTTGTCTGTTATTGACAGATTCACATCCCTGTGAAATTTATTGACTGAGGGGGGGGGGGGGGAGAATTTGTGCTTTACTTTTTGGCCATTGGAAAATTGTTGCGGTTTTAGTGCTATGGCAGCTTAGAGGACCATCAGCTGATGTATGTAATGGTTGAATTTGCATTATCTTTATAGATTAAAATGGGTTGTGGAACAGTTTCAGTCGCTGTGTCTAAACATGGTATAGTGAATTGTTAGTTTAGTAGTTGGTACACAACTACAGTATGGTAGCCAGTATAGTCAATGTGTGTACCAATTGAGTTTGCATTATCCTTAAATTAAAAAAAAAAAGGAAAACTGTTTAATTCATTATATTTTAACATGTTTAGTTGTTTTTTTAATTGTAATACATGGGCCCTAAATGTTTTGGACCCACTTTGAGCTCAATTTTTGGGCCCCAATTTTTTAAATTCATTATCTAAACATGTGGTATATTTCTTAATTTAATGGGGACACTGTACAGATGGGCCTACATTTTTGGACCTGATTTGGACTCCATTTTTGGGCCCCATTCTTGAAAGCCCCAATTTTTGGGTCCCCAGTTTTGAGGACCCAACTTATCACTTGCCCTAATTTCTTTGCAAGGAACCACAGTGCCCATTGGGCTCTTGTTTAAGATATGTAGGCATATGGACGGTGCCCGCAAGTTACCCATAGGAGGATCATACAGCAACCGTGCGTCCAGTCTGACCCTACAACTACGCACCAGGGTTACAGGGGTTTCCCACACAGGACAATTTCCCCTTTGACTTTTTACTACAACTAGTTTCAGAAAGTATTCCAAGTTTGAATAAGTCTAATAACGACAGAATAATAAATTAGAAGGGTAAATTAATATTGAAAAGACAAGAAGAAGACCAACGGAGTCCCCGATGTGCCGTAGGGCGCAGACTTTTAGGCAGGGTAACCCCACGGCAAACGCAAGGACAACTGCCATTACCAAGTAGCCACAAAATGTCAAAACTCCGCGTTATAATCCTTCCTCGACCTACGGCGTGGCGAAAATATGGAGCAACCCTGAGGCCAAACTAGATAGTATACCGTAGCCGTAGGTATCTTCAGATTTCGGTCATCTTAGGACACAGTATCGAAGACGTAGCGCAAATGTGAGTGTGTGCCATGTAATGTCTGTAACCAGCATACCAAAAAACCTATCGTATGACGCATGCTATCGTTCAGATTATACTGATATGATTTTGAAGATGTATATATGACAGTACGTAGGATTCTCTCTCCGAAAAGGTTCAATATTAATGACGGGTTTCATGCCCAAGTTTGCGAATCCCGGTCCAGCTACAAATAGCCTTTTGTGTTTTACCACGCTTCACGACAACGTCGTCTACTTCTCTGTGTTTTCGTGCTTTTTAGTTAATTGGTTGTTCAATTGCATTTCGTCGAAACTGTGAGGTCCGAAAATTTAAGATATGTTACACCCTTTTCTGTTTATGCCTTTTTCTGTTTTTGGAGTGATGCCCTTTTCATTGAACTATATAATGTGCATCCTACAGAAATGGCACCTAGCAATGTTTGAAAACTATTAAACGCGGAAAAGTCACTTTACCGTCGGACACACCTTTCAGAATTTTGTTATCTCGCCGTCGGAACAAGAAAATCCCACATCGACTACATCTTGAAAAAAAAAAAAAAAAAATAGAAAACCGTCGGCGACAAGCCATCCGTCGTTAACATTTCATTGTCATGAAAATGCTGGTACATTTGAGGGGAAGTTTTTTATTAATCTAAGCGTGGTGGAAAGAAAAATATATTGCTTTCATTATTTCTAACACTACTGGCCAATTACAGGGGCTAAACAAAAACGGGGGAAGGAGTGATCCCATGAGTTGCGTTTTTTTCTCTACTTTGACTCCATCGAAACTTAGCACCACCATTGGCATGTCAGAATGCGCCCTTTAGTTCCACTGCCATGAGTTCAACTCAATTTTGAAGGCACAAATACATTTCCTAGTCAGCGACTTATTTTGTAACTGCTAGCTCTGCGGTGAAGATGAACTTTTTCAGCCACACACCAAAAAGTGACACGATTTGTGCATGTTACGTATGTTACAATGTTAAATACTTCCAGATGCCTAATCCTTAAAAATCGTTTTAAGGTTTGCTGTTCCCTAAGTGTGCGTCCTCCCTACAAAACATTGTACATATTGTACTGTAAATTTGACTTGTGTATGTAATATTGTAAAAAAAGCCCAGTCAGCCAGTGAAGAGAGGTATTGAATTTCTTTCGAATGATGCTGTTGCCTTGATAAGTGCCTGGGGCAACGAAAACTGGAATGGCAGTGCGATTAAAGGGCGCTTTTCACATGGTTGGCGCGTAGTGTACAGAGGAAGTTTGAGAGTTTTTTTTTTCATGAAAAGAGCTCTTAAATTGGAGGAAGTTGCCCTTCCCAGTCTCGCTTGTCTTCAGCAAAATTGTCTTTGCATTTTTTAGAAAGAAATTAGGAAATTTACACTTCCACTAAGAACAATGTAGTGTTTTTTTTTTTTCCATTCCACGCTACAAAAGTTGGGAGGGTGAAATGTATTAGTATCCCCCTCCTTTCACAAAGTGTGGGGGAGGGACTTGTCCCAACACATCGACGCACATGAGTTACAGTGTGTTGCCATACTAACAAAGAGTATCACTACCACAAGACATATACAGTTTTGCAACAAGCGAATACTGATTTATTTGAAGTATGAATTGCCACAGTCTAGTTGGCCTTTTGCAACGCTACCGTAAGTCTTTGAAATTTTAAGACGTTCACCGTCACGGAATGGTGACAGAAAAAAAATGAATTAGATAAAACAAAATAAATTTACTCAAGTAGGCGACAGATGGAACGAGAGTGTTGCTTTAAGCTCCAATTAGAATAAAATTACTCGTGCAGACTATAGGTTCAGACATATTCAGATTATAAACTATAAGTTTAATTAAATAATGCTAAAATAATAATGCTAAAATAGTAATAATAATGACGATGATGATGATAATAATACTTTAAGGTATACTTTAAGGAGAATATAAACAGCTAAAAAAAATATATGAAAAGTGTTTTCTAAACTTCAAAAGTTTAGATTTGGCCTTCACCATCTTAACAAATAGTATCTCCGATGCAAAGTCTTTCCCTAAATTAATGATAGTCACGTATCTCAACGACTATGTTTGAAGTTTAATAAACTGTCTGTCTAGAACTCTGTGTAGAGCTCGCTGTCACTACACACTATTTAAAAAAAAATGTCAATTTCAAATTCTATCTTTGACATCTGACCTTAAATTTTGACAGAGGATATACTTTTGGTGTCAAGTTTGACCTTTGACCCCAAAACACATTTAAATATCACTTAGAGATCTTGTATACCGGTCATATATTGAAGGTTCATGAAAATATCCACAGTATTAAGAAATACAGCAAGCCTATACATTTTACTATTTTTACCTCTGAACTTTGACCTTAACTTTTAACTTTAGACTCGTCTATAGATCATGGATCACCTAGTTATATACCAAGTATGACCTATATCGACACTGCGGTCTAGGAGTTGCTGATGCAAACTTTTAGGTGTCAAATTTGAACTTTGACCTATGACGGTTACCCGGAACACACACACACACACACATGGTTTAAGATGAAATATTGTACACCAGTCATGCATTTGAAGGTCCCATTAAAATAGCCATTTTGGGTTAAGGAATACAGGAAAAAATATTTATTAATTTGACCTCTGCCTATGACCTATTTTTCAACATTGCTGACAAAGAGGATTTGGACTTGCCAACTTTTGATATTGAAATTTTGCTCTGCATTCATTTCGAGGACCACATTGTGCTTTCTTTTGTTTTTTCTTCCTCAACCCTAACCTTGACAAGAGACTCTCTATTGTTAATCTTGAGTGGACCGGAGAAATCTATTGAATTTCCTACAGAGGACCTTAAATCTATTGTTTCGGTCCTCGATCCCACCCGAAAACAAGGGCGCAGACACACAGACACACACATGCACACGCATCTTCACACAATTTGACCCCAAGTAACAGTAGGACGTTCCAGGTCACCCTGGCCCTAAGCAACAAATCTGGATAGACCCCATCTATCAAATGACAATCGCACATAATGTGTCCATGGCAACTTTTGCTGTGACAAGTGGTCACAGATCCATAATACAATCGAACCATCAGCCGACTTCTACATTTTATCCAATATGTATAGGGATGAGATAAAAACTTTTGCTTCAAAATGATGACAATCAGTTTCAGTAAATAGATACCATTTCCACTTACTTCGTCCCTACGCAACCTCTCACCCACATACGCATATGTGTATAGGGGTAAGTTGTCCTCTTTGATTAGCTCTTTGTTTATACAAGTATCAACACTGTGACATGGTTTTCAATTACTTTTGTTTTGACAAATTGTAGCTACTCCCCACACTTTCGGCGCACGTTGCGTCTCTACCCCCTGTGCAGTCCTTGTGACCCCACTACATTTGACTGTATGGGTGGAATCGGCAAAAGGGCATGAAAAATAAATTCAATAGTAAAGTGAATTGGTATCCATCCAAGAAAATACTGATGAAACCATTTCCAGATTATTACTTGGGGAGGACGTATTCTCCCAAGGGGTTTTTTTTTTTTTTTTTTTACTTTAATCCATTCTTTTGTACCCTCTGAACCAAATAATAATGCCTCTGCACTTAGATAACTTTGTCATAATTACCCCGAAGCTCGATTTTTCTAATGTCAGCCCCCCCCCCCCCCCGTCGAAATGTCGTCAATGGTGGGACACATAAAGTGTGTATGTGGAGTCTTGAAGAAAAATTTATTTTGATAAAAAACTACACTGAATGAAATGTTTTAATATCGTGAAATGGTCTTGTGAAGTGCCATATCCTACATCTTGTAAGTATTTCTTGTCAATAATGTTCTCGTAAGCTACGCTACAACCCATAGTGGCACTCCGCTTAGATGGTGAAAATTTTTTTTGTCTTTTATACACCATCTAAAGTCCTCTTGAATGAAATATGTACCTCGTATCCTGACTCTGATCCCTTTGATCTGTATGCTCCCTCGACTAACCGATAATTCACGTTTTGAACTCCCTGTTGTAAAATCCTAACACGCTAGTGTTCAATGAAACGAAAGTCAATATTGATATAAGGGGTGAATTTGATGTAAATGCGTCATTCCTGGGGTAAAGTTCATGCATGCACTAGATCAGGAGATCCTGCCTGTGACATTGTAAACTTTTTCATCTTATTCAGTGTGTTTACATTCGAAATTCACTATAAGCAAAATTGTACATAGATATGTCAACCATGCAACGACTGTAAAAATATTCAACTTGTTCAAGGTAACGTAGGTGAAACGAGTTGGACATATTTTGGGTCTGAGGACAGTAAATCAATCCATGGTCAATATTGACCATAGTGAAATTTGAGTGTACTCATGGAGGTCATTTTGAAGTATAAAAGGCGTAATTTTGTTATGTATGGAATCACTACTAAGCACTGGGGGAGCTGTCCGAACAAGCGTACAGATCTTACGTTGCGTGGTATATTATAGGCAATCGGGAATATCTTATTGAATGACGTGAAATGCATTGATTGGTTGTGTTAAAACGAAACTTATTTCAGTACTGATGCCTTATACATATGATACAGACAAGCGGAAAGTTATCTTGGGACGCCCTGTGTGAACGTTGAACATTTACAAATCACCAGCTATTATTTGCATACGGCCTCCTGTTCAGGTTGCTGGAAATAAATTGCACACTCTATAATACGGTAGTATCTGAATACTTTGCTGCACTTTACTGCTTGTTGAATTAATGAACTTCACAATATCATTGACAATGAATTTTATTCCACTAACATCCAAAACATTACATGTGTATCTTTGCATAGTGTCGAAATTTAGACAAACCAACCACACCTCATACAGACCGCTTTCCAATATGGAGTGAAAGTATTATCGGCCGATTATGTGAAAGGACATACGCATCTGGCACTGGACGTTTGGCATTAGAGAGTTGCAGAAATTTGTAACAACTAATCGATAGTACAATCTCAAACAAACCCCAAACAAGAAAGTATCAGATATGAAAATAACAACAACTTAGGCAATCCACTTAGTAGCAAATCCAAGTAGAGGTGTATATTTCATATATTGGTGATATTGGTCATATTTTAGTGATTCAGATTGTTCGTTGTGCCAAGTGCTGAATACTCCAGTTACTTAATGATATTGTAATACACCTTGTAATCGTCAAAACGTCACGAATACCTGCATGCGCGTGCGTCAAAATCAGAAAACGCGTGCGCGTAAGAGTATTTCTCATATCCGTACGCAGCGTCGCTGTTGATCGTTTTGAGTGCTGTGAAAAGTGAGTTATGGGTGGCTAAATATTTACTTAACAGTGCGTAAATATCTTCAGTTCTTGAAAAATTGTGCAATAGATCTTTATGTGTATACCTTGTAAACATATACTGAGTGAAGTTATTATGAATGCACGGGAAACATTGATTGCTACCAGACGTAAACATTCAGCCCAGAACTAGTTTGTATAGGCTGAAATACCGTGTCACATTCATTTAAAGGCAATTATGTAACAGTTATGTTGACAACTTACACTACCCCCCAACACTGTATGATGCGTTACAGTAATCATGATCTTTGCCCTTGACCTGTGACGTCATCAGTCGGGCGGATACTACATCTTACATCTCATCCGATTTATCATCTAGGAGGAGATCGTGACACGATTTTGCAAAGTATTTTTGCCTTTTGACGTTTAACCCCACATGATCTTTGACATCTTGACGTCATCAATATTTTTAAAAATTCTTGTATCCTCTAATATCTATATATGTAATTTTACAACACTTGGGATATTCACATATAGAGAAAAGGCTTAAGAATTTTTTGTGTATTCATGACCTGAGACCCTTGACTGTTGGCCTATTACGTCATACCGAGCTGGAGGACACTATACAACATACCGGGGGCACGTAGCCACCAAGTTTAAAGTTAATGGTTTTACCGTCTGGGAGCAAATCGTGACACACCTTTTAGACCATTTTTGCCGATTCAACCTTTAGTCACGTGACCTTTGAACTGGTGACGTCATCAATATTTTAAGAAAATTCTCGTGTTTTGTACCTTCCATTTATGGTAATTTTATCACCCTAGGATATTCACAGATTGAGATAATGCTAAAAATGTGTTTCTCGTTTTCATAACCTGTGACCTTTGACCTATCACGTTATTTGTCGGGCGTACACTATATGGCATACCCCGGCACCTAGCCACCACGTTTGAATGACGTCATCGCACAGGAGGACACTACACATACTCGGGTACCTATCTACCAAGTTTGAGGTTTATTAGACTTATCGTCTAGGAGAAAGATCATGAAACAATTTTGGTTGTGCACACACACGCACACACGCGAACACACGTGCATTTTGACCCGCCTCACGGCCCCTGAACCCCAGTGGTTAAACCTGATCCATGTCATTTTCATATCACTAGGTACCCTCACATAAGGGCTACTGGCCCACTAAGTTTCGGTTGAACACTACAAGGGGTGTAAGTGGCCTACCATTTCAATGTCATGTTTGGCAACTTTAACGGCTCGAGTGAGTTCACTATGTCCTTCCTGGGAACTACGTATAGGGTTGAGATAACAAGAACTCCAAGCAGATTAAAAGAGATGCATACACTTTATAATGAGACAATGATGCTTGCTTATACCCTTCTTAAATGGATTAATAGTCGCACAGTCTTCCAAGTGGTCATTCAGAGTTTTACCCCAGAAAATGGAATACAAAGTCCTTTTGACTTCTCCTAATTAGGGGAAGCCTACATAAAACTATGGTTTTGTCTGGTGTTTTACATGGAACGCCTAACTGCTAAACGTGAAGCACTATCCAATCAGATATTATCAGTGATTCAGAATCAGAATGGTGAAATCACCATCCAAATATAACAGCAGTTCATTCAGAAATCGGGTTAAAAGTTCTGTCTCTGCCATTTTGAAATGGTTGTGCAATGACAGGAGCAGTCCATTCATGAATACCATGTTATCCCGACGTCACTCATTTTGGAAATCGCAGTTGACCTACAGCAGTCTTACACTGACAAATGTTAGTTGACAATGGAAATACACAGAAGAGGCTTCCAAGAATATACACAGCTGTTTTAAATTGTTCATAAACGTTAGACCAAAAACCTCTTTTTTGAAACTTAAATTGAATTATAACAACATTGACTAGAAAACTATGCATTCAATTGAAGATGAAAAAGATGAAAGCAAAATAAGTTTCATTACGTCACACAAGAAAAAAAAATCACGAATGTGCTTCTCTGCAGACATACGTACTAACGTACACTACAGACGCAGTATCACAGTACATACCCAAGCACAGCCACGTTACTACTAGACAGGTAGCCAAGCGCTGCTTCATTAATCAAAGCAACTGGCACCAATATCTAAGGAGTGCATAACGCAATTATAGGTAATACATCATATGCAAAAAATGCCTGCTATTATATATCTGCCGCATATTGTTACCAGGATCTTACAAAAAGAGATCCCCTACAATCCCCTCAGATCAACTGTTTGAGAACACCGGAGAGAAAGTGTGACATATTTAGCCATTCATTCACGCAAGTTCAGATAAACCACCTCCAGATTTTCTGTCGCAAACAACGAAATTGTCAGACATCCTGAAAGGTTTCCAAAACCGCCCTTAACGAAAAAAAATGCAATGTAAAACCAATGTGTCATGTTCAAGAGTGGACTCCACAAACTACATACTGAAAAATGTCAGACAAAATTTCTGCTGTTGAGCCCGTCCGTTCGACAACAGATATTGAGCCATAGAGCTCATGTTCTATAGAAGGCCGGATTAAATAACTAAAGTTCCACATGAAACTGAGTGGAAATATTGTTGTCATATTTAGCTGAATAGGGATTTGCCACTCTCGGACCAAAAAAAAAAATTCAAAATTTCAAAGCGCCCTACTGACATTCTGTAATAGACTAAGTAGGGCCTCACTTAAACATCAGGAATACCACTTGAAACCAGTACCAAGTTTTAGAGACCACATGAAGAAGTACCACATGGATCCAAGTGGAAAGTACATGTAGATTTGGTATCCAGCAAATCAGCAGATCGAGACATGAGGCTTCTGATCATTTTCGGACGTAGACATGTAAGCTAGCAGTTACTTTTACAGCAAATTTGAGGAGATCGAGAACTACTTAAATTCATTCATTTTTACCACTAGCTTCTCCATGTCTATGTGCGTTCCATCATACTACAGTAATGTAAGTCATCAATTATATTGAAAACTAAAAGATGGTGGCTCATGTCATCAATAATCTACTTTTCAAATTAGTGTTTCTGACATTGTAAAAGTATTGTCAATTAAATAGTCAGAGTTATCTTTTATGTGAGTTGGTCTATCAATAAACAGAACGAAGTCTAACTTAAAACAACCAAAAATGTTTGCACAAAATTGATCTCAAATGTACGTAGATATCACAAAAGATACCATACACTGATTGCGTGATCCCCTTTACCGTGAACTTTCTGTTTGGCTACTGCTAGACTGAAAATTATCTTCCACACTCTAGAAATGAAGAAAAGGGCAAACAAACTTTGTTCAGCGTTAGTTCGTCGGAGTGAGTCACCTTGAGTTGCAACTACTGTTCCCTATAGACTACCTTAAAGTGTGAAGAATCCTCAGATTCTCAAGATATACATACTGGTGAGCTTACTTTTATTTCTTTTGCATGACTGTATATCATTGACAGTTCTCGTATGATACAGTTCAAACTTAATTCTGTGTTACAAAACTGCATAGCAACATTCAAAGTTATGTAGTCCTACCTAGCACTAAAGGATAAAATGCATCCGTGAATGTTTGGCCTTAGTGAAATTATCTCTTTCGATTTAATGTTTTAATTACGCTTTAATTGTTATTAAAATCATTGATTCTAAATTTTGCAAGAAGAATTCCTAAGGTTACTCCAATTTGGCTCTTTGAGTTGTCTCGTGAAAGTCACTAAATTTTCTGAGAACATGTCAACTTCCCTTCACATTGCGATAAAAAGTCAAACTAAGGGGATCGCATGTGTCACGTACAAATGAACAGCACAAAGTAAGTAAATGACGATTGAATTTAGCATTTGAAAATTCGTGACTGGACACTTTTTCGCATCAATAAGTATTCATTTACACATAACCAGTCCATATCAGGGAAAAACCGTACCTGTTGACAGTTTTCATAGCTTTTGGATGTGAAACTTCATTCAGCATGCTACGTATGAGCCATTGACAAGTCGTTATACCCTTCCATATCGTCGCAAATATATTGATATTAACTCAATTTGTCCCCTTAATTTATATATGTCATCATTAGGAGGAAGCATGTGTATACAGTTCTGTATAGACTACATACAAGTTCTGCAAACCTTTGACTTCTTGGTAGTTCCATTAACTAAAAGGGAATCAACGGGCCTGTCGCTTCCATCTGTTCTCTAACCTGTCTGTTTTTCCACATACGGAATTCAGGCCCTGGGGAAAGTCACTAGGACTTACGCGCACACACGTTAATTTAGCCTATTGTTCAGCGCATTCTACACCAGAGTCATATACTGCGTGTGTGACTACGTGTATAGGCTATGTCTGTACGTTGCAACCACAGATCAGTACATTATCGGCAATTGGTGAGAGTCTCTTGTAAATAGCACATCGACATTAATTAGCCGTCGGAAGCTAAATTCTTAGTGCAGTAGATGATTGACATGACAAAATGTATCGGGACTTCTTGGATTTGATTAGCTGTCATGTTTATAACATCAAAGCAGTGTACAAAGGGTATCCTTTCCTTCAGATCTATTGGTTTTCACTGTCAATTCAAGGGCTGAAAAACAAGACTTGTTGAGCCAGGAGAGACTTTTACGTCACTTTGGCAAGCTCTTATTTTTTGCGGATGTGGTAAAGGAAGTTAAAATGTATGTTGAACATAATCGTATAGTCAGGTAGCATAGCGAGTGCTGACACTCAGGACAAAAGTACGAATTACTTTCGGTAGCTCCCTAGGTCACAAGAAACACATTTGGAACTACTTTTAACAAGAAAGCCTACGTTTTAGAAATTAGAGGGCGTTTTTCGAAGTGACCGTTGATATCATGCAAGTTTAGGATTTTGGCTTAACGAGGTCACTTAAGTCACTTTTCTAGTTAACGTAAGGTGCATGTATTGGTAGAAGTTTGCTGCCAAGAAATACTCAGACATTTGTGGTACATATCAAAGTAAGCGCGTTCTTAAAAGTGGCTGTCAGTGACTTTTAAAATGGTTACTATTGTTCACATTTTCTGATTTATCAAATGCGACGCCCTTTGCAGTGGAATTGAAACGTGATCTACAACAAGGACCGAGGGACTAAGAGGGTCAGCCACACAATAACTCAGACGCTAGGGAAATGACTGAAAACAATTCCATGAGAGTCAAATATAATAAATATGTAATAAATACGACATATTTTCAGGTGTTGTCACAGTCTCTTCTGATGCTTTGGATATTTCTTTTTTGTAATCAAATTGATAATTGTTAATAATTGCTAATATTAGATGAATTGCTATCATGGACAGCTTGTGTATCAATATAAAATATTCAATATATTTATGCGAATATTGGGAATACGGAAATTGTACAAAACTATAATACTGTCTTCTTACCACACCGAAAACTGCTATGAAACTAGAAAATACACTAATGCAATAACTAATGTCTATAGTGAATGTTGCAGGCTTCCTGCGTCCTTCAGGTTTCACACACAGTCCAATTTCCAGTGTTCACCCAAGTTTGTTAACTTTTTCTCCATTTCCTCTAGTCACTTAGTATAGTGAATACAATATATTAGAATTGGTGGGGCATACACTGTTATTTAGACAGATGTTGCAATAATTAGGGATTGGTTAATCACGAGTGGCATCGATTTACATATAGACCTTAACGATTTGGTTGGTCAATTTCATCACCTATCACGTGATCCTCAGCTGTTCAGCCTGGTTTCGAAGTGTCGGCAACGACGAGTCACAGGGGCAATCTTACTGTTGGACTGTAAGGAGCTCTCTGAACGTTTATCTGTGTATCAATGTAGGAGAGTGTCAACGGCTGTACCGACTGCCTCCGTTCTTTGCTCTTCTTTGTCATCGCCATGTAATTTTCATCTCAACTTATTCACTTATTCACTTTGATTTTTACATTATTTGTGTTGTTAGTCGAATCAATCAATAAATGAATTATAATTGTCAAAGAAATCAAATCAATCTCCTAAGCTTCTCCCTCTCTCTGTACTGTAACGTGAGCTTTCTGTATCATAACGACCAGGACATCCGTCTGGGCAGTGGCTGTACACTATTCCACAGTTATTGTAACATCAAAATGAATTGAAAGTGACATACAACGAACGCAAAATACTATAGGTTAATATTTAGTGAAGTCTATAAACACCAATTGTTTTCGCGACAAGAAAAGAATATGCTCTTATCATGCTACTTAACAGTTGGAACTTAGTTAACAGTCCGATGTTTTTCAGAGACATTTGCCTTGCCATTAAAGGTATGACCATTTACGGCAATGTTAGAATTATAATGGTAGGTGTTTAATATCCTCGAATTCTGCTTTGCTTATTTTTGTGGATGGTTTATTTTTGCTTAATCAGTAACCCTAGGAATGAGCTCACCACAAACAGTAATTTCCAGGCGACGTGGATTCGCCTCATTTTAATTTATGCAGAGAAAATTCAGTTTTTTTTATGGTATGATACTGTCATATTTTCGGCGTCACCAGGATCATTGCTCAAAGAGTGCTAATGATGACAATCTTGAACCAAGTTGTCATGTGTTTATTGCCGCATTTATCCTGCTGTCCAGTTTGTTTCACACAATCAAACAGAGGCGGCAGCTGCATATTTTGATAGAGGACGTTGGGGCTGAACCATCAGTTGAGTGATCGCCGGCTTGTGGAAGCTAGGTGTCCAAGGGGGTATTCTCCTTCCCCTTGAGGAAGTGCAATATTACCCAGCTTTGGAAGTGACATTTATTCAGGAGAAATACTAATTTCTCGGTATCAATTGATCCAACATTTTACACTTTCCGATCTCTACAGTCTTAATTTAGCTAAGCCAGGCATCACCTCCCTTTACAGGTTGGGAACTTGGTTCGCAGATTCTGCTTGCTTCTTTTCACTCAAGCATTAACTGTTTGTCATATAATCCTGTCCAGGCAACCAATAGTTTAATTGACAATGCAACAGGTTCCGCGCAGATGTTTACTTAGTCTTTGTCTTACAAGAGACGTGGTGGTGTAGGACAATGATTTCTTAGCATCCTTATCAATACCGTGTTTTCTGGGAGTCAATAGATGCTGCTGAAATGTCCACTGATCAGCTTTCATTGTAAAGGAGTTGAGTATCCGCAGAGACAAGGCATGGTAAACAAATTTACATGCCCTTATATTAGCGAGAACTCCTCGTGGCACGGCCGAAGGCACAGTATTAGTTAATTCTGTGCAAAGAAAGACAGTGCGTTTGATGCCACAATACTACGGTCTCAACAAGACTATGGTTCTCCTTCTTTTGGTTTCATAAATGTCCTAAAGGAAATGCTCTAAAAGAAAAAGTCTCTGTTGGTGTCAGATTTGTCTGGACCTAGAGGCAGTCACTCACATGTGCTATTTGATTTGCTGTCCCTCCAGACTCAATTGCTATTTTCCACCCAGATCATTCGTCAATTGATGCTTTCCCATCAAAAGCAGAGGCTTTATTTGAAATAGAGCTTCGTGTATGTAGTTCAGAGATTTTCCAGAGCCTGTCTCCACCCAGTTCAGTAGCTTCATGGATCAGAATATAAGTTAATGCAGCTCAGACGATTTGGAGAGCTTGTGGATATTTACAGCAAGACCGGCTTCTAGAACAAAACCCATCGAGACAACTCCATAGGCCCTTGGATCAATAGATACTCAAGTTTGATATCCCTGGGACAAATGGCTATCCACTATCCCACAAAAAAGTAGCTTTCACCCCAATAAAAGGTTTTACGTAAAGAGCAGTGACACGTTAGAACCATAGTTGGGCTCATCCAGGAACATATCTGAGTCAGAGACTTGTTGTACAGTAACTCCGTTTACGGAATTCGGACACCATTTGAATCAGGTACATTTGGAATGTTGTACCTATTTGTACCTATTTGTACATTGACACTGTATCTACCCTCACATACTTAGATCCCCTCAATAGAAAGTCAAGATGTCTTCAATTCAAAATTGTTGTTAGTAATCAATATGTGGCAACTTCGGGGTTCCAAAGATCTCATGGAACGTCTTTGAAGTAAGATTCCAGTTGATCAGATCTGAGGTATAACACTGTGAGTGGAACTTGTACATCAACATGACTTTATAGGGAATTTTCGTACGAAAGACCTTTATTCTGTTATCTTTTCAATAACTACCATGTGAAAATATTACCACCAAAACGGTAACACACCTACCACGTGTTATTGCATGTCAGAAGATGAGACAAATTTAGCTTTTTGGCAAATTGAATCTTTGTATTAGTTATGGTGATTGCAAGCCTCTTCAATGAGTATTTTGAATTGTAGGAACATATCATAATGGTGCAACTCTAAACGTTTCTAAAATATTTCCCTCTACCTACACCGTAACGCAAAATCTTCGTTAAAAAAACACACACACTTTGTAAATTTCTAAAAATCTGGGAAAAAACTCATTTGTGAAACATATTTAAAGCACAGGAAATTCTGTGACTTTTCCAGCCATTCGTTTAAGTTAAAGTGATTACATGCGTACGTAAAAAGTAAAAACATTGAAATTTCATCTCCAAAAGTTTGGTAAGGCTTTTAATTACACCATTCAGACAATCTGGGAAAATAAATAGGTTTCAGTTGGTTAATTTTGCCATATTATTTCAAATTCTTCTAACATAACGACAGAAAGTGTTGAATTCGGTAATGTAGTGGTTGACACTTTTCATTCAAATCAACGATGTGCTTCTTTGAGCAAGCCAATGGGAAGTATACTAGTATTGAATATTCAGTTACCAACTCAGGATCACTGACGCCGCGGGCAAGGTTGTGTTCAGTTCATAGGTTATTTGTAGAGACAGTCTTCCCTTTCACCAAATACTACAATTCCCGATACCTACCGAGGAGCGACGACTTGAGCAGTATGTTTTTGATACACTCGTGAGACCTGTACAGTTGCATATTCATTATATAGGCGGTTATGGTAGGAACCGTTAATTTTCAAATATGATTTCTGTTTTTTACTGTTTTTAAGCCAATCCCTTTGCTTTTCGAAGTAGTTACTGTCATTCTCCTTCATTGAAAGACATAGTCCGTTCATGTACAACCTCGCGTGTACATTTAAAAATAAAGAAAAAGTTAAGATCAAACATAATCTTGTCTTTTTGGTTTTTCAGTACACACGCAAGCACTTTAAGCGTAAATAACTTCACAAAGTTTGAAAGTCAGTTCTATTACTCTTGGAATATATAGAATAAAAAGTGTGTGGCTCAGAATACAGGAATTGTATGAAGTAACAATCCTAGCCTTTGTTTCTAACATTATTTAAACACTAACATATACACACGCAGCACATATTCGCACTCAGTTTTTTAACACATATTTGCACTCAGTTTCTTATCTGGACAGGAGGAATGTCCCGGCAAGGAAGTGACTGGGATTCCCCTTTTCGAGTGACTCAAGTTATCACGAAATCACTGGTATATCACATTCAAACAAGCAAAAACAGGAAAGCTCTTAAATTTATGACAGGGTTTGCTCTTTTCCAAAAAAAAAGAAGAAACAAAATCAAATCAACAGAGCTTTTATAGAAAAGTTAAGATTTTGAAATGCCAGAATATACATTGAAGTAAAGATTAATAATGTAACCGGTTATTTCGTTCCCTTGCAAGTTCGTCCCAACCAGTTTGTCCATAAATGGCCAGTTCGCACCAGGCTGCTCACCAGTTGGCCCCCGAAGACATACCAACTTGTCCCCACATACAGACCAGTTTGCCCTCCTATGCTGATGATTGATAAAAAGGTGGTGACGAATTCGAATAGTTATTTGATATTGAATTACATACTTATACTACGTTAGTTTTAGTTGTATCTGAGTAGTGGCTTGTAGTGTGTTCGAGCCTGGTAGGCCTCATCCGCACTGGAGGATCCAACGTTGCCAGGTAGTCAACCGGATTCATAACCGAGAGTACAAGGTACTACACAAGAATAATCTGCGCAAGAATGAATTCTGTTTCTCTTGTTTGCCTTATTAGGGACTTAGTAGTTCCTTTAGTTAATTTTCAAAATAGTATATGAATTCGATCATGATACTGAGCATAAGTTTGAACACAATCTCTTTAAGTATTTACTAATAATAACAATACCATTTGCATGAAAACCATACACGTATGTCCGGTATGTGTTTTTACAAAAGTTTACTGATTTTGTTCTACCCAATGTCTCTTAATTAACTTTTAATTAAGCAATAACAACATTTAACTCAAGATTTGGAGCAGCTCTGTCGGTAGCTTTCTCTACGGAGGCTTGTCAAGGCCATTTACATTACAATGTTTTGCTTGATTGCAAAAACTGAAACACTGAATTTAAACTACCACTGACACAAATCATCTGAACACGGTCATTTCAGGTTCTAGTTCCAAGTTTTCTTGAATTTTCTACAACCTATCTTCATTGTCGCTGTAACATTTTTCCTGAAAACTGTTTTGTTCTGTTATAGAGAAAATTGAAATCGTTGAAGGGCATTTTACGTTATTTAATTAGATAGGGTAAACTTGTAGGTATTTGGGGGCAAAACGACTTCTACCCTGGTCCAAAGTTTTCATGTAGCAAAACGACCGAGGCGAACTGCTTGGGGCAAAATTGCTAGTGGGTAAAACGATAGATAACCATGAAACATTTTCATGTAAACTTCATCTGTAAAAGCCATATGATTCTAGTGCTTCCATAGTATCCAGACGCAAAGCTTTGAGGATGCATAAAAGGTCTTTAATTATCCTCTTCTTATTTGCTGTCTTTATATTGATACTATTATGTAATTTTTAAGCATGGCATTTGTACTTGTTTGTAGATGTCACTTTAAAACACAACACTGATGTGTATGTACTTTAATATTGATAAGTATGAGCTATGCACATATAATATTGTTTTTATATATCTTTGACACAGCCATGATTTTGGAAATGTATCGCTCCATAGTCATTGTGACTTTTATTGTTGCAACTATTGGAAGTCCAGTTGGAAATCCATCACGTAAGTATTTTAGTACTTGTTGTGTTATTCATAAGTTATTGAAAACAGTATCTTTTGAGAAAATGATGTAAAGGTGCAATGAACTATTAGTCTTTTTGAAGTATCTCATAGTGTGCTTCGTATCCCTTTAAGGCTTGTCAAATAATTTGTTGAAAAATCGAAAGGTGAAAAATACACTTCTGTCTTGGATCCTAACGAATCAATTGAACAAAAAAAGACTGTTTTCAGATGAATGAACAGAACTCTTCAAGATGGCTGTCATAATTGAGAATTGTGTCTGATGTACTACGTTTGGTGTATTTAAAGAGCTGGCTTGTTTCAGATGTCCCTTGTTAATGAATAAAACCTTCAAGGTGTCTGTCAGAATTAAAAATTGTGTCTGATGTAATACGGCTGGTGTATTTAAAAAGCTGGATTGTATTTCGAATCCATGTTTATATGTTCAGAAGAGGAAATTATTCTGCACTTCAAACCCTTCAATGAACGTACAGCATTTTGTGTATTTCAGGGAAGAAAGATGGGTTGAGGAAGGGGGCGGATACAAATAATCATAAAAAGATTCATATAGATTTGTTGCATGGACGTGGCATAGAAAAGATTAGTTTTTCACTCTATAAGTATTTTCCACTTACAGATAGATTGACATTTGTAGCAGAGATTAAAAGTGTAATCAGACAGCGGTTCATTTTTGGACTCCCTAAATTCGAACCTAAATACAACATATTCCACCCGACTGCGTATAATGCTATCTGGTACTTGCAAAATTGAAGGAATTTTTAATTCCGCGTACGTGGGGTGGGTTGGGTGCAAAATTAGTAATGCTAGATTTTGATGAATATTTCCCAAGAAATTCCTATTTCTCAAGTTATAATTTATAAGTTTTGCGTATTTTCGATCTTATTCTCATCGTTTTTCTGTATGTTGTCTGCATGAAGATTTTAGAAAGTTGTAAAATTTTGGGCAAAGTTTGAAAGTTGTTACATTTTGGGCAGAAAATAGTTACATTTTGGACCAAGTTGTTACATTTTGGTCAATTGTTACAAAATGTAACATCCCACCTAGCACTGCGTGGGCACTCCGTACACGAAGTGGGGGAGTGTTGGACTAAGAAGGACGTATTTTTTAACTTCTAGGTAATCGTAGACGCAATTTAGTGCAATATTTCTAGTAAAGACATCAAATGTGTTAAACTGAGTAATCAGAAATTCACAGTGTTATTTCAGATTTCGTACAAAATGTACACCAATCAGGTAAGCTTAAATGGAATCTGGTGCAATATTTTGCATCTTTGAATGACATACAACGTGCTAGAATGATATATGCAAAAATTCCCCTGGCATTTCAAATGTTCAAACTATCTTTTTTAGGGTACAAGACACCAACTACTCACTGACGGTCCTGTCTGCAGCACGCAATGGAGATAAATACTATTTTAGTAACGGCAATGTCAACTTTACTCACTCTATTTTTTCTTAAAGCAAATCTTTACCTTCTTCCAGACTACATGCGATATGGCTGCATTTCTCCACATTACGCTGAAGTTGGGCACCAAGACATAATTAAGTGTCATATGCCTTACAACTTTAAGGCAGTCTACTGGTACAATATTACCGAGAGTGAAGAAAATGCTCAACCAATTGCCGGCTACGTGAGAGAGGACGATCGAAAATTAGGCACGAAATACGCAGCGGGGACCGTGGACATCCTTGTGAATGGTTCTCTCGTCATCAAACAAGTAACAAACCATCACGACAGCAATCTCAAAATGACTGTCATTTCCAGCAACGATGAAATTAATACATCACATATCTCGTATGTGGCTTTTGGTAAGCAAATACCTACACACATTTACATTTCCAATAATAGATAACACATTTTTTTGTTATCGATAACCAAAACAGTTGGATCACTGTGATCGCTGGCGTAGCAAATCTGTTGACACCGATACAGACATTTCGAAAGTTGGGAGGGGCTAGTGCGAGACTGAAATTAGAGAAAGTCCTTGGAACTTGTGACAAGAATATTTTAGTGGAGTTTCATTATTAATGACGGGTAGCGCACAAAACAAAAATGGATAAAATCCCTCATGGATACAAATCTATTACCCTAGATCTGCACTGCATTTCTATCTGACTTTTTCTTTATTTAGATTTTATTTTCTGTTTTATTTTTATTGAACATGGAGCCCATAGGTCCCTTGTTCCCTCTGTCTATGTCAGTAGGTGTAATGTAAAATTTTTCTGTCTCTATTCAAATATTGGACATGTTTTTTCAGTATAGCACTTGTTGGACCTTCGTCTTATATTAGGTACTATGATAAAGAGAAACATGTCAGTGAATATAAGGTTCTAATTTTATACCTTGACTCATCATTAACTTTAAGAATATTTTTCGTTAGAGGTAATGATGTTGGCTAATTTTTCATTTCGCTCTTCCTACTGTATGTATCTTAAATGTTAGTGCATACCCAAAATTACCCTTCTACCAAATTAACATAGTTGCAGGTAAGAAAACGTAATGTAAAATGAGGTGAATTTGTGGGAGCAATTTTTTTATGGATGCTGGCAACTTTAAGATACATTTGTGATGTACAGAAAATATGTGGTCATTTAAATCATTTTCTTCATACTGGAAAGACTTATGTTTAACAAAATTACTAATTGCTGTTAGCAATTGAGTTTACATGTGAGGATCAATATCTTGAATGACGTTCAATAAAATATGGTGATAGATCATAATTCCTTCTTCATGTAAGACAAATACTGTTTTTTTAAAGTGATAAATATCAAAGTTTATGAGTAAAGAGTGTAATTAAATGTATCCCCTCTTTAATTTTGAGAAAAAAATGGAATTTTATACTAAAAAATTTGGAGACGTTAGTAAGGATAACCCTCAGAGTGAAATTCCATCCAAAGAAACCATAACTTCTCCTTTGATGCAAAAGGTTCTCAACCTTGAATAGTCAAAAACGGATGAAGTGAATGGCAGTCAACTTTTCTATCTGTACTCCCTTATTCTAAATTAAGTGCGGTGTTTATATTTCCTTCCACAACCACGATTAATGTATAAGTACCCACAAGGGAAAAGCTGATTGAGCATGAAACGATGAACAACTTGGGAATTTTGATACCCAACAGTGTGCGTGTCCACACTTCCCAATGAAAGCGGCGTGGGATTAAAGATACGTTCATCCCCACTCAACTATTCGGAATGTGGTCCAATAATATATAAAAGAGAATGCATAATGAATGATTCTTGCATCACCTCAGCCCATCTAATACGTATTTGTTTTTCATAGATTTACTTTTGTTTACATTAATTTGAAAAGTTGCAAACATGAAATCCCTGTTTCACGATTGTTCACATGCAGCTTATGACACCCATTGAGTGAAGTTTCCAGTCATTTGGGGGTTTGAAAAGCCCAATTTGTTTGATCGTAGTCCTACCTCTGTGAAGAACAGTGTAAATTTCCATTAAACAGCGCACATGTCAAGTCCACAGAATTGACTTATGCATGATACAAAATGGGCTCTTTTTAAACTCAGTTTGGACTGTTTAGTATTCGAAAAAAAATCACATTTTGGTAACACTAAATACTAGAACATTATGGATAATTATACGTAACTTTTTCATATTACATCATATGTATTAAGAACGAGAATTGCATTTTTAATGAGAATTTCTTTCTTTATCACGTAAATGCAAGATCATTTCATAGTAGTATTAATAAAGCAAGTTAGCTATCTCTCTACAATCTGGAAATCATACATCCTCAGTTATTGGTGTAACTAAGACGTGGCTAAATGAATATGATGATATGTGTTCTTTGTATGACACCCCAGGGTGTAATATTGAGACTGCATCGAGACACAGTCGTGAGGGTGGTGTAGCACATTTAATTTAACTCATTGTACAATTATAAACTTCGTCCTGAACTTTGCACCTTTAGTGGGGGTATTGTCGAATCAATGTTCGTCGAAATTAGATTTACTAGCTCCTCTTTCAATTACGGGAATTATTTACTCTCCTAAGGGAGTTACTACCCATTCGTTTGAAATATTACATACAGTCTTACTGATGCTGAGCAGACAGATCCTTGAATGCTTTATAGTGAGTGATTTA
The DNA here is from genome assembly GCA_021234535.1 of Stichopus chloronotus. Classification (NCBI taxonomy): domain Eukaryota; kingdom Metazoa; phylum Echinodermata; class Holothuroidea; order Aspidochirotida; family Stichopodidae; genus Stichopus; species Stichopus chloronotus. Next base: position 3,599,679 of record CM037842.1, read on the forward strand.
CATAGTCATCTCATGAACCTCACCATTTTGTAACCTACCATTTTTTTAAACTGCGTTAGGTCGTGTGCATTTCGTTCCCTACATACAGTTCCAACTAGGGTGACTTCCTCTTCTGCAGTTCTTCTTGATGTAATCTTTTACATTGCTCTGTCAAATTGTTTTCGGTCTGGTGCAATACTTTCTATTTAAATTACATATGTGACCACTTTCCTATTTTTACTTTATCGGGATTTTACAGATGAAAATCCAAGATAACCTCCACCCACTCCAACTACTATTGATCTTTTTGATTCCTTGCAGTAGGCAGGGGAATCTATGCAGTCCTGATGTCGTGTGTATGTATGTGTGTGACGGTTTCTCGTAAACACTCTATCTCAAGAAGGGTAACTCTGAGTAATTTCATTTTTGGCATGTAGGTTGCCCATATTAAGTAGATGATCCCTATTGTTTTTGGTGGCCAAATCTTGCACATTAATGAGGCTATGGGGTAAAACATAAAAAAATGTTAAAACTGCCATAGTTCCTTATCCGTGGGTCAGATTTGTTTTAAACTTGATAAAGTTGTCTATTCTTAACAGGTTAATGACCATGTGAAATTTAATGCTTATCAATAGAGAGGGAGGGATAATTTTTCACTATAAAACAATAATAGTAGCCTAAACACCATTATTGTGGTTATTATAAACTACCGTACAAATGCATATGGGGCTAAATTGTGCAAAATTACTATTGGCAGTTGTTGATTCCGTCGCACACAGTTAACTCAATGGGATTTAAGGCTACAGTACTGCATTTGTAACTTAGTGAGTAACTTCTAGTGTGTGGGGCCTCCCATAAGTTGTCCAGAGAGATAGTCTTGGTATGGGAGGTCATGGGGTCAGATAGACAAGCATGCATTGGAATGTTAATGGGTTTCTGAAAAAAATGAAGAAAATAAAAAAAACATCTGTTCTGTCATTTATTTGGATAATATCAATATCCAGAGGAACAGCTGGTAGCAGAACAAGGTTTCTTAACAATCAAATTGGAGTGCTTTTAATCATATTTCACAATGTCGGAAAAGATGGAGGAAGCAAAAATATTGAGAAGGAATCATAACTTAGGGTCAACTTACGAGGAATTTGAGTGTGTTAAAAGCTACTTGTAACAAGGAAGAAATTATCGCAAAGTCGACAAAGGAAAATTTGCAAAAGGCAGAGGGCCAATTTGCGGCAATGGAAGAGGTTCATGCTGATCTGGCTGGGCTGTTGTCTGATGAAGCATTTGAGCAAGCAGAAAGCTGGATGTTGGAATGCCAAAAGCATTATACTTAGGAGAGGGAGGAAGCATTGAAAAAGTTAAAGGAGGAAATTGAGTTTCAAATTAGCATTGGAATTACCTACGGCAGAAATTCCACCATACGATGGAGACCCAAGAACATTCTGGTTGTTTATGAAGAATTTTGAGGTAAATATGGCAGACAAGCTGAGTTCAGATGAGGTAAGGTTGAGTTATTTGATTCAACTAACAACAGGCAAGACTAGAAGCAGCATTGAATACTGTGTGTTTCTTGGAGCTCAGAGATAATGTTGACTGATGTCATACTCATACTGTACTTGATGTGTGGGTTGTATGGCCTGCGTAGGTGATCCCTATTGCTTTTGGTGGACGTCAAATGTCACGGTCATTTTAGGTCACCAAAATAAAGGTCATTTTGGGTTAAAGGCTTGTGGTGTATCAAGAAAAATAACTGCAGTTGATCTAATACTTGTCGTGTGAATAAATTCATGTTTGTTGTAATATAACCATGTAGCAAGGAATCACAAAGCCTTTTGGCTTTCTGGTTTAGACTTCGTTACGTAATGAGATCTGGGAATATGATTTGAAGTGTGCTGATCCTGACATAGCACTTTATAAGGTCAATGATATTTTCGGTCCTCGTTAGAGCAGTTGCTTTACTCTCCTCCCAAGTAATGTAAGGACAACTTGCTCTACTGAGGAGTGGATGCCAGCAGGTATTCTAGATTCATGTAAGACAAACAAACAAACCGCTTGTATAAGAAATATCTCAGGAATCCTACACACTTTAATGATAACAAGCTCTTGTGGTAGACTCTCCAGACCTCAGTGAGGTGACCAAAGTGATGTTATGTCAAGGTAAACAGCATAAAATAGTAAAACCTGTCAAATAACTCTTAGATACTAAAGGGTAGAAGGTGAGTTCAGAAGAGTCTTCCATTTTATTTTACATTTTAATTGCTTCCCATCTCTGATGTGGGACGGTGTGACTGTTACAGTGAAGCAAAGTGGTGTTGTCTTGAGATGATTACACTTATAAAATAAGATATTGGCTCCTACCATCTGTTTACTAATAATTTAACCTCATACTGCTGTACACGAGACGTATTTTGTGCATTAATACTCTAATATGAGTAAGAAACCATACTCAATCTAACACAAATGTACAAACTCTACAAGAATTGTGGAGCACTCAAATGTTACACATCGCAATCTAGACAATCACATGGCTGCATTGTGAAGTATTCTCTTTCACGTACAAAAGAGCTTATGTATTATCCGGGAAGGCATCGGTAGTATATTAGCAGGCACTGCTCAACCTTGAGTGAATTCTATCAATTGTACCGGAGACCTACTGTTTATCAAAGAACCGAAGCTCCCTGTACTAAGGAAGCAGACCAATCAATTTTATGTACATCCATATTCTTAAAACACCATTAAACTGATTAGGTGCGATATGTTATGCTACCCAACAAAAACTGATTCAATGTGAAGTTATGCAATTAACTTATGTATTGGAATAATTGTGCAACTTCTAAATGACAAGAACACATGTTTGTGTTTGCAGTGAAGCCCACACACACGTTGCCCGTCATTGGAACATGTGAAGAAGGGGAGTGCTACCAACATTTCTCGGAGTCAGATATTACTACCTGCTATTTTCATAGCGCAAGACCCCCTGGACACTTATCGTGGAAAAGACGATCTTTAGCTGAAGAAATCCCTGTCAAATCAAGGGAAGAAATAAGAAAAAACGAAGATGGTGCATTTGATTCATTTTCAAGTTTTTCAAGTCTAAACCTGCAGGATAGTAGCAACTTTTTTGCAGTGTGTGTATGCAGGGCGTACTGGCAACCGGAAAATCTTCACGAAGAAGCAACAGTTTTAATAGACTACTCTTCAAAAAATTACGACACAATAAAAAGTGCAGAGGAGAGACAAGTTTCTATTTCAGTTGGTAGCATTGGAACGGTATCCTGCGGAGCAGGGAAAAGACATCACAAGTTATGGAAAATTGTAAGAGAAGAAAATGTGGTTGAAGTTCTTGGGTGGAACGACATGAGGTCAACAATGCAGCCTAAAAAAAATAGTGGCATAACTATAACTGGAAATGGGAACTTATTATTTGAAAGTATGCGTCTGGAACATGAAGCATCATATCTGTGTTTCATGGACAATGCTGGAGTGGGAACAATGGAGGCCATCTCAGTGACTGCATTAGGTAACAACTCTATTTGTAAAAGTATTAACAACCATTAGCCACAAAAGTTGAGGTTGTAGAAAATTTTAGCAGTGTTGTTTATCTGTTCAATTAAAGTTGTAGCAGTCACTTGCTGCTGATCTCAGGGCTATTGCGAGTGGGCCTCGCAATAGCATACGTGACATTCATTTAAATTGAATGTGAGTTCATGTAACTGACTTGCATGCTAGTCTCTCAATATTCACTTATGTTATTCTAGGTCGTATGACATGTTTGTGCTTAATACCATGACTGGGAGGAGATACGGCATCCTCAATTGACTTTGATGATTGACATACCAAGAAAATGCTCACTAATGGCATCATGTTCTTGATTTTGCGATTCTTTTAACCTAAATTAGAACTCCTACATTTCGTCTTGCAACATGCATGTTGGGACAAATTGCAGATCTGTGTCGAGACCGTGTATCAGTGTTAGTGTAACTCAGAAGCTGTAGGTCAACCTCATGAGTTGAAGTGCAGTGGACAGTGAGACTAAATCAAACATTAACGGCATTAAGAAAAACGCAAGTGTCAATTACAAAATAATGGATGTTACTTCCTATTTTGTCTGGAGTATTTTTACTTTTATTTTATTGTAGCTACACCAAACCCACCTTATCCGAATATAAAGCAATGTAAGGACATAAATAACTGTACAGTTGGTGAGACGTATGGTACACTGAGCTGTTCCCTCTCTGGAGTGAAGCCGTTGGTGAACTTGCAGTGGTCATTCAATGATTTGCTGCCAATTAAATTGGAGAACTATCGGACAGAAACTGCTTTCCGTGAAAAAGTTTTCGATGTCACTATACATGTTGATTACAAGATAACAAGAACGCCTTTTTGTACAGAAGCTCTTACGGTAGATTGTGAGGCGTCTAAGCCTGTGCCAAAGCATTTTAAGGGCATCAGCAGCGTGACAATCACACCAGGTACTTTGCTATTGCTATCTTTATATAGTTTTGAGCATTTCTTGCAGATCATAGAAGCAATTCGTGTAGGTGATATCACTTACGCCAATATTTATGCTAGTGAAAGAGATCATAAGAGGAATGTAAGTGCAGTAATGGTTTCTGACAGTCTTGACCTTACTATTACCTCTATTTTTACTATCTAATGGTCTTACAGTTAAAATACTGTACAATACCAAGTTGTTCAACCGACGAATTATTGCATTAAAGCTTACTAATCTATTACTGATGCACCACTGGATACGTCAATATACGATGTTAATTCTATCACCTTAGTCAGTACTAATAAAAATCATGCTAGTTTGACAGTAACATGCTTCTTCAATCTAAATTTGTAGTGTGTAAGGATTTGTGTGTTTTCATTTCAGAACATTGTGAGACGAACTCAGGACAGAATGTTGTCTATGAGGCACGCAAGCATCTTACGAAGAGTGGATTTTTGGTACTGCCAAAACCTCTAGCGGTATCACTATTATGTTTCATGATCCTGGTAATATTGATCTTGATAGCAGGTATCTAGTAGCTCACACAATAATTTCGGAGTATTTGGTATGCGAAATCTTGGAAAAAAGTGTTTGAGTATGAGGAGAGTGCACGAATGTTAATATGAAAAGACGTATTTGACCAAGGTTGAGGACTGTGACTGTTTACAATTTCAATGAGAACTTTCGTAACTCAAAAGTAATTGATAAAGATGAAAACATACTATTTGCTTCCATTATCAGATTAGTAGTAGAAAAATTATTTTTGCATTTTTTTTTCACTGAACTCAACAAAATGGACAGTGTGTACAGTCCTTTTACGAGAAAGGCACCTGTAAACACACAAGAAGAAATAACTCTGTGCTAACCCAATTTATATGATGTAAATAATTCTTTCAAAATTACCTGACACAACTCCTACCAGTGCCAGTAACGCTAACTGCAAATACAATATGATATCTCACTAGCCATTTTTGCAATTAGGCTGCCAATTCTGTGAGCTATTGACACATTTAAACAGGTTCAATAACAAAATAACAAGACTGGTAATTGAATATCGCCTATGCATGTAACAACTTTATTTTTCATAAAATCAACACTTTTCGTGTACAAACATTGCGACGACAAGACATGTCCGACATGTTGTTGAGGTGCAGCAAAGCAATATGAAAGTCTCATTAATACAGCGAAACATTTCATGGGAATACCGATTCTTTACGTCATTCTGTGTAAGTTGATTTACCAGCATGTCTTTGACAGTGATACAAGGTGTTATGTTATACTACTGTAAGGACTGGTCTTTGGAAAAGATTGTCCAGTTATATAATGTTACTAATAAACTGAATGTGTTGTTGCTGTATCTATAAAGGCATCATGTCAAGTTGCTGCAGAATTGGATCTGGCACTTAAATGGCTCAACCTAATGACTTCAACTTCTTGAAAACAGTCTTTTTTCAACTAGTGTCAACTGCCATCTTCTACTTTCTTGATTTTCAGTTTCGATTAACCTTGTAAATAAGGAGTGAAATATTGTTCTTTTTCAGGGATTACAAAACAATGCTCTAAAGTCGATAGAGCGTTAAGAGTGCAATTATTTCTTGAAAAAAAGTTACAATTAATTTCTTATCACACGGTTTATTTTCGGTAAGTTTCCGATGTCAACATTAGACGTTTTGGTTTGTCGAATTTCAGAATTGGTAATCAGTCTACAACATAAGGCGCACTGCTTTGGATTATGTAAAGGTAAGTCCTTTTAAATTTAAATGTTACTATTACATTTACTAATTATGTTTTACTCCATATGTACTCCAGACGGATGAACATATCTTCACAAGATATAAATAACCAAATTAAGCAATACTTCAACAACTCAAGAACCAAGACTTCAATATACTGTTATTGTCTTCATCTTTCCTATCAAGAAGTTGTGACGAGAAAAAAAAAGAAAAGGGGAAAATCTGCCCAGTGAAAACTGTAAATAAATTTATAAATAGACTAAACATTTGTATGAAAGTATAATGAACATGATTAGTTGAATCTTTGGTCATGTTTCGTGGGTGGAAAAGGCTGTTTCGTGGAGGGAACTTTGTTATATAGTGGAAACTGTTTCCTTCTTATGTTTATGTTTATGACGAAGACCAACCACTTGCGGATAGTAAGTAGATTTATCAAGTTCGTACTGAACGGAAATCGAACTTTCAGTTGGTTATCTAAATGTGTTAGTCTTTCCTAATAAAAACGGTGGAGAAAGATAGAAAAAGAGGAATCTAAGTAGTAAAGGCAGTCCGTAAATTTATTACCAGACTAAATTTTTGTCTGGAAGTATGGCGATCATGACAAGTTGAATCATTTGTCGTTTTCTTTTTGTAATAAGGAAATTATGCTTCTGGCAGCAAATTTCGTTATATACTTGAACTGTTTCCTTATATCTCGTTATGCAGACAAAGACCAAAAAAATAGTAAGAGTAAGTAATTTTATCATATTCGTATTGCATGAAAATACGGCGATCAGTTTAAAGTTTACTTTTATTCTTTCCTAACAAAACGTGAAGTAGAACAATAAAAATCCACGTAGAGAAAACAGTACGAAAACAAAGCTTTAACAATGTATAATGAACATTATTAATTGAGTGTAAGGTCAGATTTCAACATTTTTGAGTAACTTTTCCAGAGTAAGTAATTTCATCACGTTCGTATTGAATGGAAATCGAGCTTTCAATTGCTTATTTAATGATTTTATTATTTCCTAATAAAGCGGTGCAGTAAGAAAAAAAAAGAGGGGGGGGGGGATCTAAGCAGTGAAAACAGTAAATCAATTTATAAATAACTTAACTTTTGCATGGAAGTATTGCGAGGTTGAATAGTTTAATCTTTTGTCCTTTTTCGTAACTTGGAAACGATGTTTTCTACAAGAAGTTTGTTATGTTTATTTTTGCTTTATGCAGACGAAGGCCAACCAGGTATTGAGAGTAAGTAATTTTATCATGTTCGTATGGAATAGTAATATGACTACCATTTTGTTGTTTAGCTCATTCATTCCTAACAAAAAGAAAAGAAAACGATTGAGAAAGATATAAAAAGGGAGGATCTAAGCAGTGCAACAGTAAGTTAACTTAAAACAATACTTACTTTTGTATGGTAATATGATGACCTCGATTTGTTGAATCTTTTGTCATATTTCGTGTTTGGGAAAGAATGTTTTGTGCAAGAAACTTTGTTATATACCTGGAACTACTTCCTTTTTTTCTTCATGCAGAACAAGAACAATCACTTTTTCAGAGTAACTAATTTTATCCCCTTCCTTTTTGAATGGAAATCGAGCTTTCAATTGATTATGTGATTGTTTTATTATTTCCTAAGTAAAAAGCGGTAGAGGAAGATGAAAAGGAGAGGGGGTGGGGGGATCTAAGCAGTGAAAAGTAAATCAATTTATAAATAAACTTAATTTTTGTATGTAAGAATTGCGAGTTTGAATACTCTAATCTTTTGTCCTTTTTCGTAACTTGGAAACGATATTTTCTACAAGAAGTTTGTTATATTTATTTTTGCTTTATGCAGACGAAGGCCAACCAGGTATTGAGAGTAAGTAATTTTATCATGTTCGTATGGAATACTAATATGGCTACCATTTTGTTGTTAAGCTCATTCATTCCTAACAAAAAGAAAAGAAAACGATTGAGCAAGATATAAAAAGGGAGGATCTATGCAGTGCAATAGTTAGTTAACTTATAACAATAGTTACTTTTGTATGGTAATATGGTGACCTCGATTTGTTGAATCTTTTGTCATATTTCGTGTTTTGGAAAAAATGTTTTGTGCAGGAAACTTTGTTATATACCTGGAACTACTTCCTTCTTTTCTTCATGCAGGAGAAGAACAATCACTTTATCAGAGTAACTAATTTTATCCCCTTCCTTTTTGAATGGAAATCGAGCTTTGAATTGGTTATGTAATTGTTTTATTATTTCCTAAGTAAAAAGCGGTAGAGGAAGATGAAAAGGAGAGGGGGTGGGGGGATCTAAGCAGTGAAAAGTAAATCAATTTATAAATAAACTACTTTTTTGTATCTAAGAATTGCGAGTTTGAATACTCTAATCTTTTGTCATTTTCGTAATTTGAAAACGATATTTGTACAAGATTTGTTATATTTATTTTTGCTTTATGCAGACTAAGGCCAACCAGGTACTGAGAGTAAGTAATTTTATCATGTTCGTATGGAATAGTAATATGGCTACCATTTTGTCGTTTAGCTCATTCATTCCTAACAAAAAGAAAAGAAAACGATTGAGAAAGATATAGAAAGGGAGGATCTATGCAGTGCAACAGTAAGTAAACTTATAAGAATACTTACTTTTGTATGGTAATATGATGACCTCGATTAATTGAATCTTTCGCAGTAATTACAATACTATGTTTCGTGCAGGAAACGTAGTTACTTGCAACTGTTTCTTTTGTGTACAATTGTAATGATACTATGTAAGTCGTGAGCACAATGTGACTGCTACAGGGATTTGAAAGATTGGAGATTCGTGATCATGAGGTATTGTCATCCCCTATCCATTAGACGGTCAAGAGAAATCTGCATGTTTCTGGTGATAATGCCAAACTAACATCAAATAATTTACTTAGCAGAAGTGCACCCCTTATCCAAATTATGATTATATCCCTTTCCTCTTTTGTTCCTACCCACAGCTTAGTAATTGTAAGTCAAGACAGGATTCCAAGGACAGAATTCCGTGTTCCTCCTCAGGCTTGTATGTTCAAATCAAGTGTTATTGGATGCACTGTTGCACTGTTGTAAAGCAGCGTTATCTGTTCTTGATGTCGAAGGCCTAGTTGTCTGCACTGTGAACGACAAGCTATATTAACCACAGTGACTCTATAATGGGGACCTAGTTACGTTTATTATTCTGTACTTTAGGAATGGCTTGTTTGACGTTAACTCAGCAAATTCACATTGGGCTGTTATCGCAATATATTATCACCCAAATCGTTTTTTTTTTCACTTATTCGTATAGTAAAATGTGTAATATTGCCGAATGGAGCAATAGGCCAAGTACTCTTATCAATCCTTCGACTGAAGGATTTAAACGAGTACTTGAAAAAACTTGTAAAAAGTATTTGTAAAAACTTGTAAAACTATTAGATTTAAATTACAGCCTCTTATAGTAGGTGGATAGTGACCACTCTTTACAGTTTGAAAATCACACTTTGAAAAGATTGAAAATCTTAAATCTATAAAAGTCTCAAAAATCTAAATCTAGAGAAAGATTAACCATATATATTTTCAGTCTATTAGACTAACATGATCAATCCAGCCAAGGCTAAAAACTACTTAAATAAGCGTTGTAATTTAAAATCACTCAAAGAATTATCATTTTTATCCTAGATTTTTAATATAAATCTGTCATATTTAAACTGCAACTCTGTTTGGATTTAAATAATTTTAAAATTATGAAATGATACAGACCTAAACAAGAAGACAGGGTGAGAGAATTCAGTGGAGACAAATTATTACAGTGCATCATTGCTTTGTATTCTCAATCAATTGAATGTTACATCCGAATCTAGAATGCATGAATTAAAAATGAAAGTGAATATTTTGCCATGCTTTGGAGGTTCTGTAGATTACAAGCTTAAATCTTTTACATAGAAAAGGTCACCTTAATTTTATTTTGTATCAAATTAATGAATCTAAATTGACCATTCTTTGTGGAAGATGTTCTGTCAGTCAAACTTAGATGCGCGGAGATAACGATATGACTGGTATTACTGAGAGAACAGCATGCTGTCTTGTACCAAATAATATAAGTTTAACGATACCAGCTTACTGACATTGCTGAAGGATGTTGCTAAAGTTCTTGCAACAGCCGATTTTATGTTTGTCAGTAACGTCAGATATTTTACACAAAAAGATGAAATAAACTCCAAGAACCGTTTGTCAGGTGGTGATAAGTGAAAATCAAATACATAATGAGCTTTGACAATATGATCAAAGCCAATACCAAGCTTGTACCAGATAAAACGGCATTTGTTTCAAGCAAAGGAAACAGGATGAATTTTGTAAGGTCCAAAAGCCAGTTAATTAAGAGGTCACAGATGAGGTTCCTTTCTGTACAACCGTCCCCACATCTGTCCATTCATCAAAGAAAGCAAATCGCATACTTATGCTTCAAATAATGCAAGACGGATACCATACAGGGAAAATGATTTACTTTAACCCAATTCATAAATTTTATTTTTCAAGAATTTTCATGATTTTAGGAAGAGTCATTCTTGTTAAAATCTTTCCATAACCTCCATAGTTTCCAGTCACATCATATAAATTGGGTGAAAGGAGGAAGGGGGGGGGGGGGGTGTCAAGGGACCGTTATTGGTATTCAAACTCATTCAAATCCAACCCAGATATATTTGCTTATTAAAACAAAAACTCATTTATTGTCCTGAAGGTTGCATTTTAAAGGCCATACATTGGTGTGCTTACCTGCATACATTATATCAAGGCCGCTGCAAGCCTGCTTGCGTAATTTGTCTTCCCCTTAGAATGCACATCTTTGCAATAGAGCAGTGAAAGCACATAAGTCACCTTCAAAGGAAAAGAGAAAGTGTCAACTTAAAGTGTGTTGGTGAAGTATACACAGCATCAGCTTAGAACTGTTAAGAGGCAAAATCTAGATAGATAGATAGATAATTGATTCAGATAATTGCATAAAAATGTATGCAATGGGAATTGTATGAACACAGGAGCTCTAAAGGAATATAAAGCATGAAACGATATGACGGCGGACATAAAGAATAGGACATAAGAATAAGTCAATGATAAAAGGATCGATGATAGAACAATGCAAAGAATGTGCCAAAGAAGTTAGTGTATAGAAAAAATAAAGAAAGATGAGCATAAAACGATATAAAAAAGTATACAAAAGAATGCGAACACATATATAACAGCGAACAGAAAATAAAACTCCACTGTGGCTAGTAATAAAATGTCAAACCATAAAAAACTAACTTATCGGCTATTATTAATATTAAAAAAATTCACTATTAAAAATTTTCACTGCAGAAGGGAAAAAACTATTAGTCACAAGACTGGAACCTCCAAAAGTACGTAATCTATTGCCAGAAGGAAGGAACTTGAAATACACAGACCCTGGATGGGAATTATCTTTAAGAATACCATCTACACGTTTCAGTTCTCTTCCCTGGTACAGTGAATGGAGAGAAGGAAAGCTTGTACCAATTATGCGATCCGCATTTCTAATAACAGATTCAAGTGTACCCAAATTCCTCTTAGTAACCCGACCAAACCAGACTAAAATATTTGCAGCTAAAATACTTTCTATAATTGCACGATAAAAGTTAATTAAAATACGTTCACCAACGCCATAGGATGTAAGTGTAGACTCATCTTACACGAGCTCAACCCTGACCCGGGGGCTGTCAAGCGAGACTGCAAACACGTTAGCCTAGAAATAAGGGCGTAGTATCCAGTGGTAAATTTTCTCCCTTTTTCACATATAACCCATCGATACGTCGACACGTGACTCATTACACGTGATACGGTTCACTAAATGTAAGAAATACAAGAAATATTGATCATATATACGAAACAAGCAAAATTAGTAAACTATCAAATATGCGAGAAATGCAAAAATAGTAAACTCTATCAAACATGCGAAACATACAAAAATAACTAACTCTATCAAATATGAGAAACATACAAAAATAACTAACTCTATCAAATGGACGGTAATTAAATTCTTCCCTTAAGATGTACACACACATATAATTTCTTTATTTGCTTTTCATTACATCTTTACGTTAAACAGTGAACAATTTCAGTAAACTTGCACATTCAGCATTTCATATAAACAATTTTCTAGTATTTTTAGAAATTTCGCATATACCTGTCAGACACAAACAAATAACTTAACATAAAAACTATAACGGAACATTGACCAAATAAAGAACTAAATAATTAACAGTCGTTTCGTCTCCAGCACTACAACGTCCATACAGTATGCAGCATCAGTTCAGGAGTGTCGTACACCTAACACCCGGTAACGTTCGCCCAGCATTTACACGTCATCGTTCACGCTTGAACGCTCCAGACAACACCCCAACTATAACCCTTAACCTCCTTGCTACGTTACTCATGTGGAACGTTACTTCAAACTTGCCGCTACATAACCGGCCCCGAATAAGTCCACACACAGTGACTTATTCCAACAATTGCAAAAAAAAAACAACAAAAAACATGCAAATCCAAACACTCAATACATAACCTGAACAAGCCAAACAAATTGTCTTAACCAATGATTTCAACATGCAAATGAAACAAACATAGGATATATCCGAATATATATATATATATATATATATATATATATATATATATATATATATATATATATATATATATATATATATATATATATAATCAAATAAGACATTACAATATCACCATTAAGCCAAAGCATTCGATCTGAAACAAATAATTAAAATTCGTTGTAAAGTACATTACATAGCAATTTCTACACAACCTTTACCCTTCTTCGACTTTACTTAGTTTACATTGACTCCATTTTCTTCGTCGTCATCCTCAAGTAAACAAAGTTTAGTAATCGGACGCTTAAAATACTTATACCCGACCCTCACTTCGACCTGACGGACCAGACCAAGCTTATCGGGATACACCTGGACTACCTTCCCTAAGGACCATTTTCCTCGGGGTGTACCCTCGTCAACCAAAAGCACTAAGTCGTTCACTTTGTAATTTTTACGTTTCTTATACCATTTCTGACGCTCTTGTAACAATGTAAGGTACTCTTGGAGAAAACGTCTCCAAAACTGATTGACTAAATACTGACACTGACGCCATCGACGCCTACCATACCCATCATTTCTATTGCAAGCCCCCGGGGGCAAATTAGGTGAGCCCCTAAGCAGGAGAAGGTGATTTGGTGTCAAAGGTTCCCTGTCTCTAGGATCAAGGCTTATATTGGTTAGTGGCCTAGAGTTCAGAATTGCCTCCACCTCTATCAGGGTTGTTTCCAGTACTTCGTGAGTCACCGTCTGTCCCTTCAACAGGACCTTTATTATTCGTCTAACTGACCTTATCATACGCTCCCACACGCCTCCCATGTGGCTAGCTGCGGGTGGGTTGAAAGTCCACTCAATCCCCTTCCTGCGCAAGTGACGACCGATTTTGTTTCCATCTAGACCTGCCAGGGCCTCTCGCAGCTCCTTGTCTCCTGCCTTAAAATTGGTGCCGTTGTCGCTAAAAATTCTTTCTGGTTGGCCCCTACGACAGATAAATCTTCTCAAGGCGTTGATGAACGAATCCGTGTCCATTGAGTCAACTAACTCGATGTGTACTGCCCTAATGGCCAAGCATGTGAAAATGCACCCCCACTTCTTCACTGAACTTCGGTCTTTCTTCACCAGAAGGGGTCAAAATAGGTCAACACCCACGGTAGAGAAAGGTGGCTTATCCGCGGTAACTCGAGGGGCTGGTAGATCCGCCATGTATTGTTGACCGGTGGTTGCATTTCTCTTCTTGCATGCGAGACACTTCCCGATGATCTTCCGTACAGCAGCTCCTCCACGCATGACCCAGTAGTGGTTCCGTAAAGATGTCCACGTCATACTAGCTCCCATATGGCCCACGGTTGCATGGTGGTGTTCTATTATGAGCCTGGTCACGTGATGGTCTGAAGGGAGAATCACAGGATGTTTTTGATCGTACTTCAACTGGGAATTACTCAGCCTTCCGCCGACACGCAAGACACCCTGGACCAGCACAGGACTCAGTTTCTTAAAGCCGGTGCTCTTCCAGCTGGCAGGGGATCTCATGGCCCACGGAAAGTTCTCCCTTTGAACCCACTTAGTGATCTCGACCGCTGCCTCCTTTAGTTCCTCTACCGAAAGATCACTAGCCTTGACATCACTGTCTGTTTTTCTTGCTGTTATTATGAACAATTGGTACCGAAGCAACCATGCCACTCCTGGTTGCAAGCGATACCACGTGGAGTACCTTTGGATCAATCTTCTGAGTGGGTCCTCTATGACCGACACACAAGTACGTATCTGGCTGGACTCGATATATGCTAGAAATTCGTCGTTACCCGCTGACTTGACAGTCTCACCTTATCCCTCCTCTAGTCTCGGCCAGTAACCTTCGCCCATCCAAAGAAAGTCCGGTCCCTTCAGCCATCTACAATCGTCATGCATTTCGTTGGCAGTTAAACCCCGGGATCCATCATCGGCTGGGTTGGATTTACCGTCAACATACCTCCAACGTTTCACATCACTTAATCGCTGTATTTTTGCCACTCTGTTTGCGACAAACACACAGAACCTTCTACTCTAATTCCGTATATACTTTAACACTGATGTTAAGTCGGTCCAGTAGGTCTTATTGTTAGTGGGTAACTTTAGTTCTCCTGATATTGTTTGTCCTAGCTCACATGCCATAACTGCTGCCATAAGTTCCAGCCTTGGAATTGTTACCCGTTTAAGAGGACATAGTCGGGCCTTTCCCATGACAAACGAACAGTGGATAAACCCAGAGGTCGCAATCAACTATGGACTTTGCCCTTTCGGTATTCGGGACGTCGGATAGCACTTCTGGTTGGTTGCTGACCCGCTTCGTCAGCTTAAATCCGCCTCTCCGTAACATCTCGCTCAGTTGGGGGATCAATCCTTTAGCTTCCGACACACTGTCCACCGACTCCAGGCAATCGTCCACGTAAAAATTTTCGAAAACTGTTTTGGCGACATCGTCGTCGAAGTCTGATCTGTTCTCTTCCGCTGTCCTTCGCAAGGCAAAGGCGGCACAGCTAGGCGACGACGTGGCCCCAAATATGTGTACTAACATCTGGTATTGTCTGACTGGTTTCAGTATGTCACCGTCCTGCCACCACAGGAATCTAAGCAAGATAGAATCCCTTTGAGTTACTCTCACCTGGTGAAACATGGCTTCTATGTCACCAACGACAGCAGTCTGCTCTTCTCTGAAACGAGTAAGGACACCGATGAGGTTGTTAGTGAAATCTGGTCCCTGTAGTAATTGACTGTTAAGACTCTTACCTTCGAACTCAGCCGCACAGTCAAAAACCACGCGGACCTTGCCTGGTTTCTTCGGGTTCACGACGGGGTGATGAGGAAGATACCACACTGGCATCCCCTGGCAGGAAATCTCTGGTTCCGGGATCTTCCTTGCATAGCCCTTCTCCAGGTAGTCCTTGACCTGAACCTTGTATTGTTCGTATAGATCTGCGTTTCGTTCAAACCGACGTTTCAGTCCCATGAGTCTCGACATAGCCATAGACCTATTGTCCGACCAATCAGGAGGAACCTCTTCCATGGCATGCCTATTTCGTAGTGGCCGTCCTTCAGTCTCAGTGTAGCCTCAAAGATAGAGCGAGCTCTTCGGTCGTCTTGGGACTCTCCGACAGCTTCTTCGTCTCTCCCAGAGGAATGATCCAACTCCCAGAACCGCTTCAGCTGCTGAAGTTGATTATCTGTGTATGTTCGAGAAATATGATTTACTGTGAATGTGTTCAAATGCATTTGGCCTTTACATATTGGGCCTACTAGAGTCCACCCCAAAGGGGTACGAACGGCATATGGTTCCTTCCGCCTCCTCCTTCGTTGTTCTTCTACCCAGAAGGCCTCAGGGGTGTCGTTGCCGATCAATAGTTTGACCTCCTTGATATCTGTCATAGGTATTTCCACATCCTTCAAATGTGGCCATTTACTTAAATCATCTTGGGTCGGCATATTTTCAGTTGAAATAGGCAATATGTCAACAGTCAGCACTCTAGGCATCTCGATATATTCTCTACCTGTCATATCTCCCACCAAGAGGCTCACCTCTAACCCTAGAGCATTTTCGATACCACTGACCGTCTTTAAGTTAAAGGCTTTACTTTGCCCAAACAGACCCAATTCTTCAGCCAATTCCCTTTCACAAAGGGAAGTATCACTACCTGAGTCAAGTAGGGCCCATGTCGTCAGTACTATGCCTTCACTTTCTACTTTAACAGGAAGCACCTTCATGCTCACTCTCTGGGAAGAAATCATAGACATATTTGTAGTCTGCTGCCTAGTTTCTTCTGGCACTGTCTCGTCGGGAGCCTAGCTAATGACCATAAAGCTACACCATCGTTCGGCCTTATTTGTGGTCTATTTAGAACCTTTCCTAACAATGAATATCATATTACATGTGGCATAAGGGTTCTTAAAAAGAATAGTATCTGGTGACCATTTGTCAGTATCTCATCCGAATTAACGTTCCAAGATAAATTTTCCATAATGAATGTCCCTAATAATTTAAATGTGTGGACCTGTTCCACAACTGAACCATTAATGATGAGAGGGTATTTTGTATTTTTGTTTCGCCTGAAGTCAACAATTAATTCCGTAGTTTTGTCCACATCCAGAGTTAGGTTGTTTTCTTTGCACCAATTCACTAGCCGGTTCACCTCCTCACGGTAGCTGCTTTCGTCGTCGCCGGTGATTAAGCCAGTAACCGTGGTGTCATCTGCGAATTTGATCCTGGAAATCCAGGATCCAGTTGCAAATAGAAGGAGAGAGTTGCAGATGATTCAGTAATTTGGAATGTAACTGTGATGGAATAATGGTGTTGAAAGATGAACTAAAGTCTATCAAAAGTACCCGGGCATACGAACATTTCTCTTCTAGGTGAACCATGGTTTCATAAAGCCATACGGAAAGGGCGGCTTCAACTGATCTGTTCTCGCGATAAGCGTATTGACAAGGATCGAAACCAGCGGCTAAAAGCGATTTAATAAAACCCAAAGTAAGACGTTCAAGTGTTTTCATCGGTACAGATGTAAGAGCGACCCGTCGATAGTCATTTAAACACGGTGCATTGCCCTTCTTTGGAATAGGTACGATAACGGCATTCTTGAATGGCCGAGGTACTTCTGACGTATTAAGTGACCAATTGAAAATATCCGTGTAGACTCCAGCGAGTTACTCTTTACATGCTTTAAGGAGTTTAGGAGCGATGCGTTCGGGTCCTGGAGCTTTCCGTTTGTTGAGTTGTTTAAACTTGTTCCTCACTGCGGTCGTGTCGATGACAAATGGTGCAGTGACATCTGGGTTGTTCACCGGGGTCGGATCACTGTTATTTTCCCTGTCGAACAGCTCGTAAAATTCGTTCAGCTTGTCCGTTCAGCTTGTCCTTATATCTATAATACTTCCCAACATACATGGTTACAATCTAAAACAATGCACACATGACTACGTCATAACACCAATTCAAACACAACACTTGACTCTAAATGGATTTACAGCTGCTAATAAGGTTCAAGGGGAGCCAACTACCGATTCGGGGAAACTGGCAAGATGTAAGTGAAATAGAGCTGATGATTATTCATAAGTCACTAGTCACGGAATAATTTTAAATATAATATACCAATCATATCACAAGGTGGGACTGCAAAGTGATTGGCAATCTTATTAAGTGCCAACTTGCTGAGCCCAGCATTGACTCAGAGACAACAAAACTTTGACTGTTAGAGTGAGTTACCAATGTTGAACCTTCATAATTAAGTTAAATATATTTATTTCTCGTCATGAGTCAATCATGCTTAATGATTATCAAGTTAGTAAAATCGAAAAAACTTATTTAGATGGGGTTTTAATGCAAGTAGTACCTCACAAATGTAGTGATATGTAAAGATTTACTGCGCTGTAATTTCTCGTCTTAAACACAACACAAGATATTTTAGCGCAACTTGCGCACTGCTTTTAAAGTATTTTTTTATGCATCTGAATTGACACAGTGTAACTTATGTGGAGTTGTACGTAAGCAAAGACAAATACCAGAGTAGCATAAGCCATGAAGTATTTGTATCCTGTAATCTCAGTCTAGCAAGTGGATCACAATTTTAGGGATGTGGTGTGATTTCGAGGTGTATCATACGGGTGTATAAAACTACGCCTATACAACATAAAAACCTCGGACTTTGTAGCTGTTGGAAAATCAATATCCCTATAAATCTACGCATCTTGTTTAATCAAGTCTAAAGCTCCTTTTTAAATTAAAATGACCTAATCTGGTCGGAACTGTACCTTGAAATTTGTTGCCTTAACGTAGGCTGCATTGGCCAAGAGTTAACGATGCCATGTAAACCAAAGCAACTTGTACTAAGGTTATAGTGTATAGCCTAAGACTATCTCGTCAGTCGCTTACCACGATTAACTACTAACGTCAGATTAAGCCTAGTTTATACCCGGTGCCCTCTATTACTGTGTATGCTATGCCCAGGCCTACCTTCGTTTACGTAGTTATGTAGTCTATTTGCAGTAACGTTAGGCTTTGTGTACGCTAAACACTACTGAGTGCGCGACATGTCAACTTTTGACAGGAAATTACTTCGTTCAGGAAGTTTCTGTTTTCGCAAAAGTTTCTATGCTATGGTTATTCAGTAGTGAGACGATGTGGGCTACCTGACATCCATTAATGGTTTAAATACAGCAGTTAACATTCGCCTTTAGATCGTGCTGAAAGATACAAATCATTGAGTTTGTCCAGTGTCTTACTGCTGTTAGTGCCAGATGTCCGATGCTTAATGGCTAACAGTTTCTATCGAAGCAATGATTTATTTTTTTTCGATGCTGACTGGGTAACAGTTCTTAATCCAAAGTAGGACTTATTTCATCTTTCGTCTGGTGAAGATAACTATAATTAGATTTATTGGCTAATCTTATAATCTTAAAATATTTTCAATCTGTCAAAGGTCTGAAATTTTCAGTCGAAGGATTTAACAGAGTATTTATGGTCATTATGAATCGTTCAAAAGCAACATAAGAAGCGGTACAATTAACAGAATGTTGCAAAAATGTGTTGTTGAAAAGTAAACTTAAAGCAAGATTCCTAGGAATCGCACAAAATTTAAAAAAAAAAGACAAAACGGTAACAGTTATCCGTCAATATTTTCTTCACGATGAGATGGGAAATTCGAGCAAGGTTAGTTCTCAATATGGCTTACACCTACACTTTCCAACATAAACTTCGTGAACCTGATCATCAATTACAACGTTTGTCTAAGTTTGGCAATAACGCAGGTCCACAAGAAAGCGTTGAAGTAGATTTGTCAAATCCAAATCGCACATATACTTTTTTAGCTTGATGAGCGTGCGTGTGGAAGTATGAATCCATCAGAGAGGGCGAAAACTAACGGACAAAAGTACGTGAAGAATACAATTAAGGAGGATGCCATTTTCCTTTCAAAATAAGCAATTCGGGCTGATGGAATTCCGACTTATTAGAAACTGTCCCAAATTAAAATGTGACTGGGTTAGATGTGAGCGATGTACTGAACAATAAGAACGAATCGAATACGTGACCTTCAGTGACAAGACTAACTTACTTAATTACATGCGACAATTCGTTTCCACTGAGTTAAAACAATTTCTTTTCTATTGTAAGTTCATTTGTCAAAATGCACATGATTTAGCCCTGCAAGCACAATCTGCTTTAAGCAACAGGCCAAACTGATTCTTTATTTTTGACTCTTCTAATAAGTTACTCATACTGTAGAGATATTTTGCAGACCATATTGGAGAGTATTGTGCTTACTTAATACACTCGTGCTATTAGAAGAAACAGGCAGATGGACTGAGGTTAGTATATCTCAAAGTGTGCTTGTGAGTAAGGATATGTTGTCATGTACAAAAATGAAAATGAATCAATTTTCAAGAGTCGTGAAGTGTACTCTTATTATGTTTCAAATCACTTTGTTCCATAATGTGTGATTACTATATGCAACCATTTGTAACCTTATTGTAGGTTTTTACATCACCAAACATATATTCTGTAGATGTAGTAAATATTAAACCAATCAGTCTCGAAAATAAACATCTACAAATGCTTCAACTTTGTAAACCATTATGAATAAGTTGCAAAAGAAGTATCACTTGAAGTTTTTAAAGTGTGGCTGACCAAATTACTCCTGGGCAACAAATAACTAAATTTTTATGTTTCAAACGTAATTCTTGAAAAGAAGGGCACCATTCATCTGTATTTAAAGTAATCTATCACTCTGTGTCGATAAATGTAGTCAATTAAAGTATGACCTTTTGATGCAAAACAAACGCTTTATTTCTCTTAAGTTGCATGTTAGACATCTAATATATTCGGAGAAATTGTCTCTCCATGCTTTTGCTATCTCCATTTCAGTTCTCACCATCGTTTCTGTTATCTCAACTTTCAGTATGATTAGAAATACACCGTTCCTTCTTGCATCACATTAGTTGAGAAACAGACAAGGGTTAGCTTCGTATTGATAAAAAAAAACAAAAAAACTGAGCAATATTACCTTGACCAAATTCCATGCTCAGCTTATGCAACTTTCATTTTCACCTTATCATCTGTTGATTACATATCTTAATATAAATTATTCAAGCATGAGTTAATTGTTTAGTGCCAACATTTGGTTTGCCGTTACAAATTCTCCTCGTAATTCAGCTTCCATGAGTGTACCACTTGCTTATCTTTTTTACCATGGCGATGTACGAAATGCATATATATCTGAATGCATGGTATACATGAAGGGGCCAGTCAATATTTAACACCTAGTGAACTTTCCCAAACTGGCATATTTTTCCTGTCTGCTGTTCTTCCTCAACTACTTGTTTGAAATATCTTGAAGGTGCAATATTTGTGGCTCTAATTCACATAAGCTTAGATGTTCTACGACAAAAAAATTACATTAATTTAGCATTCCTAAAGTCGCATGTAGATTCAGTTTCATTAAGCGTTCTCAAATGCACATGAACAGATTAAGAGTTATTGCAATGATTTATTGCACATGTATTTTTCATATTAATTTAAAGAAATATGATTTCGACGTCTGTTCAAATTGTAACCGTAAATCCAATATTTTAATTTTTTTCGATAACATTTTGATGCCTTTCATAGGGAAGTTTTTCAACAGTGATGTAACACCTCCTATGTATCCCCAAAGATAGCTGCGATGCACAACTATTTTGAAACAATTCCGACAAAGGTTGAAGGTGGAGTTATATGTAACAAACTATTATTGGAAAAGAGTTAAGGATATGCTAAAATTTCAATGTATATATATATATATCAATTCTTTTTACTTGAGAGATTTCAATCTAACTTTAACATTACAAGCTGCTTTCCTTACACATTGTGTTTGATTTACTACAGTGTTTACCTTGCAGGTGTCGCCCGTCCTTGTGTTATATGATGCTAATCAGAACGATAATGAGATTTTCTTCAGGGCTACTTGAAATCACTTGGACAGAATTCATTTAAAGTAAATATCTAAAAGTAAAAGCTAAGAGAAAAATGGAAGTGAGGAAATGGGCTTACATTTACCGAAAGTAACTGAAAACTATTTCGTTCTGTTGTAACCTAGGTGCCTTTTTCAAAAGGTAAAGTACAATGATTTTCATTTAAATTTATTTTTAGGGTTCTTCCAAGTAATAGACTGCTTTATTTAATGCGGAAGGCAATCTCCTTACACTATACATTGTGCGAGACTGAGAATGGAACAATAAACCAGATTGTCTGGGAATGTAGGTATATATGCCTGTTTATTGAGGAGCCCAGAAATTCTACTCTTCATCATCTTGCTTTCTCTATGGAAGGTTTTCAGTTGCAAGAAGGCCAGATAATCTTTTAATTTTCCAACACCTTACGTGAAATGATATAAAACTAAATGGAAAATAATCAGACGTAAAGTCAATGTTAATGATTTTATGACTAACGCGTTGTTCATACATACATACATGGGAGGAATCCTCAACTCCTATTGGCCCATTTTAGTCAGGTGAACTTGGGTTATCAGCTGATAAAACAAGAGGATAAACAACGGTCAATCGCATGCGGAACGATTCAATAAAACCGTAGATCGACAGTGTTTTTTTTTAAGTCTGCTATATCTTACACAACCAAATGGCTAATACAGTGTCACTGGTGATAGGGACGGACGTTCGATTTTGAAGTTCGTTGATATAACGTTACATAGGGCACACGCATGGCCTAAACCTGTTGGAACGTAAAATGTAAATGCACATAAATCGACATAACAACAGCACAGTGATACTACCAGTGGTAATTCGTCTGACGAAAGGTAACCTTACCGCTCTAAACTTCCTAATTGTGTCGCGTGAAAGCTTCTACAGTATACATTAAAACCTTTGAAAGGTTGATAACCTACCGGAATTAGCTTTCCTTGTTTGTCGATTTTACGGAGATTTAAAAAAAAAAGAAAATTCCAATCGCCATCTTTCGGGGTCTCCATACAGCCACCGGATGAAGAAAAAAATCAGGGACGGAGAACTCCACAGAACTATCACGGTCATAGAAAAACTAGGATTGGCACACAAAAAGTCTATCGCTTACTGCTGCTGATAGGGCTGAGAGTAAGACTTCAAACACGTTCAAGCTTTTCTCGAAATGTGTATTCAACAAATCTGTCACAGTTTTTATCCAAACTCAGTCTAATCAGTGGGTAAATTCCACAAAGAAAGTCCCTGTACTGTACAAGTAACTAAGTACTCCGAGTTAGTTCGTACGTGCACTGCACAGTGAATACACGTACACTGAACCACAGCATGGGCACATTAGTACACTACGTAAGGGCAAACCAACTAAATCAGGATTGTTTCTATGTCGAATGTTATTGTTGTTTTGTTTATAAGAGTATGGTGACTTGTTGCAAATTCGCTTACCTTTTCTCTGGGTTACTTTAAGAACCAAATTCCTTTCTTTTTCGTCCTTTTTTAAATCAAAAATCTATGTATTACCAAAGTTAATCAATTTTTACCTTTGTGTTAAACTGTATGCACTGGATGCACTCGGGCTGCGACTTCGTGCATCGCTGGCATTGACCCCCGATAGTGCTTTATTCTACGGTGTATACACTGTCCAGCATTCATTAACCTTTTTTTATAAACATTAAAGCAAAAGTTTTTTAAAGAAAAATAAAAAAGGTGCAAAGTAAGAGATGTGTACATGCTACTGATACTGCAGAGGCAATTTCCGCTAGTCCCAAACTATTTATCGATTAAATTTGAAAATATGTGTGACGATGGTGCATTGCCTTAACTTTGATATGCTAAACTATCAAAGTGTTCTGCATTTATTGTGTATTGGCACCTTGATATACATTGCTATTACAGTGTGGAGTTATAGCGGATTGTAAGGCTGACCTAATCGAAAGGCTATTCTTCAAAGCGGTAATTAATCTTAATTATGTCCTCTGGTTCTTCACTCTATTCTTCGAATCCTTTCAATTTGACTTCTCACCCCCCCCCCCTCCCATCATCATCATCATCATCAACAGATATAAAGAAGGCCTGGTGAATTGCTCCTCTTTTTTAGAAGGTACGTAAGTAGCTATTGGACACTTCAAATGTTATTCAAAATGCAAGACGACAACCGTATTGTTGTGACAACCCACTAATAACATTAGGAGGAGTTCCTACACTGTTAAAAGTTATGAGCAAAATATGTCCAACGTTTTAACCATCGTTGGTCTACTAGAGCGCAACCTCAAAAGTGGAGCAAATTTTTACCTACTAACTACTGGGCAAAAACGAGGACGTTTTGCCCACTTCTTTGTCACTTTTCCTGGTGTCCTCTTTATTTGGGTAAAAAAAAAAGTAAGAAATGTTTTAAGTTTTCCTGGAACATTTATAAATTACACTGAACTTCATCCTTCTTTAAGTCTGATTTAAAGTCATTTTAATAAACTGAGGATTTAGTCAAAGCCCAACAAAATCGACTAATTAAAAACATACAACTGTGGCAAGAAACTATGTTTAACAGCATACGATAACGTTTTAAATCTCTAAAATAAATACTTTGTCCAAAGAAATATAAAAAGGAAAACTGAAACAAGAAGTAAATGTTTGATTACATGACATTTTATCCTGTTAAACAAAATTGGTGGAAGACTGGTCCAGCGTGCGTTTTGCTCGTATAGTAATAAACCTGAAAACCATGGCGCAAATTAGACAGCTTGTAACAATAAAATGTTTTAAACATGAAACGGAGAGCACAGATCGACTGCTTGTTGGAACCTACGATGTGTCAGTTCTTGATATTTCATTGTCTTAAGTATTGCTTGTATCATAGCAAACTGACATTATGGTACGAAAAATGATACCCCGATGTATACAATTCTTTTAGCTATTAGGTACATTTTGTTTTTTAATCTGAAGAAGTGATGCTTGAGATGTTTCTGTCCTGGATATAACGTGTATAAAGGCCAAGGCGAAATCGTGGCACACGATATGATTGCATGATATGTAAAGAACTTCAGCACTTTTCCTGGTGTCATCTTTAGTTGGGTAAAAAGGTAAGACATGTTTTGAATTTTCCTTGAACAGTGATAAATTACATTGAACTTCATCTTTCTTTAAGTCTTATTTCAAGTCACTTTATTGAAATGAGGAGTTAGTCAAAACCTAACAAAATTGACTAATTAAAAAGATAAACCTGTGGCAAGAAACTATGTTTAACAGCATAACGTTTATTCCAAAATAATTAAATCTCTAAAATAAATAATTTGTCCAAAGAAATATCAACAAGAGTTAAACAAGAAGTAAATGTTTGATTACATGACGTGTTATCGTATGTAACAAAAATGGTCTGACAAAATGATCTGATAAAGAATAATTATGAAATCATTCTCTTCTTCAGAACCTTAAGATACAATACAAAAGTAGTAACACCTATGATGAGAGACTATAATTGAAATGCTCTTCTGTTTGAGGAAATGTGGTCCCATCCTAGTAATACACAAGTCTACAGAAATGTTCACACCAACTTTCATACTTTGATTTTACTGCAGAAAGAATTTGTGAGAATTAGTGCAGAATTTAGTGCATCGTAACTTATGTAAGGGTACGCGTTCCTGGTCTATGAGACCCAAGTACCGATGGCTACACTTGGGTCGTCCTTAGTGGTCCTTAATGGGTATCAGGCTATAAGTTGTGAAGCAAGATACAATTATTCAGCTACTGAGGGCGACATTACTCCATTCGGCGGTCGGAGGGGACATGAGCCAGCGCCTTCTTGCAACATAGCTGAGTGCCTATTACACAACAGTTGCTTCTCATAATAGATCCTAAGGGAGCAACCATTAAGTCATGGCACGGCTGTCCAACTTACCCTATCTATATCCTTGGCAAATACACACAAATACAGGCGCATGGATACTGTGCCGCTAATTTCACATTTCTCGTTGGAGACTGACACACAGAACTATCTCAGTCTATTCACAAGTGACGGTTTGTCTCCGAATAACAATAGCAATTCTTTATAACCTAGTTTTTCTACAACCAACACTAGAGACATCAAAACACAATATGACACAACTGTCTAAGATTTGAACCTCCCAGTTTATTTCAAGCCCAATTATTAAAAAGGAATAAAAAGAGATAAAGGGACTTAAAGAATACTTTGATATTAAACCATGTGATGAGATACACCCTCTGCTTTATGTCTACTCACACAAAGCCTTCCAAACACATGGTATACTGAAACATGAGTTCTAACTTCCATACATCCGCACACCAGTCTAATACTAGCCAGCACACAGTTTAAGCAAAGATAGCCATATCAATTATCACACGAAGGGCTTCACACACAGCACAACTTGGGAACTAAAAGTCGTTAGCCTAAAACTAGGTCTCACCGCACGCAACATTCAACACACACTTGGGTAGCCTACCTTTCACAGCATTGTACCTTTACTAACAGTATGTGATACTTCATGTTAGTCACATTTCTCATAAAAATGCAGCAATATAAACATTAGCAACCTTCAATGGCATATGAATTAAATTTTGAATATTTAACTGACATTAATTAACCTATGGACTCATCGCGGACGCGACGTGGTAAGGTACCTGATTCAACCTGCAAGGTGACTTCTGGCTTCTCTTTACTCTCTGTAAAATCATCGCTAATGTACAGCTCAGGAGGAAAGCAGTCATCTAGCGGCATGCTGTATATTATGATACCGGGTTAGTAGTCAGATCGTCATACATCTTGGTTGTAGACTTCGGCTTCGAAAATGGCGACCACACGCCTTACACAGTCACATGTACACATTTGTAACGATGAACAGTAACAAACTTGCTGGAATCCCACAGGTTAACTGACATACATTAAATGGCTTCTGCCAGTGTTGTAACGTCCACACAAATTCTGACAACAGTTCCAGGAGCAGGTCAGGTCAATTTATTTACAGGATTACGACGACTTAACAATAGAACGCCGTAGTCAAGAAGACGACGTCTTTACCGGCCAAGTGCTTCTCCAAGACTGAGGCATGCATCAAAAGTGTTTCCACATCTCAAACGGAGGACGCTTCCTGTGTTGGGTTTTTCTGGACAAACTTCCACAGAACAAAGAACTTTCTTAACTTTTAAAATGAGGGCAGTATACTCCCAAAACTGGTATCCTTACATTTATATCAAATATCTTTGGAGTAACAAAAGTGTCATCATAAGTTGCTCTCTTTTCAACTATATCAAAAACTTATAAGAGCGATAATCTTTAGTTGGCATAAAAGCATAGTGGCAGCTCTTTGTTATTTGTTAAAAAAATTGAAGATGGTAAAGGGTTCTGCTCCTGTGAATAAATAGCTAGAGGATAACAAAATATGTCAATTGTTGATGGTTTTTTAGTTTCATAATAAGAGTATTGATACATCTTAATAATTGCATTATCAAAATCGCTTTTCCTAAAGCACCAAACATACTCAACATGTGTCATTTCGAATGATGTTCTTAATAACATCTTCAAGAAAATTTCACCTTCGTTTTGTCGACAAAATGTTGAATCATATGGAGCCTTTAAAGCTGTTCTTTCACCGTAGTTTTTCTTAGCCTTGGGTGAAATATCAATGGCAATACGAAAAGGAACCAGCTTCTCTTTGTCAATAAGTATGAAGAAACTTTTAATTGATCCTCCGTCTTTAACAACACCAGAAGAAAAAATACTGAGTGATTCATTTCAAATACTTACAAGAGACGTTACTTACTTACATACAGGAGAGTCAAATTTTCAATACAGTTGATCAAATGTGTTAAAAATCGTTTTGCAACAATTAAATTGTTGATGAATATACTTTCTTCCATGGTGTTAACATAGTCATTCATCCTCGTTTTTAGGGGGGGGGGGTAGTTGATGGGCAGGAATACATCAAACTGAAACACAAAAACAGATTTACTGCAGATAAGTATAAATTGTTCTTAATTTCAAATTACTTTTTGAAATTACTAAGTAACATTACAGCAGTAAATTACCTGCTTAAAAAATTTCAATCGCTGTCAAAGACTTTTTCCATGCTGGGAAGATCATACGTTGATACTCGCTGGCAATGTAGGTCTTCCACCCACATCGGACCATCTAGCTTTAACCTACGTGTGACTCCTAAATAATTACTCCGTATGAAATGAAATGTCTGTGTGTGTTAGGGGGTTTTCACTTGTTGTATTACTAACCCCAAAGACGGATATTCCAAACTTTACACAGTGTTTTCATTAGAGTAGAGAGACGTCAGAACAGAAATCCCGAAAGTGCGAGTTCGATGTAATAGATTGGAGTTCCAGTAGTCTATTGATCGGACCGGCACACACGAATTAGATGATGTATCAAATTGACGAATATGAATACAAAACAATGACAGAAAAGGGCGAGGAACAGACTATGACAGAAGTCGACATTGTTACAGACTCAGTTGGACGACAAGATTGTTATTGCCGGGAGCCTCATGACTGTAGACGCTTCCTGGGGTTGAAAGTTACGAGGTCTACGGTGACGTTGACCATCCAAAATCACATAATCGTATACATCATATTACAATAATCATTGCTACTCTTGAATTGACCAAGCACTAGTGTTGCAACATCTTTCCAAGCAAGAGTGGTACACTTTTCATTTCTCATGTGCTTCATTATTTATACTGATTGATTGAAGTGAATAAAGAAAAGGTTAATAAACTCGGGTAAAACCCGGAAACTGAACTTTGTATGACTCCTGAGTACGGTAGAGCGTAACGTTCATCATATGCACCACTGATTGAAACAAAGGCTACTTGGAATTAGCTTAACGTTATTTCTAGTGCAAACTTAGCATACCACTAAGAAAGAGGTGACGTGTACTCCTCAACATTCACTGAGTGTGAAAATTCAAAATGCTGCTTACCAGTGACGGTCATTACCAAACGGTTTCGGACATTTTCAATCTACACGTTTGCAGGAGATCGTTCATAACGTCGAAACAGCACTACGTAACACGTACACATGTAAGCACGTTTTCATTCCAACCTTTATTCTTGTACACGACTACAGAACGAAGCCGTGGTCAAGTTGCTCATAACGTTTGGTAAACAAACAGACGGGCACATGACTTTTTTAACAAACTGGAAAACTGTTGAACATAGGAGTGTTGTAGGAGCGTTTGTATACTGTTGGTAAATGTTTACCCCGGATACGATGGTTTTTACATTTACCAACGGAATTATTGCCTTGTTTTTAAATAGTTTAAAATTAACTATGAGCGCTATTTTCATGAGCTTATTTTGAAGTCTAGGATGGGCGATTTACTAAAATACAGTTTTGCTTATTTCAAATATGTTAAAAAGTTGAATGATGATGATGATGATGATGATGATGATGAGTTGTGACGGTAGTGTTCATGTCTATTCTCATCCAAAATCCTCTGGTTCTAACTGAAAAAATTGCAAGATTCATTCCGAAACGGGGAATTTCGTTGTTATGCTACTTACAAAGAATTGGGTTTTCAAAAGTTTCGTTGTTTCAGCAAATCCAACTTATGTGGAAGTTGACTACAATATTTCTTGAGTTAAGATGTCGTTCTGCGTTCACTCTAACATATTGTACGACAGAGTTTACATAACTAACTATATATAACCGACATTCATTAACATTTCAATTTAATTCTTATTATTTAACCTCCTTTTCTAGGTGCATGTCAATTGGTCTTAAAAAAATTGTTCAAATTCAGTGGTGCAAATGAAAAGTGCACTTTTTGTGAATTCCTATTGAAACACTGACTAGTAATTTTACCCCCTGTGATGAAGAGTACTTTTCTGTACATGTTGTAAATGGTAGGCTGTAGCTCTCAAACTTCAGCATGGCTCTTTTATCAATTAACTTTGATCTGGTCCGTTTCGGAGTCAGAGACTATAAACCTCAAGTCGATTTCTAGAGGTTTCTTTAATGCTGGTCCCACGAACCCCGACTTGCCCGGGTAACCAATTAAAGGCAAGGTCAACTCACTCTTTTTAGCGTGGGAAAAGGGGCTGGGTCAGGGCTGGGTCAGGGCTTCTCAATCCTCCTCGGAAGGTGGATTGAGTCGGAGTTTGCCCCACTCACCTCCCGCGGTGCGTAAATAAACTTTGCCTGAGGGGGATTTTTCGGTTTGCTCTCATTCCGTGTATCTTGCCATTAATAAACTAGCTGTATGATTGTAAAGGACAACAGCACAAAGGAGTAATTGGAAATGGTGAGCGAGAGCAGCGACAGGGGTGTTTGGTCTGGCACAGAGTTTCACGTGTTACTGGGTATTTGGGGAGACAAGGCCATTTTAGACAAAATGGACGGAACTTGCAGAAATTCGAAAATTTTCCAAATCTTATGATGTGCAACTACCGTAAACATGCTTAATGATAGTGTACGCTTTCTTAACTCAAGCTAATAACATCAGCATGACATACAAAAGAAAATAGCAATAATCATTATTAAACCATTCAGTCTCATCAATAAACGTCTGCCAAAGCTTCATCTCCTTAAAACATTATGGAAGTTATGAGTAATGGAAGATGCATCATTTGAAGTTTAAAAAGTTTGGGTGAACAAATCAGTGTTGAGCAACAAATAACGGAATTTCTCTGTGTGAGGAGTTCATTTCTTGAAAAGCAGGCTTCTGTCCTTCCTCATTTTTGAATAATCTATCATTCTACATCTACAAACATTGGTTTCAAACATGCCCGTATGCAGCTTTTTCAGTTGGGGGAGGGGGGTCGATTTTACCACAAGTGGAACATTTTCCCGATAACAATGACCAACAACTTAAAACTCATTATATATGTTAGGATGAGCGGAACTCCAGATCTCGTGGCGGGTTCGTCTGAACCCCCTGAAACCCCCCCCCCCCGGGTACGGGCCTGTCAAAAATATGGATGTTTTTCCAAAACAAACGCTTTATTTCCCTTTAAATACAAAGAATGTCAGTTGAAGCAATATGCAGGAGCATCGCCAAGTTCAGAAAGCGGGGGTTGGGATTCGACATGAATTTAAAATAGAAAAGTGCTACCCTGGGAGGTGATGTGGGCATGAGGAGGAACTTCGGTGACCACTTCCAAAATTTTGTGACCTAGGTATAAGCAAGGAAAAAACACGGAAATTATTGCACAACTATGTTCATAAATAATGTGGTAGATGTATGAACGTACAAAGGGCGAGAAAAAAAAAAAAAGGAAAAAGAAAATTATGTTCAAGTCTGAGGTTTTCTGAAGGAAACTATAAATGCGGTAGCTCGAGAAAATGTTCAAGTCTTAGTGAAGAGAGAAGATAACTTTGCGTGGGGCGCAAAAAAATTTTTCTGAAATGTGACTCAGGTAGATGACTTGAACTAAACAGAGAAAAAGAAGAAAACAAACAAAAATACAGAAAGTGTCACAATCTATTTTGTGAAGACTATCAAAATTACCAATATAAATGTGTACCACACCCCATTTGATAGAGGAATATATAGCTTATAAACGCAGTTTCCAGTCGTTATTAAAGACAGCATCTCTTAAATGCAAGGGAATTAGTCCCCACACTCCCCCATGGTGTCATCTAGAAAAAAAATACAATTAAGACAGATCATCAATGGGACACAAATAAGCGAGAATAAAAATGTTAAGATTCTTCAATTAACCTGATCAACAGAAAAAAGAAGTGAATTTCATTATGTAAAGTTACTGGAAGCTTTTCTGTATCAATATTGCCAAACTACGCTCTCCTT
Source organism: Stichopus chloronotus (assembly GCA_021234535.1). Classification (NCBI taxonomy): domain Eukaryota; kingdom Metazoa; phylum Echinodermata; class Holothuroidea; order Aspidochirotida; family Stichopodidae; genus Stichopus; species Stichopus chloronotus. Next base: position 3,631,211 of record CM037842.1, read on the forward strand.
CCCTCACTCATCAACTTCTCACACGTCCCTCACTTTTCTCGTTTTTTGTTTTTTTTTCCTCGCTTCTATATTTTTTAAAGTCGCCCATCGCGTCCTCCCAAATTCCTAATCTATCCCGTTCAGTCTTCTTGCTACGTTAGTGATAAAAAACAAAAACATTCTCGAGCTGTTTCTACCGGTCTATTTATTCACTCAATATGAAATTAGTATTTAAAGTCACAGTGACTTCACCAGCTCTTCAAAAATAAAAAAAAGCTGTTTGCATTCCCCATTTACGTAAATTCAGGTGCGGTAGCCCCCCCCCCCAAAAAAAAAGAACAAGAAAAAAATGAGAGAAAAATTAAGGCGAAAAATATAAAGCAGAAAGAATGGGAAGGAGGAGGAAAAGAGAGGAAGGAATCGAGGACAGGATTATGTAAGAGGGTAGCGATTTATACTTGAGCATGTTTTTGTAGTGTGGAGTGAATGTGGTTGATATTCCTACCCAATTTTCCCTAGGTCCTAGTGACAATTCGAACACTAGATTGACTAGAGTCCCATCCAAATCGTGAAATAGACGAACACCGCAATATCATAGGCCTACACATAAGATGTGTATACTTTTATTTTTCTGGAATGCTGGCTAAGTCACTGCCATGACGTATTCTGAAAATGCATACTCTGCTCTTTTATATATGACAAATGAAATATGCTTAAGGCAAAACGTTACTTCCGTGTGAGGGTAGGAGGATGGGGGGGGGGGGACAGGATGATTCAAAATTGACGAAAAATTAAAATCATTACTTGAAAAATAAGGATTCCTGGAGATATATTAAATTTAAGTTCAGCTTGAAATGTGGCACCATTTTGCATCTAGCGCACCCTCTATGAGCTAGCCTTAGACCCGTCCCCCATGGACCGCCACCTAACATTAAATTCTCGCTATGCCCCTGCTTAAATTTAAGGAAGCTGAATATAGCGCTATTATTATGATTAGGAAAAGTGTGGGGGCATACAGGTGTACCAATATTTCAATATACTAATCTGAATCGTCGTATTGCCCCTCTAAATTGACAAGGTAAGGTATATTAAACAATATTTTTCAACGCACGACAAAAAAGAAAATGTAAAACTTTGCACAATCATTACATAATATTTATTGATGAGACGGAATGTTTTAACGATGATTAAAGCTATTTTCTTTGCATGTTGGTGAATTCTAAACTCACTATTCCCCTTCAAAATAAGTAGGAATTTATGGAAGATATGTTCAGATTCAAATCAAATTTAGCACCATTTTGCACATACGGAAACCTGTGCACCCGTTACTAGCCTCCTGAGCAAAGTTAATCCATGCTTGAGTAACCTATCACTTGGTGTTTTTCTCTTTTTTTTTTTTTTTTCTGTGTATGGCTTTTTCGTCGCTTTTGATTTGAACTAGATCATTTAGATAGAGGGGAGATAAATATTGTTGTTCTGGATAAAGTTCTGGAATGTTTTGCTAGAAAATGTTCTGCCCTGCCTTGTCTATCCATAATTAGCTTTAATGATTCCTTACAATATTGATTAGTGCAACGTAGATGTAACTTAGTAATTTCATCATTAAGTCTTTTGAATCCTTGCCTAAACTAACATTCCTATGACAAGAGAACTACAGTCCACGTGTACTGAGACTGAAATTTCTGCAAAGAGATCACCAGAAAATAAATCCCAATTTTTCTTTAAATTAAGACAAAATCACACAAAAATTCATGCAATATATCATTCTAGTGATAAAATTACTTTATATGAAAAGGGAATAATTTTGTTAATATTTTCCGCACGAAATATGCGATTTCACTGACTTCTTTTCAGCGACAGTAGTCCTGTCTTGGTCAGCTACGTGCAGAAGTATGTGTAAAGTGGGATATGAAACTAGTATAGATCGGCAGTACTAAGTCACATTTTAGTAAACAGTCTCAACTATTGGTTTTTTAAAGTTCTGTTTGGGTTTTTGTTTCTCGGTCAATTGAAAAGGTTTTTACATCTTTGGAAAGGGAAGTTCTCAATTCTTTATATTCAGTTGAGACAAATGATGTGACGTACAGTAACTCCTGCATGCCTGACAGGCGTGGAAAAGTAGAAAGGTGGCAAAATATTCTCCAGCTTTCATGTGAGGGGTGTAGTATTCAGTATTTGTGGGGTCATCATTACGGCCCTAAAGGTATTCAAATGAAGATAAAAAGTTGACGAACGTCAAGAAACACTTCGCTCTTTTAAACTGGGAACCCAAAAAGGAAATCACTCCACAAAAGTTATGGCAGTTTGAAATTTATTTAATGGGAGAAATTAGAAGCAAGGGAAAATCAATGGACAAATTGTGCCATGAAAAACTTAGAAAAGCGTTTATCAAATTACTTATATATGCCCGTGTTTACAATCAACAAAAAAGGAAAGAAATTGTCCCTTTAATGGCATATCCAATAATGTATAAATTTATCAAACAAGTTTTGCTGTATATTGAATCTTTTTTAAGGTGTTTTGGATATATGGCTTAACGCGTATAAAAAGAAAGGACTACTAGTGTCCGATAAAAGCTGTCTGTCGATGTGACGTCACGAAATAATTAGATAACATTTCATTTCCGTGGTCCTCTGGTACAAATCATATCTTTACACAAGTTGACAATTTTTTTGTTCTTTCCGATCAGAGATGGAGACGATATTTACTAAAAATAAAAAAAATCGGATCGTAATCCGATCCGATATCGTTGTAGTGTGAACGCTCCTTTACAGTATGTACAGAAACCTAAGTGCCGGGCCCTTATAAGTCGACAATTTACTGCAAAATGCTCACATGACAATTCCTTATTACATGCAGCCAATTTCAACATTTCATGCAAAATGTTGACTTGTTCACTTGTTTTTGTACTTGAGAAATTAAAAAATAAATGCGAAAAGTTATGTCGCTCATTTCTTAGCAACTTAACAATAATCGCCAAATGTTGAATGACAACTTATCACATCCTGACATTTGTATTTCTGGTTTGGGAAGTGAAAACTTGGACATTTTGCAGAAAATTGTTTAATCGATAGATGTGACAAGTTGTGATTTGAACTTTCTTTTGCAGAAATTGAAAGGAAGAAGAATGAAGAGAACGCACAAGTGCGTGGTTTCGATGATTTCATTTTTTTGTTTCTGACATACATGCCTAAAACAATATACTGAAACTTGCTTAAGTTTGTAGTACTACATTTATTTTTCATGTCACCAGTCGAGGTGTAACATCAATTGTACACAACGACATCTGCTTAAGTTAGATGGTGACTGATACCCATCATGATTCAATTTGCTCACCTCCTTGGTAAACAAGGAATATGGCGTAGCTTCCAACATTGTTGTTCCTTTGCAATTTGTGAAGATGTTTTGGTAAACGCAAAGCATCTAGTTCTTTGGGTAAACGATAAACGTAGCCCACTATTCAAGCCTCACGATATGCGCCTATTGCTCAATATGCCAACAGCTCCCTATCACTATAAGCCATGTAAAACCATCACATTGAACGCTTATTGTTAGTACAGCGTAAGTATATGGTACCGGTAGTCCAATCGTCCAGTTACATGGAACCTTTCGTATCCAATATGCACTTTTGTAACTTAGTTTGCCATATGCTTATGCTTGACATTTATGCAAACAGGGTTTCCACATGACAAAAAGTGCTACCGTGGAATTTGCATGGAAAAATAATAGTTGCATCCCCCTCCCCTAATGAGTGCAAGTATGGCAGTACGGACGGTCTCGTGTCATCGATATTGATCAGTCAAAACGTATAACACCTAATCAGTAATAATGAGAAATACATGAAGTCAAGTATCCAAGCTCTTTTTCATGTATTCTTTTCTACAAACTTATAGCAAAGCCATATAGCAAATCCCATGATATTACATCACTATTGCATATATTATAATTAAGCCTGTGGAGTTGCCGGCCTAACTACTCGGCTTCCTGCAGTTGTGTATGCACTGCACTGTGCGACATACAAAAGCAGTGCACGCTACATTTGCATACTGAAGACACAGCCCCTTTGTGCATCATTGGTTAATCTGTAGCTTCATCATCATCAATTGGTCAACGTAAACACTGCAGAGATGTATAGTATACAGTTCGCGCAGGAAGCTTTTGCCCTGCTTCGAGGTGGTCTACAACTCGTTAGGACACGGATTTAAAACACCGGGCTGAACAGGGAGTCCAAGGTCGGGGCAAGCCCGGTTCCGTGGGAACGCAGTATTTGAGGGGTCGGTGTAAGGTAAACGAGCTCTATAGACCATAATTGAGCACCCACTAAAATTCAATAAGGCTATATATTATGAATATTCATTATTTGTTATTGTAATGATGAAACACTCCTTCCACAGCCTGTTAAATGATTATTCCCTGCGATATAATATCATCTTATTGACAAAATACAAAAACACTGCCAAAGCTCCTGATACGCTGGGAGCTTTGATGTGGTAATTGGCTACGTACACTGCTTCAGGATAAAGTCAGCGTGTAAATTTATAGAGTAAGGGCTATCTGTAATATTTATCCTTAATTACGTATTAATGAAAAGACTTGCGCTTTTTAATGGTACATATTTCGGACCAATTACCCACTTGACATGTTTAAACAGCTTTGTGTTTTGGTTTCGTATCTAATTCAAGGGGTTGTATTCACCCTGCTTCTACTGTAATGACGTTTGCATACTATAGCGACAAATGGGGTCATTTAATTTTGCAATACTCGGTGAGACAAACTAGTCCATATTAGATTGCTATTGCTATCTGTCCATCCGTTCATCTATCCATCTATCCATCTATCCATCTACCCATCTATCCATCTACCCATCTATCCATCTATCCATCTATCAATTATATCCATCTATCCATCTATCAATTATATCCATCTATCCATCCGTCCATCCGTCCATCCATCCATCCATCCATTTATCCATCTATCCATCTACCCATTTACACATCTATCCATCTACCCATAAATCCATCTTTAGATCTATCCATCTACCCATCTATCCATCTACTTATCTACAAATCTAGCCATCTACCCACCTACCCATCTTTCCATATGTCCATCTCTCCATCTATCCACCTATCCATCTATCCATTATATCCATGTATCCATCCTTCCATCCATCTATCCATCTATTCATCTATCCATCTATCTATCCCTCCATCCATGCATTCATCCATCCCTACATCCATCTAGCCATTCATCAATCCAAACATCCATCCATCTGTCCGTCTGTCCGTCTCTCTGTCTATCTGTCTGTCGTTATGACGTGTGACCTTTGACAAATGGCGTTAACTGGTGGTTACGTTTCCCATATATTTCCACCTACCTTCCAAGTGTGATATCGATCCGACTAACCATATTTGAGTGGATCCGGTGGCACCTTTTGTACTAAGACACCGACCGCAGACATACAATTTTCACCCAAGTCTATTTTAGTTTCATGCTTTGCATCTAGATAAGTACATGTTGACCTGTATGCTACGCACAGGGACAACCTTCGCGAGGGACAGCCTATAGATAAGTTATCCATCAGGTTATAGGTCTTAAACAACCCCATTTTATCATATTATGTCATATTATTACTCAAGCAACATATAGAAAAATAAGTGACTGTTAACTGAGGAAGTGTCTTACCTCTCCGTGATATCGTTCGGGTTATGACGGTTTGACAGGAAACACAGTAACACATTTACAGAAGAAAAGCTGAAATCGTTGCTGATGAAAGTAGTTGCACGCTCGGTTGATCTCTCAAAAATCATTAACCAAATAGCGAAAACGACAAGTGAGTTAGAAAGACTCTTACTTTTATGACTACATGACTCAGTATTATACACTATTTAATTCATTGCAATACTCAATATTGGTAAAGTTAGGTCTGTCCTTACAAGTGGGCTGACCTCTAAAATGTGCGCCAGTTCTACCTGAAATAACCATTGCATAAACAAGAAAATTTCTCTTAAGTTACTTAACGTGAAGGACATACTGGTCACTTGTTATTACCGTCTATCTGCATTTGAAGAAAATTTTTCACCGTGTCATCTCAAATCTACCTTTGCTTGTCAAAACTTTTAATTGACCTTTGACATGAAAAAAAAGTAACGAAGCAACTTTTGTCCTCCTACAAGCTTTCACGAATGCAATTTATCGAAAACGGGGTCACGAGATGCCACAAAGATCTGACAAGCATTGTAATTAGACATTGGGTAAGCTATAAACGTCTCCAATAAAGAATTAGTGCGTATATTGCGGTATGGATGTTGCGATGGGCACCTCCATTACTTACAAATTTAGCTTTCGGATGCAATTTTTTTTATCAAATCTCATCTTTGACCTATGAGTGACCTAAAAACCTTTTTTAAATGAAATCTTGTATACCGGTCATAAATTTGAAGGAACGTTTGACCTCTGACCTTCAATTTTACGGTTAACACAACCTCAGACCATGGGTGACCTGTCTCCTATCTTTGACCTTTCATCGACGTTGCGGTCTAGAGTTACAAACGCAAAAGTTTGAAATCGAACTTTCACACACACATTCACACTCCCACTCAATTCCTTATCGAGACACGAAGAAAGTGCAGAGAAGTGACAAAACTTGCAATTTTCCAACTAGTGAAAGTTATCACTGGAATATCGGTAGAGAGAGAAGCCCACAGGTTTTCATTTGAGAGACCTCCTTTGTCGAAGCTGCGGAAATTTCGTGCGGCTATGCTAGTTTCGAACTAAGCTGAGCTCTGGTCTTTGCCAGTAACTGCGACCTAATAAGTCATCCTCCGTACATAGCTACACTCACACACAAACATATCTTCACATGTTTTGATCACCCCTTATATGCAGTGTTGTGCGTCTATTTAAGAACCATACCAGGTTAAACCTGATATTCCCCTGGTATCAAATGTCAATCATGCATACTGTTACCATGGCAACTCTTGCTATGGCAACTGAGAGAGCCATAAACCCTCTAACCATCAAACAACTGCAATATTTCATTCCATACGTTAAATTTATCATCTATAGAGAACATATCAACGTTCCCAGCACTATTCCTGCCATAAATGTACGCAATCGACAGTTTGACTCTTTATTTCACACTTCAACTGTTAGTAGTGAAATGAAGTCCTTAGGTAGGTGAAACCCATATTCCCTTTTATCTTTAACAACCATAAGAATTCTATTCGTAAAAACACTTGGGATTTTCCCTCCATTCCCTCATTATTTGAACGATTGTGCTTGTACTAAAGTAAGTAATATCATCAAAGGTTATTGGATTTTAAGACTAAATTCCCACATCACACCGTTTTTATACTTTCCATCACACAATATTAGTCTTAATTTGAAACAATTTACTGTTTTTTTTTTATAATCACTTTGTTATCACTTCTTTATCACCTTCTCTACTTGGGTTGTATATTTTGCAGTTGGATAACTATAAGTTGTCAATGATACTGAATTTAGGCCTACTGTCTAATCTCGCGGGAGGTTCCAGTGATCGTAAGAACTGAAGCCCGAGAATATATGTAGCATTAAATTGTAGCAAAGACCAAACTTGTTGCATGCTCGAACATAAGCAGTTCTAAACAATCCTACTGAATACTTGCGTATCCAATTCGTAGAATTAAAGGAAAGATTAATGTCAAATAATGTTTTTTTTTCTTGTAGAATTACCTACTTTACAAATGGTGTTTAATTTCACGGTGTTGAAAGAAAGAGTGCATAAAAACGTAAGGTCTACGCCAAATCACACTGAATGTTGGTAACTCAGGGATGCACTATTTAATTGCAGATTGAAATTGTTCAGATATTTTTCCACCTTACATGGGACACATTAATATCAACTGGACAAAGAAAATCTGTACACGGTTACAGACATGCTTTAAGTTGTTCACTACAGATTTTCCGTGGAAGGCATTGCAAACATTCAGAAAAATCTCTGAAAATCCAGAAGGTATTTTCTGGAGTGAAGTACTTGTTTTATGATTGATATGCCTCTTTACATTAACGTTTTATTAAAATGGACTGGATATTGATACTTTACTAGCCATCAGAAAGGTTAGATATGTCTCATAAACCACACGACTATAATTCAGTTTGGTGCTCACATTTTGATATTTTTGTTCTCGTATAAATTTATTCCAGTCTTTTGTTATCAAATGAACAGTAGGAAAGATCAAAATAGTTTTTTTTACTTAAAGAGATTGAGGGGTGATTACAAGAAGCTTTAAAAGCTAATCTGGGTAATCAACACTAATAAAAAAGAAAGTTAACTCAAAATAGAACTTAAAAAAGAAAAGAAAAGACAATGATATGCAAGAAAACAAAATCAGTAAGGAGAAACAGAAGAGTAGCAATGAATGAATTAATCCTCTTTGCGACGTAAGTGGGTTTTAACCTTTCGTTTAAATTAAGTGGATTTTAAGCTGTCTTCTAAAATATTCAGGTATTTACATTGTTGCAGGGAGAGAATTCTAAATATTTACACCTAGGTGTCTGATACGGTTTCGTAGGATTTCAGTATGAAATGTGAGTGCACATATTGTGTGACTTTGATAGGAGATTACATTCAGACTTTCCACTCTCTGGATTTATTTTCATTGCTTTATATCTATTGTGTTCAATGTAATGTTGTGTGACATTGTAACGGCCAGATCTCTGGGAAACATAGTATAGACAGACAAGTTTCGAATATATGACACTTTTCCCAGTATTTTTTATTGTTTTTGACGTAATCCTGGATAAATCTGGACTGCAATTGGTTTATTTGGATGTGTCAGTAACTGCAAACTGTAGTGTGTTACAGTATGCGTGCATTAGTTAAATGCATTTCTGTGGGAACTCCCTCCAAAACCAATGTTATACGGTGGCATTTTCATTACTACAAAAAAGAAGAAATATAGTGTACGTGCATGTCAGTACAGGCATCTCTGCGTGGTGAAATGAGACATTCAAAATAGAATCACCTATTTCAAATTCCCTCACACTTTCACTATTCATTGATTTGTGCAATAAGCCCAGTCTCCTAAAGACAAGTATTGAAAGTAAAAGAACTGAAACCTGCCATACTCTTTTATATTGGCAACAAAGAATGTTATATGTTGACAGCTATTCCGCTGGTGTTTACTGAAGTGTCAACACATAGTGTTGCTTTTGCAATGTCAAACATGATTAAATACAGTTTTCTGGCTTTTTTGCTACTTCAGTCACGTAAGTATGATTACTTTATTACTCTTATGTAAAACGCCACCAACTAAATTGTTAGATCAAATGCTAAGCGGTACATAAATGAAAAGTAACCATCACCTGGATTAATACATTTCAGTGCTCACTGGATGCTGTGGAGTCAACTGCGTCGATAATGTAGTTTCCGTTGCTTTATTGGAAAACCTTCGACTACCATGTAGTACCAATTCAACAGAAACTTCTATGTGGGTAAAAGACTCTGGAATTCATTTGTTTGTTGGGAAAAGTCTCGGCAACGTTAAGGAAATCACCAATGTTCGACTAAGCGAAAACTATTCTCTCAATATAGAAGACTCCCAACTCCGAAATGAGGGAAGATACGAATGTAAAACTAACGGAAAGGTGATTGGGACATATTGCGTGAAGGTGATCGGTAAGTGAATATGTTATGTTGTGAAATGCAGACAATATTTTGCACATTTATTCGTAAAGCTACATCCTGTGCGGATACAGTTTGGAATCTAATATTTCGGTCTTTATTCTGGAACGTAAAGTGTGTTTTCAAACACGTTACATAAAATATAATGCAAAACGGGAAATACGTAAAAAGATTACAATAGACAATGCAAACAAAAAATGTCCAAGTGATGAGTGACATTACCATAAAATTTACGCAAGCTTCCAGTAAAAAAAAAAAAAAAAGAAGAAAATTCGCAAAAATGATCCCATCTTAATTATGATGAGAAAACTGGCACGGGTGATGTCACAACTACAAACGAACTACTTACATATCAGAACGTAATTGGTAAGGTGTATCAGGGAGGTTCAATTGAGATAGAAATACAACAGGAACTACATCCTTGGAGGTAATCTACTTTCTACGAAAATCATCTCTTTAGTTTCCTCTTACAGATTCAATGGGATTTAAGGGTACTAAGAACTTAACACGTCCATGTCGTCAATTTCGTAGTTAATTAGCTGCCATTATTATTATACTACCTCCTATATTACTGGAAAATTTGTCTATTGCTATAACATAGGCAGTCATTATTCTTGTGAGTTAGTTTTTAACTCTCGTTGCGTTCTGACGCCTACTGCAGTAGGAAAGTTTAATATTGCATAACTTGTTAAACATGGATACGGCTTCTGGAAAGATGGTAAACTTAGCGAAAGTAGCGATAGGGTAGTACAATATAGTTAGTTTTCCTCAGTTGCATAAGGGAAAGTTCTATGTATTATTCTTATACACCAACCCATTTTGATCCCAAGGAGATAACCAGTAGTTTTGATTTCGAAACCGGGGTTTTGGGTTAACTGTTTGAGATGGATCTCCTATTAAAGCTTTTTTTCTGTACAATCCTTTTCGAAGACAATATGCAGGTGGAAATGCAGATAACGTGGATGTCTACAAAATAAGATACATCACACAAAAGCAAAACGGCTCTCTATGCTGTTTCCATCCCTTTATGAACTGAAAGTTATCATACCGGAGAAAATGTAATAAGATTGACATAAATAACCTTCTTGTTGTATCTCCTCAATTGCTCCTCCTTGGATATATTAAAGTACTTCATCACAGGGGGTTCATAGGAAGTTTTCGAATGGAGATAAGATACCAGAGGTGTCATAAACAATAAGACTGCATATTTTTAACATTATGCTAAATTTAGTGCTGTATTGAAATGAACTTATTCAACATTAGAGTTTGAATCAGTATCCGACAAATTTGTGATGCAAATATGAAAAAAATGTGATCTGTCAATTTTTTAACATTCCTCAGTTGTCCCAGATTTACATCTATATTTAAACGACTATAAACAAACAAAACGGGTAGATGTAGTTCGCCATCTTGAATATCAACTGACATGTGTAGCACGTCGATCTAGGCCAGAAACACAACTTGTTTGGATTGTGGATGGTCTCCCAATCACAGACAACGTAACAATGCTAAGTTACAGAGCCAGTGATGGTACATATACTTCTATTAGCAACTTGACGTATCATATTCACCGAAATGTAACGAATATCAGCTGCACCAATCAAGAGAAGAACGTTTTTGGAGAGACGTGGACGTCTATTACAATTCATGGTAAGGGCAAAATCACCCTATTTAGTAATAGTTCAAGAATTGGATTGCTCTATACACAGAAATAGGGTTGATTGCTGGGAGCACTTTAAGGGCTTTGGAACCCTACATTTGTAGAGATAATTTACCCGGGTTCACTATTTTTGAATGACATATTTTATCGTGAAAGAATTAAGTGCCGTCATATTTACTATTTCTTTGTAATGGTGTACAGAACAAAATCACCATATGTTAATAAACAGCATCTTAGATTCTTATGCGAAGTAATCAATTCTGTTTTGAATATCAGCCAATCTTCTTTTGAAATATTTATCGCCTCTGAATGAGAAAATAACGTCAAATCATGACAAAACCGTATCATCATGTAACTTTCTTTCTTCTAACGTGTTCATTTAGCATTTCCTAGCTTGAGCATATTGTCTGATGGGATTTCACAACGCGGAATCATTGTAACAGGCAATGGCACCAACGAAATAACATGCCGTGCCCTGTCTTCAGATAAACTAATGAATTTAACTTGGTTTGTAAACGGGAAGGAGCTTGATAAGTGTGTTGGCAAAGAAACTAAGTATACCACTGTGTCCTACAGAGGCATTTGGGAAACGTTGTCTACATTAAAAATAGCGTTAAACGAGACGGAAAATGTTGCAAATCTAACTTGCGTCAGTTTTGGAACTGACAGTTTACAACAGAACTTGCTGTCTGTACTGCTTTTCATGAACCGTAAGTTTACTATTTCTTCAGTTTGATATGTTGAAATGTGTCTTTAAAGTCTGCCATATTTAAATCACAGCAGTTTGATGTAGGACAACATTCTACTTCCTGTATATTATTTATAGGCAGGGGATATGATAGTTCTAGTAGCCCATGAAAACGTGTACGGGGGTTTCGATCATATCTGACTGCTGCACATGCTGTTTAATGGCAAACTATAGAGTATTTATACAGCTGTGTTTCTTTTCGTTTTTCAGACAAACCAAATGTAGAAGTTTGGGTCAACGGTGAATGCATCACCCAAGATGAGGTAGAGGTCCTTCTGGGAACAAATATTTCTGTCGAGTGCATGGTCAAGGGGAAAAGTGCTAATTTTATATCATTTACTTTTAGAAGTGATAGCAATATGACAGTCGAATACGAAGAAAACATAATTACATATTATGGCAACGATACTGTTGCCCATAGGGCTGTGACTTATGTCCACGCATCATCTCGATTAACGGAAAGAACGTGTGAAGCATTTCACAGTTTACTTGGTACACACAGTTCTAAAAAGGTAGCCATCAAATCAGTGGGTAAGTCAGTCAAATCCATTTACCTCATGCATGACGTGCATGAAATTTTGCTGAACACATCCTGATCTGTTAAGGTAGACTATCTTTGTGTTGACAAAAGTGCTTTCTTGTACAGTTGCAGCTGGACTCTATCGTCACACAGAGTTAACAACGAACGTAATAGAAAAAGGTCCCGTAGTTACACTCTATTACATACGTTATTATTACTTAATTGCTGTGTAAGTGCATGGCGAAGTTTTCTACAAGCATATTGTCCTTCTCTTTGACATGTTATACACACTACCTGCAAAGAATGATGAAGATACGTTTTACAAGTAGTTATAACCAAAAAGGCCCCTACTGCACCGTTACTTCAGTATCATAGATGAAAACGGTTAATTAGGTTAAAATATTAAAAACAATTTTGGTCAGTAAATGCGAGTAATGTACTTTAATGTAATAATCGTGAATGTGTTTTACAGTTTGTTGCTTCCTTCCAATTTTTTTTAATACATTAAATAAGACGTTATTGACAGAATATTGTTCAGTATAGTATAGCGTTATTGTATTGCATAGCGATACTCAAGTTCACATGTCGGAAACCTTTGAATTACAGTTGCGAACTCAATTATAAGCAATGAAGAGAATTCTCTCATAAGATTAAGGAATGTATAACTTTATTTCATTAAATAGGCGGCGACTAGTTTTTCGTACCTGAGACTAGTCAAAATACTTACACAAGTTCTTTGTATGTCTTTACAGCTGTTCCAAAGCTTTCATTCACATTTGAAGGAAAAAATGTGCAGAATAAAGTTCATATGGCTTTGAATGAACGTCATATATTGACATGTAACTCAATCAAAGCAAGTCCTAAAGTAGAGATGGTGTGGAACTTTGATACATCAATTTTGCACCTGGGAGAATACATTCGTCCCTCAAAACCGAATATGGAAGAAAAAGATTTATGGGACTGTAGCATTGATCTTCAATTCCGTCTGGAAGGAAAAAGTGCTACCATTACGTGCTTTGTACATGGTTCGTCTGAGTTGCAAAAAATCAACAGTTCGATAACAATTGTTAGCTCAGGTGAGTTTTTCGTAGTGAGATTTTCAGTAGTTTTCAGGTGAGAATGTGAGTAAATTAGTCAAGGTTGTTAACTGATCAAATAAATTTTGTACATTTCACATTGACTTGGAGACTGTAATTGCTTTTACCTTAACAGGTGTAACAGGTGGAAGCAAACGATCTATCCCAACTTTGGTAGTGTTGATAATATTGACAATCACTCTAACAGCCTTGGGATTTGTTTGTAAAATGAAGTCGTTCCGAGGTAAGCTGTATAACAGACAATCTAACTCGAAATACATCATTATTTTTAAATGTTAAGGTTTAATTTACACTTATCACTTGTAAATCAAATGGCAGTCGATTTCGTTAGATGAGCCTATTTGATCTATTGCAGGGAAACAAAGAGAAGTAGAGGATCGGTAAATCATTTGTTTTATTTATCAACTATTTTGTTAGGAACATTTGCTGATGGTAATATAATTTTGATCCATGTTTGGTTATACCAGCGTAGATAAAGGAAAATGCTTTTCTTTGACAATTCAACTTTTTTATGTACCAGAAAATACCTATGACGGTTTTCTTTCCGGTTTTTGTTAAGCTGATAGCAACAACAAAGTGGTGTCCATTTATCAGTGGACGAATGGCTCCGCTTTTACTATGTGCTAGTTAGAATGTGTCTAGAGCTTCAACAGTAAATTGTTCTCTTTTTTCAGAAGTGTTTCTAACTTCAGTGCGCTTCTTTAATATATAACTTCAGTGCATTCATTAAGCGATTAGGTGGGTGGTAAGCAAAAGAACTGTAATGGTACAACGATTTATTTGTTACTGTATTCCTGAACTCGATTATATGTAGTTACTATACGGATGAACACAGGCGTAAGACACAGGTTCAATGTCATACAAAAGAAGTTTGTATGGAGCAATCATATACGACTAAATTATAAAGATTTCCATAAACCTAATTTTAATTAACATGGCGTACTAATTCGATTGCAGTCTCTCTGCCTTGACTCCTGAAATTATGTTAGTGTCTAACTTATCAATATGTGATGCTTTGTGAGTAACAATGTGTGTTTTCCTTCTCAATATTGTGAAATGTGCACTATCAGCTTGGTAACACAAACGTTACTTACATGAGAACAGAAATTTCTTACGCTCAAAAAATTGTAACGTTTCTTATAAGACAAAATCGTTTCAAGTATCGACTTCATTTGACACATCGTAAACTCTGATTTCTATCGCTCAAGACCAGGAATAGAGATGGAAACGAGGAGATAAGACACTTCATATAATAATGAAGGTAATGTTATATCACATTTTTAGACTTGTTTGCCTGTGTTATCATTAGTTCCTGAAATTTAATGTTATGAGAGCTTTTCATTGTCTTTTTGTTTCGTTCTCATAAAAAGCAGGATCATCTACGCACAAAACGTTGCAACACAAGCAAAGGTAAGTCTTTTCTATGACTTAACAGATTCAATCAATTACTTTATGGGTGGTTTTGTTTGGTTTTTCACCTTGACATATTCAAGCTTGCATTCCATCTTCTTTCAGTGCTTCCCTCCCAAGTCTTCCTGAAGTGACTAGTGTGGCCACGGAAGGTAATAATAATAATAACAAAAAAAAAGAGAGCAACGCGTAGACTTTTCAACTAACGTGATGTTTCTCACTGTAAACGTAACATAGTCTTACATAATGTTAGTGATCATGTTGGCATTTTCTGTATAGCTTCAAAGCGTTGCATTTATAAAGTTAAAAAGAAAACTTTTATGTGAGGTACAAAACCAGAAACGTAGACATTCAAAGTAGTTTATACGATCTCTTACACAGTGTAATTATTACGTTATTCTCTCTAAATACATCTAGCATTTTGCGAACTAATAGGAACAAATGTTTTCCATACTGATCTTATTCTCTGGACATAAATCCATGGGAATGTAATAACTATTTGAAGTTTAACCTTGTTATATTTATTGCAAGTCCTCCTGTTGGAATTACGTTTATATTAGTCAAAAATATTCGGTAAACATGTTTATGGACATTGTCCGAATACATGAAGCTGTACCGCTTTGTATTCATTAAGAATATTTTTTTTTATTTTTTATTTGTGTTCATTGAGAAATGTAAACCTTTTTGTGTGAACGTAGATAACGGTTTCTGATCTCTTTTTACTGAAAGTCTACTACTCTCGGTTGAAAGAAACGTCATTGATCCGTAATGTCTACAATAAAAGTGAGATATGCTTTGTTGCGCAGCGTAGAAAAGGAGCGTTTCTGAACAGATGGATTGGGACCATAAGCAAAGCAAATGGAAAGAAAATCTCTGTACTGATTTCTCTTCCTACAGGTAAGACTTAAAATATGAAATCAGAGAAAATCTAGGTAAACAACATAAACGTGTAAAACTCTCACTTCGAGAAACAATTGGGAGCTGAAATCTACCTTATGGTTAAACTTCAAGCTTTTTGATTACTGTTTCGTTGGACGTGATGTGCTAAATCGTTAAATGATCAAGTTAGAATTAAATAAGCATCCAACAAAGAGGAGATCCAAAACCAAAACCCCCCAAACCAACTTTATTTCTTAAATGTTAAGGAATTGCCCCCTTACAGTGATTCGTGTGTCTGTAATAACAAAATTTGTATTTTATTACATAGAAAAAAGAAAAAATGTCATTACGTATAAACTATTATATCCACTGTAACGATTATATCATCACAATATATAGTCAAAATTTTATTGAAACTCTCTCAAACAGATATGAAGGAAAGTACCAACAACTTTCACTGGGAAGTATACGTCCAAAAGCTGATGGAAATTCGTGACCATCTAAACGTCATTAAGACAGAAGGAATTTGTATAGACAGAGGTAAGTTTAAACTGGGTCATTAGAAAGGTACATCACAAATGCCTGACAAAAAATTAAACTGTGGTTGCGTGCTATTTCTTTTATGCAATGTGAATGTTACGTCTTACTACCCCAAGTCTCTCCAAAAAGTAATATAAGAGAAACAAAAATCAAACGAAAGATATTAACAAAGGATACAAAGTATGTAGCTGACACCATTTCAGAATTGCCTAATGATATTATGGCAGCAAAAGGCACACATACTCATTAATGATTAATGTTAAATTTTATGTAATAAGTAAGTGACTTCTGTTATGGTTCTGTATGAAGGCGTTTAGACGAAGAGAGTAAGATGGATATATAGCACGTTGTACTTGTTATGCCATCAGTATTCATTTTGCTCCTCTACTTGAGCCTTCTACATATCACTCTCACGTGTGGGTGCAGATATCATTTATGTAGTGCAGTAAGTACATGTGTAACATCTCCCTTCCTTTGGAAGAAGCAAGAAACGACAACGACTTAAGAATAATGTGGTTAGTAACAATTCGATATCAACAGATGTGAGTGTGGTGGAAATAAAGGTATCCTGATCTATGAAGTCAGGCTCTTCAAAATGGATTGAAAGAAATGAATGGTAAGATGCATGTGGAAATAATCTTGGACTTTGATGAAATAACTGAAACAGAAATAGCGTCTAGTGTCCTCTTTAATATCAAATGCTGTTGTGGTTCTCTAACAAAGGTGCCTAAGTTTTACTGTTCAGGACATAGTCCCTGTATTTCTTTGGCATTGCAATGTTGCGCCTGGTTCTTGTAGAGCTGCCAGTTGGAGTATGTGCTGTGGTGCTTTGGGTTCCGTTTCCCTGTCTCGCTTCACTTTGCTGTTTTGCTGTTTCATTGTTTCGCTTTACTGACTTGCTTCGCTGTTTGGCTGTTTCGCTTTGTTGATTTGTTTCGCTGTTTTGCTGTGGCGCTTCGTTGTTTCGCTTCGCTTTACTTCCTTCATTTGACGTCGCTGGTCTAAGAGGTGCCGGGTTTCTGCGAAATACTTTGTGGTCAGGTGTTTCTACCAGGTATGACCTGGGACCGACTTTGGCTTTGCAAGTTGCATCAACCCATGGATTTGCTTTGCTGTTTGTTTGTACTTTTACGGGCTGACCTATCACAAGATGTGGCAAGTCTTTCGCATGCACGTCATACTGTTTCTTTGCTTGTCGCTTCCTGTGCAGGATGTTTTCTGACACATCCTGAACAACACGTGACTTCAGCTGCACCTCTGTGTTGGGCATAAGGTGACTCGTTCGTCTTTGTAAGAGTTTATGCGCGGGGCTGTTGCTGTTGGTATCCGGGGTGTTTCTCCAATCTAGTACTGCAAGATGAAAATCCGAGCCCTCTTTCAGTGTTTTCTTTAACAGTTTCTTAGCAATCTTCACAGCACTCTCAGCTTTGCCGTTACCTTTTGGGTGATAGGGAGAGCTTGTGTTGTGTTCAAACTCGTACTCTGTGGCAAAGTTGACAAACTCCTCACTTGCATATTGGGGACCATTGTCTGTATTGAATTTTTCACATATGCCATGAAGGGCAAAGTGTTTCTTTGTTGCGTTTACTATTTCGTGAGTAGAGGTGTTTTGCATTTGATTCATTAACCACATGTCACTGTAGTGATCTACTGTGATCAAGTACTCCTTACCTTTGTAGCTCATTAGGTCCTGGCTAACGATTTCCCAGGGCCTACTAGGTATGGGGTGGGAGAGCATTGTTTCTTTTTGTTGCTTTTCACAGCTTTGATGTCCGCTGCCACGCTTGGCCAGAATAGTGAATCGCGTGCTCGTCGAATGCTGGCTTCAATTCCTTGGTGCGATGAGTGTGAACGCTCGATGAGCATTTGTAGCATTTCCTTCGGTATGACGATTCGTTGTCCCTTAAAAATTACACCGTTCTGTACAGTCATTTCCTCACGAAAGTTGAAAAACTCGCGAATTAGAATTGGGACCTCGTCCCTGCTATTGGGCCAGCCGTTCTTTATCACCATTGCTAGATGCTGGTTCTGGCTGTCGGTCGCCGTGGCACACTGTATTAGCGTTTGTGTTGGTTCTCTACTTCATTAAAGACATTGTGTGCTGGTGCGGATGGCAGGTATGCGCTGCTTAGCCAGTCTGCTATGAACATCGTTGATCCCGGTAGATATACTACGGTGACGTCGTATTTCTGTTGCCGCAGTACCATTCGCTGGTGCGTGTGCAATTGCTTTGTTGTGGATCGTGAACAGTGGCTTGTGGTCAGTGTGTACCAGTATTCGCTTCGCGTATATGTATTCGTCAAACCACTCGCATGCGAAGAGGATAGCTAGAAGTTCCTTCTCGATTTGCTCATAGTTCCGCTCTGTCTTTGTAAGTGCTCGCGCGAGGCGAAGGTGACTGGGCGTCCTTGTTGAAGCAAGGTGGCATTAAGGCCAGGCTCTGACGCATTACATTGGATTGCTGCGTCTTCATTGATGTTAAAGTATTTTAAAATGGAAGCGAAGTTATTGCTTGCTTGATCTTTTTGAATGCCTGGGCGTGGTAAGATTACCATTCAAAGTGCGCCTATTTGTCCGTGAGCCTCCTTAAAGGCTCCGCTGTATCTGATAGGTTGGGCATGAATTTTGAAAGATAGGTCACGCAGCCCAATAACCGTTGTACACCCTTTTTGTCAGCTGGTTTCGACATCTTTGTGACAGCGTCTATCTTTGCTGGGTCGGGTTGCGCGCCTTGAGGGGTCAAGACGTGTCCCATGTATTTCACTGTGGTTAGTCGGAGACGCATTTTGGTTTCATTGAGCTTCAAGTTTTGTTGTCGTGCCCTGTCGAGGAAGGCTCTGAGATGTTTGTCATGATCTATAGTCGCCTCCTCGGTTGTTTGTCCACAGCCGTAAATTAGGAAGTCCTCTGCAATGTTTTTGACATTGTCAAGGCCTCAAAATCATTTCATGTTGTCGTCGCTGAAATTCTTCTGTCGCAGTGTTGATGCCATATGGGAGGCGCAACCACCTATACCAACCGAATGGTGTTGCCATCGTGGTGAAGTAGCTGCTTTCTTATCTAGTTTGATTTGCCAGAAAGCTTCCTTGGCATCAATGACACTGAATATTTTGGCATTGGCTCAGGCAGTATTGTTTCGATGGTTGGTATCGGATAATGCGGACGCTTTGTTTAGGTCTCGTGGATAAATGCAGATGCGTAGCTTTCCATTTGGTTTTCGTAAGATGCACATGTTCGATATCCAATCGGTTGGCTCTGTGACTCGTTTTATGTTGCCTTTTGTTTCCAGGTTATTAAGTTGGTCCTTGAGTTTTTGCTTTAGTGCGATTGGTACTCTCCTTGCTCCTTGTTTAGTAGGTGTGACATCACCCTTTGTTTCAAGGTGGTAGTCACCAGGCAGACAGCCTAGTCCTTTGAACAGGTCGCGGTAATGTTCCTTAATTTCGCTCTCATATTCATCTTGCGTCGCAGAGTGAGCAAGTTTGTGGACCTCCTGTGCGATTGTAATTAAGTTCATTTTTATCGCTGCTTGGCGCCGGAGAAGGGGCGCTTGATTTGTTTCGATGACCTTGAACGCGAGTGTGTATCGCTTGTTTTGGTGGGTGCACCGTAGGTCCACCTCACCTATTATCTTTGAAAGCTTCCCGTTGTACATTTTTTACATGTGGTCGCGCAGGTGGCTTCAATGGGACATTCGTAGCAATTGACTTGAGGACCTGTGGCGATATCGCACACACTTCTCATCCGGTATCAATCTCAAAGTCTATGTTCGCTGTGTGGTCCATGTATTTCATGTTGAGTGTAAACATTAGCTTGCGTTTGCCATCATGCTCTTGAATCTTGTACATTGAGTCTTCCGAGTCGCTTGACGTCTCTCCAATGTGGTGTGTGCGCTTGCTTCCGGCGTTATCTTTGCGCTTGGGGGTACGCGATGCCGGATGTGGTTTTGGATTGTCCTTGGAGCGACATAATTTATCATAGTGATTCCGTCTGACACAGGAGCAAAGGTTCCCCCAGGACATTTCTTACGCTCATGTTCGTTTCCACAGTTTCTGCAGTCTATTTTGTTGTTCTTGGCATGACCATGTTTCTTGTTGTCGTATTTCGCTTTCCTTCTGATGAAATTCAAACTTTCTTCATGCTGCTTCCGACTACTGCTTTCCAAGTTCCTGTAACTGCTTGTTTGTGGTCTCATCAACCTTGAACATCTCAATGGCATCCGCTAGGGTCGCTATTTGCTTCTACCTGAACAATCGAGCTGGTGCGTTGTTGTCTTTAGCACCTAGTATAAGCCGATCTCTGATCACTTCATCTTCGTATGAGGTTGTGATGAGCGCATCATCAGCACCTGTGCGTGTTGTCCTAAAGTTGCATGTTTTTACAAGCTGCCTAAGTTTGTTCACAAACTGTTCGATTGTCTCATTCGGAAGTTGCTGTGCCTGATTGAACTGGAACGGCTCGAAAATGACATCCGTTTTCTTGACGAATTGGCTGTCTAAGGCATCGATAATGTTGATTGGATCTTTTAGATCCGACTCTGACAATGTCAAGTTCATCAGAACACGGTTGCAGTCTACGCCCATTGTGATCTGGAGTGTAGCCGCCTGTATCGCCGCTGACTTAAAATTTAGATCTGTCGCGATACTGAAGTCTAAAAACGCATCTTTAACCTCTTTCCAGTTCAGTGTTACCAGACATTTGCATCGCTTTGGGAGGTGGAATCAAGGCATTTTTCGCCATTTTGGGTAAAGAGAATTCAGACTCGTTACTCACCGAAAGTTGTGCCTTGGGAGGAATTCTCGCGGAAATGGGCTTTAGCCGGCGTCGAGTGTGTACGCTAGTAACGTGCGGTCAGCTACGGTGTATGTGAGGCCAACAAAATTACTTGTTGCATACGCTAGTGGGTTTCCACCGCTAAACAATCTTCCCGTTGTGTGTGGCAATCGATCGTTCTGAAACAGCTTCTGACACCATGTTATGGTTCTGTATGAAGGCGTTTAGACGAAGAGAGTAAGATGGATATATAGCACGTTGTACTTGTTTTGCCATCAGTATTTATTCTGCTCCTCTACTTGAGCCTTCTACCTCTCACTCTCACGTGTGGGTGCAGATATCATTTATGTAGTGCAGTAAGTTCATGTGTAACAACTTCTGTATCTTTTATAATCCAAGCATTATTTTCCTTGGCAAAATAGAAAAAATATATCTGTTACAAGAATATCAACCATTGGGATCTATCGAAAAGTTACTAAGAATGAGTGGACAGAATACAGGCAGAGTGATGTCAAACGATGTCCTAGATTTGTGCCTGCAAACTGTCAAAGGAATGGAGTTCATCGTAACACATGGGGTAATAAATTATCTCTTGAATTTTTCTCGTGAGCATGAAACAACCTTGTACATAATTGTTAGATACGAGGTTAAGTATCTATGTAAATTGTAAATTTTTTTGTTAACCAAATCAGTTTAATAAAAAAATTTCATCCAGTAATATACAAATTCTATCTAAACCAAATTTAACTTTATACACACAGTTTTTACACCCAGGGCTATCGGTGGGAAAAATCCTTGCAACAAGCAAAAGATGTTGTAAGCTTTATGACTTCTGTCTCAAGGAATATGCTCCAAGAAAAGTTATCGCAATTAAGGAAAAGGTTTGTCCCAGTATAATGATTGTTACGTGATCTACTTGCTATCAATACATTAATTTGATCCTTAGTTTTCTGCAATTCTTCCTTTTGTAAGTTATTGAAAATTTGAGCATTGTGCTTATGTGCGTTGGAATTTGTTTCTTCTCTCAACTAGTCGATTTATGGATATATCTTGATTATAGATGTCGAAATTACATCCTTACCCTTTTTCCCACTTGAGCATTAATGATCAACATTATAAGATTGTAAGGGCAGATATCATAAAGAAACACAACAGAAATTCACTAGAATGTTTATTTAGTTGTCAAGAAAATTATATTTCCTATGTGAAATTATTCAACAAACGTATCGAAATGTTGTTACTGTTTTCACCTTATTCACTCTTTTAGGATTTTTTTTTTTTATCAGACGGTGTGTAAATCATATGTGAGAGCGCTTATTAATACTGTTGTTTCCCATGGGACAGATTACACACATATAACTTGTTGTTATATGGGTAGATTAATAAACTGTTTCGAGAGAGTCAGACCCCCCTTTATTTCAGTAGTTGACATGTGAGAATATAAATTTTAACACATAAACTTTACCATGCCTATTTTAATCTAAATCTTCATGCCAAGTACATATGATTTTCTGTGAACATGTTTCACTTTAAGACATTTTTCAGCACTATTAGACAGCTTATACATGGTTTGAGTAATCTGTCTAATAGTATGAAACGTCAGTGACTGACCACACACAGAGCAGTATTTGAAAAAAAATATATATACTATGAATAATTGAATTCAGTTTTACTCCACAACAGCTGCTACGAAGGAACGACGAATTGAGACTGCAACAGAGTTTTATTCATTTGAATTATTTTCATTAGACGAAAATTCCCCTCTTTATATTTCCCTACTTTCTTAAATGAGGTTGAATTTTTGTTTTAATATTAACTTGTATTGATACTAATTGAAAAGATTGTAGGTATAAGTAATACATTATGCAGAAAAAAGTTCATTTCGTTATTTTTTAGCTATTTTTTTAGCTATTAGAAAAGTATCCCTAGCATTTGCTATGAATTATTAAATCTGCAATGCCTCAAAATATCATAGATTGCATTAGCTGAAAAATGTCATAAGTGAATACTGACCCTGTTTTAGGAGTCCCTTCATTTTACTTACAAGAGTGCAACATTTAAAAGATGGTAATATATACACACCATTTGATTGATTTTCATTACTTACATTTCTGACTAATCATTAAAAATATAAAAATAGTGATCATTTCATCGTCAGGCGTCAAGACTCTGAATTTCGCAATTGGCTAGTTTACATGATCTTGACAAGTAATTTGTTTGTCAAGTATAAGTCTACGAGGCACAAGTGCATATTACCTAACGAATATGGTGGCACTTATAGCTGTTATTTTTTTTTTCGAAGAAAACCGTCGTTGATCTCCCAAACGAGGCGAAGGCTCGTAATGAGTACACATGGGCGAGTGACTGTTGGTCGGCTGGTGTGTGTGTTTGGAATATCTTAACATTTGGTAAGATTCATTATGATTTAAACAAGCTTTACACAACTGATACGTTATAAAAATCATCAACAGTTACATACTGTCAGTTTTGGTGTATAGGTTTGTTTTGAATATGTCTAAGCAAGGGGGGGGGGGGGTGAAGTTAAATCACACACATGGTTCGTGTATGCTGATTAACTTATCATGTAATGTGTACGATATTCAGACAATATTACCTACAATTTTAAAAATCACTCTGTACTTTGCCATAAAAAGTAATTCATTTATGAAATCTGTGAACAGCACAATTAACACTTTTCTACAATTCAGGTAGTGATCAAGTACCCGACCCAACATGTGACATACCGGGATTCGATTACCCACCCTACATGTGAGTGACAGTAGTTAAGATGTGTAAGAAATTTGTCTGTGTTTGGTTTGAGTAATTTTACGTATATACTATTTTCGCGTTCTTGTGTACCCTAATGAAAAATATTTTTGCACTCTCTTCTTCTCTCATGGAAAACTAGCGAAAAAAGCCAATTTTCTAGATTTAATGTCATGTTTTGTTTCAATGCTTTCTTCCAAACAAAGTGATTAGCTGCTCAGAGCCAATCACATCATGAATTTCACTTGATTTTAATGCTGATGTCTTCAATGGCGAGCGATAGGGTATCCTAATTGTTCAACCTTACAATGTGCATTGGCATCTTTTGCCATTTCTATTTCAGCTTGGAATGCCTAAAGAATTCCATGTCATCACAACTCTTAGATCGTCCAACTCTAAGTGTACTCAGGGGAAGAATATGCTCATGGATGGTAGAACTAAATATGGTTAGTAAGTTACAGCCTTTTATGTTTTAAATACGGGAAATCATGATACTCGAATGGAAACAACACGTCGCATCACTAGGTAATTAAAAGTTGTTAATTGGGGTATTTAAATATAATTCCATTGTTGAAATCCTTCAAAGGTTAAAAATTAGTTATGTGGTCTTGATTATCTGTACATTGAAACTGTTTCTTCTCTATATTGAAATAGGAAGTTGATGATCCCGAAATCTCTAGCACATCAACGAATGAGAGCATGGCTGAAGAGGGCTACATACCAATGGAAGGGAACGTCTAAGTGCTCAACAAGTTCAAAGGGGAACAGTTTTTTGAAGTATCATACAGCGATTCACTTTAGAATTTTGATTAAGCTTTATCTTTGCATAATATTTTTGAATTATACCACGCTAGGTGAGCAAATGAACCAAAAACGTTATTTAAGACATTGTAATATGCTCTCTCTGTTGCAGATAAGTTCCTTACAAGTGTTGAGACAGCCTGAGTGTGATCAGTTGTGTTCCCTGCTAAATTAAATCTCACAGAACAGCTGTATAAGTTACTTCCATTAACCCTATTCCACTTGATTTTCTAGTTTGTTGTTATACCGTTTTTACAGATGAAAATAACTATTAACAGTTGAAACACATTTACAGATTTTGTTGTGTACACAATTATTTATGCCGTTGCTATGCAATACCTTTTAGATGAGCTTTTTGAACTCGTTTAGTTTGTTTTCACTTTCATTTAAGGTTAAAAAAAAGGTTTAGCGATCGTTCGAACCAAAACAATATCACGGTTTTACTTTCTCTATTTTTAACGGGTCACTGACTGACTTAGACTCAGGCTGTTAAAATTCCTCATCAAGGATAACGTCGTCAACTCGATATTTAGTGATTCAATGACATGTATTTTTTTTGTTTCTGAGAAATTTCGTTTCTATTGTATGTGTTGCATTAGCTGCAATAAGTAATATGTTATGTCCATTGTCATTAGCTCATTCACGAGGATAAAATATCAAACAAAAGAGAACAGGATATTTTTGGAACGTGAAAATGCACATGAAAATGTTGTAATTGACGTTTTTGTTGGTAAAAGAAGTTAATATGAAATACAATTTGAAGTATTTGTGCATATGTTATGAGCATGGCGTTAGAATGGGTTACGACCTAACGATATAGACTTGTAACTCAGTGAAAGTTTTTGAGCAATCATGCGTTTTTTCTAAAATCTGAACACATCAGGGGCATAACTCAATAGTTTTAGGGGGGAAAGTTCTGTGGCGTTGCCAAAATAGTCAGTGCTCTGTCAGTTCATGTTGTAATGATAAGAGAAAAAAAAAGTCGCTGATTCTGTCACTCACTACTATTAATCACAGCAACCCAGGAGCCAAAGTGACGGATTGGGGAGGCCTGGCCTGGGGAGGGGTGTCTGTTCCCCTTTGAACAACGTTTGGGATTTTTATGGGTTGTAAATGCAAAATATTGCTAGATCTTTTCCTCCTATAATAGTATTCCAAAAGGCTGGACCTTTTATTAAGATTTTGATGTTTTCACAGATGGCTGGGGGATCCAGGCCTTTAAATGGCGTCCAACATAAGAGAAGCACATCTAGTACTATCTAAGTGGAGCGACACCATTAGTTGGCTTGGAGCGTCCAAGAAACATTTTGATATGGCCAGAAACTGCATTCTCCGAGGATTGTAAGCTGCATGTAACCAGCTTTAAAGCGAGATATCACGTCTGTTATCTCAACTTATAAAAAATCAATCCATAAAAATGGTACTACAGTAGTTGTTACTTGGGATGATATAAATATTCTAAACAATTATGCATTCGCTTTGATTTGTTCTTTATACCACACATTTATTAGGTCTTATCACCAAGGCCGAAACCCCATTTTTTTCCTCCGCAACTGATTTGGATATAAAAACAGTGTTGATTTATTGTCTATTGCTTTATTGTATTCTGAAACCTATGATCAAACTCGCCAAAAAAATTGAAACTCTGGATGAAAATAATTTAGGAAGATTTTTTTATCCGGCAGTTTTGCCCGACGACATTGATATGTTTACGTTGTAGGACATACCTTTTTGCGAGTTGAAGGTGTGTGCAGGGGTGGGGAGGGGTGGGGTTGAGCTATTGTTAAATGTCCCTGGGTTACGTCTGGCAAACGTATATGAGGACAAGCAAGGTAATACTCAGTTCAGCATTTATTCTAACAAACAGCACTTTTGACAACTTCTCATAACATTAATTTTGCAACGAAATAAAATGTGAAAGGAGAGATACAGACTCATAAATCGAATTTTTTCAAAAGTACATAATATATCCTATGTAGCATAATAGAGTTAATTTTGTGATTTGTTTCTAGTTCAGTAGTCACTTATTAAAACATTTGTATCG
Source organism: Stichopus chloronotus (assembly GCA_021234535.1). Lineage (NCBI taxonomy): Eukaryota > Metazoa > Echinodermata > Holothuroidea > Aspidochirotida > Stichopodidae > Stichopus > Stichopus chloronotus. The sequence continues at coordinate 3,658,092 of CM037842.1, forward strand.
TATTGTACGAATCATAATAAATAATAGAGCATAAATACATCAAAGAATCTGTTTTATAGTCAATAGCACTCCTTCAAATAACAAGGACTGACGAAAAATAACTCAACAAACTCAACAAAAACTTTCAAAAGAAACAAACAGAGTTACTTATTATTCACATATTTTGTGCGTATCACTGCATTTCTGTTTGTATCGAACTTACGACTTTCTGTATATGTATATTTCGAAGTTACAATGTCAACCGGCAGAACCTTTTAGTATCCAGCCACATCAAAAAGTAGTAACTCTTGAACAACTGTTCAAAATTTGCAGTAGTTGCTGTAGTCCCTATGTCTATCTAGAGACTTATCCAATCTAGTTTTTAGAAATAAAGAAAGTAATTTATGCTCAGGTTGAGTTCTATAGAAAGTTTTATCGTTATTATTGTGATAAGTTTAGTTAAATAATTTGAAATCATTGTTAGGAACATAGGTTTTCCAACTACGTAACCAATCTTTACAGACTTCAGTAAAGTGCAATCAATGTGTTCCTCATTAAATTGAATTGGTCATCTTTCGCACTGATCTGAAAAAAAAAAAAAACTTCCGCTTGCTTTGGTTGTGTAATACTCTACTTTTTCAATACAATGATATACAAGAACGTCGGGAAACATCTTCACTGTCGTTTTCATGGTACCTCAAATTCGGTCACTCCTGCTAGTAAGATGTATAGAATTATTCATTGCTCCTCGCTGTCGCACATTAAAGAATATTAAGTCTGTTCGCTGCTAAAGGTTGCAAGCGTCTTTGTTTAAGATACAACAATGCCGTAATTGTCTTATTCAACACTTGCACTTTATTCATTACCCAACTCTTTGTGAATTCATGAATAATTAAAGTTCCAAAATAACCGCGGTAGTATGTATACAGAAATAGTGTCTCAGAAGCCAGAGAAACTGCTGAACTAATTCGTTTGTATGATTCTACCATATGAGTTATCAACCTCCCTTCTTGACAGAAAGGGTTTTTTTTATTGTCGATAAAATATGATGCATGGACAAATACACAACTTACATTTTTCATTGATCCTTACTTTGTAATTCTTTCTTAACTTAAGTTACAATTGCTGAAAATACAAATATTCACAAATTTGACCGTGCAAATGCATTATCACAATTAGCAGTGTCTAATACGAGGCTGTATTCCCTGTGGAATCCGTTGGGACAGCCCGCAGTTGAAGAAAAATTGTTAGGAGTTGATTCACTGTAGGGAGGTGTCAAGAATTAAAAACTGCTTGGTTGTAGACATTATTATGCTAAGTAGAGTTAGAGAAACTCGTTATTGTCTGCAAAAAATAGGCCTATCAGAAAAGTCAGACACTTTTGTCTGAAGCAACTGAACAGGGTACAAAATATAAAAAGAATAAAGGTATTTAAGAAGAGGGTTTCTCAGGGAGGGGTCTAGAGAGACAACTACATCTAAAACTAAAGGTTAATCCGGTCATGAAGAGAACAGTTCTGACAGCAACGTTGAAGTACACAGATACTCAGTGATATACAATGCAGAATCGGAGAAGATCCAATCTATGGTAAAATTGCAAATGGCAGAAGACCCAATTGATGCGATTACTATTTGATCAACAACCATTTACTACCCTGTATGAATTTCCTAATTAAGGTATTAAGTTTAATGAAAAATTTCTACTGACTTTTACCAAACATTCAACCTTGTTTGCAACATTTTCTGACGTTATTAGTCGAGTTCAGGATAATTAGAGAAATGTTAATCAGGAGATGGAAGATAGTATAGTGTTCATAAGTCTTTAAACTAATCATAACGCAAGCAAGTTTTTATTCACCACTTCTGTGATACGTCTGTCAATTGGCATGACTAAAATCATCTGGTTTTATCCTGATGTACGTCCTTCATGACATACAAAAGAATTATAAAGAATAAAATGTGGTTCATAAGAAGCGTCTTTAGAAGCTTTCCTCCTACTGATGAGATACAGTTTCAGTTTCGACAAAACAAATGTGCACTAATAAGTTATAATGTACCAGTACTGAGTGAAAGATCTGCACATGTTTTAACATTATGCCTATTTTAATTAAGACTCATTGAGACGACGCATATGAATTCTCTAGGACACACCTTTAGCCTTCATGGTTATGGTTACTGTTGGTGTGATTAAAAAAGTTTACCAAACAACAAATCCTTCATTTTATGGAAGTAATCAGAATCAATCTTATGTAAATGATTTGCAGTACTCCTGCAAGTTACAAGTTTTAAAATGCCTTAAGGAATAGAACTTGCGCTTCATAACCACTCTGAGGTATGCCAAGTCTCAAGTATGGAAGTCTCTATCTTCTGATTGCTTCTTTTCTCAGTGTTTCTATTCTCAAACCTTGTTTGGGTATAATCATTCCAATTGAATGTAGATTACACATGAAACTCATCTCATGTGCTATATCTAGTCCACGAAATCAAAGAATAAGCCCGCCAAACAATATACATTCACGTTGTTTTTTGAAAGACAATCAAAAGCATTGCAGATAGATGTACTGTATTCAGTCACCCATACGCAAGCTAACGAAGCAAAATAAAGACGATTAAAATGGAAATCATTTGACCTTGACATTATTTGACCTTAAATTTTGTAACAAAGAAATTACACGCTTGGTACTGCCAGGACACACAGAGGTTCAGTTTTTATAATCAAAATTCATGTAATCAAATTCGAAAAATGGTGAAAGTGTATAATCATTTACTTTTTACTCTTATATAATCCTACAACTATCAACACTGTCAGAAGTTTGGGCAGAGCTGCAAACACTATTATTGGAAAAAAGTCACCCTTTTACTAACACCAAATCGGGTAGCAACTGGGTAAAAAGATTATTCTAAAATTTATTTACGTTTTCTTCACTTTCGGGTTCACCATAACTTTTGATGATGTGAAAAATATCACAATAGACACACAATGAAAGGATAAATCACCTTTTGCTCAAAACACGAAATAATTTCAGTCTCAGCTGACGTTTACGTCATATCTTTTTGAAGTCATCAAACATCCCATCTTGTATCCAATCTGCGAAGAAAAAATACTTACTGTAACGTTTACTTGAATCATTCATGTGTTATGAATGAGACTCGTTTGTGGTCTAATATTTAAAATCAAAAACTGAGTACAGGTACATGCTTGTATTCTCAGTTCTTACATCACGAATTGTGTAGAGGAAGAATTCTAATAACAGAATAGACATGCTGTAAGCGTTGCTACGTTTGTCTCAATAATGTTGCTTTCAAGTAAATCTAGTAATTTCAAGTAATTGTATGCTGTTAAGAACAAAGGGAACTTTGTAACTGCTAGAATTAATGTCAATATTCACAGCCTTGCTTGTAAAATGAAGATACATCACTAAACATTCTCTTGAGCACTACGGACAAGGTAAGTATACACTATAAAACTGAGGTAAACTAAAGAGGCAGGACTAAAACAATGAATAATTTCTTTATGTGAGACAATATGTTACAATGTAATGTTCGAACGGAATTTTTAAAAACAAATGAAAAGAAACAAATGAACGTATGAATGAATGTTTCAATCTTAAGTCATGTTCTAAGTTGAACTCCGGTTATTGCATTAAAAATCATTTGTCATTAACGATGGTGTATAAAAGCCAAATTGCCAATAAGCCAAATTGCTTTATGAGCTGTGTAACTTTAACATCCAGCCTTTGCTACGACCTGAAGCACACCTCTGCATAAAAAAAAAACAAAAAAAAAACATTTGGGGGAGCAACTAATGGTCAGCATCTATGTGTGTATGGCAGATACTTCGGTGTGGTAAGTTAAATCATTGTTGTAAACGTACAAAGTTTTAATATAGTTTGAAGTTAAGAAGAATTTAAACCTAGCAATTGCAACTCCAATTCTCCAATTACAGCCTGCATGTTGGTATCAAAATGCCACCTGACTATGGTTTGTCAGATTTCGTGTTTTATGTATATTAGATTCAGTGGTGTGCAAATGAGCGATTTATATGAATCTTGAAAAATTATGGGAGAGACATGCATTAATAAAGTGGAAAAAGTTTGCTTAGTTGAAAAAAATAAACAATGAAAGTATCGATATATCAGGTGTGAGACCCATAACTGTAAAGAATTTTGTTTTAAATTGAAGCTCTTATCTAGCAATGTATTGAAAGCTGTGCCTAAATTATTTGATTCCATTTTAGTGTTTTCAGTTTATTGTTTATGTTTAATATGTATGTTTATGTATACTTGTAGAATTAGTCTAAGTTGAGACGTTAGATCCTTTCATGCCCCATCCTGGTCTGATTATAATTACGTGAAGGTTTTATAATTATGTATTATGTGTACATCAAATTTACTTGCAACTAACATTTTCCTATTTAAGGTAGAATTCTACTTGTTCAACAAGTTCCAGCAATGGAAAACACAGAATACCCACCATACATGTCAGTACTAGTAATGAATAAGACGTTTATTGTTAGTGTTTCGTATTCCAAACCACCCTTTGTAACTATTCAAAGTGGAAGTCTTAAAGAGTTTTCCATGAATTTGCATGCTATTGCACAGCAGTTGACTTACCTTGTGGTTTTTGCACTTTTATAAAACAACTGTGGGATTGTTCACTTAGCCGCTGATATGTATTGCTACTGAAGTGAGTATCATGCATCTTCCTTAGGAGAAACATTAATCCATTGCATGTAGACGGGATGAAAAAGTAACCAGCTATTTTATTAACATGAACTTTTTTTGATATACATGCTTTGCTTTTTCCCTATAAAAAGAAGCACATTGTGCATAATATTACCGTAATTAAAAAAAACAAGAAATACACGAAGACGCACACTGATTCTAATATCCTTTTATTGACTGAAATAATATCAGCTTGGAGTGGGTGATGAAGGTGCCATCATTAAAACTGTTGGATCGTCCACCTTTGAGAAGTATTTGAGACATTAAGCTTAGAATTTTTAGTAACAGAAAATATAAATACTCATGAAGGGATCCTATTCCATGTTGATCATGGAAGAACACCGGGGAATTTCGCCTACCCCCAGGAGGCCATTGAAAATCCCCATCCGACGGACGAGAGTGTACCCCCAGTCTTTAGCCACTGTCCCGAAAATTGAGAGGGGTGGAGGACTTGCCCAGCTTATCAGCCCATTAGCTGTGCCTTGCAATCAGAAGCAGGAGACACATGAATCGGACAAACGGAGCCCAAATTAAAATCACTAAGTAACCTCCTCAGTACCACTGTCAACAGATTTATTGATCAAGAACATTTAAATCCTCAGAAAATGTTGAAATGGTTCCCCCGGGATTTGATCGTGGGACCTGGTGAAAGCAAGACGGACGTCCTTACCACCAAGCTAACAACCCCCAGGAAGTTCATGGATGATGAATTTAATATCGAGATTGACCATACAAATTTGCCATATATACTGGAATAAAACAGGAATCTATACGGCATTTAACGTTTAGAACTGTAACATTTTCGTCACAGCCAGAACATATCTTGAATTTTTTCTTCATAAAATATTTAGTGTATATTTACTTTTACAAAGTAATTGGGGATAGAATTTTAACACCTCTTTAAGTTTGTTTGCTACCGGCACGTGTGAACTACATGAGAATTACAGAATTACGCTATTCAATAGATACGCCAATATTTCACTGAATTACGGACTGTTTTTACTGTTTATTAGTCATCATAAACAATATAGCATTCCTGCTCGTACCTTTCAAACACGTGACGGGTTCTTTCGTTCAGGTTATCTCCAGTTACACAGCTTCAATAAGTCTGGAATTTTGACAAATAATTGTGACATAGATGGTCACCAGTATGACATGTCTGTGATAGCTATAACCCTTGTTTCGAAGATTAAAAATTTACATATCTTTGATGCACAAAACGGTGCCTTTTAAAGAAGCGGCTGTTGTTTTGTATAATAGGCTAATGCATACTTGTATAAGCTGTCAGTATGAAAACTGTAACTGTATCGTCTGAGCCGTAGTACCGACTTCCGCAGTACTGTAAACAACGGCGCGGCAATGACGGCAAGCCACGTACGTAATATATACAGTGAATGTTCATCGGATGATTCGTATCCACAGAGCACAGTTTGCACTCTGGGCATACTATGTGCGAAGAGGCACTAACTGTACAGCAGAAATCGATGCGGCCAATTCCTGACGATTTATTTGTCCTTGTAAAATGTGTATTTTGGTCTAAAAAGTGTCTTTAGCTCTTGAATATGACGAGTAAAAGTATTTTCCAACTTGTCTTGTCAACAGAAATTGTCGAAAGGGGTTTAAATTTGTTTTTCAGTTGCAAAAGAGTAACGTTCAAAGAACACACATGAAGACATGGACAACTCGCCCATGTAAAACAAAACAGCTTAACACTTTTCAGCGCCTTTGTGAAGATAACTCGGCATGTACTATTTGTCTATACACTTCAGGCAACTCGGCGTCCGAAGTTGACCATTAAGACAGCTCGTCACATACGGCATCTCTGTGGGTGGAAGACAAGTCGCCCTCGTATGAATCTGCAGTTTTGTATAGCCTACCATTCGTAACACTTCTCTCGTGTTCAGTGGAGATTGGCTACTGGATATAAAATAGGAAGGCACATCCATGTTTTATTCTACTAAAAAGACCACTTGGATGGGAGGGGTTTCTATTGGTTTTTTTCTTTCATTTCTGAAGCATAGGCTGAGCACAAGCTAGGGGCATGACTGATTTTATTTAAGCTCGTCCCTTAATTAATTCACTTGTGGTCTGTGGTAACTGAAAAGATGAACCAGAATATTTTTGCAGATCAGTCAGCTGGACATAAAGGGTGTACAAAAGTTATTAACATTAGCCTACTCCCTTATTCCAAGGAATAAACTTAGCTCGGAAGCAAGTGACTGAGCAGCCTAGTGAATGAAGGACCTGTAAGAGCAGGCTACCTGACACACTCTAAAAAGAGACTAGACTTGGGCGGGCATTTTACTTACTTGCATTATGTTTATTTTTGCTCTAACCTTTTTCTTCCCTTTTTTGTCCACATATACAGTTGTTTTAATTTACAGCTAACATATATAGCTATAGGAGCAAAGATTGCTATTTCTCATTTAAAAAGGGAGTAAAATTTGGGAAAAGACAGACTGGAACTGTAGCCATAGTTGCATCTTTGGAATTTCCTTCTGGAAATGTCACAATATCCCACTTTACCGTCCGAGGTGAAGGCAATGTACCATGATATGCAAACTAAAAAGTCTTAACAAAGGTGAAAGAAGTGCTTCTTGTATAAAATAAATATAGGACCTATCCAGTCTCGGCTTGTCAAAATATTAACAATAACACTCGCAGAAACTAGTACCTCTGAGTTTACTAGTACAGTACACGAAAAGCAAAAAACATAATAAATTCTCTCATGCACTTCTTCTTCAAACATTGAAAGGAACTACTGTTCTACTAACCATTATTCCACTCACAACTTCAATCACATTTTACTTTTCCAATTTCTCTAGGCATTTGACAGTCTTTAATTTTTATCAAGTATAATAAAGAATGCAGCAAGTCAGGTTGACAGTAGGCTATTGCTTTCCATAGTTTTGCTTGGCTCGTTGAACCCAGAGAGGTATGTAGAACAGTATGGTGATCTAAAATAGACATTTTGTTTCGAAATGTTCAGAGTTTATGATGATAATTGAAAGTCAGAGGACAGTTTGTAGTTGAAATGAACCTGGAGACGTGGCTGCTGATGACTTCAGACATGAATACATGATCAAATCTGGTGAAAAAGTACAGGAAAGAGCTCACAGCCAGCAGCACTATGCATCTGAGCATGACATCCCTTGGGTTTCTCACTGAAAAAAAAAAAAAAATCAGTTTCAAGTTGGGGTGAATGTCATCATTAACCCTAAGGTAATTGCAAGCAAACTGTAGCATGGTAGGCATATACTTCTAGTAGCCTACGGTAGCCTACTACCCAAGATTGGCATCATGCATTCAACGTTTTTTACGTTTTGGCTCCAACAGTATGTCCCAAACATATTTGAAGAATCTAGACACGGCTTGCATCTTCTTAAATATATTTATGTGGCCCTATCTGTTAAAAACAAACATCGAAGTTCCCCTTCTACTACGAACCGACGGTCACAAAAGAACATAAATAACTTCCCCATTACACGAACTCATAAACAGTGTGGTTAAGATTTTCGTAACCACTTTTCCAGTTATTATGTATATCTAACTGCTTGGGCAATTATACACATTAGTCAGAAAGATAAACCAATTTCAAGGAAAGCGTCTTGACATTCGCGATTGAAATCGGCGGTCACGTAAGTTTACGATCGCACATTGAAAGTTAATTGATTGGAGTTACTGTTGTAACGAAATCTCGTCTCATTGCAGAGTAAAAGTAAAACTTAAGGCAGAAGAAAAAGCCTCCTTATAGTGCATCATTAGATTACTGATGAGACGTCAAACAAATCTCATGCTGCTCAAGTACCGTATGCACAATTTAAGTATTCGTTTTTATTTTGTGATAACATGAACAACGGTTGAATCGTTCGTCATGTTACATAGAAATTACATAGAGGGTAGTTTCCTCTCCCCTGTGAATACAACGTGTGTTAGCGTACTTTTCTTTTACAACCAAAACATGAACTAAAAATTTGTTCTTAGTAACAGTAACCAAGCCAATGCTGCAAAAAGTTCAAGGCTTCTTACAAGCAAACAAAGTAACCCGAAATCACCCTCAGCGTTAAAGTCTGCCAGTAAGAGTTTGCTGGAAAGCTTTTTATTTTTTTGTCAATCTAACATGATTAGAAAATGTCCATAATGTTTCATTTCTTTTATCACGCTTGTACTAACGTGCTGCAGAGAATATCTGCCAAAGCTAGAGCGTATTGCTCTTCACGGAGCCCTGTCTTATTTCTTGTTTATGCCTCTCATTGAAATTCTCCTTCGTCACCATAGTACACTCAGGTATTACATGGATTACATGATTTACCTGCTTCAGTACACATTGTATTTATGGAGGGTGAAGACTTCTTTTCTGTCTTCTCTTTTCTTTGAGACAGTGAAGTTAAAATAAACGTTCTTGCAAGGAAGTTGTACATTCACATACTCGGTTTCAGTTGCCACAAATAATGGTCTATTATCATTTATTATAATGAATAGGTAAATTTATATAGCGCACTACCATTAACTCCATCCCATTGACCCAATTGCTCGTTTAATTGTGGAATTACTTAAGTATTCTTTTCAAATAATGAATCTTAAAAAGCTAATCATACACAACGTTTGAAGAGCACCAACTTAGCCAAATACGATTAAGTAATTTCAGCTGAAATTGAGCTTAAGATTTGCAAGTCATACGTGAAATTTCCGATTATGTTACAGTAGCTTGGGGCCATGTACACTTTTAAGTAAGTGTATTTGTAATACGTAACAAGACAGAACACGGACATTTTAAATTTTGATCTACTAATTCATATACATTTACTGCAATATAACTGTCAGCTTCTTTCGGTTTCATTGTTTCATTGTTAGTGTCACCCACAATACTTCATTGTCGTCATGTATCACGAACATTTTCAAGTGCCAGCTCACTTGGATAGCAGACTTATAATTATTAACAAACTGCACAATTATATATCGCTAAGTGTCACGCTTTCTTTTATCTTTAAGTACTTTTTATTGGCTTTGTTATGATATAATTCATTCCAAATTCAAGCTGAAGCTAAACGACCCCGTGCACTTTCACCTTAGTGAACTATCGGAGAGTTCTTGGATCCAAAATCACACAGGCATACATACACGCAAACGCAAAATACATATTGACATTTATTGCATCAGGTGATAAGTGCGTTGCTGTCAAGAAAGTGGGAACGGGGCTATCAAGGTAAATTGCAAATATAATATAATATATGTATATTGCAAATATAATAGCAATACTTTTGGGAATATAACTAGTTACTTCGGCCAGATATTAAGGGAGATGTTGCGTATGCATATTATGTACCATGCAGCTTCATAATTTGTCCAGTCTGTTCCATTACACTCTTTTGATCGTGAGCCTGCCGAACGTGGAATGTATACTAATATGTAATTCTATATATATTTATGCGCACAGATTATTAGAAGCAGTGCTTTATAAATGGTTACGTGTGATTGAAATCTTTTAGGAACAAATTGTACATGGCAAATAAAGGATAATTCCAGACTGTAGGAAATCTGCATTACTAACTTTATTTCTTCATCGGAAAGAATTAATCTGAGGCTGAACTAAATGGTATGTTGTCTCTGAGATGAGTCTAATTTTCATCATATACACAGAAAACACGTACGGGGTATCAGTGAATAAAAAGAACTGTGTACGCATGGATGCAACTGTTTACTGTTCTTGGTGAACAGTTGAATTTTTTTACCTGTAAATAAAGTATGGGACTAAATTGAAAAAAAAAATCTTTTAAAAAAATCTTTTGTCAAACAGTTGCAGATTTCTCCATACAATTTGCTTAACTTGTCTCTACGACATGCTTTTGAGAGGTGCCTTCTTTGGAACAAATAAATTATTGTACACTCAAGCGAATGTGGCCTTCGTATAGGCTTGCTAAATAAATAAAAATACTATTTACAGTGAAATGCAAACAATTATTAAAGTGATTGCTGGAATGTGTCACGTTATGCAAATACAGATAGTGTTGTGAATTTCATTTTTGAGAACAATGTTCCTTTAACAGGTTCTCTAGAAAAAATGCAAAGGCATCTCTTTGGACAGAAGTAGTGTAAATGTTATATGTTCCATGTTTACCATTTACACGCTACTAATAATCTTAACGAAGTTTCACTTCAGCACCTGTTTGCCACTCTTTTCATGGTATTCTTCTACGCACCTACAGGGAATATTTTTATTGTTTACATTCCACTCTGGATTGTACGCCCTTAGTGACATAGCAACGGCCAAGGTCAATTTGTAGAACAAAGTTTGTTTACATTCTATTTGTCTTCATATGCAAATGCGTGAGATGGTCATTGTTATTTTTCCTTTGAGAGAGATCAAAAGAGTATCCAGAAATGTTTTAGTGTAATTGTTCACAACAGATTTAACTTTATTCCTTTTACAGAGTGAATGTTGAAAGACAAGTAACGTCAACACGTAATGTGAACATTTTCGTGCAACACTACATGAAATTGTAAATATACTGTGCATCTGATGATCTGTGTGTTCACATGTCAGGGGAAAACGATGTTACGGGTCATTGCGTATTTTCCTGGGTCCATCTGTTCGTGTGTGACCACTGTCTTCAGTCGCATACTTTATTATCTTAGTGAGTGTGTGCACTTACAACGTAATAGTTAATTTTCTATTTTTCTTGTTCCTTGAAATCTTTGATTCACATGTGATTATCATTGACTGTGATGTTTCTGACTTCCCCATCCACTGTCCTGCCTCTCCCAGTGTGTACAAATCATTTACTGTGCAAGAGCTCTTACTTACATGATGTATTACTGTCATATATCATATTTCATATACATTATTTCATGCTGCATTCACAATTTCCTGTTGTTATGGTTCCTATATTTTAATGAATGTTGACATGCATCACATTTTTTAGTAAAATTTTGGTTACTGCGTAAGAAAATTTTAAAGGGGAAAAGTGATGTTGTATAGAGATGGTCATTCTAACCCACCGTACGCAAAAGGTCGTACAAAGTTCAGTCTTCAGTGTTTACTCCAGCTTTTTTAACCTTTTCTTTATTCCCCTCAGGCAGTCAGATTGGACAAGGCAATACTTAAAAATAGAAAACATAGACTCTCTTCTCACAAACGTTGCGCAATACTTTGCTGATTGGTAGATTACGGATAGCGACCATCAGCATATGTCGTCATAGACAGTCGTTGTCCTGTGATTGGTCAACCCTATCACATAGATCACGTGAATATAGAACCAAGCCAATTTGCTACGACACGAGGTTACACTGTAAAACCCAACTACAGTGATAAGTGACTGTTACTCGGTCAGAATGTGTTGTTCTTACTTAAAAGCAAAAGAACTGTTGATTTCACTCGAAATAAGCAAGTAGATGCATCAAAAGTACAAAGAACTGAACTTTTCATGTCAACGTAACTCGCGCCAGAGGTTAATGTAAAATCAACAAATGTAAACGACTGGGAATGGCAGGTTAACTGCAATAGAGAGCAAAGGTCACACAGGGCGTGCACATTCGCGCGTAAGTGACGACCAAGTCCTGGCAGTCAAATCGAATGAATCAATGAGTATCAACGATTTTGAAAAGCCATCCAGACGTTCAAACAAGGTGAGCGTAAAGTCGAAAAACAATCCTTATTTCTTCTATCTTTACTAACAAAGTTTGAGGTAAATTGCGAAAGGAATGATTGCAAAATCTGAGTAAAACCTTAGGGCATCCCGTACGTAGTGAATTCGCACCGCGTTGTGTGTTTGATGTATGGAATAATGATGCCACTGACTAATGATACACATAACACTAGGCCCACTGAGAGATATGAAATGATACGGTGTAACGGTTCCGAACTAAAATACGGATAGCCTTTGTAGAAATAATCCTGCCATACTAACTAATAAAGCTGACTGACCAAATGGCTAAAAATGGATTGGCTGGCATGAAACTTGCAGAAAAGGAACAAGTGTACAGTATATGTTTTAATGATAATATCAAGTGGCCCATAGGCTGAACTTTACTTTGCCATGTAACGAACAATCACAGGCGTCGGCCACGTTGTACTAGCCTAGACCATGTCCTATATATACTGAAAAAAGGTCTGTAAATTTACAAAAAATAAAATGAGATAAATAAGGATTACAGAAATTGTCTGGAAACTAATAACCAGAACATTTCTGTATTCTTTTTGTATTTCTTTATTTTATAATCTGTAAATTTACATTTTACAATTCACATTTCAACAGTGGGTAATATATCTACAAGGTAGGACACTCATTCTAACCGTACTTGAAACCTGGCCTATTTTACATCCTTATGCCTACAAACCCTCGATATCACGTTGTTCGATGTAAAGTATTAGCACTCTTTACGCATCTGCGACCTCCAACGTATTCATAAAATCACTCTTAAACCGAGTTATTAGTATGAATTTGTCATTTGAAAGGCAAGCGGTCTGGGCAGTCTGCGTGGCTGGCAATACCCTCCTATCCATGGAATGCAACGAGCATAAGGTACAGAGCAAACGTTGGCTGCGCAGGTGAAGACCAGCGCTTACACACTTCCCAATTCATGTGCAAGAAGTGTTGTGATTGGCCAATAGTCCAAATAGCAAGGAGGCAATAATTTGCCATATTGTACTCCTTTTCCACTCAAATATGTCGTCACTTTTGAGACGGTTGAGACTGTCGATCATTCTATAGACTTGATCATCATGTGTTTGGTAAAATGCACTCCAAAGAGTCCAAGTAGGCTAGTTTGCTCGTTTAACCATTGAGCAATCACAACGCTCCTCCTGGCTTAGCTGTAGCAAATCTGGCATGTTCATTATGAGTGGCTCATTTGATCAAATTTTGCTTAACCGCTTAAAAATATATTTCATATACAGTAACATTGTTGATCTGTAGGGGAAAAATAGGAGAGGAGTCATCCTCACGACCCACCCAGCAGAAGTTCCCCAGTACTGACACTGTTTTGAAGAGAGTTCATTAAGTTCTCTTTCAATGCTTTACAGGATACCACTGCAAAGAGGAATGCGGTTCTGAAGTGTCTTCCAATTTACTTCAAAGAACAGATGTTCTATCAACATGTTGAGGTGAGAACTTCTTAACATTTGCCTCAAGATGATGCCATGAAGATACCGATCTCACCTTTTCACAGTGATGACCATCCCGTTCATCGTATGACAATTTCATGACCACTTCAAATATTAGCAAATTTACCTTACTGTAGCTACATTGAAGGCAGACCAAATTCCTCCGAGATGAAGAGAGTGACAGTGCATGTTGAGTTATCGCTACTATTTCTCCCTTAGAGGTGTTTCATATGGCTAATCATCTCTAAACCGGTGAACTGTTAATCATATCCTTTGGGCTTCATATCCTTTTTCAGTACAGCCTATCCACTTCCGCTAAAACATGTATTGATGAGCATGAATGTTCTGTGGAGGATTCTGGATTGACTCCCTGCAGAAAATGAAAACTCCTTAAGGAAAATGCTGTTAGCCTGATGTACAGTAGTATCTGTATTCTAATACACACTCTAAACTCACAATGGTCAAATACGTGACCATAGTCGTACGTCATTTGAAAGTGACCATAGTCTTGTCAGTATTTGAGTAGAGATGCTGTTAAGTCATCAGTGATTTGAGGTATTTAACAATGCACAATGGTCAAACAGCACTAGTTGGAAAACGGACTTCTATACGTAAGCCGTACGTGAGAGAGAACGACTACGTATCACCGTACAGCTATACCGTATTCGGATACTGCCCATGCGTCAGTACAAATTCCCGCATGCATGCATGTCATTTGCGCGTCCCCGCGAGGAACGAAAGGACTGTGGTCCAAACGAAAGAGAAATTTTTTCTACTACAATTCTAGCAACTATCTTTACTGTTTTCCTATGGAACCGACAGAAAATTTCGTGAGAGCGAAGCTGGAAGAATGGGGTTTGGCTGTGCTCTTCAAGGCATTTGAGGGTAACTTTATTTTTAAACTTTCCAATTCCACGCCTTGTATGAATAAGCCAAGCACTAACGTTAAATAAAGCCTAGTGTTACATTGAAGCTACATGTACAGTACAGTATGTTCGAAAAGTTCCCACTGCTGTGTGATAGGATAGTGTAATTAGGCTGATAAGCATTGGTATAATTCGGCTGTGTTCGTTTCGTATCATACATCATGGCCCCGCATACCACCACACAACACAGCCCCATATAAACGAATTATATTCAATGAACTCAAGAAAATGGTCAAACTCAAAATCTGTTACCAGTAAGGCCTAAAGACAAGGCTGGGGCTAGTTTCTGCCCCTCACTTAGGCTACCACCCCAAAAATGTATTAAAGGGCAGAGCGTGATGTTCGAACTTGTGTAGGCCTATGTTTGTAATAACTTTAAAATGCTATTTTCCAATCCAAGTTCAAAGCAGCAGTGAAATTTACGTAGGCCTAGCCTACCCTAAACCACAGGCGTTCGAAACTTATAGCCTATACTATAGCCTATACTATACAGGGATGAAATTTATCGGTCGTCCGAGACGACCAAAATTTCTGTAGGAAGACCAAAGTTACTACCTCAGGTTGTCCTTTGGACGACCAAATTTTACCCCTGGTCATTTATATTATGACACAATTCGTACAACTCAACACTGAGATGCAACCAAAATATTTAACATGCATGAACTCCATTCCAAAACATCTGTCTTCTTGCACAAAAACCGCCAAAACAACCTGAAATCCACGGTACGTGAAAAGTCAAACAAACAGCCTCAGTGTACGATCATGTTTCAACTGATTTTACCGTACCAGACATGCACATACTGTACACAGCAAGTACCAGATAGATGACTCGCAGTCGAAGAATTCCGCCATATGTGGCCATATTTTGATTTGAAACAAACATTATATTATACAGAGATTTTCTTCTACATGATATACACTTTACAGCATCAGTGATTCTAGATAATGACATTTTTTATTATCGAAGTGAAAAGGTGGAATTTTACCAGCCTCCTTCTGGAAAACCCCCCCCCCCCCTTCCATTTGGAGAAACCCTGAGCATTACTTTTAAGTTACAAGTCAGTGTATAATTTAGCTGTGGAAAGTTTCAACCTGTATAAGAAAGACAAATAAAAACATGGTCTTGACTGTGCAAAATACACATTTTGCACATTTCTTGTTTTTATATGTCCGTTGTGGGGGACGACCAAATTTTTGGGAGGACGACCAAATTTTTGCAGCTGGTTGTCCTTGGGACAACCATTTTCAGTTGCTTAAGGATCATCCCTATATATATATATATATATATATATATATATATATATATATATATATATATATATATATATATATATATATATATATATATATATATATATATATATATATATATATATATATATATATATCTATATATATATATATCTATATATCTATATATCTATATATCTATATATATATATATTACGGAAAGGTAGGAAACTGTAACTGAATATACACCACCTTGCCTGGCTTTTACACTCTTATTCTTACCGCCGACTTTCGATGACTTTGAATCTCTTCTAGCCCTTGAACAGTGCTGTGTATTCCGTTACACTCCATTCACAGCCCTTGTGCACTGTGTACAAATTTTTCACATCTCCCGGCCATAATGTCCGGGGATCTCTCACACCTTCAAATGACACTATTTTCTCACCAAACTTTCTTCATCAACTGTCTTTCACACGATACATCTAGCGATAATACTCCTACCCTGGCAAACTTTTTCATAAAAATGCGATTTGAGGCCGAAGTTAGGTTCCATGTTGTGGTCAATGGCAAAGCATGTAAGTTTACGGACATCATATGGGTGACTTACATTTTACGCATAGGTATAGTATACATACACAATACATTTGGAAGTACATGACTTGACTGCGTTTAGCATATGTGCGTGTGTGTATATGGTTAATACTCATTGATGAGTGACAACAGTCACCAAGAGGATTTCTTCACACTAGCACAGAACAAGTATGGAAATCCCCTAGATCACTGACGTCATACTACTATGCACATGTATACACATGTACATATATTGCCTATGGCATGTACGATGCATTGACGTACTTCCAAGAATGAAAATAAGCTACGCAGCTTAAGGATTATTATTATTATTTGCTATAATGCGCTGTGATTGGCTTTGGTTTATTACTCTGAGCCAAACACAGCGCATTGTAGCAAATAATAATAAGCCTTAAGCTGCGTAGCTTATTATCATTCTTGGAATTCCCCACGTGGCTTTACACAGAAACACGATACAGCAGGAATAGCTAGTAGTAAATGTATTTCCACTTGATCCAAGTTTATCCTATATTCGGGAAAAATCTGTGGGCGTCATCCGAAAATTTTGGAAAGGGAAATAATGCAGAAACATTTCAAAAACCTAAAAATGGTACATTAATAAGCCGTTTTAGTAACATAAAAACACACTTATTGAAAATATCAGGTCACACCGAGCCAATTGTAGGAAAATTTGTTTTACATCTGAGGAGAAATGAATTCAGAGTGTGGAAACACTGTTTAGTATTGTGCTCTGTTGCGACTGACAGAAGAGGTTCACTCAAATGAAATTCTACCGACATTTTCATATTTTTCTACCACTTACGACTAATGTTTGGCCCAAAATTGTACTTTCAACAAATGGTGGATGCCTTGTCGTGGTATATGAAGAGATTCAAAGTCATCGAAAGTCGGCGGTAAGAATAAGAGTGTAAAAGCCGGGCAAGGTGGTGTATATTCAGTTACAGTTTCCTACCTTTCCGTAATATATATATATATATTTAGTATATAGTATAGGCTATAGTATAGGCTATATGTTTCGAACGCCTGTGCCTTAAACCTAGTCTGCATTTCATGCACTCAGAACCAAATATCTTCGGCGTAGAGGACAGAAATAACTTGGCGTAAGGATTCACTGAGTTGGCGTACAACCTATCAATTGACTATTGTGCTCTAAATCACACCTGTGTTACGTTGAACCTGTGTTACGTGAACGCTGACACCTCTGCATAACTTTTGGGTCAGCTTTACATGAAATAGCATAACATAACAAGTTTAAGGGCAAAGGAGGGCAAAGCCCCATAAGATGCCATGAAATCCAGACCCAAAACAAAATCCAAACCATCCTAAAACCAAACGAAGCCCAGAAAAATCAGATTCTCCCACAATTAGAATAAAATTTGTCAATGTTAATTTTGAAGCAATTTACAGAATTGGAATTAACAACCCACTCAGGTAGACTGTTCCACTCATTGACCACTCTATGAGAGAAACTAAACTTCCTAAGGTCCAGACTAGCGAAAGGTATAACCAACTTCCTACTATGGCCTCGAACAAATGCACCCTGGCCCTAAACTACAGTATAAAACAGTAGCCTAGGAAAGTCCCAAAAGAGCACCTAAAATTGTAGTGTTAGTGTAAGTTGTAAAATTAATTTGTAAAGATGATGCAAATCACAGTCCTAAATTATCACCAAAAGTTTTTAGGCCTAGGTGGAACGGGTACCCGGTTGTTTCGCCCCCTTGCCAGTTCGCCCCCAACCAGTTCGCCCCGTCATTTTGCCCCCATGCCAGTTCGCCCCAAAGTGGAAGTCGTTTCGCCCCCAAAGTGGAAGTCGTTTTGCCCCCCAAATTTTACTTACTGGTACTTTATTTCTTGAAAAGAGAGTTGCTTCAATTACATTCTTTGAAGGAAGTTAGTTGTGAACGCAAACTGAAAAAAAAAATGAGAAGATATTTTTTTTTGGGGGGGATACGACTCCAGAAAAGAGAGTTACTTAAATTGCGTTCTTAAAGGAAGTTATAGACGCGAATTGAAAAAAATATGAGCCATTGCAGCATCTTGTGCTAAGGACCCCCGCAAAAAAAAAAAAAATAGAAAGAAATGAGCCATTGCATTATTCTGTGAAAAGGACACAAAATGATAAATAAAAATAGGAGGTAAAGGCCACTCAAAAAAAGAAGTTGCAATAAAAATATATGAGCCTTTGTAGCATCGTCAAGTTATGCTAAGGACACAAACTGAAAAAAAATATGGATGTGGGAAAAATACAGTATAAACCACAAAATAGTATGAGCCTTTGCATCCTTTAATGCAAAGGACAATAAAATTTACAAAAATACCAAAAATAACAAGGTTATATTGCAAAAAATTAGGGGGCGAACTGGTCACTACTTGGGAGAGAACTGGTAGGTCTTTGGGGGCAAACTGGTAAATCGCTTGGGGGCGAACTGGTTATTTTGGGGCGAACTGGCAAGGGGGCGAAACGACAGTAAACCGTGGAACGTTACGTAGTTGTATCCATAACATGTTGATTCATCAAGCTTTCTTCCTACCAAAATTACCACTATCGAAACATTTTTTCGAAGTGTTTCATGTTTGAGTTCACAGTGCTTACACAGAATGCATCGCAGAGCAATCCAGCTTTGAATTCTGTCATTTTTGTTTATCTGTGCCATTTCTATGCACTTAAAAAGCACTGTCAATAAAATAAAACATGAGTGTGCATACGTGGTGATGTTTTAATGGGATTTACTGTGTGTAAAGTATTGTTTCACTGTGTAAATTTTAATAGGATGTTCGTTGGAAAGTTTCTCTTGCACTCACAGTTAACGCTATGGAGAAGCTTCCTTTATCTCAACCGTGTCAGGAATTGTTGAAGCAACTTGTTAACTTATGACTTGTGGTATAATCCTGTGAATAGAAATCCAACCAAAATTTGTTTCAAATTATTTCATTTCTGCAGTTTCTCATAGAAGTTAGACAAGCAGCTTTTTCCATCTTGCAATTAAGTGAACAAAAAACACCCACTTAAGAGTCTATGATGCTGCTTGTGGTAAGATACAGTATCAGTGTTTAATAATTAGGCAGAAGAGGGAAATAATATATGACGCCCATTTTGAAAATAGTAATTTCCAGTATGCACAAAAAGAAATGAGATATGGCATGGTTCTTGCAGAACATGTCAGGTAAGAAGAGTGTAAAAAAGGGCAGTTTGCCACTTGGTTTTCATGCACTTGTGTAATATAATATCACTAAATTAATTTTCCTGTAGATAAATTGACCTACTTGCACCAGTTTATGTAGGAAAAAATTGAATCCTGCTCACATTCATAAGTCTACTTTGTGTTTGTTGATACTGGTATTAAAGTTTGCTGAAACTGGTTCTAAGGTTTGTATTTCTGATAAACAGTGTAGACATATTGTATTTCCTTTAAACTTTCAGAAAACTGCATTGCCGACAAGGAGTCATTTGAGCTCCTTAATGATGATGTGCTCAAGGAGCTGATTCCAAAAGTTGGGCTTCGATTGCAATTTACAGCCAGGTTGAACTCACTCCGAAAGGTACTGTAAACACATAACATTACTCCGGTGTACTTGTTTTAGTTGCTGCGGTAGGCCTACATCATAGCTATGGGGTTCACATGCCCAGTTTGTGAGCAACATGTTCCTGGCAATTCGAATAGCCTTTTCCATCATTTGCGTTTGATACATAACCTGATTAATGGGGGGTTGTTTAATAAAACAGTTTCTTGTGGTCAAGAAGGATGTTTGCGTACTTTCCACCACACATGGAGTTTGAAGAGACATTTGAATTCACAACACCATGGACTCATCACTGAGGAAAGAAATGAAGTTATATTGGAAATGGGTGGTGAAAATAATGATGATGATGATGATGATGATGATGATGATGATGATGATGATGATGATGATGATGGTGATGATGATGGTAGGGATGATGAAGATGATCTCTGTGATATTGAAGGCAATCCAAACCATGTTGGAAATCATGCAGAGCATTTCTCTCGCCAAGAATTAAAGCAAAGGGCAGTGAGCTTAGTATGTGCTTTGAAGGCATCCAATAGTGTAGTTCAAAGCACTGTGGATCTTGTAGTTGATCATGTTTCTGATCTCTTTGAAGATGCTGTGGGATATCTAAAACAGAGAACTTCTTATGCTGCCACAGAGTTGGGAGTTGATGGTGAAAACGTTATATTTCAGGAGTTGCTAGAGGATATGTCTGCTTTAACTAATCTATTTGAAGAAGTACGAACTCTGAAAAAGCAGAATAAGTACTTTGAAGATTCCAAATACTTTGTCAAACCATTGGAGATTCCTATAACAATCGGCTATGCACCAAGGTTAGCAGCAGACTCTGGAGCAGTGCGACAGGTGCCTGTAGATCTAACGTTTCAGTATGTACCAATTAAACAAGTTATAAAACTTGTTTTAGAGTCTCCTGGGTACATGGAGAGCATTCTGCAATGTAATGTTAGTGAAGATGGCATTTTGAGAGACTTTGTTGATGGTAGCTACTGCAAGCAAAGTGCTCTCCTGAGTAGTAAATCTACTGTCAATATTTTACTGTTTATTGATGATGCCGAAGTCACCAATCCATTAGGTGCCAAGGCAGGCTCACATAAATTGGGAATTTCTTCAAATAAAAATCTTCCTGCAAAATTTTCATCTTCGTTGAACAATTGTTTCCTCATTGCAATTTACAAGTCATGTGATGGGAAAGATTTTGGTTTGGATGAGATAATATCTCCAGTTATTCGTGACATGAAGTCATTACAAGAATATGGGATCTTCATTGATTCAGCTGCATTCACAGGTGTGATTCATGTATCACTCGCCCAGGTTGTCTGAGACAATCTGGGTATTCATGGTTTGTTTGGATTCTCCGAAGGATTCACAGCAAACTACTTCTGCAGTAAATGCAAAGGACATAGAGATGTTCTCAGGAAACAAACCGTGGAAGATGTGACAATATTGAGAAATACTGATAATTATGAGGAGGATGTAGCTCGACAGAACATTGGGGAAACTGGCATAAAGCGGCCAACTCCACTCAATGAACTCAAGGATTTTCATGTTACTGTTAATTATGCCCATGGTGTGATGCATGACATCTTAGAAGGTGTTTGTCCACTTGAATTCAAACTTGTTGTAAAAGCCCTTATAGATGAAGGCAAATTCTCTTTGGCAACATTGAATGCTCGTATCACAAGTTTTGACTATGGATTTGCAGATTCCTCCAACAGACCCCGTGTCATTCCACAATCTGCAATTCAAAACCCTGATGGGTCTGCAGGTCAAAATGCTAGTCAGATGTGGTGCCTCATTAGGAACTTTCCACTCATGATGGGTGACTGTGTAGAAGAAGACAACCAGTACTGGGAGTTAATTCTGCTGCTTCGAGAGTGTATGGACCTGATTTTTGCACCTACAATAACCAAAGAGGAAACTCTGTTTTTGAAAAGACTCATTAGAGATCATCATCAACAATTTTTAGAACTCTGGCCAAATCGAAACTTGCGACCTAAACATCATTTCATGGTCCATTATCGTCGAGCAATAAGACAAGTTGGACCTATGTCCCAGTTTTGGACCTTGGTGACACTATATAACACAATATAGTTGGTGTGTCGTAAAACCCCATCAAACTAATTAACTAACCTCAGATTTAAAGGATTGAAATCACTAGCGCAGGTCGTTGGTTAAATGCTGCACAGTCAATTTTGCATTCCTCATATGTGGCACTTTCAAAAAGGTTGCCCACCCCTGGTTTCAATTTCATAACTCCTTGCCATGCCCCCCTGTTCAGTCTGCTAACAATCTGAAATTGTGTTAACTGGTAGCAATTCGTATGAGGCTTTGCATGTGTGCATTGAATTGGCGAAATAGTGTGGATAACCTATTAGGATTTTTAAAAATTGTGGTGGGATATAATTCTAACTTCAAAATGCAGTGCACTCAAACAGTTGTCATGTGATAATTTCTTCACACTGTCATCAAAGTTCAACTGTTCTATTCATCAGATTCTGAATTTTCAATGGAGAGGTGACTGGAGATGAAAGCTTGGCTAAAGCATAATAATGCACCAGCAGACCAAGTGATGACCTTCATGCAGGCCACTGTTGGAATGCGAGCAGAGTGGATCAGGGGGAATCCTGATTTGACCTCACTGCAGATAAAAACAGAATATCCTAGATTGCTGGATACTCCAGGAATGGTAAGCTAAAATTGTGTTCTTTTCACAATTACACTTTGATTGTTTAAGGAGAAGACAGTTGTTGTAAATGTATGTAATTGCCAGTTCCTAATTAAGGGCTTAGTTTTTTGACAGCCCTTCAGGTACCCTAATTGCTGTAATAGACTTTGAACAAGTCTAGCTACTGTATATGGTTCTCGAATAGGAGGTATGTTGTGGAAGGCTGTGGCCAGGCAACGTTTTGGTAACCTCCAGGATTGTGGAACATTTGACGCCAACATGGAATAGTTCTCCTACACATGGACAGGTTTGTGGGGCCGGGAAAACAAGCCAGTGAGCCACAACTGGAAAAAAAGACTTGTACCAATGGGTTGGAAACTGGGCCGAAAAACTTCATCTAACTAACTAGCGAACTCGTGGGGCTGGGAAGAGCGGTTGGAAGTGGGTGGTGGTGGGGGGGGGGGGGTAAACCAGTGAAAATAGCAAATGTAAATGATTTTCCAGATTTGGTGGAACTGCTACCTGAATGTTTTCAGTGAAAATACTTTCCTAATGTTTCACCTCAAATTACCCTTTTTTCTGCCCCTCCCCCCGACCACTTTGTTTTTCAGCTGGAATATTGTGACTTTTAACCTGCAACAAATAGTGTGATGCGATATGATAGTGAGAATATCCTTTTTTCATCTCTAAAAGTGGCAGCCATAATGTGCTACAGTAGGTCCCTAAAATTTGTTTCTGGTTGAAAGATCACATATCAGAATTTGGAATGGCACTTTCAGAATGTTGAATATGACAATATTGGATCATTTTAACAAACGTATAGCTTGAAAACTGGACATACCATGTGCACCTAATTTTTTAGCAGAGTAATGCTGAAAAATTATAACCACAAGACCTCACTGTAGTCTCTTTTTCCTAACCACAGTCAAGTGGGCATCACAATTTCAAAGTTTCCAGATATATTTTTTCCTAGATTGAACAAGATTTTGCTGTGTTGTATGGGGGAGAAACTGCCGATGGCTTCATAAGCAAGTGGGATGTCCACAAGGAGCACATATATGCGTATGCAAAGACACAAGGTTCAGGATGGAAGCAGCAGCTTGGGATTTCCTCAGATAGTAAGTAACACTACATTTCAACAAGATGCTAGAAGGCATGTTTTTTCTCTGTCAGCCTGCATTTCAGTTAGAAATTATACTGTTGGCACCTTTTGCCTGGAGAATAAGCCACAAGCGACAACGCCAGAAAAAGAGGTAGCTTATTCACCAAAGGCTCATGGGACGTTAGAACAGAAGTTTCAGGTTTCAATGGAGTACTGTAGGGGAAAACAAGCCAGTGAGCCACAACTGGAAAAAAGCCTGTGGCCGGCTCAACTTGAACCAATTGGTGGGAAACTGGGCTGTTAAACTCCATCTAACTAATTAATTTATTAAGGTTTTAACCATGCCAAGGCGTTCTCTCAGAATGACCTTTCATTAACTGTCACTCTCTCTACCCGGGTGCTAACTGGGGACATTGAAACAAGGTGGTCACCAGTCCAATTTGAGTGCTGGTTAGTTTTCAGATCTAGCAAATGTGCTTCACCATACCCCCTTGAAATTTACCCCATAGGCTACTGTAGGCCAGTTTGATGGTACTGTTACTACTGTACATGTGCGCTTGGGGACGTTGTGCTATGAATATTCCTACATAACTTGTGGGTGTTATGATTTCAAAGTTCAATTAGGTCTAAAGGTCACAAACTTACAATGCTCTTGCAAAGTCAGCTTCAAATGATGATTGTGGGGTTTTAATTCATGCTCAAATGGTATGTTTTCAAATTCCATTTGTTCAGATTGTGCGGTATTTTTGGTTCCTTGCATTAGCAAAGGAACCTATGTAGTCAACTTCGCGTGTGTGTGTGTATGTGTGTGTGTGACACTTGCTTCGGTACGCTGTAACTCAAGAAGTGAAAGTTGGACTAAACTTAAACTTGGTACATATATGCACCATAGTGAGAAGGTGTGCCCTATTGTTTTTGGTGGAGGTCAAAGATCATCTGGGCTCACCGAGGGTCAAACTCTGAAAACCATGTGTACACGATATCGCATGGTAAGAAGCTTGGATAGATTTTATATTTGGTATGTGGATTCACCATAGTGAGTAGGTGTGTTCTATAGTTTTTGGTAGCAGTCAAAGGTCATCGGGGTCAAACACTGAAAACCTTGTTTACACAATATGTTAAGGTAAGAAGCTTGGATAGATTTCATACTTGGCATAAAGATATCCACCATAGTGAGGTGTGCCCTATAGTTTTTGGTGAAGGTCAAAAGTCATCTGGGGTCACTGGGGGCCAAACACTGAAAACCTTGTTAAGGCAAACTTCACAAAATATTTTGTTGTATGCTCATGGTCCAGTTTCATTACATTTAGCAAGGAACCACAGTGCCCATTGGGCTCTTGTTTCAGAATTTGATCATTTTTGTGCTGGTTGGAAGCAAACAATTGTAACTCTGTGCCGGTCGGCAATTACCAATGCAGGTTAGGCATGACCACCACAGACCAGCCTGGTGACAACCTTGCATGGGCGGTAGTTTGTTTTGTGGCACTGATGTGCTGGGCACATGACATGAAGCGTATTGAGGCATATGTTTAATGAACAATATTAGCACACATTTTTTGTTGTTGTCATATCCTGCGGTGCACTTTCCGAAATAATTCAGAATCCAATCTGGCTATATAATTAAGTAGTCAGTATGAATTGTAAAAAGTAAGTGCCCATATCTCTTGTGAAATTGAGAAACTCTGGGGTCTGTCATCTGGGGTGCTAAAATGATAACAGCAATCCACACTCTTGAATTCATCGGGAGAAATTTCTCTCCTCTTTGAAACATAGTGTTCACTTTGATGTCAATGACTTTTTATTCTTAACCCACAGGTCCACTGGATGATGTTTCTTTAGTGGCTTTGCAGCTCTTGCCATATATTCTGCCAACAGGACTAGTAAAAAGCAGAAATGGAAAGATGGTGCGTGCATCAAAAATGGAATCGCTTGCCTCTTTCATCGATGTTCAACCGGTAGGGGTCATCCTTAGTTGGCACTTTTTGTGAATATACTATCACAATTTGGGCCACGGGACCTTGATGATGCTTTATAAAAAGCTGAGAGAGCCTGCACTGTAGTTGAGGCCTTTTCATCTTTTGTGTAGGTAGTTCTCATTGACATCACAGCTGGGGGTTAGCAACCACAATGTTGTAGGGTAAGCTTGTACATACATGTCGGGATTTCCCTATGAGATGGCTGACGTACTCCACGTGAAAAGCTCCTGTGACATCATTTGAGAACTATCTTGAACAGCATCTGTACATTATTACTATTTATGTATTAACTTTCCCATCTCACCAGTTCCACCCAAAAGTATTAATTTTATTAGAGTTCGTATTGTCTAGAAAGATTTTCCCTACCATACTAATTGTGCTTGTTCTCAGTTGATGTGATGGGATTTAGAGACCACCTCAATATACAGGGGGTAGGCAGTAGCGGGGGGTACGTTAATTGAGACATTAAACCTGAGGCGTTGTTTTTGTATTTTGGGTAAAGTGTTCACATTTAGTCTATTCTTTATTACCTCAGATGGGAGCTCTAGTGTTGCTGAATTAATGATCCAAGTTGAATATTGTATTCTTCAGGATCACTGCAATGTAGATTGTATACGCAATAAGATTTGTTCCAAGGTTAGGGCTTTTTTCAATCTCATGACGAATATCACATTCTGCTGCGACAGCCACCATCCTTTTCTGGTATAATTACATTTTTCAGTGATGTACAATGCTTAAAAACCACCAATTGTATAAAGAATGACGATACACAGAAAGAACGTAAGATAGATTTTCTAATTTCACAGCTTTTCTTTTCAAAACATATTTTTGCTCTGTCAGTGAAACATTTTCTGGATGATGGTGAGGGGGTGGGGGCTTGAAATAGGACTCTATCCATTTGGCTGCTGAGTGTGCATTTTTAACATTTTCCAACATATTTTGCTTACTTTTGGCAGGTTGGGACTAACCTTCCAGCCTACTTGGATAACCTGCATGATGGGGTTCAAGCAATCCAGCCATCTGTTTTGGTTCTGGGAACACGGAAAGAACCATTCCAGTCGTTTGTAATTGTGGATGGACTTGCTATTGATGCCAATTTGCTATTGAAGGCCGTGGACATTTGCTTTAAAGCATTTTATGTTTTGGATGTTTGCTATCCTAAGCAATGCCATACTACTTGGGAGTTCATCCAAAAGTATTTTTATAAAATGGGAGAGGGAAAAGGGAAATCTGTTACTTCAGCTGGAGTACGATTTCTAAGAACTTTCATTGAACAAAAATAAATTATGTAGTAAAGTGTTTGTATCGTTAGTAGTCTTGTGTGTAGTAGTTGAAAGGTAGTACATACAAGCCATTATATGTTAATAGTTGGTGTTTTATAGTTTTGAGTTTTGGGCAGTCATCTGTCACTAGTGCAATGTTTGCTGACCATAGTGTGGAATGTTGTCTTTCGCTGTTTAAAAACAGTGATATTTGATGTCAAAATAGTTGATAGTAATTAAGAATTTACATGGATTAAATTGAATAATTTACGTTGATTAAATTTACAAAACCTTGATATCAGTGACATAACAGTATGACAGAGAAGGTTTATCATATTGAGCATATAAAAACAGGCATCATGGACAGGCCACTTCATAAATTGACTACTTAGAACCTAATGTTGTTAAAAATAAGATTCACCTGCAAACAATCTCTTCTGATAAGCTAATGACTAGTGCCATTCAGACTAAACACAAGTAAGAAAAAAATGTGATTTTGCAGGATTCAGTACTTCAGATATGCCTTGCTGTATACTGCCATTTTACTTCATTTCGTATCTTAATTCCCTGCTTTTGTAAGGTTACCAACAATGAAACAACCTCATGTGGAAAATTTAGATTCTCAGCTTTTGTATTGCACCAAATTTGTTAAAGGCAGTTATTCATCATCTCAGACATTTCCAATTCTCCTAACTTTGTTACTTCTAGCCCCTCCCACAATTAATTTATACTCATTCTTAAACAGACACTATCCTAGCATCATGACGGTGCTGCAAAATAATAGAAGCACTAATTGGTTCAGCGAAGTGTGACGACATGGTTATGGTAAGGGTTAGTGTTAGGGTTAGGGATAGGATTATGGGTAGTTATTTAGGGGATGGGGTTAATCCTAACAAAAATCCTGGACGGGAAATCCAAAATCGAAAATCATGAAATTAGTGCTTCTAACATTGTGCGGCAATGTCACCCTCCTAGTTCATTGTTAGGGCATACCATGGTGAGCATACTAGGCCCTAATGTGTACAAAACACTCTCAGTACATGCTGTGGAATATGAGCTACTCTGCATTTTTGGTTCCATGCACTGGCAAAAGGAACCTATGTGGTCAGGTTGGTGTGTGTTTGTGTCTGTCTGTGATATGCTCAAGGAACCACTGCCTTTTGGGCTCTTGTTTGAATTTGATGTCAAGCATAGAGCTGTGCCAATTGAGAATTTCTGTAGACTACCCGTAAATTTGTAACTTGGGTGACGACTGACTGCTTTTCATGTTACACGACACTTATATTTGTGAGTTTTTTCACCTGCTGCATGGAATTGCCCTTTATAATATAATAATTGTTATTTTCCAACAATTGTGTACATTATAGATTCCTTTACATCATTTTATTCTAACATTATTGTAAGTAATTCACTTTTGTTTAATTTAAAATTAATGAATGTTGATTGCTGAATTCCTGAATAATGAAGTTGGACAAAAATATTTGCCTTATTGTTTTAAGTTGGTTATTAGTTAGTTATTAACATAACAAGCAGATCTTTAAAGCTAAAGGTCTATGGACTGGGGAGTTGGAATGTCCCGGCTGTTACCACGGTATGCTGATGTGTTATCCCAAGTGCTCTGTGGCATAAACATTGTAGGAAATATCTGACCATGTTATAGTCAAATTGACCATTTAATTATGTAATTTTGATCTGTATTATGGTCAATTTTTTTGACCATTGCAATATGGTCATGTGTATGACCATTGGACTATGGTCAAATTTGACCATACTTGTATCGGTGCATAGTTAACCAACGGCATGGTCAAAAAATGACCATACTTTGGTCAGATTTGACCATTGTAGATTTAGAGTGCAGAAAGAGCTGTGAAGTGTGTAGTCTCATAAGTTCTTCCAAATTTTTACTGGATTAAGGCATGAATGTGTTTAGCGCACATCCCTGTCAGCAAGTGCATGGGCTGCATTATGGGTCAGATTATGGGTCAGATGACAGGAAGCATTGTTTGGCAAAGTCAGACTCTCTGACCTAAAATTTTCTGAAATTGTGTTCAACCTGACAAAGGCACTCCAAACAAACCCATTTGAGTATATGTAACTACTATGGATTCCATTGAACATTTTTTTCTGTGCAACAGTAGAACTAAAATGTATGTAGGGATGAAACAATGTATGCATCACATAAAGTCCAGGTAGGCACAGTTATTAGTATATAGTGTGAACATAGAACCCAGCAATCATGTAGTGAGACATGGTTGGAGAATCCCTTTGTGCTTATCAGGTCATGGTGCTATTATACGCTGAATGCGGCAAAGTAAAACTTTTAAATACATTTCTACACAGAAAGTTCTTCATTCTTATGGCACTTTTATGCTGTTCACTATGTTGTCATTCTTTATGGAATTCTGTAGGTTTATTACATTTCAAAACCTAAGCATAATAAGGCAAAGTATGCAAATGTAACTTCCCAACCAACCAGCAAGTCAAGGTACCTGACATTCAAGTACGTCTCTTATGACACCTACAAATCTTCCATAAGTTTTAGTTCATGTCTGCTTATAATTTGGTCCATGAGTCGTGTTCCTATAGGTTAGTCAGTAGTTTTAGATCAATTGTGGTATCATTTGCATGATTTCAAAGGAATTTTGAATGTTCCTATCAATTTTCCATGAATAAGAAACAACACAATTTTGAGTTTATAGTTAGGGTCGTATGTTTGAAACTTTCAAAATTCTTTTGTTTCCAAAATAGTAATGGTTTCCTCAATCCTTCATATTATTATAGGACAGGCAGTC
Organism: Stichopus chloronotus; assembly: GCA_021234535.1. Classification (NCBI taxonomy): domain Eukaryota; kingdom Metazoa; phylum Echinodermata; class Holothuroidea; order Aspidochirotida; family Stichopodidae; genus Stichopus; species Stichopus chloronotus. The sequence goes on from CM037842.1 coordinate 3,687,969, forward strand.
ATTGTGCTGGTAAATGTCATCTGTAATAAATTAAAACACATCCCAGAGAAATACTATGGGGAGCTGTATCTACAGGATAGTGAGTGTTGGGGATGTGTTATGTGGTTTCAAGGAAACTAATTGAAGAGTATTGGAATTAGCAAATTCTGCAGAAACATTTAGTATGAACTGCTGCACCACTTTTACTGGTAAATATTTTGATATTGGGTATACTTACTATCTCAATTGCACATTTTTCTTGCCTACCCTGCTGCTTACTTGCTTCCACAAAAAGCATAGAGTTAGTAACATTTTGTTAACACAGCCTTTTTTTTGTCTTGCAGAGTTCAGACTTGGATGGAAGATTTTGTGGCAAGTGGTGAAAAGCAGCGGATTGCTGTTGTAGGTGGTGTTGAGGACCCCATGAATATTTGCATTACAATTGATGGTAACATTGTTCAGGAGGATATTCCAGATTTTCCTACTGTCCTTATGTTATATTTTGGTGTTCATTACTGTGTCCACCTAGAGTACGAAAGAGGTCATGGAAAGACCATGGAACTGATTCAAAAGGTGTTCTTGAACTTAGATGGCAACAAACTAACCCTTAGAGTTCTCAGTTTCAAGAACAAACTGTTTGCCTAAGATGTGTTACTTCCATGGACAAGTTTGCTCTAAAACTAGTTTCAAAAGATTGTTTTGTTTGATGTTTCTGTACTTTAAAAGTTACATTTATGTCATCATTTCAAACAGGGTTGATATCAAAATGTGCTTTTCACTTATTTATGATTCTCAACAAAGTTGTCAGTTTTCCATCAGGGGCATTCTCACCTTACAAAAGAAACTTGCTTCTCTTTAAAAGAAATTGCAAGCTTTCAATTCCTTTCTAGCAAGGTCTATACATGAACACTTACATTTGTAAGAAACCCACTGGTAATCAAGCTAGGCTATAAAGGAGAAAAATGGTCAAATCTGAAAAGTGGGTGGGTTGGTATTGAGAGAAGCATGTTTCTTTTGAAGAAGGTCGAATTAAATACCGTATGATTATGTCAATTCACCTGCCATGCCATCATTTTCACAGTATTAGCCATAAGTATGCATAATGTTTAGTTTCATTTTTATATTTGCATTTCTGTTTCATTTGTTGGACGTTCTGTTAAATATTCTGTTTGGTATTTGCCATTGTGAGTGATCTAAAGGTAAACCACAGGGATTAATAACCTCAGTGACAAATTGTCAGAAAGGAACATACAGTACATGAACATGCTTTCCTGATCTATGCTCTTAATATCCTGTTAATTTCATCCTTTTTGTCCCCTCCACCAAAATTTTGAAATCAGGCTTATTGCTGGGCTCACCAAAATATGATCCCTGCAGCATCTTGCCACGAATTGGAATTCTCCCATGTTAACAAAAATGTGAGGGAATGTGAATTTGTTGATGATGAAATTCAGCTTAACTATGTAACAGGTGTTGGATCCTATATGTTTGAAAACTGAAGTATGCAGACATTATAATTCATGCAAAGTTCACTGAAAATTCATCACCAGTTACTGCAGTTTTCACTCCAAATCTTATGCCTTGTGCTGCTACCCTGTTTAGAAGCACTGTGCATAAACCTGAAGAGAATGTCACTGACAAGCACATTGTGACATTCAACAATATGTGTAATTACTATAACATAAAGTTCTGAAATCAGAGCAACCTAAGTCTTCAGTACAAGTTCTCTTAAACACTTGTGACACATGATAGTTGCTTGCTCAAGGTGACTTCTTCATAACAGCTTAAGCAGGAAATAGCATTCTAGGAAACTTTTAACTACCAAAGACCATCTATTTAAGGTAACTTGCTGCAATGACTTTTTCGAGTTATGTCAACTCAATTATTTAAGTTCTTTGAAATTGTCATTTATAAGTTCCATCAACTCTTTTTAGGTGAGTTGTTATGGCTGAGTTTTTTCCAGCTACCTGGACTGAAATTGTTTAGTTAGTATAACTTGCACTACTGAGTTAGGTTAATAAAAGAACCTGTGATAAGGTTACTTGGCAACCTTCAGTTGAGATAGGTTGAAATTCTGTTAGTTGACATAACTTGAAAAACCTATTGCAGCAAGTCACCTCAATTTTTTTAAGTTATCCTAACGAGCTCAGTTTTACGGTGTATAGGTGTCAGCAACAAGGCCAGACACTGGCTCTCTGGATGTCGAACTGTTAACATCTCTTTCTCGTGTATTATGTGGGCCTCCGTCATCTCTCTGTTCCTTTTTCTTCCTGTCATCGTCATGTAACTTTGTTATAGATTCAAATCATCTTTTAATTCCTCTAATTTGTGTGTGTCAGTCAAATCAAATAATAAAGGGAACTCTGATTGCTAAATCAAAAGAAACATTTCCTGGATTTTCTCTCTGTTCTAATGCCTCTCTCGTTACGTTGTCAACTACGTAAAACATCTGTCGCTGGGGCAAGACTGTGAACCCCCAAACCCCAACCTAATCTCACACTAGCAACGTTTTATTCTCACAAGAAGACCGGCCGTTTCAACATGTTAGTCATAGTCCACTAAGAACAGAGAGAGAGAGTGCAGCTGCTAAACCAAAATGACATAACATATGAATATCAAAATGAATTTTCTATAGCACTTACAAAAGTCATCTCATATGAACACAATGGCAACTTTAAAAAGCTCTAATATTTTGTAATGTTCAATTTAAGTCACTTTACTGGAAAATACAATGTGCAGTTAGTTTAGATTACTTTACCACGACGTGATAATCCCCGGTTCCTGCTTAAAGTCAATTTTCACTGTCGTTAGAATTTGACCAGTTTCCGTCACAGTATGTGTTCTCGGTGGATCAGTTCACAATATCCAATATGTTCTGTTAGATTCATGGTTTTAAACATTTTGAATTCCCTAATTTATTACCCCTAATTTGTTATGCAAGCTCTTTATACCCTTTCGCCAACGACGCAATGGTAGAAAACGAGTAAACACACATTTTACAATGGGATGGGAGCCCTGGTAAAATAAAATCTTATGTCTAACTTGCTCTACAGGTAAAGCTGTTTTCCCATGAAAAAAGTGTTCTGATTCCAGCATTTGCTTACTACTATATAGTACTACATTAATTGCCTAAAATGCTATTTTAAATGTACTTCTTAATTAAAAAAAAAACATCTATTTTCATGGGACCACCAAATATATCTTGAGTGTAAATGATTTTATCTAAAATGATGTTTGCATGATTTTGAGGTCAAAGATGACGTCAGTCCGGAGGTCAAATTTGACACCGAAAAGTTTCCGTAAAAAATCATCGGCCTTAAGCCGATGGAGGTCAAAGTTGGTGGAAAGGTGACCCATGAACTGAAGTTGTGCCTCGTAACAAAATTCAAGATCAGAGGTCAAAGGTCAGAGGTCAAATCTCAAATCGACAAAATGTCTTGGAAGTTCCGTGATTTCCTATTGAACAGTAAGTCTAATGAAGTTTGAACTTGGACGTTAGGTAAATGAGTATGATTCGTAGCGTTCATTCGATCGGTGACGCCATAGGTCAAAGTTCACGCTTTCCACTGAACATAATGCGATAGGTTTTGTTAGTAGAAGGTGTTAACATAACTTATTAGATCTTTGCATTTCCATGCAACTTGACGTTATATTTCAACCTGTGCAGCCATGTTTGGACTGAGCTATATATGTGTAATGAAAATGTCATTTACCACGCTTTTGATAATACCCTCACTCGGTACGTTTTTACTACCATGTTTTGCAGTAACATCACATTCCCATGGAAACGCCTAATTGGAGGGAACACAAAAGAATGTGCTTATATACGTGCACTCCTCGCCTTATCGTACCGTTCACACGGTGATGTACTGCTGACCAGCGCGTCCGCTTTTTTTTTTTTTTCATTTGCAGCAAGTCGGTGGAACGTCAGCCCGGTTTTCCTGACCTTAAGTTTCGTACAGCTTACGGCTAGGCATTTAAGGAACATTTGCCCTTTATCACCAGTTATACCATGAACAATACCATACTATCACCACGCAGTGTTACTGACAAAGTAGGGTATGTCACGAGTTACACATAAAACGCCTTTTCCTCCAGTAACTCGGCGTAACAAGAGTAGCTACTTATTATGCACATGAATAAACACAGGGTTCCCCCCTCCTTGGAAAACTATGCGTAGGGACAGCAATTTTTGATACAGAATTTCAAGGTTGTACAAATGTCACGAAACAATTATCAATGCTAGTGATGTATACTGGGTCATATTCTCTTACAGGTGCTGATGAACGCTGAGGGAAGAATAACTTCAAAGCATCTCTTTAAGTCCTGTTGTAAACACGATTTGAACGGTTAGTTTTTCAATTGTTCTTGTAACAAAAGCGAAAGAAAAAAATATTTTTTTCATTATACGGCGTAGCTCAATGTAACCCCAAATAGAGCTTGTTTTATCCCAGGTTATTAACAGCCTAGCTGAATCTGACAATTGTAATAGTCAATTTTTAAATGTCTTGATCTATGGTTGTTTCTCGGTAGTGATTGCGTAACTTGCAACTAGAAAGGTCTTGGTTTACTAGTGACAGAAATATCTCACCGAGCTCTGCATCAACACTGCACTGGTTCAATAATCGAGTCACTGCTGTGATACCATTAGTATTACAGCAAGTAGGCCTGCAAAATTATCTTTTTACTGAGTGTCCATTGCAAATTTGCCAATAAAATGGACCCTAAGAAATTGTAATGCACAGCAATAATTACGTGAAAAAGAATTTCCTTTCATATTAGCAACATGTAGTTAGCAGTGAATATGGATACGAAAACATTGACTCTGGTGTTGCTTAATTTGATATCAACTCGAAAGTTGTATTATGGATCATTTACAAGGCTTACTTTTCTTTGAGTTGTCTAAAAACGTTCTGCTTCATGTAATCATTATCACCATCATTATCACCATCATTACCATCATTATCAACATCACGTAATCCCCATCATCGTCAACGTCATCATCATCAACACTATTATAACCATCCGCATCACCATCCTCGTGATGACCAACATTATTACAAGTAGTTATGCATGTGTAACATCACAAAGTTACTTCCACAATACAATTTAACATATTGGATTGGAGCTTCTCTCAGAATCTGTAACTTCCAAACGAACCACACTATTTGGTTTTCGTCGGTAAAGGTTTTGCTAATAATTCCTATGAATTGTTTTCAGTGGCCAATGCCTGTAGGGTATTTCGAACATTACACAAAAAACCCCTTCAGTATCTTCTGCATATTGTTTACTTCTTCATACATACTTGGAAAGAATCCTGAGCTCCTACTGGCCCATTTTAGTCAGGTGACCGTGGTTTGATCGCTAATAAACCAATTCTTTTAAACCACGGTCAGTCACCGGCGGATGAATACAATAAAATTGTAGATCGACAATGTGTTTTCATTTTGCTATATCTTACAAAAACACTGTCTAATACAGTATTACTAGTGTCACCTCTGTCTGCCTTTCCCCAGCTCCAACCTGACTCATTGCAAAACGTCAATCCCCTATAGTGTGGCCTTACGCCTCCGTAAAAATTGCTCCAGTGACTCCACTTTTGCTATCGGCAGCAAAGAATACAAATCGTATTTATTACGACAAGGTTACCCCTCCCATATTATTGACAAAGCCTTCTATAAAGCAAGAATGACCAGTCGTGCGTCCCTACTTCGCCCCTCCAAAAAGAATGTTCAACGGAAATACCCCCTTGTCTTGGATTTTAATCCACATCTTCCTGATATCTCCAAAACCCTACACAAAAACTACCCTTTGTTAAGAAATTGTACCCATGTCAAAGACCTTTTCCCCAAAAATTCTATCCTTCCCTCTTTTAGTAGAACGAAGAATCCCCTTAAAAAATGCGACCCCTTCCCCCTACAGAGCATAACATTACCAAAGGGTTTTTTACTTGTAGTAAGAAATGTGATCTTAGCAGAAATTTTTCCAGCACGTTCCAACTTCTCAAGTTGCATTACCGGTAATTCCTATATAATTAAAGATTTTGTACTTCATGTAATGTTATTTACCTAGTTACTTGTCATAAATGTAACATACAATATACGGGCTCAACCTCTACTGCATTCAAAGTCCGTTTCCGAAATCACAAACCTGCTATGCTCAATAACAAAAAGACAGGTGAAGTGGCTATTCACTGCAACAGTTCCCCTCACAGCTTATCCGATTTTGTTTTTACCCCATTCGAACAAATCCAGAATACTAACAATGCCAATAGGAATCTCCTCAGACGTGAAATCTACGAGGCAGCACAAGTACAAACCCTTAAACCCTTTGGCCTAACAGAAGTTCAGTTTCTTTCTAGTCACGTCTTTTTGCGTTTTTATTCTCTCTCTCTCTCTCTATGTATTTATATTATAGTATTTGGTATTTAGTATTTAGTATTCAGTATTCAATATTCAGTATTCAGTATTTATATATATATATTTATATATTGAGCCCTATACACTATTGAGTGGTTGCTACACGGTGTTTCATGCCCTATATATGACATTCTTCAGGCAACTGGCAGGAATCAGGATTTCTTCGGGAGTTTATCTTTTCTTGGTTCGGTTGGCTGGCTTCTCTCCATCCCTACACTTACTTATTATCTCTGATCTCTTGTTCAACATGTTTCGTCAGCTGAGCTTAATTATCTCCAACTACTCATCCAAGCACAAATTGCATTGTCCCGACGCTCTCCTATGGATGTTGGACTCCTCCAGGACTGACCAAGAGACCTCGTTATCCTTGTAATCCTTCTTTAATCCCCAGATATACTTTGAGAGCTCCGTTTCTTTACTGTATTTCTGATTGCTCATGGCCTTTTTGTGATTGTTAAATCTCTCCTTGAAAGTCCCCCCCCCCCCCGGTCTATATATATATATATGTTGAAATGTGTGCTTGTAGTTAAAATATATTTCTAAAACAAATAAACTATCAATGACTAAACAAATAAGGAAATAAAGGTTTACGCAACAGGTGCATGTTGGAACATGCCTTCACATGTTGAAAATGATAACAAGTCATATACTCAGTCAAAGAGGAATTGAAATTATAACAATGTTTAAATTTTGATTTTTCGAGTGATTTACATCACGCACAGCACGGTTAAAACAGAGACGTTGAGGACATGATGTCTTAAAGATCATCAAAGTTCTGTGAGTATTTTTCATTGTTATTTTTTGAGTAGAAAATAAGATTGCATTCATTAGATGGTCACACGTTTTATTTATTTTGAGAAATGCTAATGTTGAAAAATCATCGTCAAATCTAATTTATGATACACAAATCATCGCGATGTGGAATGATATTTTCAGAGATATATCTGACCATCCTGTCACAGTGTTTACTTTGATGAAACCTATGTAGTGCCATTTGTGACAAATATGTTGACCAAAACGAGAAATATACGGTTATTATTTCGTTATATATAAGACTTACTTTCTTGTTGCCTTCTATTATTGTTAAGTTAGATATAATAAGTGCAAAACTGAAGAAACACACGACGTTTTAGGCATAAACCCTTTGTTACTGTCAAAGCTGAAGAAAAATTGTTCTTCGAAGAATCACATATTGAAACTTTGAAATGGAAGGTATTTTTGGTTAAAACTAATTCGGTCAGTCGTAACAACGTGACAGTGGGGATGATGGGATTGCCACGTAGATCGAGATAGTGACGAAGAGAGGTAAGAGCCAGATTGTGCGTGATAGATATATGTATACATGTAACGTAAAGAGTAACCGGTTTTTGGGTTCAAACCTGAAATTCCTGACGAAACGCAGAAAATGAGGGGGTATCCTGAACAAAGGAAGGCAACGTTTGTGCAAGTAATTAGGTTGGGCACTCCATCTATAAATTCCGAAATGAAATTAGTAAGGCAACAACGATGAGATGAAGCAATCGGACAACCAAGGGATTTTTTTTATCGATTTTCGGTAACCTGCAAAACTTAGAAGTTCTTTGGCAAGGATGCTGTGGTAGGAAGATCTTTTCTTTGAATAAGGGATTTAATTTTCGTAGTCACTATATTTCGTGGTGATCGGAACGTCATCATTAAACGAGCAGACAAAAGGTGATGCGACAGTTGTGTGGAGACGTGATTTGCATATAGCCGGAACTTGACGTTAGTTATCTGACACGTCATCTTACCGTGGATTTGAAAGTAACCCGACCCATAACCACCAGAAATATAAGGACAAGGCTTAGCTAAAATGGACACGGCAAGAAGGAATAGGAAGTGCCACTTCTTCCAGTTTGAAAGAAATCTCAATGCGATATCTCAGTACGATACAAGTTATATGGTAGCAGTCCACTTGCTGTCATTGCCGGTTTTTCCTCCTTCGTCTCTTCGCCCCTTCATCCAGTCATGGCATTCATGACTTACATGTAAATTCACAAAGACAGGGAGACTTGGAAGTGCCATTTCCTTCAATCTCAGAGGAATTATTATGAAAAATGTTGGGAGTGCCCTACGTACAATACATCATCCCTTGGAGGTTCCCGAAAGAGAAAAGTTGACGATTGTAAGATAGAAAAAATATTAAAATCATTCATTAAAACTGAACAAACATGCATTTCAAATTAAGCATCATATATAGCACAATTTTGCATTAAGCCCAACCTTCGAAAACAGAAGTTTTTGTTGAAGCAATTTAACACAGAGTCCCATAGAGAAAGATAAGAGGTGTATACTTTTTGGATGGATTGCGTTTTCGTCATCACTTTTCGACTTCATTTTCCTGATAAAGAAACACCTACTCTTACTTGATAAAATGTACCTAGTGTAAAACAAAGTCAATAAAGCCCTCTACATGTGAGCTGAAAATGTAAGTTGTAATAACCATGAACGTCGTTGAGTGTGGCTTGTATGGAGATGCTGATTGGTAAGTTTCAATATATGTTGCATAACACGTAATTAACTTTAACAACATACTTACCTATAGTTCACCAATTAAACATAACCCTATTACTGGTACACCCAGGCTAGTTTCCACAAGTAATACCAATACAGTTTCTGGATTTCTTATTTGTTTTTTGTACGTTTCCCATTTAAAATAAGTACTCTTTCTTGATGAAATTTCGCTAGTTATAAATTTACATAGTGATTGGTGTCGAAGATAATCGTAATCTTTGAAACCATGATGACATGTGTGCGTGTGTTTGTGTATGCACTGGTATGTTTGTGACATCCATAACCCTGTAAACACCGTATCTCAACGGAAGGGGGGGGGGGGGAGGAGGTCAGACAAATCTCGTATTACTAAGTGGTTTTTGGTGGAGGTCAAAAGTCATTTGGGGTCAACAGCTGGTCAAACAGTGGAAATATTGTCAACACAATGTCCTAAGAAGGGAACCTCGAACAGCTCTCATATTCAGTATGTGGATTTATTATATCAAGTGCAAGAACCATATTGTTTTTTTTTTAAATTAGTACATATGTAATCTCAGAGTAAGAGATTTCACTAGTAATTGGAGGAGATGACCTTCACCAAGTTTACCGCTAATTTTTCGAGTTCATAATAGGATCTCGGAAACTGAGCCATTTTAGGATCTTGGGGGGGGGGGGGGGGTGGTTCCTAGACGACTTCCCTCTTGCATCCCAACGGACAAACTACCAATTGGACAACTTCCCCTTGGACAATCCCCACTCAGACAATTCCCATTTTGAACAATTTCCCCTCAGACGATATCCACCGGCCTAAACTTAACCCTACCAATTTTCATGATGGATTTATCATGGGGATTGTCAGGCTGGGAAGTTTGTGCGACGGGGGAATTTTGGACTTGGAAATTGTCCGACGAGGGTATAGTTGTCCGGTCACGAATCAAGTCAAAGTTTTGCCTCGCGTTAAGTGCAATGCATTTCAAGGTGTAAATTTGTTTTTCGAATACGTGTAAGAATTTCTCTACGATTCTTCCTTCGACTGTGATGGATACTTTGGGAATAGCATTAAATATGGAAGAAAAAAGTGACGGTGAAGAATGCATATGGTATTACAAAAAATCGACCTGATGAGAGAGATACGACTAGTACCAATCCATAGTAAGCCTACCCAGGACAAAAAAATTCTTCTAAAAAACGGAAAGTATTCAGAGAATGTATTAAGAGAGCGACAAATTCTTCATAGAGCATGAAAAAGGATATATGTCAAAATTCGTGCTGATTAATGTTCATTGTCACGTCTTGACAGGAAAATTTTTAAATTCACACAGATACAATAAGTAACCATGGGATAACTTCTGTTCAAACATATTTGGCAAGCCCTTAACTCATATTGGCCCATTTCAGTCAGGTGCCCGTGGATTATAAGCTGATAAACCACAAAGATAAACCACGGTCAATCACTGGCTGACGAATACAATAAGACCGTAGATCGACAGCCAATTTTTCAGTCTGCTATATTTTTACACAAAACAATGGCTAAAACTATAACTAGTAATAGTGAAATAATCTTCGATTTGAAGTTCCTAGGAATAATTTTACCAAGGCCTAGGGCCTGAGTCTGCTGAAAAGTGGAATGTTAATGTACGTAGATCTTCGTACCAACAGAACAGTGATACTGTCATGGTAATTTTTCTGACGGTCAATCTTACCTCTCTTAATTTCAGAAGTTTGTTGCGAGAAAGCTTATTCAGCGTATTTTGAACACCCTTGAAACTTTGATAGCATACAGAAATTAGCTTGGCTTCTTTATCGATTCTATCGAAAAGTCCAAACACAATTCCTTATGCAGCAGAATCTTAAAGAGGACAACATTCCATTCCCATCTCGAAGGGTCTCCATGGAACCGTCAGATTAATATTCTAAAGACAAAGAACCCCAAAGCACATATCATGTATTTAGATCTATTGATAGGTCTAGGCCCTATGTATGGTGAAAAATAAAATCGGGAGATGATTGGACATTCCATAAAAGGTCTTGGAAAATTGCAGATTGAATAAACGGAATTGCAGCTTTTAATTCAAAAGAAAAGACAACCATTTTATGATTACATTTGTCCATGGTGAACAGATCTGCACCTTGCTTCAACCTGGTATTAATGCTAGTGAATAGGTTTTTGAAATTTCAGAACCTCTTAGAAACAGCTCACCAGTAACACCACCTCTCACCAATTGTCCACTACAATTAGATTGAGTTTAAGTGCCAGGTAAGATAATACATTGTTTGGTGCAGAACTAGGAACTGTTCTGGCCCCATTCCCAAAAGGACTAACATTTGAAGTTGTTATACACAATGTATGAATTACTCGGGTTTATAGTCTGTCCGCCCCAATGGTTCTTTGAAAGGTCCGATTGGTACCATATTGTAAAGCTACGTTCGATTTAAAGGGTATATTTCATTTTCTTAAAATTCCTATTAATCCATGCACAGTTTCAATTCATATTAAAACAAGTTCAAAATATCCACTTTTCCCCATCTCCTTATTTGGAATGCTACTGAGTAGTGTGTATAATACATGAATCCTCAAATTCAAATGCAATGTTAGACTACCATGTCATAAGAAATTTTCCTGAAGTCATCTCTTTAGTCTGTAGGGTCAAAATATTCCAAGCTGTTAACGTCTTCAGATTAACGTACGCTTAGGTGTAGTATTTGTTGTATCAGTCGCTGTTTGAGTACTTTTAAATTTGTTTGTCTTTTGAATGTATTTGTGCATCATGCACCTCTTGGATTTACACGGGAAGAATCCGGGTGTTTCTGGGTTGTTTGGATTGTGTTCCATAGGTGAGAGTTCTCTTGCTCTGACGAGCAGATCTCGTAGTAAACAGGAACGTCTGAAAGCAACCATTGGTGGTTCCGGACATACTGATTTTAGTTCAAGTGAATTTTGTAGGTATTGAGAGAATTTAAGTAATTTTTTTGGGAGGAATCCCGAAATTTGTTGAATACGTGATAACTAGAGATATTGGTTTGTCTTTCTGTTTGGGTTTGTATGCAAGTAAATCATTTCTTGCAATTTGCTTTTGTTACGAAGTCCAGATATAAGCGTTGTGACAAAGAATAAAGTTTTAGGAAGGGACGTTTTGGTAAGCAGACTAATGAAGAGAAGAATGAGTACTCGAATTTCAAAGTAATATAATTCGTTTCTTAGGTAAATCAAATCATTAAGAAAATAACATTTTACAGGGAACAAAGTGTACCGGTACTTACAAACGAAAATGAATGAATTAGCGCGCGGGAGGTACCTCCAGTGGACCGTTTCAGCTGGGCTCTCCCGTGGCGGTCTCGTATGCGGTTGCCCAGAGATGGTGGCTGAGATGTATGCGGCTTCCTACACGTCAGGCCAGGGCGAGGTAGGTCAGGGTAACCAGGAAGGCGATGACTAAACGGTAGTAGTCCATGGGGTGGACAAAGTTGATAATTCGCTCGTGGAAATTAAGAAGAACCCGTAAGGAGGAAACCAGTCAGTAAAAGGGGCGAGTTCAGTATGTGTTCCGATATGGAGTTGTTGCACAGGGTTCGGTCAGGTGAAAAGCCAGTCAGCTTCGAGACAGCGAGACATGTTTACACCACCATCCGAGAGAGGAGAGAGAGCTAGCCACACCTTGAGCAAGTGTTTTGTAGAACGCTCCCATATGACACCGGATTCCAAACGTGAATATGGAACAATACTGCACAGGCTCGTGTGCACGTTTTCAACACTTAAATTAGCATATCAAGAACAGAGAATGCGGCAGCTCAGGCCTTCGATAACAACAAACATTATTGTACACAACACCGAGAGGTCAGGTATTCAACCAAAAAAAAAAACTCTTTTACATAACACTTTGCACTGTGAACTTGGTTTCACCATCAACGGGTTATATCCCCCATTGTTGAAGTGGTTTTCAAGTTCATTGAGATGGTGAGTCGTGCTGTCAGTATTGGAGCAATTACTGATTACCCTGAGTGCCTGGCTGTATGGGATGCTAGAAAATGTATGTTTAGGATGACATGATGTGGGTAGAAGGTATGCATGAGAGTCAGTTGGTTTCGAGTAGATCTTAGTTTCAAGTTTTTTGTTGTTTTGTGCAATCTGTATATCCAAGAACTGAATGTAGTCTTGCGAGCTGTTGAATGTGTATTTGATTGTGGGGTGATTTGCGTTCATAAGTGTTTGGAAGAGAGGGAGAGATTGCAGATGGTGCATGTCCACATGAATTGTATGTCATCAATAAATCGTTTCCATGTGTTTGGAAGAATTTAGTTTGTTAAAGTTAAGATGTTTCATCCATACATTCTACAAAGTCCATATGTTCCACAAAGCAAGTCCCTGTCCTAAACAAAGCTCTGGAACTAATTGATAGAAACTAATTAAGTAACCATTAGAAGCACTGCAACTAAGCACATTCTGTACACAATGCACAGTGAATACACGTACGCACACTGAACCACAACATGCTTTCGGTAGTACACTATTTAGAGCAAACCAACTAATGCATGAATTGTTCCTATGTCAATTGTTAGGCCTATTGTTTTCTCATCCCTATACTCTCCTCAGGTGTTACAGTAGCCAAATATGACACTTAAATGTAGTATTCACCCGGAACTTGGTGGGTCAGTATTCCTTTTGTGGGGTATCTCATGGTATATACATGGTATGGAACAGGATTAACCACTGCGGTGGGGGTGAGCATGGATGTCCAAAAGTGCATGCTTATAACAGAATTTGTGTCACGATCTCTTCCTATATGGTAATTCTAATGGACCTCAAACCTTTTGAATAGGTGTCCGGGTATCAGGTGTAGTGTCCGCCCTAACGATTACGTCATATTTCAAAGGTTGTGAAAACGAAACACACATTTTTAGCATTTTCTCAATGTGTGAATATCCTCGAGTTATAAAACTACCACGTACAGAAAGTAGACAGTACGACTGTTTTTTTTTTGAAATTTTGATGTCGTAACCAGGTCAACGGTCATTTGATTAAAAGTCAACTGGGTAAAAGGCCCTAAAAGTGTGCCACGATCTCCTTCTAGACGGTAAGTCAGATAAACTTCCAACTTGGTTGGTAAGTGCCTTGGTATGTCGTATAGTGTCCAACCGACCAATGGCGTCACAGGTCATAGATAGTGGAAACGAAAACATTTTTGCATTATGTGTGAATATCCTAGAGTTATAAATCTACCATATATAGAAAGAAGAAGATACAAATAAAAAAATATCGATGACGTCACAAGGTCAAAGATCACGTGATTGAAGGTCAAGTAGGCAAAAGTGCAGTAAATAGTGTGTCACGATCTCCTCCCAGACGATAAGTCGCAACCTCTATTTGTATATCATTGTATCAACATTTTTCGGAACCTGGAGACCGACTGTTTGACACCAGATCATCATTCTTCCCAGCAAAGTCCTTGAAAGGAGAGTCTGAGGCAGTGTCGGTGTTATACGCTAGACTTCAAATTCGTCGGTACTAGATGATATCCTATGTAACTGAAAGATATGCTGCAGAAATTCAAGACGTAGTGACAGATATTGACCACCAGAACAAAGGGAACGATAACCTAAAACACCTCAATTTGTTGCCACAGTCATGAACACACTACCTAAGATTTGTATCCGGTGATGGCCAATAATTGTGCACTGCACTCCCAGATCTATACCGTGGATGTGTAAAACGTCAAGCATCTAACGTAAAACGGTGGAATTTCTAGATGTTGGAAATTCAAAATCCCTATGAATCCAACAATCTTGTTTTAGCAAGTAAAGTCCCTTTTTCAGTACAAGTTCACATATTCTGGCAGGAATCCACCTTGAAATCTGTTATGTTAACCAACACTTTTTGAGTGAACGATACGACATAAACCTGTAAAAGGTCTCGTACCCCTATAGTATAGGCCAATCATCACATGATGAAAAGTGTCTCTTTTCAACAATACATGTACTTAAACCTACAACAATTACATGAGAACAAGCCAGCAACCAAACTGATCAAGAACAAGTCCATTGAATGATCAAAATCATGACTGGAATTTTGAATCATAAGGCGTTAACTTCGAATAAAGCGATTTTGGCTTAGCCTATCTCTCCTGTGCAAATACAGTACAGAAAATTTGACTAATCAGGCAAGTACAATAACAAACGCTTCTTAAGCTTTCCTTACAGGCCTGAATCGGGGGCGGGGATAAGATCAGAACTTCGGCTCAGCATTTGAAAATATGCCTTCTTTAGCAACATATGTAACGTTTGTTAACTTGTTGATAGTACTTGTTGGCTAAATTCCCCACTTGAGGTAAAGTATAACCCCTCCCCCTTACTGAAAAAAGCTGTATTATGCTTTAGGGGTGCGCGAAGTGTGGTAGTGGGGGAAGTTAGAAATATGTACTATACTATTGGATCAGGATCTTTACAATTTTATTCTTTTATTTTTGCTGAGGCAGGAAAGCAGAGTAGGGGAAATGGAGTGTGGTTTGTAAGTCTACGTGGGAGGGGTCTAAAATATCTACCTCGTAAAATTTGATCAAATGATTTATTTAAACTGTCACTCAACGTTTTATTTGATTGATAGATAAATAGATAGACAGATAGATAGATAGATAGACAGATAGATAGATAGAAAGATAGATAGATAGATAGATAGATAGGTAGGTAGATAGATAGATAGATAGATAGATAGATAGATAGATGGATAGACGGATAGATAGAGAGACAGATGGATAGACGGATAGACGGATACGCGAATACGTGGATAGACGGATATATACGGTATATTTCTCGAGGATTTCCTTATAATTAAAACGAACAGGAAGGTTTTTCCAATATTTATCTAGTCTCCTTTCAAATATTGCTACACTAGGTGCACTAACAATGATTGCTGGGAGGTTATTCCAAGCGTCCACAACTCTCTGTGTGAAGTTATTTTTGCGTGAGTTTGACACTGACCTCCTTTTATAAATTTTTATAATGACGTTCCCGTGTAGAACAATCCCGCACAATAGGAAATAGGTCAGATACAGCTGCATCATATTTACCGCTTACAATTTTATAAACTTCAATCATATCTCCCCTTAACCGGCGATAACTTAGGCTAGGCAAATCTAAGATTTCCAGCCTCCGTTCATAGGAAAGATCTTTTAATCCAGGAATTAATTTAGTGGCTCGCCGTTGCATATTTTCGATGAGGTCTATATGCTTTATTAAATATGGATTTCAGATCTGGTTAGCGTATTCTACATGAGGACGAACAAGTCTAGAATAAAGAAACTTGAAGGATGAATGATCTAGATATGTAAAAGTTCTCCTAATAGGACCCAATACTGAATTAACTTTGTTCACCTTTTCCGTTAAGTCACGGTTTTCCAGTCTGAGATATTACCATTAACTATAACTCTTTGTTCGCATTCGCTCAAGAATGCTTCAATCCACTTACTATAAATATCACCAATATTAAACACTTTCAGTTTATGTGTAATTCTTTTATGAGGAACAGTGTCAAATGCCTTCATGAGGTAAGCCACATCAACACACCCTCCTTTATCTAAGATCTCCTTTATCTAAGATGCCCTTAGTGAGGCCCGAGAATTGTATTTTGTTGAAATCTGGGCGGCTTTTTGGTAAAAGAGTTCTTGGTAGGCCAACACGCCAATCGATGGTCACGCTAAACGTAGATGACTAAACGTGAAATACCCACCGAAGTAGTGTCCCTTGAAACGCGCGTGGCTTTCAATATTTTCTGTTCTGTATACTGTCTTATCTTATTATCATTCTAAATTGAAAAAAGCACATGTCCAAATGTTCACCCCGACCCGATTTTTTGTTGTATGAGTGAATACGACATACTCAGTTTTATAGGTGAAGACATTCTGGACATAAGCCATTAAGTTTATTAACATTCTCACACAGATTGATGACTTCCGCATTGCAGAAAAAAAGACCCTTATTTTAAGGCTGGATAAATAGCAGCTAATGGTAATAGAAGTTTGTAGGGGTTGCTTTGTAAAACTGATCATGGCGTTCCGCTTAGATTATTCTACTTCAGGTAAGCCCTCGAACCAATCTCCACCACGTGCTTAATATCCCGAAGAGACACCCGATCACCCTAGATAAGCTCTACCTTATTTCATTAAGGAATAAGAACGCTGCAACAAAAAAGTAAAATCACTACTTATGAGAGAGAAATTCCTTAAAATTCAGTTTATGCCGGAAAAATTCAGAACTTGCCCTTCCCCCCCCCCCGCCACTAATTTTCTCTCATACGAAGTGAGAGGTAAGACGGTTTTGTTCTTTTTTTAAATCGAGGAGAAGTCCCAAACAAGATGTGGGCTCACAACAACACTAAGAAGACGTAACTTTTGTGAGGAGTGCATGTTCGTAAATAATCACTATCGCTTGAATTATGTCCCTCATACGTGTGCAAATAAATGTGAAAGGCACTGGTCACTCTGATTGTAGCATTTGATTCTGATGTCATATCTGTTGCTTTTTCACAGCCACAGTGAATGGAATTCTGAGGATAAACAGATATCTTTCCTTTTATTACTTGCTATTGATGACTGAATATCTCTTGTACAGATACGTCGGTGAGTATTCTCATACAGGTATATCATGTATAACTGCATATATGGAATTCCACTATTAAAGTCCCCTACAAGTAAGTGTAACGAACACATCATCAGCATTTGACTTATAAAGAAACAAAGTGGCTTAAAAGTGTAAGTGTTTGGCAGGAACGTTTGATTAGACTGAGAAATATTTCTTCAACAAAACTGCCCTGTTTTATGTATGTTACGTAACTGGTGAAGCAGTTAGTTGTGCAAATTCATAATTAATTGAGTATTTTCTCTGATGCTTACTTTGAGAAATACAAGGTACATACCAATAGTAATCTGTGCTGCCATAATTAGGAATGTATTATAAAAACTTTTAAAACCTGGCTGGTGTCTCGTTGTATCGATAATTTCGATTAGAACGCATACGAAGATCTCATGATTTTAAATTACGATGATGTGCAGCACTAATGCTCATTGAGTTTTTATACACGACATCACAGCTACGTCTATTAGGTCTTATTTTTTGAAGACTGATCTGATAATTAGTTTGATCACAGAAAAACTGACAAGCAACCTATTCAGGTTGTAAATAGCACATAACACATAATGAAAGTAGAGCAGTTGAGTAGTTTGTGTTCGGCAACTAGAATTGTGAGATGTGCACTTGAACATTTACAGTATGAGAGAAGTAACTTTCACAAAATGAATCGACGAAAGATCTGACGTCGTTATGTAACAATCTGTCAAATTGTCTTTTAGATTCACTGGAGCACGGCTGTAACTATGATAAACATTATTCCGAAGTGGGAAATGGAGATGTGGTCGACTGCCGTGTACCCTTAAATTTTAAGGCGGATAATTTGGTACAATATTTCCGTGACCATAGACAGTCCCCCTCCTATTGCTGGATATATTGGAAGAGACGGAACAAAATAGGATCGGAATATGCAGCTGGAACCATAGACATCCTTTCAAATGGATCCCTGTTCATCAAGAATGTAACCACATACCATGATGGAAGACTGAAAGTTGTATACATACAAGAAAATGATCATGTATCGACCTCACACGTCAATGTAACCGCCTATAGTGAGTTAAACCCTTAAACGTTTTACTATCACGTTCATGTATTAATTGCCTGCTACTTAAAACAACTGTATACAAGTCATACAGAAAGTGTATACTAAAATTTTAATTAGACTTGCTTTTTATTAAGCGAAATAAATATTGGTTGAGAAAAATTGTATTTCGTTCATCAAAAAAATCTATCCCTTTTTAACTGGTTGTTACAACTTGACCGATATTTTTGTATTTGTGAATCTATGTAAAACTTCCCTAAATTTGAACGACATCCACAGTTTAAGATTCACTGGGAACTACTTTAGTTCCTGAATACGATTACACTTACGTTATATGTGCAAATGCAAATCTGTAGAAATCTCTTGCAATGCCCGTCCAACATCATACCCCGAACAGAAAAATTAGGTCAGTGCTTGCCTCATTTAGTAATCCAGGTCAAAGTATAAATGTCCACAGGTTAATCGGAAGAAATATTTCTTGAATCGTTCATTCCAAAATTGAGAGCAACATAATAAAGTACACGTAATTTCTCCAACAACATTTAAGTGATTGACATGCAATTTAATTTGCAGAGTGTGCCTATATGCCAATTGTAATGAAAGTTTTGCAGATGTAAGTACGAGTTCATTGAATGCATATTTTAATCAAAGTTTATCCAACAATCGCTATCAAACTGTTAGCCTAAGTGAATATCTACAAGTGATTGAGTAGGTTTGAAAAATATTAATCAAGGTAAATTGAGTAAAAGTGTAATATGTTACGAGAAACTTTCTATTCCTATGATCAAATTCATTCACGGGGACAAAGACATGTTTCTTGTTGTCGTTTACAGTTAGACCAAATAAAAGTGATCCTGTTATTGGAATGTGTGTTGATAAGGTATGTTTTCAACATTCATCTGAAGCGAAAACTGTTACATGTAACGTGAATGGAGCAACACCCCCAACAGACTTATCTTGGGCAGACGTATCTCGATCAGAAGAATTGCCCGTACGTTCAAGAATTGACAGCCGGAAAAACGACGATGGATCATTTAACACATTTTCCACGTTCGATGTTAATGATGTAAATAAAACCTTGCTCTCGTCATCGGTGTGTACCTCAGTTTGGGTCGTTGCCAATGATTCACACAAGGCAGGAAAAATAATAGATTCGTCAGTACAGTTTTATGAAGCTAAGCCAGCTATTGAGAGGCGGATCTTGCTTGAAGTGGATAGATCAAGTTTTGTGAAATGTGGAGAAAAAGAGAGCCTAGTGAATGTATGGAAGAAAGCTGATGACGATGGCTTACTTACGGTTCTGGCTTGGAGAGGCATGGGTGTTCAGAAAATTGTAAGCCAGGAAAATGATTTCGATATATTGGCCACCGGGGAACTGGTATTTAATAGACAAACTTTCAGACGAAGGTGTGTACATGTGTGTGTATGACGATGGGATAAGTGACTACGAGGAACATATCTTAATAACGGTCGCAGGTAATAAGTGCATCAACAATCTCAATAGATGTTTACAGACGTTTGATTCTGATTTCTTTAAATTTAAGCTGATGATACAACACCTTTTTTTTCAGAAATGTACTTACAGTCAATGTGTAACTTCTGGTAACATATGATTGATGTAGCTATGTATGTATATATATATATATATATATATATATATGTATATATATGTATACATATATGTATATATCTATGTATATATATATATGTATATATGTATATATATGTATATATATATACATATGTATGTATATATATATGTATATATATATATACAATATATATATACAATATATATATACAATATATATATACAATATATATATACAATATATATATACAATATATATATACAATATATATATACAATATATATATACAATATATATATACAATATATATATACAATATATATATATACAATATATGTATACAATATATGTATACAATATATGTATACAATATATATATACAATATATATATACAATATATATATACAATATATATATATATATATATATATATATATATATATATATATATATATATACACTATTGCCCTATACACTATTGAGTGGTTGCTACACGGTGTTTCATGCCCTATGACATTCTTCGGGCAACTGGCAGGAATCAGGATTTCTTCGTGAGTTTATCTTTTCTTGGCTCGGTTGGCTGGCTTCTCTCCATGCCTACACTTGCTTGTTATCTCTGATCTCTTGTTCAACATGTTTGGTCCGCTGAGCTTAAATATCTCCAACTTCTCATCCAAGCACAAATTGCATTGTCCCGACGCTCTCCTATGGATGTTGGACTCCTTCAGGATTGACCAAGAGACCTCGTAATCCTTGTTCTCCTTCTTTAATCCCCAGATATACTTTGAGAGCTCCGTTTCTTTACTGTATTTCTGATTGCTCATGGCCTTTTTGTGGTTGTTAAATCTCTCCTTGAAAGTCCCCCCTGTTAACCCCACGTACAATGCAGAACTTGCCTCGGATTTTACAGTGGCCTGGTATACTACTTGTGAAGACAAGCACTTTCCACTCATGGGGCATTTTTCTGGGTTTCGGCAGTTGCATTCTTTTTCTGGTTTGTCAGCAGTTTGGGTTTTTGAGGTTACTTTTCGATTGTGTGATTTGATTATGGTCGAAATATTCGGCGTGCAGCTGTAACTTATCTTGATGCAATTTTTGTTGAATATTTTGTGCAGCTTATGGTTTGGTGGGAAGTGCTTGTCTATCAGCTTTAGGAAAGTTCCCCCAATATTAGATTTAACGTTCCTACTGAAAGGTGGGTTGAACCATATGGTCTTCCGTTTTCTATTTTTTCTCCTGGTCTCGTTTGTGGTAGTGTCCCCTTCTTTTTTGAATCTTCTCTCATTGTCGGTGAATCCACTTTTTCTTAGTGCGTCGTTGGTGTTTGTTACAGCAGACAAAACACGCAACATGTACAAAATGGACCCACAGGACTACGAAAAATTACTACACCAGAACATCACGCAAAAGTATAAGCTTGCTGGGGAAACCACTACGGACACAATTGATAGGGAAGCTGATGAAATAGCCAATCGTTTAGGTATAAGTGACAGAATAAGCAAAACAGCCAAGCAACAGGCCTTTATAACCCTAAAGGACCACAAGGAAAACTTCCGGGCCAACCCTAAATGTAGACTGATAAACCCAACAAAAAACGAGCTAGGCATGGTAAGCAAAGCAATGGTAGACAGAATAAACAACACAATCAGGACCAAGCTCCCCGTAAACCAATGGAGAAGCACGCAAGAGGTGTTGACGTGGTTCAACAAGCTCGAAGGAAAAGGTAATCTTTCCTTCCTAGTTTTCGACATAGTCGATTTCTATCCCTCGATCACCGAGAAGCTTTTGAGGGAAACTCTGTTATGGGCGCAACAATTCACAACAATTGGAAACACAGAAAGGGACACAATCATGCATGCTAGGAGAACACTACTCTACGATGAAAGAAATAGACCATGGATTAAAAGGGACAGCAAAACATCATTTGACGTAGCCATGGGAGCCTATGATGGGGCTGAAATATGCGAAATGGTAGGACTCTATTTGCTGGACAACCTAAGCAAAATGCAACAGCTGGAGAGTGTTGGTCTATATAGAGACGACGGCTTAGCGGTATTGAGTCACTGCAGGGGAACCAAATGCGAACGCACACGGAAGGACTTAATTAAATTGTTCCAAAAATCTGGCCTCAAGATTACTACGCAGACAAACCTCAAGAAGGTAGACTACTTGGATGCCACAATGGACCTAACCAATGGCAGACACACACCATATAGAAAACCCAACGATACGCCAATGTACATCAATGCCCTTTCCAACCACCCAAAACCAGTCATAAACCAGATCCCAGGTGCCATCAGTAAAAGGCTATCCACACTGTCGTCAGACAAGGACGCTTTCAACGCTTCGACCAAAGAATACAACGACGCACTAAGAAAAAGTGGATTCACCGACAATGAGATAAGATTCAAAAAAGAAGGGGACACTACCACAAACGAGACCAGGAGAAAAAAATAGAAAACGGAAGACCATATGGTTCAACCCACCTTTCAGTAGGAACGTTAAATCTAATATTGGG
Source organism: Stichopus chloronotus (assembly GCA_021234535.1). Classification (NCBI taxonomy): domain Eukaryota; kingdom Metazoa; phylum Echinodermata; class Holothuroidea; order Aspidochirotida; family Stichopodidae; genus Stichopus; species Stichopus chloronotus. Next base: position 3,710,647 of record CM037842.1, read on the forward strand.
GGAACTTTCCTAAAGCTGATAGACAAGCACTTCCCACCAGACCATAAGCTGCACAAAATATTCAACAAAAATTGCATCAAGATAAGTTACAGCTGCATGCCGAATATTTCGACCATAATCAAATCACACAATCGAAAAGTAACCTCAAAAACCCAAACTGCTGACAAACCAGAAAAAGAATGCAACTGCCGAAACCCAGAAAAATGCCCCATGAGTGGAAAGTGCTTGTCTTCACAAGTAGTATACCAGGCCACTGTAAAATCCGAGGCAAGTTCTGCATTGTACGTGGGGTTAACAGGGGGGACTTTCAAGGAGAGATTTAACAACCACAAAAAGGCCATGAGCAATCAGAAATACAGTAAAGAAACGGAGCTCTCAAAGTATATCTGGGGATTAAAGAAGGAGAACAAGGATTACGAGGTCTCTTGGTCAATCCTGAAGGAGTCCAACATCCATAGGAGAGCGTCGGGACAATGCAATTTGTGCTTGGATGAGAAGTTGGAGATATTTAAGCTCAGCGGACCAAACATGTTGAACAAGAGATCAGAGATAATAAGCAAGTGTAGGCATGGAGAGAAGCCAGCCAACCGAGCCAAGAAAAGATAAACTCACGAAGAAATCCTGATTCCTGCCAGTTGCCTGAAGAATGTCATAGGGCATGAAACACCGTGTAGCAACCACTCAATAGTGTATAGGGCTCAATATTGTATGTTAGCTCTGTCTGTTAGGCATTGAGCACTTTACTGAGTTAGAGATATATCAATTCCATATATATATATATATATATATATATATATATATATATATATATATATATATATATATATATATATATATATATATATATATATATATATATATATATATATATATATATATATATATATAAACAATGACAATTACACTGAAAAATAAAACAGAAAAAATCTTGACAAATGGTAATGTGTTTTACGTCAGCATTACTGTAGAGTATAAGTTGACATCACCAACATATTGCACAGATTCCTATGTAGTGAAGTGCGTGGCTACTGATCCTGTCCCTTTACACTTTTATCCGTTCTCGGAAGTGACAGTAATTCCAGGTAAAGCTGTTACCTAGCATTAACATAATGTAATAATAACTTTATCATCCTTTTTCACTGTTGCTGTATTTGGAACTGAGATTATGTTACTTGAAAACCAAACGTGTAAAGTATCATCTTTGCTGAATTGGCATCGTGTGGAATAGAAAAGGTGAAGTGTTATCGATGATGAGTGAGGGGCTTGAAAGATTGTTAGTAAGGCAAACAAGATGACGTCCACATGAGCACGGCAGAACTTATTAATATCTACTGTGACGTCACGTCATTTTCTTGATGGTCTCTGCAACGTAGGTTACTATAGTTTCATGTTACTCCTTGTACACACGTTGGCAGATAATAATATTCCTACTGTTGTAACAGGAAGTGTAAGCAAGTGTCTGCAAATTTTGCACTGTAATTACTTGTAAAGAGTAAATATAAACCTTTGGCGTTCAGACAGGGATTTCAAGAATAGACTGACGTAACATGGAATATCGATTGATCAGACGACCAACGACCTTTAATTTGGAATGGTTAGCGTATTAGATTTAGCATATTTTGACCAATTTCACAACCAAGTTTTTAAGGTGTGTAGAATGTTGAACTTTCTTTGTTGATTGTCGTTTAAATCTTTCTCCATTGTGTTTCATTTCACAGGGTCAACCTGTGTAAATGTTATTGGAACAACAACTGCAGACGCTGAAGGTTTAATATGGAAGATATTGGTTGTATGCGTTCTCGTTGTGATATTCCTTGTTCTCGTTAAAATCTTGTGCGGTAAGTACCTTACTAATAATTAATTGCATAATTATTTACAGGCATTTTGCAGTTTTGTGATGCAATAAACAATTCTTAAAAGGTATGAAGAATACTTTCCCTATGAATTTGATCTAACGTAATTATTTTTCAGGAATAAACAAATTAACGGAACCTGAAAACATTGCTCACGACACTCAAATTGTTATATGCGTCAGATTTTCACGTGAGATGGGTAAACGTTGACACCATACTGTGTGTAGTAAACAGTTTTGCTATTCCAAGTTATGTGCAAATTTCTCTGCTTTGGTATTTTTTATTCCATGTATTCTTTTCAGCATGCATACTTAAGCGAAGATTGAACTGTAACACAGCAAATGGTGAGTTACGTAATAAACAAACTTTTGAAGGGTTATACGGTTGAAAAAACAAATAAAGAAGAAAAAAATGGTTCTCGACAGGCAATAAATACTTCGACTCTTCAGGCATATATATTTAAAAAAAAAATCACGTTAATCTCTGTGATGGTGATTTTTGCACCAGGGTATAGAGAAAAGCTATAAATGTTAATGGTATTCTTAACTTTTGTGTTATCTGTCCTAAGACTTGGACGCTGGGACCACTCAGATGTTTTTAAAATCATGCTTTAGTTGTCTGCGGTGATTGTTATTTAGCCACGAAGAAATTCTTAGTCACAAACAGATCTTTTCTATTTATAGTTACCCCAAATGTGTTTTGAATAGGCTATGGGGCATGGACCTTTTTTCGTTAGTTTTGTGACCCACCTCACAGGAAAACCTACCTTTAGCACATAACAGTTTCTATGTTATAAGTATTGGCAAATCTGGTGGATCCCGCGTGCAGAAGTTGCACGTTGTAGAGAAAAGTGAGACAATGAACCTATTTTTTAACCAAAAAATTGGCGTAATTTGACCAATCAAATGTACTGTCTGAGAGCGTTTCGGTAGGTTGCACCTTTTCAGCCAATCAGAGAGCTCGTACTGTAAATATCCGACGTAAACTTGGTTTGTCAGCAATGATGCCGTGGTTGTGAAGACAGATGAAATGTTTTGCCCATATTTCTGGGGTTTTTGGCGATATTCGACTATTTCAATAAGACAGGTGGTTGAAGTTTCTACAATCAGTTCATGTGTGGAAAGACTTAGGTGGCTGTCAGGCAGAAATTTTGTGAAAGAATTCGACGAAGTCTAGATGTCTAGAGTCTGATGCTTCATCTAAACAAGTTGGCCTAACCATACCTCGGGACGGTGGATACCGTATAAGATGTTACCAGTATTTCACTGACATCTCTGACATCACTGAGACCAAAAGAAAAGTCTCACAAGGGAAAAAAGAACCGATGGTAAGCTTCTGCTACAAAAGAAATAAGTCTAGCCTCAGCGAACGAACAGTCACATTATGAGTTATTTAACTTTAGCCTAGGCCTTGGCTAACAAGTATCAACATCCTGGAGCTTGTTTCATGTTCATGTAAGAAGACAAAATGCAATCCATCAGCAAACCCTGACGACTGCTGCTCTAGAGTTGGAATGGCCTGCACGGATATGTGTTCCTGTGCGAACTGCCAGAACCAATCTACACTATACCCAGCTTTTGAGGAAGAGGAAGCCAGTGATGATGGATATGATGATGAACAATATCTGAGAAAATTTGAGAAGCCTGAAGAATAATTTTGTTTCAGCTGAATGTAGAGTTATTCCAGTAGAGTAAGGTGGGGATGATATACAGTAGGTGTGCTAGGATCCAGTACATTTGTTGCTGTAACATGTTTTAAAACTAGATGGTAAAGACCTAGTTGATGGGGTGATGTGCTGAAAACCTCTCCCCGTCCCCCAGGTTCCAGCATGTAAAGTGTTACAGACTAGGTGGTAAAGACCAAGTTTATAGGGTTATGTGCTAGAAACCTCTTCCTCAGATTTCAACATGCAGTGTTAAAATAATAACATTCTAGGTGGTAAAGACCTTGATGGGGTGATGTGCTGGAAACCTCTCCCCCAGGTTGTAACATGCAAGGTGTAAAAGTAGTTGGTGATTAAGATCAATTTGATTCAGCAATACGCATGAAACAACTCCTTCCACCATATGTTTCATTACTAATTGCAGAGAAAAGCTAAAGGGGTACATGTGAGAATGCTTATGGATTAATGGCACCTTAGAGCATACCGTACATGAAGATGCAATTAACATGGTTTCATGTAATACCTAAACTATTGTCTTGTTCAGATCACCTTGTAAAAATGTCACAATATTTTCTGATTCCTCTGGTCTGATTTCAACATTTGATGCACATACAGGCTTTGGATCTTGCAGGAACTGACAGATGACTTACTTGATGTATTTGGAAACCTCCCAGATTTTAGTATTTATTGGCATACTGTATTAAAGCAGGAGAATAACCCGGAGAATTTTTTTTTACTAACTTGTGTAGTGAGATATAACTATTGATTTTGAAAACAGTCATATTTACTTGCAATTCAGAAGTGTGGATATATTGTTACAAAGGATGCTGGTCAGTCAAACACTAGAGTAAAAATGATAGGGTTTTGCAAAAGATTAATTTTTTGTATGTTGGGTTCAGTTGCATTTGCACATCCATAGCATTACACATGGTTTTGTGGCTGAGTAGACATAAGTTGCTAGAAGGTATTACACCAATATTACTGTATGTGTTGTTGCATTCTTTGGTCAGTTAGCTTTGACTAAGAACATCAACATTCTTATTTTTCAGATAAGGAACATAATGCACTTGTGGAATTGGTGGATGCGAGTCACTAGGGTAGGGTTATAGCAGTGGTATAGATATTATAGGATATTTCTCTTTTTTTGGGCGGGGGCAGATTTCTGACTTGGATTTGGAAATGGGGATTTGAAAATGGGGGTTAGGGGTGTAAGCTGGTGTGAACCGGTGAGCAGGGTGCAATAGATGGGGGAATGGTGATACATTTAATACTAGATGGGTAGATGGAACTGAATCTATTTCCAAGCGTTCTAACTATTTAGACGGCAAATTTCCTTATTTTTCTAGTAGCGGGGGGGGGGGGGGGGGAGGGGGAGCAGTTGCAACCTGTGGCTGCACCACTAGCTCGGAGTAATGTGGAGAACCATGTCTGCTATATTTCCCTCCATTTCATCATTACAATATAACATGTCAGTCATGTGATCAGCTGTCAGTTATTGTCATTTGGAAAAGCTACATAAGCCAAAGAACGAGACATTTACATTAAGCGTACAAAGAATACAATATATACAAATTGTGATTGATTGTTTATGTAAATTATTGTGCACTATATTTGTGACACTCTTTGTCTGACTTTCCATGAAGGACTGCCAAAAGACATCCCCACCACCCTCACTTAACACGTTTCTTCAATAGGATATGGCACATGAAAATTATGGGCGTGATGTACTCAGACATTGACAGTCACATTATTATAAAATGAAAAACATATGTTTGAGGGTAGTCAGAAAATACCATGCGCTCTTTAACACCATAATTGTGTGATATGATGGGCAATTAAAAAGGAAGGTGACCTTTTTCTTCAGGGAATGAGGTTTTTCATTGCTTCTCATAACTAAGTTGATCTATCCAACCTTTATTCAACATTTGTCATGAGGGGTGGGGAGGGATTGGTCTGTGAGTACTAGGGTAGGAGGTGTAACTGGAAAATAACCAGTTTGCTACTCAAGTCATGTCCCCCACTGTCGACTGTTACAAGAACTGCTTAAAGTCAGCACATCTTTTACCTGCTCCAGTAGAGCTTTAATATGCGCATCTTTGAAAGCCATTTTCATGAACTTGGAGACAAGCAGACAGACAAGACCACTTGTCAGATAAACTGACATATGAGGTTTGTATTAGTCTTAGGTGAACCTTACGAACAGGAAATTAGAGTTGTTGATGAAAAAGATTGACTATTTTTATTTTTATTTTTTGCAGTGTGTGATAGATGTATTTCATGGTTGGGTTTACATGTTGTCACTGGTCCCACATAGTGGAAACTCACTCAGCATAGGCCTAGTACTCCAAAACCATGTTCAGTTTATATATATGCTGTCACTGTAATTTTTACATTTCCCAACCCTTCTATCATCACCTACTGTAAGATATCCTGTTACAATGTTGACCTAGGTTTAGACTGAGAATGAACATCATCAGGCCTACTGCTGGTTTTTATCTCAAGCAGAACATTGCTCTTCCAAGGTATAAGTAGATTAGGTTGGCTAGCAAAATGAAATATGGGGGTGGGGCTCATATCAGTTTTATCATAGGCCTACACTGTTCGGCAATTCTTGTCGTATACAGCGGCGTAGCAACGTGGTTTTGAGTGGGGGACTTTGGATATGCCCCGCAAACAACCAATCCTCACATGGGGAATTTGGAGTGGGGTTTAGGGACCTGGTGGCCTTTAGTGACAAACTTAAAATTACTGTCGGATTTTGGGCGACTTTTTAAGGGGTGCAGTGACCCCATCTGTGGTACTGGGGGTAACCCCGGTGCCTGCGCATACCTGTGCTGAAAACATAGCATTCAGTAGGTTGGCATTGGAAACCACTTAACATCAGGGCAAATGCTGGGATTCTTCAAGTTTTGAAGGGATTGAGGGGTTCTATGTGGCGATCAAAGGGCCGTGTGGTCCGATAGGTACAGTCCGTTGTCCCTATGTTTAAAGGTTATTCAGAAAAAAACAATTGGCTTGGTGTGCTTCAGGCCCTACAGTCAAGTACTTAAGGAAAGAGAAAGATACGGTATTGAGCAGACAATGTCACGCTGGTCAAACAAACTTTTGTTTTGCAAACCGTGAAAACTTGGTTTTTTGCCCTTTCCTATCCAACTGCTGTTATATTTCTGTGCAGAACCTAAATTTTTCGTAGTGGAAGATTTTCATCCATTTCCCTGTTCGTGTCATTGCTATTCGTTACATGACCGTACAGTACAAGCGATGGGCTTCGTAATTTTCGCGAAAACAGTACATGCACACCACAATTGTAGGTTGCTTCCTTTCACAATTTGCATAAATTAACCGTTTCGTTCTCGTTAATGTGTAACAATTGATCACGGGATCGCTCGAATTCTTTCATTACCAGTCTTCATCAACGTGATGTTAAATTTTCAGATTTTCCTCTGAGGTGGGTCACAAAAGTCGAGTTTTAAAGCCTTTTCGACGGCATGCCCCATAGTCTAGAATGAGCGTGTTAAAAAAACAAAAGTTACTCTGCCAAAATAATGGCAACCCAGATGCAAATAACGTTAACAACTCTGTATATGTCATAAGTATTCCTGCGGTCGGTCATGCAACTTGTATTCTAAGGAAGTATCTATACAGTGAGTTTAAGGAACTTAACACAAAATGCCGTATTTTGATCAAGACATTTTTATATGCAATGACTTGGCAGTAGGTTATGCTTACATATGGTATTTGTTGAATTACACAGTCAGTGGCAGAGAAAGAAAATTTATCTACTTTCAGTACATACAATGGAATAAGTTATATCAGTTATATGTCTTCAAGCATTTTGGGAAGTGTCTTCTGGATTATTTTCCAGGTTGCAGGATCATCTTGTAACTTGGCATAGCATTTTAAAGAGAGGACTGTAACAATAATATTTTTGGTAATAATTATTATTTGCCTGAAGATATGACAATTTATCTGTTGTTTCTAAGACAGTCAGGTGTTATTGTTCTTTCTGTGGTATGTTGGTGCCGACTGAAAACGATGTTTTCTGAATTTCTTCATTTTTCTTCTCTTGGTTACCCTCAATTTTTATGTTACCGTTGTTCCTTAATATTTATCTTACTTTTGTGTGTCATGTATGCTTTTTCTCAGAGGCTGTTTTGTTTCCATGTGCATGCAATTAAACTCGGAAATCAAATGATTACTGTCGTCCTTATTGCTTGAATGTCTCCTAAAAGAGTGTCGTGTTCAACGTCCCCTTAGTGTGTTAGTGCGCATCCTTTCAACACGAAAACACCCGGTGCCCTACTGCAATGGTGCTCCCAGTGGTTTGAATTAGTGGAAGGATGAGAATTTAATGGAGAGACTGTTCAAGCGAATCGCCACATTCGGTTGGCAACGAGCGTATCCACACAAGAAAAAAAAATGAAAAGTGAAGTCGCCTTTCCATGTCTGCAAGTAAGCTCCTCGAAATGGTACTGTCAGCATTTCCTTCAGTGGAAAACAGTTCTTATTAACGTTATTGAGAGTATTGTCTTTACAGTCGTACACAAAATTCAAATCCAATTCAAGTTAAACAATTTTCAGAAAAAAAGCTTAGAGGCCTTTTCTAGTTCACTCTTTGGTTTTATGTATTTCCTTTTTACTATTTATGCAATATTGCGTACGCCATTTTTTGTCCCCGATGGGATCGTTTATCCCAGATTACGCTAATCCCCCAACTAGCTAGTTTCCCATGACTAGCCATGAAAGTGGGACGCACCTTTGATTTACCAAATTGCATTTGTGTAAATATCGAATTGAACTATATGTTGTAAACCATACCCAATGAATAATTGTTTGTTTATTTTTTATGTGTTCCACAGAATGATTATAACGACATGTACTAGGAAACGACATATTCTGAAGGTTACAGTTATATAGAAAAAAAAAAACTTTAGCAATTGCATCTTCATGCCAGTTCTTATAGGCACTTAAAATAAAACGGTTTGTTCCTCACATGTAGACACTAAGCAATCAATGATCGTGAAGAAAGCTACCGAATTTTTTTAATGAAATTGGTTTCCTTTTACAATTATTGATACAACACTCTTTGTTTCATCACAAGTAGAACGAGCAGGTCAAGGGGAGTCAGAAGAGCTAAACTCTCGAGATCAAAGTGATCACTGTGCTGTAAGTAACATAACTTTTTTTGCGTTTTGCCTTCGCACATGATGTAGAGAGAACATTAATTATTAAAAACATTAAAACTCCACTAAAAAATAAATCGAATCACACACACCCCCACAACGTAAAGTAATAAAAAACAATAGGGAATCTGAAATAATCTCCTTTGCCTGTTTCATTTGACAGCCTGATGATCCTAACCCAGAAAATGTGTGAATGCGGAACGATAGACGATTATGGATATGCGATCATCAAAAGATGGCTTGTGATATTTACACAAGTATTTATACCTGTATTGTGTAGACATCAACTCATCTCAACACGTGCTTATCTTTACTGCTCAAATTCTGTTAAACAGTACTCTATCAGATTACGAAAGAACTTTTTCTTTGCATTTGAAACACGTCTTTTCTTGCATGTTTACCATTTGCAGCTAGTCATGTAAAAAGAATAGTGATATTATTATAGGAAAACGGTATACACCCCCCCCCCCAAAAGCATACACACGTGCTAATGATATTCGTTGCTATTTCATAAAGGATGAGGGTAAACTAGTGATGTTTGTAGCCAGTTTTCAACAAGAGACTAACTGACGTCAGATGAGATATTTGAAAGACTAATCACCTTTAAGGAGATTATAGTAGTGAAATTTGAGCGTTTGAGAACAGGGAAGCCGCATATGGACTCATTAAGGACAGTTAATCGAGTTGCTCATGGCTGAACATAAGCGAGATTCTTTTTTATTTTTTTGATAAGTGTCCAAAGGGTAACGGGGAACTATATTGCAAGATGGACACTCTAACCATCCAGCTAATCCTCCACATACGTGAACAAGGAGAGAAAAAAGCCTTTAGATTTATTCGTCGCTGCAAAGATGCAATGTTATAAATCTAAGAGTCACTCTACTACTCTGGCAAAGTTAATGTTTAAAGTTAAGCTTTTTGGAACTTTTTTATTTATACCTTATACCAACGTCAACGTATGTACCATTATGCGACATTTATAACATCATCTACATTAAAATATGAAGATTTATGGTAATAAATTAGTACTTTATCATGGGGACGACGTCCGTTACATGTGCACTGCTTGATTGCATTGGCATTGGTATTCAATTGCATGTGATAGGCATGGAATTATTTTCAGACAGTCTCTGATATATTAAATGTAATAAATTCAGTACATGTGTTTGTTAACTCTCCTTTCTGTCGATTTTGGTTTTGTCGAAATCCTTCATAACAGCTAAAAGAATTATTATATTTTGTGATTTAAACACCTTACAAAAAATTGAAGGCTTATTTGTGGTTTACTTCGTTCGGCCAAAGCTACTACGTACATATCGTTGTCTATATTTATATCCATATGTCATCGTACAGTAAAAAGACATATTGAAACGAAATATATCGTGCTCATTGTGTTTGTAATTGCATCATAACAAATTCTGTCCCCTAAAATGAGATACAACAAAACTTTTTGAAGATTGTGTTTCAGTCGTAACGACTCGGAATGAATACAAACCCCTATTTCAAGTTGTCTTTTCAATTATTTCCTTCACACAATATGACAACATAAAAATAAAATTCATCATTGACAATTCAGCCATATCAAGGGGATTAAATTTATGATTGTCTCTTGGGGGAATGGACTCTCCACAGTATTGATTCATGCCATAGAGCAGTATGTAATTCCCCCATTTCATGCACATAATGAGCAGAAACATACAGGGTTCAACATTCCACCTAGACAGTGTATCCAATCAAAGGTCCAGAAAAAAAAGAAGTTACTATACACATCAATAATAGTAAACACATAAAGACTACGTATTTCCCTTTGGAGTCACTGAAGCAGATACCAAGACATTCCGATCAAAATGTTTAATAAAAGCTAGGTAAAAATTATTGATACCACAAATTAAGATACCACATATTCCCATAGCCTCGTATCACAAATAAGGTTATGTCAAAACGTCCTCTCCTACTTTTACTTGTCGTTGCATTGCCAATTACAAGTTGCTGCTTTCGTCGTTACTGACAAGTGGTGTTCTGGAAAAGATATTGCATGATTTATTGGATCTATCAACGATTTGAAAATTCAGTTTACTTTGTACAAAGAATCCTAAGCATGCAGGTCTATTGTTAATAAGGAAAGGAATGCATGTAATCATTCGTGTTAGCTACAAATAATCCACAATGACATATGCACACACATAGGGAACGTTAAATTCTAACTATACCGAAATTCATCAAAGTTGAATATGTATATATATTTAAATATATACAGTTGGCAACTTAATCCAGAATATATATATGAAAGTGAAAAATCTCTTTCAGTTTTAGTCAATATGTGATAACAAATCAAGTTTCTTTACACAATACCGTAGTACTTCTTGTTTCTTTAGCAAATGTGAAAGTGTTTTCAGCAAATTTAGCAGAAACAAAAATGAACGAGTGAAATGAACGTAACCTAACGACTGTCACACCAAAATAGAACGTCTTTTAATCCATGCTTTAAGACCTTTTTTATACACTTCGCATGTTTCAGGCCTAACACGCCTCCTATAAACTCAAGTCTTGGTATGCTCACTGAATTTAGAGGTGCCAGCTTTGTTTTGGAAGAGATTAACTACGCTTCTGTTCGACCTTGATTCTTATATCTTGTATATGCAACTGCATATGCATCCTTTGAAGCATTAGCAAAAACATCAATTTCTGTCTAACCTGTGCATTCCATACACCTAGGAACTTCATCTTCAATCTAAGTCCTCATTTCTCTTCACATTTTACAATGGGTTCTGACACTGCTTCATCCATGGAATTGAACAACTTAACCCAAATTAAGTTTTCACCTTCTATCATTCATGAGTTTCTGTTCATTTACTTCCTTAGTCCTATTCTCCATGACTTATCCCCACCCTCGCCCATAACGCCCATGATGCTTTCTACATCTCAATGAACCAATCATCCATGTATGCACTTTCAAGAATGCATTCTGACACCAATGGAAACTCGTATGCATGATTTCTGTTTGCATTTCTCTGACTTTTAACTTCCAACGTCCGTTACCTACAACTTCCACTGTAAACGGTGCGGCATTAGCACCAAAGCTCAAACGATTGAAGTTACATGTATCAAGTTCCATTTCTGGTTCAAGATTTCGCAAGAGAAATGGAAACACTAATCTGTCTTATAAAGTTTTCATAAACTGTAGATACATTTCAAAAAATTGAAAGTAACACGACCTCATTTCATCTAAACCTTAACGACAAATCAAAAAGTTCATTTTGCAGCTTTGGTCCTGTTAGATCATATCATTCAAAGACACCTCTCTGCCGAAGCATTCAAATTTCGGTGGTTTGTCTGTCTAATTTAACCAGAGGAAAATGTGTTCTTTGTCAGCTTTAATTTGTCTGACATATTCCTGCTCCACACAATTTTCAATAAACTTTTTGTAAGCTTTTCTTGGTTCTTTGTCTTTAGTAAGTTTTTTCTCCAGATTATCTTATTTTTCATGCAATATTTTTACTTTGCTCCCCTATTTCTTTTTTTTTGTTTGTTTTCTTTCAAGGAAGGTTTATTTGATATTTCCTTTAATCCACAAGTGCCAGACCACTTTTCCCTCACCGGTCTAGAAAATACCCTCCCCCTTTAACTCCGGTGTTGTGCCAGAACTTTCCAATATCACATTTGTCTCAATAACATTCACCTTGAGTGTGCTTGCATGTGGTGACAAATTTGTTCTTCTAAATGTCTTACACTGCGTATGCTAGTCCATCCCAGTGGTGGTAACCTAGCTATGGGATCTCCAAGTGGTTCTTACCTCTCTTCCAAACATCGATAAGGATGTGGATGATCAATCCTCACCAAATTATGAGTTCTACTTTGTGGGTTCTAATAACTCTATCTGATTAATTGTGAAGGCATGACTTGTACACCGTTTCGATCTATCGGGTGGAGATAAATTGAGCCTTACAGGCTTTGGAGGAATTTTCCCCCCTTTCCATTTAGAAGGTGAGCCACTGCTACATCTTTGTCACCTTTGGGCTCAAATTCTCCACATAAGTCTGAATTAATGTAACCTAGATTGCTGCCATCATCTAATATAACATTTACTGTTATACTTTTACCACCAGTACTTACTACAGCTGGCAATTTGCGCAATGAACTAGTTCGCTAGTGACTTCTAAAGTTGTCACTGTGCATCATTACCCCGCCCTCTCTTTCCGTTGGAGAATTATAGTTTACCACATTATGCTCCATTTACATGTTAAAACTACGACCAACCTCATTTTGATGTGAGGTGGGCTGATTATTTTTATCCGACTTATGTAGCAACCTTTTATGGTCACTCTTGTAACCAATAATTCCGCACAACATTCCTTTTTAACATTTAGCAGCTCTGTAATCCTCAAAGCATTCAAAGTAAGCCTTTCTCGACTGGGTAAGTTTCATGTTTCATACATCCCCACTACCCTAAATTTCTTACATTCCCTCAGTCTCTGGGACCCATCGCAGCTAACGCATATAGGAGGTCTACCTTTTATTTCTACAGTAGTGTGATACACTCTGTGTGACTTTACCTCTGACCTAGATTCCTTGCTCTCTTTCTTTTAACCTCACCTTCAATTTGCCAACCAAACATGTCGTTCTACCAACATTTCAGACTGTCCTCAAATGTATGATGACATTTCGCTAAAATACCCTAAGCAACATTTGCCCTTTCAAGGCTAACATTTCACTTACACCATTTCCCTCTACCCTATGAAAGCCGAGAGATGCGGTGGGATGGAGTAATCGACATTCTTGTGAACCATCAATTCCATGTCCCGTTTCCCTAAAATATTTTAAAGAAGAAATCCAAAAATCAGTGAGTGGGTGCTTCAAGAAATAACGTTCTCATCGTTAACATTTTGTGATATCTGCCTAATAAAAGGTCGTTAGTCATTACATATTGCTGAGCCTAGGCGTGTCTAAAGTACAACAGTTCTGGCTAAGAACATTAATTATCAAAAACATTAAAACGCCACTAAAAATAAATCGAATCACACACACACACCCGCACAACGTAGGGTAATAAATAGTAAAAAAATAGAAAAAAAATAGAAAAAAGTCCGAAATAATATCTTTTGTGTGTTTCAATTGATAGCCTGATGAGTCTACTCCAGAAAATGTGTGAGTTTGGAACAATAGACGATTATGAATATGCGATCGTCAAAACATGGCTTGTGTTATTTACACAAGTTTTTACCTGTATTGTGTAATTGAAATGTGTCCCCGATACAGATATAAATAGCATGTGACTTCAAGACATTTATTGTTAGAGCCTTTTGCACTCATCCATATCAGTGTTTCAGACTTAGCCTGAGACACAAGACATTCAATAGTTAGTTCAACATTCTCGAGCATTTCGGTACGTCGTCATCAGAACATTCTCCTTTTTTTAATGTTATATACATATCACAGGCGGTTTAGTTTGGGACTGCTTATTGTAATTACAGACACGTCTCAGAGCTATAAAACACGTCTAAATTAGTAGTAAAGTGTACGTCCGCACAACAAATATCTTAGTTGAGACAAACGACAGCAAAACAGGGACATCTACAAACAGTCATATCTATTACATTTTGTCCGTGCTTACCTGTTTCAATGTTTGTTCAGGTACCTGTGTTAGGATGTCACAAATACTGATGAGAAAATTATTTCTTGAAGTACTCCCTCACTACTTTTGGATTTCTTGTTTCATATGTTTTTAGAAACCGTATAGGAGATTCGATGGTTTGCAACAATGTCTCCCTTCTCGACTTCCGTACTTCTCTCAACTCTGATATCTCAACACGTTCATTGTTCAAAATATTAATCTTTGACATTTGTTGATGTTCTCCAGTTTTCTTCCTCTAATTTTTGACCGTGGTCTACGTCGGATGCTGCATTCGTTATAGCCTGTTTCTCGCAATGCTCAATGGCTCGTTTGAATGCTCTAAACGCGTCTCTGAAATCCGCCTGACAGGCTTCCATCCATTGCTCCTCTGCATTAAACACGTCGTCCTTCTTAATGGCATCAACCAGCTTCTGGTATACTTCTACACCTTAAAATACTTTTTATGATTTTCTCAAAGTTGTAGATCCATCTGCTCACTTCCACACTCTGTCCGCAGAAAAATCAAAACTATGAAAATGACAATACATATCAGTTGACTTGAGGTAATACAAGAATCGTAATGAATTGGGCATCCTCTTCAATTTTTTTCTTTCAGAATTTTGCAACCATTTTTCGACTGAACGCACAGAAATACCGACATTGTTTAAGGTGGGGAGGAAGAGGTCGTCTGAATTATGTTTGTTACTAATTAGCGAGATTACTAAGTTGATCGCCACCATGGTTTGACACGAAACAATTTTGACTTTTCAAAACCCGTTAAAGACAAGAAACGGCGTTTCCCGTTTTTTCTTTTCTTTGCCAAAGTTGCAACTTGCAGGCAACCTTAGACAAAATATGGCGCAATAGAATGATTCCTGATGTAGTGAAAATCTGTAATTCTGTCTCATATTTCAAGAGAATACACCTGTAATTTTACATAAATAATGTTCTTTGATAGAAATATGTGTAAATACTACATTTAATTCCCCACACTGTTTGTTTGTTTTTTTTTTATTTAGCTTCCCTTGTTTTTATTTTGAAGTTTGACCTCTTGTTCTTTGACCTTTTTTCATGATAGATGCTTCTTTAAAACTATTTGTCCTCTTTCACACATGATATTTCATACCTCTAGCAGATTCACTGGTGCAGATAATGCTAAATTTGTCTTTTGCCGTTGTCGTGGCCTATGACCCTTGAGCTTTGACCTACAACGTCATAGGTGGACGCTATATCTTATACCTCCAAGTTTGAAGTTTATCCATCACACCGTCCGGGAGGACATGATAGCGAAACTTTTGTTGCTGGTGAGCTCAAATGATACCTACACACACTCACACAAAACATTTAGACACCCCTTTTTACCACATTCTGTAATTCCAAAACATGCCATTAGATACGAGAAAAAGTGAATATGGAAATCCCAACCACTTACTTTGCATGATTCTTCCCGGTTATTTTGAAACGTTCTAGCAGTTCCCTGGTTATGGGTACGATCGACTAACTGAGGGTGTGAAGAGTGATGCTTCTGTGACATGGTGTTGCACAGATTTGCATTGCATAGGGTACGCAGAGAACCTGTATAACCGCTCTGGGGACAGCCAATAGAAGTTAACATACTTTCATGTATAAAGGTGCTGGTTTAATTATGTCATGTATTTGTAAAATCAGAGAACATATGACTGCCAAAATAGACAAAAACTTACCAAGAAATGTCCTTCTCGTCTATATCATTCGCTTGAAACAATGAGTTCGATTTAAGAGAACAATCTCTTATTGTGAAACTAGAAACATTGAACGGCAGATCTGTCTTTCAAACATGAGAAGCGTGACCAGGTATTGGACAGATTATTAGATTGCAAATTGACCCACCTAGTTTCAGTTGAATCAGGAAGGTGTTAACATCTCTCTGGTACAACCTCAATGCATTCAAAAGTGAAATACTCTGTAGAAATTAACGTTGAGAAACTGCACATTGTGAAACTAGTGCTTGTTTTCCTATGCATTATATCCCATGAGGCTGAAGTAGACCGGAACGATATTCCACGGAGATGTGTCTTTCAAATATTTTGTCTACCTTTCTTCTTCTGCCGTGTAAGTGTAAATTAATGTGAGAGATTAATGTAGTTTAGGATATACGGTATCTTGTGATTTTTTTTTTTCTACTTGTTTCAACAGTTCCGATGCTATGTCGCGGAAAAGACTGTTACGGAAATGTAACTGAAGTGTTGCTATCAGGATCCGTGACACTAATTTGCAATACATCAACATAAAAGACTCTCAGTGGGTGAAAGACCTTGACACTCACTTATTTGTCGAAGGTAATCCCGCAAATGTAATGGAATTTTGGAACGTCCAACTCGGAAGAGGTTATTCCTTGCTTATTGAAAACATACAGATTGAAAATGAAGGAATCTATACTTTCAAAGTTGGCAGAAAGATAATAACGTCACATTGTCTGAAAGTGTTAGGTAAGATATCAATTTAGCAGACTGATCATGGACAAAGAAATATTCTCCTCAATAGAAGATAGAGAAAAATTAAACATATCATGTTAATAGTTTTTCTTTTATTTTCTGGATTCTTTAATGAAGAGACTGATTGAAAGTAGCACTAGTTTAGAGATGAAGCTCCGTTTTGCACAAAAGATTATTTCGGTAAATAATATTATGTGGAATGACATAAAATGCAAATAAAGTTAGTGTGTAGATGATTCTGCTTCTTTTACCTACATTTTAATGACAGTCATAATGTCCATATAATTGGAGAATTAGTGAAATTAGTTTTACTTAAGGTTGTTTGAGTTGCAACTAACAGCTTTTACACACTACATAGTGACGTGAAGTGAAGTCCACAAAATGGGGTAATGTGATCTTTTGACTACTTTATTTTCTGGATTCTTTAATGAAGAGACTGATTGAAAGTACCACTTCTTTAGAGATGAGGCTCCGTTTTGTACAAAAGACTATTTTGGTAAATAATATTAGTCTCATCGCCAACATGCATTGATTTCAACACAGTGCGTGCAGGTGGGGATTTGTAATCGTTTACTGCAACCACATCTCACAGAGACCTTGTTCCGGGCACTGATTGTAAATTAAAGCCAAATATTCTTCAAGCATAAAATGGTGGTAAACAGAACCGAACATAATATCTCAATACTGATATCTACTGCAAGGAAGCAAACTTAAGCTTATAGCCTGATGCCACTAGGTTCAAGTAACGATAACTAATGGCTCAAAATTCTGTGCATGTTACGCTACATAACACAATTATAGCATTGGGTTATCCCATGTAGGTTAAGCGTAGTGGTTAGAGTTAGCGGCAGGATATAAGAGCATCCCTCTGTGGGTTATTTTCACATTTTCTCCTATTTACATGTGCAGGACCTGGTTCTGCTAAAATTATTGTTTGACTTAAAAATAATTTTCTCATAATTGGCAGGGATGTTGAACGACATTATCCACAGGGCCAGTTCTGCTAAAGATGTTTTGGCTAAAGTTAAAAAGCTGGTGTCTATTGACCCCAATGCTGGCTCTAAGATTTTTACCAAACAATCATACAATTTCACCGGTTTACTATAAGAGTGATATACTGTATCATCATTATTGTGGTTCATAGGAACGGCCTTGCAAAATTTTGCGTATAATGCTTAATTAGCTCTCAAGATATGGACGATATCCAAATTTCGGGGTAAAGTTGTTGTTTTTGTTTCTACAAATTTAGCAAATTTCACTGAATTTACCTTAGCAGTAATATTGTGTTGAACAGTATGTGCTCTCAGGGAAGTCCTTACAACGTTTTAGTTGATTGGTCTAATGGTTCACAAGATATGCTGGAAATACAAATTTTGGGGCAAGATTGGCTTTTTAGATTGGATTTTTAGATTGGATTTTTAGGTTTTTAGATTTTTTAGATTTTTAGATTGGCTTTTTAGATTGGATTTTTAGATTGGCTTTTTACCTCAAAAATCAGCAAATTTCACTCTCTTTACTATCGAAGTAATATACCTTGAATATTACATTCTCAGATAAGTTCTGGAAAATTTTGCATTTAATGCTCAAATACTTCTCAAGATATACTGGAAATACCAAACTGGGGTACAATTGCCTTTTTTCCCCAAAAATCAGCAGAGTTTGACTCTACCATACAACCAATACATCTTTGACATATTTGCATCATGCACAACCCATGACGTTATAGTCGTGCTAAAACCATGCTAAAGCGTTCAACAGACCCTCTTTCATGCCCGATTACACATGTATTAGGATGGATATGACACCTAATACCCCTTGCCAGGCAACTCAAGAAAGTCTAGACATTGGATTGACACACCTGAATTACTTTAGGAGAACGATGTTTAATTGATCATGTGGATTATCACAGCATGGGGTGATAAAAATGACCTCAGGCCATGACAATTTCCAAGAAGTTGAACCTCAGTAGAACAAAAGAAGACTGAGGTTGAAGTCAGTCAAATTTTAACGTACGAATAACGGCATGCTTACCAAGTTTAAACTTAATCCCTCATAAACTTTTCAAAGTATTCTGGAAAAACCACAATTTGGACAGGGGCGAATGCACACACCCACCCACCCACCCACACGCACAACCGCACACACATAGGTACGGACACGTTTTTAATTATACCATCCAGCAGGACCCACCTGTATCCGTGGTCACTCCACCATGGGGTACCCCCGGGTTGTCGCTACTCATCCACTCAAAGCGTTTTCATGGCAACCGTTCTCCCATGGGTGCACAGTACAATATATAGCTTCACTAGCCAAGTGACTACAATAGCTCATCTTAGCCCGTATAGGGCGATGAGATGGTAAAGTTAGTATGCAGATAAATCTGCTATTTTTACCTGCATCTAAATGACAGTCATAATGCGCATATGATTGGAGAAGTAGTGAAATTAGCTGTACTTAAATTTGTTTGAATAGCAACTAACAGTTTTAACACACTACATAGTGACGTAAAGTGAAGTCCACAAAATGGGATAATGTGGTCTTTTGTCTATCAAATAAGGCTATTATCAAACAGTGATCAAAAGTGGTTACGGTCAGACAAATGTTTGAGCCGCTATATACATGCATTTATCTTGCTGTTCGAAAGGTAATTCTCTTAATAAATGAGAAATGTCTTAATGTTTTCAGGTACCTTAATTATCGGTAGCGTTTTAAGTGGGAGAAACACCATTTCGTACATTGCCTATAGCTTTTCCAAAGAGTGAGCATCTTTATAATCTCAAATTGTAAAATATTTTGGATTGCTTTCTTACATTTAATATTAAACGTTGTTTGGACTTAATATTTTAATGTTTAACAATGGCCGTAAAATTAATAAATTGTTCTTCGTTGATTTTGATAAATGTTTAAAAAAATTGGTCATAATATAGTTTTGATTACTAAGCTGTCCTAGCAATTGTATCTCCTTGCGGCCATTTCTAACCTAACTTTGAGTTTTGTCTAGGTCAGTGAGTGCAACGCCTCCATGTAGTTCTCCCCCTGAATATTTACCATATTTACCATATTTTCTAAAACTAAGCAATTAAAACAAGGCTGTTTCTTGAATGTTTCTTACCATTGAAGAAGAATTTTGTTATATTAGTGATCAAATTAAGAAATTTTATTTACAGCTGCTCCTGCCTTGATGGTATTCGTCAATGGACTCTGTCAATCGTACAATCGACGTAATTATGGAGGCAGAACAGCTGCTGACATGTGTTGCAGTTAGGTCAAAACCCAAAACATCGCTTCAATGTGCTATTAACGGTTTATATGTCACAGACGGGGTCACTGAGAGCAGCAGTGTAAACGATGACAGTACATTCAATAGTTCAATCAGCATAAGATACACTTTTGCCGAAAACGTAACAAATGTTGAGTGCAGGACCGAAGAGGAATTCGTTTACGGGACGATATCTATATCTGCTACGATGCGTGGTTTTGGTAAGAAATCTGATTAAATCTTGTCTTCACTTTGCTATGTAGTGACAGTTGCAATAGCGTTTATAAGAAGGTTATTGTGTTATAAGTCAATCACACGACTTACATGGTTATTGCTACGCAATTGCCATGGCCTCATCAGTTCTTATTCGTTAATGGTAGATGACCGTTTGCCATTGATGGTAGATATTCAAACACTGTTGTGTCATGACCTGATAACACAGATTTGACGAGTCGGCAGGTATTGCTGCGGTAAAGATGGCTGTAGTAATTTGAACAACCCAATCTTCCATGTGCACTCGTGGCGCAGTGGGTTAGAGTACACGCTTAATGATTACTCAAGTAAGTGTTCTAATCATGTACTGATGTATCTTTGACCAATATTCTCCACAGCTCCAAGGAAAAGAAAATATTGTGTATGAAGGCCAAAAATAGGAAACAAAACCTTGAAAATAAGAGGAAAACACAGCACACGTAACTTTAAATAATGGGACGATCTACCTTTCAGAGCCCCACAAAATACGGCCCATTTTTCTAGGCTCTCCCAGCAAAGAAGAGTGCCCTCTTTCTTGCCTGACAAAGAACCTGGCTGTGTTACAAGTTACTAACTCTGAAATGGAGTAAATTTATCGGTAAGAAGAATGGAGTGTTCTTGCTCCAGATGATGCCATACTATAACTTGCTGGGATCATACTTCAAGTTCAAGAGGTGTTCATCTTAAAAAAAAATCCAGTCATTTAAAAATCATGGTTTGAATTATGAATCAAATGAATCAATCGGATTAGTGTTCGAGCAAACTTGAATTTGAATATACAATGGCAAATTCGAATATGCAATGTACAATTTAATCATTCAACCACCAACTCTTCTTTAAATATTTGAATACCAGTATGATAATTATTGTGTCTGTGGAAGGGGAATTAGAACGAATATATGCATATATATATATATATATATATATATATATATATATATATATATATATATATATATATATATATATATATATATATATATATATATATATATATATATATATATATATATATATATATATATATATATATATATATATATATATTAGACGAGAACAATGTGTGAACAATTTTTAAGCGAAATATTACGATAAACATAAACCAAGGGGTGGTATAAATATTTCCCATCTATTTTGATATGATTCCACTGTTGTCTATGTAGTCGTTCCAGATTTAAAAATTCTGTACAAGGAGAGAACAGCACCAGGATTTATTTATGTCACAGTAAACAACTCATGCCTACTTTCGTGCCATGCAATACCTGCTGTGGAAGACCTGAATCTAAAGTGGAGTATAAATGGAGAACTCATTGAGCAAAGTGACACATTTAAAACCGTTACGGTATCTAATAAAGTCAAAGGGGTATCTACATTGCCGTTCGGAGCCGAACCTAATCATGGAAGAGAAATTGTGAACGTTACTTGCATCATTAGTGGCAAAAGCAGTGTGCAAATGAAGTCACTCTCAGTGTTGATTATCTTTTACGGTAAGTCTGAGATTTTATGCATAAAATAAATGAAAACATGAGCTATAAAATACCTTCCAAATGGAATGCACATGTAAAGCTATCTTTGATATTGCATTTTTTTTAATTGTTTGCCTGTCTTTTTTAGAGCAACCGAAATTAGAATTAATTCTAGACGACGATGCTATAATAGACACAAGGGCTGATGTCCTCCTCGGAAGTTGTCATACAATCGAATGCACAGAGAAGGGGGAAACTGTTGATTTAATATCACTGGCAGTTAAAGAAAGTGAGATATTTGACGGTGAAAAAGTCAGTAACAAAGCAGTTGTTGAATTTTGTGCTGAATCAGAATCAGCAGTGGCAGTTTGTAATGCCTATGACCGCTTTGGTAATGCAAACATTTCGCGAAAAGTCCATATCAAAACAGTTGGTAAGTGTCCAAAACCGTACGCTTTTAGCAAAAAATTAGTTAATATGAAATGTTGCATTTGTTGCTGAAATTTAACTTTACTCTGAACTTTTTAATGTGTTGCTGTCTTAGCACAGGGACTTCTGAGGATCTTCTGTTTATTGCATATTGGCCGTCATGTTAAGGACCCTGATGCAGCCTGCATAAAAAACAGATATTATCCTCGTGGTTTGTCATGATACCTCTGTGCATCTAATAATGTTTCTCCGTCAAGACATGATAATAAACATTAATCAGGACTACGTTTTTCAGATATTCTTCCTCATGGCCTGTGACCAATTGTTTTGCTGTTTTAATACATTCTTTGAGATCCCTGGTCCCTTTTTGTTCTGGGTAGGTCTACTATAGGTTGGTGCCAATTGCCTGTCTCACCAGGTCGTTTTTTTTTTTTTTTTTTTTGTATTATCATATTCACCGATCACCATCACTATTTTCTTTCACGTTTCAAGCTGTTCCCAAAGTCGCTATCACATTCGAAGGAAAAAACGTAGAGAAATTTTTACACGTATTCGAAAAACAAATTTACACCTTGAAATGTATTGCACGTGATGCAAGACCGAAAGCTGACTTGACTTGGATGTTCGGCGAATCGATTTTCGTCCTGGAAGCAGAAACGTTCAAATCTGACACAATTACCGCCAAAGAAGGTCTGTGGAACAGTAGGAGTGATCTCCATTTTCGCCTAGAAGGATCTAGCGCCACAGTAACGTGCATTGCTGCTGGACACTACAAATTTCAAGGATATAACAGGACGATAACTCTTTTAAGTCAAGGTGAACAGCCATCAAGTTTGTATCCTTCCCCTCCTATATATTTGTATTTAAAATAAACTAAAATGGCTATACATACGATGATTGAAATATAATAATAACCACATACTTAGAAAAATATGTTCAGTAATGGAAAATGGACGCTGATCTCTGTCCCATAGTTGAGATTATATTTATCTAGTCCTACTCCAATTAGTATCTCAGTTAATGGATGGCATCTTCTTTTCTCTTCGAAACAGGCGAAGAGAGAACAAGTGCTTTTATCCTTATTTTGGTCGGCTTTGCTTGTTTCATTGGAATTTTCTTGACAACGTTAACATTAATTAACAAGTTCAAGATTGTTCGAAGTAAGTATCCCCAGCATTATAACTGGCGAAATTTGTGACAGCTTGTAATTTAAGCAATTTGTAATTTAAACATTTCCTTCATGATTGTAATCAGTGAATGTTCCACATTTGAATTTGATCTAAAGGAACATATCATACACAAATATGGCACGATGTTATCAGTTCCATGGATATACTAAAATGTATAGTCAACGACAGGTGAATAAATGAGTTACTATTCTAGAGGCAGTCTACTTGTTGTGAACTTCCGTTGTAATACTTTAAAAATCAGTGATTTTAGAGACATCCTTTGATTAATCAATTCTTTGATTAATCAGATCAATCAGTTAGCCTACCATGGTTTAAAGGGAAATGGGGCGCTTAGAATATACCAACATGGCATACAAAGAAAATAGCTGCAATCATTGTTAAGGCACGCAGTCTCATCACTAAATATCTCCAAAAGCTTCCTCTCCTCAAAACATTAGGCACGTTATGAGTAACGGAAGATGCATCATTTGAATTATGAAAAGTTTCTATCTGTGAGAAACTTATTTCGTGACAAGACTGCTACGGTCCTTCCTTGTTTTAAATGATCTAATAATCTATGATTCTATGTCTGATAAACATTACTTTTACAAATATGTTTTTTTTTTTTCTGTTAAACAAACGCCTTATTTCCCTTTAAAAAATATATTAAGAAGAGGTTCTTGCAAATATAAGAACACCTTTGGTCGAGAGACATTGAACTTTGAGAATCAATTCCTGGAGAAAATCACTGTTTTACACTGTTCTGTAGGGCTAGTAACTGAAACAAAACAACAAACAAAAAACATTAACCCCTCTAAAGAACCCTTTAAAGAAGTAAGAAATAAATACGTCATTGCATAACGTTATGCTTCGATTTCTCGATTTCAACTATATTCTTACCTACTTACCACTCATCTGCTTTGTATCGATATTGTGTTGTAATTTTATTGCCACTGTAGGGGATCGTGTTACCTGACAGCTCACAAAATAGTTCTTTTTCAAAAAATAAGATCCATAAAACTTGGATTTTTTCCAATGAAAACTTACATATTTTGATGATTTTTTTTCTTCTGCAGATAGAAGGCTACAGTCTCATCGCAGGTAAAACATGAGGTTGACTGATATGAAATATTTTCGAATACCGAATAAAGGATTACCGTCACTAAATATTTTGTATTAAAAGAATCTTTAAAAAAATAAAAACAAAAACACTGTACTTGTCATCCTGTAGAAATTATTAGCATGCAAAAATATTTACTTTATGGAATTAATGGGAGGGACAGGTACTTTATCGATAAATTGTGTGAATTAATTTTACTCCTTCAAGTAATGTGCTAGCTGAAGTTTTGTGACACTTAATGGTCTTACTTACTAGCAGAACTTGCACTTCGTAACTATGAAGAGGTGCGAAACGGCCGGTCATATAAATGCGTTGCTAGATCTCAACACACTTGTTTTTTTTCACTTTTAGGGGCAGCCCAGAAATCTGTCACCTCATATCCGATGAGGACAAAACCAGTGTATCAATAATTGAGACAAGGAAGGAAAATAAAGGTTAATTTGTTTCTTCAAGTTTCTATTTTGATTACTTTCTGCAGTAAATTTTTGAGCTGTTGTTCTTGTTGTTGATACCATATTTAGATGGGTTAGATTAAAACCTTCCAATTGCCTGATTGCTTTTAATTCCATAGAACTTCAAGTGTCCCACCGTCCATTACAGAAGCAGCAAAGGTACGACATATTTTACTGTATGGAAATGTGAATAGACTTAACGCAGTGAAACGTGTTATTATCCCACATAATCATGAAACTATTGCTCTTTTGGTTTCTTCTTTTTGCAGTGTTTCTCTTCCCAAAATCCCTGTTTCAATTACCAGTCCGGTCGAGGGTATGATACACATGAGGTTTCCTATTTCCCTGTGTTACATCTTGTCACATTATTTCAAAAGGAATAGTTTTGCATGAAGAGTAGCATTGTTTTGGTACTTTGTTTGCATAAGAAGTCGTGAGGTCACTCAGCAGGTTTCTGAGAAGAAAAAAAAATGTACTTGACATTTTTTGAAATTTAATTTAAAGACGAAGAAATTAAAAGTTTAAAAATACAAGGAGACAAGGAAACAGTGACAAGGAGAGGTAAAGCCTTTTATGATCACAAATTATGTAATCACGTTAGATAAAACGAAAGTCTATCTTCCACAGTTTATTATTCTCCACTTAAGGAAGGGTCGATGGTGAGAAATGTTTACACCAAGAAAGAAGTATGCTTTGTTGCCCAACTGAAGAAAGGTACCATGTTCACTCGTTGGATTGGTACAATAGGTACACAACAGGGGCAAAAAGCGTGTGTCTTCATTTCCCTTCCCACAGGTAACTAACCATGTGTCTAGTTGCTGTAGGTCTGC
Organism: Stichopus chloronotus; assembly: GCA_021234535.1. Lineage (NCBI taxonomy): Eukaryota > Metazoa > Echinodermata > Holothuroidea > Aspidochirotida > Stichopodidae > Stichopus > Stichopus chloronotus. The sequence continues at coordinate 3,736,408 of CM037842.1, forward strand.
TTAACATTCGTGCGAGAATATGCAGCGAATAAAAAGTCTTTGAAATTCGTATTTAACCGACTTTAAATACTGCAAATTAATTAAATTCAGTTTATTACATATTATCAACTGCTATAATGGTAGTTATTCAAACAAATTACACTAAAACTAAAATATTTGAAAAAAATGTTACACGTATATAATACCTGTAGGACCAGAATAACCTCTGTTAAAGTAAAGCGTCAGTAATTGTCACTACCGCCTGTTCAATAACAAAGGACAAACTTAGATACTCGCTATTTTAACCAGATACCAGAGGGATAGGGAATGAAATGGGATGTTTACGTTCAGAAACTGATGGAGATTCCAGACAACATGAACGTGATGTGCACAAAAGGTCTTTGCATTGACGGAGGTAATGAAAATGTTTATACGAAGGAATATGTTTGGTTTAAAAATCAATAACAACATAAAGGAGTGAGTAGTATCATGCATCATGGCCATTTCTTGCTGCAAATCTACTGCAAATGAATAAAATGTGTTGCTATTTGTCTGGATTACGGGGTGACCCAAACGAAACTAATACATTTTATTTCCATTTGTATCTCTTTTACCATCAGCAAATTTATATCTCATGCAAGAATACCAACCCGTTGGAACATTGGCAGAACTGCTACAAAAAATCAAGGAAAAAGATTCCATTTCTCTCGCAGCAAATGTTCTTGATTTGTGCCTTCAAGTTGTGAAAGGAATGGAATTCATTGTCACATACGGGGTAACCAATGTTATTGTAAATTACAGTACATTTTCAATGTCTTCATTAATTTTAAAGTGTGAGTGAGGAATTGTGTACTGACACCAGTAAGATGGACACGGCATATTTGATTTCATGAGAGTCTTTACCGTCTGATCATATCAAAGACACAATCGACACAAAAACCGAAGAAAGGATCACCATTTGTTTACTTCAAGGTAGTGTGACTTGAAAATACACTTTAGAGAGTTGGGTACATTATGTATTGTAAATGTTGACAATAGCCAAAACTTCCATCCAAATCCTTAAACGATTGACAAGGTTACAGGCAAATTAGTGTCTCATAGCTGTGTAATAAATAAACATTGACTTGACTACATATACAAATTTGTGCCTTTAAGAGATTGACTCAAATGACAAGTCTTATGTAAATCCTTTGTTTATGTAATTTTTATTTAAAGATTGTTTGAGAATTTCACATGTCGACGGGATGTTATTTTACAAGCATGTATTTTTTCCTTCAAAAATATCAATATCACTTACCAATTTGAAACTCAGTAATTAAGTAAATAAAGGCAAAATATATGCGGTTAACAAAAGAAAAACTAACACTGTACAACACTCCGAGTCGTCTTTTTTGCATTTTTTTCAACCTTTTAGAAAATATATCTCAAAAACGGTAATAGATATGAACAAAATTCTAATGAGTTTTCACTGAAGATTTTACCTTGCAACTTCTTCACGAAGGGAGATCGGTTCCAGAAGCATATTTTGTTTATCACACAATTTGTAAAGAGATAACGTCATTTAATGTCATGAATGTGGTGGTAAATTTAACACTTGATATCCAATCTGCTAACATTTAATTGTTATTTATTATTATTTTAATCAGTCATACTTTGTAAGTGGAGTTTGTTTCGTGGTCTCTCATTTACAAACTTTGAACTTCATGCATGCTTGCTTTCCCAGTTCTTGCATCCGGGACTCTGCGTGGAAAAGATTCTAACAGCAGAAAACACACGCTGTAAGCTTTACGATTTTTGTCTTAAGGATGATGCATCGAGGAAATTAATCACTATTAAGAGCAAGGTCAGTATTCATAACACCAAAACTATTTGAAAAAAAATGTTAATGTTCATTACTTTGCTAAATAATGAAGATACATGACTTTGAATAACGGACAAAGTAAAAGTACATCTTTTCATGTTAATGCTACTGAAGTAAAATTGCTGGCAGCCCCGGAGGGCAATGATCATAGTTTGTTCTTTATCAGAGAATAGCTATCATACTAACTTAGATGTTAAACTCTATACTTCAATAAGAGAGTTAAATGAAATGACAGGATGAATGGAATTTCTTCCTTGAGTCACATACAAAGACGTAGGCCTGGTGATTTCATAATATTCATTGCCCAATGAAGACTCTGAGGTCAACCTGGACACTATTGTCTTACACGATATGGAATTTTTGCAGCCAGCTTTTCCCGAGTTGCCACCTGAAGCACAAGCCCGAAATGAGTACTCTTGGGAGAGCGACTCATGGTCAGTCGCTATGTGTGTATGGGAAATGCTAACGTACGGTAAGTTAAAAGTTTGAATTTATACAATCAAAGAAATATTAAAGAAAGAAGCATGTAAGCATCATCGTGTCAGTTTTTTATGCTGAGTGCAATGAACTGTTTTGTATAACACAGAAAGTGTAGTCTAACTCTGAATGAGTTTCTGCAGATGATGGTTCAAGTTGTATATGTATGTGTTTGATGCTTTTTGGAATAAGGCAAATGCTTAGGTAGCCGAAGACTTCCTGGTTACTATTCTCTTTTTGATTAAATAGTAATATGCGGCTGTCACAATTAACTCGCATCTAATTCTCTTTCACTTAAGGTACAAATCAATTTATCGAAAAATCAATGGCAATGGAAACAACAGAATATCCTCCATACTTGTGAGTACAAGTTGTCATTAAGATGATGAATAACAAATTAATTCACATAAACTACGAAAGTGAAAAATGTTTCATGAGATTATTAGCCGAAATTCCGTGTCAGGCAGACGGCTATTGTTATTGTCTTTTTCTTCGAAACCACCATAAAGAAATATGAACAGTAATGGCATAGTGGGATTTCAACCAGTGTAAAAGGCATTGCAGAGGACTTGATTTACGTAATGGCTAATGAACTTTAGCAAGGCGGTTTGTGTTATTCTTTACCTTGCTCGTCGTACAGCATATTTTTTCAACTGACCACGATGTATTCCTTGAGGAGAAACAGTTTTTTTTTTCTGTTTTAGAACATGTTACATAATCACGATATAAAATTATAATTTTTATTCCCACGTCAACTATCTGTCAGGTATGCTTCTTTTAACTGTAGAGGCAGGAACATATACCACGTTATTTATTGGAACAAATAAAAATACAATAAACCAAATCAAACACTCTTTGCAGTTTTCTTTTGTTGACTGACAATAGCCTAGAGTGCCTGATGAAGTCCAAATCATTGGAAGTGTCGGATCGTCCTCCTTTAAGGGATATTCGGGAAGGTCTGTGCTCATGGATAACTGAACGTAATATGGTAAGACCCACATTGCTGAACAACAGTCTGTATGACTTTGTTCAAGTCATAGTAACCACGTTTGCATCTACATTGTTCTAACTGACAAAACTGTATGTACAATATTTAACGGAGAGACAATACAATTTTACCCACTGAAATTAAATCGGCACATTTATTTCATAGTTATTCAATTGTTTTGTCACAATGGCTGTCTGAATGGCAATTAATTAACGTAATTAAAATAATTGCATTTTTGTTCTCTTAACCATTGCTTGTGGAACACTGCATGTTGTTATAGTTAACTGTTTGATCATGCCACGTTCCCTCTGACACGGGAAGTTGGTGAGAATGAAGTTACGAACAATTCGTCACGTGAGAGTTTGGCAGATGATGGTTATACACCAATGGCTGGGAATGTGAGCTTCGGAGATCAACAATGACGAAATTTGAAACAATTTTACGCGCCTGTTGTCACGTGTCTCTCAGTTTGATATTCTTTTCATTTTTTTTTTGAATATAACTATTATTATCACACGTTCTATGTTGTAACATAATTTCTAATTTCATTGTTTTCAAATTTAGGACAGTCTTAAATGTGTCTTTGTTTTTGAAGATGCTTTCACAGTCAAATCAGTATTATGTATATAATTGTTTGTAGAACAATGCTTTGAATTGAAATGCTACATACCTGAGGATGGGATTGAGTATACTTAATACGCGACTGCATTCATTTAATTTTATACTTGTAACTGAGTCTGCTAATAATGCCACTGGATTCATTTAATTTTATACTTACGAATCATAAGATAAAGCTCGAGATGCTGTGATGGAGGTTTTCTAATCTCTGTTGATGTGTCCAAGTGAATCAGGGCCACTCGAAAAATTACATTGTTTAGGCAATTAAAAACAATAAACAGAAAGATAGGAAAGAACAGAAAGATGGAAAACCACCAAAACATATATTTTTTAGATAGCAACTCACTAGTTTAGAGTTTGCGTTTACAGTTGGAGGAAAAAATAACGGCACGTCATATCATCATTGATGGCACCTCATATAATAATTGATGGAACCTCATATCATAACATGCTAAAGTTTGGCGCTTAATGTATGGGAAAAGCCTGCTAACATGCACTTCGTGAATTTACTTAGGCTTATTGTTTGATAACATCCCAGCAAACAAAAAAATATTCTGGTCATATTTTAAAAATATTCGGCCGAATGTTTTTGTTATATTTTTACGAAACATTTCAGAAATATTTTTTGTTGAGTTGCAGAAACATTTTCAGAATATTTTTAAAAATATTTCTGTTATATTTTAAAACTTTTTTAAAATATATCTAAAATATTGTTATTACGTTTCAAAAATGTGGTAACAACATTTCCGACTCATTTTAAAAATGTTACCAGAAACAATTTCACGTTGCACTAAAACATTTGAGATGTTTTTGAAACATTACTGAAATATTTCTGTTATATTTTTTAAATGGTTTATTAAATGTTTCCATTATATTTTCAAGAAATAGATCGGAAATATTTTTTTAGTGTCAAAAAATATTTCAGTTATATTTTTAAACCTTTTTACAATATATCTAGAAAAAATTTAGGCGCTCCAAAAATGTGGTAACAACAATTCCAACTCATTTTAAAAATGTTACAAAAACATTTTCACGTCGCACTAAAACATTTATGGGATGTTTTTAAAACGTCAGGGAAATATTTCTGTCATATTTTTAAATAGTTTATTAAATGTTTTCATTATATTTTCGAGAAATAGTTCGGAAATATTTTTTAAGAGTTAAGAAAATATTTTATTTACATTTTAAAACCTTTTTCACAATATATCAAATATTTTGTTATGCGTTCCAAAAATGTGATAACAATATTTCCAACTAATTTGAAAAAAAAAAATGTTACAGAAACACTTTCACGTCGCACTAAAACATTAATGGGATGTTTTTAAAACGTCAGGGAAATATTTCTGTCATATTTTTTAAATGGTTTACTAAATGTTTTCATTATATTTTCAAGAAGTAGTTTAGAAATATTTTTGCAGCGTTAAGAAAATATTTCGGTTATACTTTCCACAACATTTTTAAAATACTGTTATTGGGTATCTAAAATGTCGCCATAATATTTACAGATCATTTAAAGAAATGTGTATTTTTACACTTCTAACGAGTTTGTATACAGAAAATATTCAGTTCTTATATGGGGTTTACGTTGTACAGTTTGTGTACAGACACCGTAAAATGCATGAATAAATACAAGTAAAAATGAAGTTATGTTAAACAATCATGTTCAGAAATAAGTTTCCAATGCAAGCAAATTTTACACATAAGAAAAAGGTAGGAAGGGAGGAACTACCACTTGCAATCTCTGCTTGTAAGTTTTGTATGGAATGAATGAATACTGTACAAGTCTTACGCTTTCATTGGGCACTTTCTCAACGCAAGCATTTCACCCGTACAAAACGTTCTCTATAGAAATCTTCAGAAACTGTAAAGATCTCTAGAGAAACTGAATAACAAAGTGGGTGTCTATGAGCTTTTCTGCAGCATCTGTAAAGAAATCTTTATGATTATGTGAGGGTTTATAGGATTTTTTACAGTCTCAGTAAAAAGATCCAGCAAATAATTCATTTAAGAATTTTTGTTTAAAATGGTGTTCATTTACATCCCTTTGGAATTCAAATGACCTTTGGTGGTTTTGACCTCTCTATGAAAAAAAACAAAAAAACAAAACAATAGGGACAATCTCCCCATCATTGCCTCTTTACACACCAACTCTGAAGTTGAAGCACCTGCCCCTCATTGGGACAGTGTGTTGACAAGCCAAGGGGACACATTCATAAATATAGCCACTGACGCACACCATCACACAGATTTCGATCTTTGCAAGGAATTAGTAATAAAACGTAGTAAACGGAAACTGAAAGTTCTGTAAATGTATAAAGAAAATACAGATAAATAACTAACAAAATTTAATACATATTAAAATGTGATATGTATAACGATGACAATTTAACAGAGCAAAAAAAAAGGCTGCTATGACCCAAAACTAGAGACATGGGTTGTACAGTCTGATGACAATTGGGAAGAAGTTGGAAGTAAAATGTTCTTTTGTATAAAATGTTTTTTTTTTCCTCATAGTAATGAGCAATGTCATGACAAGAGATGGCTGCACAGGACGCTCTGCATCCAAAATAATCATTTCTGTTCTTCCAGAGTTATCGACTTCTGAGAAGTAAGGTCAGCTCCAATAATCCTTTCGACATTATTTGACTGTGACAGATAACTTTCTGGCACCTGATTGTGTCACACGGTCGAACCAGACAGTATTGACATCTTGAGTTTATATTATGAACAATAGCGCAGTAAATATTGATCAGCGTTCCCTGATTGACTTTATATGGTTTCAGTTTACAGCTGTTATCTTGCTTTCTGGGAATTTCCAAACACAGATTAGGTATATGGACGTCCCAGGAATTAAAAAAAAACAATTACTCTCTATTGTATCCTTTGATACAAAGTGTCTTCACTGTTGTTCTCTTCCTCCAGAAGTGCTATCTCCTTGTATGGTTTACTAGACGTTGGGCAGAGCCATCAGTAGGGTACAAAGGAGTCTCCCTTAGACGAATAGTTTGACTTGTCAGATATAAGGCCAGTGACAGTTATGTCATCAGCAAATTTGACCACATGGGAACTCAGGATTCCAGCTTAAAAACAGATGTAAAATAAGTGGAATACAATTTTAGTGACAGGTTGACAAAACCGGGGTGTACAGTAGCAGTATGCATTCAAGATTAAAACAAATACCAATCTTAACAAGCTGAGGGCATTTCAAAATGAAATCTTAGTAAAATTGCGAATGGAAGCAGAGAGCTGGACGTTATTTTGATGAGCCGTACATGTAATTTCAAAGAATAAAGTGCTAAAAGTATATTGCGCAAGGTGAAAAACATACCATACTAATGTTAATGTAAATTATTGAAATTGTTGCTAACTATGTAAATATATTCTACTTAAGTACACTATAACTACACTAAACTATGTTGTAATCAATGTAAACGAACTAATTTTAATGTGAATAGGCTGTAAAATATACAGTATTGCCTTAGACATTTGCCCCTTACACACTATTCTGCCTTAATACAACCCATCTGGGTCCCATATGGGTAATATGATGCCAACGTAGCCTATATAGCCCACATGACACTCATCTGGGACATATGTGGATACTCATATGGACATTATATTGTCCGGACGAAGCCCAAATGGGTCCCACATATTCTGCTAGCTGGGACTATTCTGCCTCTATACAACTACAACCACAATGATCAGGATGCATCAAAACACTACGCCTAGAAAGCCTAGCCTAGATGCATGAAATATTGCTTTAAACTTTAGATTGACTTCACGACATGACACTTTTGAGTACCATATAGCTTTCCTAGTACGTTTTTTTTTTTCTTCAATAGATTACTCACTGATGCCTTAACAAAATTATTCATTTCCTGTACCTATAATGGGATTGTACCTGTACTAAGATCGATGATCTCTTTAGGTCTATAGGCAAGGACTGGCATGGGGGTACTATGAGTCGATCACCTAACAAACATTTTAAATATATAAATTATGTTTACAATATATTAAACTTGACAGAAGTATTTATAAATTTGCCCTTATCATTCTGATACCTTTTTCTTGTGTTCAAAATGAGTAATTACTTGGAAATAGATCTTCAATTTAACATGGCCGGCATAACATTAGGCTTTTGATGAAACCTTGAATCAATCACGTCAGAATATGATCTATCAAAATACTGCTTATTATAAAATAAATACTTAATAATGTCAAAAAACGATAAAAAATAATGTCTCTTCTATCCAAATGTTGAATGTGAGTTTTACCGAAGACATTCTGGTCTATATTTTGGTGCAATCTGAAACATAATAGTCAACAACATTGCTGAAACTTAAAAATTTGACTGTAAAATTATCCATGCAAATGAAAAATGACACGACAAATACTTGTTTTTTTTTTTATAAATATGACGTAGGCGGAGCTTTTAACACGACTACGTTGGAATTCCTTTGCATCCATACCGCATCACTGGAATTAAAAATACATTGATCGACTCGTAGTACTGATCGACTTAGGGTACACCTACTACACATATGTGTTTGAGCCAGCCTACACTGGCTATACTGTACCATGCAGAGCGTATACAGAAGGACTAGTTAGGACCTTACACGGTCAGTAAGATGAGTGATCAAGCTGACTAGTCAAACTTTTACCAGAAAAAGAACGCCACAGTATGTGTCATTTCAGCATTAATACAATAAAAATTTCCCGCCTGTCACTGCGTGCTTGTGTTTCTGCAAATTTGACCAAGAATATCTTGCCCACAGGCTACAGTGCCTAACAATGGTCGTGAGCAAATCGTACACCCGTGACGCTAGCAACCCGGCCTTGTCGAGTACGGTCACTTGTTGTTGTTCTGCTTTTACTTGACGTTATTGCACGTTAGGATAGCGGAATTACAGCCTAAGTTAAGTTGATTGCAACAATTTTCTAACAGTAACACACACAAACTTGGTTTAAAAATAATTGCAGTACAATAAAAGAGTGTAATCGTCATGTCTGCAGGTCATTTTATAAAACTGAAGACTAGAAATACCTTACCTACGGCTGCGATGAGAGCGGAGAACTTCTCCAGCACAATCTGTTCATGCTTGTTAACGTCAGGACCTTTTTCGAATTTCAAGTCACAAACATCATGACCAGAACATCGAAGCTTATTATGCTAAAACTGAAAAGCTAACGTACGCGTTGAGATCATTATGGCATGCCCGTTTGGCAATAATTCTAACAGTAGCGCTTACCACAGATAAACAAAAACAATTTTTTTGTTACCCCGTTGACAATGAGCCCAGGTAACACATGGACTCCAAGTAGAAAACCTTAATTCGGTCTATGTTGAGAAAGAAAAGAGGCTGAAGCAGAGATTTGCCTCTTCCTACACACTAAGTAAGAGGGCGTTGTAGTTGTAAGAACTGAAATGACCTTGAGTTTAATGATGCCTGCTAGTAAATATTGGCTGATAGCATTTGGCAGCATTTGGGGAGGATACTGTCCATACATCTATTTGGTCATTTCAGGGTATCTGGAAACAAAAGTTGGTCAAAATAAATTATTGATCATCGAAAAAGGAACTGAGCGGGGGACGGCATGACACACCTGGATCCGCGCCGTCATCGATCAGAAAACTTGTCAACCTTTCCTACTGCATCCAAATCATGGAAGTTTCTGGTAGGCTTATACTCAAGGGTTATACAAAAGGGTCGAGTGTTTTGCATACTACTTATAGAATTTCTATAGAGAGTACAATGTTTTATAGAGATTGTTCCTTATAGAAACTATCGTGTAGAAAGTTGTAAATTCTATGGAACTCTAAAGAAACTTCAAGTTTCTATGGAGGAATTCAAACATTTCTGTAGAAAATCGTTGATTAGACTTTTTATAGAGCTCTATAGACATTTCTATAGAAGTATATAGAAAACTTTTGTATGGGGCAAGACCAGTTTCCTCCAATAATTCTGTAATTATGGTTGTCATTTTCTTTCAGGAAAACCAAATCCACAATAAATATTTCTCACATGCCGTATGATGCATAAATTTGATGATTCATAGAGGATAATGAAATTAGCCATAGCCTCAGAGACCGTCCGACACTTTGCTGTTTTTTACTCACAATAATATGGGTAATCACACGGTTTCCAATGGGACATAAAATTATTATAATTTAACAAAAATTCTCCAATCGATAACTCGACAGCAATTTCGTGTTTTACCTGTTTTTAGATAGAGTTATGGTGCTGCGTATCTAGAGAACCAACTATCTTCCACGACATACAACTACAATTTTATTTGTAAAAAAATGTTCCTTTAACAAGCTTGTGTCTAAATAAACAAAAAGTTTTATTTTGCACAAAAATGTCATTAAAATTATGCAAAAACAAACGTTCTGTTTATGGAGGGTCAGTTTTTCTTTTGGTTATATTTTAAAAACATCACAAAAATGTGTTGCTGAAATATTTTTGTAACATTTTGATTTGTTAACGTGCATGGCTTATATCCGTCTGTTTGTGGAAATCTACACAACTTTTACCAATTAAAATCATTCATTTGAACCGCCCTAGTTACTCAGGCTATAGAATGATATTATTGAATACTTCCAAAATATTTTTAAAAAATGGTTTATTGAAACGTTACCAAAATGTGTTATAAACATTATGAGAATATCAAAGGAATATTTACAGTCACATTATTACAAGATCCAATAGGAAAATCACATCTTTTCTGCCATATTCTCCCATCTGCCATGATAGACTAAACTACTGTGTACCACGTCTGGGCTATTTTCAATCCAAGTTTGGGTATTCTTGTAAAATATTTTAAATTTATTATTATAATGGTTCAACGCAATATGTCAGAAAAATATTTTTAAGACATTTCTACACAAAAACACACACAATGAACATTTTGAGTGTTTGTAAGGTTCTTGCAAGCCTTCTACAATTACGTAAAATAAAGTAAATTCAAAAAGTTATTTTCCTTTGTTGAGAAGAAAATGTTTTGGTTATATTTTGCGAAAATCCCAAAGGTGTGTTGCAAATATATCTTTGTAACATTTTAAAAAAGTTGTGGATCTTTAATTTTCTTTCTCACTTATATCCGTCTGTTTGTATCAATCGACATATCATTTAAAAATTGATATTGTCCACTTTTGGAGCTGTTAAGGTTATAGAATGATGCTACAGAAATATTTGCGAAATATTTCAAAAATAATCTTGTGAAATGTTACCAGAATGTCTTATAAACATCATGAAAACATCATAGAAATATTTCAAGCAATATTATTACAATATCCAGAATTCAATAGGAAAATAACATTTTTCCTATCTAAACTGCGTTATTATGATAGCCTAATCACTGCATGATACTTCAGGGATATTTTCAGTTCAAATTTAGGTGTTATTATGAGGCATTTTATTGATATTTCTAAATTGTTTCAATGAAACATGTAAATGAAAATATCTTTAAAATATTTTTAAAACATTTCAATAAAAACACTAACAAAACGAGCGTTTTGATGGTTTTTTTCTATCTTGTTTTCTTGTTTTCTACAAGCACTGAGAATCATACTCATGAAAAAAATCATTTTGTTTTGTTCACAAAGAACTGTTTTTGTTACATTCTGAAAATATTTCAAAAAGTATTTTAGTCATTATATTTTTAAATGTTAATAAAACATTTGTGAAATGTTTCAAAAATAATCTATTGAAATGTTATCAGAATGTTTTAAAAACATCATGAAAACATCATAAGAATATCTCTAGCAACATTATTACATTATCCATGATTCAACAGAAAAATCACATTTTTTCTATCTAATCTGCGTAAATATGTTAGTCTGATCACTGCGTAGTACGTCGGGGCATTTTAAGTTCAAATTTGGGTGTTATTATGAGACATTTTATTGATATTATTAAAATGTTTCAATGTAACATGTACATAAAAATATTTTAAAAATATTTTTAAAACATTTCAATACAAACACATACACAACAAGCATTTTGGTGATTTTTTATGGTGTTTTCGTGTTTTCTACAATCACTGAGAATCATATTCATGAAAAAAATCATTTTCGTTTGTTGACAAAGAACTGTTTTTGCTATATTTTGAAAACATTTCCAAAAAATATTTTAGTCAATTTATTTTTGAAATGTTAATAAAACATTTGTGAAACATTTCAAAAACATTTTTTTTTTCATGTTTCTCTGTAGCATTTTTACGCCGTAAAGAAAATATGTTAAAAATGTTTTGTGTTTACTGGGATGTTTCATACCTTAAAATCGGGGGTGACTTTTAACACTTTTGTTTTGTTTTTTTTGGCAATTTTTGGATACTTAGAGGTCTCATGTTTTACTTTCAAATTACCTCCTGGGGTATCACCTTTCTCATGCAGTTTTCTAATTGATAATTTAAGTATGGTAATTATAATTTTTTTTTTCATATTTGTCATGTGTTCAAAGTCACCTTGCTATGGCCGGGGTACTGTACATCATTGACTCGAAACACCTATTTGTTTCCACCTTTCATTCAAAACCTATACCCAGTCTGGACTATATATAGAGGTTAACTCTTGTTCAAACTATAGAGATTCCATGCTGGTAGAGTATTTATGGAGCAAGACATGTTGTATGAAACAACATGAACACCAAATTTTTGTTGTTGGGGAAAACCAGATGGGTCTAAGAGAATGCTGATCCAGACAATGATTCAGACATAAAGTTTAGCTTGAATAAGAAGTCATTAATAAAGATTTTGTGGGGACATTTCCTGAAATCTCATAACGTGTTCACTCTTATCATTTCTCAGGAGGTCTGAGGTTGCTTTTATGGGGGTAGTCTAAAGTTCTCATGATGAGATTGTGAAATTCTCATGAGACTGAATACTCTTCTCATGTGGACACATACTTACCATGCTATTCTTGTGAGATTTGTACCCCTTCTCATGAGATCATATGCACTTCTCATGAGATCTTTTGTGGTTCTCATGTGGCTAATAGCACGTCTCATGAGATCTCATGAGATTCTCGCAAGGCCATGTACACTTCTCATGAGGTCACTAAGACTTCTCATGAGTTCTCAAGTAATTCTCATGAGATCTCATGCAATTCTCATGAGTTCTCATGTAATTCTCATGAGATCTCATGAGAATCGTATGAGAAATTTTTATAAGGGACTACTTTGAAAAGCAACGGGACTGGCATAATTCAGTAGAAAACAGAAATGATATTTGAAAATCAACGGTTTTTACTTTAATTGTCTACATAATAAATATACAACAGCACAGGCATCACTGGTGTATCAAAAACATACTTCTCAAGTCGTCGCTCCTAGGTTGGTATCGCGAATTGTACTGTCTGGTGAAAGGAAGCACTGTTTTTACAAATAACCTAGAAACTGATCCATCATTGCGCCCTAAGTGATCCTGAGTTGTTTTGAGAAAGGGAATATTCAATACTAGTATACTTCTCATTTGATTGTTCACAGAAGCACACGGTTGATTTAAATGAAAATTATCAACCACTACATTATTGCATTTTACACTTTTTGTCATTATGTTAGAAGAATTTGAAATCATATGGCAGAATTAACCAACTGAAACCTCTTTATTTTCCCTAATTGTATGAATTGTGCAATCAAAAGCCTTAACACACTTTTGGACATGAAATTTACATGTTTTTACTTTTTGCCTATGCACGCAATCACTTTAAAACACTGATGTGTATAAACAATTGGTACAATGGTAGATGCATTAATGCTCTAATTGCATTAATTGTGAAGGAAAATATGCATTTAATTGAAGTTTGAATGCTTATTTCCATGCACTGGTGAGAGAGGTTCCTGTACGATGGCACTTTTTCATAGAACTGCACAGACCACAGCAGTTTAAAAATTCCAACATGTAATATACTATATGCACTGAAAGCCCCTCTGACGTCATGTATGAACATATCTTGGGTCCATGTTGCATATATCTACAGACATGATAATTGCCACCATTGTACTCTCTTCTGTCATGCAGGAATCGAGTTCACAATTTCACAACATGCAACATTATGAAAAATAAAACAAGGGGGTGAGGGTTGGGGGGGGGGGGGTGCATTTATATGAGATGGGGAATTTGTTAACAATTGATACAGTGACATAGTGTCAAGTGTATGCATCACATATTACTGTCTGGTATTTTACCATGGATACGATACTTGATACTGCATTAAAAGCAAAAATGCAATGTCATATGTAATCTGTCTACATGCAGTCTACCATTTTGCTACATATTTGGGTACATGTCACTATCCCATGGAACCTGCAGTCACTCAACTGAATTAACATTTGACACATTGCATGCTAAATGTCACATGTCCATGCATAACACTGCATCTGGCATTACACTGTATAAACGTTTTTGATACATTTCTATTATGATGCATGGCCATGACAATGCAGTAAAAAAAAGTACAAATCAGTAACATGTCCCTACATAACATGCATCTGGCATTTTACTGTACTAAAACATTTTTGATGCATTTCTGTTTTAACGCATGGCCATGACAATTCAGTAAAAAAGAAACAAGAGCAACATTGGTGCAGAAGCTCATACCCAAATACCCTGAAGGTAACCATTAACAGATTATCATTATGAAAATAATATAGAAACCACTCACCAGAAAACCATAAACAGGTCATTATGACGGGCTATCAACTTTGTTTAACATTAATTAGAGGAGTTGTTAACAATTTTACAATATTAAAAGAATGGGCCATAGGACACCATCTTGGGCCTTGGACGGACAAAATAGTCTGTACGCCCTCAAGATACCACTAATTGAGTACCATAATGACAAACCATTAACATTGTACAAGAGATTCTTTTTAGGAGGAAAAGTATTTTGTAGAATTTCATGCACTGGGCCATATATGACCTTGCACCAAAATTACCATATCACTACCCAAGGTTCAATTCTATTTAACATTAACAGGAGAAAAGGATTTAACATTTTGCAATATTTCACAAGATGAATCCTATGGGTCCATCTTGGGCCTTGAACCCAAAATTCCTGAACACCCAAAAGGTATCAATAACAGACTATCATTATGACAAACCATCAATATTGTACAAAAGAATCTGTAGGAGGAAAAGCAGTTTGTAGAATTTCATGAATGGGCCACAGGGTCCACAAGGGACTTTGGATTTAAAATTTCTTCAAACCATGAACAGATTGTTATTACGACAAACTATCAACATAACAGAAGAGAATCTGTAGGAGAAGGAGGGGCTTTTCGCAGAAATTAATACAACAGGCCATATGGTCCACATGGGACTTTGAACCCAAAATTTCTAAGTACCCCAAATGGTGCACCACCTAACAAACATTGTGTCTAAGTGTCATACAAATCCATGAAAGCAAATGGGAGGAGCATTTTGAACCAAGTTTGAAAATTGACTTGGGACCCACATGGAACCTTGAATCCAATTTTTTTTTATATCCCACAATGGTCCACCACCCACAAAACATTGTGTCCAAGTTTAAAAAAAATCCATGAAAGCAATTGAGTCAATAAAATTTTGAACACTTGTGGACAGACAGATAGAATTCCTTCTAGAGACCACAATAGCTCACACCAGCTAGCTGGTATGCGCTAAACGCTAAAACATGATGGGTCCAGGATGCAACTAACGTTAAACATATTGTCAGATGTCCCTATATACCAGCTGCATCTGACATTTTACTTGTACAAAAATATCATATGTACATTTTTTGCATGGCCACATTGCAGGAAGAAAAATAACATTGAAGCAATTGATATAAGTAGAATTGTGCACTTAATACAATTGCATCGAGAATGTTCGATAGTCCCATTTCCACTTAAAAGTGGATGCTGGTTTACTTCACAATATTTGGGGACACAATGCTTCACATATGACTAATGGATCACTCCACCAATGACACCATGGCACATCTGATGTTTCACCAAATACTGCCAAGCATGTTGTATTGTATACATCCACTTGAGAAAGAGAGACCCTTCCTTTTTGGTCTATAATACACTAGAACAGCATGCAGCATTCCAAAACACTTACACAGTATCACAAGTAGCATAACATTCCATACTGTCAGACACCTTGCTACATATAAACACATTTTGTTAACATTGAGTTTAAACTTTGCTGCAATATATACTCAATAAAATCTTCACTGACACTAATTTTAGTTGGTCCTTCCACACAAGTGAATGGAGTTGGGTCCTATATGATGCAGCTATTTCATAGGCAAACATATTTTCTTTCATACTTTTGCATGTGTACCATAATGCTCACAATATCCCGGTTAAAACTTTGCAACAAATCTTATATGGAATTGCATTTACAACAACTTAACACTGTGGGATGGTTAAATGGGTACAGTAGATTCTCTTTAATTTTGACTAGAAAATGCAAAACCTCAGAGGAAGCATCAAATACAAATTGACAGTATTTTAGAACAAACGATTAAAAGGTATGGGATCAAACAACTGCATATAGAAGTTTGATGAAACACTAGTCTGTTAGAATACATTGTACATAAATATAATGATAAAGTATGCAGATGATATTACATATTGTTGTGTAAAATTTCAAACGAAATCTCCTGCCAAGCATCAACTTCACTATCAACAGTTTATATATGATATAGTTTCTACATGTTGTAAAAAGAATGTGTTACTTAACCACATGTAGTTAAAAGAAATGTGTTTTGGAAACATACATACAAAACATGAAGGCTTGCTTTCATTTAAAGGAGTATGTGTATAAAAGAGACCAATATTGAGCATACTTCTGAGACAAAAATATCCATATAGGGTTATTTATTGGTGTCAAACTCACCCTTTCTCGTTTATATTTTGCATGTCATGAGTTGTTTCAACTGTCTTTAAAGTTTAGCATATGTTAAGTTTTTATAGAGCATCACTTGGGTAAGGAAGAAGTGAAGAGGCTGTTTCATAAATAATGGGTGAAGAAGTGGAAAATGCAACAAATATACAAATCAGGCTTCATTCGTCGTTTAGTATGTGGCGAATCTTGTCATATACTTGCAGCATCTTCCACTTTTTCAGCCATTCGTTGTCCTGGTACATCGTTCGAGCCTGCAACAAAACATTACATAGAAATACATGAATTTAATGTTAAAAATGAAAATAGAAACAGGTTGTTGTCAGGACATACTACAGTACATACATACAGTACTGTACTCTACCTTTCATTATTAAATCATCATTCAATGCTGCTATGTCAAGTACTCACAAGAATATATTCTCCTTAGCAGTCCTGCACAAAGGGCATGATTGGCAGTTGTTTCTGTCAAGATACTTTCAGTATTTATTCCACACAATTATTAGTGGTCACTAATTCATCAGTTTCAAATGTCTCAAACACTCAATGACGACAAAGCCATATAGACAACGCTGTTGAGATTTAACATAGTACCAAACAGGGAAGGTCACAGGGCTGGTACATTCGGGGACATCCCTATGTTCCGACGTCTCTATGTTTCGACAGCCCTGTATTCTGACGTCTCTATGTTTCGACAGCCCTGTATTCCGACGTCTCTATGTTCCGACAACCCTATATTTCGACGTTTCAATATTCCGACATCTCTATGTTTCGACGTCTCTATATTCCGACAAAAGTTTACTTTGGCGCCGGAGAAAATGTACATTGGCGCCGAGAAAAACGTACTTGGCCGCCGGAAAAGTACATTTGCGACGAAGGAAATCCACATTGGTGCATTACCTAGTACTTTGGAGCCACAGTAGAGAACATACAGTATAACTACATTACAGATATTCTTTAATATGATGAGATGGAACAAAAGTATAGGTTAGAGAAAGAAATGTGAACTCAACGATTTATTGCTACCCAGCCACAAAGGTGTTCTAATAATCCAGGTTGTGTCAGTGTGCCATTAGGAAAATTTTTGCATTCATAGGGTAGTCCAGATGCAAAAGATTTGAACTGAGTACATTTCCAGAATCCATATTTTTAAGTAATGATTTTTTTTTTCGTGTTACTTGGTGAAACATACATTCTTAGACCTTATCTGGGGTAAATCAGAATGAAAATGCAATGAATCTGTGTCACACTATTGGGGAAATTGACAGATCTATAAACCCACCCACATTCCTCTCCACTCTGTCCCCTCTGTCACAGCAAAAATAAGTGCCAATCGCCACTTTGTACGCATATCACTTGCTCTTGTAAGTTTGATTTTTCATGGGTGGGTGAACGAGGACAACAGACGAAGTGGACCAAATTACTCTCTTTATTTTCTTTGTAATCTTCCTGGGGATCTTTGCTTACTTTAAGTGGAACTCCACTTAGAGCAAAAGGAAATGCCCAACAATTCCTCCATGCACCCCCTCTACTTACCCAGGCGTAGATCTCTGATATGTGCATGTACTGGAAATTAACATTTTCTGTGAAGACTCGCCAAGCAACTGCTGGAAACATTCTTTTTTCCAAAATTTAGTAAATAAATTCAGAAATTTGAGACCAGACATTTTGTGTTAGCCTGCATGTGGTTGGGTTAAATTACCAAATTACAATTATTTTAGACTCAATCCAGAGTAGGTCTTTACACTGATACATGAGCCATGTGTTAATCATGCAAAATAGGGGGAGGGGCATTGTGTAGAAAAGAGTATGATATAACTTGAGACTTTAGGTCTCACTTGAACTGAAACTAAGAATTCCTGACAGCTGTGCTGATAGGAAAGGAAACCCAGTCAAAAGTCTTTCTGTTGGAATATTTGGACAGTTTTATGGACCATGAATCTAAAGCCCGGGTCACACTAGCGTAACTCAACACGAAATTCAACTTTCAACTAAAATTGCACAACTTGAATTGCCGTTAATTAATGAATGTGAAATATTAACAACAACATCGATTCACCTCTTCCAGACAACCAGGGCTGAAAGAAATTGTTACGCTGTTCTTTTCCAAACAGCTTTTATGATTAATTCAGTATGCACTAATTTAGTTGAAAGTTGAAAGTTGAATTATGCAGGGCCGCCTTAACGCATGGGCCCACTGGGCCCATGCCCAGGGCCCCGCTATGTCAGGGGCCCCGCAAATTGACCTCTGCGCAAAAAATCATATCTCCCCTTGCGTAAAAGATTTTTGTGTGGAAATACTTTTATATATTCTTGAACAAGATTGATAACGGATTCTGAGTGTCAATTTCAGCATACCGCCCTCTAAAATGGAGAGCAACTGGAAGATTGCTCTTCTATAATGTATTTCAACTTTTAGATATATCACAAATGTTATTCACATAAAAGTTCCAATTTCCATGCTTTATGCGCGACATGGGGGGGGGGGGGGGTAAATGCAGGCATGTCTATGCTTGAGCGATTGTCAAGGATGTCAATTTTTTACGCAACTTTTTTCGAACACACTTGATTGAGGGGCCCCGCTCCAATGCCGCGCCCAGGGCCCGGTGATCTCTTAAGATGGCCCTAGAATCATATAGAATCATGTGAGTATGAACCGGGCTTTAGAGAAACAGTAACAATTTTCCATATTTTATTGAGAGTCCATGGGAGAAAGGTGATTTTAGGAAATAATTTTTAAAAAAAATAAAAAACAAGATATGTGTTAAAAATCCTGAAAACTCAAGGGAAGTGTTTACACCCCACCCCTTGGATCAACCACTATGTTGCATATGCAAATAATTGCTATGGCACAAGCACAAAATTAGGCTGTATATAATCAAGTAGCGTGCGAATTTTTAGAAGAGTATATATACTAGAAAATCATTCAAATTGAGCTAAAATTATGGTGATGTGTTGATATATATGCAGAATCTCTATTCTGCCCACGATAAACACGATTGACAACTGGGTGAGACGTAGTAATTAAACTTTCTTTCATGTTAGCCTTTCTGCCGTATGTCTTTTTCGTTTCATGATACAGTTTCATCAGCCTCTCCACTTCTTCCAGTGTGAAGGATGATCTTTTTTGACTGAAAGAAGAAGGAATGGAATACAGTAGAATGAATCACTACAAATTACGTGCATACCATACATCCACTGTGATGGAGATTGGTGCAGCCTACTAATATCTCCCAAATCTCCATTAGTTTATTGCAATGCCTCCCGCTATCAATTTTTTTGTTTCAAATTCATGGTACTTCTGGTAAAGATATATACAGAAATGAATGTCAGAGCAGGAAATAGTAGTTTTGGAGCTTTGCCATTAATTTTTCATTATCTGCATTCTCAAAAAAAAATCACGCTGTATTATTACAGGTTTAAATTGGCTGTCACTTGTTAGAGTAAGATCTTAAAAAAAAAATAAAGCAATATTCCTGGTATCACGTGATCAACAAAGTGACCAAATTTGTCAGCCTATCTGTCTTATCTTTCTCCATTAGGATGTTCACACAACAAACTCACACAGTTTACACTCTGTAGGCCATATTGAAATCAAATTACAATAAAGCTGCATGCAAGAATGGAATTTCCAACTAATATTCTCATAGTGCTGTTAGAAATCTGATGAGCATATAATAAAAATCTGTAACCTAACCCAACCCAAGTAGGTTCATATTAAATACAAATGAGTACAAAATCGGGAGTTTAAATTAGATCGGACCCCACCTCCTCGGGAAGAAAAAAAACACATCACGACTAATTCTTTTAAAAATTAGAACTAGAAGTGACAAATCAGACAAGGTCAAACAATATGGTGCCACCGACGTTGTAAAATATTTTGTGTCAGCACTTGCCTGCAATAACGTCTTTTGCCCTGATTTGAAAATTTATAGAAGGACATTCTTACAAAACCAAATGGTAAATAAAGGAACAAAATATTGACCTCTTGCAACTAAAGTGAAGACGATCATGGTCAGAGTATGGTAACTTGGAAGTGAAATAAAAGTCACCTCAATTCAGCTATATCATGAGTTCTGGTGATTGCAATTCCCAGCAGTGGTTAAAATTTAAATTTGGATTTACAAATCACTTCTTTTAGAGAAAGATGCGGTTGAATATGTTAAAAATTTTGCAACAGCTAAGGGGCTGGGTGGTTTAAGTACGCGACCTGTACAACACACCTTACGTATTGGAAAGCCAACAAGTGTAACTCTAACGTCTTTCCTGTAGTAACTGTGGACGATGGTCGTTGAACCTTTGAGCTAGACGGACGTTTCATAAAACCTATTATAGAAGTCTTTTCTTTTACTTCATTCAACACATAGAATCATTACTCAGATACATAAAGTTAGAGAACAGTATTGCAGATTGCTGTCCGTTGAGTTCATTGTTCACAGAAAAGGCCGCCTTTACTGTGTGCTACTATTGTTCACCCTCAGCGTCCATTCATTCAGCCACCCTTTAACAATCAGTTCACCATGAAACGAGGACAATAGCCACATATTGTTAGTGCCTTGTGACTCCTCCCCCCCCCCCCCTTTAATAAGCTTTAGTTATACGGTCAATTAAAAAACATTTTAAAGAAAAACAACTTGTGAATATTCATTGCTAACTGCTTCTCCTATCCAAACAAATGTTTCATTTTAAAGATAGATGAATTTGTTCAACACCTTACGTATTGGAAAGCTAACAAGTATAACTCTAAAGTTAAAAAATCTTAATTTACACTAATTGACAGAGGGAAAATCTCTTCAATCTTTTTGTTTTGTAAAGTTAGGTACTTAGTGCTAATTTCCTTCTTGGTATAGTCTAGATAGCTAATAGTAGAACTTTGACATCTTATCCGGACCTTGTATCCTACTCTCGTTGATCTACCTATCAAGTTTATCCTACTTACCGTCTGTGGGAGGAGATGGTATACTTAGATACATACCATGCAACCACATAAGCACACGTACACACACATCTGGATACCCCTTCCCGTCACCTCACCACAATCGGTAATCCTGATCCACGTGACTTTTGGCATCCTAAGAAAACCTACCAACTTCACTTCGTTTCAGCTGAATACTTAAGCGGCCCCCGTAAGGCGGTCAACCATTTACGTGTCAATTCACTAAAGCAGTTCAATGGAACAAAGGATCTTTTCCCTATTATACTACGTATAAGGATGAGCTAACCACCTTGAAAAAAAAAAAAAAAAAAACCTCAAACGCATCGACTTATCCTCATCCAAAATAATTGCTCATGAACTACTAACGACGGCAAATCTCAAAACATTTTCGAGGAAGTTGAAAGCCCTTATAAACCCTATCCATAACCGAAACAGTGACAAGTTACAGATAAATGCATCAAAGATGAAACGTTTTGGTTTCCATTTTTGAGGTTTAAATGAAAGTATTTTACTATATTTAAAAGAATTGGAAGCTGACATCTGTAAATTTAAGACCTCCTCCTCCCCTTGACATAATACTATGTATCAAATTTCTGACATTTACCCCTCCCTCTCCCGTCTTCTCATATTCTTACTTTTTAATGAACTATATAGATAGGCCTAGGTTATTTTCAAAACGCCCTTGAGGAATCCTACCAAAAAGATATTAATTCAAATGAGTAAGTGAGTAAAGATCGTGCTAAACAACACAACTTCCAACAGTCTACCCCACCTCTAGTAAAAATCGCATAACGACCCACTTGGAACAAAACGTCTACTTTTTTCGCCAAGGTAAAGCCAACATAAATCAGACATTTTAGCTCTCCGGAATTCATATTGGGCTCATGAAATATTTTTCTGGTTTGTTCCTACTGGTTTGTTCCTACATGTCGAAAAAAGGGTTTTAGTAAAGCGTTGCACACCGGTATCAGGTACACAATGCCCAGATTCAACCCACGATTTAACTAGACTTTTTTCTTTCTTTCTCCCCAAATGGGAAGTCCAAATTCACTGCAAATCTTATCCGAATGATGCCATTAACGCAGGCAGCCCTTTAAGTAACCTGAATATTCTCCAGGCTACAAACTGCAAATTCAGTCAGTATGCCGATAATAATTGTATACAACGCACACACAAAAAAGAAAAAACACTAACCAAAATTTACAATTTCTTACCTTGAGAGCTGGTGCCTCATAAAACTGACATCCCGAAATAGATTTTTCTTAATATACTGTCTTTTTATACGTAAGATACTCTTTCTCTTCTAAAGGTTTTGAAATAACACGGTGCATTTGTCTTCAAAATATCATCTATAATGCTTTTATTAAAGCCTCTCCCAGTGCAGCGTCAAAGCAATGAATCTGCCATTCCGTTGCTGGATTGGCACAAATGCAAAGTCTCTATTGCCTATGTTCCGTCCGATATCCTCGTCAAGATTGCTAAAAAGAAAAATCCGTCCAGTCCTTTACTGTAGAATTTCTCTTACCACTATAGCTGACGCGAATGAGTAAGTTCTAAATAGAATTCGTGGAAGCTGCAACCCATATCTGCTCGCTAGTAAAATCCCTGGTTACATTGGTAACAACGCAATATACGATTTTTTTTCATTTCTCCAGAGACTTTAAGATTTGAAACTTTACAAGGATAGCAACTCGGTTGTTGGTAGTTGATCTGAACGCCAGTTACGAAAAGACCAAGCGGCTACAATGCATTTCTTAAAACATCCTAAGTATGCAGAACCTCCTCTTGTTATAATCCGCATTCAAGTACCTTTCTGGCTCACTTCCATTACCTTGCAAGTAAATTGTTACAGCTTTTTTTTAAGAACCCAGTGTGATTGTAGACATCCTCATTGTTGTCACTGGATAGTTTTGCCTTAAAAAGAAAAGAAGGAAAAAAATGTCCACGCAGCTCATCCACACTCCCTTACAGGACCTTTCGTCATGGTGATCAGAGGTGAACTTTATCATTATACATATGTATCTACCTATATGTCCCCTGTTTCTAAAGTTCATCTGATATGCATTTAGAAAAGAGCTCTCTTTATTCAAATTTGCAGAGTGAAACTCGGAACAAAAATCCTTTGGAAATTGTGGTAATATCTGTTACCGTTTTTGACATAGGCTATCCTTTCTCAAAGTGTGATAAAAAATATAATGATGACGTGGGGTAGTTCTCAGCATCTGCATTTCTTTATAGTGAACATTTTAATATGCTACAAAGGTTTCATACTTTGCAAGTGATAACACCAGGTACGTATCTGGGGGGGGGGGTCAGGGGGTTCGGACGAACCCCCCTACAAGATCTGTAGTTCCGCTCAGCCTATGATAGTAGGCTTACATTAGCAACATATATAATGGGTTTTAATTTGTTGATCATAATTGTCAGGTAAAATGTTCCACTTTTTGTAAAATCAAACCCCCCTCTGAAAAAAGCTGCATACGGGCTTGATCGCTATCATGTAAAGACGAAAACGCGAGCTACCATGACAAAACAAAACAAAAGACACATAAAGAATATCCTTGAAAATAAAACATAACATAAGACATATGATGCAAGTCCCCCTCTTGTCATATATTTGCATACTTAGCGAATGCTCATTTACGAAGCAGTTTATGCTCATTTACGAAGACAGCAATTCTGTGTCTGTAAAATCGTCCAATATTCTATAGATTTTACATTTTGACATTTTTGGCTATACAGACAAAACATTGTGTCCTTTCAGTTTCTTTAAGGAGAACCGAGCACTTACAGCAACTAGTTCAGTTGGTTCAAATAGATTAACAGCTCAAATTTAACACCAGCTTCGTCCCTGGCTGTCCGATATTGGAATCAGTGCCAGTGTTACTGTGACCATTCACGGTTAAAAGGGAAACTCGGGAGTTTCTATTGCACCAATAACTATTGTTACTACGCATATATTCGAAGTATAATTTTAACAGAAGATAACGTGAAATGGATGACCGGTAGCCTAGTAAAGGGGAAAGGTCTATGGGACGGTGTACCAGCATTCCTACGAGGAATTTGTAACTATCAGGTGAAATAGTTTGCATCGTCTGAAATCAGAGAATGTGCCCAACGGCATCATGTAAATATTCCATATATTGTCTGAGAGACAATATATTATAATTTCTGAGAAACTCAATGACAAATTTGCTAAAGAACCAGCCATGCTGAACCTTTCATAACTGATCGATGTCAGCAGTAAACGCCTGTGTTTAATACAACACACAATGGTGAAGCTGACTACCGTGCACATTACCCTTGGGTATCCAACACACACGCATGAGAGAAGTCTTCAGCAGTATCAAGCGAAAAATATGCTACAAAACAACAGTAAAGGAACGTCCCAATGACAGGCCGAGTCCACCTTAAAGCCTGCCAGAGATATATGTATATATATATAGGTTAAAAGGAGGTGCCTATTGACCCGGATGCCGGCTCCAATATATTTTTTTAGAAAACAATCATACAATTTCACTCTAGTTTACTATGTATAAGAGTGATATACAGTATCTTCATTACTGTGTTTACAGGAACGTCCTTGCAAATTTTGCGTACAATGCCTTCAAGATATGGTGGAAATCCAAATTTTGAGGCAAAATTAGCTTTCTCAAATATCAGCACTGAGAGTTCACTGGATTTACCATTACAATAATATTACGTTGAACAATGTGTTTTAAGGTAAGTCTTTCCAAATCTTTAAGTTAATTTGTCTAATAGTTCTCAAGATATCCTGAAAATACAAATTTTGGGGTAAAATTGGCTTTTTTTTTTCGAATAAAATCAATAAAATCAGCAAATTTCACTCCCTTTAATAGAACAGTGATATAACTTGAATATTACATTCTTAGGTAAGTCCTTGCAAAATTTTGCATTCAATGCTCAACTACATCTCAAGATATACTGGAAATACCAATTTTGTGGCAAAATTGGCTTTTTTTTTTCAAAATCAGGAAATATCACTCAATTTACCATACAACCTATACATCTTGGACATTTTGGCATCATGAGCAACTTTACCAAGTTTAAACTTAATCGCTCATGTTTTTTCCACGGTATTCTGGAAAGACCATAATTTCAACTGGTGCAAACGCGCACACACACCAACGAAGATACAATCACACACGCCAAGTTAAATGCATTGATTCCTCTTGCTAACAAGGGAACCAAAAAATCACAAATAATTATTTTCAAAAACATAATTACAAATGACAAATCGGACGAGGTCAAACAAAATGGTTCCGTGCATAGCCAAGAACGGTCGTTGCACTTTGTCACATACGATTACGTAATCAACATATGACATGGACTGAATTTTATAGTATTTTGTTCCATTTCTATCAACTAGGTGCATATCAAATACAAATGACTACAAAATCGGGAGTTTAAATTAGACCGGACCCTACCAAATCGATAATGAAAGGAAAAAATCACGAATAGTTATTTTCAAAATTAGAATTAGAAAGTAAATCGGACGAGGTCAAACAAAATGGTGCCGTGCATAGCAAAGGACGGTCGTTGTACTATGTCACTCGTGATTACGTAATCAACATATGACATGGACTGAATTTTATCGTTTTTGGTTCCATTTACCAACTGCTGGCCTACAAACAAAAAATGCTACAGAATCATGCATTAAAATTAGAACATCACATAATCAAATCTGGGATGGAATAAAAAATAATCACCAATATAAAAATTTCAAAATATTAGATTTACACACTGTACTCCGAACCAGGCCTAAGGGTCAGGATTCCTGAGCAGGATTACACGTCTGGCATTAACGCATGTATTTAAGGTGGAAACATACGGTTTCTCAAAGATCTGTATCATTACCGTCTTAACTTAATCATTGTCTAATTTCACAATTAAATGCAGTCCCACCGAGTCTACAGGTAAGAGGCTACAGGTAAGACATTTGCTATGTCTTCTGTATTTCCTTGCATGGGAAGCCGTCAATGCCACATGAAGACGGCGTAACAATTAGGAAAAGTCTTTCAAGCTGTTTTCATTAAAAAAAAAGGGGGGGGGGTACGCTTTACATTATAACTATTTAAAGGGTCGTTGATATCCTTCGGCATGGTAAATGTACTCTGAATATGTAAGGAAATAAAGAGACTGGTTGAGTTGTTTCGTGAGATTCACTAATTTTCCTGAACCTATCAATTTTCCTTAACACACTAATGACAAATGGTTAAACTAACAAAATCCTAATGTTTTATATAGAAAGGAACACTAATAAAGTGAGCAATTAATGATTCAATTTGTGCTTCGGAAATTCGTGACCAGACACTTTTTCATGTTAGTATTAGTCATATTCACCTATTTGGGCATACACACATACAGCACAAGCAAGGGTCAAAGATTCAAAATGGTTTCATAACTACTGGATGTTAAACTTAAACAATTATGTTAATCATAAGTATTTTCATGGGTTTATACCCTTCAAAATCATCATTAACTTATTGTTATCAACTCAATGAGCCCCTTTAATTAAAGGGTAAAATATCGAAACTAAAAGGACTTACCCCAAGAAACCAACACATAACATGCATTTCCTCTGAAAAATCTAAACAAGCAACATTAATACAATACACCACCAAAGAGTCTGGTATGCATTTACAGTCAGTATTGTTTGTGTTATGTTCTCTATCTTATCCGCAAAAGTTCAAGCATGTTTCCTGTCTCGGTCTTTATACCATTAAGGAGAGTACCATCATCAAAAAAGTCATGTTAACTCATTTTCAAACAATACGACTCACCAAGGAGTCGTCAGGGTGTACGTACCACCAATCACGAAAAGCTCATTTAGAGGATTGCCTATCATCGAAGACCGTATATCAGATAATCCATGGATCAGAAAGCTCAATTTTCCATATTCTACTACAGACTTAGGCGTAAACCTGTGTCAGATAGTCAGCAATGTAGAATTTGTTGCTATGGTGCACTATGACGGTGTTCAAAGATAATAAGATTGAACAGTAGACACGTTTTCGATTATTGGGATCAAGAAAAGTTGACATAAGCACTCTTTAAAATATCCGCAGTCTCAAGTACAACCTCCTCAAAAATAAGATTTTTTGATATAAAAGTCGACGATGTTACCGTGAATTAGCAGTATTTAAAACACCGCTGACACTAAATGTAACGTGTGACGAGTTGGTCAAGAGTTGGTCATTGTACATGCAGTGATTTCACGTACAGAGAAAAATATTTATTTCGTTTGATTCTCCAGTCACTAACTACATACAAACTCAACGAAAGGAAACTTATCACTTAACCAAGACATGCATAAACTTAATTATCAACATAACAAATACAAACTTTAGCATGATAAAGGACAAGCGTGCTCCAACAGGTTGAACACAAGTCAGCAGATGAGAAGGTAGCCCGAAATAATGCAAAATATATTCGACTACATCAATTTCCTTACACTAACGTCATGATAAGATGTATGTTTTAATTGCTCCCAAGGCAAGACAGCTTTAAATTAAAAGGAGTGCGTAACGATTGAATTTGACTAGCTGCCGGTTTATTCTACCATTCACAAATGAAATAAAAGATTGCGTATTGTAATGTTCACAATTGTTAATCTTCAATAAACCCCAATTGGTAGATTCGAATTTCCCGCTTATGATTTAGAATCTTAAAAAAGGAAACTTCTTGACAACCATAAAAGTAATATTTACAAACAGTGAAATTTCGTTATGATCATCATACCAACGCACACGCATGCCTGCACACGCACCCTCACACACATTTCGACACCCCTTCTACCTCCTAACCCCAATCGGTAATATAGTCTATGCCATTTGCATACCATGACGTTCCCCACGTAAAGACTACTGACCCAACAATTTTAGGTTGAATTTTACACTGGAGCTGTGAGGCGTGCTACCATTTAAGTGTCACTTTTGGCGATTAATTTATAACCCCTCAACGGTGAAAGGACCTACAATGTCTCCTTCCTGTATGTAAGTCGATGTCTTAGGGAACACTGTGATCATAAAATATATAAACATTTACTATGAACTTTGCAGTGAGTGTTGGTTAGGTGTCTCTCTTTTTCTGCTATAGTTGGTGATTTGTGAGTAATCCATCATAGAAAATGAATTTTGAAATGAAGATTGCAATACACAACGCATGTCTATGAACTAATTTTGAGTGAATCACTATTAGGATAAGAGCAAGTAAAAGCAAATAACTATAACTAGTCATTGTAGAAAAGAACATATAGTCTTTTATTCCTACTGAAAAGTGTACTATACAATCCTCATTGATACATTTTAGTAGCAATAATTTTGGTAATCATTCATCGTGAAGAAGAAAATAAAGAAACATATTCGCTTTGAACATGAATGATAAGGCTAAAAATCAATTTGAAGTACTGTTTGGTGGTCATTGTTAGATTGAAATCGAATCTGATCTTCATGCTGTGCCGGCGTTTAGAACCCGGTGATCCCCCCATGATACTGATCGACCCATCATTACTCTTACCCTAGTAACTCATACCGAATTACTCCTTGCTATACACAGTAACGAAGCGTTATCTGGCCTTGTAGACTCCTTGAAGTAGGCCTGCCCTGCAGTGATCTGTTCCACAATTGCGGGTTCATCCAAACACCTACTAAGTCCTTAGGATGAATAATAGTTAATCTAATTTGAAGTATAAACAAACATTCGAACCCAAGCGAGAGGTTTTAACTCAGCTAACTCGTCGGGTTAAAGAGGTCATTCACAATTTCTGGGGTATGCAGGCAGGCCCGTATGCAGCTTTTTCATTTTGGGGGGTTCGATTTTACCACAAGTGGAACATTTTACCCGACAATTATGACCAACAAATTAAAACTCATTGTATATGTTGCTAACGTAGGCCTACTATTATAGGCCGGCTGAGAGGAATTCCCGATCTTGTGGGGGAGGGGGGGGGTTGTCCGAACCCCCCCCCCCCCCCCGATACCAGCCTACTAGGCCCACTCTATCCGTTCGAATAAACGTCGGGGCTCTAAATGTGTCAAGTCTTCATTTAACTGAAAAGGCCGACGACCCCAGAAAAGAAAAGACATAGTTAATGACTTTACGTTATTTGTAGATTGTGCGTTAGGAAATGTACATTAACTTGTTCAGATTTTTGCTTCAGACTTGTAATAAATTCTATCGGAGACCAACTCGCATCGTTGTGCTAAGTTCATCCGCGTTCCGTGACTCGGCTGGACCATCACAACTTTACAGGTAAGGTGGTGAATGGTACGGTGACAGTTTAGTACAGTATATGCCTAGCAGGCTGCAATGCTGGACCGTTAAGGCAACATAACAATTACGACCAGGGGCCTTACTTAGTGCTCACTCACGCAGTCAACTTTAAACTAAGGCACAGGTGGTGCGTCTCGAATATTCCCTAGTTTTTGCTCGAATCATTAGGCTACTAAACTAACCTTAACGAAAATGGGCAGAACAAGTTCATTTTGACTGATTCTAACGTTAGGCTACTGTACCTACAGTGCGAATATTGCCGATTGTACTGTAGCCTAGGCTGAGGTATACATGTACCGGCACTACTAGTACTGTACTGGGCCTACTTACTACTTCTCGGCCCCCGCTTAATATTCTGTGCCCTAATAATTAAAGGGCAGCCTTGGCTAGTAGTTCTATGTAGCACTGTACTTTGGTTGATATTGTTCACACGATTAAAACGGGGATAACTTCCATTATTCGCACAGATCTAGGCTAAGTCATAACCGTGAACATAGGCCTACACCTTTGTGCCAAAAGTTTCTTTGATAGTGTACGACCAAATTTGTTCTGGCGAAGAGCGGTTTACACAATTACAGTAGTTAGTGGTGTAGCCTGGCTAGGCCAACAGTAGGACTAGGAGCCTGAGGGTCCAGGCCGAACACTAACAACAGTTGGTACACTTTCATGATATCCACTTTCAAATGGGGTTGGAGAATCAACTCGGTGGGTAGAGTTGCTGTCTTGCTATTTTTGGATTCCCAGATCAAATGTCGGGGGAATGAATTTGGAAATTTCTGGTGATTCAAATTTGGCTTGTTCAGCATTGAAGCCACTGCTATTTACAGTGGTTTTGAGGGGTTATTTGGGTTGTTCTTGTCCAATTTAGGTAGAGAGTGCTTTAGATCTCTCCAGCTAATGGCTGCTGAACTGAACAGGTTCACCTGTAGGAAAGTGGCTTAAAGACAGGAGGGTATACACTCTTGTCTGTCGGATGAAGCTGTTAAATGGCTATACTGGGAGCATGTTTGGGTTTGCATTAGCGATTGTTTGGTTTCACCCCTGCCTCGTTACCAAATCTACTTGTTATACTCTGGACACTTATCCAAAAGAGAGTAGGCGAATCTCCCCCATGCAGTGCCCATCCATGATGAACATAGAATACTGTAGGCCTAGGGTCCTTGATGAGCCCATGGATATGAGCTTCCTGCTGCTGAATTTGAAATTCAAATGATTCCTGGGGGCATTCTGAATTTGGTAAAATTACCTGTTCTGTGCAGCTGTCAGGCCTGAGGTTAAGGACCCCTAAAAAAGGCTAGCTCAATGGGGCCTTCTTATGAATTTCTGTGAAGGCATGCATGATACAACTGTCCCTCCTCATCTGTTACGTGTTCATTCTCTGCTTGATTGTAGTTTGTTAACCCCACAGAGAAAATAAGCCTTTGATGATGTAGAAATTTGTAGAAGAACAGACGCTGAATGGCTGTGGTTGTCCGTTTGACAATGAATGTATGTTCTGCTCAAATGAGTGCCAGTTGCGCATGCATGAATGATTGTCCATGCTGTGTTAAATGTCTGTTGTTAAATTTGACAGTTCAAGCAAGACCTGCTGTTATGATATTTGGACCAAGTTGCGAATGAGTACATTGTACCTACAGTATATGGCTGTGTCCATAAAGTGTTCTTAATGTATGCTTCTCAAAATAGAGAAGAAAAATGTATAAAGACCATGTTTCCTGGTAATACTCTTACTCACATCAGATGAAGACTTGAGAGAAAGTGGCATAAATCTCAATTACTGGAAAGCAGAGTGGCCTTTACTGACCAATGGGAAAAGTCAACAAACTAACTGAATCAAAGAAAATAAGTATCCTAGTAATACAGGGAAAATGTGTCAGGTGCAAATGATGAAAGAAGTTTTCAAAGTGGTGAATACTCTTTTGAATAAAAATGATTGTGTTTGCCATCTTCTGATTAAACATTGCATAAAGGTAATCAATTTTCAAAATTCTTTTTGTGAGATGTCTTCATCCGTAATCTCACTGGAATAAAGACCCATGCACCATCTCTTTAGAGGTTAATGCAATCTGTTTTGTTTTGTTTCTGCTGATCAAGAACTTACTCAGAATAGAGGGCAGTATTTCACTTTCACTTACATATCACAGTTTTGATAAAAAGAAATTAGGGAAGGTTTTCATGGTTCATGATTTGTTAAATATAGCTAGCATGCTGCTAACATGCACTAGAACCAGAAGATGGAAATAATGACAGTGAAGGTTTAAACAAGAGTTTCATTTCCTTTTTCTGATTTTTTTTTTTTTACAATAGATTATATCACCAAGGTTAGCAAGAGCTGTGGTAAATAAATCCTGCATAATGGATCCAATTCTAACTTGGTTGTTGAAAGACACTATTGTTTTTTTTTTCTACCCATTTTTTCACACAGCATTAATTTATCACTTAAGCAGTTCCATTTCCAAAATTGCTTGGTGGTGCTTTGATTTTCATGTAACCAAGAAATCAGACCTCTTGGTTGTATTAATGTTTTTCAGAACTACAGGTACCAGTGTCCAATGTTTTATTTTGCCCAAAGTGATGGAGAAAGTTGTTGCCATGCAGCTTAATTTCCATATCCAGGCTAGTAATCTAAGTGAAGTGTACCAGTCAGGATACGAATCAAATTTACTGAAATGGCATTAGTACTGCACTACAGCATTCGATACTGTTGATCATTACTGCATGTCAAGTCTAATGTTTGAATGTTGTTGATAAGGGGAAGGTATTCTTAATGGCTCCTCTTGATCTGTCAAACAGCATTCAATACTGCAGGTTGATCATTGCTGCAGGTCAAGTTTAACGTTTCAAATGAATGCTGTTGACAAGAGGAAGGTATTCTTGATGGCTCTTCTTGATCTGCCAAGTAGCATTCGACACTCTTGATCATTACTTGTTACTCAAGTGTCTTTGTGACAATTTTGGTGTAACTGAATCAGTTCTTGAATGGTTTGACAGTTATTCTGAAATGCAGCAACACTCTGATAATACAGTCTGTATGTGACTGGTAAAATACTGTGGTTCAGTACAAAGATCGCGGACAATTAAAATGGAGTCAGCAGGATAAATAGTTTTGGAGGAGTACGGTCTGCAATTAAGCCTCCACTTTTGTGTTTGTAACCTGCATTTGACTGCTTTGTTTTCAGAAATCTTACACTCTGGACTTGCTTCAAGTCACGTGGGGCACAGGAAGAAGCATTCCACATTGTTTGTTCATTCTGAGGTATTTTATATTTGTTAACTTAGAAGTGGTGGTCATGTATCATTTACATCCTCTTCACAGTGCCATGTGTTGTCTCTCAAGCTGGACATCCCGCACCATATTCCAATTAAAGCAAGATCTCTCAACGAGGATAACTCATTGGACATTCATCAACAATTGAAATCCTTTTCCTGTACATTTTATTACCTGTTCAGGAGGGACTGATTGTATCTTTCATCAGTGCCTATTTTGTGGTTAGTTGATTGGTACATCTAGAGGCAAGTGTTGTATTCATTTTGTTTGAATTAATTTGCAGTACAGCCCATATTTGCAATCTACATGTACTGCTACTTTTCTCCATCTATGTATCGATGGTTTTTCTGTGATCGTAGAGTCTCTTGTTCTGGTTCCAGTCAAAACCTGCTTGCTGTACGTATACTGTAAATGCTATTAAATTAAATGGCAGTAGACTTTCAATGAAGTGATTATAGTCACAGTTGAATATGCTTAACAAGAACTGTGCTGTGCTCTGTTGTGCTGTGCTGTACTGTGAGTTTTATTCACCGATGAACTCAAGCCATATGCCTACTGTGTATTCTAAATCACAAACGATTAGGCCTCAATCACATCACTGTGCATTAATGGTCCAAAAGTTTAAAATTCTGTGAAATGAAAATTTGCAACAGTTGCAGTCATCGCATGTACTTCATCAAAGCTTTCACAGCTCCTGACCGTATTCTATACATGAATTGATTTATCCATGGTACATGACACACATATTATTACAGTCATATGTTCAGTGTACTTGTAATTCATGAATTTCATCTTACGTATCCATATGGATCTGGTTTGATTGTTGTACCACAGATTTTAAGTTTGAAACTTATGAATTATTAAAACTTAAAAAGACCAAGTCTCTCTACATGTGGGTTGTTAGATCTCATCTCGAAGAGAGAAAAAGGGATATCACAATGTTAAGATACAGTCTATTATTCTTGATGACCTCATGATCAGTTTGAATGCTCTCTGTTACACATGCTCAGTTTAATAAATAGAGCAGAAAATTCATCCTCCTCCATTTATGCGATCATTCTCAGCTCCACCTCGTTATCTCTGATGGCCGAGTGGCTCATCCATCATTTCAAATGCGTGGTGTTGCACACATATGTACTAACTCGTATTTGTAAAAGCATACTTTACCTCATTACATCAGAAGTTCTCATTCGTCCACCATTTCTTTCGTCATTCTTAGATCCAGTCCATAATCCTCACGACTGACACTGCTTGAGCAACCATTAATGCTTGATCTTACACCTGATAATTCTATGATGCTAAGTTTAATAACAGGAAAATAAATATTCTTTCACTTATTTGGCCTATCCTGTTTTCCAGGGCAGGGAGAAATGGTACGTAGGTGAATTTTTCCAGAATTTGAAGGGGCACCAAGCCAGCTGAAGATGTCTGGCCTGGATTTCCAAAGAGTGTCCGTCAGCGGAGGATTGACTGCTGGGGTGAGTACAGGTATTTCATTTTACACTCTGGTGACAATATTCAACCATCTATTATTTCAAATAAATGGCCTTGGTGATTGAAAAGGCCTCGTGACTAGTTCTTCTTCAGCAACGAATGTACTGCACCGACTTGAAACTGCGTAGTGAATCCACCTATAATAAGTACGCATTTAGGAACGTGATCGTGTGACCAGATTGACTTACAGTTCAGGACACAATTACATCAAGCTAGAAAGGTTCTCGTCTCTGTGTATGCTAACAGGTATAGACGTTGCACTACAGTTTAGTTATGCCTTACCCAGCCAGTAATCTATCAGTAGGAATCTCACCATCCTTTTTTTACCATTTGCGGGTCAAAGAAAAGTAATAAACAACTGAGAAACTTTCACGTAGCTAGTGAACCATCCTAAGTCCCTACCTTGCATTTCATGAAGTAACGAACTTGACTCTCATTTTATAAAACTTAAGTGTTTTACAACTTATTTACAGTATCAATGAGAGGAATTCATGCTGCATGTAATGATTTTGCAAGAAATTTGTCGCAGAATATTTGCAAAAGTTTGTGTCCTATATGCAGTTGAAAACAGAAATTTACTTGGCATTGCATCTCATTTGCTACACATAATGATAGAAGTGGTACACAAAGGGAATATTATGTTGCAGCTTTTGTATGTACAATATAATGGTTTTTCTCTGATTTTCAAGTTATGATAAAATACCAAAGAAACCTGAAAACAGTATGCAAAACAGTGGTACAGTATGCCAATTTTGAACACTCACTTTAATATTCTCTGACAATGTATGAATTATGAGTACAGTAATTGAATTCTTAGTTTCAAATTGTTTCAACCAGCATTATTTGTGTGATTCCTACAAGAATGCTCAGAGCCTCACATGTATAGTCAAAGAGCTGCCCAATTAGCCCTGAGTTTATCCCAATTTATACCAGAGAGGTGAGAAGGTACGTATGCAGTAAACTGCACAATTGACCCAGCAGTGCATACTAGTATAATTTCAGAAAATTTCAGAAAATGTTTTCAAGGAGATAGTCTTGTGGGAGGTATTGAGAGAAAGGTTTTATTTCATTTTATCTTAAGAGAGATTACTTACTGTAAGTAATCTTTATCGGAGCCACAGGCATAGATCTCTTGATTGCTTTGTTTTAAAATTTATCAATTCAGGCCTTGAATTCTGAGGCGTGCGAGTGGGATTGCACGCCAACACTCGCCTCAATTCACTGTGAGGAGTGCGATTTTTTGCACACCTAGATAAAGAAGGGCGCAAAGATGAATGTGTTACAGTTTAACAAACAGCACACCTACCACACTCCTCACTTTCCTAAGGAGTGTGATTTGTAGCTCATCTGGAAAATCTTAAACTCAAGGCCTGTCAATTGAACTTCCTAAATTGCATCAAAGCTTTGTGACTATTTAATCACTCCACCAACAACCCCCCCCCCCCCAAAATATTAATAATAGTTACAGTGAGCTTACGAAAGAATCTTGAAGTTGACCTTTATTTGGGGAAACATTGTATTGATCTTCTTAATTTATCCATTTACAACATAATATTTCCATCAGTAGTAAAACAAATTATGGTGTAGAAATATGTGATTGTCTTAGTCCCCAATGGTTTTATGGTATTCTTGGCATCAAAGTTATCTGAAGGTCAACAACATTTATTTCAAAGTTGACACCCCCAGACAATGCAGTAATTAGCAATTGAAGAATCAAGAAAGTTAATTGTGTAGTATCTGTACCAGAATCTGTTAATGAGTCTGTATTTAATTAGTTTTGATAGTGGAAGTGAACAACATAGGGAATTAAATTCAGTAGTTGAACTTATTACTTTAAGGTATTGCCATTTATTTGTTTCTTGTATAACCAGATGGAACTGATTTTAGTTGACACTGTTCAGTACATATCTAGGAATACTTCTTCAGTTACTTCTTTACGTCATATATTTATGTATTCGTTGTATGTGTCTCTTTCCTTGACAGATGACTGAAGATAATCTCAGCAGTGTCTCTTCATCCCTGGTCCAGGCCCTTTTGATCCGTGAGAAGTTCTGTAAGTTGGCGATGCACTCCTTCCCTCCGACTACGTCGAAGTTCCTCCGCCAGGTCGATGGAAAACCACAGGAAACCACTAACAGAAAGTCCAGTATTACGGAGGATGCTTTGAGTAAGTTTGGGATCATGTGAGCCCTACTAATGACAAGCGAGATTTAAAGAAATTGTCTTTAAATGAAATCTGGACTGTCATTTCTACTTTGAACAAGTACTGATCACACTGTATTAAGTTTTGGGTGGTGTAGGTACATTCTTCCTGGGGGGTTAGTCAGAATCTCAACTGCGGTGGCTCCTATCATCACTTACATGATAGCTAAAATTGTGGGAAGACCATTTAAGCAGAGTGCCACCGTCACTTGGCGTGGTGCTTACTAGACAATGTTTGGATAAAAATGCCCCTGAGATTGCTGGAAGTCACTTACCCAGACTCCACAGGTGCCCTTTCAATCTTGCATCACCTCTCAAGGAACGGCTGTCAGGGTGTCGTGCCCCCTGTCCATACCATCAGTGGTGCTGATGTGTGAAGATCAGTCAGAACTTCTATAAGGAAAATGAATCACTCATTTAATTGTTGTCCATTCAGAGCATTTCACCTTGAACTACTCCAGTGCTTGCTATGTTGCTATTGTACTGTACATTCTTTCATCAGTATTTTACCTGTGTTTGAAAGTTAATGTCCTTTACTTCAAAGAAGAGGAAAAATGTCACCAGATCATTACTACAGTACAGCTCAGAACGAAGTGGACATTAGTTGCGTTACTCGTTAGAAAAATATGGGGCACAGAGAATCTAACCTTAGTAATGTTTCGCTCTCTCTAATGATAGTTGCGTTGCTTGAGTTATAGGGCTGCTGTTAGTGCTGTTAGTAGCGCTGCTATCGTTGGTTTACAGTAAATCTCTGATTTTCCTAACCTTACTTGCGTTATCTGCGTTAGACTGGAACATTTTTCATAACGTCGATTGTAGCCTTGGCGTATATATAGATATATATGTAAGCAATAGCAAAGTATATGGTGTGCTACGTACGGTACCTGCGGGTGGAACAGTGTTAGAAGTCGTCTAGCCTACTGTAGTGCGCAGTTGTTTGAAGTCGGCTATTTTGACAACACTACCAATCTCCAGGGAAACTCCCTCGGTTCCACACGTCTTTCAGGAGAAAACAAGCTGTCATCTCTCACATAAGGATAACATATTTAGCTAATTCTGTAGTACATTCTGGAGTGACAGCAATGGGAAAAATGAAGTATAACCTAAGAGGAAGAATACCAAAATTTCAAGACTTGGCAAAAGTGTAAATGAAATTGTGGAACTTCTTTCTTCGGATGGAATTTCAGTATCTACATCAGGTGTTTATGCGTTATTACGGAGGTACAATTTAAATACATCTATTTTGGACAGAACTGGTCGAGGTCGGAAACCGTGTTTTTCTACTGTGCACATGGACATAATCGACCAAGTTCTAATTGCAAATAATGAGGAGACATCGGTAGACCTGCGAAAAGCGATGCAGCTTCAGGCTGGAGAGATATTTTCTCTATCGTCAATTAAGAGATATCGTAAAAGGCTAGGCTGGGTAAAGACAAAGTCCCGTTACTGCCAATTAATTCGACAGATCAATCAGGCAAGCCGACTGAACTTTGCGATTCGTTGTATTTTAACGAAGGAATTCTCTAATGATGTTATATTTTCAGACGAATCATCAATCGAATTGGACTGTCATGCGAAAATGGTTTTCTGGAAATCGCACCTAGCAGAGACAAACAAAATTTATGTCGACTCAGTTAGAAATCTGGGCGAACCGAAGGCAAAACATCCTATGAAATTGCATGTGTGGGCTGGTATTTCAAACAGGGGAAGGACAGACATTTGTATTTTCGATGGGATCATGAAAGCTGACTTCTATACAACAACCATTGATAAAGCACTTGTGCCATTTATTAAAAAAGCATTTAAGGAGGGAGAAACATGCAGATTCCAGCAAGACAATGATCCCAAGCACACTAGTAATTTAGTTAAGAAACACTTTCAGGACAATTCAATCAACTGGTGGTGAACACCAGCTGAGTCCCCAGACCTCAACCCCATTGAAAATGTCTGGCATGAGATGAAACATCATCTTTGAAAGGTTTGTAGAACTTTTTATTTCAACTGCAGAGCATTACATGATATGACCCATGTTCCGTATCATACTGTACAGTTTCTTGAAATGAGTTTTCATTTGTGACCAACTGATTATAATCTATTCAAATTTGACTAACATTTTGTAGATTGATATATATATGAAACACCATGGTTATGTAATTTTAGCTGAAATGAATTAGAGTTTTCTAAACTCTCACAGTATGAGGGAATAGGGATGAACCCCCTAACCCTCAAAAATTTGTCTTGCACCCTGTGAGTGGGGTGTCCCCTTTTGAGCAGGGGTTGCAGTTTGAATATGGTTAGGGCTCCCTGCCTGTCGTAAGAGGTGACAGTATTTGAACTTTAACTATATTTGAACTTTACAACTTTATCTAGCTGACACTTTACAACACTGTGTTTTTGTGTTGTTAAACCCTTAGTTAAGTAAGCTAAAATATTTTCCCCATATAATATCCCCACACTCCCCACTTGTTTATCTATAGGCCTTATTATTGTACTGACAAATGGTTAATTCTCAAAATGCATGCTGTATACATGGCCAACAAGTAATTTCTATAACAATTCTTCAAAACTTACTACTACAAGACTACTTCCATGGAAACTTGGGAGGGTGTTTAGTATAAATACTTAGGGTAGATAAGTACTGTAGATACAGGTAGCCTATCCAAAATGAGTCAGCACCAGTGTGGCAGTAGAAGCATTGAATTTGGTGGTGGGGGGGGGGGGGGGCAAGCTTACCAAAATGCAGGCAAATATTTCTGTGGTAAATTATATGGTAGTGATCCTACGAGGGGTGGGAGGAAGTCTTATATGTGCAAATATAATGTGACGGGCATTTTAAGAGGTTTTTGTTTATGCCTCTAGAATCGTCTGAAGTTTGCACCACATAGGGGGGAGGGGGGGGGAGACAGGGATAAACCGTCAGGTAAGAGCAGTCTTACCCCCTGTAACATCCACATTTGAGGCACCTATTTATCCACTACTACCCACTTGAAAAAAAAAAAAAAAAAAACATAGGAGGGAGCGAGCAGATCAGTAATGGGTAGCATGTATTTGTAGTCAATACAAGCTTGGTTTACAGTCCTGTGAAAGTATATATTTACAGCAGTTACAGTAACAGGTAGGCCTATTTAAATTTGAATATTGTTGTCCTTCTAGGAAGTGCAGCCAAGAACAAAAGATGAGTTGAAGCAGGGCATTTTGGACTTCTGGAGTACAAAAATGACCACCGAGAAGTGCCAAAGATACATTAATCATCTTACTAAAGTTGTCCCCATGGTGATTAAGAGGAAAGGCTGGGCAACTGGATACTGACTTCTTGGCATTTAATGTATGTCAGTCTGGCCTTTTGCTACATCGCACATCTTGCAATCATTTGCAAACATCAAAGGTTTCTTACCCACAATAAGTGATATTCATGGATACACATCTAATGAAGTTTGTTTGAACATTAAAGGTTGCTGTGGAGAACCCACGCCATTTCCCAAAATAAGGATGCATTTCTTTTTTTCTGATCAGTTTCTTTTGTGGAGAATTGCGCAAGTTGAGGGGCTTCACAGGATTAGTGAGCCTGTAAGAGATCAGCCCGATCAATATCTCTGGGCCGTGCCTTTTGTCGGAAAAGTATGAAAAAGATAAAAGAGTACTGGCCAAAACGTTGGCTGTAAATGTGGTAAATCAGTGCCCATTCTTGAACTTGACACCGTACAGGAAACTGGCTACAGTCTCCAACACCTTCTTGGGCAAACAAGTTTGTTTTACTTTTGCAACCTCTGGAACTTATTTTATCATAAGACCTACAGTATCGGAAAGCCGAAAAGTACAGCGAAGAAGAGTCGGAAAGTACAGGCCGTGGATCCATCCAGCGTGTCTGGCTATTAGGAAAAGTGTGTCGTAATTTTACAGTAAAGGTCGGTAATTTTCTTTTGTTTTGCACAGGTGCCTCCCTGGCAGTTCTCTGGACGATAGCTTGTACACACAACGTACGGGGTTTCCCTAGTTTTGATCATGCATATATCAATCTTTCTGAAATATGTACTTCTAGTGGTGGGTTGTGATACCAATAAGTGCGCGAGATATTAAGAGCTCCCACAAAGTCAAACTGTCTCCGTTTACCACGCGCAATCTATGAGGATCGGAGTATGCCGATTTACTGACCTAGCCTAATGCATATATCGCAAGTAGCGTCACGAACGCACTAGATGTGCATGAGAAGCCGACGCAGTGTGCTATGTTGACTAACTAACGATATAATCGTTACTTGGCAAAACACACATATGCTGACACTGACAGCCCTAAGGCAAGTAACGATTGACGTTGTACACGAAAGTATCGATAGCAGCATTACTACAGGTTCAGTACTAATGTTAGTAACGACGCAAATTTCTAACGATTAACGCAACTATCGTCCACTTTATTCTGAAATGTACCGTACAGTTTTTTAACCACCAGAAATCTGTGATCTGTCAACACGGAACCCTTTGCACACTCACAGTAATTTCAAGCACTTGCCAGATAACTGTTGAATCTTACAGTATTTAATGATGGGATATAATGATGGGATATAATGTGCATGTACACGAAGGCCCAAGCACACTGCATCGTGTAGTACTTGTGATGCTTTTCAGTTATCATAGCACATATCATGACAGGGAAGGCTTGCATGCACTTAGTTTTTGAGTGAAAACTGCAGCATGCATACCACAAGTCTAGCTGAGAGCATATTGTCATGACGATTTCAACCCTGATACTACTTTTTGGTTATACCTCTGGGTTTACCATGCCTTTGCCTTTGCACAATGAACAAGAAAGAATGAAATAAAGAACAAAAGTGATCACTGATATAGACAGATCACGTTGATAAGTTACCAAGAGATAAGACACCTGAAAATTACGCTACTACTGGATATCTTGGTTTGTTGGATATTTTGGTCGCTTTCGGCATCATCTGTGTTTACTACATTGAATGCTGGATTTGTCTCTTTGCCTGCATGTCCTTAGCAAACTGAAAACAGCGTCAGTGAACCCGCCCGAATGTTTTGTAATGTGAGAATATTATGGCATCCTCACCGACACGTGTGTGATTATCTGTAGGTGAAATCGTAGCCAAACCTGCAGGAATTAGAAAGGAATTTACTGTTACGAGCTTTGTCCATAATAAACTACAACGTGAAGGAATACATCTAATGTCACTGTTTGAAATATTACCACAAGCTACTACTCATAGTTCCATCACTATTATGGAGGTAACATTTTAACTAGGGTATATTCTGTTCATTCTAGCTGTAGCAAATTTCACTAAGTGATAAAAGATAGCCCCCCCCTTCCAGTTTGCATCATAACAGGTATTACCCTCACAGAAACTCAGTGTTCATTGCCTCAGCCTATGTAGTGGTAGGTGACTTATTCTTCATGGTTTTGTTATATCACTCTTCGTGAAGCTTTAACACTGAGCCATAGCGTGCTATGACGGACATCTACTCAGGGAAGGGATTCTTTGTCCCACAGATGACCTACAGAACACATGAATGAAAATAATTTCAAAAAACTTACTCTAGAATCGATGCATTCTCATCTTACAGGCAACATTATTCCATCCTTGTGTGTTGATAGGTCATCCCGTCCATGCGCCTAGCAACGGAGATAATCCCTTCGAGACAGAATGGCAGGAACCCGTGGACTGCATCTTCAAGATGGAGGGAGGTCTCATCACAGTCTACGACAGCGAAGAGAACGTCGAGAAAGGACAACCGGTGGAACTCTCGTACCCCGATAGAGAAACATTCCTAGCAGACCATAAACTGATTCATTCCATGATAACGAATGAAAGGATGTAAGATTTATGTTCAGTTTGATTCATTGCTTTGACATTTGAAGGTCGATGTGGAAGCCTTAACTTAAGTAAAGACTTATTCTTACACTCCCTGCACATGCTAGAAAGAAGGACGGTGATACGTTCTTTGTGGCAAATTCCATGGTCATGGTTAAACTAAAAAACTACTACATTGTCTAAGATGCTCATTCGCCTTTAGAATTGTTT
Organism: Stichopus chloronotus; assembly: GCA_021234535.1. Classification (NCBI taxonomy): domain Eukaryota; kingdom Metazoa; phylum Echinodermata; class Holothuroidea; order Aspidochirotida; family Stichopodidae; genus Stichopus; species Stichopus chloronotus. The sequence continues at coordinate 3,779,430 of CM037842.1, forward strand.
GCCCTTGTAATCTTGGGGAGTGGTGGGAGTTGATGTACAAGTAGTTTGGAATAAGGAAATAGTGGTGATTTTGATTCGAAAACTTGTTGGTATTGGACAAATTTATCAAGTCAACAGTTTTGATGGTGTTGTAAAGGAATGTATCTATGACAAATATGTGGTGTGATTATGCAGGAAAAAATGGTAGGTAAGACTCAATAAGTTATAGTGTGAGATTAGCTAGCACACTATGGCTAAATCTTAAAAGGAACTGCCCAGTAGCTGGCAGACTTTCCCACTGTCTGCAATCTTTCCTGAGTCTCTTATTGTGAGGGTTGTGCACTGCTGAAGACAATGTATATTTCCCTGTTGATAATTTACCCTTGCACCCCACTGTTTCTGCTTCGTGGCCAATAGACAAAGATAGAATGAACTCACTACGAGCTGTATACTTTAGTTCAGTGATATGATTAGATTGATGTTATGAAGGGGAGTTTTAGGCATGAGGACATATTCATGAAGGAGAAAGGAACATAGTTTATTTAGTCCTATTTTGTATTTGTGCTGCCTTTGATCAGGATTCACAGCCACTGTATTGCTTTAGTTAAATGGGAGTTTTTGCTTCTATTTCACGCAGTCATGTAAAAACTGATTCTCCTTGAGAATATTTTTTTTTTTTTTTTCACTCATCCATAGAAAATCCTTTGCGAGCCGCCGTTTGACTTGCCTCCAGTCCAAGTTCACCCTTCACAAGATGTTAAACGAAGTTCAAGAACAGGAAGAGCAGAAATCAGTCCCTCACAGAGACTTCTACAATGTGCGGAAGGTATGGACTCCTGGGACATTCATGTAGTTTTGATCAGTTTTGATGTGGCTTGTGTAACGATGGTTACGAGTCGGTTTCGATCGTGTTTGAGTCAAGTCATCTGCCAGTTGATGACTTGAACTGGGAAAGGCATCAACTGGCAGATGTTGATGACAGGACATGTAAGGTTAGTCTTCATCTAACCATCTAACCTGTGATCAAGCAATGATCTGATTCAATTTGATTCGCTCAGAAATGTTACAGTGAGCTTGATGTTGCTCAAGGATGTCATTGAATTTTTGTGCAACTATCGTTATCCTATTTTGGAATGCAGTGTTGGAATGTTTCTCATTCTGTTTGACATGGTTCATCTCTTCACAGTGCAGCTAGGACAGTGATCCTGGTAGAAGTCATCTGTGTTTGGCCCGAAGCAGGGGTACTTTTTCATTTGTATGGGGTACCGATTTATCCAAATATTTTTTTAAAGTTATCCCTACCATCAGCAGTTATAGTTCTATATGTTGCTAAGTGTATTCTTTTCTAGGCACCATGGGACGTATGCAATCATGTTACTTAATGTGCTGCTGAGTGTAATAATTTCAAAATGCAGTATCGATCATCTCTAACATAGCTCCTTAAATTGTCAGCCCTTCGCAATCACTTTGAATGTACTATTTACCAGTACCTGTGATGTAGTTCCATATATACTACTCGGTTTGGTATAAACTATATTTCTTCATCTCCTCCGCAGGTGGACACTCACATCCACGTTGCCTGTGGGATGACTCAGAAACATCTCCTGAAGTTCATCAAGAAGAAGATGAACACAGAAAGAGATGTTCAAGTTTACTTTGACAAGACAAAGAAGAAATCACTCACATTAGGAGAGGTACGGTATATAAGTCTTAATCTTAAGTTAGCGTAAAAGGTTGTGACACATTACATGCAAAGTCACTGAAGATGCCAGGACAAGTTAAACATGCCACGAAATCACCCCTTCTGTAATTTTTCACTGCTTGAGTCTATTATTATGGGTCTTATGTACACATACTGAATTGTCAGCCGAGAGGACACTAGCATAACCTTCGTTCCTTGGTTTCCTGAAGGAAAGGTGTGAAGCTGACTGAGATAGAGGGTTAAGAGAAGTCGAGAAATAGTAAAGACTGGACTCCAACGTATACCGTCTGTGCTTTGTGTTTGCCAGTTTGGGGTTAGTCCTAGGTGGAGCTGGTAGCCTTCTTTTAGATAAACTGGCATGTACATATAATAATTTCAAGTGCAGCTGTTTGGAAGTTCTCAATCTTTCTTGGCCACATTTCTTTCCTTCCTTAAACCACTGTTTGTTTTGGTGGCAGTGTTAAGATTTGAGACCACACCATCAAATGACTGGTGATCTTGGCAGGGTGTCCTGATTGGGGAAACTCTAACTTCTTTCTCGCTTCCATATTTTATTAAATAAGTTCTGAGATGAGACGACAGTGGGCAGGCTATTTCTGTCTCTTTCATCTTAACAGGTCTTTGAAAGTTTGAATCTCATGGCATATGATTTGAATGTGGATACTCTTGATGTTCATGCCGTAAGTGATATTTCAACAGTAACTGACTATGTTTTTCTTTATGAATATCTTTACTGTAGTCATATGTTTCTTTGAAGTAAGGTTTGCATTTTTCAGGAGTCACAATGCCGTGAAAACAATTCAGTCACAAAACCTCAACTTGATTCTAGTTCTAGTCCAGATGATTATGTGTGGAACCAATCTCCTTCCCCATCTCAAACAAGGGCATAACAAAAATGGGGAGAAAAAATGTCATAGAAAACATTGAAATGGATTATTGTCTTTCCTCCGAAGTCAATAACTTCATTTTCACATTTCACAAATATGTAACACTTACATGTTGCCATAATCCATTTTTCACTTTATTCTGCAACAGGACAACAAGACGTTTCACAGGTTTGATAACTTCAACACAAAGTTTAATCCGGTGGGAGAGAGTAAACTGAGGGAGATATTCATCAAGACTGATAATTTCATCCAGGGCCGGTACTTTGCTGAAATAATTAAGGTTAGGTAATGAGGAGTAAAGTAAGAACACTCGATAGTCTTCAAGTATGTCACTGCTCTGGAAGCTCTGATACACATTGTTATCTTGTATTGTACGTGTTGCTTGTACGGTATGTTAGCAGTTTAGCATTGTGTGACATGTTATGATGCAGGTGTAATGGCATTATGTGGAATGGTGTGGTTCATGAAATGACGTTGAATGGTGTTGGATGGTATGATGTGGTATGCTGTAGGGTAGCGTGGTATGTTATGGTGTGATGTAGTTTGATTTTAATTGTATGGTATGGTATGGTGTTGTATGGTATGGTGTGGTATGGTATGAGAGGAGGAAGGATACTAGGTATTGGCATTCTGTAGTGTATGACATGGTATACTGTGGAATTGTTTGGTCTGGCATGGTTTAATGTGGTGTAGCATGGAGAGGAATTGAAGGGTGCGGTACGGTGTGCTATTAGTCTCTGTTGAATATGGTATAGCACAGCATGAAATTGTATGTTGTAGTGTGGTATGGTATTGGTATACTACAGTATATCATGGTTTTATACAACATGGTATGGGGTAGCATGGTTTGGTATATTTTGGTATTGGTGTTCTGTAGTTGGCTATATCTTGGCTATCTTGTGCATGACATGATATTGACTCGATTTTCCTGTCTGTTGTCTTAAGGAAGTTGCGTCTGACCTGGAGGAGAGCAAGTACCAGAACGCAGAGTATCGAATCTCCATCTACGGTCGCCGTAGAGACGAGTGGGACAAATTAGCCAAATGGGGATTACAAAACAAAGTGTATTCTGACAACATCAGGTGGCTGGTGCAAGTACCTAGGATTTATAACATCCATCATGCCAACCATTTCATTTCAAACTTTGGTGAACTCTTAGAAAACTTCTTCCTTCCCCTGTTTGAGGTCACCAGGGATCCCACGTCCCACCCTGAGCTCCACCAGTTCCTGAAGTACGTGACCGGCTTTGATTCGGTGGATGATGAATCTAAGCCAGAGGGACACCTCTTTACCAAGGACTCGCCGGAACCGTCCAGATGGAGTACCTCAGATAATCCGCCATATTCCTACCACCTATTCTACATGTATGCAAACTTGGCCACCCTCAATGACTTCCGAAGGTAGGAAATGTTTTCTGACGAGTCAGCTTAGCGGCCACAAAAAGCAGATTTTTCACATAATTTTAAAAGTACCTTTAATAGCCTGAGTATGTGAAGATATTGAAAGAACTTGTTATGGCTTCTAGCAGCCTGTACAATGTTGGCAAGAACATTACCAGTATCTACCTTTGGTCACAGGTTTTTATGAAATTTTGCATTTAAAGGTTGTGTGACATGCTTGTACAAAAGAGCACCCTTCATTCAGAAGCTGCCATGAAAAACTCTTGTGTGAGAATCTGTTAGAATTTTGTTTATGTTGTGTACCATTTTTGAGATATAACCTTTCAAAAGTTGAGAAAAATGAGAAATAGATGACATGGAGTGTTGCAGTGTCAGTATTTCTGTTGTTAAGCCTATATTTTGCCTCTTAATTACTAGATTACAGAGGTTTGCATTGGTAAGTGATATAGATATTTGTGAAGAAGAAAATATGTGCTTCCAACATAAAATCCCCGGGCATATAAAATTCTCAAATGTCCTTGAAATTAAGGTTACATAAGCAAAGGATTTACATAAGACATATCATAGGATTCCATCTCTTGATGTCACAAATTTGCATACTTAGCCAATGTTTATTTATCTGTGGGACACTAGATTGCCTGTGATCTTTCACAAATTAAACTGCAAATTATTTTGACGGAATTTGTGGCTATTTTTAATATTTTCAATACCTAATGCACCCAATACTCCAAAATTTCCATTTCCACATCACACGATCATTAAACTTTACATTGCATCCTTCAATAACAAAAGACTGTTGAGATACAATTTCAGTGAAGTGTTATTGCTGTCATCTTGTGAAATTAAGTTGCATTTGAGGCCAGGTATTGCATTCAGATTTTAGTTTTTGGTATTGTAAATTGATCTCACCAATCATGGTTGTAGGGAACAACACAAGCCTATCAATAAGCCCTCTAAATGTCCATACTTTCCTTGCTAGTTGATCTCTGTCTTTTGTCATCTGTTGTTTCTGTGCCTTCAGTGTGGATTTATTGCAGGCAGTTACTAGTGGATGGTGGTTGTAATGCTTGGAAGGAGAAATCTTGGCTGATATTATGGAACATGCCAGATTGGTGTGAAAGTTTTGCCACAAAAATAATGTGTTCACAGTTGTTGTGGCAAATTTGTGAGCTTGTGGATAATATGATATACTTATAGTATGTAACTACATGATATACTACTTCTGTAGAAGTAAGTACTGTACTTCTATGATATACTACCTAGTATAAGGTAGGATATACTTTTAATGAAGTGGTGATGATAACTTTTGAGAAACCCGTTGAAGACAGAGCCATAAACACTGAGAAGAGCACAGGATCAATATTATTGAACTGATATTTATAAGTTGATGACTTAGGGTACTTTACTTCACGAAAATAATGTCAAAATGAGAAAGGACAATGGGATTCTTTGCAAGAAGTAAATTTTAATGAGAGTGAATGGTTTTAATATGATAAAAGTTGCTTTCTTTTTGTTTGATGTTGATGCATTGTAAATGCCTTCATTCCTTTTAAGAGTTTAGCACAGGTCTGTTGTTTAATAATTGAATTGATTTGAAAGGAATTCAGGTCTGTTTCTAGTATGACTGCTCCTGATAGACTTAATATTTTGTTGTGAATAAATTCCAGTGATGACTGTATTAGACATGTATATTATGAAGAGCCTGTGCTTAATTCTTTGTCAGATATATCATATTCCATGAATGAATGAAGTTGTAAATCAATCAATTCAATGAAAACACTATTGTTTGTGATATCCTTTGTGGAAAATTCATTCTTTGGCAAAAAGTAGGAACATGTTCACATGTGCAAAAGACCACACTACCCAGTGTATATATAGAAAAGGTATTTAGCACATAATTTGTGTGGATTTAGTCAGTACAAGATGCATGCAATTTACATAATGCAGCTTTGGGTATGAAGTAAATTTTTTTAAGCCAACTTAAAAATGTGTAAACATTGTACTGTAATGAATAGCTATTATTCACTCATCATTTTTCAGAAAGCGTAGAATGAACACATTTTCTTATCGCCCTCATTCCGGAGAGGCTGGTGCCGTACATCACCTTGTTACGTCTTTCATCCTGGCTGAAAATATATGCCATGGTATTTTACTTAAGAGGGTGAGTGATAAATTAAAATCAGTCATTAAATGAGCTATGTCACCGAACAAGAACAATATTTTCTATGCTGAGCTTTCATGTCCTACTTCAGGGCACTATCATTGTCAGTGCAAGCAGTTTGAATAACATGTTTATTCCTGTTTCTGTCAGGCAAAAGATAAGAACTGTTAGTGTGATAGTTTTAGTGCTTTGACACATAGTACATGAGAGGACAGTGTAGAGTAGTTAATAGCATAGGATACTGACCCAATTGGTGGGCTACAGATTAGGAGCTGTTTGTAGTCATAGATTTAGTGTTATGAAACAAATAATGGGAGGACAGTACTGAGTGATTTGTAGCGTAGGAAATTGTCCCAAACTGACTGGGATTTAGCCATGCAGTCGACATATCACAGGGTTTCCCCTGGAATTTTCAGAGTATGAGGTGGCGAGGGCGAATTACTTGACGCCACCATTTTGGGCTCAAGTCCGTACTTAGTAGGTTCTCGAAGATTAGGTGATTTTGACCATGATATAAACAGGGTTGGAAAAAGTGTAAATTTTCCGGGAGACTAATTACAATATAGTCGGAGTTTCCCGCCAGACCTAACATACCAGCGTGGGGTCAATGGGCCCGCTATAGGGCCCCTTGTGGGGTTCATAAACAATCCCGGTAGGGGTCCAGGGTGCAAAGCAGCCAAAAACACAGCGATTTTAGACGTGTCCGAATCATATGAAATCAATGCTTAATTTCAACTCTACAAGTTGAAGAATGTTATTGTATCAGGTGAAAACACGATAGTTCGATCAGAAAAAAATCATTGATATTGCATCAAAATCAAAATGTTCTGTGAAATGTTGCACATGTCATGTAGAGTAAACTGTATTACATACATTTTTGAAGTTGAAATGTCCCTAAAAGTTTCGTGAAAAGAATCACGTAAGATCGTGTGCCACCTTCCAAAAATTTTACATAATGATATCCTAACGCAGTGGACTTATATCGAATAGCCTAACCACCTTGGCAATTCATATTTCCGTATTACAGGGGAGTTGCAGGTTTAAGAGTTTTTTTTTTTTGTTCATTGATCCTAGTAGTCACTTTAAAATGTTTAGACTTAAGGTTTGAAGAAGCAGACTATTGGTTTCATGAAGGGTTTTGGACATAGAAATATGAGTTCGTTTTTGTATTTCCATGGGTTGTGATATGTCCGCTAGCTGTCATTCTGCAGATAATTTGCGTATGCAGGCAGGTTAGGCAGGCCTAAGGTTATGCTTTCTAATTGACATTGAATGTAGAAAAGGAGGTATACATAAAATCTTTGGTAAACATTTGCCAACGGTTGTTTTTCACATTATATAACTTGAAAAATATTGATCATGAGAGAAAAATAAGGGTATTCTATTACAGGAAAAGTAATTTACCTAAATTTTTGTTGAAGATTGAAAGTGGATGGGGCATTTGGGATACACATTTGAATGGATTTACTTACCAGTTATTTTTGCATGTAACTATTTAGGAAACCACACACATATGTAATCTCTACCATTCTGTGATTGAAAGTTCGAAACAAGCATAGTAGGTACAAGATAAACACGGCCAGAAGTACAGAAGCGGATTTCCTGCGAGGCAAAATTTCCTGGGAAGGAGCTCTGGCTTCCCGACTTTTTCCAGCCTTGGATATACACATGTGAGGCGGTAATTACCGCATTTTTTTGGCGAGGCGGTCTTAAAAAGTTGCGAGGTGGCCGCCTCTGCAATTACGTACCAGGGGAAACCCTGTATCAGGTCCAGATTGATGTGCAGTTTTAGGACTACTCCAGTCTGAGATCTGAGATATCAAGTATAGATGAAATTATATAGGTTTGTACTTTTCTGAGAAAACGTGTTTGAAGTATTGTTGAAACATCATGTTGATGTTGCATTTGTCTGGTCACTGGTCTGGAAAAAAAATCAACAGAGGCTCATGCAGACTTAGTATTTACAGTATGTATTGAATGGATATAAACTGCAAATGGATATAAACTGCTTTGAAAGTGGAAGCCATCTGCAAAATCCAGTGAGACCCACTGCAGATTTCAAAGGGGGGGGGGGTGGCAGTAGCCCAACTGTAGCTTTCAAAGTGGGACCCAACCAGACATCTCAAAAGATACCTTTAAACTATGAGATTTGTGTAAATGATCTTCTGAAATATTGGATTATTTCTTGATGTGTGGTATTTTGAGCCATGCATATGTCTGAAACCTCTCAGTGCATCACAAGGACAACGTACCCTAGCTGTTGCAAAAAACTGGGAGTCCTGTTTTCAATTTCAGGGTCATAACATGCTACATTCTTCATGAAACGTATATCCTGAAGGTCTAAGAGGGTCCTATTGCTTGACAGCCCTGGTGCTTCAAAGAATAATTTCTTGGTCGTAGTTGTTCCTCCATGAGATACAGTACTTGTGGGTATATAAGCAAGTATATTATGACATCTTCCATATCAGCAGATTCAATGATATTAGCAACAGTTTATTGAATGTAGACAGCCTACTCTTTCTCAAATTTTCAGCTCTTGATAATGATCCTTACTCTGTTTATGTGTACTTCACAATCTTCATTTCCCTCGATCATCTACTGCAACCCTTTGCATTTGTGGTTTTCTTTCATTTCAGTCATCAGTCTTGCAGTATCTTTTTTACTTAGCCCAGATCGGCATCGCCATTTCTCCCGTTGCCAACAACTGCCTCTTCCTCAGTTATCCTCGTAATCCGTTCCCAGACCTTTTTGCGAGGGGTCTGCTCTTATCCCTGTCAACAGATGGTCCCCTTCAGTTCCACTTTACCAAGGTAATACCAGTTCCATTTTAAATAGATTTAATAAAAGCCTAATAATAAACAGCAGTGTTAAGCACTTAAAATTAGCCTTTACTCAGTAAGAGTGAGATCTTGGCATTGAATTTCCTTGTAAAACACTGTCAAATTGGAAGTAAACATGAAGCAGCCATCTTGTACAAAAACAAGACTATAACTTTGCAAATGAAGCATCTTGTACAAAAAAAAATTGTTGAGTCGGTATCTTAAAGTTTTCAGTCCCATCTTAACATAATGGTTTCTGGTTTTTGGTCACTGTTAGAATGTGTATCATTAAGTTTAGTGTATCAAGTTATGAAATTGTCATGACGTGCCCTTTTTATAATGCTATTAACAAAACCATTTGCTAGAGTTTACATCTGGTACTTTGGATACTAGCGATGTCATGTTTGAAATTGCCACCTGGTTCCAAAGTTTAATCAATGTACAATGTATGTATGAAAAAAATCAGCATGTATCTGACCAAAAACAACTTTCACTCAGGTAAGATGCATGATGTTTAACGTTAACTCCCAAAGCAAAATGTGTCAATAAACTCTAAGGGTAGTGGAAACTATATTTTGGGGTACCCGACTAACTGCGAACTGCGGGTACCCTTGTCCATTTTGGAGCTGGAGCATCATTTACCCTGATTCTTCCTCAAAATCTTTTTTTTTTTACACCTTCGCTTGAGGTTGCAAAAGTTGTATATTTGTAATGAAGAGCTTCAATATCCAGAAATGTATTTCCTGGGATTGCCCCTTTCTGCAAATGTTTTTCTCTTCCCACCTCTGTGTGATGTCACTTTGCAATTACTGTCCCCAAGGTTTCTATTATGTTCCTTTGATGCAATGTTGCAATGACCCCCTTTGACAGCAAGGAAATGAACAATTTGCCAGTTTCCAACAAACTACACTGCTGTGTTTATAACTCTTCAGTTCAGTTACTACAGGTGTCATGTTTTTTCTAATATTGAAATGTGAGATTACTAGTTTCAACTATCTCACCTCCCGTCAGTTCTCTTTTTGCCTTTGCCTGTTCATACGGCTTCTTCTGAAATTTCAGACAATTTCACAAGAAGCTATTTCAGACTATTACATGCAAGGTGAAGAATCATTTCAAAGCTATGTTAGTATTATAAACTAATGAAATTTTTCAATAGAATTATGCTTAAATTACCTTTTAGGAGCCTCTAATGGAAGAATACAGCATTGCAGCGCAAGTGTGGAAGCTGACCAAGTCTGATATGTGCGAATTGGCTAGAAATAGTGTCATCATGAGTGGCTATGAAGACGAAGTAAGTTTATTCTAACTATGATGAAGCATCTTGTTTGTTTTCTGTTCTGTTGCACTGTATGTACTTCATCTTCGATCAGGTGTTGCTAAGATCCTCTGGCATTGCACTTGACACATTTTCTGACACTGCAGAAGGAGTACTGTATTACTATTGGTACATGTAGATAGGGTTTACTGAGCAAGAAGTTCTTTGGGAAAACTTCTTTTGTCTGAAATTGGATTGTTTTGTTCCGGTTCAAGTGACCATGAGATCGGTGCTTATGCAAGATAAAGGTGCACAGAGAACTAGTTGGATTCATTACTTTGTACTTACTAAATGTATGGTTTGTCTTTTTTGTACCTCAGATGTATTTTTCCATGCTATGTACTTAATCTTGCTAATTTCTTAGAGCAGCTTTTTTACCATTTTCACAAACTCATTTTTAGCATTATCTATGTTCAGATATCCTGGAATTATAAAAGTACTACATATGGAAAGTAGATGATACAACAGTTGAGGATGTCACAAGGTCAAATGTCACATGATCGAATTTCAAATTGGTCCATATGCTTAAAAAAGTGTCACAATCTCCTCCTAGATGGTATGTGAAATGAACTTGATCAGTAGGTGCCTGGGTTTGAGATGTGGTGTCAGCTTGACTAGTGACATCATAGGTCAAGGTCAAAGGTGAATGTTTCTATTGCACATAATAAAGTGTGTTAGGTGCTGGTAGTGCATGGTGTCAACATGACTTTTGCATCCTAGCTTTTCCAAGAATGTGACATGGTCTATGCAACCATGTTCTGAGCTGAGTGATTATGTCTGGTAGCAATACCATATTCCATGCATTGGTAGTCCTTTCACCAAGGATATTTTTGCAATATATATGCCTACTATACAATTTTTCAAGAACTTGAGATGTTTACACACTGTGAAAATATTGTAGCACACACAATGCACTTTTCAAAACATCCAGTGTAATGGTGCGTGTGGAACTGAGGAATACATTGATGTGCGCACACTTCTGGGAATACTTTTGATGCCCACTTGATTTCTAGGCTCCTGTGTACGTGCATGAAGGTTTTTTACCAATCAGTGCGTATGGGGGGAACTGCAGTGCTAGACCACTAAGTAACTTGAATATTCAGCAATTCTATCCGCAACGAGCAATGTGAATCACTAAGGAAAATGATTTACAGGTCAGCATTCTTTGGGAATGCAAGAAATGATGGGTATCGAATCACCATGCAAAAAGATAGGGATGATATTTGCAAATCTGTGGATTGCCTACTTGTTTGACATTGCAGTAGTCAAGTTACTCATTTATTGATAAGACTGATGTTTGGTTGTTCTACACTGATAGATGTATTGTGATAGAAAAATAGGACTGATTTGTTGCTACATATTGGCCAAAAAATATCCGCAGGAGTTAGGAAATGTAGTAAATGGTAATCTTGCACAATTACTATCTTCTATTTGCATATCTGTTTTGTTAACTTTTTTAAATGTGTTTATCAATTGACATAGGTATATGCACTATGGATATGCAAATGGTTGTGTATGGATCTATCCATTGACAAGGGTGGTCAGACAAGTAGGGAGATAAAGTGCCTTTAAAGAAAAGTTCTTTGCTTTGTTTCTTTCAAAAGGTGAAGGAACATTGGCTAGGATTTAACTGGAGGAAGGACGGACCAGAGGGCAACGACATTCTCAGGACAAATGTACCGGACATCCGAGTGGCCTTCAGATATGAAAGTTTGTGCAATGAACTTGAAATCATATCTTCTGCTGCCAAAACTGCAGATAGCTGAACCTGGTGACTTTTATAGTTCCATGTTGTGTCTACTTTCACCTGAAACTTCATCATATTTTTAAAGGTGTTCATTTCTTCACTCAGCAACTCCAAATTTCCTGCAAGAGGCAAATGAAATCTTCATGCTTACTTGAGAATCTGCAGGAGTGGGATTAGGATTTTGCCTCAGATCATTCCTTTTGAGCACTTAATAGATTGTTTTTAGAACCAACAGGACTTTCGTTCTTCCCACATTGAAACTACTGCAGAGATTTCTTTCATTTGTTTGTCCTTTTTTTGTTTTTTTTTGCATTTAAGCAAAGGAACCCCTGTGGTCGCATTTGCATGTATGTATGCGTGTGAAGGTGGGTGTTTGTGTGGGTGTGTGTGCATCTGTGACACTTGTTTGGGTACACTCCAACTCAAAAGGGGAAAGTGGGATGAACTCAAACTTCGTATGTAGATTTGCCATATTGAGGTTGTGTGCCCTTCGTTTTTGATCAAGGTCAACAGTCATCTGGGGTATGCACTGAAGGGAAAACTCTGGAAACCTTTTGAACATAATATCTCAAGTTATTAAGCTTAGGCACTTATTGCATTATGGTGAGAAGAAGATTTTGATTTCTCGTGTTGGAGGTGAAAAAAGAGGAAAAGGGCAGTGTCCTTATTTTAGCCCTAAACAGTGATATTATGCCAATACTGGGCTACCATACTTTCTCTATAGTAATTGTCATTTATTATGGTGTAGTGAGAGTGTATAGCAAATACTTGACTCTCAGTGATGTACTGCAGTTACTGTGTTTTGTCACCCAGCTGATTTCTCCTCATATTCATGCCACAGATCCTTATATGGGCCATCAATGTTAGTCATTTTACAGCAGGAGTACTGATCTAGTTTACTAAACATCTCTCTAGTAACTACACATCTCTCCTTACACCATGTAAATGGTTGTAAACTATTGTGATGACATTTTGTATCTATTTGTTCAAAATTGCCCTCAGCTACTCTCAAACACTCTTTGATGCAGTTACTTGAAAGTTGGTGGGCATTGGTGCTTGGATTATGAGCCATCAGGAAGTGTAGAAAAGTTGGTCATCAAAGGTCACGTGTGGACTTTGAAGTGGTTTAAACAGCCCACTTTTTGCAAGTATGCCAAATGATTATGATGATAATGATCCTACAGATTGCGTAGTACTAAAACTGAGGTTGCGTCACAGTGCTACTATGGTGGTGTTCCCTTCGAGTTGTTCAATATTTTTGAGTCCAAGGTCCAAATGGGCTTTCTTATGAAATCATGCAAACTGCCTCTTCTCCTACACATTGGATTGTTGAAATTGTGTCACGTTACTACTATGGTAGAGGTTCCTTCATGTTGTTCAGGATTAGTTGGTCCCATATGTGCCATTTTCTGAAATCATGCAAAGTGTCTCTTTTACTACAGGTTGTATGATATTAAGTTGAAATTGTGTCATGTTACTACTACGGTAGTGGTTCCTTGAGGTTTGTTCAGGATTATTGATCCCATATGGTCTATATGGACCATTTCATGAAATCATGCAAAATGTCTCTTTTCTGCATACTTCGCTTGACAGTGTGAAAGGTTTGTCAGATTAGCATTGTGTTAGTGGAACCCTTTGAAGTGTTCAACATTTGTGGGTTCAGCTTCAGAATGGGCCATATGGGCCGTAAGTTATTACACTGTGCAAAGCATTTGTTCTTCAACAGATTGTTTGTTACAATGTTGAGAGTTTCTTACATTAGTACTTTGGTAGTCAAGCATCTTTGACTGATCAGCATTCTTAGTGACAATATGGACTTCAAAGTTTTTTTTGGATGTGATAAAGAGTGGATTAACCTTGATTAAGGCTAAATGACTACAGTTCAAATAATCATCACACAAGGAACCATAGTGCCTTTGGGCTCTTGTTCTTGGAGAGGTTTTCCCAAAACAGAAGGAAATTTCTGTCCTGATCTCTTACATCTTTTTCTATCATAAATTGACCTGTACTTCATTCTCTCTACAAGGATGCAAAACAAAATATTCATTCTTGTTTGGAACTCTGAAAAAAACTGGGATAGGCTTCTGGCAGAGACCACTGTGTGGGTTTATTTTTGATTGGTTAATCATGGTTGTAAGATTTACTTTCTGTTTGCATTAACCATTATGCAGTGTTGATGCTTTTGATTAATTACAGTACATGGGAAATATTTCCCCAAGGTAGAGGTAAATTTCTATCATGATCTGTAAATCATATTTGGTTGGATTTATATTCACAGGTGTGGATCTTATCATTTCACAGTACTAACTTGTTGCCTTATTCATGTTTAGTGGAGTTACATCTTTTACATTACCTTGTGTTCAGTCCTTTGTTCCGCATGTAGAGCTAAACGCATCTGAAAGCATTTTTTTAAGACAATGGTGGACACTGTATTAAAGACTATTTGTCATATGAAAGAATAACCTATTGTAACTTTTTTGTGAGTATCAGAGGGCAGTAATTATTTCAAAGAGTGTAATCAATGATGAACAGTATTGCTAATTTATATATAAAACATTCTTTCTGAAATAAAATTTTTAGTCATATTTTTAGTCATATTTAATTCGTTTTATATTTGTATCTCTATTATCTGTCTTCTCAAAATGACTTTAAACTGTGAAACAAGTGAATATTTGATATGCCTAGTGTAGTCAGTTGCCAGTCCAAGGATACTTCGAAAGAAATCTGTACATGGATTGTAGGACTCTCAATGGGAGGCATAAAAGATATGTGAAATGGAGAACTCGTGAGTTGTGTCTGATAAGACTGCTGGTGGTGAAAGTTTTCATCTGAGGTACCTCTGTGAAGAAAGATTTGGATCCCCTGTGTCTAATCTTTCAGAAGTTCCCGTATGAAGGCATCGTTCCAAGTGAGTCGAGACAAGCGTGACACCTGTCTTTTAAAAAGGACTCGAGTCGTCTTGCAGATTAGTTTGACCTCTCTGGTATGCAAAGTGTTTGAATAGATGATTAGGTCTGTTGTGGTAAACCAGCTTGAGAAGTTTTAGCTTACTGAAAGACTCTCAGTATCGCCTTTATACTTGTTGTCTGTACTGAATAAGTTAACTCCATTGTTATTAGTGAAGTCAAAGGAGAATTAAAATCCTGGAAAAATCTTGTATTCTTGATATCTCAAGATAACTAAGCTTGTATGATTCATACTTTAAGCCCCAAGGACTCTACTCGGTACTGTGGAAGGATCTGTCTTTGACCTAGAACATTCAACCAACATAAGCGCCATTCCTGTTCTAACTGTTGTGTAATGAATTAGTTGAAACTTGCATTTTTGCACTCTGGTTTTAGTTAATGTAAGTTGATGATTTAGCACTTGCAAAGTTAAGTGCACCCCGCTGAAATACGTGCATATACCTAAAAGATCTTTTTTTTTTATTGCAGTGGGCCTAATGACCTGACATACTGTATTTTAGAAAGATACTTGCTGAACATGCTGGTGCTGTGACCGAGTGGAAAAACGTGGTGGCAAGCCGTAGGAACAGGAAGGTTCCGTGCTCGCTCCTCAGCCGGGTCACAATGAAATTTGAACTCACCTTGAGAAAAAAAAAAAAAAGATGCAAAATTCTATCTGAAATTGTTAAGCTGGTAGTCACCCCCACTTTGGCACACCCCCTACACTGCGAAGTAAACCCCATCTTTTCATCAGGAATGATTTAATACCCGTATATCTACCCTTCAAATCTGTTCATCTTACGGAGACGTACCACCTTTAGAAAAAAAAATATAATTCCATATGATTCACCCTTGTCCTCCCTCATGCGCGATATCGAGTACCTGCTTTCATTCCATTCTTTTCACACTTTCATTTCTCGTTAGCGAACTGTCTTGAAACCTTAGTTGCCATATTCAGCCGTAATCATCTCTACAAATCTGAATATATTGCTCAAATGTAATCTATTTTTGGATCACACTCTATATACTCCTTTGTAGGCTCTATGAAAGATGCGAAATCTCTGTCAGCAAGGTGTTTCACCATCCCCCCCGGCAGTAAAATGATTTACTTGAAATTACATGGGCGGATTGGTTATGCAACTGGCGTGTTAAAGCTGTGGTCGTCATGAAGAATGAATGTTGATGTACAGTAACTGTTTTTTGGAGGAAATCATCGAAAGTGACTGAAGACGGGGTTGAGCTTAAAACAAAAGGATTCAGCTGAAGACATCATGCGGTCAATCGATATCACAAAAGGACTTTTTTGTAATTTTTGTGAAAACTGTAAATTACCACCAAAGACAAAAAAAAAAAAAAAAAACAGTTCAAAACCTTACGAAGTTTGTAAAATATACTCTGAAATAACATACATGTACAAAGACCACCCCGTCCCTCTTGTACCACCGGAAAACTAAACATGCCAAATAATGCGCACTCTTGTAATTGAAACATCTCAAAAATTAATCTAAAAGACAATGTAAGGTGATAACATAACTCTTGGAAATTTCCCTCGCTAGCCACATGCTGCGCTATATGTCATGGTTTGATAATGCAATGAATAACGCAGTAACCTTGTATGTATACTGTAGGTGCTGATGAGGATACGAGTGGGCCTAGTAAAGCAAATCTTTAGAATAAGCGGCACCTCTCATAACTCTATTTACCAGCAGAGGAAGTTCAAGTGTGAACAAGCAAATTTGAGGGTTATGGGTCGACAATGATAGGTTATAACTCATCCGACTCAATTAGACAATTATGAGGGCAGCCATAATCGGTTCATTCCTTTAGCGTGAAGTGGGTGATTTTGTAACCGTCGCCAACATTTGATGGCCGATTGCTCAATTAAATGTCATGAGGGCGACTTGCACTGTACATTGATTTGTGGAGATGACTATTTTCGGTATTGATCACGTCATCTGCGATCTCTCCTGGTGCAGCATCCACGTAAAACAAATATGTGAATGATCACGTGACGAAAAAGGGATCCCGCGGCCCATGTTAAGAACTTTTCTCGAACGTTAACAAATCCCGCTGATGAGCATAACAATTAATTAATGGTCGTATGCGACTTGACAGATGGGTCTGACAACCACTTCCATGAAAGGTAGCTATATTTCCAAATGATATTCAAAGCTTACATTGTACAGGCTCGAGACAATTGTTATGGAACCGACCGCCCAAAGGAGGGCAGTATTCTAAAAATTACTGAACCTATAGTGCTTTGGTAGGAGGAAACGTAAGTGCGTCACCACCTTAATATTGCATGTAGTAGATTCATTACAATAGTCCGTATCTCAATAGGGCTAAGAAGTTCACCCTCTGGTGTTATCACGCCAATTTACTGACCCTTTCTATTTCGATCCGTCAACTATTCCCGACAATGATGAAATGGGCGGAACAAACACTCACACGGAAAAGTATGTCGCAATATTAATCGGACTGATGAGTAGTGGGTGACTGCGATTTGCGCATTTGTATCTATGATCCTGATTGGTTAAAGTCATCATTGACCCTCGTGACCCACATCTGTTCAGCGGGGATTGAAGTGTCGACACAGCCACGGGGCTGACGCTGGCGATTTTGGTTGTTGAAATATCAACATAGGCATCTGCCGTTGTCATTAGGTAGGCCTGTCTCATCGGTCGTATTCTTACTTACCTTTGTCATCGTAATGTAGACTAACTGTTAACGGATTTTTCAATCATCATCGTCAACTTACAAGGATAGTCCAGCCGGAAATTTAGCTTTGATATGTTTGAGAGTAAGTAAACCTGACCCTAAGGTAAAACTTCCATTCAGTTTCCCTGCATGGTTCTCACTATTTTATCAGTTGAAGTTACCCCCTTGGCTACCAACTGGGAACTTGAAGCAAACATAAATGACATCATCTTTTCACATTGCTAAACAGTCTTTTGTTTTCTTCATTTTTAAATTAATTATTTTGACCTTGGAATCAGTGGGTGATCAGCCTACATACTGGTCACGTGAAGGTCAAAAAACTCTCATACCCCTCCTACATTCACATGATGATATCCCAATATATTGAAGTATTAAATTTGGTGTTTATTTGATAGAAAATCATAAAATACTTTATGAATGTGGGGAGATGACATCACTCCTGCTTGCTTCAAGTTAACTGTCACTAATAAATGTAGCAACTTCAATAGTTCATATCTCGGGAACCACACATGGGAATTTCACTAAAATGGTCAGATTTACTAACTCTTTAACGTATCAAAGCTATATTTGTGACCAGACCATCCTTTTAATTTAACAATTTTGTGTGCCAGTCGAATCGTCAAATAAATGAAACCCTAATCGTCGAACAAATCTAATTAGGCCTAATAACTCTGGACCTTCCTCTCTCTCTCTCTCTCTCTCTCTCTCTCTCTCTCTCTCTCTCTCTCTCTCTCTCTCTGTCTCTTTGTAATATATGTAACAGGACGTACGTTGCTGTCATAACAGCCGAGATGTCCGACACAGGGCAGTCAACACCACAACTAACCCCAAACAAACCTCAAAACACGACATTAAAATAAAATGAATTTAATAGTTAGTGGGTAAATGATATAGTAAGAGATTCAGTGACCACCTGTCGTCATCGGTAAAAGATCAACTGTCGATAACTCCTGACGTACATTAAACCTATATAAATCCGGATAAGACTTCTACTCATCGTATGGGTTGTGTTGCGCGAGCTAGAAAGTTTTAGACAGAGATCGTAAGGTCAAAGATCACGAAGTCAACAGTCAGTCAGCAGTATTGTGAAGATACAAGAAACAAAACGTGCATTCCTCATATAAATGGTAAAAGCTTTACACTTAGTGGGTGTTCAAGCATGAGATGTAATCTAAAAGATCAAGAAAACCCAAATCTAATTTGTATGTAATAAACATGTGAAAAGTAATGGAGACACAATTTTTCACAAAATTTTTCACCGGGTCCAAAAGTTTTAATTTAGAAAGTGTCATTGGAAACCTGTATTGAACTTGCATAGGGGTATCTTTCCGATCAGGGTAAAGAAATGACAATTTCAAGGTCTTATGCGTTTGGTTTAACGTATTGCAAATTTAAGAGTGACCGGCGTCAGTGTATAAATATACTCATGGGACGTTAAGCTTTCGTAAGCAATAAACCGAAAATAGTCTGTCATAATAAAAATTTAACCAGGTTTACATGTACTTTGTTTTGTTATAAAATAGGCTTCATTGTGTAGTCAAGTGTTTTAGTTAGAGATAACAGTCAGCCCCAATATAAGTTCAATGTACGACTTGCATATGTCAGTGACCTTGGCATCAACAAATGGAGTGTAACAAATCTTAGTGACCATACATGACAGCATACGAAGCTGTTGACTCTAATGACAATATCTTCTCCGGAATATATGTTAAACGAAAACAAGTAGTGTATACAACCCCGAGGAAAGAAAACAAAGGCGGAAATAAACGAAGTCAAATACTATTGACCAAAAACAAACGCATTGCCTGTTTTTTTTTTTTTTTTTTCTGTTCTCACCTTCTACAGAGTCGTATATGTGTGATTGGACACCCTGACGCCGTGCTTGAACTGTGACAGAGGGAGCTCGGCAGAATAGAATGTGGCAAGATAAAATCACTCAGCTGCTCACATGGACTAAGCCTGGCAAAGAGCAACACAAGATAATATAACATGTGTGTAAACCGCCTATATGACAAGCATATGCATTTATTACACAGTACCTGAAACATTCCTGTTTTGTCTTGGAATTTTTTTTTTCTTTTTGGTTTGAAATTCTGGTCTTTATTGAGAGTAATGTGGCGATTCCGTGACTACAAATTTCAAATTACCAGGACATGTGATCCCCATCCCACCATATACAAAAGTCTACAGATTCCAGTAATTACAATAAATATACGCCTCTGCCTATTGACTATATTGCTATATGGGATATGTAGGACGATACCAGAATGTGATGATCCTCCTATAGTGCTTACTGTACCATGACAAGTCATTTCTCAGCTGTCCCCCTCACAAAGCCCTTTTGTGATGTAAGAAAGTTCAGGTTCACAATAATATCAGAAAATACAATAATTCAAGTACGTAAAATTTGAATAACCTCCCTCGGGGTTTTGCTTTGTCTTAGGTTTGGATCTAAAATGATCCGATTGACTGAGGCCGGAGGGATGCCGTGTCAGACCACCAGATTGACTGTCCGAGCTCAGTGAGACCATCAAATTGGCTGCAGCCAATTTGACCCCGGTAATCTCAATTTGGTCCTGGTTTTTGGAGGACTGCATGTAAACGTAGGTAGGCCTATTTGATAAATACCATGAAAAAAGATACGTGATACACAAATTCAAATACTATCCTACGTCGGAGTATCACAGCTAATATTACGGATAATTGACCTACATACACAGCACGCACGGCAGCTTAAACCTCCTCACATACATATTCCATTGTCCTTTGTGTGTATTCAATGTTCAGTTTTGACACTTCCATCTAGAATCATATACCATGCAACCTAAATATAAGTAAACAAAACAACAAAATCCAGAAAAGGGAAAAAGTAGGGACAGAAAAACAGGGAGATAAAATCAGTGAACAAACAAAGGGTTTACATAGTGTACTCCTTAGGTCTATGCAAATATTTACGACCCAATAGGCGGAAGGATGAAATCGACTGTGTTCAGAATAACACATCGTTGCATATTATAATAAAACCTGAACATATAGGCTATAGGCATGCATACTTTACCACACGATAATGCAGACAGTAAAGTGTTCGAAGATTATCTGTCAGTGTCTTCATTTCGGATCTTACTTAAATGTGTTCAAAGAGTGTTTTTTTTTTATGAAATTTCTGATCTTAAGAAAAACGTATATTAACACTCCTGCCCTTCGAAGGGTGACTGTACATTAATTAGTAATTCTATATTTGATGAATAATGGGGAACAGCATACATAGAGCAAACAGGTGGGACATGATCTAAATGTATTGCCCTCAGGTTTAGGCGTCGCTTGCACTATGGGTACATGAATCATCTGTTTTCATATTTTCCATACTTAATTTCTGTGCTTATTCCCGCAACGGACCCCTCAACCAACGCAACATCACCTTCCTGTTGGAAAAGGTTACAGTATTCAGTGCCAGTGACAAAGGAAGCACAGTCCTTGAAATGTATACATTGTGTTGCTTTTCTGGACCTTCTCCCCTCCGGCGGACCACCTCGACTAACAATAACAGTCACCCCCTCCCACACCCCCTCCATTCGAAAAACATCCCCCCATACACCCCCGTTATTTTGAAAAATACTGTAAATAATATCACCAATATCCAAATGTGAAGATATCCTAAAGTGACCACCAATGTATATTGTTGTTGAGTTGCTTCTCGGTTACTTTCTTTCTGGGGCTGTTTTGCAGTCATCATAAAAAATGACAAAGGTAAGGTTGGACAAATTGTGTTCACGGAGTTTAAACAAAAAGATGGTATGACGTAAGTTACTGCTTGGTATAGACAGTCATTAAAGGCTCAAAGTGTCGCATACATTTTGCATTAAGTCTTGTTTATAGCCTAATTATACTAACGGTGGAGTAATTATAAGTGATAGGGTAGGGTCAAGCGACGCACACCGCTAGATCTATTTTGTCCTTTAGATGTATCTACTGTTTAAACAAAATCAAGGTCAGGTACTTATTAACTGATATTTATGGTATTGTGTTCACCGATCCAAGGTAGGTCGTTTACCGATGTGCATGAAACATGAAGCAGAGAATGGCTCAAGCCATTGGCTTCCACATAGATTTAGGTGCAGGACAATATGATCCTTTCTTTAGCCGTGGGGGGGGGGGGGGGGGAGCAGATTGATGGTAAGAATATCTAAGCGTGGTTTGTTGGCTTCGAGCGCAATAACGGCTTTCTCTTTATACATCCCACATGGCCTGCAAAGGCACTTGTAGGGGGGTGGTCATGGCTGCACGTACTATACTTAACCTTGATGTATGGATTTACATCTTTTATCAAATAATGGGAAAATCTCAATACATGAAGGATATCAGCTGCAGTTGAGTTACTTCGAGAATCATACAGTAAATTGGGATTACTTTCTAATCCATTTATTGTCCCTCTGTCTTGTCGGGTGATGACACTCTCTTTCCTCCATTTTCGTTACTCTGTAAGGACGTTGGTGTAGGTCTAATTGGTCTAGCACGTGTGTCACTCCACATGTGCTGTATCTAGCCCCATTGACTCATTTCGTCTAAGTCCCATGACCTTTTATTGCCTTTCTGATTGTACTCTCATGTGACTTAGTTATTTTGCGTTGCGACACGTACTGCCAAACTCCATATTTGTTCTTGAAATTCAAGTGAGCTTATTTGTTATATCTATCTACGAAAGTAAATCCACATTATTCAGTTGCCATTTAAAGCTATTCGTGATTTGTCAAACATGTCATACCACTGAAATTAGTATATTCAAATACAGTACTTAAGAATATTTTGATTGAACTTAGTTAAACAAAAAAAAAATAAATAATAATTCTATATGAACTTCATAGAGAACGTATATATCATAGGCAAAACTTATTTTCAAGTGTCGTTTGTTGTGCTTTCAAATATGTCAGTATGTCATGTGCTTAACAGATAGCCGGGTATTTTCTTGCAAGACTAAATGGCTACAGCTACTCCAAGTAAGAGTACGTAGCGTTTAGTCGTCAAGTTATAGTATATCATCAATTAATTCCACAACGGTGTCCCCTGTGGAAAACCATGCATGCAACAGAAATAGAGCTAGCCAGAAAGTGTTGCTATTTATGTTATCAAACTCCAGTTTATCCAAATGTCACGCAAGACTCACTTTTGAGTTAGTAAAATCCATTGCGTGATATTCTTGAGTGTGGAGGGCGTTGAGTGAGATGAGGATAATAAAGGTACACCAACCTACATTGTTCTGTTGTAAACACTATGCTAACAATATGGTAATAAAAGCGAAAAAAAAAATGTCAAGTGATAGGCGTTATTTTAATGTATGATGGCTTCTCAGTAACGTGTACTTAACGATGTACTTTTTGTTTCACTTCTGATAGATTTATCTTACCTAGCTTAGTAACCCTGCGATGGTTCAACAACCTATCCTACTCCGATTGAAACTTTATGTTCAAATATTATGACGTTCACCTAACGTCCACTGCAAATCATAGTGTGATTCTGTCCCCAGTGGTCATGGGGCAAGATTTTTTTTTTTCACTCCAACAACCTTCACTATGATAACATCTTTCCAGTTCATGCGCAATTAGGCAATAAACATCATCCCTGGCCTTCTCCCCACAGGGGTGAAATGGTGTGAAACTTTAGCTTCTAAGCTTTTACTTAAATTCCTTGTTCTGCTTCTCTTATCAGTTTGTTGTCTTATTTCTGCACAGAAAGTGAGGAAATTTTAAGAGAGTTTCCCATGATTAATTGAAAAGCATGCAGAACACAAACTAGGATGTAGACTATAAACATCCAGAAACAGTCCTACTTGTGTGTTGATGGAGTAACCAATATCCCAGCTAAGATTGCAGTGGTAATTGACCAAAGTTACTGGGCCAGCCCAAGCTGTAATTTCTGCCGAGGCAGTCAGTCTCTGTGTAAGTGGTGAAAGAATCCAGACCCGGAAATTCCCATACATAGGTCGGGTTCTCCACACAAAAATTCTGCCCCACCATTACAGGGACCAAAATCACCCTATGTGGCAATCAAAGTAAACAGTGATCATACGAGTACATAGTATAACTGCAAACAAGTGTAAGAAATTTCCGTTCATGATATTGAATATAATTCCAAATAAATCTGAACACGAAACATAGAGCCTTACTTATGTCGTATAATTTTGATAACGAATCGAAATTTGAGGTGAGCGTCATTTACAGGGGCTTACTCTTTTTTTAATTCACATAACAATGTACCTCTGCGAGGTACGAAAACGATCGCCAGAGTACTAGTTTTACCTATGTTTGAGTTTGGCATGTAAGAGAACGAGTAAACCGTGACCACTGTTTGTAACTCGTCCTGAACAAATTTCTATCTCGCGTCACTCCTACTGGTAATGACATGTCGTTCTGAGTTTCATTTTCACTTTCACTTTTTGTTTTTTCTCCTCCTGTTTGAAGGTGTGTTTACTACGCACAAGGGCCTTTACTAATCTCTATTTGTGGTTTACTTTTGATAGGTTGTGGGCCAATACATCTTCTCTAAATCATTAACACCATTTACTAACACAAAAATGCAGTTCGTGAATTTGTAGTTCGTGTCCCAACATATTTTTTCCTAAATGTTATTAAACAAGGACACTAATATCTGTAATAAACAGTTTTATTCACTCTTTCAACCGTCACGATTTATTGCTAAAGAATGCAAACTGTTACCGGGATTTATGAAATAAATGAACTAAAACAAGTTGACCATTGTTTACTATGAGGTGAAAGTCAATTTGTCATCTTCGAACTTCTTGCATAGATGGATCGCCCGAAGCACCACTGTACTTATTACCTATCGATGCAACTGCATCCGAACGGCGGTTCACACAAGAGTGCATGTTAGCACATGTTGTGAAAGTTTCCAATATATCGTCAAATGACATGCTTACTATTCTAAGAAGAAATGAAATAAAATTGTTCCAATTCCAACTTAATCACCTCCCCTCTTTACAGAAGTGGTATACTTTCTTTGATAATAATACATTACAGTCAACTTCTATGAGTAATTACTTCAGAAAAGAATTGAACAAAAGTTATCAAATAAATCTATCGTATGTTCCCAGGTTTGATTTAAGGCCTGTCCACACAGGATGCTTTGCGTTCCGTTTCGGATACGACACTTCACGTCACTTTTCACGTAAATCCGTCACTTTGCACGTAAAGATGTCCACACAGGATGCGTTGCGTAGGGTCACGATCGATGTGGGAAAAAAGTTAACGAATCCTTCCGCATGCTTCAAACTTTGGCAAAGTCCATGTGCGTTCAAAAACAGAATTGACGTACGGAAGCATTCGTCTTTGCTGAGACATAAGCCTTTGATTTCTATCATGTTTTCTTTCATGAAATGCAATTTAACGGGATAAGGATGCAAAATGGTCCTATGTTTGAGCTTAAAATCACAATGAAACACCTTCAAAACTAGCCCTATAATTCTTTGGGTACCCATATCCTTGCGATATTATTGACTTCCGTAGTGGAAAAACAGTTGTATTCATTGTTGGGACGGTAGGCAGAGGAAATCTGGACACTAGACATGGCTGCACAGGGACATTTCACTGAACACGATAAAATATACAATGTAGTGTATATAATCAGTGGCATAGCGTCGAGGACTTATGGGATCGAGCCCTTCTCCTCAACCCACAAGCGATCTGGGTCAAAAAATTCACTCGATTGGGCTACTCAACTTGATAATGATAGACTCTGACTGTAGAAAATCTCCATTCTAATCAATCCACTGAAATCAGTGGCGTGACAGGCGGAGGACATTAGGCCATTCACCTAAATGATGCCGATTTGTTTTTGTTTCTAAAATTACGCAAACTTTTTAACACAAATTTTACTTTAAAAGACAGCTAATGTGGCACAAATTTGCATGCAAGTACACCTAATTTTTCAAACTCCCTCAAAGGAGGAAGGGGACACCCAATCCACTAGGACACCTCCCCTAGGCCGGCTCATGGTAATCATATTGAATATCGTGAGTGACGGTGACTGTAGCCTGTGTGCAGTGAACTTTCCCCGATTTAAATACACTTTTTTGTCAATCAGCATGCATTGTCATTGGAAACTACACACTGCATCTCAAAGTGACGCATCGAAATTGACGTAGTGTGAAAGCATCCTACACAGACAGGCCTGCGTCTTGACGTATCGGGAAAGTTGCGGTAAAAAAAAAAAAAAGTGCCGCACGAGAAACGGAACGGAACGCATCCTGTGTGGACAGGCCTTTACTTTGAGACCGTAGGATTTCGGACTCATACTCACTCTTTAATTGATCATGTAATTAGAAACTAATACGTTGAACGTACTTCTAAAATCAAATATCTAGGGTTATTCATTGATGAAAGCATGACTTTTCTTCTAATGTTATGAGCAAAGTGTATCATATTGTCTCTAGTCTTACATATGTTGTTTCGTTTTGAATTGCAATGCCAAAGAAAGTGTTTTTTAAGTCTGGTTTGGTACCATTTCATTTGCAAAAAGACAAAGATAGAATTTATTTTTTAAAACCTACTTCTAAAATAATACAATTAAAATTTGCTTATCTCAAAGAAACTTTGAATGCATTTGCTAAGGCTGAGTTTATAAGACTGGCTATAACAGTTTATCATGACCGGCAACACCCCTTACATGCTTGGCTAGTAAGTCAAATATGGAATCAGACAGAAAGCTTATAAACATATTGCCAAAGTGCAGAATACATTTGCTTAAAAATTCTTTAAAGCTGTACATAAATTTTTATTCAAACTGAAATTTTAGATGAGTTACTATAGGTTTTCTTTTCTTGTATTATTTTTTCTTGTATTTCTTTTGTTATACTCCTTTTTATAAATATTTTGATATTTATAATGGAATTGAATGAATGGAATGAAAAAGAATTTGAAATTAATATCTTTGATGTTTCAGACACATATGTCTGACAGTAATCCTATTTGTGTTTACTCTGAAGAAACTGGTTTTAAAAACAAAGCAGTTTCGTTCGTGACATAGCTAAGCATGACACTAAAATTCGTAGATCATAAGTTTAAAATAAAATTGTATTCAATTCAACTGAGATTAAGTTTGTTTCTGTACGTGTATTACAACTTTTATTGATTTTTCCCTGTCGCTTCGTGGGATACTATGACAAATGTATGCATATCAGATGGACACTGAATGGCATCCAAGCAAGCAAAACAGCAAGGGCCAAGTGGGGTGCATATGAGCTGAAGTAAGGAACACACATGTGCAACCCACATGGGGTGGATAATGAACAAATTAGACCCAAAGAGCACACATGGGACCCAGCTGTCGTTTGCAACATGAGTCCCATCGGGAGCCATTTAGAGAAAATCTGTGCATCTTTCTAAGCAGTCCATTAAACTTGTTCGCAATATTTTGTACTGCCTTCTAGCTGACTCAGTAAATATTACCCCAATGTTCTTATGGAGGACTGAAAGGAGTAAGCAGCTCATTGTCAAAAAGAGGTCTAGTATTGAAATACAGTTCATGGGAATCACAGACCCTTCTTTATATAACAAAAACAGTTATATTAATATGGCACTTACGTTCATATTCGTACATACATGCGTAAGCTGTACATACCGGTATCGCCATACCCAACTAAGACCAGAGTCCTAGAAACTCTACAACTCTCTGGGATGATCTTTATTAAAGTAGGAAACGTAGGGGATCCCACTCAAAGTCATTTTCCGATTGACTTTAGCCTTACAAGTATTTGAAATATTGAAAGTGACCTAGACAGCAAAATTAATCTATATTACGTAGACACTGTAATGTTATGTAACTTGTTTACTCCGTTTCTGCTAGGTTATGTGTTATTATGCAATATTATGCAACATTATGCAACATTACATCTGAACACCTGCATGTACAAAATAGGTATGCAGCTGCAGTAGGAAGCTACTTGTCATTATCACTTGGTCGCCTCCTCGATACACACCTGACCTTTGATGTTTCTTTCATATTGTATATACGTTGAAGTAATAAACATGGAAGTCCAAAACCTGTAAACGACTCTATTGCATTATTACATGGTGGCAGCTGGACAAACACCAAACCGAGCCAGACTGTAAACTTCGACAACTTGGCCTGACAACTTATTAGAATATCAGTCCTCTCAGCAACTTACTGCCTCAACCGTTGAGAAACAAGTCACACCATTTCCTGGCAAAACTACGACTTGGTGACGTTGATGTCCATGTCCATTGATGTTGAAACTGGTGACTCTATGCACTGCTCCTTGGCTCCAGTACCGTTAGTCGAGTAGATGAGACGCCCAGGCTTGCGAAGGATCGTCAACGCTTAAGAGTGCAGGCTATTACGTAGATGCACCCTATTCCAGGCAAAGACCCGTGCAAACTACTTACAACTTGTAAGGCCCGAAAGAGGGAGTCTGAAGCCCTCAGTGAAGTAAGGCATGGCCCTCTGGTAGCATTTGTGTGCCGAATGCCGTCTCGCAGGTTCCAGTCAAAAACGCGTTGGAAGGTAGCAGATATCGCGCCTCGTAAGCGTCTGAAGTGCCAATAGAAGTACATACCAAGAAATAAAAGAATACCAACAAGAAATACCAACAGCTATAGCCGAAAAACCAACAAGCTAGACAGTCGCGCCGCGTAGGGAAAAGCTCCCTGTACCACTTCCGCGATTGCAGTCAACAAACAGCATATTATATTTAAATTACCAGTCCCAGAAATGTAAATTGGACTTTTGAATGTATGAATGTATGTATTCAATTAATTTTGTTCTGGACTATGCATTGACATATTTATGATATCGTTGCGGATTTGTTGTGAAATTGTGGTGAGTACCTTAAGCCTATTGCTTGCATTCACTATTTCATATTCATACTCATAGGCGTACCTATTGACGTTTTTGTACAATACTAATATTAGGGTTGTTCTGTTAGTACTTATAGTAGTACCATGGGTGACTTATCGGGTGTCACACCACCTATTCTTGATTGGGTATCCCATGACCTCCCGTCAGCATTTAAAACCTTCAGAAGCTATTGCAACTTGGTATTTGATGGCCCTCTGGCATCCAAAACTAAAAAAAGAAAAAGCAACGTACCTTCTGTTGTGGTTAGGACAAGAAGGAATTAATGTGTAGGAAACATTCCAATTAACAAAAGACCAGAGAGAAGAACCTGATGAAATTTTCAATCGTTTCGAAAAACACTTTGAGCCTGAAACAAATTTCAGGTTAACTCGCTTTCAGCTCCAGAAATTGAGGCAACTTCCTTCTGAGACTGTAGATGAATTTATGGCAAGATGCAAAATTCAGGCTAGCGAATGTAAATTTACTGCTGAGGAAAAACAGGATAGGTTAATAGAACAACTAATAGCTGGTACCCCACATAAGAATATCAAAGTAACCTTTCTGGGTAAAGATGAAACATCAACGTTTGAAGTCTCAATGGATTTTGCACGTACATTGAGGCTACCAAATCTCACATGGAACCCCATACTTCAACTTCCATCAGTGTAGACTCCATTCACAATAGGGCTGAGAAAAAACGCAAGTGTAATCGTTGTGGGTTAAACTTCCCACACAAAACAAAATGCCCAGCGATAGGCACCAAGTGTAATTGCTGTGAAAAGGCAAATCATTGGGAGTCAGTGTGTAGATTAAAGGAAAAAGACATGTCACAGAATGGCAAGAACGAGAAAATGCAGAGAAAGGCTAAGAGACAACCTCGTAGGGGGTCCTCTGGTAGATAGCAACAGTTCAAATCTCAAAACAAGGACAAGGGTAACGATAACATTGAGCAACTGAAATTTGAATCAGTGTGTGTTTATGATGTCGACAAAGCCAAGGAAAATGATGAAGCCTTTGCTACCTTGAATATCAAGGTTGACAAGAAGAAAGCTATCTTTTAAGTCAAAGTTGACACAGGGGCCGGAGGAAATATCCTACCTCTTCTTATTTTCAGGCTCATGTGCCCTTCCAAAATTGGTAAAGATGGTAAACCTCTTCAGAATAGTACTACTGTGACGGCGTACAATGACGGTAGAATTAGCCATTATGGCATTCACAAGTTAGAGTGTGAATTTAGTAACCGCACTATTAAAACTGAATTTGATTTTGCTGATGTGAAGGGTCCTGTATTACTAGGGTTAGATGCATCAAAGGCATTAAAACTTGTAACCCTTCATTGTTGTCTTACAACAGAGTCTAGCAGCATAAATAGCATCACAGATCTAAAAAGATTGTATCCAGATAGATGTCAAGAGATTGGCAAATTTGAGGGTAAATTTCACATTGTGCTTGACCAAAATGTACCGCCTGTGGTTTACCCACCACGTAGATGCCCGGTACAAATAAAGGATGATATTAAAAAAGAGTTAGATGATATGATAGCCCTTGATGTTATTGAGCCAATTACTGAGCCAACTGATTGGGTATCTAGTTTGGTGTATTTTCGAAGTCAGATGCAAAGAGTGGATATTGGTCTGTATGTTTGGATGAAGAATCCAGTCTATTCACAACATTCAACAGTCCATTTGGTCGATTTCGATTCAAGCGTTTACATTTCGGGTTATGTGTAAGTCAGGACATCTTTCAACTAAAAATGGACCAGACACTAGAGAAGTGTCCTGGTACTGTTGGCATTTCTGATGATATCGGTGTATTTGGCAAAACTGAGGAAGAACATGAAAAAAATTTGTGTTGCAAGAAAGAAAGGTATTGTGTTCAATCCTGACAAATGTGAGATTAAGAAATCTAGCATCAATTCTTTGGTCAGCATTTATGACTCTGAGGGTGTACATCCTGATCCAGAGAAAGTCAAAGCTGTTGAGTCAATACAAATGCCTCAGAATTCAAAACAGCTACAAGAGTTCTTAGGAATTGCAACATACATGTCTCCATTTATTCCTAACTTGTCAAATCATACAGCTCCATTAAGAGAGTTGCTTAAGAAGGATAGCATTTTTGAGTGGGCAAGTGTACATGATAAGGCGTTTGAAATAATCAAGAGGTTAATTAGCCAGCAAGTGACTCTAGCATACTTTGATCCGACTAAAGAGTCTGTTATAGAGGTCGATGCCTCTCAGAAAGGCATCGGGTGTGTTCTCACTCAAGATTCTATGTCAATTTCATTTGCATCAAAAGCTTTCACTGATGCTGAACAATGGTATGCAAACATTGAAAGAGAAATGCTTGCAGTAGTTTATGCATATGAGAAGTTCCATTCGTATGTCTATGGTAAACGTTTTGTAGTAGAAACTGACCACAAGCCCCTAGAAATGATAAAGTTGAAAAATTTAGGTGCAACCCCTCCACGGCTGCAAAGCTTCTTGCTTAGACTGCAAGGATACGATGTTCAAATTCGCTACAAACCAGGGAAATCAATGCTTTTATCTGATGCTCTATCCAGATTGAATCCACTAGACAGAGAACCAATAGAAAAGGAACAAGTTAATGTTTGTTTTGTGCAGTTCTCAACTGAGAAAATAACTTCTCTCAGAAAAGAGTCGGCAGCCGACCCAAAGTTGAATTCACTTAAAGAAGTAATTTTGAACGGCTGGCCAGATAATGTCAAACATGTTCCTAAGGCAGTGCGAGAATACTGGCCTTATAGGGATGAATTAATGATCGAAAATGGTATTGTCATGAAAGGTGATCGAATTGTTGTACCCTTAGCATAGCAACAAGAAGTGCAGGAAAATATACATGTGGGGCATCAAGGTGTGGTCAAATGTCAACTTAAGGCTAGGACATGTGCATACTGGAACAATATTAACAGAGATATTGAAAATATGGTATAAAAAAGTGTGCGATTTGCCAAGAAAGAGGTAAATCACTGGCTTCAGAACCACTTCGGCAATTTGAATTTCCAACCAGACCATGGCAGGTAGTTGGATCTGACATTTTCTTTGTAAAAGGTAATGAATATTTACTCGTTGCAGACTACTACTCAAAGTTTTTTGTTGTTAGGAAAGTTCCTAGGGTAGCTCTAATAGTCGCACAATTATTGCCATCCTTAAAGAATTATTTTCAGAGTATGGTGTACCTGAAAAAGTTGTTACAGACAATGGTAGCCAGTATGCAAGTCAGAGTTTCGATGACTTTGCAAAATGTTGGTCATTAGATCATGTTACGTCAAGTCCCAGGTATCCTCAATCCAATGGGTTTATTGAAAGACATGTTCAGATAGTTAAAACCACTATGCTGAAAGCCCTTAACACACAATCAGATGTGTCATTAGCACTGTTGTGCTTGAGAACAACACCCATTGGTGAGACTTTGCCTTCCTTAGCAGAGTTACTAAACGGATGTAAATACATGTCTAATTTACCAGTTACCAGAAAGAGATATAGTGTATGAGCGTCTAGAAGAGAGACAAGTCAAACAAAAGCATTCTTTTGATCAAGGTACCAAAAATTTGAGTTCCCTATCAGCAGGGCAAAATGTTGTATTCAAGATCCAGAGACAAAAACATGGTCTCTAGGGAAAGTTGTCACAAATAGAGTAGAGCCCAGATCGTACGAAGTTGAAACTTCGGAGGGGGAAATCTTAAGACGGAATCGAAAACACTTTAAAGAAAGGGAAAAAAAGGAATTAGAAAGCAAACCAGAAATTAAGGAAAGTACAGACAGTAAACAAGATTCAGATTCAGTTAATGGCCCAGACCGTTACATTACTAGATCGGGTCGCAAGGTTATCCCAAGAAAGACATTACATCTGTAATTGAATTTGAAGAGTTAAGTAAGACAGTGTTTAAAAATTGAAAAGGCGTCACCATTCTTTAAAGGAAGGAGGATGTAATGTTATGTAACTTGTTTACTCCGTTTCTGCCAGGTTATGTATTGTTATGTGTTATTATGCAACATTATGCAACATTACATCTGAACACCTGCATGTACAAAATAGGTATGCAGCTGCAGCAGGAAGCCACTTGTCATTATCACTAAAATTTGGTATCTGATAAGTTTGTGATCCCGTGATAAGTGCCCTGGTTATGACTTGGTATCTACCCACAAACAAAAATGTTAATGTTGATACTGTGGCACCTCTTACCATGGAGAAACGTATGCAATGTCCTTAAACGTAACTAATGTAAAAGAACCACAACGTCTCTCCTAGGCTTTTTTTTTCAATTCATATACAATCTATGCAAAGCACCGTGAACGAAGAGTCCTTTTTACCAATGAAACGAATGTCTACACTTATCATGCAAATATTCATACAGCCTTAAAATATTGCCAGCAGAGAATTTGAAAATGTTTACAAGTGGTTTGCGTTACATGTGCCATCATTACATGTCAGAAAAGAATTATTACTTATCTAAAATCTATATGCTGTCGCCAGATTTAAATATATACGGTGTAAATACTACAAACTTTCATATACTGCATCATGTAGGTAGTAAGCAAAAAGGTATCTAAGGTAGCTCGAGTGAACATTAAAGTAAGTCACTATGTAAAAATCCCATAGAACTCTTGAATACTCCCGCACTTTCATAATAGTTTACTCTTTGTGCCGGTAGAACTCCACAGCTAATTAGTCATACTTCAGAAACGTGCCATTTGTCTATTTTCAGATACTGCAAACACAATCAATTCTCATTATCACAAGTTTGTAAATCCGAGCTCAATGATCATCTTAGTGCTTTTACGTGGAACCATTTACTGATAGCATAAGAAGCTTCCAGATTAAACAACGTTTAAGGCCAAGTGATATTTCGGTTGCTGAACATGTGTGCCTATCCCTTTTCTCTATTGAAAACCATATCCAAAGTCTTTCAAAATACTTGGTGCAAATTTCTGATCTCTCTCCTTTCTCACGCCACTGGATGTTTATTACTTACATTGCTAAAAATAAACCCACCGAATGGTTTCACTATGTTAAAGTGTTCCTTTGCTTGGATTATATTCTAGCAAATGTTGATACTTCTTTGTTGTACTTGCCATGCATAAAAACTTGGAGAAGCTGCCATTTTATTATGTTTACGTTTTTACGGTACAATGTATGTATATCCCCTACACAAATATTTCAAAAATATTTCTGGAATTTGAGGAATGAAGTCTCCAAACACTTGACCAACACAACGTTGCGTTGCAGGTATCGTATTCCATCTTTATGGTGTCATTTTAGGAAAGAAGAGAAATTCCCCCCATAACTTAAGGAATACCTTTTTGTAATAAATCTCAGATTTAAGGCTGCTGTGATTTATATTGTTATCATAAAATATGATTTACATTGTTACCAAACACTTCAGGAAATCAACGTTCCTACCTTGAATAAATGGGATATGAGAATGCAAATCAAATGTCAAGTACACAAGGATCAACGGCAGATTGACCTGGAACGTGATACAGGTAACATACTGTATTCATACTCCTCATACAATCTCACTCTGAATAATTTTGTTATGATTTTCTAATTTAGTGACAGGACCATGCCGTAACTCTTGCGAATTGCAATGGCTACAAGTAAGTTATGTACTTTGTATAAATGTTTGTTCCTTGATATCTGTAACTGTGTGTATTTTTCCAGTGCTGTTGTTTCAGGTTCATGGCGTGCATGTTGTCATATTTTAGTTACGCCAAGATGATTGTCAAAGAGTCAGTTTTTATTATTTCTTTAACATAACTGAACTAGTTAATCACTCACTTGTGAAATGAAGAAACTTTAATGTGTGCACATCATGCTCGTGAATGTATGTATTTAAGAAGGAATGGTAAATGAAAGCAGTATGCCGTGTACTGACACAGTCTTGTTGGACAAAAAAGTTCATTTTCTTAGCATCCAAGATTAAAATTGTTACATAGAAGGATGCTCTTCTTGGAGGTATTATTCACCTCATCGTCCACAGTCAGTTGGAAGTATATGTCATGCAAATGCACATGGCCGCAGATCTTGGTGGGGACAGCGGGACGCTTCTCCACCATTTTTTGCAGTGACGGGGACATGATATTCTGTTAAAAATGGCTATGCCTAAGACGAAAATGTGCAAGACAAAATGTGTAAGGAAAATGCAGTTCAAAAGGTGTAAACCATATCACCAGACTTTATGGCACCCCTCATGAGAAGGCACCAACATGTGACCACTTGGAAGTGGAGGCCTTTTGATTTAGGGATGTATTTGCCAAAAAAAAAAAAACACTATTGTACGATGCGGGTGAACGGGTGATCACGCTTAGATGGTTTGTCAACCTCCCAGAGACCGAGCACGCGCCTCACCATATATAAAAAGGGATCAGTGTCTAAATATTTTCTCTTACTTCGACATTTATGCCATCTTGACCAAAACTTTTAATATTTAAGGTTTAAATCTTCAATGATAATCGAAGACGTAAAATGGCGAACAAAGTTGAAAGTTCAGAATATGTCAGCGTCAAGAGACAGTAACATACCATTTTCAATACGCAAATGGGTGAATTAACACCGTTGTGCTCTCCTGATTGATCAAGGTGAAAACTACCCCACTGTTTATCCGTGTGAAGAGGCAACATGTTTAAGAGTGGTTGAGTGAACTCATAAAAGCACTAAACTAGGTCTAAATTTTAAAATGCTGAAGAGTGTAATTTGCAATGAGTTTCTACAGTAATTTCCCTGATATGTATGCAAATAAAGAGGCACCGTTTACCGTGACTGCGCAATTAAATTCTGGTTCTTTTTCCTTCAGTCACAACGAATTTAA
Organism: Stichopus chloronotus; assembly: GCA_021234535.1. Classification (NCBI taxonomy): domain Eukaryota; kingdom Metazoa; phylum Echinodermata; class Holothuroidea; order Aspidochirotida; family Stichopodidae; genus Stichopus; species Stichopus chloronotus. The sequence continues at coordinate 3,814,798 of CM037842.1, forward strand.
TTTTGAAAACAAACATACTTTTATGTTTCTACTACTTGTCAGTGACAGGAGTTGTTTTGGATAGATATATCGGTAGGTACTTATCGAGAGGTTTAGTGTATGTAACTGTATCGGCGAAATTCTTATTTCGGTTTGATGTCCTCACAATTTAGGCAGTGTGTTTTCTAATATTAAACACATCATTACGGTTTTTCGCACCTAAAAGGATGGTCGTTGAAAGAAAGTGTAAGTGACCCGAACTTTTGATTCCACCTAGAAATATCTCAACAAAACTTTATTCCTGCTTGAAGTCAGTGGTAAAGCAGTAAGTTGGGCCAATTGACGATTCATTGTGTATCAACCTCTTATGATTACTTCAAAAATGTTTCTCGGTAGCAGATAAGTAGTACTTACTACATCAAAGTGTAAATACGGATGGGTTAACTGCACTGTCATGATTTTGACTGTCTGGAACATAACTGTTTAAACCAGGCTGTCGTCTCCTTTTATCCACCAATTTGGTTGATTTTATAAATTCATTGGAATGAATATAAATATTTCTCTAATGATTCTACTTTCCCATGTCGTAAAGCGGAAGTGTTCTTTGGATTTTGATGTATAAAATCCGTGATGATTTTATTAAATCCCTGCTAGACTAAACTGGTAGACTGAAATAGAAGGTTGAACACAAGAAGACTGGCAAGCAGCATATTCAGAGTTTGAATAGTAGGTAACACACAGAATGTGTAAAGTAGTAACGAAGTTTGTGTTCGGTGAAATATAGGTTGTGATATGAGTCATTTACCATTTGAAATTATCAGTATTATGAAAATTGACACTAAATGAAATTCATTCAAGTAAATCGATAGCACTACTGCCATTATGAAATGTTCTGTCACTCACAAATTGTCTTCTAGAATCATTGAACTACGGTTGTGAAGGTCTCCATTACCGCGAAGTTGGGAAGCAAGGTACCATCGACTGCCATGTACCGATAAATTTCAAGGCGGTATATTGGTATAATATTTCGGGGGATATTCAAAACCCTCCTCCTATTGCTGGATATGTCACAAGAGATATCACAAAAATAGGATCGAATATGAAGCTGGAACCATGGACATCCTTTCCAACGGATCCCTTGTCATCACCAATGTAACCAAATACCACAATGGAAGGTTAAAACTTGTATACATAGAAGACAATGACCACATTACTACTTCATATGTCACTATAATTTCCTTTAGTGAGTAAACTACTATACTTCAACTATATCCAGAATATATTGTAACTCTTAACCAAGTATCAATTTTATGTAGAAATTGTCTGGTACGCAACATCACTGAACATACAAAAGTGCGTCCTTGGACTGTAACAAGTACTACATGTATCAAACTGAGGTAAAGTGTAGTTGAGTAGAGTTGTTTTCAATCTTGCTCTAAGTGAATTTTTTAAATCGGGTGAAGCATCACAAAGCATACATAATTACTATGCAATCTTATTTTTTTTAATGCACTTAAATGTGTTAAGTGTACGCATGAGTTACTAATTACTTCTGTAATGTGAGCATCGCATAGATGTCAATAGATGTTTATTGATGCATGTTACAAAAATTCATCTACCATTCAATATCTATCCATTTATGGATCTTTACAAGTGTTAGTGATAGGTATTTAAAAATAGTAATAAAAGGGAAATTGAATCAAAAGTATAATATCTTATGAGAAATTTAAACCTATGGTAAACTTCATATAACAAAGACTGCTTTCTTATTCTTGTTTACAGTTATACCGAGGAAACGTGATCCTGTTATTGGAAAGTGTGACGATAAGGTATGTTTCCAACATCTTTCAGATACGGCAAATGTCGTATGTAACGTAAATGGAGCCAAGCCGCCTGCTGATTTATCTTGGGTAGACGTATCTCGATCAGAAAAATTGGAAGTACGTTCAAGAAATGACACGCGCAGAAACGACGATGGTTCGTTTAACACATTTTCCGTGTTTAATGTTGATGACATCAAATCAAAATTGCTTTCGTCATTAGTTTGTACCTCAGTTTGGATCGTTCCTAATAATTCTCACAACGCAAGTTTAATAATAGATTCGTCAGACCAGTTTTATGAAGTAGAGCCAGACATAGACAGAAACGTCTTACTTGAGGTAGACAGATCAAGGCCAGTGAAATGTGGAGAGAAAAAGTCCCTTGTGAATGTATGGAAGAAAGTAGAAGAAGATGGATCACTCACAGTTCTGGCTTGGAGAGGCATGGGTGCTAGCAAAATTGTAAGCCAGGAAAGTCATTATGATGTAATGGCCACCGGAGAACTGGTGTTTAAAAGAGTGAAACTTACAGACGAGGGTCTATACGTGTGTGTGTATGACGATGGAATAAGCGGCTATGAGGAACACATTTCAATAACGGTCGCAGGTAACTAGAACATGGAAGTTCTCAATTTAATAGTAAAACACTTTTATTTTGCAATGGGAAGGAATTAACCTAATCTTCGTCTAGTACAAAGTGTGAGTGTGACTTGTTTATCTTCCTATGTATAGTATAAAATAGGAGCTCTTAAACTCATCAAGAGCTTTGAGAGGTATACCTGTAATTTAAGATCGGGATTATTAATGGGTCCTGTCACATGCACGGTGGACAAGAATGAGGACTTATCTAAATTCTAGTTACCATACAGTGGCAATATGTCTAATAAAATAGCTAGATCTATCTCTAAGACTTTCAAACTTTGCTGTAATGCAGAACTACAGATTTCTCTCAGATGTTCTGAAATTATTTCATTTTTTTAGCTTACAGACAAAATTCCTGATCGTAAAAACAGTGGTTGTATATATCATATTCCTTGTGGTGACAAAACCTGTGAAGATAATTATAAACTCAGGCTTTGTGATAAATTAAAAAAAAACATGTAAATGCTGACTTTCTCAAAGAATTCAGTTACATACACGATTACTGTAAAACGGCGTCCCATAAACTTCCAAACCCAGGTGATATTAAAGTTCTCCATGTAGAGAATGCCTGGTACAGACGTAAGATCATGGCATCTCTTTTCATTAAGGACTTACAACCTACCCTGAATAGAAATGCTCAGAGTTTTAATCTTCAGCTATGTTGAACTGATATTACTCACTTACATCTGTAAGTGAGTAATACCAGTTCAACAGCTGTTATTGTAATGTATTGACCTGTATCGTTAGTTTGCTACTGACGATGTAAGGTGTAAGGTGTATTGCCGGTTGTCAAAAGACTACAGTCAGTTAAAATAAGAGACAGATTGAACTTATACATAAAAAGGGCATAGTATCTAGTAAAAGATAGCGAAGAACATTGTGTTTCGTCTTTGTTCAGTTCCACCAGAGCCATTGTATCCAACTATCAGTGAATGTGATGACATTACAAGTTGCACTGTCAGTGGGGACAGTGGTACATTAACTTGTTCACTGTTTGGAGTTAAACCAGTTACGACATTGGAGTGGCAATTTGATGAAGCAATGCCAATTAAACTGAAAAATAAGAGGGAACAAATCTTGACAAATGGTTACTTGTTTGACGTCAACATAATTGTAGATTATGAGGTGACAGCACAGACGCATTGCACAGATTCTTTTGTAGTGAAGTGTGTGGCCACTGATCCTGTCCATTTGCACTTTTATCCATACTCGGAGGTGACAGTTACCCCAGGTAAGAATGATATCTAGCATTAACATTACCTAATATTATTTTTATCACCCGCTTTTACTATTAATTTAGCAGAAACTGACATTGGTTGACTTGACAACCAAATGTGAAAAGATGCACGAGGAAACATCTTTGCTAAAAGGGGGAATCGCGTGGAATGCGAGAAGTGAAGATGTAAATAAGAAGTGCAAATAAGATGGAGTCCATATAAGTGCATTAGGTCTTACTTATATCTCAGGTGACGTCAGTTCTTTTTTCTTGATGAGTCTTCGCAAAATTTAACAGTTTCCTTTCACTCTCTGCACCTACTTGTGTACAATTGATTTTTCTTTTGTGGTAGCAAGTCAGTATGCACAAATTTAACCTTCTACCAATGATTCATTGCTACTTGCAAAGAATAAATATCAATGTGCCGCGTTACGGAGAAGAGACTGACGTCCAATGATGTATTTATAGAACGACAAATCAATTTTAATTGCAATAAGATGTATATATTACTGTAGGTTTCAAACCATGTTTCAAACCATCTTCCCTTTCCAGATCCTCAGAGTGTTTACTTATTTCCCTTTTTCATTCCGTTATCGATTTACAGGATCATCCTGTGTGAATGTTACCACAACAAGAAATTCAGTCCAGTCACATGCAGATGCACTCAAAGATGAAGGTTTTGTAGTATGGAAGAAGCCAGTGCCTGCAATCGTGGGGCTAATCATAGGGGTACTCGTTGTGATGGTAATCGGGGGAGCTGGTAAGTACCTTACTGCATACGTAATTATTTGAAAGCTTAGCAAAATTGTATTTTGCATTAAACAATGTGAAAGATCATATAACTTATTTCTCCTTTGAATTTCATCAAAGAGTCATAGTCACGATGAACCAAAAAAGTAGAGCAACCTGGTTTCATCGATTTTCACGTGGCAGATTTTCACGTGAGATATTAAACACTGACAAGTTATTGTATAGTAAACGTCTTGCTACCCCAACACAACAAAAGAGTACATTCCTCTGCTTCTTACTCTTTATTACGTTCATATTTTCAGTGTACATACTTTATCTCAGGAAAGCAATGGGAACTAGAACTGGGAATGGTGAGTTACGTAATGTATTGGTTATATTTCAAATGACAAAGCTGATTCAAATTTCAACATACCTCTATAAATAACAAGCTGTTTACTTGAGGCACGTTAAAGGGATCAGGCAGTCCTCCCCCCCCCCAAAAAAAAAACATAAAGGAGTATACTGCCCTTATACAACTTTCTCTCAGACTCCAAGCCCATGCAATAAACATTTCCAAAGAGCAAATATCAGTGATGACTACCCCGCTGCAATGCGTAAACACGACACGGTAACCTGGGCTGACCTTCGATCATGTGGTCAGCAGTTGCTCAGTTGCTCGCCAGACATTGTTTATATGGACAGTAAGATGAGAGGGAGATTAACATTGGACAAGCCACTGTAGCAGATTTTGGTGTTAATTGACATACCAACTGCCTAAACATATCAGGTATGCAGTAAATTACAAGCATCATGACATCAAAGCTGCGGTTATTCGCTTCTACACTTGATTACTCGTTGTGTGTAACTGCAACAACCTGTGCATCAGGACCGTACACGGCGATGGACTGGTATTTGGCAACTGCTGCGTGAATGTTGTAGGAAAGTTCACAATTTGTGTCTTTTGACATATGTTAATCATCAAATGTCAGCTCACTAATTTGAGGAAGAATGTTTCAATCTCTTGATATGTTTTGCTTATAATCTGGGAAATGCCATAGTATTCAAAACGGTGACCATATGTACAGCGCTTTTTCGTGAACACTTGCGTGAAGATTTTACGCTAATGTGTTTTAGGCCATAGATCAGGGGGTTACGGAGTTACCTTGCAAGACCTTCACAAACACGGCAAACGAAAAGAGAGAGAGAAACACTGGCGTAGCCAGAAGGGTGAAAGGTTGTAGACTAAAGAAGCAAAATTTGACACCATTTTGCACCTAAGCCATTTCAGAAAAAAAAAAGAAAAAAGGAAAAAAAATGAGTGTCAGAAAATTTTCAGCTCATGAATGTAGTATCAAAGAAACAAAACACAACCCCATTTTTTACTAAGCCCTTCGGGAGGGGTTGTGTCAATCTTCCCAGGGTAAGATGTTCCCAACGTTCAATGTTTCCGAGGTAAAATGTTTTCGAGGCTCGATGTTCTAACCTCGGGAACATCGAACCTCGCGAATGACAGTACTTTTCTTGGGAACATCGAACTGAGGGAATAACAAACCGTGTTTTCATCGGCAATCATTGGAATGCAAGGGGAACATCGAACCCTGGGAACAATGATCCCCGTGAACATCGATTAGACCCCTCCGCCTTGAGATAGTAAAAGTATTCAAAACGGGAAGAAATCTCCGCTTCGGGATGGCGTTTTTTCCCCCACTCCAAATCGTGGTTACGCGCCTGAAATAAGTGCCAGCGATGGGAGTACAAAGATCAGGCAATTTATAGTAGCCGATGTAGTATAGAAGTAACCTTATTAAGGATAGGTCTGAATAGAAAACTACATACGCGACCTTAGAATATGTCTTTGTTTCCTGGAGATATACGCCAATGTTTAGTGGGAGTAAACTCCAAGCTCTTTATTTTTGGAAGCCCCAAAATGCTAAGATGTAACAAACACTCCAAAAACAATTGCTGCACAACTCCATTTTGAGGTGTTAGTCATCGTACAGTATTCAATACAATGTGCTTTCATGTTCCCAGTTTAGCAGAACTGGGGACGGGGTCTTGAGGGTCCAATGATAACAGTTGAGTTAAAACGTTTTAGTCCCTCCCTCCAATATTTGCCAAGTGCTCTGAGAGGATGCATAACAACCGATCTAATATGTATTACAAATTTTCATGCATTGTAATTGATTGATAATTGTAGACACGAGATCCCGTTTTAAGGTTGGATATATATATAGCACATTTTAGAACACTCGGGTCATGTCGTTTCTGGCCACTGGGTCGAGGGGGCTTACAGAGCCAAAACTGTTCTTGTACGTTCCCTGCCAACCATGATGGTAGTCCTACCATCACTCAGAGATATCCAAATATTTTTCTTTCTTTTTTTTCATACCCCTGCCTATTCAAATGCAATTGATGCAGGGAATTGTCTCTCCCTGCTACCCAATCAGCAAAACACAATCGTCAGTGTAAAAACAAAACCTGAAACAGCCCCCTCTTCCAAAACAAAAATAAATAAACAAATGAATAAATCAACACTGACTACAACATGAATAAAAGAATCTCATCTTTCTATTTATTTCCACATTTTTATTTGACTGCCAAATGTATCACACTGTACATGCTCCATGAAGTGCCTCATGGCATGAAATTCAGAGCCTCGCAGTAACAAATTCATGTTGAATGCAAATTGAAACACTTCCTGTATGTTATTGGGAACTTGGGGGTCTAATATCTAAGTCACAAAGGCCATGTAGATCTTACATTTAAATAAATGGCTACATTTCACAGTTTGCAGCACCAAGGGTAATTGTGAGGTATTTGCATGTGCATTGCCCATATTGACCTCTATCAATTTTTGCCTCTATTTTTTTTAAAGGACGTGAAAAGTCATTAAGAATAAAAAAAATTATTAATATAATGTTTCAAGAAGACCAAAATGTAATTGACCTTTGTCATGTGGTTAATTCATGTGTTTTTAGATAAAGTGTAGAATCACTACTGTAGGCTTTTTGGGTTTCTGGTTTATAATGGCATTAGCTTACAGTATGTGTACTTACCAAAATGAAAACAAAAACCCTTGATATTGTGTTTGGTAAATAAAGGTGAAAGATCATTTCGGGCACACTGTGGTTGCATAAACAAAACCATTGTAAACTTCATTTTATTTGCAAAGTTTTTGCAGTTTGACCTCTGTTGACCTCAAGTGACTTTTGACCTAGACCAAAACAAAACGATTCTTGTAAGCAATGAACATCTATGGACTTCTGTACTGTAAGTACCTACAAATTATATCATTTTTGAAGGTCTATAGAAAGACATACCCATCAGCATCACCAGAGATGTCATTGTCATTGTCTTCACTGGTTCCAGAGCTGATATCACCACGAACGGCCGTAGAAGTACTGTAGAAGAAACATGTTGAGCTTCAATTGTCATTTCAGTAAACCTAATAATAAAAAAGCACAGTTACAAACTTATACTGCAGATTCTTTTGCATGTAATTTGACATGCTGAAACATGTGTGACAGAATGCAACAATTTATCAACCAAAGTAATTGGCAATGTTACAACATACAAATGAACATGGCTAAACATGCCAGTACTGTAGCAACCTACTGCTGCAGCTACTGTACAATAAGGAACTGTTGGTATACAAGAGAGTAAAAAAAAAGCATCTTAAACACTTAATTTGCCAAATTAAATGTACCGTAAACTGTAAAGAGAAAATAAATGACTTTCTGTACTGTACAGTACAGTATGACACGGAGTAGCAAGACATTACATTTTTAACTTTTTACCAAAGATGAGGTCTGTGCATGTTTCATGCTTGAACAGATATTGATCTCATTTTTTGCCATGTTGTATTGTTTTTATGTACATTCATAACCATCCGCTGTAAGACAATACAATACCTGTTCATTAAGTAATAAAGTGTACTGCACCACAGATTTAGCTTTAAGCTTCTTTTCCTGTACAGTGTATTTTACATACACTACTGAATGATATTTGACTTCACGAAAGTGTACTGTAGTATGTCAGTTCAAGATTCCCTTATGTTAATTTATTCCATTCTATTGTAATGACAACATTCTCAGACAGAAATGTCTTTTGACTCCTACAAAAAAAGCTGGCATCTGTACTCTGTACTTTCTATAGGCTGTTTGGTTAATTGGAATAGTATATAATCACAGACCTTTTCCATCTCCTTTCATACATTCCCAACATCTTTGTCACATCATGCAACATGTAAGCAAGAGCTAATTTCAAATATGATAAAAGTTTGCCTCATTTTCATAATACAAGGCAACAGAGAAGGCACGTAACCTTCGGAAAATTCCAACATAAAATCATTGTTAATTTTTACGATACAGTACTTACGGTATGGGGTCAATGGCCGCTGATACTGTACATACTGTACAGTCTAAGATCAGTTTGCAAGCCCCTCCCACATAACCTTCACTTTCAAGAACAAAAGTTCTGCATGTGTGACCTTGAGAAGTTCCGGGAACGTTTTTGTACATTTGGCCCCCTCTGAAAAATCCTAGCTATGCCATTGTTGCCATAGTAGTCAATAGCAAATAATAGGCTACAGTATATGTCCACAAATTCTACCAAACTCCAGGTAGAATGACTCCCTTTTGCCATATGTGCCTATGCTGTTTATTGTAGACACAAAGTCACAAAGAAGTGTGGACTATGGAATCTTGCAGCATTTGGGAACCATACAATGTGCGTAGCAGATGCACAGCGTGCAGTTAGATATAACACAATTAATGTCTCTTTGCTTCTGGATTGTCATTCAACGTAGCTTAGTTTACAGTGTGTACTGTACCTTCAGCAACTTTCTCACAGAAAAGTCTTGTGTTTCTTGCCACATTGCAGTTTCCATGAAGTGTGAAGTGTAATGGGGATTCTGCCATACTGCTATATGTATGCCATTTGTAGGGATCCAGGGAAGCCGCCATGAGTCACTTTGGGCCATGAAACAACTCAACCCCATTGAGGAGAATGTTAAGAAACTCTTACCCTTTTATTCACAAGCTTTCAGAGTCATAGTAAGCTACAAATAAATGCAATAACTGAAGAAACAATCGTACTGTACAGCTCAATTACACCAATTTTGATGAAATATCAAATTGAATAGTCAAACTAGTGCCAAATTCAGAGAGTTTTTGCTAATACCGTTTAACAGGCCTTAAGATATTCAGAAGTGCTTAAGAAATACATAAATGCTATACTAGTAATAATATAACGACTGCTTAGCAAAAACAAGTGTCTCCAAAGGGCCAAGTTGTCTCTGAAACATATGGCAGAGGATGAGATGATCTCTGTACCCAGTCTCCTCTGACAGGGTTGTCCATAAATAGTTAATTCAAATGTACTAACGATTGCCTGTGATTGCCCATTTGAGAATGAATGCCTCTTCTGCTCTAATCATTATGAATGCCTGTTGTACATTCATGACCACTTGTGCTATGTCAAATGCCCGTCATTGACTCAAGCATTTCGATCAGGTGAATTCCACGGAGGTGTTACAGTACAGTACTGTGATACTTTGTAAACAGAATGATTTGGATTTTTTTAGGAGTTCCTTCTGTAGGATGTACAGCATGTTAGCAATTTGTAGAAAGAAATATCTAATGTTAGTCAACATCCACATATTAACATCAAAAATGAAAATATTGTGTTACACATTTCAATCTTTCTTTATTTTAAGTATTGAAGAAAAAAAAAAAAAAACGGAAAGCCTACCGTTGCAGTCTAACCCGGAATTCCAGAATCAAGCGCCAACGTTTAGCCTAGTCTAAAATTTTGTAATCAGTAGTTATCATTATTCAAGCCCTAATTCCTCTTTAGACCTCAAAGACAGAATAACAAACAAAAAGCAACATTAGTTTGTAAAACTAAAATTAAGATAATTTTAATTGTTGATTTCACACTGCAATCAGTTTAAATAGGGTGTTCCGGGTAATTCAGTCAATCACGTCTTTCATAAATGTTGAACAGAAAAATGTGGTAGAATATATTTTCCTCTAAGTTACAGCAGCCTAAATTGGGTGGCAGTTTGTAGACTAGACACAATTAGTTATCATTATTCGAACCCTACTTTATTTTTGGATCTCAAAGATGAAAAAAAAAAAAAACTAGAAACATGCAAAACTAAATGAAAGAATTCCTCTTGTCAATTCCACATTCATGAGTGACACACAACTAATGTTATAAATTGGCAGGCATTTGTCACAGTACGGGCAATCATGCATCTATTAGTGGGAAGGAATTAAAACACAGCACAAGCTGTATAATGGCTCTAATAAACTTATGTAGCCTAGCCTACACTGAAATGAGCAATGATTGTTAGTCAAGTAACTCATTTTTGAACTGTAAACGACATTTTTTGTTTAGTATGAGCGTTTCAAAACTTTAAACAAATTTCCACACAATTGTTACACAACCCCGATGATGGTATAGTAGCCAATCTTTATTGGACCACGTTCAAGTTCCATACTACTACTAGGCTTATGTAACTTACTGTTCAGATCAGTTGGGTACATGATGACGTTGATGTTTGGTGAGCCGACTATCGCTACAACTAACTCCTGTCTTTCCAAGAACCACTGTCGTGCAACCACGTGCACTCTCGTTCTCTATTCCGTGTTTCCATAGGCCTACTGTAGGCATACCTTTTCTTCCTGCTGGCAGTTACAAGTGATAGTGTTTAGCTTCCGCATTGGTAATTGCTTCTTTTGGATAACTGATCTAACAGTCTCGCTCAAGACAGTAAGACTGTTGTCGCTCCGTCTTTTATATACGGGCAGTCTTTTATATAGGGTCGAGAGTAGAACATTGTATACTGTGCAGTTAACATGGCTAAAAACTCTTTGGTAATGAATATGCTACACCTAACTACTTGCACACTACGCCAACATGTGTTACAGAATACACGAAGAGTCACTGTAGGTCTGCGTGTCGTTGGTTTGAAGGCATTTATATATTTGAAGAGTACGGAAGTAAACAGTGCCATGCCGTGAGTGCGATCTTTCAATCGGATTGGTCTTTGGTTTTAAATGCTACGACTCCAATCTGTCAACCTCATTCGTCGTTCATCAAATGAGATAATTCGGTAGTACACCACCGATTTGTTTTCGGGGGGGGGGGGGTAGACTGCGTGATCCCTTTAAATCACAACGACATCTACACGCATGTAAGAATGAGGACTTAATGTTGTGCTTCTATTATGTCATTGAGGTCCAACGTTGAGATTTCTTCTTCCTGAATTTGTAAATGTCTTTCAAAAACTCAAATCCAGGGAAAAGATTTCAATAATTCGAAAGGATTGTATGTATTTGCATGACATTTTACTGTAACTTTACCTCAGTGTAAACACTTAAGTAAGTCACTCCTCTCTAAGTAATATCTTTTAAAATGCAGTAAAGATAACAGTATTACAATAAAAGAGATATTTATTCACAAAGCAACACTGGTATGCGCGAGCCTCGGTGGGTGGAAAAATCAGATTTAGAGCGTATCTTTTCCCCTTGAAATGAGGGAGGGGTCTAAGAAAATTTAGAAAAAAAATAAGAAAAACTAAAAATTTTTAGAATTGAGTTATAGTGAGATGCAAAATGGTGCAATTTAGGAGGATTAGTTTCTTTACTGAGTAGAATCATTATACCATTCAGTGGTATGATATCTAGTCCATTTTCAGTAATTGTGTTTTAAACTTTTTTAATCACAATTATGCGTCTTTTTGCCATATGTTATATATGCCATATGTTATACATATATGTGACCATCATAAGCATAACCAACAACGTGACAGACATCAAAAACCGTTTGAAACAGTGATATACTGTATATTGCTACTGGTATAACGCACTTAAATCATAAAGCCGATAAGGACAAGGTGGAGGTGACTAAGGGAGTCTTACGGAGAGAAAATTTTAGTCTGACAAGAAACACAGACTTCAATGGACTTCAATGGCTCTCCAATTGGTTCGGAGGAGGGTGGCAGAGAGAAATGAAAGGACTATTCAAGCTGAGTGCCACGTTCGGTTGACCCGGGGCGTATCAGAAACAAAGAAATCATGGAAGGATTATAGATCGCCGGAAATTGGCCTTCCCAAAGTCAAAGTAAACTCTTGCATATTTTATTGTCAGTATTTTCTTGATTGAAAAACTCTTCTCCCTAAAATTATTGGGAGTTTGTTTTTGTCTTCCAATTCAAATGTCAAATCCAACACAGGTAAACAATTTGCAGTTCATGGACATCAATAGTTCACTTTCTGGTTTTATATATTTTCTTTTTACCAACAGTATAATGAACAATATTTTTTGTCTCCGACCTTACGCGAATCCGAAAATGGCCACTTTTCCCTAACTAGCTGCGAAGATGAGGCACGCCCCATTAGCGCACTGTATTGCATTTGTGTAAATATTGAATTGAATTTTGAAAACCATACCCAATGTATCATTGTTTGTTTACTCACAGAATGATTATCATGGTATTTAGTACGAAAGGACATATTCTAAAGGTTGAAGTTATATATAATATATTACTGTAGCAATTACAACTATTTTGCAGTGTTATAAGCAGTTGAAATAAAGCAGTTTATTCCACAAATATAGATAATAAGCAATCAATAATTTTGAGAATGTTAGCAAATAATATGAATAGGTTTCCTTTTGCAATTATTAAGAACAACACTTTTCATTTTAGAACAAGGAGACCCAGCAAATCAGGCGGAGTTACAAACCTTCGACCCTGATAATAGACAAAGCAACCACAATGCGGTAAGTAAAAACCCTATATGCGTTTTGCCCTTGCCCATGACATAGAGAGAAGATTCACGCAAGATCCGCTAAAGTCATATTAAATTAACTCTCCCCCATCCAAAACGTACCGTATGAACAAGTCAACAGAAAATCCGAAAACTTTGTGGTATAACCTCTCTTGTTTCCTTCAATTGACAGCCTGATTAATCTACAACAGAAAGTCGAATGTGAATGTGGACTAACGGACGAGAAAGGACATGCGATCACCAAAAGATGCCTTGTTATTTATACTCGTATTTTATATACTAGTTTTTACATGTGTAATTGAAAGGTGTTCCCGATACAGATGTCAAAGACATGTGCATTTAAGACCTTTATTGTAACACCCTTTTCCACTTATCCAAATCACAAGCTATCACTTCGTTCATCTACACAAATCAACCTGTCTTAATTTGAACTAAACTATAATTTAAAAAAAGTCCAAACATGCATATTTCAGAATACTACTTAAAGAACTTAAAGAGCAGCTGGTCTGTTTTTTTCAAAATGGTTCATTGAAGTTTAACAACGAGTTTTGTATTGCGTTTCGTATTTAATGTTTTATTTCTTTGCGTAATCTTTTAAATTTTTGCTTGTCTTAGCCCTTAATGCTATACTTTTTATTATAGTTATGAATTGTTGAAAGTTTATACTAGAATAAAGAATGAATGAATATACACACACTTATCAAGCCACAAGTCCTGTTGGACAGTATCCTATGAGATTGCAAAAGAATATTTTGTTTGTAACGTTGCACTTGACATGTGCACAGTTGCGTCATCTGAAGAAAAAAAGTCATTGAATCGTATTGATTGTCTTTCTCAATCCAACCTAACGAAAGTCCTTTCTTGCACCTTTACCACTTGCACCTAGTCATTTTCATTGCTACTTGCGAAGCCTGACGATAGAAATTGACCTCAGATGAGATATTTGTAAGACGACCAATCACTTGTAAACTGAGTTAAGAAGTAAAGATTGGTCATTAGAATGATAAATAACTTGAATATGAAAGTTTCAGTACCAGGAAGCGCTACATGGACTCATAAAGAACAGTGTATTGGTTTGCTCATTAATGAACATTAGTGAGATTCGCTTCCACTTTCGATAAGTGTCCACAGGGTAACAAGGTAGGTCTGAGACCAGAAAATCTCAATGGAAACCCAAACCTGTTCCTGGACGGACTTGACATGTCCCAATTCGATGGACCAGCGTAAATCCCTCAGTCCTTGGCCACTTTCCCGAAGGCTGGGAGATTTCAATGGAGGATTTGCCCAGTTCCGCAGCCTATCATCTGTAACGCCCAAATAACAACCTCAGCATCATCGTCTTTGGCATATGGGCGTATGCTACAACCGTAGTAGTTTGTGTTTAATTGTGTGGTGACTTCCGTCCAAAGTCGTCCTAACGTTAGGAAGTAATAAAGATGCTCCTCTTATTTTTAACCGAAGTGGAACTTAACTTATTACACCTCTTCACAATGTCGGTTTCGTATGCACTATTATACAACATTATTCATACGTTTACGTGAGAATATCGACATGTTGATAAATTGACTTTATTGTTGAGACTACATCTTTTGCATCCACTCGTTTAATTGCATTAGTATTGATATTCACTTCTTGTTAAAGGTCGTTTGACACGAAAATAATATTTTGGAGTATTGGGTGCATTAAGCATTGAAAGTATTAAAAATAACAACATATTTTGACATCAAAGATTAAGAGAAAAATTGGTGTCTCTCAGCTTTATCATGAATAAACATGGCTAAGTATACAAATTTGTGACGTCAAGAGATGGACTCCCTTGATATATCTTATGTTAATCCTGTGTTTATGTAATCTTTCTTTCAAGGACCTTTGAGAATTTTATATGCATGTATTTTTTTCTTAAAACATCGATATCACTTACCAATGTAAAAGTCAGTACTTAAGTAATTTAGCAAAATATAAAGGCTTAGCAAAACAAATATTGAAACTGTGCAACACTCCAGGTCATCTGTTTGCAGTTCTCGTAAAATTTGAAAAGTCAAATCTCAAAAACGGTAAAAGATACAAACAAAATTCCAACTGATTTTTGCTCTGGATTTTACCTTACAAGTTCTGAATGAGGGTGCTCTTTTCTAGATGCAAGTAACACAACCTTTAACAAACATGGAATTACCGTCAGACGCCTATGATTTCGCACATAGAATAAATCCAATACATGTGTTTCATAAGTCTGCTTTCTGTCGTTTTGTTTTTGTTTAAGTCCTTTGTGACAGCTTAAAATAATACTATACTTTGCCATCTAAATGCCGTACAAACAGTGCGACTACACCTATTTCTTGTTTATATTTATGTCCATATATCATCTTAAGTGAAAGCAAGAAAGATTTAAACAAATATATGATGCTTGATGCATTAAGAATTGTACAATAATAAAATCTTTACTTTCCTTTGAAATGATATTTTCTAAAGAGGTTTTTCCTTCCGTTACAACGACTTGGGTGTTAGTGATTTCAAACCCCTCTTTCAAAATTGTTTGCACTTGTTTCATTAACACAATCTATCAACATGAGACTAGAGTGCAACATTTGCAATTCAGTCATGCAGAAGGAAATAAGTTGTGGTGATGGACTCTCCCTAGTAAAGCATCATGCTAAGCAACTTCGACAATTCATGCACTTAAAATTAGTACACACATCATTAAACATTCTACGTGGAAGATGCACTCACTCATAGGTCCTGTGAAAAAAAAGAGGCTTACGACACATTTCAATTACATAGCAAACATAAACACTGTTACTATGTATTACTTTCTAGATTTAGTGGAGCAGACACCAATCCATTCCGATCGAAATAGTCTGACATTTAGTGAAAGTTTATTCATTGATACAAGGAGGGTAACACATATAGCCATACACCGATAATACGAGGAAACTAATGTGAAAATGTCACTTCTACTTTTATCTTTTACATGTCGTGGTGTTGGCATTTGTAAGTTGCTATTTTCGTCTTTTCTGACTAGTGGCTTCTTGGGGAAAGATATTGCATGATTTCTGTCGCTATCAACAAGCTGTAACTTCAGTGCATGTAGCACGAAAGAATCATAAGTATGCACGATTATAGGTAACAAAGGATATAATTCTAACTGTTCGTGTTTAAGCCTACACATAATACCTAATTTCGTGAATATCTACCTAATTATCTGCTTAATTATGTAAGATATGGTAAAATATGTACCAACTAGGGGCAACGTTAAGCTCTGACTAAAGGGAAACTCACCAAGTTGAAAATTAAAAAGACAAATGACTACAAAACAATATTAACCGAGAATATGTATGAGAGTAAAAATCTTCATTATTTGCTTAATATATTAGTCACACATGTGATGACAAATCAAGTTTCTTTACAAAATACAGTGATACGCAAGCCTTTTCTCATGCTTCTTTAGGCAAGTTTGAAAGTGTTTTCGGCAAATTTGGCAGTCATGAATAACGAAGGGGTTAGTAAAAATATCGTAAAGTAATACAACGAATCACATTAACCGATTGATCTAAACATACTAACCATATAGTACCATGAAACACGCACCATACAGTGTATCCATGCAATGCGTCCTCAGTATATCAGCTAGGAAAAATGGATTGTTCTCTTAGTGGTTACCAAATAGACAACATGTCAATGTACATTCTTCAAAACAGAAACAACTCTTTGAATCGTTATCTCACCCCTAGCGTTTCCACCTTCATGTATCAAGCATAGACGTACAAGCTACAGGCAACAACAATTGGAAGCTTTTTACACCTTCTGATACCATTGGGCAAGAATTCTGAAGAAACTCTACCATTATGACATCATCGAGAATGCCTTAACTTCCAATCGAGCTCGCTAAGACTTCATTAAATGCAACATGTGTTGTAGATGATTATTCAAGGATCCGTATTAGTCTGTTACTTTTCATATTCTATATAAACGGCGTTGCTAGCATTTCAAATAAGTGTTCCTCTGCTTTTTGGCTGATGATAACATCATCTTTTTTACCGGGAGTGCTATTTATCTTTTAGAAAACAATATCACTGTTGCATAAGATAAATTCCATTTATGGTTCTCACCCTACGAACTGTCACTTAACTGAAAGAAGACGCAATTATATAATTTGGTAGAAATTATTCTAGTAGCATTTCAAATGTAAACGATATAAAAACTGACATGAATAGGGATTGAATACAGAGGATTAATTCGGCTGAATTTCTTGTTCTTCTTAAAGACACTGATCTCACATAGAAGTCATACATTGACTCTGCAAGTATTTTAGTTCCACTAGGTGCAAGTTTGTTGTCTAAGCTCAAACATTCAGGAAAATCCTTTGTTACATTTCCTTCACACTAATTCGTCATAATTCTCATTCTGTTTGTCTTTTAAGTCAGGAACAAGTACGACACACCTATAAAGGCTAACGACTCTTCAATAAGAATCAGCTAGTTCGGTGCAATTTGTTTTGTGAACCATTACGACCACATTTACGACCACATTCGTTTCTTCACTGAATCCGTTGATATTCACCGACCTAATCCACGTTCAAGCCGTTTCTGCTTACAGTGTTTACAATTTTGCTCTGAATACTTTAAGGTATTCTTCACATTTAACTGTGAAACCCATAATTAAAACACCAGACAGTGTGGGTGCCTACGCATATTCGTTTCCATTCAGTTTTCTGAAGCAATGTTTACGTGTTCGAGCATCTACCACAGAGAATGTGTTTCCCTATGAAATGAAAACTTGTATGTTTCATTGTTCAAGAAAATTTACCAGTGATTTTACTTCAATAATTTACTTTGATATAGCTGTAAGTGTAAATACTACATCTAACTACCCACAGTTTGTTTTTTATGTTGCCTCTCTGGTTTTGGTTTTTTTTTTTCTGCGTTTTGCGAATCTCACGTTTGACCTCTTGATCGTTTATCTTTTGATATGATTAATGCTTCTTGAAAATTATTCCTCTCTTGACATAGCCTAGGATATGTCATACCTCTATCACATTCGCTGGTGCAGATAATGCTAAATTTGTCTTTCTCGTTATAGTGACTTATGACCTACGGCCTTTGACCTACAGCGCGAACGGTCCAGCGGACGCTACATCTTACATCTGCCAAGTTTGAAGTTTATTCAGTACACTGCCCAGGAGGACATTGTGGCGCACTTTTTTGTGCATTTAAGCTCACAGAACACACACTCACACAAACACATTAAGACACCTCTTTTAGCCCCAGTCGGTAATTCCAAACTAGAAAATGTGGTTTCGGAAAGCCATCTAGATTGCATAATCTAAATTTCCTGCTAATTTTGGAAAGTTTTAGCTGTTCCCTGATTCACGTTTCGATTGTAGGCTAAAACGTACTTACTGTAGGTATGAAATGTGATGCCATCGTGACATGGTGTTGTACAGTTTGGTATTACATAGTTTATGCAAAGAATCTGTATCATCGCTCAGGAGGAGAGAGAGAAAAGGATGATATGCTTTCATTATAAAGCTGCTGGTTTAATAATGTAATATATTTGTAAAGTATTAAAAACATATGACTGCCAAAATAGACGAAAAGTTACAAGAAATTTCCTTCTCGTCTATATGATTCTCTTACTACAAGGAGCTCGGTTTTAGAGAAAACTCTCAATGTGAAAAAAAAACAAAACATTGAACGACAGATTTGTCTTTCGAGCGTCAGAATCGTGTCCATGTATTGACCATGGCTTCATGGACAGTACAACTTTGAGATTGCAAATTGACCCACCTAGTTTCAGTTGAATCAGGAAGGTGTTAACATCTGATATGATCTCAAACAATGCAATCGAAAGTGAAATACTCTGTAGGAACTAACGTTGACAAACGGCACACTGTGAAGCAACTAGTAGTTGTATTCCTATGCATTATATTCCATGAGCTGACTTGGACCGGAACGATATTCCACGGAGATGTCTTTTTCAGATACTTTATTGACTACCTTTCTTCTTCTGCCTTGTAAGTGTAAATTAATGTGAGAGATCAATGTATTTTAGGATATACTATATCTTGTCATATTTGTTTCTACTTGGTTTCACAGTTCTGACGCTATGTCGCGGAATAGACTGTTACGGAAATGCTACTGAAGTGTTGCTATCAGGATCCGTCGCACTATCTTGTGATACGTCATCGGTAAAAGACTCTCTGTGGGTGAAAGACCTAGACACTCACCTATTTGTCGAAGATAATCCCGCAAATGTAATGAAATTTGGAAACATCCAACTCGGAAGAGATTATTCCTTGCTAATTGAAAACATACAGACTGAAAATGAAGGTACCTATACTTGCAAAGTTGGCAGAAAGATAATAACGACACACTGTCTGAAAGTTTTGGGTAAGATATACATTTAACCGACTGACCATTTGACAAAGAGATATACGCCTCAGCAGAGGATAAGGAATAAATTTAAGATATCATGTTAGCCCGTTTTTGTTTTATTTTCTGGATTTTTAATGAAGAGACAGACTGAAATTAACAGTATTCTCGAGATGAGGCTCCGTTTTGCACAAGAGACTATTTTCGTAAATAGTATTATGTAGGATGACAGCAAAAAGGTACCATGTAGACTAAATGTGCTTCCTCTACGTACATTTGAAGTGAGTCATAACTGCAAATAAGATTAAAGAATTAGTGACGTTTGCTGTTCTTAACTTTGTTTTAGTTGGCAACTAACAGTTGTAACACACTGCATGGTAACGGCTCAAGTAAATAATCAAAACAGTAGCAGTAAGTCCACAAAATGGGATAACGTGTTCTTATGGCTATCACCGTGACATAATGTTATTATCAATATAGTGATCAAAAGTGGATACGGTCAAACAAATGTTTGAGCCTCGATATAAATGCCTTTCCCTACTTCTCTTAATAAATGAGAAATGTCATGGATGTTTTCAATATATAATAATGTTTAATTTCTTAATTTCATTTCTATATATTTAAATGTTTAATTTCCCTCGTAATGGAACTCGTAATGGCCGTGAAAATTAGTAAATTCTTCTGGGTTGATTTTTGAAAATAATTGAAAAGTGAAGACGGTCATAACATAGATTGGATTACTAAACTGTCCTAGAAATTCTGTTTCTTTCTAGGCATTTCCGCGGCACTTTCAGTTTTGTCTAGGCCAGTGACTGCAATGTTGGATGCAATTCTCACACAGAATATTTATCTGTTCAGATTCTAAAACTACGGAACTAAAACAAGGCTGTTTCTTGAATGTTTCGTACCTTTGAAAAATATTCTTTTTAATTAGTGATACAGAATTGTGCTTAAATTACAGCTGCCCCTGTCTTGATGGTTTTCGTCAATGAGCTCTTTGTCAATCATACAATCGACAGTAATTAAGGAGGAAGAACAGCTGCTGACATGTGTTGCAGTTGGGTCAAAACCCAAAGCATCTCTTCAATGGGCTATTGACGGCTTACATGTCACAGACGGGGTCACTGAGACAAGCAGCAATAACAATGATGGCACATTCAACAGTTCAATCAGCATAAAATACTTATTTGCAGAAAACGTATCAAATGTAGAATGCAGGACGGAAGAGGAATTCGTTGACCAGACGATATCGGTATCTGCTAAGATGCTCGGCTTGGGTGAGGAAACTAAGTGTATATTGTTTTCACTTTGATATTCGGTGATAGTTGCAATAGCGTTTTTATGAACGTTGTTGGTGTTATACGTCCGTCACTCACACGACTTTCATTGTTATAGCCCCAAATGATGCCATACTGTGACTTGGTGGAATCATAATTCCATTTCAAGAGGTTTTCATCTTAAAAAAATCCAGTCGATTGAAAATCATGGCCTGAAATATGAAACAAATCACACAATCAGACTTGTGTTCGAGCAAACTAGAAAATATGGCAAAAGCTTACATCGTGTGGCTTAATGTACAATTCAATCATTCAACCACCAACTGTTGTTTGGATACCGGTATGATTATTACCGTGTCGGTGGGAAGGGAAGAAGAACGACTATACACATGCATTCTTGGAAAGAATCCTCAACTCCTATTGGTCCATTTCAGTCAGGTGACCGTGGGTTAATCTCTGATAATCCAACTCTGTTAGACCAGGGTCAATCACCGGCGGATGAATACAATAAAACTATAGATCGACAGTGTGTTTTCATTCTGCTACATCTTACACAAAACAATGGCTAATACATTATTACTAGTACTAAACCTGGTGAAATAACGTTCAATTAGAAGTTCGAAGATCTAACGTTACCTAGGAGCACCTAGGGCCTTAAACCTGCCAAAAAGAAAAATGTAAATGTACGTAAATCTACGAAACAACAGCACAGTTTACTGTCAGTGGCAATTCTTCTAACGCACGGTAATCTTACCGGAATATTCAGAATTGTATAACTGCCTTTTTAGTATATTTGTAACACCTTTGAAATTTTGACAGCCTACCGGAATTAGCTTTCCTTCTTTGTCGAATTCTGCTAGGATGTTCAAAAACAATTCCTCATGCAATAAAATCGTAAAGAGGACTAAGGACTGCAATACATGGTCCATGTGGAAGTGTCTCCACACAACTACCGGATTAATATTCTTATGGACAGAGAACTCCACAGCACAAATACTTGAGGCCTATTGATAGGCCTAGGCCCTATATGGTAAAAAATAAACAGGAAAGGCCTTGACATGAAATATCCCAAACCAGCCAGTAAAGTGATCTTACAGCAATGTTTACAGTAACGTTTTGCCAGGTGCAATCCTTCTTCTTTGTTTGACTACGGAGGCCTAGTTCCTTAAATTTTGCATAGCCTACTCTCACACTCACAAGAAAATTAGAGTCCGCACACAAAAAGCCGTCCACTTACTGCTGCTGTTAGGACTGAGAGTGAGACATCAAACATGTCCAAGCTTTTCTCTAAATGTATACTCAATTAATATGTCACTGTCTTTATCCAAAATCAGTCTAATCAGTGGGTAAATTCCACAAAGAAAGTCTATGCTCTTTAGCGAAGTAACTAGGTACTCCGAGAGTCTGAGTTAGCTCGTACGTGCACTGCACACGTACAGGTACGCTGAACCACAGCATGCGCACATTAGTAACACTTCATAGCAAACTAACTGCAGCAGGCATGTTGTTCTGTCAGTTTCTATTGTTATTCACTTAATTTAGGTGTTACTTTCTGTTTCGCGAAAATATGTTGTTGACATGTTGTAAAATTTGTTTACTTTCCGCATGCATAATACGTCTAAGGATGTTTAAGCGAAATGTAAACATGAACATTAATCAAGGTTTGGTATGAAGAAATACTTTACGTATTCAGGAGAAATATTTTCTATCTATTTTAATATGATTACACTGTTGTCTATGCAGTCGTTCCAGATTTACAGATTCTGTACAAGGAGAGAAAGGTACCAGGAATTATTTATGTCACAGTAAACAACACATGCCTACTTTCGTGCCATGCAGTACCTGCTGTGAAAGACCTCAATCTAATGTGGAGTACAAATGGAGAACTTATTGAACAGAGTGACACATTTAAAACCGTCACGGTATCTAATAAAGATAAAAGGGTATCGACATTGCTGTTGGAAGTCGAACCTAATAAGGGAAGAGATATTGTTAACGTTACTTGCAGCAGTAGTGGAAAAAGCAGTGTGCAAATGAAGTCACTCTCAGTGTTGATACTCTTTTACAGTAAGTATGAGATTTTATGCACATACAGACGACGATGGTATTGCTTACACCAGAATTTCCACGTTAATGAAACCACATAAAATACCTTTCTAATGCAATGCACATGTAAAGCTATGTTTTATTTCGCATTATCAATTTTATACTCGTCTTTTTTAGAACAACCGAAATTAGAATTATTTCTAGACGACAATACTATGGTAGACACAAGAGCTGATGTCCTCGTAGGAACTTGCCATACAATCGAATGCGCAGCGAAGGGGGAAACTGTTGAGTTGATATCACTGGCAGTGGAAGCACATGAGATATTTAACGCTGAAAAAGTCAGTAGCACTGCAGTTGTTGAATTTTGTGCTGATTCAGAATCAGCAATGGCAGTTTGTAATGCCTATGACCGCTTTGGTACTGCAAACCTTACCCGAAAAGTTCATATCAAAACAGTGGGTAAGTGCCCAGAACCGCATGCTTTTAGCAAAAATTAGTTAATATGAAATGTTCCTTTTTTGCGGAAATTTAACTTTACTGTGCCACTTTGCACTTTTTAATGTATTGCTCTCTTAGCACAGGTACTTCTGAAAATCTTCTGTTTATCGCATATTGGCCGTCATGATTAAGTCCTTAATGCAAATTGTAGAAAGAACAGATATTAGTCCCATGTTTTGCTGTACGGTGTCTGTGTGCAACTAAAACTAAAAACGTCAAGACATGATAATAAACATTAATCAGCACTGAATTATTACAGTCTTCCTTCATGGCCTATGAAGAATTTGTTGCTTTCTTAATACATTCTCTGAGATAAATTCAGTATCTGGAAGAAACGTTTTAACCTGGGTAGGCCTACTATGGATTGGTACCAGTTTCCTGTCTCACCATGTCGTTTTTTTGTATTATCATCATCACTATTTCTTTCACTTTTAAAGCTGTTCCCAAAGTCTCAATCACATTCGAAGGAACAATCGTAGACAAATTTTTACAAGTATTCGAAAAACAAATTTATACCTTGAAATGTGTTGCCCGTGATGCAAGACCGAAAGCTGACTTGACTTGGGTCTTTGGCGAATCAATATTAGTTCTGGAAGCAGAAACTTTCAAATCTGAGACAAGTAACGGAATAGAAAGTCTGTGGAACAGCAGGAGTGATCTCCATTTCCTTCTAGAAGGATCTAGCGCCACAGTAACTTGCATTGCTGTTGGACACCACAAGTTTCAAGGATATAATAGGACGATAACTCTCTTAAGTAAAGGTAAAAGGCCATCAAGTTCGTATTCTTCTCGAGACCTAGATATTTATGTTCGATATAAAACTGAAATAACCATACACATGATTATTGAAATGTAATAATAACCCAAATAGACACATACTTGGAAAAATGTCATCAGTAATGGAAAGTGGACGCATATCTCTTTCCCATTGTTGACATGACATTTATCTAGGCATGCTCCAATTGGTATCTTTGTCAATCATGGTTACTTTTCTTCTCTCCAAAACAGGTGAACAGAGCACAAGTATTTCTGTCCTTGTTTTGGTTGGCTTTGCTTTTTTCACTGGAATTTCCTTGACAACATTAACATTGATCAACAAGTTCAAGTTTATTCGAAGTAAGCATCTGCAGCATTATCAATAGCTAAATTTGTAACATCAATAATGTAAACATTGACCTTAATGATTGTAATCACTGAGTGTTAAAAGAATGTTCCTCAAATTAGGTTAGAACAACTTTGTCATTTCCATTGTCTCACTTAAATTTATATAGGCTTACAACAAAAGGTGTTGTAACAAGGTACTATTCTAGAGTTACAGTATATGTTGTGAACTTCTCTGGTTTTAGAGCACACAATATTTTATAATCTGCAGCCATTCCTACACCTATACGAATGTTTAGTTACATGTGATGGAATACAATTACAAAAGTTATGAACAAGCTTTCGTTGATCACATGAAATGGTCACCCTGATTCAAAAAGGAAAAAATGGTCGCAAAATCATAACCAAAGAACAAAAAAAAAAAAAAAAAACGTTAAAACTAAAGCAAAAGCTAATCCATTCCAAGCCAATTGTTGCAATCATGATCTGTGTCAAGTGACCTACTCAAGGAATGAAAACCAAGTACAGCATAAGGTTATGTTTCGATTTCTCGATTTCAACTATATTTTACCTACTACCCACTCTTCTGCTATCTATCGATTTTGTGCTGCAATTTCATTGCCACTGCAGGAAATGGTGTATCCTGGCAGCCTATCTAACAAGTTCTTTTTCATAAAATGATCTGCAATTTTTTTTCTTCATTGAAAACTTACATACTTTTTATGGTTTCTTCCACAGATAGAAGCCCACAGTCTCACAGCAGGTAAAAGAAGAAGTTGATATGAAATATGCGAATACTGAACAAAAGATTACCATTGGATACTAAATACTTTGTATTAAAAGACGTACTATCAGTATCCATGATATATGTTACTAACATTTTTAAATCTTAAAATCTTTCTTAAAGTCTCAAAACACTTTTAAGGAAATGATTAGTATGAAAATATTTACTTTATGGAATTAATGAGAGGGAAAGGAACTTTATCTATAAATTGCGTGAATTAATTGTACTCCTGCAAGTAATGTGCTAGTTGAAGGTTTGTTGAAGTTAACGGTCTTACTAAGTCGCAGAACTTGCACTTCATAGCCTAATGAGGAGATTCGAAAAGGCTGGTCACACGAATGCGTTGCTAAATTTCAACACACTTTTGCAATTTTAGGAGCACCCCAGAAACTGCAAGTCATCTCGGATCCGATAAGGACAAAAGTAATGTATCAATAATTGAGACACGGAAGGAAATTAAAGGTAAATTGTTTCTTAAACTTTTTATTTTAATTGCTTTTTGGAAGTTAATTTTTGAGCTGCAGTTCGTGCTGGTTGATACAATATGTAAATTGGTTAGATTAGTATCTTCCAATTGTCTGATTGCTTTAATTCCATAGAACTGCAAGTGTCACACCGTCCATTACAGAAGCAGCAAAGGTATGACGTATTTTACTCTATGCGAAAGTAACCATACTTAACGCAGTCAAACATATTTTTATCCTACATAATCATGAAACGATTGCTCTTTTGACTTCTTCTTTTGGCAGTGTTTCTCTTCCCAAAAGGCCTGTTTCGATTACCAGTCCGGTTGAGGGTATGATACACATGAGGTTCTTATTTCCCTGTGTTACATTTAGTCGTATTTTTTCAAAATTAATAGTGTTTCATGAAAACATCATTGTTTGGTAATTTGTGTGCATAAGATGTCGTTAGGTCACTCGGTAAGCTTCTCACAAGGAAAAATGTCTTTGACATTCTTTGAAATTTAACTTGGAGACGAAGAAGTTTAAAGAAGTTTACAAATACAATGACAAGGAGATGTAAAGCCTATTCTGATTACAAGTTGAATAATCAAGTCAGATAACAAGGAATGTCTGTCTTCCACAGTTTATTATTCTACACTCAAGGAAGGGTCGATGGTGCGAAATGTTTACACCAAGAAAGAAGTATGCTTTGTTGCTCAACTGAAGAAAGGTACCATGTTAACTCGTTGGATTGGTACAATAGGTACACAAAAGGGGCACAGATCGTGCGTCTTCGTTTCCCTTCCAACAGGTACCTAACCATTTGGCTGGTTGCTGTAACATCTGATTAACATTCATGTAAGAATATGCAGCGAATAAAAAAACTTTGAAAGTTGTATTGAAGCCTACTTAAAATGCTGCAAAATAATTAAATTCAATTAATTAAATATTATCAACTGTTATAATGTTAGTTAGTCAAAATAAATTACACTAAAACTACAATATTTGAAAAATGTTACATTTATATAATACCTGTAGGAACAGAATAACCTCTGTTAAAGTAAAGAGTCAGTTATTGTCACGACCGCCTGTTTAATAACAAAGGACAAATTTAGATACTCGCTATTTTAAACAGATACCAGAGGGATAGGGAATGAGCTTCAATGGGATGTTTACGTCCAGAAACTGATGGAGATTCCAGACAACATGAACGTGATGTGCACAAAAGGTCTTTGCATTGACGGAGGTAATGAAAAGTGTTTATACCAAGGAATATGTTTGGTTTAAAAATCAATAACAACATAAAGGAGTGAGTAGTATAGTGCACCATAGCCATTTCCTGCTGCAGAACTGCTGCAAATGAATAAACTGTGTTGCTCTTTGCCTGGATAAAGGGGTGACCCAAACGAAACTAACACTTTTTATTTCCATTTGTATCTTTTCTACCGTCAGCAAATTTATATCTTATGCAAGAATACCAACCCGTTGGAACATTGGCAGAACTGCTACAAACAATCGAGAAAAAAGATTCCATTTCGCTCGAACCAAACGTTCTTGATTTGTGCCTGCAAGTTGTGAAAGGAATGGAATTCATTGTCACACACGGGGTAACCTATGTTATTCTAAATTACTGTAAAATTTCGATATCATCATTAATTTTAAAGTGTGGGTGAGGAATGTGAACTGACACCAGGAAGTTGACACCAAAGATACGAAAAGACGGCATGTTTATGAACATGTATTGTTTGATTTCATGAGATTCTTTACCGTCTGATCATATCAAAGACACAATCGACACAAAAACCGAAGAAGGGATCAACTTTTGTTTACTTTAAGGTCGTGTGACTTGAAAATACACATTAGAGCGTTGGGTACATTATGTATTGTAAAAGATGACAATAGCGAAAACTTCCATCCAAATCCTTGAACGATTGACAAGGTTACAGGCAAATTAATGTCTCATAGCTGTGTAATAAATAAACATTGACTTGAGTAAATATACAAATTTGTGCCTTTAAGAGATTGACTCCCATGACAAGTCTTATGTTAATCCTTTCTTTATGTAATCTTTGTTTAACGATTATTTGAAAATCTCACATGTCGACGGGATCTTATTTTACAAGCAAGTATTTTTTTTTTCAATATCACTTACCAATTTGAGACTCAGTAATTAAGTAAATATATGCAAAATATATGCCGTTAACAAAAGTAAAAACTAACACTGTACAACGCTCCGCGTCGTCTTTTGTGCATTTTTTTTAAACTTTTAGAAAATAAATCTCAAAAACGGTACCGTAATAGATGTGAACAAAATTCTAATGGGTTTTCACTCAGGATTTTACCTGGCAACTTTTTCACGAAGGGAGATCGGTTCCAGAAGCATATTTTGTTTACAATACAATTTGTAAAGAGTTAACGTCATTTAATGTCATGAATGTGGTGGTAAATTTAACACTTGATATCCAATCTACTAACATTTAATTGTTATTTATTATTATTTTAATCAGTCATGCTTTGTAAGTGGAGTTTGTTTCGTGGTCTCTCATTTACAAACTTTGAACTTCTTGCATGCTTGCTTTCCCAGTTCTTGCATCCGGGACTCTGCGTGGAAAAGATTCTAACAGCAGAAAACACACGCTGTAAGCTTTACGATTTTTGTCTTAAGGATGATGCATCGAGGAAATTAATCGCTATTAAGAGCAAGGTCAGTTTTCATAACACCAGAACTATTTGAAAAAATGTAAATGTTCATTACTTTGCTAAATAATGAAGATATATGACTTTGAATAACGGACAAGGTCAAAACTACATCTTTTCATGTTAATGCTACTGAACTAAAATTTTTGGCAGCCCCGGAGGGCAATGATCGTAGTTTGTTCTTTATCAGAGAATAGCTATCATACTTACTTAGATGTTAAACCCTGTACTTCAATAAGAGAGTTAAATGAAATGACAGGATGAAAGGAATTTCTTCCTTGAGTCACATACAAAGACGTAAGCGTGGTGATTTCATAATATTCATTGCCCAATGAAGACTCTGAGGTAACCCTGGACACTATTGTCTTACACGATATGGATTTTTTGCAGCCAGCTTTTCCCGAGTTGCCACCTGAAGCACAAGCCCGAAATGAGTACTCTTGGGAGAGCGACTCATGGTCAGTCGCTGTGTGTGTATGGGAAATGCTAACGTACGGTAAGTTAAAAGTTTGAATTTATACAATCAAAGAAATATTAAAGAAAGTAACATTTAAGCGTCAGCGTGTCAGTTGTTATGCTGGGTGCAATGAACTGTTTTGTTTAACACAGAAAGGGTCGTCTAACTCTGAATGAGTGTCGACAAATGATGGTTCAAGTTGTATATGTATGTGTTTGATGCTATTTGGAATAATGCAAATGCTTAGGTAGCCAGAGACTTCCTCGTTACTAACTATTCTCTTTTTAATTAACTAGTAACTCTCAGCTAATTCTCTTTCACTTAAGGTACAAATCATCTCATCGAAAAATCAATGGCAATGGAAACCACAGAATATCCTCCATACTTGTGAGTACAAGTTGTCATTAAGATGATGAATAACATAAATTAATTCACATAAACTACGAAAGTGAAAAAGTTTTCATGAAAGCATTAGTCGAAGTTCCGTGTCAGGCAGACGGCCATTGTTGTTATTGTCTTTTTTCTTCGAAACCACCATAAGCAAATATGAACAAAAATGCATAGTTGGATTTCCACCAGTGTGAAAGCCATTGCACAGCATTTGATTTACGTAATGGCTAATGAACTTTAGCAAGATGGTTTGTGTTACTCTTTACTTTGCTCGTCGTACAGCAATATTTTTTGACCACAATATACTCCCTTAGGAGAAACAGTTCTTTCTATTTTAGAACTTGTTATATGGTCACGATATCAAACTATCATTTTTCTTCCCACGTTCCCTATCTGTCAGATTTGCTTCTTTTACGTATAGAAACATATCAGGTTAAGTTATTGGAACAAATAAAAATACAATAAACCAAATCAAACACTCTTTGTAGTTTTCTTTTATTGATTGACAATAGCCTAGAGTGCTTGATGAAGTCTAAATCGTTAGAACTGTGGGATCGTCCTCCTTTGAGAGATATTCGCAAAGGTCTGTGCTCATGGATGACTGAACTTAATATGGTAAGTCTCACATTACTGAACAACAGTCTGCATGACTTTAAACGGAGTCATCGTAACCACACTTACATCTGCATTGTTCTAACTGACAAGACTGTATATACAATATTTAACGGCAGAGACAATACAATTTTACATACTGAAATTAAAGTCGGCACATTTATTTCACAGCTATTCAATTGTTTTTTATTTACACAATTGCTGACTGAATGGCAATTAATTAACGTAAATAAAATAATTGCATTTTTGTTCTCTTAACTATTGCTTGCGGGACACTGCATGCTGTTATAGTTAAGTGTTTGATCATGTCACGTTCCTATCTGACACAGGAAGTTGGTGAGAATGAAGTTACAAAAAGCTCGTCACGTGAGAATTTAGCAGAGAATGGTTATACACCAATGGCTGGGAATGTGAGCTTCGGAGATCAACAATGACGAACTTTGAAATGTTTTAACGCGCCAATTGTCACGTGTCTCTTAGTTTGACATTCTTTTTCATTTTTGTTTTAAATATATCTATTAATAGGACCCGTTCTATGTTGCAACAAAATTTCTAATTTTATTGTTATTGTTTTCAAATTTAGGACAGTCTAAATGTGTCTTTGTATTTGGAGATATTTTTACAGTCAAATCAGTATTATGTACATAATTTGTTGTAGAACAATGGTTTGAATTAGAATGCTACATACCCAAGGGTGGGATTGAGTCTACTGATAATGCGACTGCATTCATTTAATTTTATACTTACGAATCATAAGATAAAGCTCGAGGTGCTGTGATTGAGGGTTTCTAATTTCTATTGATGTGTTTACGTGCATCAGGATCACCCGAAAAATTACAATTAATTAGGTAATTCAAAAGAAATGAACAGAAAAAATTAATTTTAGGGAAAACCACCAAAAGATTTCTCTTTGAGATACCTTAGTTTAGAGCTTGCCTTTGCAACTGGAGAATAATTGACGGCACCTCTTATCATTATTGATGCCACCTCATATCATAACTGATGGAACCTCATATCATAACATGATAACGTTTGGCAGTTAATGTAGCGGAAAAACCTGCTAACAGTTGATTCTCGTGCCCTATCACACCAATAATAAGTAAAACCTACTTCATGCTATCCCATTAAAACGTCGTATGTGCACTTTGTGAATGTACTAAGGTTAATTGTTTGGTAACATGTCTACGGCGTAATTGATCGATCAGAATTATCGAAATTTTACTACGGATGTGTGACCTTTTACTGTCATATATTTCAGCAGAAGCGAAGATCTAAAGGGGGAGGGGAGGACTTATCTTTTCAAAATTTGACCTAAGGCGATGGCCTGTCCACTCTGCGCTGATACGTGTGTTCTAGGAAATAGGCTTGCATTTTATCTTTCAATCTGATATGATTAAAATGTGTTCATTAAAGTATGTCTGTAATAAAATGCTTCCCAGGCTATCATACCTGCCAGAACCAGAGCGTATTGCTTTGCACGAATCACCCTGTTTCGTTTCTTGTTTATTAGATCCTATCAATAAATTTCCAAGTGATGGTTTTAAATAATGTATGTTGAAATTCTATCACGCCCAAGACTAAAGACCTTGCAGCGCTACATGATCAATTAATTTCCCACAAATGTATAGCCTAATCTCAGTGAACAAAACATTTCTATGAGGTCTAAAATCACATACTGTGAGACTAGTCGGCTTTTAAAAGGTCGGGATCTAGCTTAAGTTGTTTGTAATCATATTTATGACTTTTGCAGTACCGTATTTTCAAGGCATTAAACTGATATTATTAAGTTATTAACTAATAATTTTATAATCTCATACTTTTAGATCTTTTAATCGGCTCCGAATTCAAACTCAGATTGTCTGGGGTCCTTGGTTGAACAGGAATTTTGAAGTGTTACAGTATATACGTTCTTTTGTCTGTTTGTACAATTTCAAGTTAGTCTGAGTAGCCTATTGATGGGTTTATTTAGGCAGATCTGTCACGTTTTCTATCAAATCACAGTTTCAAAAGATATCTACATTTACACGTGTAGGACTTACATTTAACATGTTGAAACTCAAGCGAATATGGATGGAACACTAGACAATATGAATGGATGGTGTATTGTGGTATACTAGTTCGAGTAATTCCATTGATATATGACTTTTAGCGTCTTTCGGTTTCACTTGCTTTATCTTTTAGTGTCATTAACAGTAAATCGTTATCATCAGATATTACATAAATGTATAAGTGCCGATTCAGAAGTTTATTTTTTTGTCCAATAAAACTTCGATGAGTGACTGAAAATAATTAACAAACTCTCTCTTGATAAGTTTCGGAGAGTCCTCCTCTCTTTTGTCTTTAGGTACTTTTAATTGACAGTCGGTCAAATGCAATTCATTCCATATTCAAAGTGGAAGTTAAACGACACGATACAATGTCACCGCACTATAAAGGAAAGTATTTCTTGGGTGCAAAACCCACAGTGGTCAGTTGATAAGTAGTATTGACAAAAACTAGTATTGAAGATGACAAAGAAACGGCGAATCAAATTGTTAACCTTTTAACCTTTACAACACTCCACCGTTCTTCAGTGAGATATCAACGAGAGACAGGAAATACGGCGTTTACAATGTACCTACATGCTATGCAGAGAAAGTAGCTTTCGTGCTTTCATTATTATTTAATCCATTCATATGCAAATGCACCAAAATGACATACAGAAAAGGACGTTTCGTGCATTAATCATTATTAATCAATTCATACGCATTAATATCCATTTCTAAAAGCTTCATCTAGTCAAGCAACTCTGCATAAGTTTAGATAAAAAAGATGTATTATTTGAATTTGCTCTAGTATGAGCATGTTGAGTGACATATTATTGATCTATCTGTCTATCTGTTCTTCTTCTAGGTATGAAAAGAAGATCATGTCATGTCTTATTTTGAATAAGCTATCATGTCCTGTCTTATCATAATTTGTCTTGGTATGTCTATCATTCAGATGATTTTTTTTTTCTGAAGAAGAACTTGAGTACAGGATTCAAGTAACATAGACACGTTGTACCTTAATACTACATTGCATTAAGCAGTTCATGGTAATTAACCTTAGTACTTCATCGTAATTACTAATTAGGATCAATCAGTTATTGATCATAATTTAATCACGGTATGTGAACATCATTCATATCAATAAGTATTTTCTGGAAGTTTATTGTGATGGTCCTTAACTTTTGATAGTAGCATGAACGAATATGGTTTATCGATTATGTGACAAAGATATGTTGCCATTCACTGAAAAAGTAAAGTCAGCCCTTACAGTGACAGGCAGACTGTGTATGATAGAGTAGCAAACGCAGCACCGACCAGGCTCTTGTCCAGTGGAATTTCCCCAAGTCACAAACTTTGCCCCACGTTGTTCCCCCCCCCCACACTCAGCTTAAGTGGCCTAGCAAATGCATATGTCGAAGCTTTGTCCATGGACCCTATGGGGGGGGGGGAGCCCAACGCAGAATCTATGAACTAATTTTGAGTCAATCACTATTAGGATAAGAGCAAATGAAAGCAATTCAACTATAGTCATGTTTATAGAAAAGAACATATAGTCTTTTATTCCTACTGAAAAGTGTACTATACAATCCTCATTGATACATTTCAGTGGCAATAATTTTGGTAATCATTCATAGTCAAGAAGAAAATTAAGCAACATAGGCCTATATTCGCTTTGAAAGTGATTGATAAGGCTAAAAATCAATTTGAAGTACTGTTTGGTGGTCATTTTTAGATTGAAATCGAATCTGGTCTTCATGCTGTGCTGGCGTTTAGAACCCGGTGATCGCCCCATGATACTGATCGACCCATCATTACTCTTACCCTAGTAACTCATACCGAATTACTCCTTGCTACAAACAGTAAGGAAACGTTATCTGGCCTTGCAGACTCCTTGAATAGGCCTGCACTGCACCTGTTCCACAATTGCGGGTTCATCCGACACACCTACTAAGTCCTTGGGATGAATAATAGGCCTAGTTAATCTAATTTGAAGTAAATACATACATTCGAACCGAAGCGAAAAGTTTTAACTCAGCAAACTCTTCGGGTGAAAGAGGTCATTCACAATTTCTGGTGTATGTAGGCAGGCCCGTATTTAGCTTTTTCAGTGGGGGGCCGGGGGGGGGGGGTCGATTTTACCACAAGTGGAACATTTTACCCGACAATTATGACCAACAATTTAAAACTCATTATATATGTTACTAAGGTAGGCGTACTACCATAGGCTGAGCGGAACTGCCGATCTTAATTGTGGGAGGGAATCCTCTGACCCCCCCCCCCCCCCCCCGGATACAGGTCTCAAGCTACAAGACCTACTCCATCCGTTCGGAATAAACGTCGGGGCTCTAAATGTGTCAAGTCTTCATTTAACTGAAAAGGACGACCCCCAAAAAGAAAAGACATAGATAATGACTTTACGTTATTTGTAGATTGTGTGTCAAGAAATGTACATTTACTTAAGATTTTTACTTCGGACTTTTAATAAATTCTATGGGAGACCAACTCGCATTGTTGTCCTAAGTTTCCAAGTTCCGCGTTCCGTGACTCGACTGTGGACCATCATAACTACTTTACAGGTACGGTGGTGACCGGTGACAGTACAGTATACTGCCTAGCAGGGTGCAGTGCGGGATCGACAAGGCAACATACTATAGGCTAACATTTACGAACAGGGGCCTTTCTTAGTGCTCACTCACGCAGTCAACTTGAAACTAAGGCACAGGCGGTGCGTCTCGAATATTCTTTAGTTTTTGCTCGAATCATTAGGCAAAATGGGCAGAGCAAGTCCATTTTGACTGATTCTAACGTTAGGCTACCTATAGTGCGAATATTGCCGATTGTACCGTAGCCTAGGCTGAGGTATACATGCACGTACAGGCTGTAAGTTAGGCCTACTTACTACTTACTTGTCCCCCGCTTAATATTCTATGTCCTAATTATTATAGGGCATAGCTTTGGGCTAGTACTATGTGGGGACGCCTGTGCTTGCTGCAGCACCGTGTTTTAATAGGATTATATGGTTGAGATTGTTCACACGAGCAAAACGGGGATAACTTCCATTATTGGCACAGATCTAGTGTAAGTGTAAGTCATACTCATAACCCTGAACATACACCTTCATGCCAAAAGTTTTTATAGTGTACGACCAAATTTGTTCAGGCGAATAGTGGTACACAGTGGTGTAGGCTAGGCCTACAGTAGGACTAGGAGCCTTTAGTCCAGGCCTAACACTAACAACAGTTGGTACACTTTCATGAGATTCACTTTCAAATGTGGTTGGAGAATTAACTCGGTGGGTAGAGTTGCTGTCTTGCTATTTTTGGATTCCCAGATCAAATGTCGGGGGAATGCAGTTGAAAAATTGTGGTGATTCAAATTTGGCTTGTTCAGCAAAGCCACTGCTATTTACAGTGGTTTTGAGGGGTTTATTTGGGTTCTTCTAGTCCAATTTAGGTAGAGAGTGTTTCAGATTGCTCTGTTCAGCTAATGGCGGCTGAACTGGGCAGGTTCACCTGTAGGAAAGTGGCTTAAAGACAGGAGGGTATACACTCTTGTCTGTCGGATGAGAACATTAAATGGCTATCCTGGGAGCATGTTTGGGTTTGCATTAGCGATTGTTTGGTTTCACCCCTGCCTCGTTATCAGATCTACTTGTTATACTCTGGACACTTATCCAAAAGAGAGTAGGCGAATCTCCCCCATGCAATGCCCATCCATGATGAACATAGAATACTGTAGGCCTAGGGTCCTTGATGAGCCCATGGATATGAGCATCCTGCTGCTGAATTTGAAATTAAAATGATTCCTGAGGGCATTCTGAATTTGGTAAAATTACCTGTTCTGTACAGCCTGAGGTTAGGGACCCCTAAAAAAGGCCAGCTCAATGGGGCCTTCTTACGAATTTCTGTGAAGGCATGCATGATAAAACTGTCCCTCCTCGTCTGTTACGTGTTCATTCTCTGCTTGATTGTAGTTTGTTAACCCCACAGAGAAAATAAGCCTTTGATGATGTAGAAATTTGTAGAAGAACTGACGCTGAATGGCTGTGATTGTCCGTTTGACAATGAATGTATGTTCTGCTCAAATGAGTGCCAGTTGTGCATGCATGAATGATTGTCCATGCTGCGTTAAATGTCTGTTGTTAAATTTAACGGCTCAAGCAAGACATGCTGTTATGATATTTGGACCAAGTTGCGAATGAGTACATTGTACCTACAGTATAGCTGTGTCCGTAAAGTGTTCTTAATGTATGCCTCTCAAAGTAGAGAAGAAAAATGTATTGAGACCATGTTTCCTGGTAACACTCTTACTTACATCAGATGAAGACTTGAGAGAAAGTGCCATAAATCTCAATTACTGGAAGGCAGAGTGACCTTTACTGACCAGTGGGAAAAGTCAACAAATTAACTGAATCAAAGAAAATAAGTATCCTAGTAATAGAAGGAAATGTGTCAGGTGCAAATGATAAAAGAAGTTTTCAAACTGGTGAATACTCCTTTGAATAAAAATGATTGTGTTTGCCATTTTTCTGATTAAACATTGCATATTGGTAATCAATTTTCAAAATTCTTTTTGTGAGGTGTCTTCATCTGTAATCCCACTAGAATAAACACTCATACACCATCTCTTTAGATGTTAATGCAATCTGTTTTGTTTTGTTTCTGCTGATCAAGAACTTACTCAGAATAGAGGGCAGTATTTCACTTTCGCTTACATCTCACACTTTTCATGTAAAGAAATTAGGGAAGGTTTTCATGATTCATGATTTGTCTATA
Source organism: Stichopus chloronotus (assembly GCA_021234535.1). Classification (NCBI taxonomy): domain Eukaryota; kingdom Metazoa; phylum Echinodermata; class Holothuroidea; order Aspidochirotida; family Stichopodidae; genus Stichopus; species Stichopus chloronotus. The sequence continues at coordinate 3,851,466 of CM037842.1, forward strand.
CAGCTAGCATGCTGCTAACATGCACTAGAAACAGAAGATAGAAATAATGACAGTGAAGGTTTAAACAAGAGTTTCATTTCCTTTTTCTGATTTTTTTTTACAATAGATTATATCACCAAGGTTATCAAGAGCTGTGGTAAATAAATCCTGCATAATGGATCCAATTCTAAGTTGGTTGTTGAAAGACACTATTGTTGTTTTTTTTTTTCTACCCATTTTTTTCACACAGCATTAATTTATCACTGAAGCAATTCCATTTCCAAAATTGCTTGGTGGTGCTTTGATTTTCATGTAACCAAGAAATCAGACCTCTTGATTGTATTAATGTTTTTCAGAGCTACAGGTACCAGTGTCCAATGTTTTATTTGGCCCAAAGTGATGGAGAAAGTTGTTGCCATGCAGCTTAATTTCCATATCCAGGCTAGTAATCTAAGTGAAGTGTACCAGTCAGCATAGGAATCAAATTTACTGAAATGGCATTAGTACTGCACTACAGCATTCGATACTGTTGATCATTACTGCATGTCAAGTCTAATGTGAGAATGTTGTTGATAAGGGGAAGGTATTCTTAATGGCTCCTCTTGATCTGTCAAACAGCATTCAATACTGCAGGTTGATCATTGCTGCAGGTCAAGTCTAACGTTTCGAATGAATGCTGTTGACAAGGGGAAGGTATTCTTGATGGTCCTTCTTGATCTGCCAAGTAGCTTTCGACACTCTTGATCATTACTTGTTATACTCAAGTGTCTTTGTGACAATTTTGGTGTAACTGGAGCAGTTCCTTAATGCTTTGACAGTTATTCTGAAATGCAGCAACACTCTGATAATACAGTCTGTATGTGACTGGTAAAATACTGTGCTTCAGTGCAAAGATCGCGGACAATTTAAATGGAGTCAGCAGGATAAATAGTTTTGGAGGAGTACGTTCTGCAATTGAGTCTCCACTTTTGTGTTTGTAACCTGCATTTGACTGCTTTGTTTGCAGAAATCTTACACTCTGGACTTGCTTCAAGTCACGTGGGGCACAGGAAGAAGCATTCCACATTGTTTTTTGATTCTGAGGTATTTTATATTTGTTAACTTACCAATTTCACATTTGACACTAGAAGTGGTGGTCATGTATCATTTACATCCTCTTCACAGTGCCATGTGTTGTCTCTCAAGCTGGACATCCCGCACCATATTCCAATTAAAGCAAGATCTCTCAACGAGGATAACTCATTGGACATTCATCAACAATTGAAATCCTTCTCCTGTACATTTTATTACTTGTTCAGGAGGGACTGATTGTATCTTTCATCAGTGCCTATTTTGTGGTTAGTTGATTGGTACATCTAGAGGCAAGTGCTGTATTCATTTTGTTTGAATTAATTTGCAGTACAGCCCATATTTACAATCTACATGTACTGCTACTTTTCTCCATCCATGTATCGATGGTTTTTCTGTGATCGTAGAGTCTCTTGTTCTGGTTCCAGTCAAAACCTGCTTGCTGTGCATATACTGTACATGCTATTAAATTAAATGACAGTAGACTTTCAATGAAGTGATTATAGTCACAGTTGAATGTGCATAATAAGAACTGTGCTGTGCTCTGTTGTGCTGTGCTGTACTGTGAGTTTTATTCACCAATGAACTCAAACCATATGCCTACTGTATATTCTAAATCACGAATGATTAGGCCTCAATCACATCACTGTGCATTAATGGTCCAAAAGTTAAAAAATCTGTGAAGTGAAAATTTGCAATAGTTGCAGTCATCGCATGTACTTCATCAAAGCTTTCACAGCTCCTGACCGTATTCTATACATGAATTGATTTATCCATGGTACATGACACACCTATTATTACAGTCATATGTTCAGTGTACTTGTAATTCATGAATTTCATCTTACATATCCATTTGGATCTGGTTTGATTGTTGTACCACAGATTTTAAGTTTGAAACTTATGAATTATTTAAACTTAAAAAGACCAAGTCTCTCTACATGTGGGTTGTTAGAGCTCATCTTAAAGAGAGAAAAAGGGATATCACATGCTCTCTGTTACATATGCTCAGTTTAATAAATAGAGCAGAAAATATTCTTTTACTTTATTCATCCTCCTCCATTTATGCGATCATTCTCAGCTCCACCTCGTTATCTCTGATGGCCGAGTGGCTCATCCCTCATTTCAAATGCGTGGTGTTGCACACATATGTACTAACTTGTATTTGTAAAAGCATACTTTACCTTATTACATCAAAAGTTCTCATTCGTCCTCCATTTCTTTTGTCATTCTTAGATCCAGTCCATAATCCTCGCGACTGTCTCTGCTTGAGCAACCATTAATGCTTGATCTTACACCTGATAGTTCTATGATGCTAAGTTTAATAACAGGAAAATAAATATTCTTTCACTGATTTGGCCTCTCCTGTTTTCCAGGGCAGGGAGAAATGGTACATAGGTGAATTTTTCCAGAATTTGAAGGGGCACCAAGCCAGCTGAAGATGTCTGACCTGGATTTCCAAAGAGTGTCCATCAGCGGAGGATTGACTGCTGGGGTGAGTACAGGTATTTCATTTTACACTCTGGTGACAATATTCAGCCATCTATTATTTCAAATAAATGGCCTTGGTGATTGATTGGGAAAAGGCCTTGTGACTAGTTTTTCTTCACCAACGAATGTACTGCACCGACTTGAAACCACGTAGAGAATCCACCTATAATAAGTACGCATTTAGGATTGTGATCGTGTGACCAGATTAACTTACAGTTCAGGACACAATTACATCAAGCTAGAGAGGTTCTCGTCTCTGTGTATGCTAGCAGGTATAGATGTTGCACTACAGTTAATATGCTTTACCCAGCCAGTAGTCTGTCAGTAGGAATCTTACCATCCTTTTTTTACCATTTTCTGGTCAAAGAAAAGTAATAAACAACTGAGAAAGACTTTCACTTAGCTAGTGAACCATCCTAGTTCCCTACTTTGCATTTCATGAAGTAACGGACTTGACGGTCATTTTATAAAACTTAAGTGTTTTACAACTTATTTACAGTATCAATGAGAGGAATTCATGCTGCATGTAATGATTTTGCAAGAAATTTGTCACAGAATATTTGCAAGCATTTGTATCCTATACTGTATGTAGCTGAAAACAGAAATTTACCTGGCATTGCATCTCATTTGCTACACATATTGATAATATTATGTTGCAGCTTTTTACGTACAATATAATGGTTTTCTCTGATTTTCAAGTTGTGATGAAATACCAAAGAAACCTGAAAACTGCTACAGTATGCCAATTTTGAACACTCACTTTAATATTCTCTGACAACGTATGAATTATGAGTACAGTAATTGAATTCTTAGTTTCAAATTGGTTCAACAAGCATTTATTGAGTGAGTCCCTCAAGAATGCTCAGAGCCTCACATGTATAGTCAAAGAGCTGCCCAATTAGCCCTGAGTTAATCCCAGTTTGTACCAGAGAGGTGAGAAGGTACTGTATGCAGTAAACGGCACAATACTGGTTCAACCTGATACTACTGGTACAGTAGGTATTGAGAGACAGGTTTTATTTCATTTTACCTCAGTAGAGATTACTTACTAAATTGTATCGAAGCTTTGTGACTATTTAATCACTCCCCCCCCCAAAAAAAAAAAATGGTAATAGCTACAGTGAGCTTATGGAAGAATCTTAAAGTTGGCCTGTGTTTACATTGACATTGTGTTGATGTTAAGAAATCCATTTTCAACATTATAGTATTTCCATTAGCAGTACAAAAAAATGATAATGTAGAAATTTGTGATTGTCTTAGTCCCCAAAGGTTTAATGGTATTCTTGTCATCAAAGTTGTCTAAAGGTCAACAACGTTTATTTCAAAGTTGACACCCAGACAATCAAAATAATTAGCAAATTTAAGAATCAAAGAAAGTTTGTGTAATATCTGTACAAAAATCTGGTAATGACTCTGCATTTTAGTGTAGATAGTGGAAGTGAAGTGTTATAACAACCCAGGAAATTAAATTCAGTAGTTGAACTTATTATTTTAAGTTTTGATTGGACAGCCCAGATATTGCGTATTACTTGTTTCTTGTATAACCAGATGAAACTGATTTTAGTTGACACTGTGCAGTACATATCTAGGAATACTTCTTCATTTACTTCTTTGCTTCATATATTTATTTATTTACTGTATGTGTCTCTTTTTTTGACAGATGACTGAAGATAATCTCAGCAGTGTCTCTTCATCCCTGGTCCAGGCCCTTTTGATCTGTGAGAAGTTCTGCAAGTTGGCGATGTACTCCTTCCCTCCGACTACGTCGAAGTTCCTACGCCAGGTGGATGGAAAACCTCAGGAAGCCACTAATAGAAAGTCCAGTATTACGGAGGATGCTTTGAGTAAGTTTAGGATCATGTGAGCCCTACCAATGACAAGGGAGTTTTTAAGAAATGTCTTTAAATGAATTCTGGACTATCAATTGTATTTTGAACAAGCACTGAGATTGCTGTCTGAAGTCACTTGCCTAGACTCCACAGGTGCTCTGACTTTCACTCTTGCATCACCCCTCAAGGAACCGCTGCCCGGGGCCTCGTGCCCCCTGGCCATGCCACCACTGGTGCTGATGTGTGAAGATCAGTCAGAACTTCATTTAGGAACATAAGTCACTCATTTAATTGTCCATTCAGAGGAATTCACCAGTACTCCAGTGCTTGCTATGTTGCTATTGTGCATTCTCTGATCAGTAAACTTTATCTGTGTTTGAAAGTTACTGTCCTTTAGTTCAAAGAAGAGGGAAAATGTCACCAGATCATAACCTACTGTATAGTGTTTATACCGCCAGAAATCTGTGACACGGAAGGCTTTGCACACTCACAGTAGTTTCAAGCACTTGCCATGTAACTGTTGAATCTTGCAGTATTTAATGATGGGATATAATGTGCATGTACACAAAGGCTGAAGTAGACTGCAGCATGTAGTGCTTGTGATGCTCATCAGTTATCACAGCACGTATCATGGCAGGGAAGGCTTGCATGCACTTTGTTGTAAAGTGAAAACCGAGCATGCAAACCACAAGTCTAGCCGGGAGCTTGTTGTCATGACGATTTCAACCCTGATACTACTTTTTCGTTATACCTCTGGGTTTACCATGCCTTTGCCTTTTCACAATGAACAAGAAAGAATGAAATGAACAAAAGTGATCGCTGATATAGACAGATCACGTTGATAAGTTACCATGAGATAAGACACCTGGAAATTATGTCACTACTGGAAATCTGGGTTAGGTGGATGTTGTGGTTGCTTTTGCTATCATCTGTGTTTGCTGCATTGAATGCTGGATTTGTGTCTTTGCCTGCATGTCTGCAGCAAACTGAAAACAGCATCAGTGAACTCGTCTGAATGTTTGTAATGTGAGGAGATTACAGCGTCCTGAATGACACGTGTGTGATTGGTATTTGTAGGTGAAGTGGTAGCCAGTCCTGCAGGGATTAAAAAGGAATTTACTGTTACAAGCTTCGTCCATAACAAATTACGACAGGAAGGAATACATCCAATCCCATCGCTTGAACTATTACCACAAGCTACTGCTCATAGTTCCATCATTATTAGAGAGGTAACATTTTAACTAGGGTGTATTCTGTTTATGCTACCTGTAGAAAATCTCCCTAAGTGATAAAAGATAGCCCTTCCTTCTAGCTTGCATCATAACAGGTATACATACCCTCACAGAATCTCAGTGTTCATTGTCTCAGGGTATGTAATGGTAGGTGATTTATTCCTCATGGTTTTGTTATATATCTCTCTTCATGAAGCTTTAACACTTAACCATAGGGTGATATGATGGCCATCTACTCAGACAAGGGATTCTTTGTCCAATAGATGACCTGATGAACACATGAATGAAAATAATTTCAAAAAACTTACTCTAGAATCAATGCATTCTCATCTTACAGGCAACATTATTCCATCCTTGTGTATCGATAGGTCATCCCGTCGATGCTCCTAGCAACAGAGATAATCCCTTCGAGACAGAATGGCAGGAACCCGTGGACTGCATCTTCAAGATGGAGGGAGGTCTCATCAAAGTCTACGACAGCGAAGAGAACGTCGAGAAAGGACAACCGGTGGAACTCTCGTATCCGGACAGAGACACTTTCTTAGCAGACCATAAACTGATTCATTCCATGATAACGAATGAAAGGATGTAAGATTTATGTTCTGTTTGATTCATTGCTTTGACATTTGAAGGTCGGTGTGTAGCCTTAACTTAAGTAAAGACTTATTCTTACACTCCCTGCACATGCTAGAAAGAAGGACGGTGATACGTTCTTTGTGGCAAATTCCATGGTCATGGTTAAACTAAAAAATTACTACATTGTCTAAGATGCTCATTCACCTTTAGAATTTTTTGCCCTTGTAATCTTGGGGAGTGGTGGGAGTTGATGTACAAGTAGTTTGGAATAAGGAAATAGTGGTGATTTTGATTCGAAAACTTGTTGGTATTGGACAAATTTATCGAGACAACAGTTTTGATGGTGTTGTAAAGGAATGTATCTATGACAAATATGTGGTGTGATTATGCAGGAAAAAATGGTAGGTAAGACTCAATAAGTTGTAGTGTGAGATTAGCTAGCACACTATGGCTATATCTTAAAACGAACTGCCCAGCAGCTGGCAGACTTTCCCACTGTCTGCAATCTTTCCTAAGTCTCTTATTGTGAGGGATGTGCACTGCTGAAGACAATGTATATTTCCCTGTTTGTAATTTACCCTTGCACCCCACTGTTTCTGCTTCGTGGCCAATAGACAAAGATAGAATGAACTCAGAACCAACTGTATACTTTAGTCCAGTGATATGATTAGATTGATGTTATGAAGGGGAGTTTTAGGCATGAGGACATATTCATGAAGGAGAAAGGAACATAGTTTATTTAGTCCTATTTTGTATTTGTGCTGCCTTTGATCACGATTCACAGCCACTGTATTGCTTTTCTTAAATGGGAGTTTTTGCTTCTATTTCACACAGCCATATAAAAACTGATTCTCCTTGAGAATTTTTTTATTTTCACTCATCCATAGAAAATCCTTCGCGAGCCACCGTTTGACTTGCCTCCAGTCCAAGTTCACCCTTCACAAGATGTTAAACAAAGTTCAAGAACAGGAAGAGCAGAAATCAGTCCCACACAGAGACTTCTACAATGTGCGGAAGGTATGGACTCCTTGGACATTCATGTAGTTTTGATCATTTTTGATGTGGCTTGTATAACGATGGTTACGAGTTGGTTTTGATCGTGTTTGAGTCAAGTTATCTACCAGTTGATGACTTGAACTGGGAAAGTCATCAACTGGCAGATGTTGATGACAGGACATGTAAGGTTAGTCTTCATCTAACCATCTAACCTGTGATCAAGCAATGATCTGATTCAATTTGATTCGCTCTGAAATGTTACTGTGAGGTTTATGTCGCTTAAGGATGTGATTGAATTTTTGTGCAACTATCATTATCGTTATTTTGGAATGCAATGTTGGAGCGTTTCTCATTTGGTTCTTCTGTTCACAGTGCAGCTAGGACAGTGATCCTGGTAGAAGTCGTCTGTGTTTGGCCCGAAGCAGGGGTACTTTGTCATTTGTATGTGGTACCGATTCATCCAAATATTTTTTTAAAGTTATCCCTACGATCAGCAGTTATAGCTCTATATGTTGCTAAGTGTATTCTTTTCTAGGCACCATGGGACATATGCAATCATGTTGCTTAATGTGCTGCTGAGTGTAATAATTTTAAAATGCAGTATGGATCATCTCTAACATAGCTCCTTAAATTGTCAGCCCTTTGCAATCACTTTGAATGTACTATTTACCAGTACCTGTGATGTAGTTCCATATATACTACTCAGTTTGGTATAAACTATATTTCTTCATCTCCTCCGCAGGTGGACACTCACATCCACGTTGCCTGTGGGATGACTCAGAAACATCTCCTGAAGTTCATCAAGAAGAATATGAAGACAGAAAGAGATGTTCAAGTTTACTTTGACAAGACAAAGAAGAAATCACTCACATTAGGAGAGGTACGGTATATAAGTCTTAATCTTAAGTTAGCATAAAAGGTTGTGACACATTACATGCAAAGTCACTGAAGATGCCAGGACAAGTTAAACATGCCACAAAATCACCCCTTCTGTAATTTTTCACTGCTTGAGTCTATTATTATGGGTCTTATGTACACATACTGAATTGTCAGCCGAGAGGACACTAGCATAACCTTCGTTCCTTGGTTTCCTGAAGGAAAGGTGTGAAGCTGACTGAGATAGAGGGTTAAGAGAAGTCGAGAAATAGTAAAGACTGGACTCCAACGTATACCGTCTGTGCTTTGTGTTTGCCAGTTTGGGGTTAGTCCTAGGTGGAGCTGGTAGCCTTCTTTTAGATAAACTGGCATGTACATATAATAATTTCAAGTGCAGCTGTTTGGAAGTTCTCAATCTTTCTTGACCACATTTCTTTCCTTCCTTAAACCACTGTTTGCTTTGGTGGCAGTGTTAAGATTTGAGACCACACCATCAAATGACTGGTGATCTTGGCAGGGTGTCCTGATTGGGGAAACTCTAACTTCTTTCTCACTTCCATATTTTATTAAATAAGTTCTGAGATGAGACGACAGTGGGCAGGCTATTTCTGTCTCTTTCATCTTAACAGGTCTTTGAAAGTTTGAATCTCACGGCATATGATTTGAACGTGGATGCTCTTGATGTTCATGCAGTAAGTGATATTTCAACAGTAACTGACTATGTTTTTCTTTATGAATATCTTTACTGTAGTCATATGTTTCTTTGAAGTAAGGTTTGCATTTTTCAGGAGTCACAATGCCGTGAAAACAATTCAGTCACAAAACCTCAACATGATTCTAGTTCTAGTCCAGATGATTATGTGTGGAACCAATCTCCTTCCCCATCTCAAACAAGGGCATAACAAAAATGGGGAGAAAAAATGTCATAGAAAACATTGAAATGGATTATTGTCTTTCCTCCGAAGTCAATAACTTCATTTTCACATTTCACAAATATGTAACACTTACATGTTGCCATAATCCATTTTTCACTTTATTCTGCAACAGGACAACAAGACGTTTCACAGGTTTGATAACTTCAACACAAAGTTTAATCCGGTGGGAGAGAGTAAACTGAGGGAGATATTCATCAAGACTGATAATTTCATCCAGGGCCGGTACTTTGCTGAAATAATTAAGGTGAGGTGATGTAAGAACACTCGTCAGTCTTCAAGTATGCCACTGCTCTGGAAGCTCTGATACACATTGTTATCTTGTATTGTACGTGTTGGCTTGTACAGTATGCTAGCAGTTTAGCATTGTGTGACATGTTATGATGGAGCTGTAATGGCATTATGTGGAATGGTGTGGTTCATGAAATGACGTTGAATGGTGTTGGATGGTATGATGTGGTATGCTGTAGGGTAGCATGGTATATTATGTTATGGTGTGATGTAGTTTGATTTTAATTGTATGGTATGGTATGGTGTGGTATGGTGTGGTGGGGTGTGGTGTGGTGTGGTATGGTATGAGAGGAGGAAGGATACTAGGTATTGGCATTCTGTAGTACATGACATGGTATACTGTGGAATTGTTTGGTCTGGCATGGTTTAATGTGGTATAGCATGGAGAGGAATTGAAGGGTGCGGTACGGTGTGCTATTAGTCTCTGTTGAATATGGTATAGCACAGCATGAAATTGTATGTTGTAGTGTGGTATGGTATTCGTATACTACAGTATATCATGGTTTTATACAACATGGTATAGGGTAGCATGGTTTGATATATTTTGGTATTGGTATTCTGTAGTTGGCTATATCTTGGCTATCTTGTGCATGACATGATATTGACTCGATTTTCCTCTCTGTTGTCTTAAGGAAGTTGCGTCTGACCTGGAGGAGAGCAAGTACCAGAACGCAGAGTATCGAATCTCCATCTACGGTCGCCTTAGAGACGAGTGGGACAAATTAGCCAAATGGGGATTACAAAACAAAGTGTATTCTGACAACATCAGGTGGCTGGTGCAAGTACCTAGGATTTATAACATCCATCATGCCAACCATTTCATTTCAAACTTTGGTGAACTCTTAGAGAACTTCTTTCTTCCCCTGTTTGAGGTCACCAGGGATCCCAAGTCCCACCCTGAGCTCCACCAGTTCCTGAAGTACGTGACCGGCCTTGATTCGGTGGATGATGAATCTAAACCAGAGGGACACCTCTTTACCAAGGACTCGCCGGAACCGTCCAGATGGAGTACCTCAGATAATCCACCATATTCCTACCACCTATTCTACATGTATGCAAACTTGGCCACCCTCAATGACTTCCGAAGGTAGGAAATGTTTTCTGACGAGTCAGCTTAGCGGCCACAAAAAGCAGATTTTTCACATAATTTTAAAAGTACCTTTAATAGCCTGAGTATGTGAAGATATTGAAAGAACTTGTTATGGCTTCTAGCAGCCTGTACAATGTTGACAAGAACATTACCAGTATCTACCTTTGGTCACAGGTTTTTATGAAATTTTGCATTTAAAGGTTGTGTGACATGCTTCTACAAAAGAGGACCCTTCATTCAGAAGCTGCCATGTAAAACTCTTGAGTGAGAATCTGTTAGAATTTTGTTTATGTTGTGTACCATTTTTGAGATATAACCTTTCAAAAGTTGAGGAAAATGAGAAATAGATGACATGGAGTGTAGCAGTGTCAGTATTTCTGTTGTTAAGCCTATATTTTGCCTCTTAATTACTAGATTACAGAGGTTTGCATCGGTAAGTGATATAGATATTTGTGAAGAAGAAAATATGTGCTTCCAACATAAAATCCCCGGGCATATAAAATTCTCAAATGTCCTTGAAATTAAGGTTACATAAGCAAAGGATTTACATAAGACATATCATAGGATTCCATCTCTTGATGTCACAAATTTGCATACTTAGCCAATGTTTATTTAGCTGTGGGACACTAGATTGCCTGTAATCTTTCACAAATTGAACTGCAAATTATTTTGACGGAATTTGGGGCTATTTTTAATATTTTCAATGCACCCAATACTCCAATATTTCCATTTCCACATCACACGATCATTAAACTTTACATTGCATCCTTCAATAACAAAAGACTGTTGAGATACAATTTCAGTGAAGTGTTATTGCTGTCATCTTGTGAAATTAAGTTGCATTTGAGGCCAGGTATTGCATTCAGATTTTAGTTTTTGGTATTGTAAATTGATCTCACCAATCATGGCTGTAGGGAACAACACAAGCGTATCAATAAGCCCTCTAAATGTCCATACTTTCCTTGCTAGTTGATCTCTGTCTTTTGTCATCTGCTGTTTCTGTGCCTTCAGTGTGGATTTATTGCAGGCAGTTACTAGTGGATGGTGGTTGTAATGCTTGGAAGGAGAAATCTTGGCTGATATTATGGAACATGCCAGATAATGTGTTCACAGTTGTTGTGGGAAATTTGTGAACTTGTGGATAATATGATATACTTATAGTATGTAACTACATGATATACTACTTCTGTAGAAGTAAGTACTGTACTTCTATGATATACTACCTAGTATAAGGTAGGATATACTTTTAATGAAGTGGTGATGATAACTTTTGAGAAACCCATTGAAGACATAGCCATAAACACTAAGAAGAGCACAGGATCAATATTATTGAACTGATATTTATAAGTTGATGACTTAGGGTACTTTACTTCACAAAAATAATGTCAAAATGAGAAAGGACAATGGGATTCTTTGCAAGAAGTAAATTTTAATGAGAGTGAATGGTTTTAATATGATAAAAGTTGCTTTCTTTTTGTTTGATGTTGATGCATTGTAAATGCCTTCATTCCTTTTAAGAGTTTAGCACAGGTCTGTTGTTTAATAATTGAATTGATTTGAAAGGAATTCAGGTCTGTTTCTAGTATGACTGCTCCTGATAGACTTAATATTTTGTTGTGAATAAATTCCAGTGATGACTGTATTAGACATGTATATTATGAAGAGCCTGTGCTTAATTCTTTGTCAGATGTGTCATATTCCATGAATGAATGAAGTTGTACATCAATCAATTCAATGAAAACACTATTGTTTGAGATATCCTTTGTGGAAAATTCATTCTTTGGCAAAAAGTAGGCAGGTGTTCACATGTGCAAAAGACCACACTACCCAGTGTATATATAGAAAAGGTATTTAACACATAATATGTGTGGATTTAGTCAGTACAAGATGCATGCAATTTACATAATGCAGCTTTGGGTATGAAATAAATTTTTTTAAGCCATCTTAAAAATGTGTAAACATTGTACTGTAATTAATAGCTATTATTCACTCATCATTTTTCAGAAAGCGTAGAATGAACACATTTTTTTATCGCCCTCATTCCGGAGAGGCTGGTGCGGTACATCACCTTGTTACGTCTTTCATCCTGGCTGAAAATATATGCCATGGTATTTTACTAAAGAGGGTGAGTGATAAATTAAAATCAGTAACTAAATGAGCTATGTCACCGAGCAAGAACAATATTTTCTATGCTGAGCTTTCATGTCCTACTTCAGGACCCTTTATTGTCAGTGGAAGCAGTATGAATATCATATATCGTCTTGTTTCTGTCAGATAAAGGATAACAACTGTTTGTGTAATAGTTTTAGTGCTTTGACACATAGTATACGGGAGAACAGTGCAGAGTAGTTAATAGCATAGGATATTGTCCCAACTGGCTATAGATCAGGAGCTGTTTGTGATTCTTAAATTTAGTGCTATGAAGCAAAAAATGGGTGGACAGTACCGAGTGATTTGTGGCGTAGGAAATTATCCCAAACTGACTTGAATTTAGTCATGTAGTCAACACATTAGGTCCAGATTGATGTGCAATTCTAGACTACCCAAATTCGAGATCTGAGAGTTAGATGAAATATAGGTCTGTACTTCACTGGGGCAAAGTATTTGAAGTATTCTGTTGTATCATCATTTTGTTGTTGCATTTTTGTGATCACTGGCTGAAAATAAATGAACAGAAGCTCATGCAGAGTTAGTGTTTATACACTGAGTGGATGTAAAATGCTTTGAAAGTGGAAGCTATCTGCATATTCCAGTGAGACTGCACTGCAGATTTCAAAGGGGGACCCAACCAGAGATCTCAAAAGATACCTTTAAAGTATGAAGTTTGTGTAAATGATCTTCTGAAATATTAGATTATTTATTGATGTGTGGCTGTGCATGTTTCTGAAACCTCTCAGTGCAGCACAAGGATATCATATCCAAGGTGTTACAAAAAACTGGGAGTCAGTGTCATAACATGTTACATCCTTCACAAAACAAATATGCTGAAGGTCTAAGAGAGTCCTATTGCTTCACAGCCCCGGTGCTTCAAAGAATAATTTCTTAGTCGTAGTTGTTCCTCTGTGAGATACTTGTGATCATATTTAGCAAGTATATTATGACATCTTCCATATCAGCAGAATCAGTGATATTAAGAACAGTTTATTGAATGTTAGACAGTCTACTCTTTCTCACATTTTCAGCTCTTGATAATGATCCTTACTCTGTGTATGTGTACTGCAGAATCTTCATTTCCGTCATCTACTATAACCCTTTACATTTGTGGTTTTCTTTCATTTCAGTCATCAGTCTTGCAGTATCTTTTTTACTTAGCCCAGATCGGCATCGCCATTTCTCCCGTCGCCAACAACTGCCTCTTCCTCAGTTATCCTCGTAATCCGTTCCCAGACCTTTTTGCGAGGGGTCTGCTCTTATCCCTGTCAACAGATGGTCCTCTTCAGTTCCACTTTACCAAGGTAATGCCAGTTCCATTTTAAATAGATTTAATAAAAGCATGATAATAAACAGCAGTGTTTAACAACCTCAAATTAGACTTTGCTCATCAAGAGTAAGATCCTGCCATGAAATCTCCTTGCTAGAGAGTATCAAATTAGAAGTAAACATGAACCAGCCAACTTGCAGAAAAACAATATTAGAACTTTGCAAAGAAACATCTTGTCATAAAAAAAAATTGTTGAGTCAGTATCTTTAAGTTTTCAGCTGCATCTGAACATAATACTTTATGGTTTTTGGTTACTATTGGAATGTATATCACTAAGTTTAATCTATCAAGTTATCAAATTGTCATGACGTGCTCTTTTATCTTGCATTGCCTATAATGCTACTAACAAATCCTTTCGCTAGTGTTTACATCTGGTACTGGGGATACCCTTCCAATGATACCATGACTCCAAAGTTTAATCAATGTACAATGTGTATGTGAAAAAATTCAGCATGTATCTGACCAAAACCAACTTTCATGCAGGTAAAATGCATGACGTTTAACGTTAAGTTCAAAGCAAAATGTTTTGTTTGACTTCTCAATAAACTCTAAGGTTAATGGAAACTATATTTTGGGGTATTGACTGCGGTATGAGTGCGGACTGTGGACACCGACTGACTGACTGACAGACTTACTGACCGACTGACTGACTGTGGACTGCTGGTACCCTTGTCCGAATTTTGGAGCTGGAGCATCATTTACACTGATTCTTCTTCAAAATCTTTCTGTCACACCTTCTCTTGAGGTTGCCAAAATTGTATGTATGTAATGAAGAACTTCAATATCCAGAAATGTATTTCCAGGGAACCCCTTTCTGTGAATGTTTTTCTTTTTCCACCTGTGTGATGTCACTGTTCAATTACTGTCCCCACTGTTTCTCTAATGTTCCTTTGAGGCAATATTGCAGTGACCCCCTTTGAGACCAAAGAAATGAACAATGTGCCAGTTTCCAACATAACACACTGCTATGTTTATTGACTCTTCAGTTCTGTCAGTAAAAGTTCGGGTACAGGCTTCTTCTGAAATTTCAAACAATTTCACAAGAAGATATTTCAGACTATTACATGCAAGGCAAAGAATCATTTCAAAGCTATGTTAGTATTGTCAACTTGTGAAACTGTTCAGTAGAGATACGCTTAAATTACCTTTTAGGAGCCTCTAATGGAAGAGTACAGCATTGCAGCACAAGTGTGGAAGCTGACCAAATCTGATATGTGCGCATTGGCTAGAAATAGTGTCATCATGAGTGGCTATGAAGAGGAAGTAAGTTTATTTCAACCATGATCAAGCATCTCATTTGTTTTCAGTTCTGTTGCACTGTATGTACTTCATCTTCAATCAGGTATTACTAAGATCCTCTCACATTGTCTGAAACTGCAGAAGTGATATTACTATTGGTACACGTGGAGAAGGTTTACTGAGCAATTAAGGCTTTGGGAAAACTTCTTTTGTCTGAAATTGTATTGTTCTCTACCGGTTCAGGTGACCATAAGATTTGTGATAATGCAAGATAAATGTGCACAGAAAATTGGTTGGGTCCAATATTTTGCACTTAATAAATGTACGGTTTACCTGTTGTGTACCTCAGATGTATTTTTTCCCTGTTATGTACTTAATCTTGCTAATTTCTTAGAGCAGCATTTTCACCATTTTTACAAAAACATTTTTAGCATTATCTATGTACACATATCCTAGAATTATAAAAGTACTATGTATGGAAAGTAGATGATGCAACAATTGAAGATGTCACAAGGTCAATGGTCACATGATCAAAGGTCAAATCGGTCCATATGCTTTAAAAAGTGTCACAATCTCCTTCTGGATGGTAAGTGAGATGAACTTGGTCGGTAGGTGCCTGGGTATGAGATGTAGTGTCAGCTTGACTAGTGACATCATAGGTCAGGGTCAAAGGTCAATGTTACTTTTGGACATAAAATAGTATGTTAGGTGCTGGTAGTGCATGGTGTGGACATGACTTTTACATCCTTGCTTTTCCTTGAATGTGACATGGTCTATGCAACCATGTTCTGAGTTGAGTGATTATGTCTAGTAGCAATGCCATCTTCCATTCGTTGGTACAGTAGTACTTTTACTAAGTATATTTTTGCAATATATATGGCTGTTATACAATTTTTCAAGAACTTGAGATGTTTATGGGCTGTGAAGATATTGTAGCACACACACAATGCATTTTCAGGGCATTCAAAACATCCAGTGTAATGGTGAGTGGAGAACTGAGGAATACATTGATGTGCACACACTTCTGGGAATACTTTTGACGCCCACTTGATTTCTAGGCACATGTGTATGTGCATGCAGGTTTTTTGCCGTTCAGTGCATATGGGGGGAAGTGCAGTACTAGATAACTAAGTAACTTGAATATTCAGAACTTCTAATCTGCAACGAGCAATGTGAATTATGAAAATAAGTTACAGGTCAGCATTCTTTGGGAATGCAAGAAATGATGGGTATCAAATCACCATGCAAAAAGATAGGGATGAGATTTTCAAATCTGTGGATTGCCTACTTGTTTGACATTGCAGTAGTCAAGTTACTCATTTATTGATAAGACTGATGTTTGGTTGTTCTATACTGATAGATCTATTGTGATAGAAGAGAAATAATAGTGATTTGCTTTGATTTCTTTCAAAAGGTGAAGGAACATTGGCTAGGACTCAACTGGAGGAAGGACGGACCGGCGGGCAACGACATTCTCAGGACAAACGTACCGGACATCCGAGTGGCCTTCAGATACGAAAGTTTGTGCAATGAACTTGAAATCATATCTTCTGCTGCCAAAACAGCAGATAGCTGAAACTGGTGACTTTTATAGTTCCATGTTGTGTCTACTTTCACCTGGAACTTCATCATATTCTTAAAGGGAAATAGGGCATTTAGACTATACCATCATGGCATACAAAGGAAACAGCTTTAAACATTGTTAAACCATTCAGTCTCATCAACAAACATCTACAAAAGCTTCTTTTCCTCAAAAAAATATGCATGCGATGAGTAAGGAAAGATGCATCATTTGAATTTTAAAAGTTTGGGTGAACAAATTCTTGCTGAGCAACAAATAACTGAATTTCAATCTGTGGGAAACTTATTTTTTCAAAAGAAGGCTACTGTCTGTCCATATTTTAAGTACTCTATCATTCTTCGTCCACAAACATTGGTGTTACAAATATGTTGTTATCTGTGAAACAAACGCCTTATTTCCCTTTAAAGGTGTTCATTTCTTCTCTCAGCAACTCCAACTTTGCTGCTGCAAGAGGCAAATGAAATTTTCAGGCCTATATGAGAATCTGGGGAACTGGGATTATGCTTCTACAGTAGATCTTTTCTTTTGAGCACTGAATAGATTGTTTTTGGGACCAACAGGACTTTCTTTCTTCATACATTGAAACTTCTGCAGAGATTTCTTCTATTTGTCTTTTTTTTTGTTTTTTGCATTTAAGCATAGGAATCCATGCAGTCGCATTTGCATGTATGTACTGTATGCATGTGAGGGTGGGTGTGTGTGCATCGATCTGTGACACATTTTTGGGTACAATCTAACTCAAAAGGGGAAAGTCGGATGAACTCAAACTTGGTACGTAGGTTTTGCCATATTGAGGTGGCGTGCCCTGCTGTCTTTGGTTGAGGTCCATGGTCTTCTGGGATATGCACTCAAGGGAAAAGCTATGAAAACTTTTTGAACATAATATCTCAAGTTATTAAGCTTAGGCATTTATTGCATTACGGTGAGAAGAAGATTTTGATTTCTTGTGCTGGAGGTGAAGAAAGAGGCAAAGGGCAGTGTCCTTATTTTAGCCCTAAACAGTAATATTATGCCAATACTGGGCTACCATACTTTCTCTATAGTAATTGTCATTTATTATGGTGTAGTGAGAGTGTACAGTAGATACTTGACTCTCAGTGATGTACTGCAGTTACTGTGTTTTGTCACCCAACTGATTTCTCCTCATATTCATGCCACAGATGCTTGTATGGGCCATCAATGTTAGTCATTTTACAGCAGGAGTACTGATCTAGTTTCTAAACATCTCTCTAGTAACTAAACATCTCTCCTTACACCATGTAAATGGTTGTAAACTATTGTGATGACATTTTCTATCTATTTGTTCAAAATTGCCCTCAGCTACTCTCAAACACTCTTTGATGCAGTTTCTTGAAAGTTGGGGGGGGGGGCACTGATGCTTGGATTATGAGCCATCAGTAAGTGTAGAAAAGTTTGTCATCAAAGGCCACATGTGGACCTTGAAGTGGTTTAAACAACCCACTTTTTGCAAGTATGCCAAATGATTATGATGATAATGATCCTACAGATTGCATAGTGCTAAAACTGAGGTTGCGTTACATTACTACTATGGTGGTGTTCCCTTCGAGTTGTTCAATATTTTTGGGTCCAAGGTCCAAATGGGCTTTATTATGAAATCATGCAAACTGCCTCTTCTCCTACACATTGGAATGTTGAAATTGTGTCACGTTACTACTATGGTAAAGGTTCCTTCACGTTGTTCAGGATTATTGGTCCCATATGTGCCATTTTCTGAAATCATGCAAAATGTCTCTTTTACTACAGATTGTATGATATTAAGTTGAAATTTTGTCATGTTACTACTACGGTAGTGGTTCCTTCAGGTTTGTTCAGGATTATTGATCCCATATGGTCTATATGGACCATTTCATGCAGTCATGCGAAATGTCTCTTTTCTGCATACTTCGCTTGACAGTGTGAAAGATTTGTCAGATTATCATTGTGTTAGTGGAACCCTTTGAAGTGTTCAACATTTGTGGGTTCAGCTTCAGAATGGGCCATATGGGCCGTAAGTTATTACATTGTGCAAAGCATTAGCTCTTCAACAGATTGTTTGTTACAATGTTGAGAGTTTCTTACATTAGTACTTTGGTAGTCAAGCACCTTTGACTGATCAGCAGTGATAGTGACAATATGGGCTTCAAACCTTTTTTTGGATGTGATAAATAGTGGATTAACCTTGATTAAGGCTAAATGACTACAGTTCAAATAATCATCACACAAGGAACCATAGTGCCTTTGGGCTCTTGTTCTTGGAGAGGTTTTCCCAAAACAGAAGGAAATTTCCGTCCTGATCTTGAACATCTTTTTTATCATTAATTGACCTGTACTTCATTCTCCCTACAAGGACGCAAAACAAAATATTCATCCTTGTTTGGAACTCTACAAAAAAAAAAAAAAACACTGGGGGAGGTTTCTGACAGAGACCACTGTGTGGGTTTATTTTTGATTGGTTAATCATGGTTGTAAGATTTACTTTCTGTTTGCATTAGCCATTATGCAGTGTTGATGCTTTTGATTAATTACATGGGAAATATTTCCCCAAGTAATGGTAAATTTCTGTCATCATCTGTAAATCATATTTGGTTGGATTTACATTCACATGTGTGGATCCTATCATTACACAGTACTAACTTGCTGCCTTATCCACATTCAGTGCAGTTACATCTCTTACATTATCTTGTGTTCAGTTCTTGGTTCTGCATGTAAAGCTAAATGCAACTGAAAGCAATTTTTAAGACAGAATGGTGGACACTATATGGAAGAATATTTGCCTTATAAAAGAAGAATCTATTTTAACTTTTTTTGTGACTAATTATTTCATAGAGTGTAATCAATGATGAACAGTATTGCTAATTTATGCATAACATTCGTACTGAAATAAAGTTTTTTTTTGAGGCATGTGTAATTGGTTTTATATTTGTATCTCTACTATCTGTCTTCTCATAATGATACTTACACTTTATAACAAGTGAATATTTGATATACCTAGTGTAGTTGGTGAATATTTGGTACACCTAGTGCCAATCCAAGGATGAGTCGAAAGAAACCTGCTCGGAAAGATGGAAAGTAGGACTCTCAACATGAGGCATAAAAGATGTGTGAAATGGAGAACTTGTAAGTTGTGTCTGATAAGCTCAAACCTGATAAGACTGCTGGTTTTGAAAGTTTTCATCTGAGGTACCTCTGTGAAGAAAGATTTGAATCCCCTGTGTATAATCTTTCAGAAGTTCCCAGATGAAGGCTTTGTTCCAAGTGAGTGGAGACAAGTGTGACACCTGTCTTTAAAAAAAGGACTCAAGTGGTCTTGCAGATTAGTTTGATCCCCCTGGTACGCAATGTGTTTGAATAGATGATTAGGTCTGCAGTGGTAAACCAGCTTGAGAAGTTTTTACTTACTGTACTCTCAGCATCGCCTCCATACTGGTTGTCTGTACTAAGTAAGTTAACTCCATTGTTTCTGGTGATGTCAAAGGTCATCAGAGAATTAAAATCCTGAAAAATCTTGTAATTTTGTTATCTCAAGATAACAAGCTTGTATGATTCCTACTTTAAGCTCGAAGTACTCTACTTGGTATAGTGAAATGATCTGACTTTGACCTTGAACATTCAGCCAACATAAGCGCCATTTCTGTTTTAACTGCTGTTAATTGAAACTTGCATTTTTGCATTCTGGGTTTAGTTCGTGTAAGTTGATGATTTAGCAGTGGCAAATTTGCGTGCACCCTACTGAAATACGTGCATATGCCCAAAAGGTGTTTTTCTACTGTAGTGTAACCTGACAAACTGTATTTTAGAGAGTTACTTGCTGCACATGCTGGTGCTGTGACCGAGTGGAAAAACGTGGTGCAAGCCTTAAAATTAATTTTTGTTTTCCATAAATGCTTCATTTTGTATCAGGCAATGCAACTTTTCCATCCGTCTTGGTGAAATATTCTGGCATACTTAGAACATTCCAAATGAATTCGTTTTTTTTTTAATTTTAAATCCTCTGCTCCAGCCTATACCTCAGCCCAGGTCATAGTGATCTGCGTGGACGTATCTTTCACACACCCCACTTTGGCACCCCCCCCCCCCACACTGCGAAGTAAACTTAATCTTTAAATCAGGAATTATTTAATACGAGCATATCTACCCTCCTAATCTGTTCACCTTAAGGGGACATATCACCGTTAGAAAAAAATATAATTCCATTTTCCACATGACTTACACTTGTCCGTCCCTCATTCACGACATTGAGTACCTACTTTCATTCCACTCTCTTCACACTTTAATTTCTCGTTAGCGAACTGTCTTGAAACCGTAGCTGCCATATTCAACCATAATCATCTTACCAAATCTGAAAATATTGCTCAAATGTAACTTATTTTGGATCACACTCTATGTAGGCTGTATGAAAGATGCGAGATCTTTGTAAGCAAGGTGTTTCACCATTCCCCCGGCAGTAAAATGATTTTCTTAAAATTACTTGAGCGGATTGGCTGCGCAACTGCCTTGTTAACGTTGTGGTCGTCATAAAGGATGAATGTGATGCAAAGTAGTTGTTTTTGAACGAAATCATCGAAAATGACTGAAGGCGGGGTTGAGCTTAAAACAAAACGATTCAACTGAAGACAACACAAGAGGACTTTCTTTTGTAATCTCCGTGAAAACTGTAAAATACCAAAGACAAAAAAAAGAAGAAGAATAGACAAAAAAAAAAAAAAGAGAAAAAAAAAAACAGTTCAAACCTTACGAAGTTTTTAAAAATAAAACTCTGAAATCAGTATTCGTAACACAGAGTTCAAAAGTTCATGACTGATTTACAATGTACATTACATGCATCACGCCCATTCAGTCTCTCTTGTACCACCGGAAAACTGAACATGCCAATATTGTGCTCTCTTCTAATTGAAACATCTCAAAAATTAATCTAAAATACAATGTATGGTGATAACATACCTTTTGAACGTTCCTAACGAAATATTTTCACTCGCTAGCCACATGCTGCACTATATGTTATGGCTTGATAATGCAATGAATAACGCAATAACCTTGTATGTATGCTGTATGTGCTGTGAGGATACGATTGGGCCTAGTAAAGCAAATCTATAGAATAAGAGGCACCGCTCATTACTCTATTTACCAGCTGAAAATGTTCAAGTGTGAACATGCAAATTTGAATGTCATGGGTCGACAATGATAGGTTATCTCAATTATACAAACATGAGGGCAGCCATAAACGGTTCATTACTTACCGTGAAGTGTCTTAATTTTGTATCAGTCGCCAACATTTGATTGCCGATTGCTCAATTAAATTTTATGAGGGCAACCTGCACTGCACATTGATTTATGTAGATGACTATTATCGTTATTGATCACGTCATTTGTGATCTCTCCTGGTGCAGCATCCAAGTAAAACAAATAGGTCTGATAACTGATAATACGACGAAAAGGGATCCCAGTGGCCCATGTTAAACACTTTTCTCGAACGTTAACAAATCCCGTTGATGAGCATAACAACTAATTAATGGTCGTATGCGACTTGACAGATGAGTCTGACAATCACTTCCATGAAAGGTAGCCATACTTCAAAATGATATTCAAAGCTCACACTGTACAGGCTCAAGACTATTGTTATGGAACCGACCGCTGAAAGGAGGGCAGTATTCTGAAAATTAAAGACCCTAGTGCTTTGGTAGGAAGGAACGTAAGTGCGTCACTACCTTAATATTGAATGTAGTAGATTCATTACAATAGTCCGTATCTCAAAAGGGCTAAGAGAGTTCACCCTTCGGTGTTATCACACCAATTTACTGACCCTATTTCGATCCGTCAACTATTACAGACAATAAAGTGGGCGGAACACATACTCACACAGAAAAGTATGTCGCAATATTAATCGGACTGATGGGTAATGGATGACTACAATTTGCGCATTTGCATCCATGATTCTGATTGGTTAAAGTCATCATTGACCCTCGTTACACACATTTGTTCAGCGTGGTTCGACACGTCGACACAACCACGAGGTTGACACTGGCGATATTGGTTGCTGACGTGTCAACATAGGCATCTGCTGTTGCAATTAGGTAGGCCTGTCTAATTCGTCGTATTCTTATTTGTCTTTCTTTTTCATCATCATGTAGGCTAACTGTTTATGGATTTTTCAATCATCATCGTCAACTTAAATTAACAAATTTGTGTGACAGTCCAATCGTGAAATTAAGGAAACCCCAATCGTGGAACAAATCTAATATGCAAATAACTCTAGACCGTCCTCTCTCTCTATCTCTCTAGACTACATGTAACAGGAAGTTTCTGCTGTCATATAACAGCCAGGATGTCCACCACAAGGCAGTCAACACCACAACTAACCCCAAACAAACCTCAAAACACGACATTAAAATAAAGCGAATTTAATAGTTAGTGGGTAAATGATATAGTAAGAGGTTGTGACCACCTGTCGTCATCGGTGAAAGATCAACTGTCGATAACTCCTGGCATACATTAAGCCTATGTAAATCCGGATGAGACCTCTACACATCGTGTGAGTTGTGTTGCGCGAGCTAGAATGTTTTAGACAGAGGTAAGGTCAAAGATCACGAAATCAACAGTCAATCAGCACTATTGTCAAGATAAAAGAAACAAAACGTGTATTCCTCGTATAAGTTGTAAAGGCTTTACACTAAGTAGATGTCCAAGCATGAGATGTAATCTGAAAGATCAAGGAAACTCAAACCTTATTTGTATGTAATTAACATGTGAAAAGTGAAGGAGATATTTTTTTTTCTTTTTAAATTTCACTGGGTCAAAAAAAAGAAAAAAAGAAAATGCCATTCGAAACGTGTAATGAACTTGCATACGGCATCTTTCCGATCAGGGTAAAGGAACGCGACAATTTCAAAGGTCTTTTGTATGGGAACGTTAAGGTGCCGTCAAATTACCAACTTAATCACTATATTATCTTAAAATTTTGCAACAAAATGATGTAATATTTATAAGTTCTCATAACATTTTGCAATTAAATGATGAAATGCAAACTTCCTTTATTTCACCATTTCAACATTTTTCAGAAAAATAATGAATAACGTATTTACCGAATGTCATCAATTCAACATTTTACGGAAAATGATGAATTACTCACTGACCACAGGTAACCAATTCAACATTTTGCAGAAAATTGATGAATTACTCACTCATCACTAGTAATAAATTCAACAATTTGCAGTACTGTACATTAGCGCAAGTAATACTGTACCGCGGTAAAGAGAATTGGAGCTTCAAATATACCATGAACCACTTACCACAATTCCAATAAACTTCATGACAAACTGGTCCAAATATTGTGTACATAGGCTATGAGCAAAACGCCAGTTAAACGATATGTTTTCTGTCGTATCCAGCTCTAGTATCTTTAAGTGTTTATATATCAATTTTCTGCAAATTGTTGATTTGATGAAATAATGAAAGTTTACATTCTATCATCTAATTGCAAAATGTGACGATAATATGTGAACATTTCATCATTTTGTTGCAAAATGATAATAAAGTGACTACGTTGGTAATTTGACGGCACCTTAACGTTTCCATACTTTTGAGTTTGGTTTTACATATATTGCAGTAGAGTGCCTGGCGTCAGTATGCAAATATCCTCATGGGACGTTACGCTTTCGTAATCAATAAACCGTAAATAGTTCGCCATAATAAAAACTTAACAAAGCTTACATGTACTTTGTTTTGTTACAAAAAAGGGTTTTTGTGGAGTCAAGTGTTTGGTTAAATATAACACTCGAGCGCACTCAGCCCCAATATAAGTTCATTGCACAACTCGCATATGTCAGTGTGGGATACTATATGACACTAGCAATTTAAAAAGCAGATGACTCGATATTGCAATATCTTCTGGACATTGACCTATATCTCTTTTTCATAACTGATCCAACTTTCATAACTGAAGCAGACATGTTTTCTTTTCTCTGCTAACAGGGGCGGCAACAGATTGGTGAAGCATGTGAAAAGTAAGTCACAAATAGAGGTGAGGGTTACCGGAGGGGTTGTCAAATTTATATGGCTAAATCAATAAATGTCGAGGAGTGACAAACATGTATAAATTTAAGATATTTATAATAATTTATAATACGTGTATTATTTAACATGTGTGTAAAGCCGCCTACATGGCAAGCATATGCATTTATCACACTGTACATGGAACATTCCTGTTTTGTCTTGGATTTTTTTTTTCTTTTGGGTTTGAAATTCTGGTCTTTATTGAGAGTAATGTGGTGATTCCGTGACTACAACTTTCAAATTACTAGGAGATGTGATCCCATCCCACCATCTACAAAAATCTACAGATTATGCTTAATTTCAAGTAATTAACCTATTCCTCTTGACTACGCTATATGCGATCATCCTCTTACAGTGCTTACCATCACCAGTCATTTTTCAGCTGCCCCCCTCACAAAATCATTTTGTGATACACGAAAGTTCAGGTTCCCAGTAATTTGAGAAAATACGATAATTCAAGTAGGGAAAATTTGAATAACCTCCGTCGGGTTTTTGATTTTTCTTAGGTTTGGACCTAAAATGATCCGTTTGACTGGGGTCGGAGAGATGCCGTGTCAGACCACTAGATTGTCGATTTGACCCTGGTTTTGGGCGGACTGAAAACGCAGGTAGGCATATTTAATAAATATCATGAAAAAAAGATGTGTGATACACAAGTTGCAACAATCTCCTTACATACATTTTCAACTGTCCTTTGCGTGTATTCAATGTTCAGTTTTGACACTTCCAGCTAGCATCATATACCAACGTAAATGTAATTAAACAAAACAGCAAAATCCATTAAAGGGAAAAAAGTAGGAACAGAAAGACAGGGAGATAAAATCAGTGAACAACCAAAGGGCTTGCAAAGTATACTCCTTAGGTCTATGCAAAATATTTACGACCAAATAGACGGAAATATGAAATCGACTGTATTCAGAATAGCACATGCATATAAGAAAACCTTGCATATAAGAAAACCTAAACATATGGCTATATGCATGCATACTCTAACACACGATAATGTAGACAGTATAGTATTCGAAGATTCTCTGTCAGTTTCTTCATTTCCGATCTTACTTAAATGTGTTCAAGGAGTGTTTTTTATGAAATTTCTGATCTTAAGCAAAACGTATATTAACACTCCTGCCCTTCGAAGGGTGTACAGTAATTAGTAATTCTATATTTGATGAATAATGGGGCACAGCATACATAGAGCAATCAGGTGCGACATGATCGTATTGCCAAGAGATGATCGTATTGCCAAGATCGTATTGCCATGAACGTATTGGCAAGAGATTTGGGCGTCGCTTGGACTATGGGTACATGAATCATCCGTTTTCATGTTTTGTTTTCTTAATTTCTGTGCTTATTCCCTCAACGGACCCCTCAACCAACGCAACACCCCCTTCCTATTGGAAAAGGTTGCATCCTCTGTACCAATGACAATGGAAGGACAGTCCGTGAAATGTATACATTGTGTTGCTTTTCTGGACCTTCTCCCCGACGGCGGACCACCTCGACTAACAATAACAGTCAAGCCCCTCCTACATCCATCCATTCGAAAAACATCCTCCTCATACACCCCCGCTACTTTGAAAAATACTGTAAATAATATCACCAATATCCAAATTTTAAGATATCCTAAAGTGACCACCAAAGTGTATTGTTGAGTTGCTTCTCAGTTACTTCTTTCTGGGGCTGTTTTGCAGTCATCATGAAAAAAGACAAAGGTAAGGTCGAACAAATTGTGTTCACGGAGATTAAACAAAAATATAGAATAAAGTTAGTTACTGCTTGATATAGACAGTCATTAAGTCTTGTTTATAGCCTAATTATACCAACAGTGGAATAATTATAAGTGATAAGGTAGGGTCAAGCGACGCACACCACTCGATCTATTGTGTCCTTTAGATGTATCTACTGTTTAAACAAAATCAAGGTCAGGTACTTATCAGTAAGTGATATTTATGGTATTGTGTTCACCGATCGAGGGTAGGTCGTTTACCGATGTGCATGAAACATGAAGCAGAGAACGGCTCAAGCCATTGGCTTCCACATAGATTTAGGTTCAGGGCAATATGATCCTTTCTTTACCCCGGGGTGGGGGGAGCAGATTGATGTTAAGAATATCTAAGCGTGGTTTGTTGGCTTTGAGCGCAATAACAGCTTTCTCTTTATACATCCCACATGGCCTTCAAAGGCACTTGTGAGGGGGGGGGGGGGGGTGGTGGTCCTGGCTGCACGTACTATAATTAACCTTGATGTATGGATTTACGTCTGTTATCAAATAATGGGAAAATCTCAATACATGAAGGATATCAGCTGCAGTTGAGTTACTTCAAGAATCATACAGTAAATTGGAATTACTTTTTAATCCATTTATTGTCCCTCTGTCTTGTCGGGTGATGACACTCTCTTTCCTCCATTTTCGTTACTCTGTAAGGACGATGATGTAGGTCTAATTGGTCTAGCACATGTGTCACTGCATATGTGCTGTATCTAGCCCCATTGACTCATTTCGTCTAAGTTCCATGACCTTATATTGCCTATCTGATTGTACTCTCATGTGACTTAGGTATTTTGTGTTGCGACACGTACTGCCAAAGTCCATACTTGTTGCTGAAGTTCAAGTGAGCTTATTTGTTATGTCTATCTATACAGTAAATCAACATTATTTAGTTTCGATTTTAAGCTATTCATGATTTGTCATACATGCCATAACACTGAAATGAGTATGTTCAAAGACAGTAATTAAGAATATTTGGATTGAACTTAGTTAAAGGAAAAAAAAAGAAGAATTCTATATGAACTTCATGGAGAGCGTATATATAGTCAAAACCTATTTTCAAGTGTCGTTTGCTGTACTTTCAAATATGTCAGTATGTCATGTGTTCAACAGATAGCCGGGTATTATCTTGCAAGACTAAATGGCTACAGCTACTCCAAGTAAGAGTAAGTAGCTTTTAGTTGTCAAGTTAGTATATCATCAATCAATTCCGCAAGGGTGTCCTCTGTAGAAAATCATGCATGCAACAGGTATAGAGCTAGCCAGAAAGTGTTGCTATCTACTGTATGTTATCAAACTCCAGTTTGTCGCAACGAACCACTTTTGAGTTAGTAAAATCCATTGCGTGATATTCTTGAGTGTGGAGGGTGTTGAGTGAGGGGGGGGGGGGATAATAAAGGTACACCAACCCACATTGTTCTGTTGTAAACACTATGCTAATAATATGGTAATAAAAGCGAAAGAAAAAATGTCAAGTGATAGTCGTTATTTTAATGCGTGATGGCTTCTCAGTAACATGTACTTAACGATGTACTTTTTGTTTCACTTCTGATAGATTTATCTTGCCTAGCTTATTAACCCTGCAATGGTTCAACAACCTATCCTATTCTGGTTGAAACTTTATGTTCAAATATTATGACGTCCACCTAACGTCCACTCAAATGGCAATCACAGGAAACAGTGATTATATGAGTACAGAGTATAACTGCAAACAAGGGAAAGAAATTTGAGTTCATGATATTGAATATAATTCCGAATAAATCCGAACACGAAACATAGAACCTTACTTATGTCGTATAATTTTGAAAACGAATCGAAATTTGAGGTGAGCGTCATTTACAGGGGCTTACTCTTTTTCAATTTACATAACAATGTACCGCTGTGAGGTACGAAAATGATCACCAGAGTAGAGCTTTTCCTATGTTTGAATTTGACATGTAAGAGAACGAGCAAGCCGTGACCACCGTTTTTAACTCGTCCTGAACAAACTTCTATCTCGCGTCACTCCTAATGGTAATGACATGTTGTTCTGAGTTTCATTTTGCCTTTTTTTTTCTCCCGTTTGAAGATGTGTTAACAACGCACATGGGCCTTTAATAATCTCTATTTGTGGTTTACTTTTGATAGGTTGTCGGCCCATACAACCTCTCTAAAACATGTTAAACAGCACCATTTACTAACACAAATATGCAGTTCGTGAATTTGTAGTTCGTGTCTCAACATACTTTTTCGTTAATGCTATTAAACAAGGACATTAATATCTGTAATAAACAGTATCACACTATCAACCGTCACCATTTATTGCTAAAGAATGCAAACTGTTACTGGGACTTATGAAATAAATGAGGCAAAGCAAGTTGACCATTGTTTACTATGAAGTAAAGGTCAATTTGGTATCTTCGAACTTCTTGCAGAGATGGATCGCCAGAAGCACCACTGTACTTATCAAGGCTACCAATGCAACTGCATCCGACCGGAGGACACAAGAGTGCATACTGGCGCATGTTGTGAAAGTTCACAATATCGTCAGATGACATGCTTACTATTCTAAGAAGAATTGAAATAAAACTGTTCAAATTCCAACTTAATCACGTCCCATTTTTAGAGAAGTAGTATACTCTCTTGATGGTAGTACATTGCAGTCAACTTCTATGAGTAATAAATAAGTAATAATGAACAAAAATTATCAAATGAATTGATCGTATATATGTTCCCAGGTTTGATTTACTTTGAGACCTTAGGATTTCGGACTCATACTCATCTTTTATTGATCATGTAACTATAAATCAATACGTTGAACGTACTTCTAAAATAAAGTATCTAGGGCTATTAACTGATGACAGCATGACTTTTCTTCTAATTTTATGAGCAAAGTATATAATATTGTCTCTAGTCTTGCATATGTTGTTTCCTTTTGAATAGAAATGGCAAAGAAAGCGTTTCTGAAGGCCATTATTCTTCCCCATCTTATATATGCTGTGCCAGTTTTGGTACCATTTCATTGTGCCAAAAGACAAAGATAGAATTTCCAAATTTTTAAAATGTACATCGTAAATAATGCATTAAAATTTGATTACCTAAAAAAAACTGCATGCATCTGCTAGGGCTGAGTTTGTAAGACTGGCAAGAACAGTTTATCATGTTCAGCAACACCCCGTACATGCTTCGCTAGTAAGTCTAAATATGCAATCAGACAGAAAGCTTAAAAACCCCAACATCTTGCCAAAGTGCAGAATACATTTGTTTAAAATTCTTTTCGTATATAAAGCTGTATATAAATGTTTACTCATTCTGAAGTTTCAGATGAGTTACTGTAGCTTTTCCTCTCTTGTATTATTTTTAATTGTATTTCCTATTGATAAATATTTTGATGTTTATAATGGAATGAAAGAGGATTTGAAATTAATATCTTTGATGTTTCAGACACATGTGTCTGACAGTAATCAAGAAACCGGTTTTAAAATCAAAGCAGTGTCGTTCGTGACATAGCTAAGCATTACACTAAAATTCGTAGATCATAAGTTTAAAAATAAAACTGTATTCAATTCAACTGAGATTAAGTTTGTTTCTGTACGTGTCGAGTGGGGTGCATATGAGCTGACATAAGGAACACAAATGGGCAACCCACATGGGGTGGATAATGAATAACTTGGACCCAAAGTGCCCATATGGGACCCAGCTGTCGTTTGCAACGTGAGCCCCATCGGGGAGCCATTTAGAGAAAATCTGTGCATCTTTCTAAGCAGTCCTTTAAAATTATTCACAATATTTTGTATTGCCTTTTAGCTGACTCAGAAAACATTATCAAGATATCCAGTTACAAATAACTTTTTATTTCTACAAAATGTTGAATGTCTAGTTACCCGCTTACACTAACTCGACATTTCGAAAAGAACTGAAAATTGCTTAGATAAATTTAAAGATTTACAAATAACTTGTTACCTTGACAGATTTGTGAATATTGTACAGTCACCGACTTACATCTCGGAAACAATGTTGCAGATTGTCGAGAAACCGCGTTACAAGTAATTTGGTATCCTGAAAAATGTTTCGAATTGTGGCGATATCGAATACCAGTAACTCAACATCTCGGAAAACAATAGGAACAAAATCTGAGGGAAAAGTGTGGAGATAAATGTCGTTTTACAAATAACTTGTTACATTGACTTTTGATAGTGACTTCCCGGCAATCTGTTGTAACCTTGTTTGTTCTCATTGAGGACTGAAAAGAGTAAGAAGGTCATTGTCAAAGAGAGGTCTACTATTGAAATACAGTTCATAGGAATCACAGCCCCTTTCTTTATATAACAAGAACAATAATATTAATACGGCACTTACGTTCATGTGTGTACATACAAGTGTAAGCTGTACATACGGCATCGCCATGCCCAGCTAAAACCAGAATGGTCCTAGAAACTCTAAAGCTTTGTGGGATGATCTCTATTTAAAGAGGAAACGTAGGGGATCCCACTGAAAGCCATTTTCCGATTGGCGTTGGCCTTACAAGTATTTGAAATATTAAATGTGACATAGACAGCAAAATCAAGCTACAGTACGTAGACACGTGTCAGCTTAGTTTAAAAAAAAATGTTTTTCAAATACCTTACTTTAAATTCAGTAACCTTGAAGTTATTTTTACAATTTGTTATCTGATAAGTTTGTGATTTCGTGCCCTGCTTATGACTTCGTATCTAAAACAAACCAAAAATTGTTACTGTTGATACTGTGGCACCTCTTACCATTTAGGAACGTATGCAATATCCTTAAACGTAACTTATGTAGAAGTACCGCAACGTCTCTGCTAGGCTTTTTTTTTTTCAATTCATATACAATCTATGCAAAGCACTGTAAACGAAGAGTCCTTTTTACCAATGAAACGAGTGTCTACACTAATCATACAAATATCCATACAGCCTTAAAATATTGCCAGCAGAGAATTTGAAAATGTTTGGAGTGCGAATGAGTGGAGTGCGGTACATGTGCCACCATTACATGTCAGAAAAGAATTGTTAGTTATATAAAAGCTATGTGGTGTCACCGAATGATTTAAATATATATAGTGTAAATACTACTTTCATATAGTGCATTATGTCGGTAGTAAGCAAAAATGTATTTAAGGTAGCCTGAATGAACATTAAAGTAAGGCACTATGTAAAAGTCCCATAGAATTCTTGAATACTCCCGCACTTTCATAATAGTTTACTCCTTGTATCGGTAGAACTCCACAGCTTAGCCATACTTCAGAAACGTGCCATTCGTCTATTTTCAGATACTGCAAACACAGCAAATTTTCATGATCATAAATATGTAAATCCGAGCTCAATAATCATCTGAGTACTTTTATGTGGAACCATTTACTGATAGCATAAGAAGCTACTAGATTAAGCAACGTTTAAGGCCAAGTGACATTTCGGTTGCTGAATAAGTGTGCCTATCCCTTTTCTCTATTGAAAACCATATCCAAAGTCTTTGAAAATACTTGGTGCAAATTTCTGATCCCTCTCCTTTCTCACACCACTGGATGATTATCACTTACATTGTTAAAAGTAAAACCACTGAATGGCTTCACTACGTTAACATGTTCCTTTGCTTGAATTATATTCTAGCAAATGTTGATATTTCTTTGTTGTACTTCTTTGTTCTTTCCATGAGAACTTGGAAAAGCTGCCATTCTATTATGTTTACCTTTTACAGTACACTGTATGTATATCCCCTACACAAATATTTCAAAAATATTTCTGGAATTTGATCAATAAAGTTTCCAAATACTTGACCAAGAAACTCAACGTTAAAGTATCGTATTCAATCTTTATGGCGTCATTTTAGGAAGGTAGAGGAATTCCCCCCTCAACTTACCTAATACTATTTTGTAATAAATCAAATTTAAGACTGCTGTGATTTACATTGTTATCATGAGCCAAACACTTCATGAAATCAAAGCTGGTACCTTGGGTAAATACGGTATGAGAATGTAAATCAAATGTCAAATGTACAAGGATCAACGGCAGATTGGTCTGGAACGTGATACAGGTAACATACTGTATTCATACCGTACTCCTCATACAATCTCACTCTGAATAATTTTGTTATGACTTTCAGGACCATGCTGTAACTCTTTGCGAATTACAATGGCTACAAGTAAGTTATGTGCTTTTTATTAATGTTTGTTCCTTAGTATCTGTAACTGTGTGTATTTTTTCAATGCTGTTGTTTCAGGTTGATAGCGTGCATGTTGTCATATTTTTAGTTACGCCAAGGTGTTTGCAAAAGAGTCAGTTCGTGTTATTTCCTTAACATAACTGAACTAGTTAATCACTCACTTGTGAAATGAACAAAGTTTAATGTGTACACATCATGCTTGTTAACGTATGTGCTTAAGAAGGAATGCTAAACAAAAGCAGTATGCCATGTATTGACACAGTCTTGTTGGACAAAAAAGTTCATTTTCACAGCATCCAGGATTAAAATTATTACATAAAAAGATGCTCTTCTTGGAGGTATTATTCACCTCATCGTTCACAGTTAGTTGGAAGTATATGTCATGCAAATGCTCATGGCCGCAGATCGTGGTGGGGACAGCGGGGCGACCCTCGACCACTTTTTGCGATGACGGGTACATGCTATTCTGTTACAAATGGCTATGTCCAAGACAAAAATGTGCAAGACAGAATGTGTAAGGAAAATACAGTTCGAAATATAACCGAATATAAACCATATCACCGTATTTTATGGAACCACTCATGAGAAGGCACCAACATGTGACCACTTGGATGTGATATGTCTTTTGATTTAGGGATGTATTTGCAAAAAAATATACATAAAAAATATTGTACTCTGCGGGTGAACGGGTGGTCATGCTTAGATGGTCTGTCAACCTGCCAGAGGCCGAGCACGCGCTCCACCATATTTAAAGAGTGATCAGTGCCCATGCAAATGCGTTAGTAGTATCTAACTACTTTCTCTTACTGTGACATTTATACCACATTGACCAAAACTTCAAATACGTAAGGTTTAAATCTTCAATGATAACCGAAAAATAAAATGGCGAACGAAGTTGAAAGAATATTTCAAAAATGTCAGCGACAAGAGACAATAAGATAACATTTTTACAAACACCGTTGTGCTCTCCTGATTGATCAAGGTGAAAACTACCCCACTGTTTATCCCTGTGAGGAGGCAACATGTTTAACAGAGGTTAAGTCCTTTTTATGAAGTGGGCTCATAAAAGCACTAAATTAGGTCTAAATTCTGAAGAGTGTAACTTGCAATGAGTTTCTACAGTAATGTCCCTGATATGTATGCCAATTAAAAGGCACCGTTTACTGTGACTGCGCAATTAAATTCTGGTTCTTTTTCCTTCACAGTCACAACGAATGGAATTTTGAAAACAAACATGCTTTTTTGTTTCTACTACTTGTCAGTGACAGGAGATATCGTGGATAGATATATCGGTAGGTACTTATTGACAGGTGTAGTGTATGGAACTGTATGTGCGAAATTCTGCTTCAATTTGATGTCACCACAATTTAGACAGTGTGTTTTCTAATATTAAACACATCATTACGGTTTTTCGCACCTAAAAGAATGGACGTTAAAACAAAGTGTAAGTGTGTGACCGGAACTTTTGATTCCACCGGGAAATATTTCAACAAAACTTTATCCCTGCTTGAAGTCAGTGGTATAGCAGTAAGTTGAGCCAATTGACGGTTCATTGTGTATCATCCTCTTATGATTACTTGAAAAATGTTTCTCAGTAGCAGATAAGTAGTACTTACTACATCAAAGTGTAAATAGTGATGAGTTAACTGCACTGTCATGATTTTGACTGTCTGGAACATAACTGTTTAAAACAGACTGTCGTCTCCTTGTATCCACCAATTTGGTTAATTTTATAAAATTCATTGGAATGAATATAAATGTTTCTCTAATAATTCTACTTTCCCATGTTGTAAAGCGGAAGTGTTCTTTGGATTTTGATGTATAATATCCGTGATGATTATATTAAATCCCTGCTAGACTAAACTGGTAGACTGAAATAGAAGTTTGAACACAAGATGACTGGCAATCAGCATATCCAGAGTTTGAATAGTAGGTGACACACAGAATATGTAAAGTAGTAACCAAGTTTGTGTTCGGTCAGCTATAGGTTGTGATATGAGTCATTTCTCTGAAATAATCAGTATTGTGAATATTGACACTAACTGAAATTCATTCAAGTAAATCGATAGCACTACTTCTATTATGTAATGTTCTGTCACTTACAAATTGTCTTCTAGAATCATTGAACTACGGTTGTGAAGGTCTACATTACTACGAAGTTGGGAAGCAAGGCACTATCGACTGCCACATACCGATAAACTTTAAGGCGGTATATTGGTATAATATTTCGGGGGATATTCAAAACCCTCCTCCAATTGCTGGATATACCACAAGAGATATCACAAAAATAGGATTGGAATATGAAGCTGGAACCATGGACATCCTTTCCAATGGATCCCTTCTCATCAACAATGTAACAAAATACCACGATGGACGGTTGAAACTGGTTTACATAGAAGACAATGGACATATTACTACTTCATATGTCACTATAATTTCCTTTAGTGAGTAAACTACTAAACTTCAACTGCATTTAGAATACATTGTTAACTCTTAAGCAAGTAACAATTTCATGGACAAATTGTATGGTAAGCAAAATCACTGAACATATGTACATACAAAAATGCGTCATTTGACTGTACCAAGTACTACATGTATCAAACTGAAGTAAAGTGTAGTTGATTAGAGTTGTTTTCAGTCTTGCTCTAAGCGTATTTGTCCAAATCGCGTGGAGCATGACAAAGCATACATAACTACTATGCAATCTTAACTTTTTTAATGCACTTAAATGTGCTAAATGTACGCATGAGTTACTAATTCCTTCTGTAATGTGAGCATCGTATAGATGTCAATAAATGTTTATTGATGCATGTAACCAAAATTCATCTACCATTCAATATCTATCCATTTATGGATCTTTACAGGTGATTGTGATGGGTATTTAAAAATATTAATAAAAGGGAAATTGAATCAAAAGCATAATATCCTATGAGAAATTTAAGTTTATGGTAAACTTCATATAACAAAAACTGCTTTCTTATTCTTTTTTACAGTTAGACCGAAGAAACGTGATCCTGTTATTGGAAAGTGTGACGATAAGGTATGTTTCCAACATTTTTCAGAGACGACAAATGTCGTATGTAACGTAAATGGAGCCAAACCCCCTGCTGATTTATCTTGGGTAGACGTATCTCGATCAGAAAAATCGCAAGTACGTTCAAGAAATGACACGCGCAGAAACGACGATGGTTCGTTTAACACATTTTCCATGTTCAATGTTGATGACATCAATAAAAAGTTGCTCTCGTCATTAGTTTGTACCTCAGTTTGGATCGTTGCTAATAATTCTCACAACGCAAGTTTAATAATAGATTCGTCGGACCGGATTCATGAAGGAGAGCAAGACATAGATAGGAACATCTTACTTGAGGTAGACAGATCAAGGTCAGTGAAATGTGGAGAGAAAAAGTCCCTTGTAAATGTATGGAAGAAAGTAGAAGAAGATGGATCACTCACAGTTCTGGCTTGGAGAGGCATGGGTGCTAGCAAAATTGTAAGCCAGGAAAGTCATTATGATGTAATGGCCACCGGGGAACTGGTGTTTAAAAGAGTGAAACTTACAGACGAGGGTCTATACGTGTGTGTGTATGACGATGGAACAAGCGACTATGAGGAACACATTTCAATAACGGTCGCAGGTAACTAGTACATTGCAATTCTCAGTTTAATATTACAATACTTTTATCTTACAATGGGAAGGGATTGATCAAATCTTCTTCCAGTACAAAGTGTGACTTTTTTACTTTCTTATGTATAGTGTAAAAGAGGAGCTCTTACTTTATATATAAATATATTCCTCAGTTCAAATAAGAGACAGATTTAACTTATACATAATGAGGTCTTATTATCTAGTAAATGTATATCGAAGAACATTGTGTTTCGTCTTTGTTCAGTTCCACCAGAGCCCTTGTATCCAACTATCAGGGAATGTGATGGCATTACAAATTGCTCTGTTAGTGGGGACAGTGGTACATTAACTTGTTCGCTAGTTGGAGTGAGACCAGTTACGACATTGGATTGGCAATGTGATGAAAAGATGCCCATAAAACTGAAGAATCAAAGGGAACAAATCTTGCCAAATGGTAACGTGTTTGATGTCAGCATAACTGTAGATTTTGAGGTGACAACACCAACATATTGCACAGATTCCTATGTAGTGAAGTGCCTGGCTACTGATCCTGTCCCTTCACACTTTTATCCATACTCGGAGGTGACAGTAATCCCAGGTAAGAATGTTATATAGCATTAACATTACCTAATATTATTTATGTCATTCCCCTTTACTATTGATTGAGTAGAAACTGACACTGGTTGACTTGACAACCAAATGTGGAAAGATTTACGAGGAAACATCTTTGCTAAAAGGGGCAATCTTGTAGAATGCTAGATGTGAAGTGTATTCAATGATGAGAGAAGTTCTTGAGAGATACAAACTGAGTCAAATAAAATGGTGTCCATATGGACGCAGTAGGTCTTACTTTCATCTCCCGTGACGTCAGTTTTTTTGTCTTGATGAGTCTTCGAAAACTATATCAGTTTCCTTTTACTCTCTGCACTTACTTGCGTACAATTGATTAATTTTTTTGTGATAGCAAGTCAGTATGCACAAAACGGTCTACCAATGTTTCAATGCTACTTGCAAAGAGTAAATATAAATGTGTGACGTTACGGAGAGGAGACTGACGTCACATGATGTATTAATAGAACGACCAATAACTTTTAATTGCAATGAGAAGTATATTAGGTTTTGCATGTTTCAAATCATCATCCCTTTTCAGATTCTCAGAGTGTTTACCTATTTTCTTTTTTTCTCATTCCGTTTTGGATCCACAGGGTCATCCTGTGTGAATGTTACCACAACAAGAAATTCAGTCCAATCACATGCAGCTGCATTAAAAGATGAAGGTTTTGTAGTATGGAGGAAAACAGTGCCTGCAGTCGTAGGTGTAATCATGGGGGTACTCGTTGTGATGGTAATCGGGGAAGCTGGTAAGTACCTTACTATATACGTAATTCTTTGAAGGCGTGACAAAATTGTATCGTGCATTAAACAATTTGAAAGATAATATAACTTATTTCTCCTTAAAATGTTATCAAAGAGCGATAGTTACGATGAACCAAAAAAGTAGAGTAACCTGGTTGCATTGATTTTCACGTGACAGATTTTCACGTGAGATGATTAAACGCTGACAAGTTAATGTATAGTAAACGGCTTGCTACCACCCCACACCAAAGAGTACATTCTTCCGCTTTCTTACTCTTTACTACATTCATTTTTTCAGTGTACATCTTTTATCTCAGGAAAGCAATGGGAACTAGAACTGGAAATGGTGAGTTACGTAATATATTAATGATATTTCAAATGACAAAGCTGATTCAAATTTCAGTATACCTCTATAAATAAATAGCTGTATACTTGAGACACGTTCAAGGGATCACGCAGTCCCCCCGAAAAGCATAAAGGAGTATACTACCCTTATTCAACTTTCTCTCAGACTCCAAGTCCATGCAGTAAACAACATTTCCAAAGCCTGAGCAAATATCAGTGAATACCCCACTGCAATGCGTAAACAAGACATGCTAACCCGAGCTGACCTTCATGTGGTCAGCAGCTGTTCGCCAGACATTGGTTATATCATGGTAGTACTCCCACGGTTATATGGACAGTAAGATCAGAGCGAGATTAACCATGGCCAAGCCACTGTAGTAGATGCTGGTGTTAATGGACATACCAACTGTCTGAACATACCAGGTATACAGTACATTACAAGCATCATGACTTTGAAGCTGCGGTTATTTGCATATACACTGACTACTCGTTGTGTGTAACTGCAACAACCTGTGCATCAGGACCGTACATGGCGATGGACTGGTATTTGGCAACTGCTGCGTGAAAGTTGTAGGAAAGTGCATAAGTTGTGTCTTTTGACATATGTTAATCATCAAATGTGAGCTCTTTAATTTGAGGAAGAATGTTTCAATGTATATCTTGTATATGTTTTACTTACAATCTGGGAATGCCGTAGTAGTCGAAAAGGTGGACACATGTATGGCACTTTTTCGTGAAGATTTGCGTGAAGATCTTACACTGTTTTGTTTTAGGCCATAGATCAGGGAGTTACGGCGTTACCTTCCTCCGTAAAAGATAGAAATGATTATTCGTTTTTAGAGTAACAGAAAATTTTCAGCACATGGATCTAGTATCAAAGAAGCAAAACATATCGCCATTTTTGACCAAGCCCTTCTGGGGCGGCTGTGTTAAGCTTCCCAGGGTTAGATGTCCCCGAGGTTCAGTGTTTCCGAGGTAAAATGTTTTCGAGGTTCGATGTTCTAACCTCGGGAACATCGACCCATGCGAATATCGAACCTCGGGAACACCGAACCTCGCGATTGACAGTGCTTTTCTCGGGAGCATCGACCTGAGGGAATACCAAACCGTTGATTTCATCGGCAATCATTGAAATGATACAAGGGGAATATCGAACCCAGGAAACAATGAACCATGTGAACATCAAATAGACCCCTCCACCTCGAAATAATACAATTATTCAAAACGGGAGGAAATCCCTGCTTCAGGATGGCGGTTCAGAATGGGGATTATCAGTCAAGTTTTCCCCCTCTCCAAAATCGTGGCTACGCCCCTGAAATAAGTACAAGAGATGTGAGTAAAAAATCAGGTAATTAATTATAATAGCCAATTATATTTAAGTATATAATTTACTATAATAGTATATAACTAACCTTAGTTAGGATAGGTATGAATAAAAAACTACATATGCGACCTTAGAATATGTCTTTTGTTTCCTGGAGATAAACGCCACGTTTAGTGGGAGTAGACTCCAAGCTCTTTATTTTTGGAAGCCCCCAAATACTAAGATTTAACAAACATTCCAGCAACAATTGCAGAACAATTCCATTTTGAGGTGTTGGTCATCGTGAAGTATCCAATACAATGTGCTTTCATGTTTCTAGTATAGCAGAACTGGGCACGGGGTCTTGATGTCCCAATGATAACAGTTGAGTTAAAACGTTTAGTCCCTCCCTCCAATATTTGCCAAGTGCTCTGAGAGGATGCATAACAACCTATCTGATGTGTATTACAAATTTTCATGCATTGTAATTGATTGATAATTGCAGACACGAGACCCTTTTTTAAGGTTGGGTATATATAGTACATTTTAGAACACTCGAGTCATGTCGTTTCTGGCCACTGGGTGGAGGGGATTACAGAGCCACAAATGTTCTTGTACGTTCTTTGCCAACCATGATGTTAGTCCTACCATCACTCAGAGATATCCAAATATTTTTATCTCATCGCCCTATAGGGGCTAGATGAGATATTGTAGCACTTGGCTGATGAAGCAAATATTGTACTGTGCACCCATGAGAGAACGGTTGCCATGGAAACGCTTGGAGTGGATGAGTAGTAACACCCCAGGGGTACCCCTTGGTAGAGTGACCATGAGCACAGGAGGATCCTGTTGGGTGGTATAAGTGAAAACGTGTCCGTGCCGGTGCTCCAGCGTGTGTGTGTGCGTGCCCTTGTTTTCGGGTGCAAACTTGTGCAAAAACATACCTGAGCATGAAATATTCAAGGTATATCACTTTTGTAGTGAAGAGAGTGAAATTTGCTGATTTTTTAGAAAAAAAGTCAATTTTACCCCAAAAATTGTATTTCCAGCATATCTTGAGAACTATTAGACCAGTTATCTTAAATCTTTGTAAGTACTTACCTGAGAACACATTGTTCAACATAATATTACTGTAATGATAAATTCAGTGAATTTTGCTGAGTTTTGAGAAAAAAAAACCCCAATTTTGCCTTAAAATTTGTATTTTCAGCATATCTTGGGTACTGTTAGACCAATTAACTTAACGTTTTGTAAGGACTTACCTGAAAACACATTGTTCAAGATTTTATTACTGAAATGGTGAATCCAGTGAAATTTGCTGATTTTAAGGAAAAAAGCCAATTGTGCCCCAAAATTTGGATTTCCACCATATCTTTAGAAGTATTAGACCAATTAACTTAAGGCTCTGTAAGGATAAACCTTAGAACACATACTGTTTAACATAATATTACCGTAAAGGTAAATCCAGTGAGATCAGCTGTTTTTTAAGGAAAAAAGCCAGTTTTGCCCCAAAATTTGAATTTCCACCATATCTTGAGAGGTAATTAACCATTATACGCAAAATTTTGAAAGGCCGTTCCTATGAACACAATATTGAAGATACAGTATATCACTCTTTTAGGAAACTGGTTAAATTGTATAATTGTTTGGTAAAAAACTTAGACAATTCATCTGGGTCAATAGACACCGCCTTTTTAACTTTCGGGGAACTGGCCCCTGTGGATAATGTCTTTTATGAGAACATTATTTTTTGGTCAAACAATAATTTTAGCAGACCCAGGTCCTGCACATTTAAATAGGAGACTAATGTGCAATAGCCCTAAGAGGGATGCTCTTATATCCTTCCCTTAACTCTAACCACTAAGTCTAACCTACATGGAATAACCCAATGTTCTAACTGTGTTATGTAGCGTAATATGCACCGATACTTTTGAGCCGTTATTGTTATCGTTATTTGAGCCTACTAGCACCAGGCTATAACCTTAAGTTTGCTACCTTACAGTAGACACCAGTATTGAGAAGTTTGGCTCTTCTTACCACCATTTTAGGCTTGAAGAATATTTGCCACTCAGTTGCAACCAGTTCCCCGAACTAGGTCTCTGTGAGATGTGAATGCCCTGTATTTAAGTCAATGCATGTTGGCGATGAGATATTCAACTCCGTGGATTGCCCTCTTGTTATCATTTTTTCATGCCTACTCCAATGATGCAGGGA
This sequence comes from Stichopus chloronotus, assembly GCA_021234535.1. NCBI lineage: Eukaryota > Metazoa > Echinodermata > Holothuroidea > Aspidochirotida > Stichopodidae > Stichopus > Stichopus chloronotus. The sequence continues at coordinate 3,892,947 of CM037842.1, forward strand.
ATAGCCTCTCCCTGCTACGCAATTAGCAAAACACAATCTTCAGTGTAAGAACAAAAAATGAACCAGTCCCCGCGTCCAAAACAAAAGTAAATAAACAAATGAATGAATAAAAAATAAATAAACACTGACTACAACATGAATAAAAGAATCACACCTTTCTATTTATTTCCACATTTTGATTTGACTGCCAAATCTATCATACTGTACATGCTCCATGAAGTGCCTAATGGCCTCCAATTCAGAGCCCTGCAGTAACAAATTCATGTTTGAAACACTTCCTGTATGTTGTTGGGAACTTAGGAGTATAACATCTAAGTCACAAAAGGCCTTGTAGATCTTACATTTAAATAAATTGCTACATTTGACAGTTTGCTGCATTAAGGGTTTTGCTCTAGGCAGTCAGTAAACAGCATTGCAGATTTGACAGTCAGCACCAAAATATTCTCATAGAAAATAACAAATACACAACCATGTTTGCATTCACATTTCATTGGTGCAATCCATGTAAAGAATGATCAGTAAAAGGACAAGAAAGGAAAGTGATGGCAACAAAGAAGAAATTCCAAATGCTGTATACTGTGCACGCACACCAGAGATGAATGCTGTTATCCAATCCCTCCACTGCAACGCATGTATTCATTGCATTCCAGATTTTTCACAATGGTAAAGCAGTAAGGACATGTGGGCGCTTTGCATCAGTCCATTTAAACAAAACATAAAGAAGAATGGGATAATATTAATGCTAAATCCAGATTAACAGTTATTGTCAATAAAGATTCTGGACTGTAAAAACACCATTGCCAGCTGTGAGAGAATGTGTACGTTGAAAACCGACATGCGTGGCGCTTGTATGACCACACATTTCCCTTTCCAGTTGAATGTGAAGGTAGCAGATGATATGGATTAGGAAAGTACCAAACAAAATTTGACTTGCAAAACCATGGAAACAGACCTAGAAATAATAAACTAAAGTACACTACATGCAGGTCCTACATACATCAGAAAGTACTTCAGGCAGAACTAGACATTGCAGTCACGTGGTCACACAGTACGGTCCTATGGTGCAGGTTCATACATACAGAGCAGGTATCTTTCAGAAGATGGCAATGAAATGGCAATGATACATTTGGCAGATTCTAAAATGTAACAAAACAATTTTATCCAATTCACATCGTATTCGTCACTATACTGTACTTACTAGAGCATAAATATGAGCAAGGGGTAAGTATAGTCACTCGTGAAAACCTACATTTCACCAGTAAGTTGTGGGAATTATATACTGCCCAATAGTAAAACTTACAGTAACCACTGTTATATACATTTATAAAGTGCTTGTATCCATCAACAAAGAGGTTCATAGTTCTGCCGATGCTGTATATGCAAGTGTTGTTACAACATGAGTGTGGCAGTTAGCACTGTCAACACCAAGGAAAGGAGGAATGTTTTCCTTGGGCAATCAAAAAATTGCCCCAACACAGCTGAAGTACAGTGGCCTGTAAATGTGCATGTACACTGCATTCACCTTTCTCAGTGTTTCATGAGACTTAATTTTTTCACGCAGAGATACACTAAAAACTCAGAGCCTCTAGGGGCTTTCCCATGAAACCCAATAGGAACTTCTCCCCTGGACCCAACGAAGAGCCCAACGTTTTCATGTTTGTTGTAAATTGAGATGAATAGCATCACCTATAAAAATTGTATGGAATCTTGAAATTGTATGATGCATTATGAACCACAACGTACCCATCCCTAGACTTAATTTTTCACTTGCAGTGATATGACAAAAAAGAAAAAAATGGGGCTCTGCTCTCAGGACCCCACCTAAATGTTGATTCTGAAACCAACCACAGGACCTAAGTTATCATGTTATCAATTTATATATTAGAGGAACAGCCAAATTCATTAAAATCGTTTGAAGTCTATGTACTGGACGATCCATTATGTACTGAAATAGACTGTACATATATAACAGGACTTTCTTCACCCAGAGACACGTTCAAGTTCAATGGGATTTGCCCATGGATCTCACCATGGATCCTAACAGAGACCTCTGGACCCTACTTGCTACAACTTGCACTAATGCTCTACCCTCTCCTTCATTCCAAAGTCCTGGTGCTGCTACTGGCATTTAGTTGCAAGTCATTAGTGGCAAAACAAAAACAAAAAAATATTATCTTAATAACGGTAGCAGGAAACTTCATCTACACATGTAGATTAATTGTGCTTCACAAGACAAGTATAGTCAAGTTCTGAAGATGTTTCTGTACCACTTTACCTGAGTTTCTTCACCAAATCTTCTACAGTATATCTGAGGTCTGCCGATAGTCTGCTGCACTCAGCTACATGTATTGCTGTGTAGAGCAGGCTCTTGTATGTAGTATAATTTGTAAGTCAATTTGAGGCTCCTGCTGTATCTACTTCAAAGATAAACTTGTTTGCTCGCACCCTATCAAAGTAATTTTGATATTTTTTATAGCAGACTCTCCAAACAACCTTTGTTGTTATTTTTATCCTATTTTTTTCAAAATGTTGTTCAAAATTGTACATTGAGCCGAATTACATGTTCACCCAAGCACAGGAATTGAAACCATTTGTGATCTGTTAATCTTCTAGTGTTGTGCTCTTCTACAGTATCTCTTCTTTTGTTGGCTTAGCTACCATGGATTGCTACCTAATATATATCTATTAGTTAATCAACCACTATGAGCATCTTCACTGTGTAAACAGAGTTTAAACATCTGGAGAATACAATACATTTGCAAAAACTGTTTGAAATAAGGATATTTTTTCCGTGCTTCAACTGGCACCGTCTGTCAGTGATTGGTCATTTTGGCGAATATGACCTTAATCCTGAAAGTCAAACCAAAAACAAAACATGGTGGTATTTGTTTGCAAAACCAGAATGCATTGTGATTTTGATGATGTAACCAGAGTTGCTTTTAATTTTAGGTAATGAGCAGGACCATATCTAGGTTATTGCATCATCCCATTGTTTGAATGATGCCTTTTCTAATGTGTCCAGTGTGTGATGTTTTTCTATGAGAGTTAGCAATTATTCGTTTACTGGCTAACTAGACAGCACATGTGAAATTAATCTGAATACAAGTACAAAGTGAGTTCAGGAAGTACGGTACAGTAATTCTGATTTTTTTGACTAACAAAGGGCTCAAGCAAGCACAAACATGAAACCAACGATACAAAAAAGCAAAACTTTAGTCACACCTAACACAATTTGCAAAGCAAAATCATTGTGATATGACAACCATCACAACAATTTAGAGATCAGTGCCATGTGTGGCTCATGGATTCCAAACAGAACATGACGTTTGACCTAAATGACATGTTACTCAGTGTCAGGGCTGAACATGAACGCTTAAAACAATTTGCCCAGTAAGGCAAGTAGCTTTCATGATAATTTATACTTGCCCTGAGATGACAGGTAACATGATAAGTACAGTATTTACATCTCAGTAACATTTGGCCCTGGCAACACATGGACCGCAAATAGGTGAATCCATACAGGTCCCATATGTTTTTGGTCACAAGATGTCCACATTGTGCCCATATAGAACAATTGCCCTTGTGAACCGCAGTACCCCATATGGGTTATCTTTGCTGACCCATATGGGCTCCTCACAGATCATGGGTGCAAAGATATATGGGTCCCATATGTTCGTTGACATGGGGCCCATAAGGGTATCACGTTGGAATGTTACCTGGGATGACTTTGCTGTTGGATAATATGACGTACGATTCCAGTATGGTTTTACGATTGCCAAGTCATAGCATACTTCAGTATAGTTAAGTTGAAAAATGTAAAAATGAAAATTTGAAGAACACACTATACTACACTGAGAACACCCCACTCAGTTGAAGTGGACAATAACATGTTTTCGATGGGTTAATATGTCTCCCAATTGTACACAGATTTTGAGACAAGGAAACTGTCCATACTGAAAAAGTGACAATGAAGGCAGTAGGCTATATTTGGCCAAAGAACATCAGGGATACTTGACAATCAGCCATGTGCTTTAAGTACAAGTGGTATCTTCGTGTATGCAACACATACTGCACATGAACTGTCACTTGTCCAATTGGACAAGTTGAATAAGGAACATCTTACGACCCGCCACACCTTTTATTTGTCCAGAGCGGTCCTTAATGTTCTGCCCAGAATGTGGTACACCTACCTCACAAATTCAGAGATATACATTCATACATTGTCAATTGATCCCGTTTGACCTCAAATGACCAATTACTGCTACCAAAATCAAAAAGGCTCTTGCATTGTGCAATTTGACACACGCTGACAAAATGACGTTTGACCTCCAGCCTGCTATCTCATTGTGGTACTCTACATCTAAATATCTAAACATAAGCTATAGTATGACAGCAATCAAGTATTCCATTCTGAAGATATTGTTTCACAAAACTTTTATTAATTTGATCCAAATTGACTTTCGAGAGGACATCTAACTTCCACCAAAATTACTACTGTATAGTAGATGATTTGCATTTAGCAAAGTGCACCGACATATCAAACAGGAGATCAGTTCAACATTCCCTTTTTAAGATGCACTTAACCACAGTGTGCCCGAAATGATCTTTCACCTTTATATGACTAATACAATATTTAGGGTTCTTGCTATCATTTTGGTAAGTAAACTAATGCCATTATAAACCAGAAAGCCTAAAAGCCTACAGTAGTGATTCTACAATTTATCTAAAAAAAAAACAAAACATGAATTACCTACATGACAAAGGTAAATGGAATGGTTTTCTTGAAACATTACAGCTTTTGATTTTTAATGACTTTTCACCTCCTTTTAAAAAATAGGGGCACAAATTGCACATGCAAATGCCTCACAATTACCCTTATTGAGATGTCTTTACAAGATTTTGATTTGTGGTGATGTCAAATGACCTTTAAACTCCAATCGTTAGTGTACAAGTACTAAATTTCAGCAATAGACATTCAAAGTATAATATTTCTCACAGTTTATCTTTTTGAGATATACGTTTACATGATTTTACCTCTTGTGACTCCAAATGACCAGTGATCTCCACCAAGAACAATAGGGAACATTTGTTCAGTGTGATCAACCAACAAACTCAATATGAGATCAGTCAAGTTTACCCTACTGCTACTTACGTTTACACGATATTCACATTGTTCCATCTGGTGACCTAAAATGACCTTTGACCTCCACCCAAGTCAATAGGGATAATTTATTCAGTGTGATCAACCCAACACTAAATATGAGGTCAATCAAGGTTACCCTACTTGAGATATTGTGTTTACAAGATTTTCTGTTTAACCTATGGTGATGTCAAATGACCTTTTACCTCACATATTGTGTTTACAAGGCATTCACACATAGATCTCTGGTGATCTCGAATGACCTTTGACCTCTACCAAATTCATAAGGGCCTATTTTTTCAGTGTGGCAAATACACTTAGTAAATATGACATCAGTCAATGTTTCCTTTCTTCAGATGCATGTTAACCAGGTTTTCACATTTTTGATCTCTAGTAACCTCAAATGACCAATCACCAAAAACAATAGGGACCATTTACCCTATATGGCCAATCCACACACAATGTACGAGATTAGTCAAGGTTACCATTCTAGAGATGTTGTGTTTACAAGGTTTCCACAGTTTGACCTCTGGCAACCTCAATGGACTTATAACAAATAACATAGGATTCATCCATTCAGTATGGTCAATCCTAACCATGTACGAAAGAGTCAAAATTACCCTTCTAAAGACATTGCATTTGCAAAGTTTTGACCTCAAGTGACCTCCACCAAAACAATACGATTCTTGTAAATAATGAAACCTATGGACTACTGTACTGTAAGTACCTAAATATGATATCATTTTTGGGGGTCTATAGAAAGAAATACCCATCAGCGTCACCAGAGTCGTTGAATGGACAGAATGCTGCTGATGGAGAATAGTCATTGTCTTCACTGGTTACAGAGCTGATATCAAAAGGAAAAGCCATTGAAGTGCTGTAGAAGAAACACGTTGAGTTTCAATTGTAATTTCAGCAAACCTGAAAATAAGAAAACACAGTTACAAACTTATACTGCAGATTCTTTTGCATGTAAATTGACATTCTTAAGCATGTGTGACAGAATGCAACAATGCATTGTATCAACCAAAGTAATTCCCAATGGTACAAAATACCAATGAACATGGCTAAACATGCCAGTGCAGTAGCAACCTACTGTTGCAGTTACTGTACAATAAAGAACTGTTGGTATACAAGAGAGTAACAGAAACAAAGCATCTTGTGCAGTTAATTACCAAATAAAATGTACAGAGAAAACTGTAAAGAGAGACAAAAATGACTTTCTGTACTGTACAGTACAGTATGACATGGAGTAGCAAGACATGACATTTATAAATATTTACGAAAGATGAGGTCCGTGAATGTTTCATGCTTGAAAAGATATTGATTACATTTTTTGCCATGTTGTATTGTCTCTATGATCTGTTCATTCGTAACCATCCACTGTAAGACAATACAATACCTGTTCATTGTTAGTAAAGTGTACTGCACCATAGATTTAGCCACTTGAGCTTCTTTTCCGAAGGTTTCGAGGTTTCGTGATATAATATAGTGTATTGTGCATACACAACTGAATGATATTGGACTACATGAAAGTGTACTGTAGTATGTCAGTTCAAGATTCCCTCATGTTAATTTATTCCATTATATTGAAATGACAACATTCTCAGACAGAAGTGTCTTTTGACTCCCACAAAAAAAGCTGGCATATGTACTTTGTACTTTCTATAGGCTGTTTGGTTAATTGGAAAAGTATATAATCACAGAGCTCTTGCAACTCCTTTCATACATTCCCAACATCTTTGTCACATCATGCAACATGTAAACAAGAACTAATTTCAAATACGATAAACGTTTGTCACATTTTCATAATACAAGGCAATAGAGAAGGCACCCTAACCTTCGGAAAATTCCAACATAAAGTTATTGTTAGTTTTAGGACACAGTGCTTACAGTATGGGGTCAATGGCCGCTGATACTGTACATACTGTACAGTCTAAGATCAGTTTGCAACCCCCCTCATCACTCTCACTTTCAAGAACAAAAGTCCTGCCTGTGTGACCTTGATAAGTTCCTTGAAAGTATTTGCATCTTTGGCCCCCTCTGAAAAATCCTACCTATGACATTGTTGCCAAAGTAATCAATAGCAAATAATACAGTATATGTCCACAATTCTACGAAACTCCAATCAGAATGACTCCGGGTCCAAGCTATTCGAACTGTGACGCATAGGACATTCCTTTAAATATCTCTCCAGCAGATTGATTGTTAGAACAGATACAGCTAACGTATTACTAAGGTCATCAAATGAAATTCTGGGATACATTTAATTAGGTTTAATATTAATTAATTAACAGTTTGACGTAAGGGACCAGAAAAAGTGGTGATTTTTTCAAATAAAAAGTGTGGCTAAAACCTTTTGAAAGTAAGAACAGAGGGAATGCCAAATCATAATTAAAATGTAACATACACACTTATTTGTCATGGGACAAACTTTCACCAAAAAATATTCAGTCATTATTATGTAATTTAATTTTCCTGAAAAGAAATCCCTGTGACGTACTGGACATGTGACGTACGGGACATTTGTCCAACACACGAAACATGCCCAGAATAGTTTATCATGCGTTTAATTCTTATTTCTAAAGTAGGATTGCATCTAGTGGTATTAATGAAGTGTTTCTGGTTAGTATATAAAACTCCACTTCATCCTAGGTTCATTCAAGAAAAAATTTGGTGACCCCTATATTGGTTTTTATATCCCCTACCCTGAAAAAGTGCCGAGTCATTGCCACAGATTGTTGTGAAAAGACGTCAGTGACACATCCTTTTGAAAATACAATTCTTTAAAAACTAGAAGTTAATAATGGCACAGCACTGCGTGTTAGCACATTCTGGACAGAAATATCTAATGTTAGCCTCCATCCACATATTAACATCAAAAATGAAAATATTGTGTTACACATTTCAATCTTTATTTATTTTAAATATTGAAGATAAAACGGAAAGCCTACCGTTGCAGCCTAACCTGGAATTCCAGAATAAAGCGCCAACGTTCAGTTTAAACTGATTGCAGTGTGAAATCAACAATCAAAAGTCTCTGAATTTTAGTTTTACAAACTAATGTTGCTTTTTGTTTGTTATTCCGTCTTTGAAGGAATTAGGGCTTGAAGTATGATAACTACTGATAAAAAATTTCTAGACTAGGCTAAACGTTGGCACTTTATTCTGGAATTCCGGGGAATTCAGTCAATCACGTATTTCACAAATGTTGAAGAGAAAAAGGTGGTAGAATATATTTCCTCTAAGTTACAGCAGCCTAAATTAGGTGGCAATTTGTAGACTAGACACAATTAGTTATCATTATTTGAACCCTACTTTATTTTTGGATCTCAAAGATAAAAATAAAACACTAAACTTGCCAAACTAAATTAAAGAATTCTGCTTGTCAATTCGACATTCGTGAGTGACACACAATTAATGTTATAACGTAGCAGGCATTCATGACAGTACGGGCAATCATGCATGTATGAGTGGGACCGAATTCAAATACAGTACAAACTGTAAAATTGCTCTAATAAACTTATGTAGCCTAGCCTAAACCTAACTGGGCAACGATTGTTAGTCAAGTTACTCATTTTTGAACTGTAAACGAAAACCTATGTAACTTACTGTTGGATACATGATGACGTTAATGTTTGGTGAGCCGGCTGCCGCTAAAGGTAACTCCTGTCTTTTTAACAACCACTGTCGTGCAACCACGTGCACTCTCAATCTCGATTCCGTGTTTCCATACTACAGACTGGCATACCTTTTCTTCCTGCTGGTAGTTACAAGTAATAGGGTTTAACTTACGCATTGGTCCTTGCTTCTTTTGGATAACTGATCCACCAGTCTCGCTCAAGACAGTAAGACTGTTGTCGCACCGTCTTTGATATAGGGTCGAGAGTAGAACATTGTATACTGTGCAGTAAACATGGCTAAAAGCTCTTTGTTGATGGATACTGTACGCTACACCAAACTACTTGCACACTACGCACACATGTGTTACCGTGTACACAACGAGTTACTGTAGGTCTACCTGTCGTTGGTTTGAAGGCATGTATTTGAAGAGTACCGAAGTAAACAATGCCATGTGAGTAAGATCTACCGATAGGTCTTTGGTTTGAAATGCTACGGCTACAATCTGTCAATCTTATTTGATGTTCATCAAATGAGATAATTCGGTAGTAAACCACCGATTTTTTTTTTTGGGGGGGGGGGGAGGGAGAGGGACTGCGTGATCCCTTTAAATGACAACGACAACTACACGTATGTAAGAATGAGGGCTTAATGTTGTGCTTATATTATGTTATTGAGGACCAACGTTGAGATTTCCTCTTCCTGAATTTGTAAACGTCTTTCAGAAACTTAAATCCAGTGAAAGGATTTCAATAATTCGAAAGGATTTTATGTGTTTGTATGACCGTTTACTGTAACTTTACCTCAGTGTAAACACTAAAGTAAGTAACTCCTCTCGAAGTAATATCTTTAAAATGCAATAGATATAATGGCATTACAAAAAAAAAAAATGCGTATCTTTTCCCTTTGAAATGAGAGAGGGGTCTAAGGAGAGGAGTGCATCCGCATTAAAATTTTTTAGAATTGAGTTTTAGTGAGATGCAAAATGGTGCAGTTTCTTTACTGATTAGAATCATTATACCATTCAGTGGTATGATATCTAGTCCATTTCCAGTAATTGTGTTTTAGACATAGCACAATTATGCGACTTAGGCGAATCCCCAACCGGCCACTTTTCCCCAACTAGCCACGAAGATTGGGCACGCACCATTTGCGCACTGTATTGCATTTGTGTAAATATCGAATTGAATTTTCATGACGCTCTAATCGTGCTAAAACCATGATTAGGCAACAGGCAACAGACCCTCTTTCATGCCCGATTACACATGTATTACGATGAACATGACACCTAATACCCCTTGCCATGCAGCTCAAGAAAGCCTAGACATTGGATTGACACACCTGAATTACTTTAGAAGAAAGATGTTTAATTGACCATGTAGATTATCACAGCATGGGATGGTAAAACTGACCAAAGGCCATGACAGTTTGCAAGAAATTGAACCTCAGTAGGACAAAAGAAGACTGAGGTTGAAGTCAATCCCATTTTAATGTACGAAAAACGGCATGTTGAAAACCATATCCAATGTATCTTTGTTTGCTTACTCACAGATTGATTGTAATGGTATATACTACGAAAAGACATTCTAAAGTTTGAAGTTATATATAATATATTACTGTAGTAATTACAACTATATTGCAGTGTTTATAAGCAGTTGAAATAAAGCAGGTTATTCATCAAATATAGATTCTAAGCAATCAATAATTTTGAGAAAGTTATCAAAAACAAAAAATGAATAGGTTTCCCTTTGTAATTATTGAGAACAACACTTTTTATTTTAGAACAAGGAGAACCAGAAAATCAGGAGGAGTTGCAAAACTTGAACCCTGATAGTAGACAAAGCAACCACATTGCGGTAAGTAAAAAACACTACATGGGTTTTGCCCAAGCTCATGACACAGAAAGAAGATTCACGTAACATCAGCTAAAATCATATTAAATTAACCTCCCATCCAAAACGTACCGTATGAAAAAGCCAAAAGGGAATCTGAACATTTTGTGGTATAACCTCTCTTGTTTTCTTCAATTGACAGCCTGCTTAATCTTCAACAGAAAGTCCAATGTGAACATGGGCTAATGGACGAGAATGGATATGCGATCATCAAAAGATGTCTTGTTATTTATACTCGTATTTTATGTACTCGTGTTTACATGTGTAGTTGGAATTTGTTCCCGATACAGATATCAAAAACATGTGCATTTGAGGTCTTTATTGTAACACACTTTTGCACATCACTATCACTCCGTTCATCTACACACATCAACTTGTCTTAATTTGAACTAAACTGTAATTTAAGAAATCCAAACATGCATATTTCAGAATACTACTTTGTAAGAATTCCTTTATTTAAAGATCAGGTCTATTTATTCAAAATGGTTTGTTGAACTTAGTTTTGTAGTTTTACAAAGAGTTTTGTATTTTATGTTTTCTTTCTTTGTCTAATCTTTTTAATTTTTGCTTGTCTTAACCATTGATGCTATACTTTTTATCCTGTTTATAAATTGTTGAAAGTTTATACTAGAATAAGAATAAATGAATAAACACACATTTATTTGAACACACATTCTGTTGGACAGTATCCAATGAGATTGCAAAAGAATGTTTTGTTTGTAATGGTGCACTTGACATGTACACAGTTGCGGCATCTGAAGAAAATAATTGAATCCAGAAAATAATTGGATCTCATTGATTGTCTTTCTCAATCCATCCTAATGGAAGTCCTGTCGTGCGCTTTTACTATTTGCACCTAGTCATGTAGATGAGAATAATGATTTGAAAAAAGAAAAACGATACATACAGACACGCACTGCTGATGTTCATTGCACCTTGCGAAGGCTGACCGTAAACTAGTTACGTTTGTAAGGGTTTTCAAGAAGAGACTGACCTCAGATGAGATATTTGTAAGACGGCCAATCCTGTGTGGACTAATTTTATTAGTAAAGGATAGCCATTAGAATGATACATAACTTGAATTTGAAAGTTTTAGTACCAGGAAGCTCTACATGGACTCATAAAGAACAGTGTATTGGGTTGCTCATTAATGAACATCAGTGAGATTCGCTTTCACTTTCGATAAGTTTTCAAATGGTAAAAAGGCAGGTATGAGACCAGAAAATCTCAATGGAAACCCAAAACTGTTCCTGGATGTCCCAATTCAATGGACCAGCGTAAATCCCTCAGTCCTTTCCCGAAGGCTGGGAGATGTGCATGGAGGACTTGCCCAGTTCCGCAGCCTATCATCTGTAACGCCCAAATAACAACATCAGCATCATCGTCTTCGGCATATGCTACACCCATAGTAGTTCGTGCTTAATTACGTAGTGACTTCCGTCCAAAGTCGTCCAACGTAAGGAAGTAATAAAGATGAGCCTCTTATTTTTAAATGAAGTGGAACTTAAATTATTATACCTTTTCACAACGTCGGTCTAGTATGTACCATTATGCAACATTATTTATAAGTTTACATTAGAATATCGAGATTTAATTTTGATAAATTGACTTTATTATTGGGACTACATCCTTTGCATGCACTCGTTTAATTGCATTAGTATTGATATTCCCTTTTTGTTAAAGGTTGTTTGACATGAAAATGATATTTTGAAGTATTGGGTGCATTAAGCATTGAAAATATTAAAAATAAACACAAATTTTGAAAAATCAATTTGCAGGAAAATTAGTGTATCACAGCTGTACTATGAAAAAACATTGGCTAAGTATGCAAATTTGTGACGTCAAGAGATGGATTCCTATGATATGCCTTATGTTAATCCTCTGTTTATGTAACCTTTCTTTCAAGGACATTTGAGAATTTTATATGCTTGTAGGTTTGTGTTATAGAAGGATGCATTTTCTTCTTTAATACATCGATATCATTTGCCAATGTGAAACTCAGTAATGAAGTAATTTAGAGGCAAAATATAAAGGCTTAGCAGAAGAAAAAACGCCATATCTGTTTGCATTTTTCGCACAATTTGAAAAGTCAAATCCCAAAGACTGTGAAAGATGTAAAGAAAATTCTAACAGATTTTCACTCTGGATTTTGCTTTGCAACTTCTGAATGAGTGTGCTCTTTTCTAGAAGCATGTAACACAACCTTCAACAAACATGTAATTACCTCCAGACAGCCTATGATTTCGCCCATGGTATAAATCCAATACATATGTTTGAAAAGACTGCTTTCTGTCGTTTTGTTTTTGTTGAAGTCCTTTGTGGCAGCTTAAAAGGATATTATACTTTGCTAACTAAATACCGTACAAAAATAAAATGTCAAACAACATAATCCTATTCCAGCGTTTCTCCATTTGAACAGTGCGGCTACACCTATTCCTTTCTATATTTGTGTCCATATGTCATCGTAAATGAAAGCAAGAAAGATTGAAACAAATATATTGTGCTTAATGTGTTTAGAATCTTATTTTAATGAATTCTGTGAAATGAGATACTACATTTTTCTAAAGAGGTTTTTTTTTCCGTTACGACGACTTGCGTGTTAGTGATTACAAACTCCTCTTTCAAAAGTGTTTGCACTTCTTTCATTAACACAATCTATCAACATGAGACTAAAGTCCAACATTTGCAATTCAGTCATGCAAAAGGAAATAAGTTGTAGTGATGGCTTTAGTAATGCATCGTGCTATGCAACTTTCACATTTCATGCACTTTAAATTAAGTACACACATCATTAAACATTCCACGTGGAAGATGCATTCACTCATATATGCCCAGTGAAAAAAAAAAAAAAAGGTTACGACACATTCCAATTATAGAGCAAACAAAAACACTACCTATTACTTTCTAGATTTAGTTGAGCAGACACCAAACCATCTTATCAAAATAGTCTAACAGTTAGTGAAAGCTAGGAAAAATTTATTAATTCAAGCAAGGTACCATACATAGCCATACTCTGGCAATACGAGGAAACCAATGTGAACAATTTCACTTCTACTTTTACATGTCGTGGTGTTGGCATTTGCAAATTGCTGTTTTCTTTTTTATTCTGACCAGTGTCTCCCTGGGGAAAGATAATGCTTGATTTTTGTAATTATCAACAAGCCGTAAATTCAGTACACATAGCACGAAAGAATCATAATGCAGTATTAGAGTTAACAAGGGATGTAATTTTAATCGTTCGTGTTTAAGCCTACAAATAATACATTATTTCGTGAATATCTACCTAATTATATGCTTAATTGCTTCATATATAGTAAAATATTTATATACTAGGGGGAAAGTTAAACTCTGACTAAATGGAAACACATCAAGTTGAAAATTAAATGGAAAATGACTACAAAACAATTAATTTCACTCCGAAATATATAGTCGAAACCTTAATACTTTAATATTATATTGGTTCAAATGCATATAACGTAAAAATTCTCAAATCTTGTTACACTGAAAACTCCGCAACGTAAGTTATTGATATTCATTGATATATTAAATATTTAACTGGAATAGCTACTTCAAACATCAATCGGCAACTAAACCCAAAATATGTATTAGAGTGAAAATCTCATTCATGTTTTGCTTAATATATTAGTCACACATGTGATGACGATTCAATTTTCTATACAAAACACAGTAAAACGCAAACTTTCCCTATGCTTCTTTAGCAAGTGTGAAAGTGTTTGTGGCAAATTTAGCATAGATGAAGAACGAACGAGTCTTAAAGTGATAAGATAACAAATCACTTTGACCGATTGATCTAAACATACTAACCATCTAATACCGTGAAACATGTATCATACAATGGATCTATGCAACGAGTCTTCAGTATATCAGCTAGGCAAAAATGCAGTGTTCTCATTGTGGTTACCAAACAGACAACATGTAAATGTACATTCTTCAAAACAGAAAGAACTCTTTTAGTTGTGTGCCTCACCCCTAGCGTTTTCCACCTTCATGTATCACGCATAGAAGTACAAGCTACAGGCAACTTATAAGACAGAATGCAAAGGACACGCCAGAGGACAACCAGTGATATTATTTCATTTTTTTCTCTTGCATCTCTGAGATATATAACAACAATGTGGAAAAACCGTTTAATTAGTCTTCAAGTGACTCTCATCTCATACGTATCCTCCGCAAATTGCATTGAGGTGACTATTAGTATGTGTACCGCTTTAGATCAAATTAAAACAACAATTGGAAGCTTTTTAGACCTTCTGATACTATTGGCCAAGAAACCTGAAGACCCTCTGCCATTATGAAATCATTGGCACTGCCTTAACTTGTGGATAAAAGTTTTCCATTGAAAAGAAAGCACTTATTTTCTTCCAATCGAGCTCGCTAAGACTTTATTAAATGTAACATGTGTTGTTGATGGTTATGTAAGGATCCGTATTAGTCTGTTACGTTTCATATTCTATATAAACGAAATTGCTAGCATTTCAAAGTCCTGTTCTTCTGTTGTTTTTGCTGATGGTAACATCATCTTTTATTCCCAGGAGTGTTATTAATCTTTTAGAAAACAATATCATTGTTGAATAAGATAAATTCCATTTATGGTTTTCACCTTACGAACTGTCACTTAACTGAAAGAAAACTCAATTATATAATTTGGTTGAAATTATCCTAAAAGCATTTCAAATGTGAACGATGTAAAAACTGACATGAATAGTGATTGACTACAGAGAGTTAATTCTGCTGAATTTCTTGTTGTTCTTAAAGCCACTGGTCTCACATAGAAGCCATATATTGACTATGCAAGTATTTAAGTTGAACAAAGTGCAAGTTTGCTGTCTAAGCTTAAACATCAAGGAAAATCCTTTGTTACATTTACTTCACACTAATAAATCCCCACATCTCATTCTGTCTGTCTTTTAAGTCAGGAACAAGTAAGACACACCTGTGCAGGCTAACGACTCTTCAATAAGAATCAGCTAGTCCGGTGCAATTTGTTTTGTGAACCATTACAACCACTTTTACGACCACATTCTTTTCTTCACTGAATCTGTCGATATTCAGAGACATAATCCACGTTCAATAAGCCGTTTCTGGTTACAGTGTTTACAATTTTGCTCTGAAATACTTTAAGGTATTCTTCACATTTAACTATGACACCCATGATTAAATACTAGACAGAGTGGGTGCCTACGCATATTTGTTTCCATTCCAGTTTTCGGAATCAACGTTTACGTGTTCGAGCATCTACCACAGAGAATGTGTTTCCCTATGAAATAAAAACTTATAACTATGTCTCATATTTCAAGAACATTTAAAAGTGATTTTAGTGAAATAATTTACTTTGACATAGTTATATGTGTAAATACTACATTTAATTACCCACACTGTTTGTTTTTATTTTGCTTTTCTTTTTTTTTAAGAAGCTGCCTTTTACGAATCTGACCATTGACCTCTTGATCTTTGACCTTTTGACATGATGAATACTTCTTGAAAACTATTTCTCCTCTTTCTACATAAACTAGGATATTTCATACCTCTAGGACACTCGCTGGTGCAGATACTGCTAAATTTGTCTTTCTCGTTATAGTGACCTATGACCTATGGCCTTTGACCTACAGCGCCAACGGTCGAGCGGACGCTATATCTTATATCTGCCAAGTTTGAAGTTTATTCAGCACACTGTCCAGGGGGACATCGTGGGGCATTTAAGCTCACATGAAACCTACACACAGTTACACAATTACGTTAAGTTGTCTCCCTTAGCCCCAGTCGAAAATTTCAACGCATGCCGTTTGTAAACTAGAAAACGTGGTTACGAAAACCATTTAGTTTGCATGATCTTTCCTGCTTATTTTGGAACGTTCTAGCAGTTCAGTGATTAATGGTACGATTGTAGGCTAAAACTTACTTACTATATTTGTTAAATGTGATGCCTTCGTGACATGGTTTTGTACAGTTTGGTATTACATATGGTATGCAAAGAATCTGTATCATCGTTCCGGAGGAGAGCGAGAAAAGGATGATATGCTTTCATTTATAAAGCTGCTAGTTTAATGATGTAATATATTTGTAAAGTATTAAAAGCATATGACTGCCAAAAAAAAAAAAAATCTTTCTCGTCTATTTGATTCTCTTAATACAAGGAGCTCGATTTTAGAGAAAACTCTCAATGTGACAAAAAAAAAGAGAAGAAAGTACACGACAGATTTGTCTTTCGAGCGTTCGAAGCGTGCCCAGGTGTTGACTATGACTTCATGGATAGTACAACTTTGAGATTGCAAATTGACCCACCTAGTTTCAGTTGATTCAGGAAGGTGTGAACATCTGATATGACCTCAAACAATTCACTCGAAAGTGAAATACTCTGTAGGTACTGACAAACGGCACACTGTGAAGCAACTAGTAGTTGTATTCCTATGCATTATATTCCATGAGACTGACTTGGACCGGAACGATATTCTACGGAGATGTCTTTTTTAAATACTTTATTGACTACCATTCTTCTTCTGCCTTGTAAGTGTAAGTGTAAATTAATGTGAGAGGTCAATGTATTTTAGGATATACGATACCTTGTCATATTTGTTTCTACTTGGTTTCACAGTTCTGACGCTATGTCGCGGAATAGACTGTTACGGAAATGCTACTTAAGTGTTGCTATCAGGATCCGTCGCACTAACTTGTGATACGTTATCGGTAAAAGACTCTCTGTGGTTGAAAGACCTAAACACTCACTTATTTGTCGAAGATAATCCCGCAAATATAATGAAATTTGGAAACGTCCAACTCGGAAGAGATTATACCTTGCTAATTGAAAACATACAGATTGAAAATGAAGGAATCTATACTTGTAAAGTTTGCAGAAAGATAGTAACGTCACATTGTCTGAAAGTTTTCGGTAAGATATAAATTTAAGTGATTGACGAAGGAATATACTAATTAATTAAATTTATTAAAGATACTGGTTGATATACCCCCCTTTTCTTACAAAAGACTTTTGTAGCAAATAATAGTATGTGGTGTGACAGAAAAATGCAAGTTATGTTACGATATATATAGATATATTGCCCAGATCTACCTACCTTCTAATGACAACTGTAACGTTTAAATGATTAGAGAAGAAGCGAGTTAGCTGTAATGATTTTGTGTTCTTAACTAACAATTCTAACCCACTAAATAATGACTGTTTAATAGAAGAATAAAAAGAGCAACAACAAAGCGATATAAGGTAATGTGGTCTTTTGACTATAAAATATTATTACCATGAAACAGTGCACAAAAGTGTTTCCTGCCTATGTATTGTCAAACAAATGTTTAAGTCGTGATTAACATAGATTTCTCCCGGTCGGAAGGTAATTCTTTTCAAAAATGAAAGTTGTCTGGATGCTTCCGGATACCGTTATGTTGGGTAGAGTCTTAAGTTGGTTAAACTCCATTTAGAACATTGTCTCCATAGTTGCGAAGGCGTGAGCATCTTTATAATCCAAAATTATAAAACGTGGGATCGTTTTCCTTCATGTGGAACTATATGTTGTTGAAGCTGAATATTTTAATATTTTATTTCCCTTTCAATGGCCAGTTAAGTGGGTAAATAGTTCTAAGTTAAATTTGTAAACATTTACAAAGTTTGGTCATAGTATAGATTTGATAGTAAGCTGTCCTAGCAATCCTGCCTCCTTATGGCCATTTCCGTCTAACAAATTTGTCTATGCTAAAGATTTTCGTCCAGCTTGCAATGCAATATACACAGATTATTAACTTAGTCAGGTTACTAAAATTACGACCACTAAACAAGACTATTTCTTGAATGTTTTGCTACCTTTTCATAAGAACTTTACTACATTAGTGATAACAATGAAAATAATATTTAATGTACAGCTGCTCCTGTCTTGATGGTATCCGTCAATGGACTCTTTGTCAATCGTACAATCGACGTTATTATGGCGGAAGAACAGATGCTGACATGTGTTGCAGTTGGGTCGAAACCCAAATCATCGCTTCAATGGGCTATTGACGGCTTACATGTCACAGACGGTGTCACTGAGACAAGTAGCAATAACGATGACGGCACATTCAACAGTTCAATTAACATAAAGTACAGATTTGAGGACAATGTAACAAACATAGAATGCAAGACCGAAGAGGAATTCGTTTACAATACGATATCGATAGCTGCTGAGGTGCTTGGCTTTGGTGAGAAATCTAACTATTTTTCCCAGTGATAGTTGCAATAGCGTTTTTAATAACTTCATGTGTATTATAGGATACAGAAACGTCGAATGCAGAGTCTGGTCTTTAACAATTTCTGCATAAGTAACTTGTGACATCAAAGTCTTTGATATCTGACATTTAGGGTCAGATTTCAAACGTGTCCCTTGATATGTGCCCTCCAATGTTTTGGCTTTTATCCCACAATGCGTAAATAGTGAAATAACAAATACTCTATTGAGCAGAATCCTCTTTAAATAACTTTGTTAGAGGTTAAGGCTGCGCTGCCCTTTATTTTTTCTTGAGGTGGTAATATTCAATCAAGCAAAGAATGAAAATGTAACATTCTGTAATAAGAACAGTTTCATCACGACAAATATGTCGTGATGAAACTGTTCTTATTAAAGAATGTTACATTTTACATTGCCTCAAACGATGTCATACTGTAACTTTCTTGCATCATAACTCAATTTCAGCGGTGTTCATCTTCCAAACAATGTCAAATCATTTGGAAATCACTGTCTCAAATATGAATCAAATGGTATAAATTTGATTAGTCTTCGAACAAACCAGAATGTTGAAAATATGGCAAAACTTGACCTGTGTGACGCAATGTAAAATTTAATCTTTTCTACCAACTCCTTTTAAGGCATGATTATTATTGTGTCTGTGGAAGGGGAAGACGAGGAACGATTCTCATATGGGTGGAGGGGGGGGGTTGCAATGTTTAGTATGAATAGTATGTGATGGAAATGTCTAAGCAAAATATTAACATTATTGTTAATCAAGGCTTGCTGCAAAGGAACAATGGTCGTGTTCAGTTGCCATGTTTTCCATTTATTTTAATATGATTACACCATTATCTCCGTAGTCGTTCCGAATTTAGAAATTTTATACAATGAGATGAAGGCATCAGAAGTGATTCATGTCTCAGTAAACAGCTCATGCGTACTTGCCTCCCGAGCACTACCCGCTGTAGATTACCTGAATCTAATGTGGATTAGAAATGGAGAAGTAATTGAACAGAGTAAAACATTGAAAAGCTTCACAGTATCTAATGAAGATAAAGGGATATCCACATTGCATTTGGAAGTTGGAACAAACAAGGAAACAGAAATTGTGAACATAACTTGCAGCAGTAGTGGCAAAAGCAGTGTGCAGAAGAAGTCAACTTCAGTCTTGATTATTTTTTATGGTAAGTCTGAGATCCTCTGAATATACTTATCCCTTAATTTCCACTTGAAAGAAAGCACAAGCTATGAAACGGTTTCTAATGCAATGTACATGTAAATGTATCTTTTGTTTATTCTGCATTCTAAATTTTGTGCCACGTCTCTTTTAGAAGAACCAATATTTGAATTGTTACTAAACGACGATACTATGATAGACAGAAGGGCTGATGTCCTCCTAGGAAGTTGTCATACAATCGAATGCACAGAGAAGGGGGGAACTATTGAGTTAATATCACTGACAGTGGAAGCAAATGAACTCTTTACGGCTGAAAAAGTCAGTAGCAAGGCAGTTGTTGAATTTTGTGCTAAATCAGAATCAGCAGTGGCAGTTTGTAATGCCTACGACCGGTTTGGTAATGCAAACCTTTCGCGGAAACTTCATATCAAAACAGTGGGTAAGTGTCCGAAATCGTACGCCTTAAGCAAACATTGGTTAATATAAAATGTTGCTTTCGTTACTGAAAATTAACTTTACTATGACACTTTGAACTTTTTTACTGATTTCATAGCAAAGGGACTTCTGAGGATCTTGTGTTTTTTGCATATTGGCCATCATGGCAACGTCCCTAATGCAGATTGTACAAAGAACACATATTACTCTATGGTTACTTATGGTATCTATTTGCATTTAAAAAACTATTTCCCTGTCAAGACATGATAAAAATTAATCAGCTCGATTTTTTTACAGACATTCTTTCTTATGGAATATGAAGATTTTTTTCGTTCGTTTGATTTTATTCTATGAGATCAATTCTGTCATTGGAACTATCTGTTTGCCCTGGGCAGGCCTTCTATGGATTGGTACCTGCTGCCTGTCTCACAAGGTCGTTTCCTATGTTATCATCACTATTTTCTTTCACATTTAAAGCTGTTCCCAAAATCTCTATCACATTCGAACGAACAAATTTTTACACGTATTCGAAAACAAATTTACACCTTGAAATGTATTGCGCGTGATGCAAGACCAAAAGCTGAGTTGACTTGGGTGTTCGGAGAATCAATTTTAGTTCTGGAAGCAGAAACCATCAAACCTGGCACAATTAGCGGAAAGGAAGGTCTGTGGAATAGCAGGAGTGATCTCCATTTCCGTCTAGAAGGATCTAGCGCCACAGTATCGTGCATTGCTGTTGGTCACTACAAATTTCAAGGATACAACAGAACGATAACTCTTATAAGTCAAGGTAAAACGCCATCAACTTTGTACCCTTCTCCTCCTCTACCTGTATGTTTTATGTAAAACTTAATCCTCCTGTATCTGTGTGTTTTATATAAAACTTAAATGGCTATACATATAAGTATTGAAATATAATAACAACAATAATAACCACATACTTAGAGAAATATGTTCAGTAATGGAAAATGGACTCTTATCTCTATCCCATTGTTGAGATGATATTTATCTAGTCATGCTCCAATCAGTATCACAGTCAATCAATGATTACCTCTTTTCTTTTCGAAACAGGTGAACAGAGCACAAATATTTCTGTCCTTATTTTGGTCGGCATTGCTCTTTTCATTGGACTTTTCTTGACAACGTTAACATTAATCAACAAGTTTAAGTTTGTTCAAAGTAAGCATCTGCAGCATTATATCTAGCAAAATTGTAGCATATCGTACAACATATTATACAACACTTTTGTCATCAAAACATCAATATTATAAACACTGACCTTAATGATTGTAATCAGTGAATGTTTCACATTCCAATTTGAGATAACGGAACATATCATACACAAATGTAAGATAACGTTATCATTTCCATTGTTTCACTTAAATGTGTAGTCGACGAAAGGTGATTTAACGAGGTACTATTCTAGGGTCATTGTGTTTGTTGTGAACTTCCGTTGTGATACATTTTTCACTCAATCAGTTATTTTAGAGACATCCTTAGATTAATCAGTCATGTTACTATGGTTTAGAAAATCTCTTCACAAGAGGGTCTTGCAAATTCAAATACAGATGTGTTGAGAGACATGGAAACTTGAGAATCAATTCCTGGAGAAGATCACTGTGTTAAACTGTTCTGTAGTGCTAGTAACTGTGGAATTTATTCGTGATGAGCACTTCTCTGGTTTTAGAGTGAACAGTATTTTTTAATCTACGGCCATTCCTACACCTATACGAATGTTATTTACATGTGATGGAATACAATTACAAAAGTTGTGAATAAGCTTTCGTTGTTCACATGCAATGGTTACCCAGATAAAAAAAAAATGGATGCAAAACCAGAACCAAAGAACAAACAAAAAAACGTTAAAACTAAAGCAAAAGCTGATCCATTCCAAGTCAATTGTTGCAATCTTGATCTGTGTCAAGTGACCCACTCAAGAAATGAAGTACACAAGAAATGAAGTACAGCATTGCATAAGGTTATGTTTCAGTTTCTCGATTTCAACTATATTTTATCTACTACCCACTCTTCTGCTATCTATCGATTTTGTGTTGTAATTTTCATTGCCACTGCAGGATATGGTGAAACCTGGCAGCCCATCTAACAAGTTCTTTTTCATAATACTAGATCCAACTTTTTTTCATTGAAAACTTACATATTTTTTATGGTTTCTTCTGCAGATAGAAGCTTACAGTCTCACAACAGGTAAAGGAAGAAGTTGATATGAAATATGCGAATACCGAACAAAAGATTACCATGGGATACTAAACACGTTGTATTAAAAGAGAAAAATAAAGACAAAGACACTGTAGTTATCTACTCTTTGAAACGTACTACCAGTATCCATGATACATGTTACTAACATTTGTAAATCTTAAAAACTTTCCCAAAGTCTTAAACCACTTTAAGGAAATGATTATTGTGAAAATATTTACTTTATGGAATAAATGAGAGGGAAAGGAACTTTATCTATAAATTGTGTGAATTAATTGTACTCCTGCAAGTAATGTGCTAGTTGAAGTTTCGTTGTAGTTAACGGTCTTACGAAGTCGCAGAACTTGCACTTCATAGCCATGAGGAGATTCGACAAGGCTGGTCACACAAATGCGTTGCTAAATGTCAACACACTCTTTCAATTTTAGGAGCACACCAGAAACTGTCTGTCAACTCGGATCCGATGAAGACAAAATTAATGTATCAATAATTAAGACACAGAAGGAAATTGAAGGTAAATTGTTTCTTCAACTTTTTATTCTAATTGTTTTTTGGAGTAAATTTTGAAGCTGCAGTTCGTGATGTTGATACAATATTTAAATTAGTTAGATTAATACCTCCCAATTGTCTGATTGCTTTTAATTCCATAGAACTGCAAGTGTCACACCATCCATTACAGAAGCAGCAAAGGTATGACGTATTTTACTGTATGCGAATGTAACCAGACTTAACGCAGTCAAACTTATTATAATCCTACATAATCATGCAACTATTGCTCTTTTGGCTTCTTCTTCTTCTTCTTTTTTTTTTGGCAGTGTTTCTCTTCCCAAAAGGCCTGTTTCGATTACCAGTCCGGTTGAGGGTATGATACACATGAGGTTTCTTATTTCCCTGTGTTACATTTATTTTTTCAAATTTAATAGTGTTTCATGAAAACTATCATTGTTTTGGTACTTTGTGTGCATAAGATGTCGTTAGGTCACTCAGTAAGCTTCTGACAAGAAAAAATGTCTTTCACATTCTTTGAAATTTAATTTAGAGACGACGAAATTTAAAGAAGTTTACAAATACAATGACAAGGAGAGGTAAAGCCTATTCTGATTACAAATTGTATAATCAAGTCAGATAACAAGGAATGTCTGTCTTCCACAGTTTATTATTCTACACTCAAGGAAGGGTCGATGGTGCGAAATGTTTACACCAAGAAAGAAGTATGCTTTGTTGCCCAACTGAAGAAAGGTACCATGTTAACTCGTTGGATTGGTACAATAGGTACACAAAAGGGGCACAGATCGTGCGTCTTCATTTCCCTTCCAACAGGTAACTAACCATTTGGCTGGTTGCTGTAATATCTGATTAACATTCATGTAAGAATATGCAGCGAATAAAAAACTTTGACAGTTGTATTGAAGCCTACTTAAAATGCTGCAAATTAATTAAATTCAATTAATTAAATATTATCAACTGCTATAAAGGTAGTTAGTCAAAACAAATTACACTAAAACTACAATATTTGAAAAATGTTGCACTTATATAATACCTGTAGGAACAGAATAACCTCTGTTAAAGTAAAAAGTCAATTATTGTCACGACCGCCTGTTTAATAACAAAGGACAATTTAGATACTCGCTATTTTAAACAGATACCAGAGGGATAGGGAATGAGCTTCAATGGGATGTTTACGTTCAGAAACTGATGGAGATTCCAGACAACATGAACGTGATGTGCACAAAAGGTCTTTGCATTGACGGAGGTAATGAAAAGTGTTTATACCAAGGAATATGTTTGGTTTAAAAATCAGTAACAACATAAAGGAGTGAGTAGTATCGTGCACCATAGCCATTTCCTGCTGCAAAACTGCTGCCCTTTGCCTGGATTAAGGGGTGACCCAAACGAAACTAATCCTTTTTATTTCCATTTGCATCTCTTCTACCGTCAGCAAATTTATATCTTATGCAAGAATACCAACCCGTTGGAACATTGGCAGAACTGCTACAAACAATCGAGAAAAAAGATTCCATTTCGCTCGCAGAAAATGTTCTTGATTTGTGCCTGCAAGTTGTGAAAGGAATGGAATTCATTGTCACATACGGGGTAACCAATGTTATTGTAAATTACTGTACAATTTCAATGTCTTCATTAATTTTAAAATGTGGGTGAGGAATTTGAACTGACACCAGAAAGTTGACGCCAAAGATACAAAAACACGTCATGTTTCTAAACATGTATTGTTTAATTTCATGAGAGTCTTTACCGTCTGATCATATCAAAGACACAATCGACGCAAAAACCGAAGAAGGGATCAACTTTTGTTTACTTTAAGCTCATGTAACTTGAAAATACACATTAGAGCGTTGGGTACATTATGTATTGTAAATGTTGACAATAGCCAAAACCTCCATTCAAATCCTTAAACGATTGACAAGGTTACAGGCAAATTAGTGTCTCATAGCTGTGTAATAAATAAACACTGGCTTGACTAAATATACAAATTTGTGCCTTTAAGAGATTGACTCCCATGACAAGTCTTATGTAAATCCTTTGTTTGTGTAATCTTTATATAAAGATTATTTGAGAATTTCACATGTCGACGGGATGTTATTTTACAAGCATGTATTTTTTTCCTTCAAAAATATCAATATCACTTACCAATTTGAGACTCAGTAATTAAGTAAATAAAGGCAAAATATACGCTGTCAACAAAAGAAAAATTAACACTGTACAACACAAGCCGTCGTCTTTTTTGCATTTTTTTTCCAAACTTTTAGGAAATAAATCTCAAAAACGGTAATAGATATGAACAAAATTCTAATGGGTTTTCACTCAGGATTTTACCTTGCAATTTTTTTTCACCAAGGGAGCTCGGTTCCAGAAGCAAATTTTGTTTATCACACAATTTGTAAAGAGCTAACGTCATTTCATGTCATAAATGTGGTGGTAAATTTAACACTTGACATCCGATCTGCTAACATTTAATTGTTTTTATTATTACTTTAATCAGTCATGCTTTGTAAGTGGAGTTTGTTTCTTGGTCTCTCATTTACAAACTTTGAACTTCATGCATGCTTGCTTTCCCAGTTCTTGCATCCGGGACTCTGCGTGGAAAAGATTGTTACAGCAGAAAACACACTCTGTAAGCTTTACGATTTTTGTCTTAAGGATGATGCTGCAAGGAAATTAATCGCAATTAAGAGCAAGGTCAGTTCATAACACCAAAACTATTTGAAAAAATATCAATGTTCATTACTTTGCTAAATAACGGACAAGGTAAAACTACAACTTTTTATGTTAATGTTACTGAACTAAAATTGTTGGCAGCCCCATAGGGCAATGGTCATAGTTTGTTCTTTAACAGGGAATAGCTATCATACTTACTCAGATGTTAAACCCTGTACTTCAATAAAAGAGTTGAATGAAATGACAGGATGAATGGAATTTCTTCCTTGAGTCACATACAAAGACGGTGATTTCATAATATTCATTACCCAATGACGACTCTGAGGTAACCCTGGACACTATTGTCTCACACGATATGGAATTTTTGCAGCCAGCTTTTCCCGAGTTGCCACCTGAAGCACAAGCCCGAAATGAGTACTCTTGGGGAAGCGACTCATGGTCAGTCGCTATGTGTGTATGGGAAATGCTAACTTACGGTAAGTTAAAAGTTTGAATTTATACAATCAAAGAAATATTAAAGAAAGTAACATTTAAGCGTCAGCGTGTCAGTTGTTATGCTGGGTGCAATGAACTGTTTTGTTTAACACAGAAAGGGTCGTCTAACTCTGAATGAGTGTCGACAAATGATGGTTCAAGTTGTATATGTATGTGTTTGATGCTATTTGGAATAATGCAAATGCTTAGGTAGCCAGAGACTTCCTGGTTACTAACTATTCTCTTTTTAATTAACTAGTAACTCTCAGCTAATTCTCTTTCACTTAAGGTACAAATCATCTCATCGAAAAGTCAATGGCAATGGAAACAACAGAATATCCTCCATACTTGTGAGTACAAGTTGTCATTAAGATGATGAATAACAAATTAATTCACATAAACTACGAAAGTGAACAAGTTTTCATGAGAGAATTAGTCGAAGTTCCGTGTCAGGCAGACGGCCATTGTTGTTATTGTCTTTTTTCTTCGAAACCACCATAAGCAAATATGAACAAAAATGCATAGTTGGATTTCCACCAGTGTGAAAACCATTGCACAGCATTTGATTTGCGTAATGGCTAATGAACGTTAGCAAGGTGGTTTGTGTTACTCTTTACTTTGCTCGTCTCACAGCAATATTTTATGACCACAATGTGCTCCCTAAGGAGAAACAGTTCTTTCTGTTTTAGAACATGTTATATGATCACGATATAAAACTATCATTTTTCTTCCCACTTTCCCTATCTGTCAGATTTGCTTCTTTTAACTATAGAAACATATCAGGTTAATTTATTGGAACAAATAAAAATACAATAAACCAAATCAAACACTCTTTGTAGTTTTCTTTTATTGATTGACAATAGCCTAGAGTGCTTGATGAAGTCTAAATCGTTAGAACTGTCGGATCGTCCTCCTTTGAGAGATATTTGCAAAGGTCTGTGCTCATGGATGACTGAACTTAATATGGTAAGTCTCACATTACTGAACAACAGTCTGTATGACTTTACACGGAGTCATAGTAACCACACTTACATCTGCATTGTTCTAACTGACAACACTGTATATACAATATTTAACGCAGAGACAATACGATTTTACATACCGAAATTAAGTCGGCACATTTATTTCATAGTTATTCAATTGTTTTTTTTTTTCAAAATTGCTGTCTGAATGGCAATTAATTAAAATTAAAATACTTGTTCTCTTAACCATTGCTTGTGGAACACTGCATGTTGTTATAATTAACTGTTAGATCATGTCACGTTCCCTCTGACACAGGAAGTTGGTGAGAATGAAGTTACAAATAATTCGTCACGTGAGAGTTTGGCAGATGATGGTTATACACCAATGGCTGGCAATGTGAGCTTCGGAGATCAACAATGACGAAATTTGAAACCATTTTAAGCGCCAATTGTCACGTGGCTCTTAGTTTGACGTTCTTTTTATTTTTTTGAATATAACTATCATTATGACCCGTTCTATGTTGTAACATAATTTCTAATTTTATTGTTATTGTTTCAAATTTAGGACAGTCTAAACGTGTCTTTGTATTTGGAGATATTTTTACAGTCAAATCAGTATTATGTACTATAGTATTTGTTGTAAAACAATGGTTGGAAATGGAATGCCACATATCCAAAGGTGGGAGTGAGTCTACTAATAATGCGACTGGGTTCATTTAATTTTATACTTACGAATCGTAAGATAAAGTTCTAGGTGCTGTGATGGAGGGTTTCTAATCTCTACTGATGTGTCCACGTGCATCAGGATCACCAGAAAAATTACAATTGATTAGGTAATTCAAAAGAAATGAACAGAAAAAATTAATTTCAGGGAAAACCACCAAAAGATTTCTCTTTGAGATATCTTAGTTTAGAATTTGCGTCTGCAATTGGAGAATAATTGACGGCACCTCATATCATTATTGATGCCACCTCATATCATAACTGATGGAACCTCATATCATAACATGATAACGTTTGGCAGTTAATGTAGCGGAAAAACCTGCTAACAGTTGATTCTCGTGCCCTATCACACCAATAATAAGTAAAACCTACTTCATGCTACTCCATTAGAACGTCGTATGCGCATTTTGTGAATGTACTTAGGTTTATTGTTTGATAACATGTCTAAGGCGTAATCGATCGATCAGAATTATCGAAATTTTTCTCCGGATGTGTGACCTTTTACTGTCATATATTTCAGCAGAGGCGAAGATCTAAAGGGGGAGGGGGGAATTATCTTTTCAAAATTTGACCTAAGGCGATGGCCTGTCCACTCTGCGCTGATACGTGTGTTCTAGGAAGTAGGCTTGCATTTTATCTTTCAATCTGATATGATTAAAATGTGTTCATTAAAGTATGTCTGTAATAAAATGCTTCCCAGGCTACCATACCTGCCAGAACCAGAGCGTATTGTTCTGCACGAAGAACCCTGTTTCGTTTCTTGTTCATTAGATCCTATCAATAAATTTCCAAGCGATGATTTTAAATAATGTATGTTAAAATTCTTTTACGCCCAAGACTAAAGACGTTGCAGCGTTACATGATCAATTAATTTCCCACAAATGTATAGCCTAATCTCAGTGAACAAAACATTTCTATGAGGTCTAAAATCACATACTGTGAGACTAGTCGGCTTTTAAAAGGTCGGTATCTAGCTTAAGTTGTTTGTAATCATATTTATGACTTTTGCAGTACCGTATTTTTAAGGCATTAACTCATATTATTAAGTTATTAGCTAATAATTTTATAATTTCATACTTTTAGATCTTCTAATCGGCTCCGAATTCAAACTCAGATTGTTTGGGGTCCTTGGTTGAACCTGAATTTTGAAGGGTTACAGTATGTACGTTCTTTTGTCTGTTTGTACAATTTCAAGTTAGTCTGAGTAGCTTATTGATGGGTTTTGTAGGCAGATCTGCCACGCTTTCTATCAAATCACAGTTGAAAAAGATATCTACATTTACATGTGTAGGACTTACATTTAACATATTGAAACTCAAGCGAATATGGATGAAACACTAGACAATATGGATGGATGGTGTATTGTGGTACACTAGTTCGAGTTATTCCATTGATATATGACTTTTAGCGTCTTTCGGTTTCACTTGCTCTATCTTTTAGTGCCATTAACAGTAAATCATTATCATCAGATATTACAGAAATGTATAAGTGCCAGTTCAGAAAGTTTATGTTTTTTCTAATAAAACTTCAATGAGTGACTGAAAATAATTAGCAAACTCTCTCATGATAAGTTTCGGAGGGTCCTCCTCTCTTTTGTCTATGGGTACTTTTAATTGACAGTCGTTCAAATGTAATTCATTCCATATTCAAAGTGGAAGTTAAACGACACGATACAATGTCACCACACTATAAAGGAAAGTATTTTTGGTGCAAAACACAGAGTGTGTCAGTTGATAAGTAGTACTGACAAAAACTAGTATTGAAGATGACACACAGAAATGGCGAATCAAATTGTTAACCTTTTAACCATTACAACACCCAACCGTTCTTCAGTGAGATATCAAAGAGAGATGGGAAATGCGGCGTTTACAATGTACCTACATGACAGGCAAAGAAAGTAGCTTTCGTGCTTTAATCATTATTAATCCATTCATACGCGTTAATATCCATTTCTAAAAGCTTCATCTAGTCAAGCAACTCTGCATAAGTTGAGATAAAAAAAGATGTATGTTTTGAATTTGTTCGAGTATGAGCATGTTGAGCGACATATTATTGATCTATCTCTCTATCTGTTCTTCTAGTTATGAAAAGAAGATCATGTCATGTCTTATTTTGAATAAGCTTTCATGTCCTGTCTTATCATAACCTGTCTTGGTATGTCTATCATTCAGATGATTTTTTTTTTTTTGAAAATGAACGCTTTATTTCGAAGAAGAACTTGAGTACAGGATTCAAGTAACATAGACACGTGGTACCTTAATACTACATTGCATTAAGCAGTTAATGGTAATTAACCTTGGTACTTGATTCCTAATTACTAATTAGGATCAATCAGTTATTGATCATAATTTAATCACGGTATGTCAACATCATTCATATCAATAAGTATTTTCTGGAAGTTTATTGTGATGGTCCTTAACTTTTGATAGTAGCATGAACGAATATGGTTTATCGATTATGTGACAAAGATATGTTGCCATTCACTGAAAAAGTAAACTCAGCCCTCACAGTGACAGGCAGACTGTGTATGATAGAGTAGCAAGCGCAGCACCGACCGCTCTTGTCCAGTGGAATTTCCCCAAGTCACAACCTTTGCCCCACGTTGTCCCCCCAACTCAGCTTAAGTGGCCTAGCAAATGCATACATCGAAGCTTTGTCCATGGACCCTATGGGGGGGGGGGGGAGGGTGCTAAGCTCTCATCTTGTCAACTTAGAGGAGAGGAATAGAGGAAATAATTAACATTGGTTTGTAATCTTTGCATACAATGTTGCACTTTACTCAAAATATACCTTGCTGAGATCTAATATCTACGTATGGCACTTTGGGGAAAGCTGTTTCGTTTTCTTGGGGGGGGGGGGGGAAGTCTCCCAAGAGTTTATTTTTTTCCCTCCATTTGCACCCTCCGCCAATCTAAAATCCTGGTACCGCCACTGCCTTTCTCAAATGGACGTATCCTACTACGTAGCGAAAAAAAAAAAACAAAACAAAAAAAAACAACCTCCCATCGATGACACATTAGACTTACTTGATCATTGGAAGTTGTGAAAAAAAAGGCTTCTCTGAAAAGTACTGTAAGGACTAATCCACTTATTTTCTCCTTTAGCCGTAGCAGTGCTTAGAGGTGGCGTGTATCCTTTCATGCCATTGGTTGTACCAGAACCACGGTAAAACTAGAGTGAAATAACAAAACATATATGCCATACACTTGACGAAAAACAAAGAGATCATCAAAAAGATCATCTCAGTAAAATACAGATGAATAGACCCTGCGAAACAGTAAACAGGAATAAGGATTAAATGTGAGAATGACTGAAATATCAACACTCCCCATCCATGCGGTTATGAACTCCTAGTTAAGTGATCAAATAAAAAAGTAAAACCAGTAAAAGTGACCAGAAGGTATATTAAATACGTAGTATAAGAACAAGCCTATGATCGCAAATAGACAGGACCGTATCAATTATTCAGTTTTATCCCCTCCCGTTTGCAGAGGTGCAGAGCTGCCTACAGAGATGTGAAGTCTCAGGATTTCTTGGAAGAGTATGTGGTCACTCCAATTACTATATTTGGAATAATAACGCTAGCCGAGGCAGTATTATTTCTAACAACGTTCCAGCACGTTACTCTTCAAAATCGTTGACTAGAAAAAAGAAAGAAAAAAGATCTACTTGTTGATTCAGCGGTAGTTGACCTAAGTAATTTAGATCAACTGCAAACGAAAATGAAGGAAAAAAAACTCCATGACAGCCTTGCCACTGACAAAAAATGCAAATAATCAGATAAAACTATATTCTACAACCCTCTCAAGGAACATTTTGTAGCAATTTAGTTGGAGTACTTACATAGATAAACCAGTATAAATAGAGAAACGCCGCCAGAGACGTTATGCCGGTGAAGAGTATTGATGTTTGTGCCACTGCGCCCTCGTTTCTTCTTCCCCTTTAATTCCCGACGCTACTCAATACGCAAACGCAAAACAATTTTTACCAATTATATGTTGTTTTTTTTTTTCATTTTGTCACTCTTATGCATAACGTAAATAAATAGACGGGATTTTTGTGCTGCTTTGCTTTCAAATAATGTACTGTAGGAATCCTTGCAACCCCTTAACTATGAACAAATTACAATAGAGCACAGTGTACAGTAAAAAAAAAAACAGTAAACCACAAACCTAGATTTTTTTAGAAAGATTCAGACACTGATTCAAGTATGAAAAATGTGCCGATTTTGAAAATAGATTTGTAGTTTGAGATCTAGCACACTAAATGGCGCTATGTATATGTGTGTGTCTATACTCTCTATGTATGTCTATATATTATTCTCGTAACATATTGCTTAGTAGGTTCTAGTTAAGAAAGAATACTACATGATGCGGGAAGTTGAAATCCTCGTCATTGTGATATTAAGGACTTTTATTTAGAAAAGAAAAGTATAAAAAAGTGCCTTGTCTGTGGTGTTACATGAAGCTTTACATTACGTCACCATTCCATTCTACAGAGAAAATATTTCCCTTCTCTACGTATCAGAATTCTAGTGTGAATACATAATCTTGGGTACGTGTGGGAGTATGAGTGCTACGTGTTGACTTTAAGTTTAAGCACGAGTACGATAACGAGTATATGATTTTCAAGTACGTTGGATACGATTACGAGTACAATAGCATGAGTACGAACATAGCAAGGGCTTTTGTATGCGTGTCCGAAGGAACAAACATTGTCTGTCTTTTGTCATGCATTTATTTTGTTCCGGGAGCTTGATAACACCAAGTTTAGTCAATAAGTTATCCTAAATTTCCCTAAAGCACAGTAGCTACATTAATACCGACAAGATGTGTCTATCAATGAACGTGAAAAAAAAAAAAAAAACAACTACTATTGAACGGCAAAGTGTATATATATATTTATTTTGATGAAATGAGCATACGATTCATTTTATCACAAAACTTACAAAACCAAGACAAACCAACTACAACATCCTATTATGAAAACATTTGACGACCATAATCCTTTGCAATTTTGACGGCGGACTGTCTACCGAATAGATCAGAGATACTTGTCTTGTGAAGGACAAATTAAAAAGTGGATCCATGAACGTTGGATTCCATTCTCAATTATACTTGCTAGCCACACACAATTACGTTTAGTAGTTATAATTAAACAGTATGGACTTTAGATAAGAAGAAATGTTGAAGCACCAGTACTGGGCGAGGTCCTACACAGGCATTTTTTCCTGGCGCCAGGTTGTTGGGACAAAACTGGACCATTTATGAGCTGTAGCCATTGGATGAGGAGATGCCCCAACGTCCAGGTAAAAAAAAAAAATGTTGTTTTAAGTCATTGCAAATGGTGTAATATTTAAGAGGGACTCAGAGTTCAAGAGAAGCTGAAAAGTGGTAGTGACGAATGTTTTTCTACCCAAAAAATTAAAGGGAAAAATCTTTTCATTCTGTCATTCTACAGTTGTTATCATACCATTCAATAACTTTGCCCTATATTCGCAGTCATATTAACTTTATTTTACTGCGAATTCAAATTAATGACTGACCGATCGGATTTGTCGACAATGGATACATGCTGATGGACTGACGGCGAAAACAATTGCTAACAAAGATGTTATCGTCCTTTGTCAGGGTCGAAGAAATATACTAAGATTGTGTAATATGTAAGTAGGTTGAGGAATGTAAATAATCTGATGTGATGAGGATATGTGTCTGCAGTGGCTCTAGTAGAGCACTTATACATTAGTAACGCACTCCTGAAAGCAAACGCATGTTTTGTCATGTAGTAGCTTCATATTTGAAAGGTGCACGATATAGCTGTTATGACCTCACGATTGTGTTCAATCTTCTACTCATGAAAGGCCACGAAAAAAAAAATGGTTATTTCACATATTTTATTCTATTTCGTATTTGCAAAATATGGAAGTTGATGTTATCATTATTCAATAATTATAATCACAACAATTTCTACCTTTACCCCGTGTTGTATTTTCGGGGTTGGAAAATGTACTTCAATTTCTATGTACAGCCTTGCTACAATGTCATCGAAGTCTGGAGTATGACTGTACAAGGGCGAAGTCTTGGGTAAGAACAAGAGTACCATATTTTTATATATGTGAGTACGAGTGGTAGTGTAACGAGTACACCCCATGACTGCGACTACGAGTAGAGGAAAATGTACTCGAGGATATGAGTCCGATATTTGCAATTTAAAAGTAGATACGTTAAAAACTCTTTAATTTGTACCCTTCTGGTTGCCACCAAAATATATGTTTTCTTTAACGCTTACAGATTCAGTGGACTTAAAAAGCGAGTGTACTAGAAAATTTACATAGAAATCAAATTAAGTCCTTTTGCCTCGAATGACTCTAGCCAAGTCAAGTCATCACAAAACTCGACTCGATTGGATCCGAGTCCGATTCAATGACTTGACTTGTTACAACACTGCCTAATAGGTAAGCCTAGCCAATTAAGCTCTGCGTGATTGAACACACTTATCATTTCAGCCTGAACTGAAACGAATCTTAATCTGTCTAAACGTGAAGTCTCAACGAGTAATTTCATTGTAATTAAAACTTAAGGCAACACTCTCGTTTAACTGTCGTCTGCTTGGATACATATTTATTTCGATTTTGTTCTGTCGTCATTACGTGAGATGATTACTATGTCTTAGTTTACTTTCAATAATGTCATTGACCTAAACAGACACAACGTAGACTCATTCACCGGTTACTACAATTCAACTCAAATGTAGATATGGTTCAGTATTTTTGTATTTTCTGCGTTTGAAAAGTCAGTATTAGTAATCATACAACTTGTTACAAAGATCACAATTCCAAGGCGTTACATTTGTTTTACGGACTAATTGACTTTAATATATTTAGTTACCTGCTCTAGAAGATATATTCTGCATTGTTTACATATGACACGTTGGCTTAATAAGTCTGCTTCAATCTCCCAAAGTGCCTCTTCAATGATTGACGACGGTCGTCAACATATTCATATGGTTTTCCTTTCGATACTTTGGTTAAAAGGGAGTTCAATAATAAGGTTTCACCATCAGTTGTTTGAATGAAATTACAATTGATATAACCTAGCGAGGTTCTAACTTGATACGTCGAAGAGTATAAAGACAGTTGGATCACACATATTAATAGTTGAATACAATGGAGGCAACATACGGCTACATCACTGGAATACTTTCAACTGCGTGTTTTCTTGCTAGTGAGTAGATTTTATCAATCCGTATTAAAGCTTAAAAGGCATATGAACCGACCATCAAAATTGTTTGCATCAGAAAACTTAGAACTTATATAACAAAGAGTGACACAGTAACTTATTCGCACAGAAGAAATGTTTTTTTTTTAAATGTAATTGTTCATACCATGTCACTTTGTGGCAGAAAATTTGAGTGTTTTCCTAAACAACACATTTCTTATTATACTTTCAGTCATGACTTGTCGTGGGAGAAGTGAACTAGCCCTTTTACATGATAACATCACTTTTGAATGCAAGGAGAAACAACTTTTGCACACATTGGTATGGGAACATGACAACAATAAAATATATCACAAAACATATTCAAATGGAACTAGCTTAAAATGGAAATGGCAAATTTCAAACGCGAGCTTTCAAGATGCTGGAAACTATACTTGCCTACAGTTCCCGACACAAGGGGCCATGAAGAAAAGTCATTTTAGATTACAGGTTCAAGGTATAGTAATCACGGCGCTCAGAAAAGTTAGAAATATGTATTGATTGTAGCATTTCTCGTCAGAGGTTAAAAGTAAGAATGTGACAAAATAAAATGCAAATTCTTGTGGGAATCATAACGTTAAAGATAGTACTCAGTGATGATAAGTACGATATTAATTGTAGGACTATTCAGAGTAAATATTGCTGAAAGGTTTTTAATACTTTGACTGTTGATAAATAATGTTGATACAATTACACTGTAACGCAGGGAGGTCAAAGTCATTCAATTGATCAGTGGAGCTGACCAATGCGAATGATCTAGCGTACTGTTTTTTACTCATGAATGAATGTACTCGTGCGTATGTTGCACAGGATGACCAGAAATCGTTCATTACACAAAAATTGCAATATGTGTGTAACAGATTTTGAGGCTATTGAACCAAAGATTTTTTTTTACTACCTTGGGAGATCAATTAATCTCACACACATAAATTGATCAGACACTTCGCTAGGTATTGAACGGAAGGGACTTTGATATTTACGCATCTCTTATAACTTTTATAAAATGTTTTGAAATGGTTATGAGATGTATTTGACAAACAGCAACATATTCTTTCTGTTTTTCAATCATAGTAAGCAATAAATAAATTGTTCCAATTAGCTATATAATATTTGATATAAATTAATCGACAACATGGACATTTTTTTCAAATATGAATTAATCCTTCAAACCGAACCCAGAGTCAAATTTAAAATCACTCTGTTTCTGTGACTAATGTTGCTAAATCCTAAGCCATAGTGTAAGATAACTGCAATTGCAACATATACATTCACATGTCGTTCTTCCCTTTCTGGCTTTTCGAAAGGGTATCCGAGGCTATCAATATTACAAAATCTCACAATTGAAGGAGAAAATATTACAGCTACTTGCTGTGTAGAGACAGCTCTCCAAGAACGCGGAAGTTCCTTTAAGTGGTACATTGGTGAATCACCGATTTTATTTCATCATGAGGAAAAATTTACTGAGGTGACTTCTACAAACTTCCGGAATGACTGCAGTGAAATTTTATTTACTATTTCTCGTGTGTTTGACTATCAGCGAATACGTTGCGTAATTCAAAACACACTTCATGCCTCAGATTCTAAACAACTACAAGTCCTCTGTAAGTATGCGTTTGAATACATCTCTTTGTTGTAGTTTCCTTTCATTAAAAATATTGTCAAGTTGGACAGGGAGCTTAAACATTATTGGTCTTCATTTACATATAACGACTTTCTAACTAATGTACATTGTCTCAGTAATCTGTGATATGACGTCACTGGATTCATGTTTAGTGTCATCATTCCAGTGATAATCACATCCAGTCTTCACAGCATTATCTTTAATCTGTTACATTCCTCAATTAATGCTCAATCTATTGGTATTTTTATTCAAATCGAAACAAAGACACTTATCCTGTTCTATTTTACTCGTACATTTAAAAGTAGATGTACCTTAATTTTTTTTTTCAATCAGCACTTTGTACATGAATATTTTGGCGATGCATTGTAAGTGCAGTTACTTGAGGTATAGAACTTTTTCAGGGTCAAATAGGCTTTGGGTCAAAAGTTACCCAACGGTGGGGGCTTTGTAACAAACTAGTTGGCAGCAGATTTTTAGATTTTAGGATTAAGTTTTTCATATATAATAGATATTTGCTACAGTTTATTATTTTAAAGATTTGTTGATTCGACTCATTAAATAGGGTTACCCCGGAAGCTTCGTATTCGCGTGAATAATGTCTGGGCGAATCATTCAACGGACGTGGTCGCGGGAAAAGCGAATAATATCACGTGCTTCGCTATAGAATCAAATCCTACGGTACAATTAAAATTGTCAATAAACAACAACGTCATCGAAACGAGGATGGTTGCTATCAAAGATAATACTTCAGAAGTCAATATCCCAGATGTAGTAGTTACTGTTAGACAGAACATAACAGTGGAGTGCGTGGCAACATCTAACTTTATTCAAAGTAAAAGGAAAGAGACCGTGGAGTTACACCCATTTGGTAAGGACACATGAAGATAGATTTAACATTATCCTCATCTAATATCCAATTATTGATTCAAGAAGAGATCTCTTTCTCTCTTTCCAAATATCTCTTTCATTCGAACATCAATGACTTCACGCGTCTATTCCCATCTGCGAAATGATGTCTTAAAGCTGGAATATGAGTTGAATATTCGTCATTGAAAGTCAGGTTTCGCAGAATACGTGATAGACACTCTTTAAGCCTCATTCATACATACATTATTTTTCATATCCGTTTCCATTGGTCTGTTTGATATCAGGTAACGATGATTGACTGCTATGCTTCCACGGATAGTGTGAATTGTATAAGGCAAGCAAGATTTTGAGGCAATTTTTCTACTAGAATATCTGAAAGATGAATACGCAGTTCTCTTTCAGATTTTGTGGCATGTGATATTTTCCTCTACTTTCTCTTCGCTGAAAAAACTCGAACGAAGAACAAAGATAGATGACCAGGTAATTGCCTGCACAGCTGATATTCCAGCTTTAAGTGTGGGGTGGATGTTACCAATTCACCATCACGATGTCATTACATTGATCAATAATTAATAGGAATCCTGAGGAGGACTCTGAGATAGAGGCGACATGAAAAGACGATAACTAAGCGAACAAAAGGAAGCAAAGCCTCGTTTTGCTCTAGAGAACTAACTGTACAATACTATCAGTTTCAATGCTGATAAAATGAAAATTAGTACGTGCTCAAATAAATCGGGACACTCATCGAAAGAGTTTTATGGAACTTTCTGTGAAGCACATAACATTGTATTTTAACAACTGATTAGTGGTCGCTTAAACAAGGAACTCAACATGGAACAATGTAAAGCACGTAAAGATATTGCACAAATGGTTCTCTTCAGTAAATGTCATCTAAATATTAGAATTACAAAGAAGACATTTTGTTTTTCTCTGTGCTACTACTCTATGGATGTTTATCGGTTGTTCTGTCAATTATTGAAAGCATACTTTAATTGACTTGAAGATCTTAAAGAATCACATTGAGACCTTCAAGTTTCCTGCACATATTAATGACAAATGATCAAGCTAAGAGGATCCGATATCTTACATACAAAGGAACATGAGTAATGAACCATTCAATGTGGTTTTAGAAAATTCGTGACCATTAACCATTTACTATTTAATATGCATACAATCAGTGCCCATCATGGTAAAAAATAAAACAAAAATGACTTTTCCATAGCTTTTGGATGTAGAATTCGACAAATTATGCTAATTATAGGCAATGAAATATGTTTTCATCCTTTAAAATCCTCACTAACTTATCATTTTAACTCAATGTAGCCTCTTACAGATTACTTGTGTGATGTCATTTTAAACTGACCATAACATTTTTAAGATGTTGCTACATACATCTCCTGATTCTTACACTATTAGAAAAAGAAGTAAGGGAAATTTGTAGTATGAAAAAGAGACTTACTTATTCTCTACCATAATTTTTTAAAAAAGGATAAAATTTGGTATTGATATGTCTAGAGGAGTATTTCAAAGAGTAGTTCATTCCAGAATATTGCATCACGGACAGCTAAAATTTGGGTGCAGTTCAAACTGTAATACATCAACGGTATTACAAACAAGCAAAACGTAATTTTTATTTGACTCATACCTTGTATGCAGCTGATAGATTTCATTACCATTTGTCAGATGCATTTTAACTCCTAGGAGAGGAATTAATGTTTTAGTGATAAGCCTACAAAATGATCAGTGATGAAAATGTTCTGATTCTGTTTATATTTTTAGTGTTGCCGGTCGTGAAACAGATTTCTATAAATGATTATCCTGTGAACAAAGAAACTGACGTCACTTTAGGAAAACTGTATCTTCTCATATGTGAAGCAGAGTCATTCACAAAGCAACACATATCTACTCTGGACGATTAATGGTAATTATGTGGAAGGAAATGTAAGTCATTTTGAAAATGTTTCAAATGGAGTGATATATTCAAAGACTTACATCACATTCCCTTTCGAACGCCATCGTTCAGTTGTAGAATGTGCAACTAATGACAGCCGTTCTGAGTTCCGGGTAACAGAGTCAATAACAGTATTCGCATATGGTGAGTGGTTAATTATATCAGTTACAGCGTTAAGTTTCGGTTATCGATTGGTTATATATACATACATTCGTTCTGCTTTTTTTCGGGGGGGGGGGGCACTTGATTATAAGCAACGTCACTTTGCAGACAACCCATCAATATGTTATGGTTTGTCCTTCTGCACTTATCAATTTTCATATCGTTTCTATTGACTTACGATGACAAATATGTTGTCTTCATAGGGGTCAATGTTCCTGGCAGGGATAATTTTTGCTCGAATTGAGAACTTTTCACCAAGTTGGACTATTTTCGACTCAATTGACTCAATTGTTATTCTGGCTTTAGTTAATTCACAATTGTAATTCCTTCATGCGGTCAGTAAAAGTGCGATACGAAAAACAGAGTGTCTTCACTACAGTGTACCACGAGAGATTTATGGACTGCAGGTATGAACATTGAAAAAAACTCTCTAAGAGGAGTGTCAAAATGGGTTGGGGGGAAACGTAACAAAAAAAGTCTCGATGAACGTTTGTCCTTGATCACGGGTAATCATCCAAGGTTTCGCAAGGGCTGTCATAGCCTGCAAAAAGGACATAATTTTATTTTGGTGGCTGTATCAATTGTACAAATGGGACCACCACTTTTAAATAAAATTGGAAGGGGAGGGTATATGCCCCTGTCCACCCAACGTCGTAGACTTGTGAGTGTGTGAATATGATAGAAATAGATATTCCCTGGAGAAATATAATCAAGCCCTGCTGTGACCTTAAGCTGCATCGAGAAGCTCAGTTAGTTTTATCGTATGAAAGAGAACTGTGTTTTTGGTCATATCCTTTGCTGTTGCTCAAGTGCTTACAGTGAGAAATAGGAGTTAAATTGAATATTTTTGGTTCAATTGTAAATCGGTATACGATTAATTTACATTTACATTAAAGGGAAATAGTACATTCAGAATATACCAAAATGGCATTCAAAGAATATAGCTACAATCATTGACAAACCATTATGTATCATCAATAAACATCTGCAAAAGCCTGATGAAGATGAATCATTTGAATTTTGAAAAATATTGTTCACCAACAACTTAGTGAATTTCGATCTGTGAGAAACTTATTTCTTGAGAATAAGGACTACTGCCATTCCTTATTTTAAATGATCTATCGTGTCCACAAGCAAGAGTTTTAAAAATATATTTTTTTTCTGTGAAACAATCGCCTTATTTCTCTTTAATTACATCTGTTGCAAATCGACGACCATGTACTTTATGTCTTTATAACGTGTTTGTTTCACAGGCGCTCCAGATCTCGATATTCTTGAGAACAACAAATCTAAAAGTGGTACCGTGATTGTTTATGATATTGGAAGACTAAATTTCACTTGTCTAGCCTTAAACAAAAACAACCTTCTGAAGTTGCAATGGACGAGAAATGGAAAGCACTTAACGAACGGAGGGGTTGAGAACGTAACTGAGAACGTAACTGCCATTTATAAATCAATTGTATTACACAACGATACAACAAATCTTTGTTGCATCATATCAAGCGATAGTCAACTACAGCAGGAAGAGAAATGTCTTAAGATAGAATTTTTTGGTGAGTACTGTCACTGAGGGAGAAATTATCTCCAAATCTGTTCGATGCTTCAACATACAATGGATCCATATTTATGTGGTTGATAATGAAACTATCTGTGTCATTGAAACTATTATCCTTAGTCTGAAATTGTGCAAACACTACATGTATCAAATCTGTGATTGTCAGAGGACAAATTAAACTTGTCTCATGGCAAGACAATTAAGACTATACTAAAAATGCATTTCACACCAAATAGTTCAGGACTGGTAACATGCCTACACAATGAAATAATCCCATGGAAAATTAAACCACTTACTGGAATAGCTTTCATTAAGCAGTTTCTAGATTTACTAAGAAAATATTTGTTGTCGTGCGCAGTGTTTTATCTGTTTTCTGTTTATCATTTTTTTAACTGTTGTCTGGACTAAATTCTTGAGGGGCCTTGATCCGTATAGTTTTGCTGTCTGTCGTTGCACTGATGCACAAAACATTTTAAGTCCAAAAAGTCTCAAGATGGAACAAAAATGAAATATCTCATGCAACGAAGGTAACAATACCTAACTGTACACTTATTGTAAAGTAATGTACAGCCGTTTGGATACATTAATTCGGATTTAAAGTCTATTACGTGTGGTACGAATGTGTTGTAATCGTATCTGATGATAAAGCCCTACTTCAGCTGTTACCTATCCAGTTAATACAAAATACCTTAAGAGTCATTTACACCATAATAAAAATAAAAGAAAATAAAATTTGACTCAGAAAAGACACGGTTTTATATATCAGACATACCTTAAAATCATAAGATCCTCAGATAAAATTAATTGAAACAACTTTTTGTATACAATATATTCAAAATGTTTAGATTTTGATGATATTCGAGAACATCGGTTTAACTATGTACATTAAACTTAACACGAGACTGATCAATCCAAAGATTTGACGCATTTCAGAATCGCCACATTTGAAGATCTATTACAATGGAATGGATTCCTCTCAGAGATTTATTGCGTATGCCGACCAGAGTACTTCCTTGACATGCGAGTCTGACCGTGCTCGGTCAGTTGTTAGGTTAGAGTTGCAGATATTTAGCTTAACAACATCGGACAGACAAATCTACCTTCACGCAACGAATGCATCAAACAATGAAACACTTACAACGAGCCTGAGGATATCCATGCCAAGTCCAATATTATTAAATGTGTCATGCTTAGCCATTGGAAGACGTAACAAGGAATGGAGAAAATCTGCTTCAATTGAATTTTATTGTAAGTATACAGTAATATAAAAGTAGCAGTCTGCAATAATTAATGTAAGGAAAAGTGTAAGCTAAGAACAGAACTCAAATATGACCCCGTGCTTCGTATAGTTTTAATAATGTGACCATTTTCCGCCAATTCTCCTAGCAGGTACAGTATTAACAGGGAATAAATCAATATCATCACACAGTAAAAACTGCTCTGAGTTAGAAACACAGCAAGGTTCTCTGTCAGGCAAGAAAAGAGAGCGCTCCTTTTGATGAGGGAGCCTACTTAAGTGGGGCATGTTTTTTGGGGTACTAAGAGGTGGGTATTTCTGTTATTTAGAGTTACGTCAGTTGTGTGTCCCTCCTCATCAGCACACATTGGATTCGAACTCATGATGATAACACCTACTTAAGTATTCATTACGAGTGTCCCCTAACCCACTGCAACACGAGTGCACATGGAAGATTAAGTTGTTCATCCTTACCGCAATAATATCTGCCGACTTGTCAAACCTGTGTTTTCGTGTTATAACACAACACTCTTTGAATATCTACCGTTGACTGTAAGAACTATCAACGGCCATCTGCCAATAGTGGAAAGAAC
Organism: Stichopus chloronotus; assembly: GCA_021234535.1. Lineage (NCBI taxonomy): Eukaryota > Metazoa > Echinodermata > Holothuroidea > Aspidochirotida > Stichopodidae > Stichopus > Stichopus chloronotus. Next base: position 3,936,232 of record CM037842.1, read on the forward strand.
TGATCAGGCCAGAGGAATTGGGTACAATTGTAGTTTTTAATATGAGTTAGCACAGCATGGAATACGAAGTACATTAAATTTGCTCTACCTCATTTTGTTAATGTATGTTTAACGCATGACTTGCATTTATCACTTTTTTAGATTTGCCTGAAATAAGAGTGGTTTTGGATGGTGTCGTCTCGACCGGGAAGATTGTATTTACACCTCTCGGTGCTAATCACACAGTCACGTGTAATGTAAAGGGTGTCACAATTTCACCTTGCCCAGTGCACCTTTCTGTGAATGGTATCGATTCTTCATGGATGACTAACTTTACAGAAAGTATGAGATTACATCGTAGTAATTCTCATCATCTGAAATTCCAAGCACTGTCCAAAGAGTATCATTCAGAGTGCAGTTTAAAATGTCCTACAATTAGTGGAAACATTTCCAGTTCATTAACAATGAAGACATTCGGTAAGTCCCATGAACCTGAAGTATACATAGCTTAAGTATAACTACATATAGCTACAACTTTATATTATAACTAAAGCCTTTGCTGTATTTATTGTTCAGGGGAAACATGTCAATAGTGGAATGTCTAAAGTTAGCATCATACTGAAGATAGAAACATTAAGGTGAAGGTTACGGAAGTTTATGTTTCTTATTTGGTGCTTCATTGTTGGAAATAATTTTGATTTCTTTATTCATTAACAGTGCCTCCTGTAATCAACATATCCTTTATGGGGGAAAATGTAGCAACACACTCCAACATAACCCTATTTGATGCAGTAAATATATTGACATGTACCGCCTCAGGTGGGAGCCCTCAAGTTTCATTGGACTGGTTGTACGATTCGGATGAAATTACGAAGATTAATATAACTACCCATCAGGAACCTTCTGGATCATCCATAGGTGATCTAGTAGTTAGCGTTTTCCGATTTCATGTAGATGTCACTGAGTCTACACAGATGACATGTACATCAACTGGCGAAGTTGGGGGCCAAAAACGTAACGTGACAATAACGTTATCTAGACGCCACGTACAAGGTACTGTACTTTATTCTGAATTTAAACAGACACATGTGTATAAATCTTGATATATAAAGCCAATTTAAAATCGACCTCTACCTAAGATTTTTTCACTTTTAAATTGTTGAAACTGGGTATCAAAAAACTTTCTTAACAGTGCATATGACTTGTTCTCGTTTGTTCACAATATTCAGTGACACGGAAACAGGATTCTAAGGAAACAGGACTTTATGCGTTATCAGCAATTCCAATGGTGGTTCTAGCTTTCTTTCTGGGTTTACTTCTTCACAAGAATTGTAGTCGCAGTAAGTGTGAGAGACGTAACCTATGAACTAGTTTGTGTGTTCACTTTATAACTAAGCCAAAACGAGGTTCATCCTGATAAAATCTTGTTAGGAAACCTCTTTCCAAATTGGCTACATGATACCGGTAGTTTTCTTGCTGTCTATAAGAAAAAATGAGAACCACAGTTTACAGTTTCCTGGAACTCAGATGCAAGAATTCTACCAGGCGTGAACAAAGTGCTCAAACGCCTATTCAAGTTGTAGTCCATCAGACGTATATAGTAATGTTTTACCAACGTCAAGTGCTCATCAAAATTTTATACCGTCTTTGATTGCTTGCTCATCAAAAATCATCAAGCTTCAGTTCCCGTCTTTGTCTAGCCCTCATTGTTTTTTTATCTGTATCAACTCAAGTTACGACTCACCGGTCAATAAGATATTATTGAGCTAAGTAATTCCGGTCGTAAGTTCGAATGCTTGTTTAACTATTAAGAAAATGTTACAATGATGACCTACTTTCTGGAGACATCACACTTATGCGCATCCAGCCACCGACCTCTTCATGATATAGTTCATAATAGTATCATGCTACGAATACTACACTAGCTAGGGTTCTCTTATTGATTTTTATAACGTTTAAGTAGTTATTTTCATAAATTAAAGTCACATTTATAATTTGGAAATATGTGCATTTGGTTTTTCATCGTTTACTTTGCAGTTCAATCATTTACTTTCCTTGCCTCTAGAAGTGAATTGATTAACCGGTAAGTGATTCGCCTCAAGCTGTTTTTTTGTTCTTCATTCAGCTATACGGTAACTATAAATCATTTGCCACAACATTTCATGTCAGTGTATTTGGTAGACATGAAAATGATAACATGCAAGAACAAGTCACTTAACAGAATCAGGCATTCTGCTGAAATCGAAACTTATATGGTTCAGTTATAGGGCAAAAAGGAATTTCAGTGGCAAGTTATATCAATTCGTATTGCAAGGAACAAGACAGCAGATTACTGCCTCTTCATAGTGTTTTAATTCAATGAAACGAAACAAGGAAATCATTCATTAACTTCAATAGTATTCATTTGTGTCGTACCCTTTAAAGCAATAATGACACACACGTATATGTTTCGTTAGCATTCTCTTCGGTATTGAAAACAAAAGTTGGATTGTCTGTGTGAAGTATACTGTAAAAGGATTTTGACACAAAAACACGTACAACATACTCGTCTTTCAGTTTGAAGAATGGATGGGTTTAATTGTCAGCTCTTAAGGCATGTTCAATTTTGGTTGCGTTAGGAAGAATCACAATTAGTTTTTGAACTTTGAAACTGTTTTCTCAACTTTGGAAAGTATAAATATTGCAGATTTCCCGTCTTTTGCACGTACATAATTAGGCCATGTTACCCCGAATTAGTATTATACTACTTCAAGGAATTGCGTTTGATTTCCAATTGTTTAGTTGTCCGATTTGAGGATATTACTTAAGAGTTAAAATATTACCACATTCGTATCTTTACAGTGCACACACAGAGATTATATGTGGTTCCCTCGATGACACTATAGGTCAAGAGCAGATACAGAGACCACCATGCTCCCATTATCGAGGTAAACATTTGTTATATTATCATCAGTTGGTGTTGTCGTTTCGACCTATGGTTTGTATGCTTAAAAAAAAAAAAACATCATTAAAAACAATGGTAGTAACCTGGTTGATCCATGAAATTTCTTTGACTTTCAAAACATAAGACGTATATTGAACGTGTAAGCTACTTGAAAATATTACCGCACACCACCGCATACCGTTAGTAGGGTGTATTGCAAACAAATTGAAATTCGAAAGTATGTGTGCAATGACATATGGAATAATCCGAAACCCACTTGATTATTCTCATCTTTTCAATCACTATGACAGCAAATTTTCAGTGAAACCATTTTAGCAGTTCGTGGCAACTTTTTGAGAAAAAAAAAAAAAAACAGAACGTGTCAATGCAATACGTGTAAATGAGATGAAATATTGTAAAGGAACTCATTGAGATAAATAACCTTTTAAGACCTACTCAGTTATTTGCACACATATTAAATATTACATGTTTCATTTAATCATGCGTATTAAGTATACAACGTAAATAAATCCTGAATGTAACGAACGGTATTCATATTACCTAGATCCAGCAACAATGAGAAGAAAGCAGAGGTATGTTGATTGAATAAAATAAACAACTTTTTTTTGTTTAAGACGTTGTGAGTTCATCATGTAAAAGTACCAAATAATGTTACTGGTCGTGCATAAAAAAGACCGAAATGTAACATTATCTGAATGTTAGAATGTCCGAATTGTTCACTTCTTCAAAAACACTTTTTTTTTTTCGAAATCTTCGTCATTCAAATATACACAAACAAGTAGATCCTCTTAAAAGTGCTTCACTTCCTTTTTACAGTGAGTAAGTATTTTGGCTTTTATTAAGGTCTTAATTGCCAGAGATCACAGGTCAAAGCACTGTCGTACGTGATGATTAAACAACAGTAAAAACCTGCCTTTTACTTACTGTTTCTTTTTTTCAAGTTTTGTATATCCAAGCAATTTGATTTCTTAATGAATCATAGGTGTAAAGAATGGATAGTTACTTCACATGTGAAAAAATGTTTGAGCTTTCTTCCAGACATAAAATTAATGTTAGCTCCTAATCAGTATTGATTTCTCTATAGCATATCCCGTAACGTAATCAGACTTTTTCATTTGTGTTTGTAGTGTCGCGTTGCCAAAGATTCCAAAGGAGAACAGACGGTCTATGAAGGGTATGTAAAATTAAGAAAGAAATATGTTATTAACACCGAATAACCGTTTAAGACAAAACAATTCAAAAATGTTTTACACGTGAAGGACTAAATATCAACCAAAGGATAATTAGTAGGCCTAACCATCATATCTACAATAATGCAAATTGTCCGAACTACATGGAGCGGGTAAGGAGTAAAGTAAATGTGCAATATCTTTGGTCACGTGAAAGTGTGTCCATGATAACAATTTTTATGTTACTACGGTTATTATCTCTTTCTTCTGTTTGCTTCATTACTCTTTCCATAGACTATGCAAGCCTTAGGATCAAGTCCTTGCACTCCAAAATATACAACAGGAGAGATATGTGCTTCGTGCTTCAATTGAAGAAAGGAGCATTAATAGACCGATGGATGGCAACAGTTGGGGACGAGCGAGGAAAGAAAAAATGCTTATTCGTGTCGTCACTGAAAGGTGACCAAACTTTATTATTCGTCCAATAAAGAATGAAGCGTTCACTGGAGATTAAGTCTAAAGGAAAAGTCGTAAACGTGTCCTATCATTAAATCATCATCCCTAGTTATTCGTAACACAAAAGCTGAGCAAACAGCTCTTAGAACGTTGAATAAAAAGACGATACCCAGTTACGACTGACAATTTTATAGGCACTTTTTTTATATCTACAGAGGACAAACACGTTAAGAAAAGGTATCACTGGGACTTGTACGTTCAGAAAGTTATGGAATTACCATACCAGCAAGCACTAGTAAAATATGAGGGAATTTGCATCGACAAAGGTAGTGCTATAAATAATGCTGTAAAATTGTTATATGAAGTAAATTAATTTCTTCAGTATTTAATATTTTTCTTCTTGTAAAACTTGCCATCTCTTTGAGTGTCACCACGTATTTAAGATGATAAGCTGAGAGAAATAGTAACAAAGTTGTTTGTTTGGTACATGATGTTTTGAAATTGTCCTGAAATTTGTTCAACAATATATTCGCATATAAATAGTACGTTACGCTTGTAGCATGAGTTATGTTACAATTATAATATGATCCAAATTAAGCACAGTATTTAATATACGTTTTGGTTAATTTTTTTACTAAAGGTTACACACCTTGGTACTCCTGAATTACCTTTTACATTGTCCAATATGAAAATATCATTTACATGTCACTATAGATATATGATATGTTTTGCAGCCATTCCAATGTACTATTAGAACTCCAGCTCAAATGAAGTTAGCTACTTCATGTCTGATGTAAGTTTCGGATTAAAACCTTTAACACCTTTGGAAAAAAAAATCAGATCATTTCAGCGTGAACCTAGATTCAGTGTTTTTCAATGAACCCACTGACGAGCATTCTATGTGCTGCATGAGTGAGGACAATATTTGATCTTCTTAAAAGTTGTGTCTTTGCTTCTGAGCGGGAATTAGTGTAATTGTAACAGGGGTTGGTGAAATATAGTTGACAAATAATTGCGATGGCGTTTTCAAAAAAATAAGTAATATTTGTTCCACCTTATTAAATAACCTCGTTTTTCTTTCCTTTATACGTATAAGCAAATATTCTCCTGTTACAAAAATATCAAGTGGTACGAACTTTCGAGGAGTTTTTGAAAGGTAAACAACCCGACCAAGGTGCCATAACAATGAGAGATGTCTTAGGATATGCAGCACAGATTGTCGCTGGGATGGAAATGATTGTTACGTATGGGGTAAAAATTTGAAATCATACCACGCACTATAATTTATTTACTTTGAAACGCGAATGTTAAGTATTTTATTCAATAAGAAACTACTTTACATAACATATTACATTAAGTTCTCCAAAGTAAGCGTGATGAGCAGTGAGAAGAAAAACATCAATAACTAGTTGAAGAGTTTTATGCCCAGTGGTATATTATTTGTCCCAATTCCTCTCTGCTAAAATACATTCGACATAAATCATCGTCCATTCAGTTTTATGTTATATCAATATTTAAATTACTGTTCGTTGCTTTTCCTTCACCGTTCCAATTGATTGTGAATTTTCAATTTTATTTCAGTCCAATGAATTCAGAGTACATCATCCTGCCTATTATTTAATCTACATATTGTCAACGTTTTCTTACGTTTCATGTCAGTTCTTGCATCCTGGGCTATCTATTAAGAAGATTCTTATCACCGAGAAACATTGCTGTAAGCTCTACGACTTTTGTCTTCAAGAGGATGCAGTAATGAAGTTAATTTCTATAAAGGAAAAGGTGAGCGCCTATGTATTAATGGAGACATTTTACAGCTTTCAAAAGTGACCTAACCAAAACTTTAAATAGAATTCATCATAACATGATTTTACAGCATATTAAACATTTGAGTTCATATTTGAATGGCGAGTAGAACGTACGCTGCCACGAAATTCTCTAACATAAATGATAATTAATGAATTATTTAGCTTCACCAATTTTAGTACCTTGTAAACACCAAAACGTTAACTTTATTACAAGAAAATCCATCCGTTTGATGCCTTCAACAGGACGAAAGACAGAAACTTCCACCAGAAACGGAAGAACGTAACGAGTATACATGGTCAAGTGACTCTTGGTCGGTTTCTACAAGCATTTGTGAGGCAATTTCGTACGGTAACGAAATGACATAGATTTCAAGAGTTCACTTTCAGTGTCTGTCATACGCATATTTTATTACAAAAAAATGGACACATCAATAGACAGCTTGTAACGTAATGATTGACAGATAGTTGCTTGTTCTTAGAGCTAGGGAAGTAGTAAGTCTAAAGTTGAACCGGCTAGGAATCATTGATTACAAAAAACATGTTTTGACATTTGCTGCTTTAGTATTCACAGTACATAAATATTCACTTTCGTTTGGCTTCATGTGAAAACAGTGATGCGCTATTTTATCTTCAGTTCATGAGAGTAACCTAGAAAACACATACCAATCCCAAGATGGTGATCCAGATATACCAGATCATATGTAAGTTTCATCATCCCTCCCCATCTTCAGATGATTTCGTAAATTAGTGGTCAACATAATTATAAATTGAATGTAGTTTTACACCAAACTCCGATAGTGTTGTTTGCATGTGTCAATTGTCATGTAATTATCAAATTAGTCAATCCTAACTGAAAAAAAGCATTGTTTTCGATAGTCTTTGATGTTCTGGAAATACAATTGCAATGTATTTATTAAAGAAATATATATTTAGCTTATACAATTAAAGTTAGCTTCAAGGATCGATCCAATTTGAATATTCTACACAAACATTACGATGAGTGAAATTTGTGTTCTAAGCAGAAAAATGTTATGGTAATCCATTCTCAATTTGACAGACAAGAAAAGTTACAAGAGTGTTGTGTGAAAGATCCAATACATCGACCTCCCATACGAGACTTAAAGGAGGAGTTTTCTAAGTGGCTAATTGACCAAGACTTGGTACGTTTACTTTCGTAGACTTCAGAGTACTATATATTATCAACCTAATATTGCCAAGAACAAAGTTGCCTTGGATTCCTTATTCCGTACTTGCTACTAGCGAAATTTGACTTACATTTAGGTTGTAATTTGACAAGTTCGCTGTAAACCAGTTTTTATTTTATTAAATATCGGTGTTTTGAGACTTTTACCGTTTTTTTTATATTTCAGAGCGTGGAGCCAAAAATTCAAGAAGAAACCAGTAGTGAGTCATCATCTAGTGAAATTGATGAAGAGGATGGATACATCGCAATGGCTGGTAATGCAAACAGTCAAACACCAGACGCCTATGAAACAAGCATCCTCTAACAGATATATGGATCTTATGAAGTTATGCTTTCTGGTTGATTTCATGTTTAAAGGAAAGTAGTCTCAGGGTGATGAAGTCACGTTGAGAGAGAGAGAGACGAGCACAGAGAAAAAAAAAAGTTGTACTTTGTATTTTCTCAAACTAGTTATTTAGAGGAAACGGCAGACCGAAATATCAATCCCTGATTTCATTAATGAAAAAACAGAGACATTTGTGATTTTAAATTGATTCTTTTTTTTTTAAAAAAAAAAGGTTTTGATTAACGTTACTTTGTCACACGTCTTTCACTGACTTACGAATTTATTGAATTAATAAAACGTTTTATCTTTAAAGTGCACTGATTTTAAGAAAATAATTTTTTTCTTGATGTCACTGTCTTCCTTCTTTTCTACTACTGTTATTACAACTGAGGCTACTGCATTAATGACGTTAGGAAAAAACATTGCTCCTGTAGCAATTCAAATTTCGGTCATGCGATCGCTATTCATGTTATTTTCCATGATTTTAATTGAAGATGCCCAGTTTTCGATTCTGGTTGAGTGTTTGTTTATTGTAATGCATGATAAAAAAAATAGTTAAACGTAATAACATGATTGAAGAAGTACAACCTTTAGTAGCTGTTAGGGTAAAAATAATTTTACACAAAAACTTCCCAAAATCAGATTCATCATTTCAACGCATTATTATTTAAGCGTATTTACGTAGTTTACGCCTATTTACGTAGCGGAAGGGCCACAAAAATCTATTATTGGTTTCTTTTTCGTTAATTGGTATTTAATCTCCTGAGCGTTTAAAGATCGCGTGGCATGTAAATGACGCTTTTTGAGTATTGTGTGCGTTAAGCATTAAAAGTATTAAAAATTACAACAAATTCCACCTAAGTAGGTCAAAGATTGATCAATGTAGAGGAATATTAGTGTCTCACAGATGTATCAGAAATAAACATTGGCTACGTACGCCAATTTGTGAAGTCAAGAGATGGACTCCTTTGATATGTTTTACGTTAATTCTTCCTTTATGAAACCTTTATTACAAGGAAATTTAAGAATTCTATATGCAGGTTGAGGTATTTTGGAAGCATGTATTTTATCCTTCTTCAGAAATATCAAATATTAGTTACCAACGTGAAAGTCAGTAATTACGTAATTAAGAGGAAAAAAATATAGGCTTAAACAAAAGAAATACTGAAACTGTGCAACACTCCACGTCATGTTTTGTATTTTTCGCAAACTTCGAGGAGTCATATCTCAAAAATATTAAAAGATATAAACAAGCGTCCAAAAGATTTTCACTTATGGTTTTATTTGCAACATCTGGATAAAGGATTCTCCTGTCCAGAAGCATGTCAAACTTTGAAGGGGCGAGAATGTATTTATTAAACACTTAAAAATAATTAAATAAAAAAAGATAATTTCCTAATAAGTTGGTCATAACGAAAACGTTACGCTTTTAGTAAACTTAATGTTACAAGAAAAGTACTTCAAGGCAAAGTAAATTCAATTTTTTGACAGAAGCTAATTTATAGTAACAAAAAAGTCTCTAGTTTGTCATGGTATGACCTACAGCCTACCTTGACATAATATTTACTGAGCACATTGATATGTATACGGTAAGAAATTGAAAAGGAAATGAATTTTAATAATTTTGTCTACGTATTTCTTAAATATTATCTTGCAGGGACTTTTCTTTGTTTATTGATGGCTGCGTGTACTACTATTAAGAAGAGAACGTGAACTAGTTACAATCAACAACCAATCATAATCAACTCCTTGTGCTGATGATCATTAGGAAGGGTAATTTTGAAGTGTGATATAGACTGTTGTTTGCAAGATGTAATTATAGAGTAGGAAAATGGTAGGCCCACTTATCTTGTTAATCAAACTGTGATATAATTTTTGGATCAAAAGGATACAGCCTCAAGGGAAGAAGGAGAAGGAAGAATGTCAAATTAAGAAAAACGGAAGTAAGTTGAGCTATGGTGTCATCAGTGACTTATTAATAAAAATAATGCAGCAATGATACAATGCAGCAGTCTATATATACAAAATCTAACAAATATTTTGACTGTTGAAAAGTCTGTGGACTTGAAAAGTCTGTGGATAACTGTAAAGTGATGTGTTTTTTGTTGCAAACATCAATTCTATCTATTTACAGATAAGTTGTGTACAATACTTTTGATGACATTAAACTAAGTATTGGATATGAAGTGAACTGCATCTTTTAATGAAACGCTTGCACAAAACAAATTGATAAAAGAAAAAAATCTGCACGAGATGGAAGCTCGGAAGTAATTGTTAAAATGTTGAAAGATTTAAAACAAACAATTCCGCATGGTCAGGAGTTGCAATGTAGATGCATAAAGCATAGACACAATTAAGGTGCTTTTTCAGTTATAAAATCTTAGTAACAATATGTTAATGGAAAATCGTATTTAATTAATAAGGATTCATATTATATACAGGGATTCATATTATATATTCATAGCACATTAAATTCTAACTATTACCTTCTCAGTCCTAATGTTTTGAATCTGTCGCTAACCTGAGTGATTTTTATCCTAAATGTACCTTATACAGTTAATGATTGCACAATAAAGTCAGGAGAAAGAAAAATCTTATCTTAGTCGCAAAAATATAGTTTTCCGCCTACAGCTTACAGTTTACCGGACCTGTGCAATAAAAGCATATACCAGGTACATTACTTCTTTCCAATTGTTAAATTAATTTGTCAAATCGGTCATCATACATACTTCAAGACAGTCACTCGTTACTCCAAGCTACATTTTGGCGAAGGGTTTGCAAACCTCTCAATTTTGCCATTTGATCCTCAGCAAATTCAAACGATGGAGAGTAAATCACATTATATAGGATATCCATTTGAGGGGTGTTCTGATTATATGTTTGTTTCTTGCATTGCACGCTTCACCCGGATCTGAAGAGCTAAATAACGTTCGTGGCCGGGCAAAAATAAGTTTCAGACAGGCTGAGGGGGGAGCTAGGAGTGTAAGGTTAGGGAATCGGAAATGTCCCTGGGAATGAGTACCTGCCTTTAAATTTTAGTGTTTCAGCTAATTTTAGCAATGTCGTTTACAAAAAAAAGACATAAACTTGAGTTCCGCTAAACGTTGACGACATTTTCCGAACAATTTCATGTTTAATGCTACAGAGAGGCATACATACGTAATTAAAAATATTTTATGTATGACGTGAGCAAATAAAAGTTCAAAATTGGAGTAATTTTTCTACTAGGTGATAATGAACACGGATGTGATCTGACAAGTTGAGTAAAATAAATTCATGTTCTATACGGTAACTGACTCGTAAAGGTAAGACGGTTGAAACAAATTGTTAGACAGAAGAATTACTTTGCAGGTGTAGAGTGCAGAATATAGGTTACGAAGCTGCTCGTAATCAGCGAGAAACACCAACTGTAATTTGGAAATGTCGAGTAATTAGGGACACACTCAGTTGTAGTAACGACGGCAGTTTTTATAACATAGTTGGACAACGCTTGAAACAATGCTGCATGTAATATCAGTCACTCAGGAACTGGGAGGTTTTGCATAACTGTAGTCACATATTTCGCAGGCATGTGATGGTGTTTTCAGTGCAACATACTTGCCCATTACCATGAAGTATGCCCTTAACCATGCATTATTTGACCCACTTACTTAAAACTAGATATACGTGGAGCTAAGTTTATGAATTCCAGAATCACGGTATTTTCAAAAGCCCACTAAACTTGTAAACGGAAATGTGAGTAGTGGTGTTGTCTTTCCGTGACATTGCGTGAGTCTACGGAAACAAATACTACGTAACATTTACGTTTCTTGTAAGTATAATTTAAAAAGAAAAATATATGGAAGTAGTACATTAAGTAACGCTTTTATTATTGTAAATGCTGGATCACCATTCCTGTATGCAATATGCATTAACAGTAATTAATGATTTATGATCTTAACGTTAAGTACTTCAATGTTACCTCTACGTTACACGTCACGTCACATGAATAGATTCCTCTTGAACTTCGTCGATAAGTTCGTCTCCTCGTCTCGACACACTTAAGCGTAGTACCGATCTTTTCTTACTGCAATATGTTCTGCAAACTATCGAGCCAATCTTCAGTATTGTGACAACTGAAAAACATGATGTAGGCGGTCAAGAATTTATGATACATGTACAGGTAAAGACATCATAATTCCATGTTAACCAACTCACATCTACCCACTTATCAAATGCATATGATTTTACCTTATCGTCTACTGAACTTGACTTCGTTATGTTAATAGCCCTAGGCCTATGGCTCATGTAACACTATAGTAGTTAAGTGATTTATCTGTTTAACATACCTGCTGCGATGCCGATAACGCTGGTGTTTATAATGACTAAAATTACGATCACGATATTTGCTGCGAAACTTCTACTAAAGTTGTCCGGGACTGGCACTGCAGCGATAAGCATATTGCAGAAGATGGCCCAGAGAGACGTCAGCTATGTAAAAGAGCCAATAACTGTGCGTGACGCTTTGAATGGTGTTACTCCACAGGGGTAAATTTACAAACACAAATCAAAACGTTAAAACAAGAATATGAAAAGTGCACATCAGTGATTAAACGGTTGTAGCAGTATTTCAAGTTTCATTTCCCCTCTCCACTTATTTTTGTCTAAGTAATAATGACAATAATTGCTGGTCCATCAAAAAACAGTGTTGCTTAGGCAGAAAAATTGCACATATAAAACAGCTAAACTTGTAAAGCTTTCCTCAGTTTACTTTTAATACTATCTTGTCCTCATTCTCAATACTCACCTGTAAATAATGTTCAAAGTTGTTTTTCATCGGCCTGAAAGATATATGGAGAGTTAGAAAAACAACAGCCAACGTCAACGTGATAACAATTGCGAGATAGCTATGCCATCCAAACAAAACTATGACAAATGTCTGGGACACTTTGCGTACAAGTTCCACGATCTCCCAAAACCAAAAGTTGACCTTGTAGTTTTCATTTAGAAATCTCAGCCATTTTGGAAATTCTTCTTGCCGCTCGTTTTGGTTCAGTTCGCAAGAACCATTTTTCTTTGAATGTTTCCATAAAAGGATGTAAAGTACTGCTGGAAACGCAATGACGTATATGGTTGCAAAGTATGATGCGATTTCGTATCGGCGATGTGTATCCGTGTTACAATCAATAGAGTAATCAGACCTCAGCAGACTGATGTTGTGAACATTGTGCTCATCGAGAGAATACTCGTCACACGTGGGACCGTAAAGGTCAAAGGTAACGTTACACGTGCAAGTGTAGGTCACAAATAATATCAAGACTAACAAGGCGAGAATATTACTTTGGTATCGCATGAATCGTGAGCGTATGTCGTCAACATTTACGGCATTTCTCCTTGAGGCAATTCGGGCTTGAAACTTAACCAGCACGATGACCAAGACAGTACATAGTATTGCAATATATGGAAAAAGGGATCCAATTAAAAAGGCTGTGTAAGGCGTGATTTGAAGTTCAGCGATAAAGCAACTTGGTTTGATCAGTATCCGTGAAATATTTAATTGGAAAACTTCTAACCATGATGCGATGTTTTTGAGAAACTGAGGCCAAAATACAACATCAATTGATTCCCAAAATTCCCCTATAACTTGATAAAATCCCAGTACAATTTTCCCCAGCGCCAGCGTACTGTCTATGAGGGATCTGCTACGCATGTCTTGCTTTCGATAGGAAAGGATAAACAGAAAAAGCACAGCTAAAATGAGAAGAAGAATTATAACAAGCTCTGCGACAAACATTAATAAGTCTGGACAAGGACGACAGAATCCAAGTATTGGAAAATGCTTCTCCTCACAGGCTGTACACATCCACCCAGTGTATCCTTCCGCGCAGTTTCCTGTAAGGTTGCTATTATCATTTGGGCATCTATCTAGCTTTGAACATTTGTATATTTTTGCAAAAGATGCGTTATATGTTGTTGAATTTGCATTATACCATTCACTGAAATTTTTAACATTTTCAACAAATCTAATGTATTCATCTAGATTTGTGAGTGGGGAGCTCCAGTTCCAGTAGTAGCCAGGTCTGATAGTCATATAGTCATTTCTGCATTGAGCACCGTCCTGCGAACAAAGATCACATTGACCGAATCGATCACGACGATAGTAGCCATCAAGACACAAGCATGCTCGAAATCCTGCCGAGACACTTTTGTTTGTTCCCGTTGGGCAAACCTCACAGCGTAATGGATTATCTCCACCGCCTTCTTTCACAAACGTTCCTGGGTTGCATATTTTACACTTTATGGAAATGCCGTCCACAGAATACTGGCCCACTTGATCTTGATAAAATCCCCCTATATAAAGAGAAATAAGACATTTAGAATACCCATATCGTGAATAGATACCAGATGAGCTACCACTCTCAAGTAAATGACCATAAATTGAGAGTTTTTCTCACCAACAGTAAACGCATATTGTTAGCAATACATGCACCTGATAAGTTTCTTACTTGAAACGGATTATCCAGGTAAGCAATTAGTTACCATAGAAACTTCCTGATAAAACAAACCAGAGTTACCTCCATGAATGACCACCCACCTTTATGCAGTTCTTAAAAGTACCTTAAGGAAAAGGAAGTGATAAAATCACGCGCACGTGGATGTGGGCAGATTTGATTTAGATAACATCAATTAAAATGATCCTTTCTGGAAAACTGTATTAAGAACTATTTGACAAAAAATGATGTTGGTGATCCAATTAAGTTCCATATAAGCCGTAACAACAGAAAATCAGCTGCTCTTGCACACAATAAGTGTGGGTAGGTAGTGTCTTCTTGTAATATACTATCGCATACGCAGAGAGCAAGTTGAAAATATTCACCTTTTGGACAGCGTTCACAGTGATGTTGTGTTGCCTTATCACGCCCACCAAAGGTCCCTACGAGACAAGATTTGCACTCTTCCAAGTTATCAATTCCGGTGCCTGTGCAATTAAAACCTCTGTCCTTGAATAGATGAGCAGCATATTTACTGACGTTCATGACCAATGGTGCAGACTGAGGCATACAAGAGCTGCATATGAAGCATGGAATTTTAATATGCAAATGAGTATATATATATATATATATATATATATATATATATATATATATATATATATATATATATATATATATATATATATATATATATATATATATATATTAGTCTATTAGTCTGCACAAAATTGACGTTTTCTCTAAAAAAGTATATATATTTTCGTGCAATTTAGACTCTAATTGAACTCCCAAATGCGTCGGAAGGTTTGTTAAGGAGGTTAACCTGGCTTGTTTTGTAACTTTGGGATTCTGTACAAGATTGAGCAAGATTGAGATTTTACCTGAATTAGGTAGTAACTGGCTCAAATGTGTCTATTCGACAGTCACATTTAAGTTAAAGACTGTTCTATTTGATGACAATGGTATATGTACAAACCATAAATGCAATACAACAATGTGAGCTCAATCCTTTCATTGATTACAAATAAATCAACAACATTTGCACGAAACTTGTTTTTGCATGTTACGTGTATCATTGGTCCAGTATATATTTCATTAACTAGAACCTACGACAACAATACCATGTGATCTTGCATTAAGTACATTTAATATTGCATATGCAAATGCTTCCGCATTTATTTTATAAATATTTATGTTCATAAGGTCTCGGGCCAGTTGAGGCTCAAATTGAGCTTGACATTGGATCCCTAGTCAGGCAACCCAGTTGCAACAGTGTTTTTTTTTTTTTCGTAACAGGGGGACTCTCTTAGCCCAGGTTGGTCCTGATGATTTGACCGTAATTGGGTGATAACTGCTGTCAAATGCGGATGTTCTTCAAATTTTTTCCATCTGGCTATTCTTGGGCTCACGTATAATCCAGTCGTTATACCAGTCAGTTTATCAGTTCAATATTGATTTATTTTGCCATTATCTGGACAACGTTAGTGTGAAGTCTGGAAACTTGTATCATTTGACCTGACCTTTCCTTAATTACGTACATGAGGAGAAAACTTTCAGTTCAATCATAAGGCTATAGAAATAGGAAATAATCGATCATAAATATGCAAGGGTATGCCATATATAATTTGTATACAAATGTGTTACTTACACGTTAATTTCCTCCCTAATCGCTGGCAGTGTGAGTCTTTCACAGGACAAATTTCTATAAGGAGGTGACAAAAACACCATCAAATCTCAGTAAATAAGTGTTTGCTAGTAAACTATGCCTGGTGCAAGTGAAATATACTAATTTCTCCTATCAATTAAACCATTCGTTTTTCTTTTATACCTCAACATTTCTTACCTATCGTACATTTAATACTTAACCCTAGTAAAGCTTACTTTAGTGAGGTGTTTGAAAGTAAACTCACATTATTCCACCATTGGATATCTCATCTAGAACTTCTGACGACAACTGACCGATTGGGTTATCTTGGATAAATCTAAAAAAAAAAAAAGCAAACGGAAATCTGCGATATACTAAGTAGTTGTGATTGTTGCCTCTCAGCTTGAGAAGAAAGACAATGCAAAAGGGAGACTGCCATGATATATCTTCAAATGATGAGTTAAGTGATGAGAAAGTACATCATTCATGGATTTTCAGCATTTTTGTACTTACATTTGCTTGAAAGAACTCGTATTATCACCTCGTAACGGTTCCTGCAGGGTTGGTATTTCATTTTGAAATAAGTATCTACAAAATTAGAAGAAGGGGTGGTTACAGTGTTTGATGATTTCTCATTTTTATTGGGAAGGTGTTCGGTGGCTTGTGTATTGAGTTAGTAATAAAGAGACGATCTAAAGACTGGTAAAGATATAAGTGCACTTGTGCCTCCTTGTATATACATACACTGGTACCCTTTATCCTCCTTCTTCAGTTGGTAGGATAATAGTTTCTATGAGGCAGTGCACCCATGAATAGATGACTGCATTGCATACAAGCGGTAAGTTATAAAAAAATAGCTTATATTTGCTTTAAACCTGAGTTTTCCTGACTTTCGAGTAACCGTGACTGACCATTGTGCATTTGTTTTACAGATTTGAATCTTTCACCTATTATGGTCCCTTTGTTTTGAACTTAATGTTGTTAAATTTTTGACAATAGAATGTGGACGCACATCGCAAGAAATGAAATGATGTTATATCATTTTTTCATTTATAACAATTTTAAACAATGTTAAATAATCTTTAGATCTTGTCAAATCTTCAAAGTATTTAGAATTAATACCACGTACAGGTTTTCAACTGCAGTCCCTGCAACCATATATTCTGGGAGGGTTGCTATTTTATTCCCATGCAAGAACCTGCCAGAGAACGTAAGAAGATTCACATTGAAGAGAGAGGCAGATTGTTTTAAACACAATCATTTAAAAAAGAGAAAGAAAGTCAATGACTTAAGAAGAAATGTTTTTGTTATTTTACAATCATTGTCCTAACAGGACTAACGAAATATAAAACAATACGATTTCTAACATGGTCTGTAGTACACAGGATAAAGAGACTTTACACATGCATCTAGACTCATCACTAAAACTGTTTCCACTTACAAGTCTTTTAGGTTAGTTAGATTGTTGAACAGGCCTTTTGGTATAGTTTTTAATTGATTTCCACATAACAATAATGTGGTCAACAGGTGTCCCTTTGGATTCATCGAAAATAACTTTGGAGGAATTTCCGTCAATTCGTTGCTGCCAATGTCCCTGAAATTGTAAAAAAAAAACCTTGAGTTAACACTTTATGACACAATCTCTTGCTATAACCACAACAACCACAAAACTTTCCAATCAACTTTTGTTAGGATGCCACACCAAATTTATCCAACGTAATCGAATGATGTCTCTCAATAAAGGGATCAGCTCCTGTAAAAAATATCCGTCGCCGAATTAGAACGTAAGTCTAAGTCAAATCAGATAAATATCAAACACAGACAAAAATTTTTTCTCACTTTTTTTTTTTTTTTAAATTTCAATTATGTGCATTTTGGGGGGATAGAAATATCTCTATCAAATAATGTATAACATAAAACATAAAATAGTCCAACTTGAGAAGAGATGTAACGTACAACATGGAGATAAGACGAAAAGGAGAACAATTCCTTTGAACTCGTCAGAGTTAACAGAGTTACCTGCTAGTATCATTTTATGCGGATTAAAAATCGTCTTTGGGCTGTTTAATAACAATTACTCTAGCTTTCTGTAACGTATGGCTAACACAACCTTAGGCATGAGACAAAAACGTAAATTTTTATATATTTCTGTCACACTCTGTGACAAGGTACACTTTTTGGATGCAGTTTTTCACAATTTTTGCACTTTCAAAATATTCAGCGATATTCGAGCCAAGCCTTACCTTGGAAGAGTTCATTAAATTTACTGAAAATGTTGTATTATCCTTTTAAATTATAATATGATGGAAGATGCACTAGGACAAAGAAAAGTTCACCAAAAGTACACCAACTTAACCTTTTGACTCCTGTCTGTGATATTACTCTACTGTGGTAAAGGGAATACAGTAGAGCAGATCCCGACGAGTTGTTGCAAGGTAACAAAGTAACCTCAATGTTATTTCCAGAACTGATATTTGAGTTGTGTGCGAAATGTCCCGATGCATTTTAGTGTCAAATGTTGCAATACAGACAAGCACATTCATCTTACCACACGGGAATATTACGTCCTACTGATTATATGCAAACTGAAAAAAAAATCACCGTGAAGGAAGTTACATAGTAGATTGCAATTAAACTGAACATTGAAAATGTACTAAATGTGGGAGCGCTTAACTGAAAAAGATTAAGTGAAACAAAAAATACAAAACTCACGCAAGCATCAACTTTCGTATTTTTGCGACCACTGTAAATCGCGCCAACACCTGAAACCTTAAGCATATAGGACCCAAAGCTCAAAAATATATGTGTGATAGGCTAAAATTTAAAGGAGAGGAATTGCCACATAGTAACAACAGAAAGTTGCTCTTTCGAGACGCAATATTGAGCCATTACTAAAGTTTGTGTAATCATCCTCCATGTTTTTCCTTACATAAACAAATACCTATAAAAGAGAATCATGAAGGACAAACATGATTCACCTTGAAGTACATTATGGTTGGGGGATCTTGAAATTATAAGTTGTTTATCTTCTGACAGTATCAGAAGATACAACTCATACCGTTGGCCACTGCGTAGTTGTCATATATGTCAAGGTAAAATTTGAAATACCTCACTTGTGTAAACAGATGCACAAAGTGTCAGTATAGGCATACTCATCATTCAATTCGGTGTTCACATGACTGGAACATAAAGAACAGAAATTCATATATTTTAAGGGGTACCTACAGTTGTTTCAACCAGTCGCTGGAGATTTTGACAAGGATTTACACGTCAATTCACTTTTAGAAATAAGTGTGCAAGTCAATGAAAAATTTTATTTAGGTTAGTGATGGGAACGACATGCTATTAGTGTCCCTTTTTTTAGATTTGTGTACCAAAGCTGTTTACCTTTTGAGTCCAAAGGGGTTTAAATGATGGTGTTTTTTAAACTTCATTCATTTTGGGAACTAATTCTTGTTCTTGTTTACTGCTGTTGTTAATCAGTTTCTATTTAGTCTAGTGGTCTCCGAGATATTGCTGTCCTTCATTTACAATGAGTGCATAGTGAGAAACACTAACAATAGTCACCTATTTTGGGAGTTACTAACCCCTCCCGATCATAGACTCGTTGTTGTAATAGGAAGTAAACTGATGCAACTAAATTTCAACATTCATTGGAAACCACTTTTTTCTCACTCGAAACAAAGAGTTCCATTTAAAAGGTAGAAGAATTCGGGTTCAATAAAAACAGAAGCATTGGAGACTTACGTTTCCAAATCTTCTATTTTTATTGAAACCTTTCCTGTCAAATGCTAATTACAAGGAAAATTGAATGAGTTTCATATTAAAATGGGAAACTTCTTGTAAAACTCTACCAATTGCAACCAACAAAATTCTTCGTGGAATAGATTTGGGTGACGACTGTATCATGCTGCTATTGTGTACATGCCGATGATCAGCAGGAGAAATGAACCAACTTTTTAACTTAAGAGAACAATTAATGGAGGAATCTAAAGGCAGTTGAGGATCACTTAGTCTCAAAGTATAGGGTCTTTTAGTAGTTTAATAGTATTTGGTAGACTATGAAACTTAGTGCGAAACAATCCAATACTGACAAATAATTTGAATTTTGGTGAACGGTGTTCCATTGAGGATTTTTTATCTCTTTTTTGAAAATAGAATTTAAGACAGTTCTAGAAGCTGGTTTCCGTGGTTTCATAGAAGGTTACCTTCCGAAACCATAAAAATAACACGATTAGATTATAGCAAAGAACGTTGCAGGATGTCGTAAAACATATTTTTTCTTTGAACAACATAGGTACATAATTGAATTTTTCTTATTTTTTTGTTAAAAAAGCAAAAGAAAAAAAACCAAACACACATACGATATTACTAGGTATTTTTTATTGTAATTTGAATTGTATTTTAGAGAAATTGTCTAATTAGATAGTTTCTGTCAATTGTAATTTTGTGTTTCATTTCCTTTGCATTTATTTTTGTGAAAGTTACTTTTAAAGTATTCTGTGCTTTTTATCGTTGTTTTCTTAATTTTAAGATTGAATTTCGTAATGGAAGGTATATTAGTGGATGCAATAGCATTACCTTAAATGTAAACGATCGGTTATCAGCTTTGGTTCTCTTTTAAAAAAATAATGCACAAGTAACATCATCTGCAAATTAACAATGCTTATTCCATCGATAATTATTGCAATTCTTTAAAACTTCTTTGAATAGTGGGTATAGAAATTTAAACTAAGCAATGAGGGTATTGTAAGGTGTTCGTGAAGACTGGAGCGTTAACCTATTTTATAAGCTTCATCAAACATACAGGATATGTTATACTTACATAATTAAATCAACAGAGGTAGAATTTAGCAACGTTTGTGGTAATGTTGTCAGCTTCATAGACGACATTATTCTGTAAAGCAAAAAAATACAGTGACTGATATGGTAAAATCATTAATTGATTAAAATACCTTATTTTTTTTTTTTTGCTGGTTGTATGGGACCTTAATGTGATAACATTCTACTACATTCATGTACAAAGGTTGAATTCCTCCATGTTGAAAGAAAAATTGTAAATTCTGAAATCTTAAACTTAGGTACGTAACAGTCCAGTAATTAAAAATATATATAAAGCTGTTTCATATTACACTATGTTTATAAAGAATGCCATCACCATGGATAGGTGCATACATAGTTAAACGTTAGTCGAAGCATGTAGAAATATTTACTCACAATTTAGAAAATCCTCTTTGGTTGTGGAAAATGTTTTCAGGAATTTCCATCACGTCATTAGAGGAAATATATCTGTACGATATTCATAAAAATGAACTAATCAATTTGAAAAGTAACGAAGAACTGTGATAATTTGTGATAAAGTTTGTTAAGTTGTTAAGTTTGTTTTATTTCTGATTTATTGCTATTTGACCAAGAGGCTCGAAAGGTAAAACATCTCATTTGGATTATTTTTCTTTTTGTACAGTTGATTATTTTGGACGGTTCTAAATTTCTGTTTATATATGTTTGTAAAGCATCATATATAAGTAAGTACCACTTGATCCACCCCCCCCCCCCCTCCAATTCAGTTGTTAAAAAGCTCAGCCATTAGTTTGGATCACTAAATCTGAAGATTTTTGATAAGCAGAAGGAACCTGGGACTTGCTGTCACATATTTTGTGAACTGCCATGATGTAAAATACTGTACGAATGCTTTCAGCATCTGAAAATTATTTTTATTTACAGTATCTCTTCTCACTTTGGAAATGGAAAATTGTTTCAACGAAAAAAAAGAGAGAAAAAAACATACTAATATGTATCAGATACTTACAGAATAAAAAAAAAAAAAAAGATGTACTAATCTAAGATGAAGGGGTGGTTGTCACATATTATAGGACACGTTGGCACAGTTTTGAATATACAAAACAAAATGATCCGTATTCATTAAGCTGCACATGTGCGATACTACATAAAATAATAGATATGTTATCCGGTTCTAGAAGTCCACCCAGCCCACCACAAAATCGTTTTGCCAGTTTCAATTTGAGTAAACTAAAATTCAGTTTTATTGTAAAGTTCAGACCATTAATCCTTTGGCATTTTCTAAACTAAATTTGTAATTGACATAAAGAATCAATTTTGTCGGAATCATGGCATGGTAATTATATTGTTGTAACGATACTGTAACAGTAGGTCACATTGAAACACATGTCAAACGTTTTGACTAATGACCCCAACAAGTATGTAATACACAAATCATAGCTCAGCTAATTTCAGACCAACCAAAACTAAGACTACCCCTCCTTAACTAAATCTACCCATCCATTATTAAAACTACTCCTTGTTTACTGGATTAATAATCGTGGAAAGAATATCACCGGGACGAACTCTAACTAATAAAAAAAAAAGGTCTTTCACCGTTGAAATTATATCGAGAGACGTATTAAAGCAAAAATGTTGAGACTATTTAAAAAATCGTACATGTGAAATAGTGTCCATAGAATGTATTACTTAGCATTATATCTGTCCACTATTTTCTACCTCATTATGAATAGACCTGAAATGTGTGTTTAACTGTGTGAAACTGCTAATATTTCATTGTTGTTTCGTACAGGGTAGAACAAATTTCAATGCTGGATGATATATGAGAAACTATCAAAAAGGTCTTCGAACATATATTTTTCTCATATCACCGTTTAAAACAGCAATTGAAGTAACACTGCGAAGCAAATTACTTTGCCAATGTAATCTCCAAATGACGGTTTGAACCTGTAAGTAATTGCAATTATATTAACTTTTAGAAATACCGCTATGTACTGCAAAACCGTAGTAGAGTTATTTCTTTATGTATCAGCTAGCAAGCGTTCTTGAATATGAAGCCTATCCAAACATTTAGTGAAAGACATATGCGAATGCACTAACTTAAACTCTTTTTAGAAAAGAACTATCTTAAAGGAGTTTAGTAGTTACTAAATACATCTTACATAACTTTTTGCACGTCAGTTCTCAAAAAAAAAAGAACGAAGAAATACCTGATTAAATCATTTACGGTAAAAATGATCTGCCAATGACAAATTTTGCCACAAATCTCTCCAGTAGGGAGAAAAAATCCCGGTAATATTTGCATTTTTCTTATGTTGTTGCTTGCAAGATAATATTCATGAGTATGTCTTTTATGCATCCCCCAGCTTGAACAGTTGTTTGGTCGAAGGTTATCAATGTTTCATCGGACTCTATCAGTAGACATTGACTCCTTTCAACCAAAAACATTTCTGTTGCAAAAAGACAGATGATGTTGAAGTAACATTTAATACGTAACATTAAACACCCTCCCTCAGATACATTCAGCACTTACAAATCGACAACTTGGAGTCCCCGAAATAAGTCACGAGGAAGGTATGTTATTCCGCAACTCCTTAAATCTCTGAAATGATATCGAACGAGATACGTGACTAAACAATAGTCACATAATTCGTGTATTGATGAATATTTAAATCTCCTTAGACAGTGAGACTTGATCTTTTATCAAATATGTAGATATCATCAAATTTAAAACAACAGATCAGGTACTGAAATAAACATGTATGCATCCAAATGGACAAAACCATTACTTATGTCACCTATATATCCTGAGTTAGTAATTGAAATCTACAAAGATGATTACATTATCGTTTTACTTACAGCTTTGTCAATTTGGTACAGTTTCGGAAGAGTGATGAAGAAATGTCTACAATACGAGTTTCTTTTAGAGATCTGATAAAAATGGAAGATTTAGAAATAAAGTATTTACTTCAAACATGTCGTTAAAACATGCAGATCATGTTGAAATATTTCCTTGGAAATTATATACAACTGTATAAAAAACTATTATTTTTGGTTGTAGTGCTTACGAGGGTTTGTTCAAGTTTCAGAGTATACTTTGTTCTACTTACATCAGTTCTATATACTAATAAATCAACCGTCTTCACTACGTTATATGACCGTTTCTAATATAAAAGTTTTTCAAACTCTGAATCCAGGTGACATGCCATGCCCTCATATAGACAGAGAATACTTACAGTATTTGAAGGTTATTGCAAGCAGCGGAAATGGAATGCGAAGACAGTTGTAATGGTGCACGATTCATATTGATACTCCTGTAAGAGCGATAGAAATCACACGTATTTTTAGAATTTCATTATGATATCTAATTATTACAAATAACAGTCAGTGATAAATACGGAAGGTCTAAAAATCACCCGACTTTCAATTTGATCGAACAATCTTAAAATATGTCTCTCTACACATTCTCTCCCTATTGCTGTCAGTTCATCAACCCTTCCACAGTATATGAGATAAAAATCATCCGAAGTGGCATTGTTTTTGTTTAAATCTTTCACTAATTCCCTCACCTAAAAAGCCCTCGCATACCTCAAGTATTTGAATGAATTAAATATTAATCAACGCTGGACCGTGTATTAACTGAACGAAATATCATGTTCGGGGTTAATGCAAGCGATACACGAAGACACTGACAATATGCCTGACAATTGACATAGCAACAGTGCATGCATTACTTAGTTTGCGCCTATGTAGTGCACTAATGTGAGCATGCTTCGGTTCAGTGTTCGTGTATTCACTTGGCAGTGTGTACGGAACACGCAGTGCTAGTTTACCTAGGCACAGAGCGTTGTACAGCTACATTGACAGATTTTGGTTAAAGACAGTTACAGATTTATTGAATATTCAATACGAGAAGGCTTAGACTTGTTTGATGTTTAACTCTCAGCCCTAACAGCAGCTGTAACTGGAAGACTTGCTGTGTGAGGACCCGACTTTGCAGTATGATTGTGAGGGTTTTATTCAAAATTTTGAAGCTAGGCCTAGCCTACAAGGTTCAACAAAAAAGCAGGATTATACATGGCCAAATCGTTACTGTCAAAATAGTGCTTTAAGATCACCTTATCGCTGATTTGGAATAACGCAATCATGGTCTTCCTTGTTGAATTTCTTCCCCATATTGGGCCTAGGCCTATCATTAGGCCTACATACATTATTTGTGCTTCAGAGTTTTCTGTCCTTAGGAATATTAATCTGGCTGTTGTATGGAGATCCTTCTAGATGGCGATGGATTGCGTCCTTCGTCCTCTTTTAGGTATTATTGCATGAGAATTAAATTTGGACTTTTCCGTAGAATCCACAAAGAAGGAAAACTAATTACAGCAGATTATCACATTTTCAGAATATGCTGAATAAGCTTTCGCGAGACACAATTCTTAAATTTAGAGAGGTAAGAATACCGTCAGGTGAACTACCAGTGACATTATCACTGTGCATTTTACTTTTCAGCAGTCTTAGGCTCTTGGCCTAGGTAGCGTTTGGTCTACGAACCTCAAATGGAACAGTATTTCACTATTACTAGTAATAGCATTAGCTATTGGTTTTATGTAAGATAATGCAAGCTGAGCCCCACTCCCAACTTATCCTCGTGATTTATCAGCGGATAACCCACGGTTACATGACTAAAATTGGCCAATAGAAGTTGAGAATTCTTCCCAAGTATGTGTGAATTAAGGTTTTATTAACGTTAGACCGTGATTATCCGTAAGATTATATTATACGATAAGTGGTTAAAGCAAACGATGCACGACTGCGAGGAAAGAGCGTATAATGCCAGCGATAACACTTACCCCCGAGAGTGTATTATCTTACGGACAACGGCACGGTCCAAAGTTAATTAACCTTACATACATGTTCATACATGCAAAAGAAAACTTTGATAAAAACAGTACGAAAATAAAGAGAATTTGGTTCTTAAATAACTGCATTTTTATTTAAAACGAACCCCGAGAAAAGAAAAACAAGATTCACAGCAATGTTCTTGCGCAATACACAAAGTAGCACTTGAACAAATTAAAGCATAATCGCATGCATAGCAACATCATGCTAATTTGCGTTAAGCGTTTTAGTTTGCACTCAACTATCCGTAAGTGTGTACGTACGTTGTTACGGGCTTGTCATATGTAGTGTTCGCATACTTTAGTTCAGTGTATGTGTGCCTATTCACTGTCTTCGGAGCACTTACAGAGCTTTGCGATCCTCATCGAGCAATCAAATTGTTGCAATTTGCCTATCCTTGGTTAGACTGATATTTTATAAAGACAGTCGCAGATTTTGGAGTGTTACATTCAAAGAAAATCTTGAAAAGTTTGAAGCCTAACGAAATATCGTCAGCCTTCATTGATAACGTTATGGGGTTTAGGCCTTAGTTATTTAACTTACAGTGCATCCACGGCAGTTTTACCTTTGAGTTATGCGATTGCAGTCATTAGTCCTTTATACGGTTTTATTCCATAAAGACTTGTTTTTTGGTCTTCTCGGTAAAATCGACCAAAAAAAAAAAAAGAAAGGAATGATGATTCTGGAAGACTTTATCACATCTGCTGAATAACGCTTTCGATAACGCTGACAGAATTCTGTAATTTAGACTAGTGAGGCAAGATTACCTCAAGGAGAACCGATGATATTGTCACTGTATTGATCTTAGGCCTATGTATATTTATTTACGATGTATGTTGTTAGGCCTATATGTCACTTTTCAGTAGCCCAAGAGTATCCAATCTACAGGACGAACTTCACAGTCGTTTCTTGTGTGTAGGCCTTCCCTATATATGAGGGGCTGTGCTGCGGCAGACTACAAAACACTGTCGTTTAACAGTTTTCTTGTGTTCATCCTCCGGTGATTCTACTCTCTAAAACTGACCATGCATTATCCATCGGATAATAAATGGTCACCTGACTGAAATCGGCCAATAGGAGTTGAGGATTGTTACCAAGTATGTATGAACACTGTATCATAACGTCAGTGCATGGAATTGCTAAGGGAGCAATACACTATACGCCAAAACATACGTTCTGTAAATTTATCTCTCCCCCTGCTTAGTCATTAATGTCAGACTACAAATTTTGTACTTTTCTTTCTTTTTTGTTAATATATAGTTTTGCTGCTTCAGGTTTGTGATGTTAATTTAATTATCTCATACCTATACCTGAAATTTACGAGATGAGATAAGATATTGTAATTGCTTCAATAAGTTAAAATGCGTTATGGCTCTCTCAGTTGCAATGGCAACAGCTTGCCATGGTAACATTATGTATGGCTGATGTATGAGAGATGAGGGTCTAACTTGGTATGGTGCTCAAGGTGACATGAAACCTCCCATTAGAGTGGGGGTCAAAATGTGTGAAGATGTGGGCGTGTGTGTGTGTGTGTATGCCGGTATCTGCAAAATAAAATTTTAAATTTCAGAAGAGTACGTGGATAACTCCTCCCAGAACACAAAGCTAATGAAGGTCAAAGTTAGTAGATAGGTGACCCATGGTCTGAACTTTCTGAACTGTTTCCTGTCAAACTGATAGTCAGAGGTCAAAGATCAAAAATCGCAGTAGTAAAACACTTATTTTGCTGTATTTTTTAATCCAAAATGACTATTTATAAGGGACCTTCGCATATATGACCGGTATATAAGATTATATCTAAAAATAATTTTCGTATGTGTTTCGAGGTCAAAGCTCAAGTTCAGGACTCAAAGGTCAAGCGTGAGACTGAAAGGTGTGCATCCGCCTAGACCACAAAATGATGAGGGTCAAAGTTAGTAGATAGTTAATTCATGGTCTGAAGTTGTGTCTCCTTTCAAAATTTAAGGTCAGAGGTCAACGCTCAAATTAGTGAAAATCTTATTTTTGCCGTATTTCTTAATTTTAAATGGGACCATCACATATACAACCGGTATACAAAAGTTTATCTTAAAATCGTGTTTGGGTGTGTTCTGAGGTCAAAGTCAGGGGTCAGGGGTCAAATTCAGGGGTCTAAGGCCAAATTAGACACTGAAAAGTTTGCGTCCGTAACCCCTCCCAGACCGCAGAGTCAATGAGAATGAAAGTTGGTTGATAGGTGGCTATTTTTATAAAGTTTCTATAACGATATTTAAGGTCAGAGATAAAAGATGAAAGGTCAGAGTTCGCAGTTCAAATTTCTAATCGGTAACGTGCTTTGGAAAAGTGTATCACGTTTTTCATCTAGACAGTCAGTCTAATTAACTTCAAACTTGGTCATTAGGTCCTGTTAGTACAAGGTACAAGATAAATTATTATATCTTTGTTTTTCATACAATGCGACTTAATATTTCAACCTAAGCAACCATGTTTGGACTAAGGGATTATATCTAATTTTAATATCATTTTCCATGCTTTTGGTAATACCCATACTTAGTGTGTTTCTACTGCTACATGTAGTTTATACACAACAACCAAGTAAAGGAATTGAATTGTCGAAAGTACGTAGTGGGGGAAAAGAAATTGAGTAGTGCAAATCATTATGACGCATTTCTTAGAACTATTATAAACGTCCAGGCTGGTGGCGGTCTGATCTAAGAAATGAGGGAAATCAAAGGATTGGCACACTTGTTATCTGCATGGGAATATGTTCTTTGATACACACGTGTGGCTACTTCGTTTACACAACACTTGGCGTTATTCACACACCAATGGCCACGTGTTTAGCTAAGTGTGGCTATGTAATGTGTATAATGTAAAGCGCCGTGCGTTCAAGCAAACTTTGGATTTACTATAGTATATACGTGTAAAAGAGTGAACGATGCTGGACAATGATAGGGATGAGATGCAACTCTGTGGACTGCTCTCTTTTTCCCTTTGTTAAGGGGGACGGCTCCTTTAAAACCCTCACCACCTTCTTTAGTGATCATTCACCACTTTGCTAGTTGAACTTTTCCATATTCATTATGACAATATTCGTTATGACAATATATCGTTCTTCTGTGCGATGTAACTCCTGTGAATAATTGTAAATTACTCAACAACTCAATCAAGGAATTCAGTCCGGAAAAACTTCCGTCCCATATTACTCTCAATTCGTTATCATTTATATTCCTGTGAGTGAAGAAAAAAGAAACAGAAACTGTGAGGACATCATCTCCCTTGACACTAACGAAGTACTTTTTCAAGTATGGAGAATGGACATATCTGATACGATGTGCATTGATCTTCTTAAAGTATTCGTCTAAGAAGGGATACATACATAGTTTCAACTTTAATTTCTTTTGACAAGAACATAGCAGACAAGAATTAGATCCGAAGAAATTTTAAAACTCACAATTTTTCTAACTTGGAACAAGCTTTAAAGGCCTCTTCTGGTATTGTCCTAAGGCTATTGGTTTCAAGAGTTCTGTGGTGAAGCAAATTACACCAGGATTAAAATTAAACATAAAAATAAAATGGGAATAAGAATAAAAACGAAAACCAAAGTGAGTGAAAGGAAAAGCAAGAGGAAAAATGAGAATGAAAATATGACTTACGCTGCCCTTAAATTATCGCAATCAGCAAAGAAATTGTTGATATCCAGAAGCTGATTTCCCTTTATATATCTGCACATGCAATTGAAACGTAATACGTAAAACAAAGTAGATTGCAACTTAGATTTCAATCCCTGCATCTAAGTCCACACATTACACGAGGTTTATTTTTTTTAAAGGGCTGCTGTTATTGAAGATTATTTCGTAAATATTTTTATGAAGGTGATTGCTTCTACAGTTTCATGAAGATAAAAAGTGTGGAACTTATTTATTTTATTACGGAGAACTACTAAGAATACTACGATGAACTGCAGTCATTACAATCCTTTTGCTAAAATTCTCTTACAGTTAGGATATTTCCTGGGAAGATAAAAATGAAATAACCAGAGATCCACCCAGCATGTAATGAAGATTCTCAATTTTCATGTAAATAAGCTAGTACATTATCATCGCTATGGAACATAGGAATATTCAGTGGCAAGGTATTTACATGTAGAAAGGTGTGCATGAAAAAAGTGTTTGCAAATATAAACACCTAAAAGATGATCCTTACATTTCTCTGAGACTGTTCGGGAGATGGAATGACTGCCGTATTCTGTTATCGGCCAGGGATCTATTGAGAACGAAGTAAAGAGCATTCTTGAAAGAAGTAAAACAAGATAAAGGCAATATTTGATATTTTTCACGATTAATGCAAATGTCAGAAAAACCACCCAAATGGCACTCTAAATCAGCATCAATAACAGTTCGGGAGAACTTAGGCAAGTTATCGGACTCAAATCGTCTTCTAATTCATAAACCTTGTAAAAGCGGAACACTGACAAGTCGCACTGACCGTTTGGTGGAAGACTCAGCACATTGACTGTAGAAGCTAGTAGTTTAATCAGTTAAAACGTGATTACATAATCTGATATGAATACATGCACGATTAACTGAACCTAGGCCTATAACGTAAACACAGGAGAAATAATTATTTCATTTCTGTCGAGGGAAATGAGATTTCAAACAATATCAGATATTCAGGAGATAGAGGTTTCCAGATATTCCACCATGATTGCTCTGAAGTGGGATTTTAAATTTTTATCATTCGAAGCCGGTGATGAAACGAGCACTCCTCTGGCTGACATTAAGCACACAATACCTTTTACAGTGATATTCCATAAATTGGTTTCTGTTTAGCTTTTTAACATTTAATAATTGATACTTACAGACTGTTCAATTGGTTAAAATCGTTGAAATATTCGGTTGGTACGCAGGAAATGTCATTTCTTGAAAATAATCTGAGAAAAATATATTTAAAAGGGTGATAGATACAACGCGGTCTTTTTGGCTAGTGAGGGAGATTACCATTTGCCTATGCTTTTGAGTGTCTGAAACAGAGGTTGAAAACTTAATAGCAACAAACGCTTTCCTCGAGCATACATAGCATACATATCACAACTACTTCTCCAAGAATATGCAATTTAGAAACTGTTTGGGATCTTTTGCGCTCGTAGAAAGTAGCCGGAGACAGATACAATACAAAATAAAATAAGGAAAGTATAGTTAAGTGCTTTTTATTGCTCTTTGCTTAAAACGCCTATGAAGTCTGCCCTTTGTCCTCAAAACTCGCCAGTAAGTGATGTACTTGTGTGAATCATCGATATTATTCTATCATATTTATAAAAGGCATATATCAGAGCAGAGGTTAAAAAACAGGATATAAAAGTGGACGGATAACAGAGGGGCTACCTAACAAGACACAACAAAATCAGAACCGATCCCGCCAAACAATTTCACATCTCCATGGTTCTCTAAAACTAAAGAATTTACTAACAATTAATCCTTTTCAACAATTGGTTAATATCTCTCAAAATGAACTACCGAAGAAAAAAATGTCAAATAAGAATCAGTCTGACTTCCCATCATTCAAGCGTAATATCCTCGAACGCTTTGTAACCCCTGTATTGATATTTCATATGTTTGCCAAAAAGTCAAGAAAAATAAAGTGTAAATCCACATCACTTTTTGAAACCATATTTGATTATACTAACATGTACATCACATCTGAAGGTAAGGTTGACGGTAAGGCTGACCAACCTCTATCACTGCAATTCACCATCTGATCTGAACAACTACAGACGCCCATTCGTCCGCAAGCAGGGATATCTGTCGAGTTATTTAGATGTAAATCACGGTTCAGATTTACAGTACAATCAGTCCACACAAACACACGTGGCGTTTTATGAACTTCTTCTGTAATAGGTTAATTTTCGATTTACGTTATATTCGGGACAAATTTATGGTAATATAAAGTGAACATGCCAAGTGGTTGTGTAAACCCACTCGTTATGTCCATGTTTGCATTGGTCGGTATTCGGAATAATATTTTGAATGTGTGGTATTACATAGCTCACCACTGTAAAATATTGTGCTTTAATATCCAGGTCGCCTAGGAAGGGTAGGGTACAAATAAATCAGAACTATCATGCTGCAAACATTACAAGTATTAATAACTTCTGAACTAAAAACGACCTCAAGAAATATACATGAAGACTTAAACTTTCATAGCGGTTACCTGACAATGGACATTCGTAGGCTACCTGTACCGCAGAGATGGTATTAAGTGCTTGCAGGTAGGCAGTAAACACGATTTTAAGTAAGAGAGGCATTTGAAAATGGATTTTGGAGTAATCCTCTGCAAAAAATCTTCTAAGGATCTAAAAACACTTTGGGAAAAAGTTTGAGTTATTATCATCATTTGTGAAGTAACATAGAAATAAAAGTAACAACACCGCTAACGCTACTAGTACTAACAATAAAGCAAGTAAGTAAGCTATGTTGATACAGTGACATAGTTTCATATTTCTTGTACAATTACGGGGAGCAGATACACAATAATGCTTCTGAATTTAAAAAAAAAAACATATTACATGTGTCCGATGGGAAGAGGAAGGAGACTAAATAACAATCACTTTAAAAAAAAAAGAAACTTACCCTCACAGAGGATAAAAGCTCTGTATATTGGTCTTCAAAATGTGAAGGTTACACAGATTTCACTCCTGTGTCGCTCCTGTATTTGTTGAAAAAGTGTTCTAATGAACGAAACTAATTGTTTATCAAGGAAATGACTAAACAGCTGTTACGAAGGGCTGCAGTATAGTTCACATATAGTTGTGTATTAGTAAGTAGAGACCTGCATGTTCTTGTGATCGAGTCTCGCTTAGCTTATAATAATGTAACAATACTTTCTAGCTCTATATACATATAAATATTAGTTTGAACCATTAAATCAGACGTGCAATTCTTCAGACGTAACCATATACGCTAATCTGTGTCACGTACGACTCTGTACCTATAGTCTCGTATTGTCAACTTTCGGAATTCTTTTACTTTCGCTATTGCCAGTTACATACGTCACTACATCGTAATTAATCGAAATAATAACCTATATCTGACCTGAACAGATAAATTCGCATATCTTAGGGTAGTTGTTAACATTCACCATTCGATGAGTATCACGTGAGGTGTCAAGATATGACATTGCGTGGAAAAGGTTGTTTCCAGACTAAGACAATGTCTGAATCGACTAGGCTGCTTCGACAGATCTTTATGTGCCCAGTCATGTTACGAATATTTGTAAAAGCACTCATGTGGAAAGAACTTGTAATTAAAAAACATCAACTTGATTGGCTTAAAATGCCAAATGCATTTAATAATTTTCAATTTGCCAATGAATATTTAACGATAGTGACGATAAGTGGAAATGGAGGTAGAAATGACTAATAAAAGTTTACACTAGGTAGTCATGTTTAAACCTCCTTTGAAAATTTGCATTTGATGTGACAATTTAACAAATAGTTGCAATATAACACAATGATATCATAGCCGTACAGTACTTTCCATTCCAACGTCCATGGAATACAACGTTTGCGCCAATGTTTCTCCTTATGGTACAACTATTGAACTCACTTCGTGAAAGAACTCTTGTCATGCTGAAGTGTGATAATGTTTGATAGCTTTCAGAGGAGGAATAATGCAAAACAATTTTCATAAATTGCAGATTTCATAAAAAGTTCATTTCAGTCGTTAAAACTGTGCATAATCGTTACTTCGAAATGCCACATTCAAAGTTATTGTCATTCAGTTGATGATTTTGACACAATTTCAGTTTCGAAGAATCCATTTTGCAGCCTGCGGTCAAACACAGTGACCCCACTTTTTTAAGAATTTACTTACAGTACCTGTTATACAATAGAAAACAATATACAAATATATTAACATTCTTACCAGGGATGTGTTGCATGTATATACATCAAGTATGTTGAAGATGATCAAATAAAATATGGAATGGAATGCCAAAGAATACCCAGACACAACCCTCCTTAAAATTTCATATAATTTCTGGATTGGAGCAGTTTCCTATTTCCTTCTCTTAAATGCGATGTGTTAATAAATACTTTAATGAAAACTATTGTGTGTAATGTTAAACCTTTTAAAGACTAAGTCTGCGATTGAGACAAAATACTAAATAGTGAATGTTATTTTTTTAAATAAAATTACAACTGTCTTACAAAACAGCAGTAAAACTTAACCTCGTTGTAGTGTCATATTAACGCCTAACATTTTATATTCACCCCGTCACAGCTTTCCTTTAACTTTTAATAAGAATCTTACCCTATTAAAAGGCCGGATTATATATATATCTGGTATCAGATCTCCAAAAGATGTTTTCTGTAATGCTTAAAATGCTGCTCTTACTCCGTAAAATATGACGCAATCAACACTCATATCTGTCTAAGTTGGAGAGTTGCACCAGAGATCTGACATAGCTTTCTTGGGTGTCTGTTGGATGGTTGTGAAATCTTGTTAAACTTCTCGAAAGAAATTTTCATTCACTGACTCTGTTCCCTCTCCAAATGAACGTGCATTACACACGCACAGACTGAATTCCTTTGTAAAACTGACGTCCACGAATTATTGCTTAGATTCTGAATAGATTTGAGTACCGATTGTAAACTATTAACATTGATGTAAGTTAACTTAATTAATAACAATCCTTTGTACTTCTTTGTACTTAAATGATATATATTCAAATTTTTTAGGCCAATCAGTGAACGTAGATGAGACTCTTGGGACACATTTAATCTTAGATGACGCATATGTCATTGTTTGCAGGAATCATTGTATGTACGTTAGAAACACGCCATATCACCACACCTGCTTCAAAGGTTACAGGTCCTGTCCCCAAGGCATAAACGGCAGAAAATTACAGATTGCAGAACGGGTACTCAAATCAGTTACTCAAATTTGAAATGTGATTGTATCATCTGTATAGGCAAATATTCTTCCCCTAGGAATGCTTTGTAATCAAGTAAAAAATGTTTGGGAAACCATTAGCCGAAGTTATCGAGGTATATCATGTGAGGTTACCTTCCATGTTACCATAAATGGAATCCGAAGGAACAAAAAGGAAAGGAAACGCTTCGCTACAAAAAGCATCACTTCAGAGGGATAGTTACTTACACAGGTAGTACTAAAGAGCAGGACATGAACGAGGAATGCAATGAAACGTTGACAATTGCAATCAGGCTGTCGAGTTACAGCCGAACGGTGTAAATGTATACATTTGGGATTATTTTCTACATACGATGTAATGCTCAATTTTACGACTCATCCATCTACATGCATTCCTTCTAACCACTTCACATCTGTCAAAACATTTCACTATCATTTCAAGGAAACAATTTCATCGTACTAGTCAATAATTACTGTGATTCAAAAAGAATAATCTATGACACAAATGACATTATTTTCACAGGAAAATTGCTGTTAAGAATTAAGTACCCTCATTTTTTATATAGTACATATCTTGTATAGAGTATTATCAGTATTAAAAACGATCAAAAGAAAGTCATATTGTAAACTGTAAGTTATTTTATGGAATTATAAAACGTATAATACAGAGCAACTATTATTTAGAACAAAAAACCGTGGTGATCAAATAATTATATGTATTAAAATTAACTGATGAAATACACAATAATGTGACAATTCCTTTTATTTTCATCTCACTTGAAGTCAAACATTTGATTTTCCAACTTAATTCAACAAATACCCAATGCTTTCTCTTTTTCTTGTAAATCTGTATTGCATGGGGCGACATGTGAATAATGAAAACTCCTGAAACAGTCAAAACGTAGTTTTGCATCAAAAGGATGAATTTGTATATTTTATTATGTAACAGAACAGCCTTGCATCATCTTTTTGTAAAATGTTCTATAATAATTCTCGATGAAGAGAGGAAAAGGAGAATGCAACTTACAAGTTTGTGCCAGAATAAACAATGGATTTTTATTTCAGCGCTATGTATCAAAAGTTAACCTATAAATGTAGCATATGCAAATGTAGCAAATGTAACATATCTCGTCACATGTTGAATAAAGACAAACTCTATGATCCTCAATTAACAGTTTCTCTCATTTAAAACGGAAGTTGTTCACATTTGTTTGAAAGGTGTAAAGGTAAACACCGAACGTATCCATCCACAATCCAATCTCTCTTTACATATCCAAATTAGTAAATTTCAGCTGTATGTCATTTCGTTGGCAATACGTTAAAAGGAGTAATAGTATTGTTTCAGGCTAATTTTGCCTATTACGAGTGTTTTACGTTTGATATTCGTTCTACTTATTCTTCCTGCTCTCAAGTTAAATATTCTGCTGACATTGACCTTATTAATGTAATTGAAAGAGATAATAAAATCGTATAGAATATTGCCGTGGAGAAATTTACTAAACTGAAGTATGTGAACCTCTATTAAATACAATAAGGTAAATCGTACTTGTAGGGTGAGTGATACCATTGCATAGGCTTATCATATGAATAATTTCCACTACTTACAATCTTTGAACAAAATTAAGTAAAATGAGAAAGTTAAGATATTACAATATATTTCCAGTCATAAAAGTCCAATACACGCACTTGATCTTAGTCGTGTATGCGGTTCTTGACTGTTACTATACTACATGCACTACTAAAAGACGTCAACTCTGCCAACAGGTTAACCAAACCTGTCTTATCTCTAAAATGCTTAGATTCATGAAATGTTTTTTCTTCTTCATCTTAGTCGTCTTAAAGTTCTTCTTCTCGCCTCGGTACGAGCAACTGCCGTCCCCCATTTCTTTTACAGCAATCTATCCTGCACACGATTAACCCAATTTTCAAGAACGTGACCACTGAAAGAAATATTTGAGAGGTATAGCATTGGAGAGATTGTGATGCAATACTGACGTGGTTGAGCGTTCAGTATGTATCATTCAAGAATTAAGGAAACAGAAGAAAATAATTACAGTAGCGTAAAAAGAAAATATGTATTCACCTTATTATATTATGTGTAATTTCCGCATTGACAATATTCACTTGAAAGATTTACACTTGTTAAGAAGTAGAATGTAACTATTAGCGTTTGTCAATATGACATCCTATTGAATATAGGCTGCTGTTCGTTTAGTATTATTTGTTTCTTTCTTGTAACACAAGTGTAAGTTTGTGCTTCTATCTGCTTAACCTACCAGCTGCAATGCCAATGACACTGATGTTTATAACAACCAAAATTGTGATGACGATATCAGCTGAGAGGCTTCTACTAAAATTATCTGGAACAGGCACAGCTGCAATGAGCATGTTGCAAAAGATGGCCCAGAGGGAAGTAAGCTATAAAGGAAGTAAGAAACATTTGTGATGCTCTCACTGATGTTACTATGCAAGGATTGTTTCGTCCTCATGAACAGTCGACAGTGTGGAAATGACGATTATATATAATACAACGAGTGTTAGATCGTTGACGCAACCTCTCCATAGAAGATTTACTGTCTTAGTAATGATGGTTTTGCCCTAAAAGAAAGATATCTACGCAGTTAATTTTCCATTATCTTATTGATACGTTGTAGTGGCAGCTTTACATCACTCACCTGCAAATAATGTTCAAAGTTGTTTTTCATCGGTCTGAAAGATATATGTAGAGTCAGAAAAACAACAGCCAACGTCAATGTGATCACAATTGCGAGATAGCTATGCCATCCAAACAAAACTATGACAAATGTCTGGGATACTTTTCGTACAAGTTCTATTATTTCCCAATACCAAAAGTCGACTTTGTAGTTCTCCCTTAGAAATCTCAGCCATTTTGGAAATTCGTTTTGCAATTGCCCTTCTTGATAAAGGTCACCGATTGAATTTTTCTTCGAATGTTTCCGCAAAAGGAGGTAAAGTACTGTTGGGAACGCAATTACATATACGGTCGCGCAATAGGAAGCGATTTCGTATCGACGATGTGTATCCGTGTTACAATCGATAGAGTAATCAGATCTCAGCAGACTGATGTTGTGAACATTGTGCTCATCGAGAGAATACTCGTCACAGGTAGGACCGTAAAGGTCAAAGATAACGTTACAAGTTGAAGTGTAGGTGACAAATAATACCAAGAACAAGATCGTGAGAATGTTACTTTGGTACCTTATGAATCGTGTGTGTACGTCCTCAACGTTTAGTGGATTTCTTTTGGCAGAAACGTGACATTGAAGCTTAACCAGAATTATAACCATGAAAGCACAAAGTATTGAGAAGTAGGGGAAAATGGTTCCAAATACAAATGCTGTATAAGGTGTGAACTTAAGATCAGCGATAAAGCAACTTGGTTTGATTTGTATGCTTGAAATATTTAATTGGAGAACTTCTAGCCATGACGCAATGCTTCTGAGAAACTGAGGCCAAAATACAACATCAATTGACCCCCAAAATTCCCCCATAACTTGATAAAATCCCAATACAATCTTTCCCAGCGCCACCGTACTATCTACGAGGGATCTGCTATGCCTGTCTTGCTTTCGATAAGAAAAGACAAACAGAAAAAGCAGAGCTAAGAAGAGGATAAGAATTATAACAAGCTCTACGACAAACATTAATAAGCCTGGACAAGGGCGACAGAATCCAAGGATTGGAAAATGCTTCTCCTTACAGGCCGTACCCATCCACCCAGTGTATCCTTCAGCACAATTTCCTGTAATGTTATTATCATTCGGGCATCTATCTTGCTTTGAACATTGGTACATTTTCGCAAAAGATCCTTTAAAAGTTGTTGTGTTTACATCATAATATTCACTAAAATTCCTAACATTTTCGACAAATCCAATGTATTCATCAAGATTTGTCAGTGGGCAGCTCCAGTTCCAGTAGTAGCCAGGTCTAATAGTCATATAGTCATTTCTACATTGAGCACCTTCCTGTGAACATAAATCACATTGTCCGAATCGATCTCGACGACAGTAACCATCAAGACACATACATGCTCGAAATCCTGCTGGGACACTTTTGTTCGTTCCCGTTGGGCAAACCTCACATCGTAATGGATTATCTCCACCGCCTTCTTTCACAAACGTTCCTGGGTTGCATGTATTACAATTGATGGAAATCCCATCCAAGGAGTACTGACCAACTTGATCTTGATAAAATCCTCCTATGGGGAGAAACGTTTAATACAAAGATAAAGTTTCGCATAACGTGACTTTTTAAATTTGATGTCGTGAGTGTTGGCACATAATCTTCATTTGCAATATGAAAATGTATTGAGACTTAGTTCTTTTCCTAGACGGATCCGACAGGGAGGATCATTAATTGGTTTGTTAATCATGTTACATTATGTATACAAGAATCTTCTCATATGGCAAACTGAAGTGTACGCCATACATGACACAGATTATAAACGTGCTGTAAGAAAACTTGATATGCGTGTAAGTAGCCAAAGTAGGATTGAAGGAAAGATATTTATCAAATATTTATTGGATAACAGTATCACAAATAA
This sequence comes from Stichopus chloronotus, assembly GCA_021234535.1. Lineage (NCBI taxonomy): Eukaryota > Metazoa > Echinodermata > Holothuroidea > Aspidochirotida > Stichopodidae > Stichopus > Stichopus chloronotus. The sequence continues at coordinate 3,975,401 of CM037842.1, forward strand.
TTTTCTTAGCAGAAAAGAAGGCGATGTAAGATCCTTGTCAGAACGCGTATTGAAAAAATCAGAACACTTGTTTAAAACAAACAATGAAATGTAAGCTGTAGATCTTATAGACGATCTATACACAAAACAATATTCAAACGTGTATCTACTTATGGAGAAAGTTTAATGATCGATCTGGACTATGTTGACCTTTTGGGCAGCGTTCACAGTTGTGTGGTCCTTCTCCGTCACGCCCGCCAAAGGTACCTGTCAGACAGGATTTACATTCTTTCACGTTATCAATCCCAGCAGAATTGCAGTCAAATCCTTTGTACTTAAGCAACCCAGCAGCGTATCGGCTGACGTTCATGGCTAATGGTGCAGATGGAGGCATACAAGTACTACGTACGAAACAAAATATACCTTTCTAAATGAGATTTCTGTCTAAAGAGCATACATTTCTAGAGAATCTATGATGTATACTAAAATTACAAAAAAAGGCAATGTACGTAAATTTGAGCATAAATTACTAAGGAATGTGTGATTGGAGATCAGAGAAAGAGGATAAGAGGACATCCGTACATATTTTATTATGTGATGTATATACAATATGGTACTTACACTTTAATCTGTTCTCTAATCGCTGGGAGTGTGAGACTTTCGCAGGACAAATTCCTAAACGGAAGGGATAATACCTGCATTACGATTTGCTTGATATAGGTATGTTTCTCTCATCCCTATACATGTAATATACGGGATGAGATATTGTGGTTGTTTTTTGACACTAGAATGTATTATGTCTCTCTCAGTTGCCATAGCAACAGTTGCCATGATACCATTATGTACGGTTGATATACGAGACATGGGGTCTAACCTGGTATGGTATTACGGTAACCTGAGACCCCTCATTAGGATAGGTCAAATATGTGGAATATGTGTGTGTTTAAAAGAATATTTCAAAAGTTCGCTGTATTTCTTAATTTAAAATAGCTATTTACATGGGACCTCAAAATACATTACAAGTATACAAGATTTTATCTAAATAATGTTTGCACGTGTTTGAGGTCAAAGATCAAGATCAGGGGTCAAAGGTCTAATTTGGAACCGAAAAGACTCCTCCTACACCGCAAAACTGATTAGGGTCAACGCTGGTGAGATAGCCTAAAATTTTAGGTCAGAGGTCAAATTTCCAGAGGTTACAGGTCAAACCTTTAACTGTCAAAAGGCTTTGAAAAACCGCGATTTCCTTCTAGGCAGTGAGTCTAACGAACATCAAGCTTGGTCTTTAGGTACCTGATTATGATATGTAGTGTTCACCCGATCGGTGACGTCACAGGTTGATAGGGTACATAATACAGAACGTTTGGTTCTGATAGTACAAGGTACAGTATAACTTATTATAGTCTTTGCTTCTAGATACAATGTGAACTAATATTTCAACCTATGCAATCATGTATGAACTGAACAATTACAACTAATAACAATGTCATTTTCCATGCTTTTGGTAATACCGCTACGCAGTACGTTTTTACTATTTAATGTGCTGTAAACACTGGCCAAGGAACTTGTGTGGTTTACATTAAGTTTTTGTGAGAAAAGAAATTGAGTAATGCAAATGATTGTGACCTGTTTCTAAGAAGTACTACAAATTTTGAGAAATGAAGAAAGTGAAAAGATTACTTTGACGCACACGCGATCTGCATGGGAATATGTGTTTTGACGCCCACGTGACTTCTACATTTGCACGTGACGTCTGCATTTACAGAACACTTGCGCGTTCCTTACAAATCCAAGAGAGCTGCCCCAGGTATGTGTACTTTTGTAGGCCTACTGTGTATAATCTAAAGTGCAGTGTGCTGGCTCAAACCCTCGATCGAGTACAATACATGCATAAAAAGAGTTAATGATTTTGGACAACGATAGGAAAGAAATGCAACCAAGTGAGTTGCCCTTTTGTTTAATATATTAACGAAATTCTCATTAATTCGACTGTTTTTCCTTCGTACCTCGATATTTCGTTACTAAGCTAATTGACACTATTGCAGAACTACTTTAGATGTAGAGAAGTTATTTGATTGTGTGATTTAAAATGCATTATAGATGTAAGGTATACTTTATAACCCACGTAGTCCGAATGTTCACATTAAAAAATGTTAACGTGCATGGTACCCCTGAAGAGTTGCACGTTGAGCTTGGGCACATAACAACAGGACAAGGAGTTGGTGATGAAAATTAAAATTCACTCATTTTTCTGTTGCCTTTTATGCGTCTCAAGACATTGGGCAACAAAAACATTTCATTAACATCTTAAGCAGGAAAACAGTTTGAAAGTAAAATTAGCTCACATCATTCCTCCGTCAACCATCTCATCAAGAACCTGTGAAGCTAAGTGGTGGATTGGATTATCTTGCAAAAGTACTGAAATGAAAAATGAAAACTGTAAGAAAAATTGCACTGTAATAAATATTTGCTATTATAGTCGTTCAGTTTTAGGACACAGAAAAGTGTTTTGGGACACTTGTACCGTATAGTTAAACGGGTGCCTTGGAAATAGTAATACTATGCAGTGATGAAAAGATCTATTTATGAACTACAAAATTCCGAACTCATTGTGTACTTACACTTTTTTCAAAGACCTTATACCATCTCCTCGTAAAGGCCCCATTAGTGCTTTCAGTTTATTCTGAAAGAGGTATCTAGCAAATCGGAAGATAGGTTAGTAGGCATATAATGGCCAATTCTGCTTTGTGAGTATGTACTGTATGAGGTAGCGATATATCAGATGTAGTTAAAATAAGATAATCTTCAAACAAGTAAAACATGACTGTCATGCCTTTGTTGTCAGCGAGAAGCTGATGCTGGCATACGTTGATCCTTTCCAAATGGAAGAAAGAAATTGTAATACGAAGCAGTGTAACGATCAGTGCAGTTTAGTAGAAAAGTTTGGATTCTCTGCATATTCAAACATTCCAGCATTACCATTTCTTGTCCATGTCACGTTTGGTGAAATAAACAATAGAATGCTAACGCATTTCACAAATACAAACCGATTAAATAAGATTTTCTTAATACTAACAGATATTCGATATCCGTCCCTGCAAGCATATGTTCCGGAATAGTTGCGATCTTATTCCCATGAAGGTATCTATCACGGAAAATAAGAAGAATGAAGGAATATATTAAATTATCCATGACATGAGTAGATAATTGAGGTCGAAATGATGTTATTGCACTACCTTGAACGGTATCCTTACAGGAGGATTAGGCAAGGGATTGACTAAAGAAAAAGGTAAGAACAATCTCTATTATCATGACTTGTAACAAAAGAAAGGAGGCTCTATCCATACTTAGTATGAGTGAACTACTGATATTGTTTCTACTTACAAATTCCTTAGATTATTTAAGTTGTTGAACAGGCCTTTTGGTATAGTCGTCAAGTTGTTTCCACACAATAATAACGTAGTAAGTTGGTGGCCTTTTGGGTTCATCGAAAATAACTTTGGTGGAATTTCCTTCAATTCGTTGCCACCAAGGTCCCTGTAATTAATTGAAAATATTGTGGGAAGTTCTTGCTAAACTTGACACATGGGCAAATTGCCATTTTACTCATCATGTCAAATTGTGCTTCTTCTGATCTACAGAAATCCGAAAGGTTGGTCTAACCAGTACCCACTTACATGGAATAAAACATTTGTGATGTAGGTTGCTCATGTACACATATCTTTATAATCCATTCTTAAAAATAGTAATAGAAATGGTCAGTGGTGTCACTGAATGGCAGTTACGTTGCAAGGGAAAGCAACCACACACTTTTCGAGGAAGTATGTGGCTTATGTTGTACAATTTACGACTGCGGTTACCAGGCTTATCGAAAGATAGGTTGTAGATCAGAGTTGGACAAATGAATTACAATTTTATTGGGAAACCATTAGACTGCCTTTAGACAAAAGATTCATTTTCCTGTTAGGTGGGTTCGGATCAATCTCAGAATCTTCCAGTTCCTGAGTTTCAATACTTTAAATAACACCAGCTTTAAAAACGGTTCCACATCACCAGTCGAACATTCTAAACACTACTTGCTGGGGAATGTTTCCAATGAATCTTGTACACTACTTCCTCTTGATTCTTTGTCATTGTAAGACATTCTTACAACTTTGCATTATTTGCTACGTCTATCGAAGTTGATTGATCTTTGCCCTATAGTTACAAGACGTATGCGTGATTATTAAATCAACTTGACATACTCTTGTCTGTGGTATATACCTTTCTTATCAAGAAAATTTGTAAGCATGATAGAACTGTTTGTTAAGTTAATTATATTATGCACCAGTGGGTTTAATTAAAACTTATAATTTGTATCCTTTTATCAAGTGAGCGCAATATGTTATTATCCAATGAACTATCAGTCAATAAACATAAGGAGTGTTTATCAAATAAGACCTAGGATCTCAGGCCCTTTCAATTTAAAAACAGGGCAATCCCGACTGCTTAATTTAGTTGCTATTTCAAGAACTAAGTTTATTACCTTTCATGACTTAAATATCAGTTACATAAAACTCCAGGAGATAGTCGACGACACATTGAAACCAAGTTGCCTAATTATTGTAAGTTGTTGATTAAGGGTTCAATGTTAAATTCATTGATCAAGAATAACAAAATTTCTGATGCCTTTTTACTGGGTCAAAAAATGAAGGATCTTTATATACCTACATAACAACATTTACAGAAGTAGTATTTAGCAACTTTTCTGGTAACTTTCTCATATTCATAGACGACGTTCCTCTGCAAAATAATTAGAAAGATCAGATATTTCATTCATCTCTGCTGTACTTGTAAGTGATGAATAATATTACAAAGGTTGGATAATATTTGTGACAACAAAGAAGGTACGGAATATTACCTGTTCACGCGTTACGTTTGTGATACCTCATTGGCATTATTCTATCTATTTAGAAGACATTACTTACGAGCGAGTCTACGAGAAACTTCAACACTCACTTTTATAAGACTTAGGTAGCGCAACGACCGAATAAAAAAAATACTATGCAGTGAATATATGTCAGAATACTTGTTAAAATAGTATACATCAGGTTTGAACATTATTTCTGTATGCTTGTATCATTTTGTATTTATCACTTTTGTGTACGATGGCTTGCAACAGCTCATGTATACGATATTATATTGATATATTGACAGCATGCAGATTGCGATGTTTTTACATGATCGTGAATAAGTGCATAACTAGCTAACGTTTACTGCTTAAGATAGTACTTTAAGGTAAATGAAAATGAAATACATTCTCACAAATCAGAAAATCCTCCCAGGTTGGGGAAAATATTCTCTGGAACTTTCACGAGCTCATTCCTGGATATATCTCTGCAAGAATTCGAAAAAGTTCAGGAGCTACGTAGGTACTGGTGAGGCAAGTCACCTTCATTATTCATTTTGTGTATGAGGATATTTCATGTTTCGTACAAATATATGTGAGACGGAGTAAATCACACTTAGCTTCTGCTTAAAGTAATTCCTTAAAATTTTCAAGCGCTGTAAAGTATGGTACTAAAAACGATGCCCAAGTGTGAGTGTAATGTTTCACTTTGACTGATGTATATCCTTCGTTCCTGTTTTCATAGACCAGAGAAATATCGGGATGTATCTCCCGTTAACCCCCGTTATTGTTTGATACTGTGTGAGAAATAAATTACAAGATACGAAGCTGCAAAACACTGATGTTTCTTGTACTGTTCTTAAAGAAATACATGATACCACTGTGCAATTAATTACTTTCCGTGTATGACCAGCGACTGACAGGCCATATCTGTGGGTAATTGCAATTCCATTACCACTTAAAATAGTTCCTGCGAACATCCCCTCCCCTCAAAAAACAAACAAACAAAAACAACAAATACTGTGAATATCATCAATGTTAAAAATGCATCGTCGCACTCACCACTAATAAACTCATGAATAGCTTACCCTCATACAGAGAGACAAATAGAACAAAAATCTCCACTAAAAACATATTTTATTGAACTAATGTTGGATTGTACAAAATATTGAATACCTTTTTTCGATAATTACAGTACTTACAATTCAAGCAGTGGAAGGCTCTGAAATATGCCATTAGGTAGAGAAGTTATTCCGCAATTCTTTAAGTCTCTGAAAATGTTATCGCACGAGATCAATGATTAGACCCATGATCACATAATTCATTTATTGTAAATTCCCGAATATTTCAGTTTCAGGAGAAAGTAAAAGAGTTCATCTAATATTAAATATGGAGATCTCATCAACTATGAAACTTATAGGTACATTCCTTAGATGGAGACAAAACATTGCTTACGTCCACTGTACACTAATGATGTAATGAAGTGACGTTTTGTATCTTACATCAATTGAATTCAATAGGATGACCACTTTATTATATTTTACTTACATCTTTGTCAAGCTGGTGCAGCCTCGAAAAAGTGATGGGGAAATATCCACAATGTGCGTATCTCTTAGAACTCTGATGAGGATAAAATATAGATTTACCTTCAACATGGTAGAAAACTTAATCCACGTAAGCAAATGGTGAGGTTACTTTGGAACATTCAGACAATGTAAAGTATTATTTGGAAACTATCTACAGTGGACTATGAAATGATTCTTAGATCCAGTACCAGCAAAATGTCGTTCAAGTGGAACTTGTACATCTATGTGCGTTGAACAGAATCTGGAGACTAAGTTGTCTTCCATTTTCTACCTTCAGTGTGTCACTGGGTATTGTTGAGTTGTTGATCGTTTAGGCATTTCTCTGAGTTAATGTGACATATGTTCTTGTTCGACATATATATTGAACCTAACAAGAAATGATTCTACGCTATGCTCGTATGTAATTACGGAAATAGTAAGTTCTGTTATTTTGGCCCATTAAGACGTTTTTGATCTAAATAGCGTATGTTGTTAAGAGCCGCATTGGGCACATTGGGGTTATGTTATGTTATCTGCTGTCTATATTAAAATACCGTTTCGTCAACTATGATCTCTTCATATTTTGGATATGGTTCCTGACAACTCAAACCTGGTCTTATTGACGCACGGCAACCATTCAAAACCATCTTACTAGCCAACGTAAGAAAACCGAGCTTTACCCGTAACAGTAAAAAAAACTTTCTTTTTCGCAAACATAAGACAACCACCCTCATGTGCTAACAAAAGAACGCCAAACTTCCACTTCTTCTAGCATCTACCCATCATGAAATTATTAGGTGAGAGGATGGTCTAGAAACAAATATATCTTTGATATGCTGAAGAGTAAGTTAATCTGACCATTGCAGTGAAACTTCCATTCAATTCCCATGTGTGGTTCCCGAGATATGAACAGTTGAAGTTGCCACATTTGTTACCAACAGTTGACTTGAAGCAAGCAGGAGTGATGTCATCTCCCCACATTGATAAAGTATTTTATGTTTTTCCTTAAAATATACACCAAATTTAATATTTCAATATATAGTGATATCATAATGTGAATTTATGAGGGGTATGAGAGTTTTGTGACCTTCACGTAACCAGTATGTAGTCTGACCACCTGCTGATTTCAAGGTCAAAATAATAAACTTAAAAATGAAGAAAACAAAAGACTCTTTAGCAATGTGAAGAGATGATGTCACTCCTGTTTGCTTCAAGTTCCCAGTTGGCAGCAAAGGGGGTAACTCGAACTGATAAAATCGTGAGAACCATACATGGGAACTGAATGGAAGTTTTACTATAAGGGTCACATTTACTTACTCTTAAACATATCAAAGCTAAATTTCTGGCTGGACTGTCCTTTTATCGTTTTAGTATCATTGCAATTCTAGTTCACCGGAGCCAAATTTCCTTTTCCATATCTTTTTCATGTTTGCCACTCTAGCCAACCTAGCATGGTCTTACAGATAGATTTTGATAAAACATTGTTCTTCAGTGGAATAACTATAGAACTACTTATATTTTTTTGGATTTTTTACAATATTTTATTGTACTTGTTCAATGAAACATCATTTTTTAAGCTCAAAACTGAACTTAATTAAAATGCTCTGCCTACACATAAATCAACGTACTTACAACCTTCGAAGGCTATTGCAAGCTGTGGAAATGGAATGCCGAGACAGATGTAACGGTACACGATTTAAAGATATACTTCTGTAAAAGCAAAAGAAATCCACTCAGTTTCAGATTTTATGAGAAGCATTTATAATGAAAATGATGAAGGCAATGACAATGGTGGTATTGATTGAATGACAGCAGTATGGAGTAACAAGAGTAAACAATAGTAGTAATGCATTAAAATAGTCACAATGTCAAGACTGATTGCACAGTGGCAATACCAATTTATATTACAGCTAATAATACCCAGTGGCAGCACCAGGATTTTAGAACATAGAGTGAGGAAATGGAGTACAAAAAAATAAATAAAAAAATAAAGTTGCTGGGAGCAAAACTTTTGAGCGAAAATTTTGAGCTAAGCAAGTGGTATCAAGGGGTTAGTCTGAGGCACCTTTTTGGGTCCAGAAGCAAAGCCCAGGTGGGGGTGCAGGGAGAGGTCACTGGATGCTCTGATCATTTAGCATATTTCTGGAGGAAAATTAAGTCTCAGGGATGGTATATTTTGTGGTAATTGAACCATTATACCCGCAGATTCTAAACGATTTCATTATTTCGGCTATTCCTCTCCTATAAGTTAACGAGATGTGAACTTAGACTTGATCTGGTCCATGGACGAAGTTTCGGTGGCAATACACCGGATCTATGAGGTTTAAGCACATGTTTGAGTGAAAAATTAAGTCTGGGAATAGTATACTTCAAATATGAATACTAATTACGACCCCAGGGGCAAAGTCTTTGGGGATCCAGGAGGCCCTGAGGTTTTAGTATATCTCAAGATGATAAAAATGAAAAAAAAAAGTCTCACGGACTTCCTAGAACAGAAAGGTAAATACAATGTTATGGAGATGAACAGGGAATAGACATACACACGTGTGCATTTGTCAGGTCACGTCAGATGATGGGGTGGGGCAAGTGGGGGAGCATGCGCAGCTTGGTGCCGCCACTGATACTATTTCTCTCTCCCCCCCCCCTCTCTCTCTTTGTTTGTATAAATAACGTTAAATGTTATTTTTGTGATCATTAGGATAAAAAACATGTGTAAGATACACATGTTTTGTTTGGTATATCCCTTTTCAGGAAGGGTAACCCTCTGTAATTAGATGAATTACTCAACAAATAATTCAAGGAAGTCAGTCCGACTAAGCTTTGGTTCCATATTACACGGAAATGATTTCCGTCAAGAGACCTGTGAAATGAAAAAAAGGAACTTCGTGGAACCGACGTGTACCATTACGCATCTAGTGAAGTTTATCTTAAATGGTGTACGTTAGTTAATGTATTTTATGAAAAAGAAATACATATCCAGTTTCAAATAAACGCTTAATTTAAATTTTGAGATGAAAGTGGCATAGTACGAAAGTTTTTTGTTTTAGAAGAACCAACATTCAGCTGCTGAAATATAAGCTCTGGTCACCTCAACCTTTGACAATGAAAAACAATATGTATTATCTATTTACAATGGACAATGAACACATTAAGTTTTGCAAAAGATTTCTGACAAATATCGAAACTTACAATGTTTCCAACTTGGAACAAGTTTTAAAGACCCCTTCAGGTATCACAGGAATCTTATTGCTCCCAAGAAATCTGTCATTAAAACAGTTGGTAGAACTTTAGAATAAGTACTTAGAATGAGTGTAATAAAAAAATAGCAATAAATACAGGCCGATAAAATAATAATTAAAAAAAAAACAGAATGAGATTGGTAATAATGTAATAAAAAGACTAACGCATACTTCAAATTATCGCAGTTAACGAAGAAATTTTCAATATCCGTTAGATGATTTCCCTTGATATATCTGTTCATAATTTGTAAGAAATTGCAAATTGTATTAAAAAATCGTAGTTCTTTTTTTTTTTTGAAATATACACATTACACTATGATACATTTTCAACAGGTTTATCTTTTGTTCACATTTTTGTCCTCTAACATTGGTTGATTTACTGTTAAGCGATAACACAACCCAGGTAATTAATGCAAGTTAGCACGGAAAAGTACGGAAGTACCAGATACAAAATAGGAAGTGGAACTTACAAGAAAGAAGTGGAACTCATAAATTCGCGCTTATTACCACGTTATTAGAGCAGGACTCATATAGCTATGTCATATAAGGAGACGTTTCTATGAATAACATGAATGTATGAACATATCATATAGATAGGAAAAGCGTTTGTAGTGAGGTTAACTAAACACATCAGCGTGGCTCTTACATATACGTGAGACTCTTGGGAAGATAGAATGACCGAGTTATGTTGTTATTGTCAAAAGACCTATTGAGAACAAAAAGAATATATCTGAAAATAACGTAAGACAATTGCAAAGAAGTAAAAAATCAATATAAAAAAAGCACGTACAAGCATGTGTAATTCGAAAATCCACATCTTTTTCATCATGTGCACAGTAAAATACCTTTAAACAGGGATGGGATTTTGGTCGTAAAAATATTGCGTCGGTAGGTGCAAACATGTTTAAGAAGCAGAATGTGGGGAGATTATCAAAGAGACACACCAGACACGCAGAGTCTACCAGAAGATGTTTGGTCTTAAAATCAAGAGATGGTCGGAAACGGCACTTCTGTGGTGTCAGAAGCTGCACCGTACACAGCCTTGCAATAGGAATCTAGTGTCTACCAATTCCTAATTAAAGAATAAAACCGCAATGTATAGAAAAATTGTAATAATTTGATAGTTTTTATCTAGAATACACCCTACGTATTGAAAGGTGAAAGAAAAGTTGTTGTTACGGTAGGCGTAGACAAAATATTCTATGGTTACCTGCGTATACTTTCTGAGTCAGGGGGCTACCTTCAGTTGTCCTGGAGCGAACCGGGATAGTGTTGACCGAAAGCACTCCTCAGAACCACTGAAGTCCCTTTTCCGAATACATATTCTGTTTATTTAACGCCACAACTCATGCACCCCTTTCAAATAAGTGTGACTGATATGCGTTTTCAAGTAAGTTTACTTTGGAGGTCAAGCTTTGGTAGCCTTTTGTGAATGCCACCAAATAGTAGCAACCTGTGATTATATCTCTCATTTTTTGCTCCTCTAAGGACCTCTAAGGACCCCTTGGCTTCACGAACCCCCAGGTGCATTTACCTCCAATTGAGAATCATGGACGTAAAGATGTTATGAAGCAATTGAATGAGACATAGCTTAAGTAGCCTAAGTTATCACAAACTCGCAGGCTACATGCAGCGAAAATCAGTTCATATTCATTCAATGTCTCAAAATGCATACAAGGGACCGGCCCTTGGCGTAGCATTGTCTATCGCACTGCTATAGAGCGTGCCGGTGTGAATTTTTTGTCCAGCAGAGTTAAAGCCTAGAACTTTGATACCAAACTGGCAAATTTCACCAAAAACACTTCACACATTTTCGAAAAATAATCTGAAGAATTACGAGGGCAACACTATAGTCTACAACAATAATATTCAATTAATCAATAGTATGTAATTGATGAAAAACTAAACCCTCTCCGTAATTCGGATTATATCATTTAATGAGAAACTTACTTACTGAACGTTCTGTTAAAGGAATTCTCCACTGCCAAGAAAATTTAATACATGAGATTTATTACCGGTATATCAGTTACACACAATGATGAGGACCGGAGAAGCGTCCTCAGTTGTTAAATGCTGCTTTGAAAGTTGGGGTTCTGTAAAAGCCTAAAAATAAGGTGGGGAGGTGATTACGATTGACAACTGATGTTTTCTTTTCCTTCCACTGTCTTGGTCCTAGCAAGAGTTTGCTATAAGAAAGCCCTTCCGCCCATTCTTCTCAACTTATTAAATATCTAGTGGAGATATTATATAATATCTTGACTTACTGAGACACATCTTTGTTCAAGAAACAAGATACGGTTGCTGTCATTGGTATGGAAAGAGGATTAGAATTCTTTCGCCTTATACCTTATACCATCCACTAGATCAAGTGACGATAAGTGTGTTGTTGTCTAAGTTTAAATCTTTCCTTTATTTCGAGTTCCAAGTCAGTATCATTTCCAAAACAACTTCATTAACATCAACTTATCTCTTAGATTATTAGCTCAATAAACATAGTGTTTTGAAACTCCACAGTGAATCAAAGATGTATATGTAACAAAAGTAGATCGTAACCCTGTTTTAACCTTCGCTGTCAGCTGTATACACAGCACTGTGCAAAAGAGATTCGAATGTACTCCGTCACAACCGAATGATTCAGAGCACATGCTGCGGTTGCTGTAAATGTTTACTAAATTAATTTATTTTCTGGATTTTATGAGACATGTTCTGGAAGTACCACCCACAAATTGTCTATGATAATGTTAACATATTTTCAAAAGACATAAGAAGCGTCGATGAAGAATTTCTTTAAAAAACACATCTTAAGTAACTAGTGCAATACATCATGATCACATCATTAAATACACAGACAGCAGCACATCATACAGTCAAACTTTTTAACGTAGTTGCAACTGTAAAATTCCAATAAAAAATTGATACTTTCTACATTTAAGGAGAGAATTGAGGCAAACTCCCCAATTGTAGTTGAAATCAGTATAACTACCCTAAATATGGTATGGAAAATCGTGTAAAAACAGATGCACACTGACACATATTTCAATAGTGTAACTGCTCATCAGCCAAAGACTACATGCTTTACAGCACACTATCTTAGTAATACCCTACCCTCATAATCCGTATGTTGCCTTAGGATTATTTTTCGGGATAAAATTCATACTTACAGGATGAAAAGTTTGGTGAAAATGTTGAAAAAATCCGTTGGGACACAGAATATCTCGTTTCCGGCAAAGAGTCTGCAAACAAATATTTTAAAGTGATTGCGTGTGTACTGAAAAACCAAAAAGATAAAATTTTGTTTGATCTTATCTTTTTCTTTATTTTTAAATGCACGCGCGAGGTTGTACATGAACGGACTATGTCTTTCAATGAAGGAAAATGATAGTAACTACTTTGAAAAGCAACGGGATTGGCATAGATACAGTAAAAAAAAAAAAAACAGAAAACATATTTGAAAATTAACGGTTCTTACCATAACCGCCTACATAATGAATATGCAACAGTACAGCTCTCACTAGTGTATCAAAAACATACTACTCAAGTCGTCGCTTCTTGGTAGGTATCAGGAATTGTAGTATTTGATGAAAGGAAACACTGTATTTACAAATAACCTACGAACTGAACACAACCTTGCCCGCGGCGTCGGTGATCCTGAGTTGTTAACTGAATATTCAATACTGGCATACTTCCCATTGGCTTGCTCAAAGAAGCACACCGTTGATTTGAATGAAAACTGTCAACCACTACATTATCGTATTCCACACTTCTTGTCGTTTTGTTAGAAGAATTTGAAATCATATGACAAAGTTAACCAACTGGAACCTATTTATTTTCCCAGATTGTCTGAATGGTGTAATCAAAAGCCTTACCAAAATTGTGGAGATGAATTTTCAACGTTTTTACTTTTTGTCTACGAACGCAATCACTTTAAGGCCTGGTGGATGTAACATACCTATTTCCTTTTTGTGTGAGAACGACTCCCATCTGTCTGTAATCTGAAGTTTCTCCTCCAGAACTTGACAAATTTATGCAGACAAAGTTCTTTGTTCCATGTTGTATGCACATAATAAGTACTTTAAAATGTGCAATTTAGTTTGATCTTTTCTCTTCTCACATTGCTTCGGCCAAACACTATTTTATCATAACTTAAAAACGAGTAATAAAGTTAGATGATGTTGACCTGTTCAGTAGCCCTGAGCCTACCCATAACATGGACCCTAATAAATAACTGACAGAGTTCTATTCATAACATGTTAATCAAAGAAACGCAGCTACAACACAATATCACATCAATTAATATCACAACAATGCACCCAGTCAAAATATGGCGATGAGTTGTAGTTGGGAATTGTTGGCTTTGTTTGACGAGGGAAGATATATTCGATGTTACTGTGACACTAAGAAATAAGTCATGAATTGATAATTCTTCTGATTCTCGGCACCTGTAGATATTCTTTCGCAGGTAAACCAATGAGAAAAGAATTTATACTAATGTGCCTCTCTCTCTCTTTATTATCCAAGGGCCAAATCAAATGCGACCCTTGTATCACACATATTTGCAAAACAAAAATAAATAATGATGAAGAAGATTTTAATCGTGAATCATTAACAGCTTTTTTACTATATTTGAGTATACATACATGTTCGTTGCATTTGTAGGTAACGTTGAAGGTAAAGCTGTCCAACCCCTGTCACTGCAATTGACCTCCTTGTCTACACAACTACAGATGCCCATTGGTCCACAAGTATGGACTTCTGTCGAAAGCGAAATCAGTATATATTTTCGAAGTAGCAATTGAGATTTGCGGCAAAATGTAAATCATGTTCACCTTCATGTTTTCCAGTACATTCACTGTGCACGAACACGCTGTGTATTGAGTCATAAGAATCATAAGGATATCGTTAGTTCTCGATTAAATTATATATGGGACAGATTGATGGTAATGTGAAAACAACATGCCTTGTGGTTTTAGAGTAAACTTTGATATTGAAGACCGAGGCTTGCAGTGAGTAAAATCATTTAACTCAACACTTTAAAAATACAATGAAACTGAATGAAGGTAACCCTGAAAGTGTTCCAAGACTTTGCCTCCTAAAGTTGATCAGCCAGTCAGCCAGCCGGCCTGCCAGCAAATAAGCAATCAAACAACTAAGCCGGCAAGTTAGTAAGAAAATATAGTAATAATATAGTGATGATACCGACAAATTTTCCCGCAATATGAAGAAACCACTGTGAATAAAGTATTTGTGGCTTACATGACATGATGACTCTAAATGGTCACCCTAAGCCAGTAGGAACTATTTCTTTGTTTGAGATTTCAAAGTTAAATACCAGAGAAACTTCGTCGACAGAAGAGGAAGGTCGTTTAGGGGTTCGGATAAACTGGAGCTAAATTGATGCAAATATTACATAGATAATCGCACCTACTGAGCAAAATTCTTCGATTAATATACTGGAAAGAAAAGAAAAAGTTGTTATTCCTAGTAGTTACCTGACAACGGACATTCATATGTAACCGCTGAAGTGCCGAGGACTACTTGCAAACAGCAAACGAAGATGACTTGAAACAAGGATAATGTCATTTGGAAATGAAGTTCTGGTATAATCTAATAACCTGTAGTGCTGAATATCTTCGAATGTTCAAAGAATACTAAACGAAATAGATAAAAGAAAAAACTGGGAGCAAAGGTTGGTGTTATTATCATCATCAAGGCAAATAGTTAGAGTATTTATAATTATACTAATATTGGCTATGCCGGGTGAAAAATAAATGTCATATTAGTTTGTTCAATTGTTGGATCCAGACCCATTCAAATAGTTCAAATACGTTAAATATGTTTAAAGTGTCAAAATCTTACCCTCACAGAGGACATCAGCTTTGTACACCAGTCTCCAACCTTGTCATCTGCAAAGATCTCTTTACTCTGACACTTCTCTTTCGTTAAAAAAAACCTAATGAAAATCATTACTTTTTTAATAAACGAAAGTATTAAATAGCTCTCACGCAATTAGTTTTGCATTAATAGGTAAATCCTTTGAGTCACGCATAGGTTATTATAAAAATAATACTTTATGTACTTTATGTATGTTATTATACGCCATTGCATCAGACTTTGAAAGTCTTACCCTTAACCAACAGTAATACGTGTCAAGTAGTACCTTGTATTTCTTGTTTATATTCTTGTATTGTCAGTTTTAAAATTCTTTTGCTTTCACCATTGCCTGTTACGTGTGACATGGTATTGTATTTTATCGATTTTATGTATAAATAATCACCTTTGACTCAGTAAACATATGTAGCCGTGTATTTCAGTGCAGTTCTTAACATTAACCAATAACTGAGTATGTCTTGAGCTGAAACTAGAGAACGTTGCGTGTGAAAGGTTATTCCTAGAGTACGACAATAAACTTTCATAACACATTGGGCCACTTGGATTTACTAAAGCACAGATGTGGATACCTCTTAGTTTTTAAGAACTTCTTTTCCATGTCAATCGTATGTCTGAGTGGCAGAATACTCTTCAGAAAAAAAAAAAAGTAGTGTAACCTTAGTTCCCTTAGCCCCAATCAAGACATGTATAATGTTGCTAGAGTACAATAAGGCTACGATAAAGAAGGGAGGGTTGATGTAAGGACGAAACTGTTATTTCAAAGGTTTAATGGAAAGAGATTTAATGTAAAAAGTGAGCAGTTATAATTGGGAAAAGAAATTAAAATCATTGTTATCCGTGTGGCAATATCACAAGTTACTACGACCAATTTAAAAAAAAAAATGTTCTAAGTGTTCTCAGTGATCTTTACTTTTTATCAAACTAAAAAGGCTTATCAATTTTCAAGCTCACAGTTTGGGTGTCCGTATATGAAGTGGCACATCGTGTGTACCTATTCTGCGAAATTATCGATAATAACAATATTATGTATATTTTGTTGCCGATATATCAATATTTTTTTTTTAATATTGCTTCTGCCTACTGTTGTTACTGATCTTGACTGTTTCTCAAATTAAAAGGCTCATTAATTTTGATATATCATGTTTGACGAGTCTTGTAGCTTTTTGGATGATCCTTAAGAATCTACGGAATATAAAAAATTAATAAAACTACAACTATTTAACCATGCGATTGGAATTGAATGTTGACCAAAAACTAAGGCAGTAAGGTTAAATTTGTCATATCACCACTTCTTAGTGCAATCATCACGCGCAATTAGTTTAGCACAATAGTCACACGGCTCCTCTACTATGCACTCTAAAGTCTATGGAATAGGGAGTATCAAACAATGTTTTTGTGGATATCATTGTCATTCAACTCAATTTTTGAAGCCACACATGTCATGGCGAAGTATCGAATGATAATGATTGATCGCTGTGAACCAGGAAAGAAAACAAAACCGTAAAGTTGTGAAAAGAACTTATATGTATAGTAATTAAAACTTTCCCTAATCGTTATTTTCATAATCGCATAATAAAATTTATCGTCGTTTTGTTGTTAATTTTGACACAATTTCAGTTTCGGAAAAGGCTTTTTTCAACCTGGTGTCAAAACACAGTGACCTATGATTGAATGTGCATTCACCACAGTACCGGTAGTTACAAAAGACCATCATTCTTCACCAGGGATGTGTTAAGTGTAAGTATATCGCGTATAATATATAGTAGGTAGGCTACTCAAAAAGATGTAATAGAATGTCTACAGATTACTCAGCCACAGACGGAGTGCAACAGTGAAGTTCACTGTATTTGCAAGTCAATAACAGTACAACAGTGAAGTTAACGATGGGAGAAAGATTATATTTTCAAATGGTGCAAATAATTCATTTGAATTTACTATCCTAACATTATTTACATTATTAATATTATTTAAGGGGCCTACCTACTTCAGATCTGTCAAATTATTGGATTACTTTGATGTTGATTTTTCATTTGAATAAAGAAGTCACATAAATGAGCATACCGCAGGAAAGAAAATGTACACTATAATGCATCAAATAAAGAAAAGGAAATCTGAAGATCACACCACTATCCCTCTGTCCTTATCTACACTAGAAAATAATGGTTTGAAAACGTATAAGTAAGTCTAAAAAGTTACGAGAGATCCTATGTTGAATGTTTTAAAACATATAAGTCTTGAACTGTTTAGTATATGATACTTTGATGCGACATTTGTTTTTCAGAATATAGTCAAGGTTGTTTCAACAGATGATTTAAGTGAATACCAATGTCCTTTTACTTAAGAAATGACCAGGATGGTGTCATGTTCATAATGATCACGTTAGAAATGTCCCCTGGAGTTATGGTTATGTATATTCGATTCAAGTTCAGTGTACATATCGCATTGACTTAATTCCTGTCATTGTGGTGTTATTCGTCACTCTTACTAGAACCCTTTTTCAGACGCATTATTTAGCTCAAGGTTATACGTTGATCGTATCATTCGTCGTTTCTGGGTACCTAGAATTGCTTATAAAAGAACATTTTATTTAGTGATGCGTCGGTTGTCTTTAGTCCTTCCTACATATCGTCTGTTGAAGCGTTTTTCAGTTCAGTGTACATATCGCATTGACTTAATTCCTGTCATTGTGGTGTTATTCGTCACTCTTACTAGAACCTTTTTTCAGACGCATTATTTAGCTCAAGGTCATACATTGATCGTTTCATTCGTCGCTTTGGGATACCTTAAATTGCTTATAAATGAACATTTTAATTAGTGGTGTGTTGTTTTTAGTCCCTCCCGCATATCGGTTATTGAAGTGTTGTAGAAATTGGTATTGTTTCATGTTGGCCTGTAATTGCTTTTATGATATTCGTCTTTGGTGTACTGTATCAATCAGCGGTGTACTATTCCTTGCAATAACTTCTTTTCCTCTTTTTTTTTTTCATCGCGGAGACTTACCGTCTTTTCTGCAGTCCGTAAAATTAACAGTCGGTAAAAATTACATATGCGGAATAAGCTGATGCGTGATCTGAAGAGAATCCCACACAAGAATGGAACTGTTATATTCATCATACATTTAAATGATTGTACTCTTCTGAATGCTTATTTGACCTCTCACTGTCAGGACAAGACATCATCCACCATATCAACGTCACAGTCAATACGTTTGCTGATAATGTATCCTTTCACCTACATTGCAATTTACACAGAAAGGTAAACATTACAACAAGTGTAAAAGCAACTTGTGAAACTTTGCTTCTCTTTCTTTGCATTTAAATGGTTCTCTTAGATTGTTGTCTTTTAAGAGACAAAAAGGTTTTGTTGGACACATGGAAAAATGAAATGAAAAGAAGTGAAAATCGTAGGAAAATGTCATGTGTTTTCATAAATGTAGTATGTAGGCGTATTGTTTTTATTAAAAAAAATGTGCTGGAGAGAGAATGAGACGGGGAGAGAGAGAGGTGGAGAGAGATTGAGAGTACATTTAGTTCTATTTAAGCGCTACCATAAGTTGGTTCTGAGCGAATAAAAAATTGCTTTGCAAGCCACCCCCTATGATACCGGAAAGCGGCACACTCTGAGTGTTTGAGCTGCATTTAAATTTTTGAAAAAGAGATCTCATGTATGCAATATTTCAATTAAAGAAAAAAAGATCATGGAAAACTGTAAAACATGTCAGATTGGTTGATTCAAGCATGAAAAGATATAAGAATTCTAAGGGATTACGCATTTTCTTTTATTTATTCATTATCCCCATTTTTCATTATTCATTAGGCCTTACTCCCCCAAGATAGAGCTCTAAGCTTTGCCTCTGCAATTGATTTTAGGAGCTGATCTAGATTAGCGCTCTCTATGACCTACAGTGAAGCTATAATTGTGCGAGGATAAGCGTAGAGAGACCATCCATCGGGACCGAGCGTAGCGGAATTGTGTTGGAATGAAATACTCCCAGGTCGACGAAAGTCGTCTCCCGACCCCCCACAGTCGTTCCTAGCATTCCTGTGACGCCCATTAAAATGTGTTGCTTAGGAACATGACTTTTCTTCCCTCCCTCAGCCAACGCAGCTCGATGCGTGTGGTTGCAAAGTGTACAAATTTATAGTTTCCGTCGACAAATTACAGTTTCTTCCTCAATTGGTGAGAGAAGTACTATTTTTGCCTACCTCTGTGTTGGTTCCCTTTGCCCCCCCCCCTTCCCGCATCCCGTGGGTTGGGGTTCTTAAAATTCAGTGAGTACTCAAGTGAATGTGAAACCGCCATTTATAAGTATTGCAACATTCGAGGGAGAATGTGGATCTCCTTAGCTTGTTATTAAAGATCCCAATAACACTTATTGCGATCGTCTGTCATAAAAGATACTACTCTGCCAGAAACATGACTGTATGTCTACTTGCCGTCTACTTGCAACAGCAGGTCTGAAGTCGTCTCAAACACATCAGCAATTTAAAGAAAAAATAACCGACGTTGCGTTATTTGACCCAGCAGTGATTTTATGTAGTAAGTTTAAAATGAAGTCAACTCCAATTGGTCTAATGTAACTTCTGGTGGACTGTCGGCTGTGGACCTTAATTAAAAATTGGCAATTATTTATGGAACACAAAGCGGACCACATTCTATGATGATGAAATATACAATTTTGTAAGTGACTATGATGTCAAGATATACGATGATGATGTAAGGAAATACGATGACGTACTAGAAATCTTTGACGTAAGACACTTTTTTGAAAGTTAACATTTTTGATCATCAAGGTTTACATCATCTTAATTTTTCAGTGCATGATCGTATGGTTTTTGTACATCATCGTACACGTTTGATGTACAGTCTTAAGCTTTTAGTGCATAGTCTTATGTTAGATCATCATCATCATCATCTTTTTCGTATATAATTACATCACCATCATTTACATCATCATACAATTTTTTTTTTTTTTTTTTGCGTTTTATCTAAATTTATACCGAATGCTACGGCAACACAAATTAAATGCACAATTAAAACACAATCAATTTCCTAAATATCATTACGAAACTTGTTTAACCCCTCTCTCTTGTTACTGTCAATTGTGGACTTGGCTCTGTAGTATCCTCCCTCTACATGGCGCTCCATTAGTAGTCATAACACCCCCTTTCTATACACTATACACAAACCGTAGCTAGGGCATATGCCACGTAACTTATCACTTATACAAGGGAGAGTGGATTTTTGATTGATGAAGCATAGGATTTTCTTTTTGGAGTAATACAACGAACACACAATAGACTGCTCACAACAGAATAGGCTAATTTAAATGCTGAGAGAGGTTGCCATTTCAAGACATGAACTAATTTTTGGTTCGGGGTTGGTAAAACCTTCAAAGTGCTCACTGAGTAAGATGACTAACGGAATATGTCCATGAACCGTTACCTATTATACCATATCACTCACAGAAATCTTAAGGCAGGCCAATTGGTTGATAAGCAGTTGATAAATCGCTGACATCATACACTAGTAAGGCGCTTTGTAAACACCCTACAGATTAGAAAAAAGCTTGCAGAAGGTTTCGTATTAATTTCTGACAATTACGGCATTTCAGCAGGCTACTATTTCAGGTGAATACGGAAGAGCAACAAACTACGACTTTTGTAGTTTCTCTCTGAAATTTTGTATTTGTTGCGGGAGACAGATGGCCCCGGTCTCTTTGTACCTCGTATTTCAAGGAAAAGAGGAAGAGTCCGGACCCCTTGGACCACCTCCCTTGTGTCCGAGGCGGTGAGCACGAGCAGTAGGAGGTGCAGTGATTTATTGGAAATTTAAGTTGTTTCAAAACTTTATTGTTTTACCCCAGTAGGTACAGTTTTTTTTCAGCAAAGGTACCCAATGGTCAGGCTTACTTGAGATGCCCACATTAATCAAGTTGACAATTAAAGTTTAACACTGTAAACTGAAGAACGAAAGAATTGCTGGAAAAGACATGATTTAGGAACAGTGATCAAACAGTATATTTTCTTACTTGTATCATACATGCAAATTGCATTAACTTGTAATTATTATTTTTTTCTGTGAAGAGTAGCTGATATACAAAGTATCGGTTATATGTAGCACAACAGAAACAGCCTTTAAGAATTATTCAAAGTTCTGACAATTAAAATATATTTACGACAATCGGAATGTAGCAACAGAAGATCCGCATACTGACATTTCTCGTTCTTGCAAATTATGCATTAATTTTAGACCAATCCACATGAGTTTAGTGTTGGCTTGTTGATAGCCAGAATATAACACTGTCACCCATGTTATCCACCCACACGGGCTCTTACACTGCGGGTATTCAAAGTGGAAAGTGTAATTTTCTTGAGATATTTTTAATTTAGTGATGATTTCATGATATAAAGAAGATGAAATATAAGAAGATGAAATAGAAGGTAACTGCAGATAATAACAGATAAAATCATAGGGGTCAATTACGCAGACCTTGAATAAACATAAATAACAAAACAATGCAAATGAATGTGTTAAAGCTAAAGTTAAAGCTAAAGTTAAAAAAAGCTAAAAATGTATGAAGTTCTATGAGGCCCATATATACCCGTCTTTTACCATTGTGTACAAAACTGCACGATGTATTACTTAATTAGTTAAACGATGATGGCTGAACGCTTGTGCGATGACCTATTTTCTGTGCCAACTGCATCCAAATGCATGCAACGAGATTTTGACAATTGATCGATCACGTAAAATATTATTTGCAAAACTATAGTCACTTACATGTAACTGCTGTGCACTAAAACATACAATATATCGCATTTAATTAGGGCATCAAATAAAATGAAATGAAATTGCTCGTCTCTGCTGCAACAATTAGTCTGCTGAACATAAACACATATTTTTTTTTTTTAAACTGTGTTAAATTTGTTATCTAGACTCATTATATTGACAGACAAGGTATAACATTTACACATACGTAAAAGTGACTTGCGGTCCTGTCGGGCTTGAGCACCGAGTACGCTCATATTTCTTAAATTGGGTGTCAAAATCTGTTATCTAGACTCACGATGTGGGTAGTCAAGCTATTACAGTTACACATAAGTAAAAGTGACTTAAGTTCCTCTTGAACTTCAACATTGACTACGCTTATATTTCTTAAAGTGGGTGTCAAAATGTGTTATGTAGACTCATAATGTTGATGGACAAGCTATTATTGTAACACGTACACGAACGTGACTTGCGGTCCTCTCTGGCTTTAACATCTAGTACGGTCATTATGGAAAATAAGTCATAATATTTACACTCTTTAAGGACAGAATTAGGAGAAATGAGTCTAATAAATGGAGATGATCTTACAAATTTGTGCATTGCTGTTACTGCATATGCTCTTAAACACTCACTAACCCTTGCATTAGGTTAAAATAATGATCTATGATCTAAAAATTACTTCAATGCTAAATTTCGTGAAATGTCTCTTCCTCTTCGTTGGTAAGTTCATCAAATCGCCGCGACACATCTAGTGTCAGTTGTCCTTTGTTGCAATACATTTTGCACACCATTAACCCAATTTTCAAGACTGTGATCACTGAGAAAAAATATGGAAGAATACCGTGTACTGTATTGTTGTGTGATACGGTACTGGCGTCCTTGAATATTCATTATTATTTAGATATCAGCATATTAAGGTAATAACAACACAAAAACACCATACATGCATTACTATAATGTAAAAACTCTGCGATGAGAATCGTCCATTTTTTTAAAAGTCACAACAATAAGCTACAGAGAGTTATCTTTCAACTAAGCTGCAGCCTTCCCGATTTTTAAATGCCGCAAACAAGATTAATATGTGCATATGATGGTCCGTAAAGTTTCTGCTCCCTTTTAAATCATCCAAATGTAGGAATGAGCGTGTCGTGGTTCCGATGATGTATAAACAAGTAAGACATCATGTGATAACAGGCTGCCTTTCGTCTTTTTTCATTGTTTTAATATTTTGTTTTCCCTTTAGCACTGGGGTAGTTAAGTTATATCAACTGTGTAACTTACATGCAGCGATGCCGATGACGCTGATGTTTATTATGACCAAAATTACGATTACGATATCAGCTGAGAAGCTTCTTCTGAACGTATCTGGGACGGGCACTGCAGCGATCACCATATTGCAGAAGATTGCCCACAGTGATGTCAGCTTTAAAAAAGCGAGAAAGAACCGATTTGTCTCTATATAAAGAAAAATTCTCTCTACAGAGACGAGACAAAAACAAAACACAAAAACACTCAACACTGTGAAAGTTACTGTCGGTGAGAATTATTCACATTGCCAAGGACAATGCTTCAAGCATACATTTAAACACTTGTAACAGCTTTCCTATCTTACCAATGGTGTTAATGCTGGGTTATTGAAAATATTGAGAATGCTTCTGTTCAAACAATGATGTCCCCAACAGTTTCTTTTTCATAAATTTATTTTTACTTTGTTGTTATAGCAGGTTCACCATACTCACCTGCAAATAATGCTCAAAGCTGTCTTTCATCGGCCTGAAGGATATATGCAAAGTCAGAAAAACAACAGCCAACGTCAATGTGATCACAATTGCAAAATAACTATGCCATCCAAACAAAACTATGACAAATGTCTGGGATACTTTTCGTACAAGTTCCACGATCTCCCAAAACCAAAAGTCGACCTTGTAGTTCTCATTGAGAAACCTCAGCCATTTAGGGAATTCTTGACGCTGTTCGTTTTGGTTCAGTTCACAAATAGCATTTTTCTTTGACTGTTTCCATAGAAGGATGTAAAGTACTGTAGGGAACGCGATGACGTACATAGTTGCAAAGTAGGAAGCGATTTCATATCGATGATGTGTATCCGTGTAACAATCGATAGAGTAATCAGATCTCAGCAGACTGATGTTGTGAACATTGTGCTCATCCAGAGAATACTCATCACAGGTAGGGCCGTAAAGG
This sequence comes from Stichopus chloronotus, assembly GCA_021234535.1. Lineage (NCBI taxonomy): Eukaryota > Metazoa > Echinodermata > Holothuroidea > Aspidochirotida > Stichopodidae > Stichopus > Stichopus chloronotus. The sequence goes on from CM037842.1 coordinate 3,999,934, forward strand.
TCAAAGATAACGTTACACGTTGGTGTGTATGTAACAAATAATATCAAAATCAAGATGGCGAGAATGTTACTTTGGTACCTTATGAATCGTGTGTGTACGTCCTCAACGTTTAGTGGATTTCTTTTCGCTGAAATGTGACATTGAAGTTTAACCAGAATTATAACCATGAAAGCACAAAGTATTGAGAAGTAGGGGAAAATGGTTCCAAATACAAATGCTGTGTAAGGGGTGAACTTAAGATTAGCGATAAAACAACTTGGTTTGATGAGTATGCTTGAAATGTTTAATTGGAGAAATTCTAGCCATGACGCAATGCTTTTAAGAAACTGAGGCCAAAATACAACGTCAATTGACTCCCAAAATTCCCCCATAACTTGATAAAACCCCAATACAATTTTTCCCAGCGCCAACGTACTTTCTACGAGGGATCTGCTATGCCTGTCTTGCTTTCGATAAGAAAATACAAATAGGAAGAGCAGAGCAAAGAAGAGAACAAGAATTGCAACAAGCTCCACGACAAACATTAGTAAACCTGGACAAGGACGACAGAATCCAAATAGTGGGAAATGCTTATCCTTACAGGCTGTGCACATCCAACCAGTATACCCTTCAGCACAATTTCCTGTGATGTCATTATCATTTGGGCATCTATCTAGCTTTGAACATTTGTACATTTTTGCCAAGGATGCGTTATATGTTGTTGAATTTGCATCATACCATTCACTGAAATTTTTAACATTTTCAACAAATCTAATATATTCATCTAGATTTGTGAGTGGGGAGCTCCAGTTCCAGTAGTAGCCAGGTCTAATAGTCATATAGTCATTTCTACACTGAGCGCCATCTTGAGTACAGATATCGCATTGTCCGAATCGATCTCGACGATAGTAACCATCAAGACACATACATGCTCGAAATCCTGCTGGGACACTTTTGTTCGTTCCCGTGGGGCAAACCTCACACCTCAGAGGACTGTCACCACCGCCTTCTTTCACATACGTTCCAGGGTTACATGTTTTGCAGTTAATGGAAATCCCGTCCAACGAGTATTGACCAACTTCATCTTGATAAAAGCCGCCTGAAAAGGAAGAAATAAGATTCGACACTGGATTTTTCCCCCAGATAGTGAGTAGTGTGACAGTGACATCCCAACCGGTAGCTAAACTTCCCCCCGCATCAATAAAATTGGAATTTTATATCACAAACAGTAAACGCGTAATTGTTATTTATTTACTCATGACATCGGATCATGACTATCCCGAAGATGAGAGAAGAATTCTCTTGTTTTCGTCTGTATAAAAGGGGCTTGTTTTTATGTTAAACCAATATAAACTTTTCACATGGTCCAATGCCTTTAACTTACTGCAAGGGAAAAGAATTGATGAAACAGTTGAAAGCAAACGCACTTGTAATTGGACAAGTTTGGTTTGCATAACATGATTTTATTATATATTTCTTCAAAAACATTATAAAAAAAAATGTTTGAACAAGAAATGCCTCAGATCAACGTATAATATTTTTTAATAATTTTAGGGATATAAAGAATTAGTAATTACTGACAAAAAAAGAGCATATAAAACACATGAGAGCACATAAAGCAGAAAAAAAAGGTAAAAGTGAGAGATGACATACTTCTTAGACATAGAGAGTGATTTGAAAATATTTACCTTTTGGGCAACGTACGCAGTAATCGTATGCGACTTTACCACGCCCGCCAAAGGTCCCTGCTAAACATGATTTGCACTCGATCACGTCATCTATTCCAGTTTTAGTACAGTTAAACCCTCTGTTATTGAACAGCCGAGCAGCAAATTGGGTTACGTTCATGGCCAATGGTGCAGATGGTGGCATGCAAGTACTACGCATGAAATAAGAAAAGGAATGTCGTAACGAATTTTGTGCATAGTATGTAGTGAACATTTGTGACTGTAGCGTTTGTTTGTAAACTTTTATTTGCAACATGGTGTTTTGAATAGAATCGAAAAAGCTAACTCTTCTTCTTACAATATTCTTTTTATGTAAATTGATATATGTACGTTTGTGTAAATATTTCATGGTAAACTAAATATAATACTTACACGTTGATCCGTTCTCTAATCGTGGGCAGCGTGATTCCCTCACACGATAAATTTCTAAAAGGAGATGTCAATGACTACATTGTTTCCGGTGCTCCACGTTTCTTAGTATATTTGCACAATCGATACACTATTCTCCTTAACTTAATCATTCCTTTGTTTTTGTAATAGGCTCATTTTTCTTTACCGCCACACATAAGTAGCAGAATGAATTAAAATTTAGCGAACTATAATAGTGGGTGTGCATTGAATTAGTTCATGCTCACATGGGAATACAATCTTTTATGAATTTTCTGTGCTCTTTATAGGAGAAATCTTTAAATGGACGATGCAACGATGGCATCATTTTATTTATATATTAAACCTGAAGTAGTTACAAATGAACTTGCATAATTCCTTTATCGTCCATCTCATCCAGAATCTCTGACGTCAGTTCACGGATTGGATTGTCTTGAATGAAACTGAAAATGGAATGTAAATCTGAATGTAAATGTAAATCTATTAAAGAGTTACCAAAGTCGTTGTTCAGTTCTATAGCACAGAAAACTACATATTTTGAAGACACACATACAAACTTCAAAACGATGTGTTACAAAAAAAAATGATACTTTAAAGACAAATTCTTCCATTTTGGTGTTTTCTTCTTTTTTTTTTTTTTGCACTAGAAAACTACATATTTTGAAGACACACATACAAACTTCAAAACGACGTGTTACAAAAAAAAATGATACTTTAAAGACAAATTCTTCCATTTTGGTGTTTTCTTCTTTTTTTTTTTTTTTGCACTTACACTTGCTTCAATGAACTTCTATTGTCTCCTCGTAAAGGCTCTATTAGGGTTTCTATTTGATTCTGAAAGAGATATCTATCAAATTAAAAAAATACGTAAGCAACTTTAGGATGTTCATGTTTCGTTTTCTTCTGTTATGCCAGGTGGCGTTGACTACATGTTTATAACCAATCTACCAACTGCTAAAGATGTAACTTTCCTCAATGTTCACTTGAAAAAGCATGAAATACACACCTTTAGCGCCATCTTGTCACCTCTAAGATTGAAGAAAAACTGTTATACAATCGTATATGTAGAATAAACATTCGTTCTACAATGCTAGGTAGTACCTAAGGTTGTAATCAGTCTTTGCTGTTTACAAATTTGAACCTGCTACCAGTATGTTTTTTTCTTGTTGTTAAATCTTTGGTTAAAATTTCTAAATTGAGTATACAATGTAAATGCATTTAACAAATACAAACAATGCACTAATATGTCCCCGTTGAATATATAATAGGTTGCCGTTCTTTCGTCTGTTGGGGATTGCCAAGTCTCATACTTATGACGATAATGTTTGATAATACTTACAGATATGAAATGTCAGTCCCTGCAAGCATATGACCAGGAAGAGAAGCAATTTTATTTCCATGCAGGTATCTGCAGAAGACCATAAGGAGAGGAGTCAATAATGTAGTGGGACTCTTCATAAAACCCAGTTCATTCAAGATTAATCAAATCATCATGTCACTTAGGCGGAGATGGCATTGGCTTTTTCATAAACTTTTAAGATGTTTTCCTAAGGGAACATGTATGACTTGGCATAAAAAAAAGGAAAAAAAGATGGCCTGAAAGTCACGGATAATCAGACGACCCCACCAACCTTGTACAAAGCAAAAACTACTACGAATATTGTTGCTACTTACAGAACCCTAAGGTTATTCAGACTGTTGAATAGGCCTTTTGGTATGGTTTTTAATTGATTTCCACACAGTATTAATGCGACCATTTTGTGGCCGTTTGGGTTCATCGAAAATAGCCCTGGGGGTATTTCCTTTAGTTCGTTGCTGCCAACGTCCCTGAAATTGTGAAAAGAAAGAGTTTAGTAAAACTTGTCGGTTTAAAAGTACCCACTTTGACTGGTCGTCATGTTTCTCATTATATCAAATAACGGACTCTTTACCTGACTTATAGAACAACGAACCGTCTCTGGTAATGATTGCTTGGTCATATTTAGTCTGTAGAGAACTAATGCAAACTATGATGTGGGTTTTACACGGGTTTCACAATGTATATTTTGACATGATGCCAGTGCCTTAGAGTTGGTTAGCTAAAAACTATACATTCAGCAGTGCCTGAGAAAAGAATGACACTGCTTGCATGATACATGCTCTTTAAACAGAACTTGTTGCCTGTAAACCTGACGGCACGGTTGCCGACAATCGTTTGCATCCCCCTTTATAGAGATTAACTGATGTTGTTGAATATCCCTCCTACTGGATAGCACAACTACTAGTGGTCCAATACTGGACCCACATTTATTGGCATTAGTCCCAGCAGCATGACGATAGTAGACAAACAGTGTAGGAAACATGTCAGGCACAGACAGAAAAAAGCAGTACGGTGTTTTGTCTGTTAAATCGACTGATAAGTATCTTTTTAAGCCTTAAATACACGTGACCCTATCGTTGATATAAGATATATAATAGCTTTATCGAAAATGTAGGTAAAGAAAGAGACATTCGAACACAGGCGGATTGTTTGGAAGTTTTAAGATTAAATACTAATAATGAGTCAAGATGTCGAAAGCAAAGAGGTGATGATATTACTCTATTGGATTAAATTCAGGCAAGACATCAGTAATTATCTTCAAGTGTAAAAATGCAATGACCTTGGAAACATTTTTATGTCATATTGCGAAGACTTGGCTTATGCCTACTGTAAGACTGACGCATCATAAACGCAACCTGGGACCATGTCAACTACGAAACTAATTCCCTGCCACAAATTAAAGCACCTTCATCCACGAATTGAGCATTTGTTTAATAAACCATTCGTAACTGCATTCACAGCTGCAAACTAAGTATTGCAAAATGTTAGAATTGGATCATTTACATGAAAATGACAAAGTTTAACGACTGAGACGTGTTGTAGTTGTTGGTTCATAAGGGTGTAGACATACTTTTTTTTTTTTTTTTATAGGGTGGGTCTTTTTTATAGGCACAACTGGTGGCTGCGTCCGAGGTCCTCCTTGCAGGCATACCAAAAATGAGGGAGGGCGGTCTATTATGTATAGTATGTATATGAACGTATGAAATATGCAATCCAATTACTTAAATATTCTGACTTGTGGTAGAAACGGTGAGTGGCATGACTCCCCCAGGCAACCCCTGGCTACACCCCTCTTGGTCTAGCATAAAAAAATGTAATACATACATCAATTCATTTACAGATGTTGTATTTAGCAACAGTTTCTGGTAACGTTTTCAGCTTCATAGACGACATAATTCTGCAAAGTAAATAAAATGACCAAGTACTGAAACATTTGCTACTGTATTTGGTAATTGCTGAATAAGGTTGAAGGTGTTTTGATCAATATGGAATACACGTGACATTCTCAAGACGTCCCAGTGCATTATCTGATTAAACTTTTACTTTGAACTGAACTTAAGTTTGAAAAAAAGAAAAGTAACACGAGACTGCCATATTGTCTTACAATTTAGATAGTTCTGTAAGGCCCGGGAAAATGTTCTCAGAAATGTTCCCTACGTCATTCCAGGATATATCTCTGTAAGATATTCATAGACAGAAAACGATTAAATTCAATAACAGAAAAGAAACAAAACAACAGTTACACCGCAGTTAGCATTTCTGTAATGGAACTGCAATTTCATGTAGTTCATATTAGTAACAATGAAAATACAAAGAAAAGTAGTTGATAACAAACATACAATTACGTGGTAATCATCTGGCTATAAATGCACTCTTTTGAAGTATAGGGACAGAATGAATGATTTAGTTAATCTGAGATCTCTGAAATTAGTAGAGTCTGTGAAACTGTTCTTGTGCTACTTAAAGAAGGACTCATTTCTCTCAATTTAGTTTTCGCAAACACTAAGCGTTAGGACACGCTACTCAAATTACCGTAGGCAAGACCGGTTCCGAGAACGTTCCACGTCCGCATTCAACTCGCACTGACCCCCATCTTCCTTGCTGAATTCATGCTTATACAAGCATTAAAGTAATTCAAATCTGTAACTTACCTCTTTTTTGCGTAGTTTTCTGATGTGCGACCATATTTGAATCTAAAATCTTCTGAAAGACTTGGTTATTATCTTCTACATTTGGTTTTCGTGTAGCCCAACATTGTGTATGGTCACTGAAGCGTGACCATAGCTCATTAACCTAAAAAGCTGTTTTTAAACCAGATTGGAGAGCTCTATTCCAAAATTGAAATCTTGCCGGCAAACTTCCTGGCATTTCAGAAAGGTTTATTAATAGCGTGTGGTCTAAAATTTGGCGAAGTTAAGGTTCTTAGGTGGAGTAGTAATTTTGATGGTTTTCGGGAATGTCGACGAGTTTTGGGGACATTTTTGATAATACATCAGAGAAGGAAACTTTTAGAGACCTTTTGATTTCAGGGTTATTTTTTAAAGTGTTCTTCATGTTCAAGAGAGTATGTCAAGTTATTCGAATTTTGACTGTATGCTTCAGAATTTTTTAAACGAATTTTCCATTTTTTATCAACCTTTTACAAACAATTGACACCCTGCCAGACACTTTCCATTTTTTAACAGGTCTTTGCCTCAGTTTTTCTCTAACATGTAAACAACGTTAAAGTTAAGACTTGTTTTAAGTAAATTTTCACATTTTGGAGCAGTAAGTGCCCCAGTGTCCGTTAGAGAGTTTTAACGGATGGTTAGGTTCATGGAATATCGGTAGCAAAATATTTTGATAACGTTATGTATTAAATTTAAACAGTCTATGTCGTGCAGAAATGCTTCCTGTTTTGGATATAACAAAATATAAATTTGAAACTGTTTGATCACCATTGAATATTAGTACAGACGAGACCAAACTTAAAACATCTTGTGGTATTTGATTTTCTACCGTAAATATCTCTGTAATGATGTGAAACAAATCTTTTATTTTCTACAAAAATGTGTTACTTTATATCACTGTTCAAAACAACAACTGTGGTAATACTATGCTATGTAAATGTACATTGACGATGGAGGGCATTTTACATACATGCAGTACTTACAAATTGATAAGTGGAAGGCCACGAAATACGTCACTAGGTAAGGTAATTATTCCACTCCTGCTTAAATCTCTGAAAAAGTTTGATAAATGGATTGCTGAACTACGAAAGGATCATATGACTCCTTTAGTTTCTAAAATACTTTCAATTCTCTTGAAATTACAATGTTGATCTATTGATTAATGTGTAGATATCGTAGACTACAAAATGACAAATGACAGATCTAGGACTACAGTATGCGTATACTATTCTTTAAACTGTTTAATTATTACTTTATTTATGCCATATATAACAAAGTTAATTATGAACTTTACTTTGTATAATTGATACAATAGAAAATGAAGTTTCGTGGAAAAAGATAGCCAAATTATAATTGTTTACTTACAACTTTTCCAAAAGGGTACAACCTTGGAAAAGTGTTGCGGGAAGGTTGTCAGTGTGAGTTGACTTTAGACTCCTGGAGAGAATGAACCATGATTTACATTCTGCATCGTAATTTTATACCAAACGTCAACATAACGTACAAACATATCTAAATCATTGTTTTCTTTCATAACTACAGCTGCATGTAAAACAGTTCGTGGGTGCGAGATTTTTTTTTCTTCTCAGTTTTAGAGTATATTTAAGTTCCTTTTTTTTGCAGTTACTGTAATATCACTAACCCTATTTGTAGCTTCCACTTGAAGTGTGACGTAAACACACCTCTTAATTATTATTTTATTTTACTTTATTTTTTTACTTCTAGCTAGTGAATCAACCATGTTAAATACTGATCATTGAAATGAATTTTTTTAACTCAAAAGTGAAATAAGTACAAACACTGTGCCCGTATGCAAGTGAAATATATTTACAACTGATGAAGACTATTGCAAGCAGCTGAAATGGAATCCGGATACAGATGTAAAGGTACACGATTCCACTTAACAGTTCTGTAAAAGCAATAGAAAATCAAATTTAGTTACAATTATTATAATGATAACAACAATAACATTCCATACCAAAACTCTTAATGCCCGTTAAATAAATAAACATCCTTAATAGGAAGTCTGAAATGTAGAGCAAAATCATTGTGTCAATGAATCTAAGAACGTAAGAACTCTATAAGTTCGACCATGGAATTCTTGAATCTTAGAAAGAAGTTTCTCTAGTAATGTGTGGTTTTCGGTGCTCTGCACAACCACTTAACCCCGGTTCCAGCACTCGATTTATTTTGTTATTTTATTCAAAATGCTGCACTCTTTCTAGTGTGACGTTACTCAACAATTGCTCCAGAGAAGACAGTCCAGCGAGACTTCTGTTCCATAATGTGCTTAATCTGTTTCCGTTCAGAGACCTGTGATTTAAAAGCCATATAGGAAATGATGAGGAACTCATTTTGGATAATAAATTTTAAGTGTGTATTATGCGACATATGTTAATCTTCTTAAAACATTCCTGCTACGAAGCATATATGAACAGTTTCAGTTTCAATTTGGAGTGAAAGTGATTTTCCCGCTACCTATGCAATCAATACATGGACAAATAAGACAACTTACAGTGTTTTTAACTTGGAACAAGTTTGAAATGTATCTTCCGGAATCATCGTCAGATGATTATCCTGAAAGTCCCTGAGAAGGAAATGAATGGTGTAAATAATAAATTAGGGCAAGAAGGAAAAAGAAAATGAGCACCATGATGAGCACCATGAAACGTTCTTAGCTCGTTGGTGGAAAACAAGAATATTCATAATCTAAATAGACTTACACAAACTTCAAATTACCACAATGAACGAAGAAATTGTCAATGTCCAGAAGCTGATTTGTCCTCATATATCTGTATCGAATTGAAATGTGCATAAAATTAAATTCAACATTATCATTTTTTATATACCTAGGTCATGTTCACATATTTTTCTCTAGCCCAGACTGATTTTACTGTTCTACGGTACATACAATTTAATGTAAAAAGATAACGACGCGTGGGTAATGTCCTTTATTTCAAGACATACAATAGTACAGTTGATTGTTACAAGGGCATTTCGTTTGCAAATCATCTCTTGCCTTGAAAAAGTGTGAGAGAAGAAAAACAATTCAAAAGAAAAAAAAAAACTTGTCATAAAGATATGTCAAAGTATCTCATAAATAAATTAGATCTCATTCAAATTAGTGTGAGACATTTATAGTTATGTTAGCATTTTCAAAGTGAAATGTAACAAAATGATGTTTGTCAAGAGAAAAACTCTGCAACGTGAGTCTTACAAATATGAGAGACTGTCTGGAAGATAAAATGACCGTGTTATTCTGTTGTCGGACAGAAACCTGTCGAAATCAAAAGGGAAAAAGGCATTTCTCCACTTTAAATGATATTGAACATTATATCATATTTTCGACGTATTCTGGGACTACTTGTCACACTGGAATTAAAGGCTCCATCAGTCTCGGTCTGAAAGGAATTAAAGCCTAAGTAGGCTAGCATGTAATATTTTTTTTCGAAAAAACCTGTTAAACCACATCGACAAATATTCAAATTCGTGCTAATCTTTTACCTCAAGATTCTGTATATCTGTTGTATATATTGGTAGCAAAACTATCTTAAAATGTGATTAAGCACTGATATCTTTAATGAATGACGGAGTGCCTATATCACCAATACACGAGAGAAAACAGACTCTTAATATCTTAAAAGGACATCGGATGTCAAACCAACATTGAAAAGATGAGGAAATATTGGAAAAGACAGTCGCGGGGCTTTTTTCACTACAATATGCCTGTGCAAGGGGATTTTTAGCTTTTCTCCCTGGTACACTACGATTTAGCTTAAAGGTCTTTGAGTTGCTTTAAGTGTATTTAATGGGCGTCCCCTATAGGCAATATTACACACACTTGTTCTGTTCTGTATACTAATATCCTGATTCACTCACATGGTGGTATAGTTGTTTAAAGGTTTATTGCCTGTCATGCGCACAAAATTAGCACGTCATCAATCTACGTGGAAGACTTACCAATTTCGATAGCGCAAATCAAGGATCAGAGGTGGCACAACTCTACACCGTCCTGTATCTGGTATTCACTTGATGTTGAAAACTGGCAGTTCACTACAATGGCCCTTTTATATTGAGGATTTTTGTAATCTTTTGGACATCCCGTTTATTCTATTACTCTTGGCTGACGCCTCACTTTATTAAATGTTATCGCGATGCTGCTTCGGAAGTTGCTATTCATATTCGTGGCTGCACCGACACGAGGGGTGACGTCATCGTCAAAGTACAAATCATCAACCAGTCATATTAGAATATCAGGTTATGAGGCATTTGATAAGTTATCTTTCCTCGCGCCTATCCTATCATCTGTATAATAAATTGATATTCATTTTAGTGCGTAGCAATCAAAAGTCAATACAGTTAATATTAAACTCTCTTAAAATCATATATGTTTTCCTTTGCTTTCTACAGAAAACATGAAATCTTTCTGCCCCCATCTTATTTCTTTCTCTTCTTGTCACGTAGGGGAAATTGTCAGTAAATAAGTATACTCACAGAGTGTTTAGTTTGGTAAAATTACTGAAATATTTGATCGGTACGCAGGAAATTTCATTACTTGAAAAGCGTCTGTGGAGAAATATTTGTCAAAGCGACGTGGCTACACTGCACTGATGACTGCACGAAACATACATCAATGACTACACTGTTCTGTAAAAGATTAGCATCTGACTATGTGTTTTTTTTTATTCTTTTTTTGAAAATAAGTTGATAATATAGTTAGGGACATATTTTACACCACGTCTTGGATGCAAACGACTTTTATTCACATGAAAATGTGCAGTTTATTTCTTGCCACTTTAAACGTTTCTCCAAATCACGGTTATTATGATAATTTTATGAATGATTTTAAAATAATATACTTAGGATATAATGCTTTGGTCTTCAATATTACAAGCAAATACATCTTTAATGGTCATATGTCAATTGTGTATCAAATGTATTGAAATTGAAAAAGTAATGTTCTGCTATATTTATAAGTAAATCGCATGTTTTAGGAAATTGAGAAACTTAAGGCAGTGGGTAAATTGATATAACATATACTTTGTCTACAATACTGCTGGGATTATAATAACCTGAGACTCGGCATATCCAATGCCGAATTTATGAAATTTTCTGAATGGTATATTATCAAAGCAAAGAAAGTTTGTAATACAAGATTTGAGAGATTACTTTCCCAAAAGCCCATACAGGCAGCAGAATATATCATTGATTGAATAGCGGAAGGGGAAAAGTTGTTTGTTTTGTTTAGTTTTTTTTTGCCACGAGCATCACATGTTTACTCGAGTCACACTTTGAAACCGTTTCACATTATACTTACAAGTACTTCACTTCTAAAGGCAAGGTTGAGGGTAATGCTTTCAAACCTCTTTCACTGCAATCGACTTCCACGTGATTGCTTTGGACAACTGCAAATGCCCACTGGTTCACATACAGGAATATCTGACGATTAGATAAGAAAAAAAAGAGTGCCGTAATAAAAAGGTAACTCTGATTGGAAAAAACGTTTCTAATAAATTTTCTGTACACATATATATGGGCGATGAACCATCCTTCCTAGGTAAATATGCCATTACCTTACAACTTAACCTCTTTTTATATCAGTGAGGTAAACACATCGGATGCATTTTGCCGAGTGTAGATAGGTATCGAAACTAAGCTCCATGAAAATGCAATGAGAAAGTATTGAATTTATGGTGTTACTCTAATTTCTAAAAGAAATCAAACTTAAAATGTGAATAACTTATTACAAACCAGGGCAATAGTTGAATGTCTCAAATATGTTGAAAAAAAATGAAATCATTTACAATAACTCTGTGGCATCGTGGATTGTAAACTTCAATGTCTTGGTGAACAATAAGGTAAAGAGAGGAGAAGAATGTTACATCTTGATGAGGGTAATGTGTTGTGAATGTTGCAATAGAAAATTTTTCACCGAGCGTTAAAGCTACCAAGTCGTGTATGCATTACAGAAAAATCATATTACAAGTCGTTACCTGACAAAGGACATTCATCGCTAGGCGCTGATATTCCATGAACCGTTTGCAGAGAACCAATAAAGACGATATGGAACAAGAATACATCCATTTGAATAAATGTTGGAAAAAGCCAGTGAACAGTTGGTACGCAAACCTTTCTACAAGTTTAAAAACAATGTAGTTGTTGCGGTAAAGTTCGGAAGTCAAGCCTGTATCATGCTTGTAAATATTAACAAAAACGTAATGGATAACCTACTTATATTAATAATAACAAAATAAAATCGAATTACAACAACAACAACCACAACAGCAACAACGCTCTAATAATCTACAATGGAAAATTAATGTAATAATAATAGTAATAATAATAACAACGACGAAAGCAATAAAAAATATAAAACCGACTATGCAAAAGCAGAAACAGACACTCGACGTAAGAATCAATCATTCACATATCTGTGAACCAAAAGGAGCATTTTTTAAAGAGAATCAAAAAAGTTATGTTACTAAAGTGAAAATATACTGTGTGATATATTTCGTCCTGTAATTGGATAGAGATACACCATTACGTAAATGCGTTTTATTTTTGTTTGCGTCTTAAGATTGTGCAATATAAATTGTATTAGCCAAGATATGATTTGTCAAAAATGACTCACCCTTACAGGAATAAAATATCTGAAGTCGCAAACGTTTCCCGCTGCAGCAAATTTCGTTTCTCTCTCAGTTCTCCTTAAGTTGGAAAATGGTCCTGATAAACAAAGACAACAAATGTTAATCACACAGGGGTTTTTAAAGAAAGCTGTACAAAGGTGCGTATAAATATGCAGAGAATGGCATCTTTCGTTTTATGGATCCCATTTTACATAAAGCAATAAAAATAAAAGTCTCTCTTAGCTTTGTGTAAATATTATGTGTCAATATATCACTATTTATACTGCAATAATTTAAGTCACAGGGTACTCTGCATTTTTAGTCTCGTACTCTCAGATTGTAGAATATCTTGTTTTTACTGTTTTATAGTTGAGTTGTATCTAAGGCAATATTATGTCTATATAATATATGTTATATATTGACTAAAATCTTGAATGGAATCTATAAATGCCATCATGTATCGTATGACAGTTTTTAAACTTCATGAACTTATGAGAAGCACTAAAACTGTTACGACAGGACGTGTACAAAGCAGTTGCTGGTAATAACGTACTCTCGAAGTTAAGACTGAGCCCTGCTTGGAAGGAGCATAGAATAGAGCATTTGCTCTTAGACAGAGCAAATTTGCTGTCAGCTGAGACAACTATCCATCACTTGGCACAGTTGTCATGTAAAATTGCTAATGTACGGCAACAAGGGAACGAACATGTATTTTGCAATCCCACCCAAAAGGCCATAGTGATATCTGATTTATTATGACAAGAGTCGTAAATAAGGCCAATTTGTAAAAAAAAAATACTATGAAGAAACTTACTCAATTGAGATGTCTGAAATATTGTGTTAATGAACAAAAGTTATCACAATTGAGAAAAAGTATTTTGTATTTTGTTGGACATGTGACATTAACCTTAAAATCATACCGGTAGTTAAGTACGACCAACTTTGTCAAATTGTGGTGTATCTGTCTATTAGGTTGTAAAAAGTGTTCCATAATGTACCACTTCACCATATTTATCGTTGTAGATAAATAAAGGGATGACTTTGATTTTCTTTCGTATGCTAATGGCGGTGTCGTCTAAGGATTTACGTTTCATGATACGACTCTGAACCTACGGATTTGCCCCCGTATTTATGGCATATGGTTGCAATTATCGGGAAGTTTGCAGGAAAAAAGTAACATAGTTAATGTTATTGATTTGACAGATTTTGAAGGGAAAAACTAAGAGAAATAATTAGCTTAGTTCAGTAGAGAAGTCTTCGAGTCTATGGAGTCATCTCACGCGAGACTTTGAGGCAACGCATCATATGGTAAATTTTGATTTATTTGACAGATTTATCACGGGGAAAAATCGTAAGATACACACGCAAATACACATTAAAACTGTCTCATACATACCAAAAATCGGAGAAGTTGATGTGTGGTCGTTAAAAGCTGACCCAATCCCTATTGTAGAGGCCTAATGAAAGTTGCTGTCATGATTCCTTGACCTTTGTACAATTTCAATATCAAAAATTGAAGGTCATTGACGCTAGTTAAAGTAATTTGCTTTCAGGCAGTGCCTGATAGGAAGTAACGAAGGAAAAGGGAAAAGGGAAAAGGAAGAAGGTAATCGAATCATGACATATCTCCGGTAACGGTAATCGAAACATAACAACTTGTATTTATTTGGAATGGCACAGAATATCCAGATGTAAAGCAACTCCAGATGGATACCAAATTCTCGGGTTAGACGACTTTATCAGTTTCATAACTTGAATCTATTTTTAAATCAATTTTTAAACAAATTTTGTGCCTTACATTAAAATGAATGTCAGCGATGGAGAAAATATTACTCACTTGGAATAAATGTCTGAGATTTCTTGACTTATCTCACAATTGATTGGAATGAATTATGTAATATTCAAGCTCCATTTTTTAACATTATCATAAGGGAAATGTTGCAGAACTCAAATCAAGATTGACACAAATTGGTCATAGCTGGTCAGAAATTATGATTTTTTTCTGGCTGTTGTATTCTGCAATGATGAGACTTTCAATCATTTCAAGGTAAACTTAGTCCTAGTGTCTTTGTGGTCTATGTTGTACGTTGTTAAAAGCAGGAGGTACACTACAGAGGGACACGTACCGCCAGATCAGTATGTTCTTGCATGTTTATATGGCAAAACATAATGTTACCAAGTTGAGTTGTTCAGGCGCCCATTAAAAGAGCTATAGGGAAAATCCTCTTTGCAATATGTATCAAAGAAAAGAGGAGATATTGATGGATATAGACACATATGCTTCAGACAATAAAAATGATCCCACAAGGTCACATCCATGGTCCATCAGAGGACAAATAATAATTCTATCAAAAGATCAGCCATAATCAGGTAAAATCAGAAAGCTTATTTAATTTCTTTTAAATTGACATGCTCTGTGGGCTTCGGAACCACATGTTAGGAGCAAACAACCGATATCGCGAGGGACACAACAAGCAGAAAGGACAGTAAAGTACAGTGTTAAGCGTTGTAAGTCACAAATATGTTATGCCTGTTCATACTAAGTGTCAATCTCTTATCTGCTGTTCGCATGCTTGGTTTAACACAACTCTGACCAACCGTCAATTTAAAGGCAGTTATTTCTAATGAAGAGGAAACCCCAAGCGATGTCTGGATTATTCATGTACATGGTTAGCAACCAATACTGTACCTTTATCTTCACCTTCACCTGGCCCCGACCTTTGGAATTCTTTACCTATGGATATTCGAATGTGCCCTACAAAAAAAAGCTTTAAGAGACAAATTAAGTCTTATCTTGGATAAATATACTATGCAATACTGATTTATTACAAGTGATGTAGAAAACCTTCTTCATCCCTTTTCCCTTTGTTTTTCCACATCCACCCACCTCCCTCCTACCGCCTTTTTTTCTTCCTACTCCTAAGGTTCTTTTGTTATTCTTATTTATTTCATTTACAATTTTTGTCGTAAATAACTATTGTAAAGTTTTGTTGTTCTTAAGTCACCTCATCTTCATTCCCAATTAGTTTAACTTTGTTTATTTTCTGTTGGACGTCACCTTAAGCTCTCTCAGAGCTTATGACGTCCCTTTCATGTATGTGTATATAGTACTTAATAATTACGAAACAAGTAACCTATGTAATTAAATCATTTGTATATATAATATATATATATATATATATATATATATATATATATATATATATATATATATATATATATATATATATATATATATATATATATATATACATGTGTGAATGAGTAAACTCAAACTCAACTCAACTCAACCTCTATTAAGATTGGTAATGAAGTGAGCCATAAAATGTATTAGTGAAAAACACTGACATGAGTCCCACCGAATGTGCTGAAAAATGGCCTATTTTTGCATGTGTAACATTTTAATGAGTCCTTTCGTTAACCTGGGAATATGTATAACGCGTAGGACAGACTTTGTAGACCAACATTTTGGTTAAGGATTATGATTATTATTTTGCTATCGTCAACAACCGAATCCGTAACAAATTGATATCTTTGTATTGTTTGAGTGTATGATCAGTTTGTACATACTTTGCTCAATTAATCAGTCTTCCCCGCTAAATGTTTTTGTGCTTTTTGGTTTACTTAATGTTCACCTTTTCTTCAGAACCGGGTACAGGAGTCTATTCTTTCTGCTCAACGTGAGCTAGGGATAATTGGCAGTCCTATGATTTGGTCCAAACTTAAAATTTCTAATAGGCGAGTATGCCATATGCTGTAAAACACACGAATGACATGCAGAAGTGACAAACCTCGCCATACTTTAGATTTAATTGTGGACTGACAGTTATCTTTATTTTTTTTTCTCCTGCGAAGACGAAAGCACAATTACATATAATTACGTAATTTAAAACAATGGATGACAACTTAATCAATAACTTAAATTTCTTACCTTTATTTGATCGATGGATCCTTTTTACCAGAAAAAGGCTTTTACACATATGGAATATGAAACAGTGTTACACATCTATGTGGAATTTGCTTGATTCTAATCATTTAGTGATTCTTTTCAAAGATCATGCAACATATAGAACGTGTGTCTACTGTATCTACTGTTGAAAGCAGCGAAAGATATAACATAAATAGTTGTAAACGATTTTGTTCCGAATAACATGTGCGACTATCTTAGGCACTACCTGTTAATAACTGCCCCCCCCCCCCTCCAAAAAAAAAAAATGCTTGACCGAATCAAACTGTGAATGAAGTTTGATTTTTATGGCAAGCAATGGTGGTGGTGCCTCTCTTGTTCACATAACATTTTGCTTCGTTTCATATATCAGAAAAAGTGTGCAAAGTAAGACATATAGACCTGCGAAGAAACATTTCAAGAGATGGAAACCAAAAGTTAGTTGTTTAAGAGTGAAAATTGAATAGAAGTTAGAATACTATTTTAAGGTCAATTACGTCAATTATCTTATGTAACAATATTGCCATAAAGTATTTCTTTGACTGAGATAAATATTAATCTTATTTTCACTTTTGTCAAGATGTTGCGGTTGTAAAAGGAGTGAAGTGATTCACAGTCTGTGCTGATCAGAATACAATGGTGATTTTGATTAAGCGAGTAACACTTTTAAGATGTTTAGTGTAGGAGGCTTGTTCTTGATATTGACACAATTGATGTTTTTCAACGCAACTGGTAAGTTTATAAATTTTTATGTTAGTTTTGTTACTATCGAAAATGTGTTTTGTTTTCTTATTTTTTTACATTTTGACTGAATGACGACTTGATGACTGCAAGTAATAAGACAACTAACAATTGCAATTTTCATATTTGAGTGATGGTTGTCTATTTGGAGTAAATCGGACATCTTGTATCAACAAAATGTAAAATTGTGTTAGTTGTAAATGCGCATGTGTTATGGCTGGATTATTTAGTGTGGGGTTGAAAAAAACTCATAATAATCCAGTGAAATTAAAACATCACACAGTTTCTAAACACCATTCCAATATTTTAAATGCAAAATGCAGCGAGCAAGTTTTTTTTTTTTTTTATGTTGGGTCTCGTGTCAAACTATCAAAGGTATCCAAGACATTTGACCCAACAGTCTAAGGTTTAAAAATAAGAATATGCATTTCTCATTTATAAGCTGCAAAGTTTAAAGTATTCTCGTTCTTCAGCTTCTTCTGCTTTCGTTCAATCTTTTTACCAATGAGTTAATATCCTATAGAGAGAGTTTTACAAGTAAACTTTTAAATGTTTGTAAATGCTCAAACTGGTGTCCATGGAAACTTTCTAGTGTTTTTATAAATTAAACTTATCAATGTACGAAACATGTTTCGACATCGTTACGTTACATTAAAATTGTCTTGCATGGCTGATATCTACACACCTGGAAATATTGTATAATAACATTATGTATAATCATTGTTCCAGTACAAATACAAGATGTAAAGGTGTTCCTTGAAGGAGGGACTGTTACTCTATGGTGTGACCTTATTCAGTCACTTGATACACTGGTGTGGAGAAAAGAGAATGACGTCATTGCTCGTTATGACGGAGTTGCCGACAGTTCCAAAGACTTTATTTTGAATGTGGACTTATCTCGTTCAATGACGTCGTTGAAAAAACAGGAAGGCAATTATGATGACAGTGGAAATTACACCTGCGTGCAGTACCCAACAGGAAGTAGTAAACCAGTGGAGATGCACACTATAGTTATTCTAATTCAAGGTATAATAGGTTCTTTACCTGGTAAATTAAATTTTAATTACCAAAGCCAGTCCTTTATTTTATGTTCTTACCATCCTCATTGATCTTAAGGTTGGATGGTACATGTTAGAATGATTGATCTACGATGTTTTTACTTTCTATAAACGTAGATTACAAACTTCGTAAAATTCGTTGGACGAATCATAGCTACTGACAACACATTTCAATACAAGTAATAGGTGATCTACGCTGCCTTGCAGTAACCCCCCCCCAAAAAAAACACGTTTTATTATTAACCCATATTTGATGAAGAAACAAACAAAAAATGGAAAATAATTCTTAATAGATTGTATAACATCGACACCAATCAACGTTTAAACTTTCTCTCAGGTCCAACATCATTGTTTATGGAAGAGAACACAGAGGACGAGGGTGCAATATTTTCGGCGACTTGTTGTGTGAGCTACGCGAAGTCCAGTTGGTTGGATGACCTTAATTTTGTCTGGGGCATCAACAAATTTAACTTGTCTCAGAGTCGGAGTTACTCATTTCCAATTCAGTATTCAAGAACTGATAATATTACATCAAAATGCAGAAGAATATTGTTCCCCAGCACCAGAGAGTTCAATAATGATGACCTCACCTGCCGTTCGTTTACTAATAGCAGTCATGCAGCGAGTACGAAATTGTTTGTTCGTTGTAAGTTTGTTTTGCATACCATATCGCCTAATGTTTCCTTCATTCTTAATTCAGAAATATCGAACTTAATTTAAATGTTCAGTCCGAAGGTGTTGGTGGGCTTGAGTGAGATTGGATATCCTCTTCTAGCAATAAGAACTTGACATACTCCTCTCAAAGTTTCATTGTAGTGCATTCATTCTACTGTGTAGTAATTGCCTATTTATGAAGAAAGGTAATTATGCACCAGGTTTCGTGGTAACGTATGATTATATAATTGTATACTTTAGTCATAGCATCAACGACACAAATGCGTTTTTCATTCCAAACACAGATCACGATACAACACAGACATGATATAATGTAATCTACAGATTCTCTAATGTTTCAGGAGTACTTGTACTATGTTATGGACGAATATAGTTCCGTTTATGTTACCAGATCCACCAGTTGCAACAATTTCATCTGACCAAAACGAATGGAATGTAGAGAAACGAACCTGAAATGACGCTCATATGTTCAGCCCACGGTAACCCCAAACCAGAAGTTCACCTTCAGAGGAAGTTACTGGAGGATAATTGGCATACATTATACTCTGAGCAAGAACGCCCTGATAATGAAGGCTACATGTCAGTGTTAAATGTAACAGTGAGGGTGTATAAATATCCGTTGGCCGTTACCGGTGTATGGCGTCGAATCCATTAGGTAGTTTTTTTTCTCAAGTCATGGTTTTCGCTAACACAGGTAATTTTTACACGACGTCGTTACAGAGTAATAAATGCAGTTAAGAAACAAAGAGATGCTTTATTGGGTAAATGGGCTCATGAAAGCACCTAAATACTTGAAATGTTTGTATGAAAAGAAAAGAAAAACTCAAGTACGATACATATCATCACAGAGATTTGCGGAACAAATAAATGATTTCAGTGATCAACATCACTAAAGTGAAGCTACTGTTTATGCCTGAAGTAATGTATCATTGAGTCTACATATTTGCCAGCACTTGAGGTGAATAACATTCGATACACAAAGGTCTACCAAATAGATAGGTGTACTAAATAGCTTTTTGTCTTGATTGGCATGTGCACAAAGTTTGATACACCATGTGTAAAGTTATCCAAATATTCTGATCTACATAAAGGCAGCGACACCGGTTGGAGGATGCCTGTAACCTTAATTTGTGTAATTCTACTTGGAATCCTGGGAACTTCACTGATCTATAAGCTGAGACAAAGAACACAGAAAAAGCAAGCACAGTGGAACGTGGACAACCAAACAGGTTTCAGTGGTTTAAATTTCAAATATAAAAAATAAGGAGATTTTTAGTTCATTTCAAATAAAAAAGCAAAGTAATTTATTTTCGATTGAAAGTTACAGTTGTTCGAAAAGTACAGTGATTGTTGTTTGTATTTCAAATACACCAAGGTTGGGTATCAGTCAATATTTTCTTTTACCTCTACAAATACAAAAGTCATGTGAATAAAATTCACTTGAGTTGTATACTGTCTAATTTGTTTGAAGGAACAATTATGCTGAACAAAGTAAATGAACGACTCGACATGGAAATATGAACTTGTGAAAGAGAACTCTTTATAATAATCAACTACAGAACCTTTCCGACTATTTTCTTTCCACAGTGCATCATCGAGATTTGATTATGGACGATAAGCTTGGGATGACGCGGTAATGTTTTAACGGATCATATGATTTAAGTGCCATGTATAGTGTATTGGATTGAAAAGTGAAAGTATTGATTGTATGTTACAGTTAAATTACTTAAAGAAAAGATATCCCATGTACCGATCTAGGTTCACGAAAACGATAGTTTTGATGCTTCAATTAAATATGTCTTCTTGGTTCAAAATAGTCTGAGAAATCAAATAACTAAGATTAAACCTTTAAGAGAATTCACGAGGTCTAGTTATGTGTAGTTTTAATCTGATGACGATAAGAAGGACTTAACGTATTTATTTTCATTTACAGCGAATTAGCTATTTATCAACACTCAATCGACGTTGGAATGCAGGCAATGAATGTAACCGACGAAGGATATGTGCAGATGAATGGGATTTAGCGATGACGCATACTTAGTCCATAAATGACAGTGATTGATCTGATGCTATTGTTGAAAAAATTCTGCCATATAGCGTTTCTCAAAAACTCAGACCCAGTTTGGGAGCATACCAGGGAAAGTTCTCATGTTCTATTTCATCTCGTCAGCAATCAGCAGACATATTGCACTCAAATATAAATGAAAAAAAAAGAAAAAAAGATGGCAAATAATGGATGACCATTACGACTACTGGAAACGTGATTATGAAAAAAAAAAAAGTGATAGAGGCGTAGTTTGTGCATGACTTGCTTAAATGAGTTAATTTAATCCTCGTAACGTTTGACATATCGCTTTAAAAGATTCATACAGCAGTGATGTTGTTATATATTTTTGATATATATGACCAGATACCAAGCGTCTCGTAGAAAGAAAAGCACTACGTCTCCATCGCATACTTACTATCCTTTATCACATTTAGGAATTCTCAAACTGTTGATCCGAAGTTAACAACTTCGGCAGAGCATCACTACATCAACAATAGTAGTATCATTGTGGTTTTGCGTGTTCTGATATGAAAACTTTCCATTGTTTTCATGGAAAAATATATCACGCTGTGGTTTTATTTATGTACTTACGTAAGATATTACATATACATGTATATAGCTGTATAGCTGTTCATATTTCTCTTTCAATAATCACTTAGTCAAGTAAATAGATGTT
Source organism: Stichopus chloronotus (assembly GCA_021234535.1). Classification (NCBI taxonomy): domain Eukaryota; kingdom Metazoa; phylum Echinodermata; class Holothuroidea; order Aspidochirotida; family Stichopodidae; genus Stichopus; species Stichopus chloronotus. The sequence continues at coordinate 4,021,825 of CM037842.1, forward strand.
GTAGCTATGGGATCATCTCTTAGTGTATGTTTTGCCAATGTATTTACGTTCCACCTTGAAAATTCTCTTCTGCGTAATGCAAAGATATGTTAATGATTCGTTCATAAATTTGCCTGATCAGGCGTTCCTTAAACTTCTTGCCACCTTCAGTGCTTTTCATACTAGCATTAAATTTACCTATGAGATTGTAAAACACGGCAAAATACTTTTGTATTTTCAAATTTTATTTTAATATATTTTCAAAATTTTCAAATTTCTTGATATCAAAATTTGTAGAGACGTCTTCAGTAATTTGGGCGCTTCTTTAATTACATCTATATACAGAAAACCAACCCATACCGGTATTTATTGTAATTGGAAATCCTGGACCCGTAACAAGTACAAACCCAGTGTTATCAGAGCACTTCACTGTAAAAATAGACGTGTTTGTTCTACCGATGCAATTTTCCATAAAGAACTTCGCTATATTCGTAATTGCCTTCTTCTCAACGCTTATCCTTTTAAACTCATCAAGAGATTTGAGAGATATACATGTAATTTTAAGATCTAGATTACTAATGGGTCTAGTCCCTTGCACTGTGGACGAGAATGAAGACGTATCTAAATTCTAATTTAAAGGCTGTATTGCATCACCCTAAGCTATATTTTTACATCCATGAAAGAAAATTTCTCGAAAGGTTCTAAGTTACAGTACTCTAAGATTGACAGCAAATTCGAAAGACGCAGAGCAGCTCGTATTACACAGCATACACAGGGATCCATTGTTTTGTTTACATATGTGGAGGAATTTAAGACAGGCTGAGGGAGAGACTAGAGGTAGGTGGTTGATAGAATTGAAATTGTCTGGGGTGATGATTTTTTGTCTTTGAGTTACCATACTGTGGTATTGTCTAACAAAACTGCTAGATCTATCTCTAAGACTTTCATACGTTGCTCTAATGCAGAACTACAGATTTCTCTCAGATGTTGTAAACTTGGTCCATTTTTCAAGGTTAAAGACAAATTCCTGATCGTAAAAACATTGGTTATATATATCATATTCCTTGTGGTGACAAAACTTGTGGGGATAATTACATTGGGGAGTCTAAACTCAGGCTTTGTGATAGATTTAAAAAAAAAAAAAACATGTAGATGCTGACTACTTCAAGGTATTCAGTTCCATACACGATCACTGTAAATCGGCGTCCCATAAACTTCCGAACCCAGGTGATATTAAAGTTCTCCATGTAGAGAATGCCTGGTATAGACGTAAGATCATGGAGTCTCTGTTCATTCAGGACTTACAACCTACCCTGAATAGAAATGTCCAGAGTTTTAATCTTCACCTGTTTTGAGCTGGTATTACTCACTTACTTCTATAACAGCTGTTATTGTAATGTATTGATTTGTATCATCAGTTTGCTATTTCGCCTTGTGATATATTGTATGTTCGTTGTATTTTCCGATACAATTTATACTAACATTTGCTAGCGGTAGTTTCATGTTTCATTAAGCATTTCACTAGCCAATGACAACAATGATAAGTCCCTCTTTGTAGCAAGTAATTGATGAACTAATTAATGACAATAGTGAATGTTTTAGCTCTCAAGCAAGTTCAGTTCAGTTATGAATATGAACTTGTGCTTTAACGCAATGGATTTTCCTATGTTGAAAGAAAGGTAGCCAGACAAAGGTGCACTACATGTAAAAAAAAATATAACCATTCAGAGGAAATTATTAAAGTGATTGCGTGTGTACTGAAAAACCAGAAAGATAAGATTTTGTTCGATCTTAACGTTGTTTTTTCTTTTTTTTTTTAAATGCGCAAGCGAGGTTGTACATGGACGGACTACGTCTTACAACGAAGGAAAGTGACAGTAACGGCTTTGAAAAGCCACGTAATTGGCATAGTAAAAAACAGAAATCATATTTGAAAATTAATGGATACTACTATAAGCCCCTACAGGTCTCACTGTAAATATCTAAGCGTACTACTCAGAGCGTCTCTCCATTGTCGGTATCGAGAATTGTAGTATTTGGTGAAAGGAAGCACTGGATTTACAAATAACGTAGGAACTGATCACAACATTGCGGCGTCCTGAGTTGTTTTGACTAATTGAATATTCAGTGCTAGTATACTTCCCATTGGCTGGTTCAAAGAACTACAGCGTTGATTTGAATGAAAACTGTCAACCACTACATTATTGTATTATACACTTTTTTGTCGTTATGCTGGAAGTATTTGAAATCGTATTACAGAATTAAACAACTGAAGCCTATTTATTTTCCCAGGTTGTCTGAATGGTGCAATTAAAAGCCTTACCAAACTTCTACAGACGACCTTCCAATTTTTACACTCTTTGCCTACGAAAGTAATCACTTTTAGGGACAACAAAGGGAGCTACTCTGTGATTAATCGGTCAGTGAGCATGACCACAGTTTTTTTCCTTAGTAGATATTCAACATAATCAGCGTTGTAGCATCTTTCTTGAACTATTCATTACTTACATGTTAGCTAATAGATGTTATCTTATCGATGGCGTGAAATCGCCTTCCCAGGGTCCCATACATCTCTTACCGCTGCACGAAAAACCTTTGCTGACCTTTGCTGACGTCACTTAACCTAGTTAATATGGATACATAAGATCTCTTACAGAAACAAAGCAAAATATTCATCCGATCTTACTCTATAGTTTAGTAATGACAGTATTGGTTGCACTACACTACATCAGTTGTACAATACAGCAGTTGTAGTGTACCTCAGATAAGTGTACATCACACTGACACACACTCTTAAAAAAAACCAACGCAATTGCATGTTGCAAGCATACCAAAATATCAATATAAATTATTTTCAAGTCACTTTCACTTACAATGGAACTTGACAAAACTGTTGAATTTCTTAAAAGGGAAGGATTACATGACTGACCTGAATTAGTTATCACCCTAATTGCCAAACTAAAATGACATTATCGTCACATTGTTACACTGGTGCAATGCTCTTGTATATTGAATATTTTGTTTCTTCCTTTAAATCCAGTTGCAACTCATCTCTTGTTTGCTTCCTCCATCACCCAGCAGCCACGTAGCATATTCGTCTCGGACAACGATTGGCCAAGAATCATTTCATGTAATGAGTGAGAACACCACTTCTCTACACAATTCATAAACGCATCACCAATTCTTGCCACGTGGTTTACCCTGAATAACCTCAATTTCTTTCGTTTCCGCGTTTTCTCCATGAGGGTTTCACAAGGTGAAAACGTAATTTTGACCTTCAACTCCTTCGTCGGCGCTCAAACCCTATACAGTCATGCAATATCACACATGTACCCTGTGTATTATCTATCACTTGTCCTATGTGAAGAAAAGCATTAACATGAGCCAGTAGGATATAATCAGAGTGAGTAGGATGCTTTTTGAAATTCAGATCCAATGAAATCCATTTATATGTATTGTCATCGTTTTTAGCGTTATGTATTTGGGGGTCGTCATTTCATTTTTGTCCTTTCTTTCATATAAACCTTTCGTGCCTACACCATCAGTTTGCAACATATCTTACTGTTTTGAAATCAGTGACTCAGTGTCGTCTGTAAAACGACAGTTGCAAGTTTTGTTTAGCAAAAAAGAACCAAAGCTGTTTTTTTTGTGTGTGTGCATACAACTGTTTCTTGCCTGCGATGTACGTATGTAACATATCTAATCGTAAGTTAGACATGTGTCGGCTGAAACAAGACAGTTGTGTTCAACGAACAAGAAACACTGAATTAGTTTCAAATTAAAGCTTTTGTGTGTTTATTTGATACGTAACAGTTTTGATAAATGATTAGGGTAAACAAATGTGATTAAACAAATTTGATTAACTATTGTGATTGTTTTGTTATAGAGTGGTAACTATCGGTTAGCCAATATTTTTGACGTTAAAGTAGTTCTCAATCATTTTCAAGCACCTTTGTACATTCTTCCTGCAAAACAGTGACTATGTATAGCTATCAGCAGTTAATATTTCACGTCTCACCATCAGTTTTGATAACAGGCAATAGCTTCTGCACGTTCTGCATCTGCTTCCTTGTTTCTATTTATCCTATGGAGTGGATGAAAGTCGATGATCAAAGGACAAAACACGTTCACCTTCTCTTTTTTGTGAATTTCGCATAAACGTACCGCTAAGAGTGCATGCAACCCAACATAAATAACACTTATGTAGATAATTATTGTCTTTTTAAACAATTTTGACTTATTATTTCCTTAAAGGAGATAGGGATAAAAATGACACGACTTGCCAGTTCATATGGGGTCACTTCCTCGTGTCATCGTTGTCATAATATTGATAAAAAGATTTGTGTTTTCATGCCCACTAAATTGTTTATAAAGACAATAGTTAGTAGATAATGGCGCTCCAATTAGATAGTGTCATTACTGCTTGTTCCATCTGAACACTTTGCTCAACGCAGTCCCTCTTGTTGTCAAACCCTTGTTACACCACTAGAATAAAGCTCATACCAGAAAGAACAAAATCCCATGTTCTTATCAATTGAACGTTTTGCACGGACATCCTCCATTATTTTATCTATATTATTATACACTACTAAAGGAGAATTATTGTCAAACGTTTCTACATGTCGTTATCCTGATGTACAATAATTCGATCAAAGTATGACTAAATGCATTGACAAAACCATTTAGTTGGCTCAAAACTATCACTGTCGCCGTCTAGCTGGTAACATAAACGTTACTACTTCGACAATTAAAACGTCGGACAACAATAAAACATGTAAAATATTTTGATATTGAAAGACATCACAAATTCGGAAAACTCACCATGGGTAAAGCCATTTCAAGGCTGTGAAGGGGAAAGAAATATAAAGCTATATGATATCAACAACATCTCTTTCACGGTGAAATCACACTTTTGATTCATGCTTGCGCAAATAGGGAAAGCCGTATCTCCATTCTGATTGAACAGCTTAACAGCTCAGTGTGAACGTTCATGCAATTCCGCAGATTTTTTGGTAGGGATTATTAGAACGTTAACACACACCTGTATATAGTGAAACAAGTAGAAAACCAAGCGTTCATCACAAGTTCCAGTTTATTGGAAGACTTGTAATCCACAAAGAAACATTTACTTTCCACAAAGAAAGATTACTGTCTACCAGTGGTCATCGAAACAATTCAGTGGAACTGTCTTGATAATCATTTCTAGATATTGCCATAACATAATTTCTTGGTAGTCAAATGATCGCCTAGATTCCATAAACAAGCATTCAAGAGTAAATTAATCACTTTATATCACGAAATCAGCTATAAGGGTTAATCAATCCTATCTGATGAGACAGTAATCTCAAGAAGTCATGATCGATGACTTACTAACCTCTGGGATGTTAGAGTTTGTACTTTATTCACACAAAGATTTCACTTTCATTGATGTGTCAATTGGGGTTATGTTGTACAGTTATTTGACAACCTGCTTACAGGAAATACATGTGGTCCAATATGTTGGCTGTTGTACAATGTGTTGTTCTTCTTGGTGTATTTACGACAAGAGTAAAAGGTGTGTTGTTAAAGATGACCAATCGTTGAAAACTTTTAATGTTACTGCTAACCATTCTGCAAGGCTATGACTACAACACAAAAACTTCAGTGGCGCAAGTCACGGTTATCTTTTGATTAAACCGTACTCAGTTTGTTAAGAATTAGATGTACCAGGTTATTTCACAACACATGAATTTAGTGACTCATTCTTTCCTTTTTTCTCCAATACTACTTTTTTACTTAGGTGTTTCGAACAACCCTGAAGAGGTTATGGTCCTGAAAGGAGCACCTATGCTTTTGGAATGTCCATTATTACCATTCCTTGACACATTGATATGGAAACACAACGATGAGATAGTTGTGCAATATGATAACGGAGGAACAATCAGAGATAACCGTGAATTTTCCATCACAGTGGACATCGGACAGTCAATCTCAACTCTGGAAAAGCATCCAGTCCGAATTGCACATGAAGGTAACTATTCTTGTATTCAGTACTTATGGAGCTCTACAAGGACTCAAGAGGATAAGTGGAGGATACGAGTTCAAGGTACAATTCACAATTTATTCACAACGCATTAATTTATATCTGTTTCGTGTAGTTTCAATTAAATTTCAACGTCATCTATTATTGAAGTTTCATGAGATATTTTCTTTTTGTATGGTCGTAAAATAAGTGTTAACCAACACTGCAGTTATAAAAACTTGTAAACTAAACAAGAACAGTTGTGCAATCTCACTTACTAAGTAATGTCAATTATCACTGGAAATTGTAAAAGACAGGGATCTTTCACAAACATCCATAACAGCTGTGTATTCACAAGCTTTCGAACAATACCATAAACAAACAGTGAGCATCTAGTCAGTCTATCCTAGTGAATTCTCAAACAGACAATAGTATGTGATGTATAAAGAACAATTTATCCCATCAGATTGGTTTCATTTTTCTTTACATTTTTCCAAAGTTACATTACTGTGGTATTGTGAAGTAATCAAAGGACCAATAAACCCTCAGCTCTGACCCTCAACCCATGTCGACAATTGTCCACAGATAAACTGTACATTTCTCTCTGGAAGGTGTATATCTCTCAGATTCATTTTCGTCAATGTCATGGTATATATTAGTGTTGCGTACATAAACAAATACATGTTAATCTATAGTTATCAAATTACCATGATTCAAGTGTTAAATACATGGCCCAGACTTGTTCATCATGGCTTTTCCTCTCTATTGTGTCATACTGCTTGCATTCAACCCGTTTGAATGCTCTATTGGGAAAGTCCAGTGCAACTCAACAAACTAGGTTACGGGCAAAATTTCAATTTGGATCACACGAGTGGTATAATTGTAAGTAATCTACTGGTTTCGTTCAAATGTTACATGTTTTCCTTTTGAAAAAAAAAATACTGACAGAAATCACTGTATTTTTTATGAAAACAAGACATTAATTTTAAACGTTTTGGGCAAAAACAAAACGTCTAAAAAAGCTTTTTTCTCCAGTGGGTGCATGGCAGTGACGATTGTTCGCCCTGACAGTTTGTATGCAAGTCTTGGTCTGAAACGAAACATTTTCGACGAGCAGCCATGTAGAGCATTGTCAAACAGGCACTCATTGTAAGTGATTACGCTGAACTATTCCATTAATATAAGTACAGTGTTTTGAGGAGTGGCTGTGATACCTTATTCTGAAATCGAAGATCTCATTATTCTACTGCAGGTTTTGCAGATAAGATTGCGAACGACGTTGTGAACATGCAAGTCTTCAACGGAGATAGCCTGCGTTTGGAATGCCAGTTATTGTTATACCTGGATACCTTAATATGGAAGCACAACGATGCCATAATTCTGCAACATGATGACAGGGGCATAGTCCGGAATAGTGATGAATTCTCCATCAACGTAGATATTGAAAATGCTATCTCAATTCTTGAGAAATATCCACTTCATTTTTTGCATGAAGGGAATTATTCTTGCATTCAGTACGGATTGACCTTTACAGAGAATAAAGTCTGGATAATTCAAGTGAACGGTAAAAGTTTATCATAATTTGAACTCTCGACATTAATTAATATCATTATGTAGTTTGCCTCACGGTGGTGATCAATATTGGTGACATCTTTACTATTTGACTAATAAAGAAGCTACCAATTCCTTACAAAAGTTTGCGCTGTTAGACCATTGTCTATCTATTTTATTTTACCACAGATTACTCTTAATATTAAGAATTCAGACAGTACTTTGCTAGCAATGAATTTGGCATTTTGATATATATATATATATTTGTAAAATGGTTTACATAGGTAATCATTGTTCAGACAAATATTAGCTAGTTTTGTAAGAACTCCTACTTCGCTCCTCGAATATGTTATTCGAGAAGTTCTAAAACCACTATTGTTCGTATCATGGTAAGGTAAGCAATTTATCGCCAACATAATGGATTAAAACGACTCGATATAATCGGAAAAGATGGATTGTAAAACAGTATACAACGTGCAATTGTTATTGCAGTGAATGATTTAAAATTACGTCAAACTAAACAGGCGATTATTAGAGAAGTAAAATATATTTTGTTGGTGTACCGGCTTTAATAAAACAATTCGTACTGTAATGTGTGATATTTTTTATTAGGAAGGAGTAACAGCAGGGGGGGGGGGGGGAAGCATTGGATGTTTTTATTCCACTCGTTGCATGTCAAATTTAAAGAATAGTTTGTACAGAGGCTCTTATATCATAGGAAAGGGTAGTTCTTCAAAGTTCTAAAAGCATTAACGTTTGACTAATTGTTAGTTCATTACGTATGCATATATGCAAATTATTTCTTTCTTCTTCTTTTTTAATTTTCCTGCAATTATGCCAGCCAGCTTATCGGAACGTGTTATAGGCTGTATAAGTTGTCTACAATAATAAATTCCATTTTTTATTGACACACAAATCGTGAAAATCGGACTAAAGTGACACAGTTCTTAGGATGTTTGTGACATTTCTACTTGCAAACACATAGTACGGGTCTAAGCCTAGCGTTTTGTTGCTATGACTACGGGACAATTTTGAAGCCAATTTTCATCAATTTTAGTCTTAGACTCCAATTTTATGACTAGATATCCTAAAGTCACTTAACCAAAGTATCCAAAATACTTATCCTTCCTCCAGAAAGCCCGACAAGGAGAGTTTTCAACGTTACGTTTGCACTTTGACCTTTTACTATTGTTACGTATTACAGCATATAATAGTTTGTAATAGCAATGTTAAAACAAAATAATTTGTTTGTTTTATTACTTAGAACAATTGACAGTGTTTTGAAAGGTGGTTATGATTCTACGTTTTGCAACCACTGATTTATATCTAGACACAAAATGCTCTTCAATCAATATATCGGTTGGAGAATGCATCGACGTTTCTCCTTCAGACTGAATGTTTAAAGGAAAATATATTGAATTATTCAACTAAATACCTCTGTAATAATGACTTCCTTGTAATGGTACAACATGTATGTTCAAACTTATGTAATGATGTTTTTATTATTTGAAATATGCACAGTGATATATCACTTTCTTCGATATTATCAGGACAGCTTTCACTGACGTTAGATAGAACTCCAACCGTGAATGAAGATGTAGTATTCGCTACCTGCTGTGAGGAGCTGAGTGATAATTCACAAGCTGATGAAATTATGTTTTCATTGTTCGTGAATGATGCACCAGTTACAATAATAACTCAACAACAATCAACGACAACGTCAGCTGCGTGTAATTGCACCCACGTGTGCAGCAGAGTGACATTCCGGGCTGATAGCAAATATGATGGATTACCACTAGTTTGTGCAACATCAAATATGACGTTAACTCAATCAAGCGTGTTGCTTAGTTTCAAACGTAAGTGGTAGTTTACACAAATTGATGTTTTCATGAGGGATTTTTAAATTCCAAAGTTAAGTGGTGGGGGTCGGGGCTGTTTGTTGATTTTTACTATTTAAAATGTTATGATACTTTCACGTCAATGAGACTCTTTGGTTCTACCGTAGGATTGATCATTTTAGAGACTTTAATATAGAGGTAAAGAGAGAGGTGGAGGGAGAGCAGAGAGAGAGGACAAAACTTCACTTCAGAGCATCCATGACGTCCGAATTTAATTAACATCCATTCAGAATTCTCTATACTTGGAACTAAAGAGGAACGTTGAAGGGGCATTAACTCTCATCTGTGGTAATTTATGTAAAGTAGTGAATTGTACCTCAATAAAGTAAACCTCATTTAGTACCTGAGTGGCAGAGTATCGATTATTCATTTCACTATGCTTATTTTTATTTTACTATTATTTCTTTTCTCAAGGAAAATGGATATGGAACGATACGTTTTATGTCACATTGGCGTCAGTCGGCGTTATAAGTGTTTCAGGCATCGTCTTGGGTGGAATTATGTACTTTCGAAAGTCTCGTAAGTTCTTGTTAAAGTGATTACTGGCTTAGGATAAAAATAAAAGTATTCAAATTTCATGAGCCTTCACTTTTAGTACGACGCTCGATTGTACATTTCAGACAATTTGGGAAGGTAAATATCTTTAATTTGATAACTGCTGCCATTATCTCCAAATTCTTCTAACGTAATGTCGCAAAGTGTAAAATACGGTAATATTGGGTTTGACATGTTTCATTTCATTTAAAACAGCTTCATTGAACAGGTCAGTGTAGTGGGACGTACACTAGAGTAATGAATTTTTAGTTAGCTGAAACAGCTAATCACTGGCCCCGCAATCAGTTGATCAGGTTTTACGTCATTTGTAAATATAGTCTTTCGTTTCACTAAACACTTACAATTCCCAATAGCTATCAAGCAGTTATGATTTGTGTAACATGTTTTGTTGAAACTTGTAACTGTTGCTTGTAGGCTATGTCATGTAGGCGCGTTCAGTAAAACCCGATTATTTCAAAGATGAATGCTGATTTGTAATATTGTTATATCTTTCACGTTGTTATGCAAAGCGGTTACCGTTTGTCCTTTTTGGCTCACTGAAGAATATCTTCCGTCCATGAATATCCTCGAGTGTACATTTAAAATAAAGAAAACAGTATTTAAGATCACACATAATTTCATAGTTCTGGTTTTTCCGTACACACGCAATCACTTAATTTATGTAAACGTAAACATACTACCGGGAGGGAAACACTTTGGATTTCTTTCTTATCTTTGAAGCTGGCTTATCGCATTTCTGTCCAAAATTTTATCAGTGAATGTGAACAATAAAATTAAAAAAAACTGAAGTACTGAAAATCAGCTCAGATGGAAAGTTACAGCTTCTCAGAAAAATTTACTTAGTACTTACTTGACTTAGAATTCCATGTCATAAATCGAAACTCATGCATGCATTACAGAAGATATTAAAAAAGAAATTATGAACAGAGACAGGACGAGAACCACAATTTGTGCACCATCCTTAGTGCAGTAAAGATGGGCCTTACTAAAGATTTTAGGATTGTAGCCTTAATGATCGAAGGGAGAGCAAATTTTTACCATTTAAATGTAAAATATTCTTTTCACAGAAACTGCCTGGAACCCGTCTTCAGTCACCTTTTCAAGGTAATCTTGAGCTTGAATTAAATCATTATTTCCAATTTTGCCTGTATCTTGTCCGTTTGTATTTAACATATAGTTTCTACTTACAGGCTAAATATTAAATAAATCACACCTTCAACGTCATAATATATCACGTAATGCTGACGTTTATGATTTTCCTTGCAAAGGACCTTCGGTGACGAATTTGAAGAATCAGAAGTTGAATGTAACTATCATCAAAATATTCATGTGGGACTTACCGACGATACCAATAGCAGGAGAGGTAAATAAATTAATAAAAATTGAAGTTACAGTTGTCTACAAATGCTTTAAGGACAACCTCATGCCTGTCAGACAAGAAAGTTGAAGAAAGTCTATCCTTTTGCTTACCAGTGGGGTGTCCTCTGTTTCGCATTATTCCATGTTAAGAGCTATAACTAGGTCTTCCGACGAAAGTCTTTAACATTCCACAATCCATTTAACAGGGATGCTGGACAAGCTTATCTCAATGTGTTGATTTTGTCAAATATAATTCACATGTGGTGTGGAAATCATGTAAAGAAAGGGGGTATCAACTGCATGTCTTTATATTTCTTATTGATAAACCTTCCTCAATAGATTTGACTATCAAATCATACATCTGTCTTTCAGATCACGAGAACTACGAAGTTGTCGAAAGCCGGCAATCAATGGCTTACAGGTAATACTCTCAAAGACTTCCGAATTCATGAATTCTCCATGCATTGTATTTTATAGGGTAAATTTGTCCTTTTGACATTTTTTTTTTTTTTTTTGGTTTTGAGAGAGGGATTTTTACGTAAAGGAATAACGTTCTTGACGTTTTGTATGGCAGGGATGAACACGACACAACAACAGCGAACTGCGAGAAAAGCTATCCTAGTGTTTCCAATTGCAGCCTAAATATTAATTCCAAATATCACGTCATGTCGCCAAGGTAATTATTTGTCTATACTTCAACTATTACGTTTTTAGGGTGATGTGAGCTTAGATTTGCACGGATATGTCAAATTTAAAGTTCATTTTTTAATACTTTTTCCAAAACACTCTCAAGAACAATTTTCTGTAAAACAGCACCACCTACGACTTAACCGGAAAATAATCTGTATTACAGTAATTCATTCGAGGATAATATTTTTGAGTTAATCTGGTTACAACTGTAGCCTATTGACTACTAAAAAGATATCTAATATTAGTACTCTCAATAATTCCGAATGTGATCACCCTCCCCCCCCCCCCCTTACAAGTCTGCGTATTATTTGCAATATCCTTCTCAAATCTGAGGAGAGCAGCTCAACAAATTAAAATGCATTCATGACAATTGGTGGTACTTTCTATCCATAAATTTTCTTTTTTGTGCTACGCAGACCAATGAATGCTAACAAGAATTGCATTTATATCTTTCTTTATCGTTCTCTCACAGGGCGGGACAAAAATGGAACAGGTTACCCAATCAACGGCAAAACTCACGTGGACGCTCGTATGATACATTAACCCCTTTGAGACTGTAAATATTGACACATAATAAATAGGCATAAAAACAGGGAAATACATTACACTATCTATGGTTCAAATCGTCCAATCACTCACGCGTATCATTCTTTCAAGAGCCTTACGTATACAACTGTAACGAAATTTCTATTCTCAAGGGAAAGTAATAATAATAAAAGAATAATAAAAAGAAAAAAGAATAATACAAAGAAAAATAAAAAAGAAAGAGAAATAAATCACTTAATTTTATCTCTAAGCTTATTAATGAACAGGGTACTTTATTAACTAATGAAAAAGAATTGCTTAATCCTATCAAAGATTATTATAAATTACTCTACACGTCAAGATCTTGTTCCCCAAACTGTTTTTTTTTTTTTCGAAGAACTTTCAGAAAATTATACTGATAACGATGTCATGGAAACGTGTGAAGGGGAACTTACAGTTAATGAATGTTTGCAATCATTGTTATCAATGACAAACGATAAATCCCCTGGATGTAATGGTTTGCTCGTCAATTTTTATAAAGTGTTTTGGCCAGTAATTTGTGACCTGGTTGTAGATTTACTAAATTATGGTTATTCTTGTGGGCATTTGACTCGTGAACAAAGTAGAGGAGTCATAACTTTGATTCCCACACCTAACAAAGATTGTACTTATATATCTAACTTTAGGCCCATAACGCTTCTAAACATTGACTATAAGATTGGATCTAAGGCCATTGCCGCACGCTTAAAACATGTATTGGAAGATTGTATTGGCCCACAACAAACTGGGTTCTTTAAGGGTCGTTTTATAGGGGAAAATATGAGGTATGTTCTTGATGTAATTGATTATGCTTTTGGCAAATGGGTTCCTGGTTGCATTTTCAGTGTAGATTTTGAAAAAGCGTTTGACAAGCTTGGGTGAGATTTTATACATAAGTGTCTTTGCTACTTCCAGTTTGGTGAAAGTATTAAGAAGTGAGTAAAAGTGTTTTATAAAGGTAGCAGTACATGTACATTGAACAATGGTAATTCATCAGGTTATTTTTCATTACAGTGTGGGGTAAGGCAGGGATGTCCACTCAGTCCCTATCTTTTTATATTAGCAGTTGAAACTTTAGCTTTAAAAGTTCTACACAATAATCTCATTAAAGGAATTTCAATTAACAACAAGGAAGTGAAGATTTTGCAATATGCAGATGACACTTATTTCTTTTTAGATGGTTTTGAGCAATCGCTTGCAGAAGTCCTTCGTATTCTCAATTCGTTGAAAGACGCTTCTGGTCTTGCAATTAACTTAAACAAATGTAATTTGTTCCCTTTGGGCCCGTTTGTTTATATACCTAACTTTGTTAATGTACCTTGTACTTTGTCATATACCTAACTTTGTTAATGATATTGGAGTTAATGTTACTTCTGGGCTGATTCAAATGCTTGGTATTGTATTTACTTCAAATAGAAATGACCTTTTTCGCCTCAATTACGCCAAAAAAGTTTATCAAAGAGTTAGAAGGCGTCATTTTTTATTTCATATGGGGAGGGAACCCTGATAAGGTTAAGCACACGGTTATGGTCAATCAGTAAGGGATGGAGGTCTTAAAGTTATACATATACCCACCTTTATGAAAAGCGTAAGTGTATCTGGGTACTGTATTGGTAAGGATAATCCTTGGAAAGTCTTTTTTGGTATCTCTTCGAGGTCTGTGGTTAGAAAGTTTTTCTTTCAATGTAATTGTCCGAACAGCGATGTGACAAATATTCAGAATACGTTTGTTAAAGAGGTTGTTGATGCATGGTGTGTATTTTCTTTTTGTCCTCCCGTGGAGAACTTTGGTAATGAAATCATCTGGAACAATTCTTTTGTTCGGATAAATAAGAAACATATTATGTACTACGAGTTATTTACAAAATTATTATGTATGTATGACTTATTTGATGAAAGGGATACACCGTTAGCCTATAGTGATTTTATGGTTCGTTTTCACATCAATAGTTCCCCTTTTCACTATACTTTGGTATGATCAACAGTATTCCTCGAGTGTGGAGACCGAGAAGAGAGGAGGGGGATGCTATTATTAACAGTAGCTGTTTGTTTGAAAAGCTACTTCTACCTCACAGTTTACTTACCCTGTACTAAAACGAACGAAACAAAATTACACTACCTGCAGTTTAGATTTATACATAGAATTATAGCTACTAATAAGCTTCTCCGTTTTATGGGTAAGGAAGATAGTGATAAGTGTTCTTTTTGTCACACAGAAAGCGAGAACATTGGACATGTATTTTGGGAATGTAGGATGGTTTCACGTTTTATTTTAGATGTAAAAAGGTCAGTTCTACAAAAAAAAATTTTCTTTTCCAAACAAGATGTGTTTTTTTTTGTTTTAACAAGGGGGAAAAAACACCTATTTAATTTTTTAATTCTCCATGTGAAAGACTATATTTATCAAAATAAACGCAAGATGGTAAAACTGTCAGTTCAACAATTTCTGTACAAGTTTAAGTTTGCGATTAATGTAGAAAGGTTTAATGCAAATAGAAAATCTATTAACTAAAAAAAGATAAGTTATTACGATTTATGTGATGCTTTACTTAGCGGCAACGTTTGTTTCTGTTTAGTTTGTGTAATTAGTTTAATTGCAATTTTACGCCTACTTTGTTTTTTCCATAATTCTCGTAATTGCTTTTGTGCGATCAGAAATACTGTACATGTGAATGTGTATATGGATAGTTGTTGAATAAAAAGGAGGGAAAAATAATTAAGAATAATAAAAATAAAAGAGAATAATAAAATAAATAAATAAATAAGTAAATAATAATAATAATAACAAGTATGCTATCTATGATAACCGAAAACCCGACTTAAACTAGCTATACAGAAAAGGCCCACGATTATATCCACTTAATAACTGTCTACTTGTAACGCAAGTGTAAATTTATAAAAAAAAAAAAAAAAATCGATAACAATTAAAAAATCGTTAAGTAATTTCTTCTGAAAGATGTAAAATTAGAAAGTTTCAAAGGCTTCGATTCGTCGGTTAGAAGTTGTTATCCAAAGAAAACATCTCTTTTTGAAAACACAAACTGCCTATTGAATTTTTTTTTGCTCAACGTCTAAAATAAAATTTGAACTTACATTACATTCCAAGATGAGATGCTCTATCATCTCCTCTCTTAGACCACACAAATTGCAACGAGGGTTATTTGTCTTTTTCATAAGAAATAACAAATAATTTGTACCTAAAATAGAGAAAGCGATATTGAAAGTAAATAATATTCGTTTCACGTAAAGAGCTGAATGAAATATTCCAAATCACTTGCCACTGATATTCACTTAATTAAAAACTAACATTCCATTTAACTATTGACTTTGGTTTCGTAACAACTTGCGAAGCAAGCTGCTTATAAATGAATCTTGAAAGCTTTGTGGAATTGTGAATAGCGTGTAACGGTGAAATGTCACTACAACTGTTCAACTGATCCAATAACCTTTTCCAACAACTGGGAATGGCGCTGATTACACCGTAATAAATTGTAAAAGGACAATTAAAGTGATACTTCTCCCTGCAATCTGAAAAGGATAAAAAGTGATGGTTTGCATCCATGATGTCCTTGATACATTGAATTCCTTTACTGTGCATGTGCTCTACCAACTGAGGTAATCCATACACATCTGTTAAATACAGAATAAACAGCAGACGTCTGTGATTGCAAAGAATCTGGAGTGAAATCGACACGCTGTTTTTATGCAACTTTAAAAGATTAACGTGAACATTCGAACATAAAGTTTAGACAGATTGCCGCAATTAAAATGCAGAATTGTGGACGGTTGTGGAGGCTAAGCGTGGGGTGAGATGGGTGTATGTACGCTGGGGACGTTGGAAATTTGTGAGTCTTTTGGGGATATACAATTTGTGTCGCTGTTACATAAATACAAAACTCTCGTTCTGCTCGCGTTAAGTGGTCAATTTAAATAAACATGTGTTTCCTTATGGGGGAATTTGATGTTTTTAGCTGACAGCCACATAGCGGTTGAAACTTTCGAGGTTGTTTTGTCGGGGACATGACGCCACCCATGCAGATGCAGTTTTTGGTCTTCCATGACTTCGTCAATGCATGCAAGAAACGCATTTGTGTTAACCAGACGAATAACAGATGCTTTCATTAGCAAAAGAGATTGAACAGCTCAATAAGATTTATTAATGACGAAATGTACCATTACGTTCGTAAATTGCAAAAATACGTATCTTGTAATCACAGGGCAGACAAAAGAGTTTGACAAATAAACGATATCATATTATTGTGTTCACTAGGTAGAATTCATCTTCAGTTAGAAGAAATAAACCGAACAGTAGCATATAAAGTAATTATAGATAGTCCGACAAAGCGGAATGTGATAAATTCGTAGAGCTAGACTTTCTATAGAGTGAGAGTTTGCTTGATCGTTCGTTCACCCCCATGCACCTTTACAACTTTGGAGAAAATATACAAATTGGCGACAGTATCCTCATAGAAAATTGTAAATTCATATTTTCCTTGCTGTGAACTCAGCTTACCGAATGAAGCCTACTGAATTTTGTCCACTGAATTCAACTCACTGATTTTCAGCCTACCGATGTTACCGAAGCTTAGCCTATTAATGTTTAGTCTATAACAGCTCGGTCGACAGAGGTGCAGCGTATTAAAATTATCCCACTGAAACTACCGAAAACTTGAAAAATTCAAATCATATTAAAACACAAATTAAAACTTTTAAAAATTCATCATTTTGCTATGAACGTCAATGATTTTCACATCACCCCATGTTTTTTTTTCACCATTACTGTCCATAACTTAACTAGAAACGCCCCTAGATCTTAACTCAAGGTACTTCAGCAATATATACGTAACAGTTTAAACGTGAGCGCAGGGAGCTGATGTGTCACCAATTTACTTGTTTCTGTCACGGAGTTCACAGAAATCGTACAGATTATCTTGATGAATATACATTCTTAGAGTTACAGTTTATTTCTAAGTTCTGTCAGATGATGCAAAATAATGTCATTGAAACTTTATTTGGTTGAATTCATGAGTCTCGGTGTTTGGTGTCGATATCAGTCAAAAAAAAAAAAAGGGGGGGGAGAGGAAAATGGAAAAGGGAGGAATATTACTAGAATTTTCATCATTAGAACTATTTTCTAATGATAGAATTTTGAAAAACAACCAAACTTTATTGAACTTCTTTTGAAAAAAAAAAAATCAATCTACTGTTTTTCATGTGATAATGCATTATGCAACGAATACAGGCATATTATGAAGACATCCACTTTCAACCTTTTTTGCTACACCTGATTTTTATAATCGCCTTGTATATATTCTTCTGGATAAATCAGTAGGCGCCATAGCTCTAGGCTACGGTTAAATTTATCTCAAACTTTGGTTACAACGGGGTGTTAGGAGTTTCCCGGAGTAGATTAATCAGCCCACCCATTGACCCGACGAGAGCACATACGTTACATATGATTTTTTTTTTTTTTATGATGCTTTTCTGTTAATTTTCTATTTTCAATTGTTTACGTGTTATGTGGCAAGAGATGAGTGATTGGTGGAGAAAATTTTACGCGCGGATTACGACATTAATTAAGTAACATAAATGTATTGGTGTTACAGAAAAAGAGAACAAATGTAAAAAAGTGACGAAACGTCTTATGCCCGAAAAGGCATGTGTAAGAAAAAATGAACTTACTTATACGCAGCGTTGAAGAATAACAACAAGACAGCAAAAATAAAACAGGGTTTTAAAAGATTAAGAAGTGGACTCTTACATAGTTTCGACGTAACCTCAGTTATGATAGGAAACAATATTGCTATTTCATTGTTTGTTTCAAATGGGTAAATATTAATCTAGCTTTCACCTTAAGGTATTGCTGTTTTGCAAGGTGTGAAAGGATATGAAGTTTGCGTTCAGTAAACATTGCTGACAACGATTAAGCGAGAAATGCTTTCATGATGAAAATCAGTGTATGCTGTTTATGTTTGCTGCTGGTAATGTTTATAGATGCAAGTGGTGAAAGAACAGTCTTCATTTAATTTTATAACTACCGGGATGTGTTCTTTAATACAAATTGCCAGGAAGTTTAATTTGATAAATGCCAATTATGTAACAGCATAAATCACAAAGATGATTTTAACGCAAAAGAGTGCCCACCATGCAGATCTCAAAAATGAAAAAAGAGAAAGAAGAATCTTGTTAACACAGTGAAGTGACACAATGGAAATGTTATTATATCAATGATATTGAAAAGTGAGTAAGTACCAAAGGAGCAAACTTTTTAATGAGTGGAATAGTATGCGTACGAAAGGCGGCCTCCTCAAAACTATCCATCGACTCAACAAGAAGCGCACTTTACACTGTAAAAAATCACCGTTAATGAAATTACCAACATGGGATGTGACTGCATGTTTATTATTGTTGACTCCTATGTCAGATTATCTTGGCTTATCCTATGTTCAATCCGGGATTCGCTGACTGTATTTATCCTTCACTAATGCTTCTTAAGTATATTTTTTTTCTCTCAGTGAAAGCTTAAGTACCAACGATTTAAGAAGGAAAAAAAAAAACATGTTTGCTAGAAAAGTTGCACCATCAAACATACCATCATCTTTACCATAAATCTCTGTATCTCTGCATGGCAGTAACAAAGTAAGTACTGTTATTAAAGTCAAATCTGTTCAGAATTGATGTGGTGAAAAAATTATTCCATATAAAACAAGATTATCCCTTCAACCCAGATCCTTTCTGCCAACAAATAATGAAGACTCCCACTAATTACATGTTGTAACTTTCTTTGTCACGTGTCGTTTCTTTGTTATTGTAAAAACACCCTCATACCAATGTAATCTGAACAGAATAAATTACTTGTGATGATTTCGTGGACTTTCGAAATAAGCCAGCCTTCCCACACATAATAACCCAATAAATTACAACAACATGTCTCTTATTTCAAAGTCATGAAGCTTCGTAAATTCTTCCAAGTTTCATCCCCCTGTACGACGACTTCACCAGTGATGAACTTTCCCATTCAAACCAGGTGAACAAGCACACAGCAAAATTTGTCAAACATAGGCATCGAGTGTTTTTAGATGCTACAAACCATGACATAAAACTATATTTTGTTTTGTGCACATGACGTGTTCCAATTCATTTTCAACATGATCTTTAAAAATACAAAGCGGTGGGATACATCTGCTCTGTCTTTGTTTTAATATCTTCCTTCCATATCGACAAGAAAAAAGAATTTCACCTTTGCACAAGCAATTTCGAAGCACTTGTAATTGTGACTTGTAAGCTTTGCATGATTATCCCCCCCCCCCCCCGTGCAAATTACGGGGCAGATAAATGTGTTCCTCCAGGGAGAGACCATTGCTATGTGATTTGACCTCGTTCAATCTCTGGATATTTTGGTGTGGAAAAGGGAAAATCAAGGAATTGGTTGCTATGATGAAGTAGTTGTCGTTAGCTCTGAAAACTTCACTTTAAATATGAACATATCCCATTCAAAGACTTCGTTGGTAAAACTTCAAGGAAAGTCTGAAGGTAGTGGAATGCACACCTGTTTGTTAAAATGGTTAATATGGTGAAATACCTTATATACCATTTCTTATTTGGTTTCTAAGTATATCTGACAACTATAACGCTTCATTAGCTACTTTTCGAAAGGCCAAAACATATATATTAGGAGTTTGGCATTGAAGTAGTTCTCTCTCCTGCATAATATTTCAAAAGGTGCAGCTGGTTTAAACAAAGTGATCAATTGATACATTGACGAAACTAGATTGTAATTCGAACATGAATTCCAAGCTCTACTCAACTTCAAACTTAACCCTCTTACAAGTAATGAAGATTTTCAGAAAATAATAATACTCTTAGAAAGAGTTGCCACACTGTATACGTAAGAGAACGAAGAACTATATAATAATAGAACTAAGAACTAATCCGAGTCAATTATGCCACTGTCTTCCATGTCCTCCGCAGACGAGAGGGGAATATTTACGTCGACTTGCTGGGTGAACTATAGAAAGTCGGATTTGCTAGACGCACTAAACTTTGAAAGGGGTATCAACGATTACAATTTGACACAGCGTTACTCATTTTCACCTCAGTATGCCCACGGCAGATAGCGTCAATGTGGGAAAGCATCATGTTTCCACGCAGAAGAAACGTCAATGGTTCAGACCACACCTGCTGATTGTTCAATGAAAGCACTCACTCGACTAAGTTGCATGTTCGGTGTATGTTTTAGTTAGTCTACATGAACTAAACTGTGCTATATTTACGATTTTCTGTACCATATGTGTACTGTGTTACTATTTTTATTTACATATGGAATACATTACGTAGAGGTATGATATGTATATCGGAGTCGAATGATACATTTTTGGGGGGAGAGCTGGTTGGTGTTGCCATGGAGATGATTTTCGAAGCGATACGACTCCATAAACTTACATGGCTGGGAACGAAATTAAATTCAAGACGAAGAAAAGGAAAAGGTAGAGGAGGCTTTCTTTTAGCAAAAGGAGACATGGGTCCCTTATCTGGGAGAAACAAAATGATGTTTTTTGGTCACATCGTAAATTGTGTTGTTAATCTGCTTCTCGGTGATTGAAGTGTCAAATCCTATTCAAAGAGCAGTGGTGTGCAAGATTGTCACAATGGTAACTATGACTATATTTGCAACAATGTTATGCAACCAAGGAGAATGAAGTCCAGAAAAAAGAACTGGAATGATATTCACTTGTACAGCTCACGTAACCCTCACTGTAAGACATTTATTGATGACATCAGCCGTGTATGTGTATCAGTATGTTGTTCCATAAACTTTTTTTGAACGTATCTTTAAGATTGATAACTTCATAACACCATCATTTGCTTAGTATTTCTCAATAGTGACTATTGTCTTCGATATACTTACAGTTGCATTTGACAATGATTCCAACCCGGTGTATCTCCAGTTGAAGAACCTGGGAGATCATGAATGACAACAATCGTAGTGTCAATCCAATAACTAGTAAAAGATATGGGGAACAAAAAAAACTTTAGTCTCTGCAAACATTGTTAGCGGATTCGGACTGCCTTTTTGTATCCAAGATTTAGTGTATGTCTTTCGGGAGTATTTGTGCAAGTGTGATGGTACTTACTTAACTCTTTTACTTATTGCTCCTTTCAAGAAGCTGCATACACTAGCTGGTAGATTCTTATAATCTTAATGTGTGTAGCATTACTTTGTTTCCTGACCTCGGCATTGATGTTGAAGATGAGAAAAACAACATACAGGCAGCATCAGACAGCAGCACATGCAACACTAAAGCATCTGTAGATATCTTATAGCTAGAATATAAGTTGAAAATTGTTCAGTGCAAGTCAAATTCAGTTGAATATATCGTAGCCACTATGAAATAGAGACAGTTTCAGCTCCATTTTGAATACATGAATATTCATATTCATTCCCATTAAATTACTTGAATTCATGTAACGGAGATTGATTGTTACACTTTCTTGGGGGAATTTTGTAGCACCAACAAAAATGTCCACAATTTCATATACAAATATCTGGAAGATGAATGCATAGTCCTCTTTAAGATTTTGAGACAAATGATCTTTTCCCCTTCTTCCTCTTCCCGGAAGACGAAAGCAAAGGTAGATTGTCGATTGCCTGTTAGAACTCATATTCCAGCTTTAAAGGTAATTGAAAATGTAGATAGGGACAAAGTTTTGCAAAATACTTTCGTAAGATCTAAAACAAATCGACACATTTTAAAATGCAACTATGAGGGAAGTTTAAATATTTACAGTCTGTTCAAGATTTTTATTAACTTGTTTGTCCTTTTGAGAGAGCTTATCTTATCATTATCATTATTGGACATCTCAACGCTGGGCACCTAATATCATTATTATTATTATTATTAAACGACCAGTTTAGCCGGTCAAGGTTATTTAATAACGTTCTCTTGACACTTGCATACGATGTTTGTTCTAAGAGAATCTTAATCATGCGAACTATGTTTTCACTTCCCTATGTTTTTTTTTTTTCAATTGCCTAAAAAAATATGCATAAAAGACAAAATATACACATCAGGTCAATTGAAACCATAAATATACTTATTTAACGTTTTACTAATTACTGTAATACAGTTACTATCAATACTAATAATTTGACTGTGACAAGTTGTAATTTGTGACTAAAATAAGATGAAATAATTTACAGGACAGAGTAATTAAATGTTAAATGACGGCAAAAGCTTGAAAACTTTGAATATGAAAGTGGTGTATGGCAGTACACTTTAGTGAACGAAAATCATAATTAAGTTACTAATCTCGAAGTCAAATATGTAGCAAATGTGTTACTTTGCAGGTAGCTTATTCTCATGTCATTACGATAGTAACAAACAAAAATTAATGGTGTAGGTTGAGAAAACATTTGTCAACTCTTTCATCAAATTTTTTGCCATGAAGTTTTTTCCGTGAGTGGTAACACTTTACATTGATGGTTCTTGAAATTGGGACACTTTAACGGTCGGTTAATATAAATGTGAAAGTGAAATTACGTTCACTTCATTTACAGTAAACTTTAAGCTTGTTGCATTCTTTCTTGAATATATAAAGCTGGTTGAACACTGTGGCTCTTGCTTTGACGTTCCGTTTCTGATATGCTGAATTCTGCTTGTTCAAGTCAGGTTTTTCATACTGCACTAAGACAAATGATTAGTGTGATTTATATTGCTACCAAAGTCAAAATTGTAGGACTTTTTTTTTTAATCTCACTGTGGTTCCATCCCAGGTAGGCAACAATTACACAATCAATTAGTGACAGAAGGTCTAGATTCCCACGAACTGTATTTCATATACTGGCAGGGACATTGGGTGTTACACCCATAAGGAGAAATGTGCAACTGAGAGAGGAAGATGGTTCTCCTGCCTCTTTTGTGAAGACCAATTCATCAAGAACTGACTACTACCCAGGAGTCTATTTTGATTATCCTTGTAAATAAAAATATATGTTGTGAATTCCTTCAAGATGTTAAATTTATTTTCTCTGTCACAGCTTACAAACAAAAGATGAACTGAATTCAGAGAAAAATCGTTTCTTTGAGAGTTTCTTATATGTCACTCCCGAGACTTTCTCAGTCACTGTTCCATACAAACAAACACCGTCTACTTTAATTAGAACATTATTTCTTTTGTCAAATTTAAAACGTAATTGATTATGTTATGAAATCGTGGTACATGTGATGTTGCTATATGCGGTACATGACTATAAAATTACAAATGAACTTATCTCTAAAGTTGAAACAATGCAGATATGTCCCACTTAATTGTCAGCATCATTGATTGACTATCCTGACACGTTGTTTATACAGTAAGCGGTTTACACAGTAAAGACAAATATTAAAACGTCTGAAATTATGGCCTTCAGGTCAAGTTCAACCTCGACTTCCTGACTGGACACACGTCAGTGTCATTTTCCCCCCTCCTGAATGTCATCTTGTACACCAGCAACCATCAGAAGATAATCTTGTTGTATGTTACTAGCTTTCAATCATGTAGATTAAATATTTATGAAGTTAATTTAGTCTTTTACATATAAAGGGTGAAGAAAAACAAAGTACAGGAGGAATGATCCACTTCTATCTAATGTATCCGATGTATAAACGGGGCGCATTTTTAGATTTAATAGAAAATAAATCACTAAAACAAAAACAAACGAAATGAATCTTGAGACGTTTGTCATGTTTCTGTATATTTCTTGGCTCAGTTTCCGACATGAAGACATGAAACAACACCAGCAATTGATTTCATTGATTTTTAATGAAGCAGTAATATATGCAATGAGAGTGCATGATATCGCACAGTCCAGATGTTGTTAGCTTGAAAATTGGACTGACTTTGAGTTGGTATCAACATCCAAAGAGTCTAACTACAAAACTATATGACAAGACTTCACGGCTAGCATGACACATTTAGCCATGTGAAAGAAACATACCCCTTTTTGCATCATGTCTAAAGTTCCAATCGAAGAGAAATTAAAGCATAGTGTAAATTTAGTGTGCTGCCATCTTTCTTTAGTTAGCATCATCCCAGCCAGATTCTGATAGTAGTAAATATTAAATGTCTGGTTCTAAATCACAGGGCCGAAACTTCCACGTCAACAGGTTCAATGCCATTTTTTTTTTTTTTTGAATATTTAACTGACGATATTTTTCATGGAACACTTTACTAGCACTTTTAACACGACACACGAAAAAACAATAACCATTTATAGGTGTCAGTAGTTAAAGTGAAATTAGATTTAATAATTCATAGAAGAAACAATGGTTCTCATGGCCATAATGGCAATGCTTCCTTGTTTCAAGTTAAATCAACCTACGAATGAAGGTTTCAGTGCATGAGCACATATTGCAACACACATGTTCGATTTTGCCTTCAACATGTCATTTTCTTTGTCCAAGTTTTAAATGGTAAAGTAGACTAGAAGCAGACAAGTCACGTAGATAGAACGTTTGCTATCATATTCGGATAAATTCTGACATTGTGAAAATGTAGGCATTTCACTATAGAAAGGTCTGACTAAATATTGTAGTTCATCATTCTAAAGCAAGATTAGAAATTCTGAGATTTCAAGTGATCATTCAGAGATTGTTAGGTCATAAAAGGGATGAGTAATAATCGAACATGTTTTGCTGTTATTTTCAAATATAACAAACTTTCACACGGTAGTGCGATTACTGAAACGTTACAAAAGATGAATAAGATATGAAAGACGGTATATATATATATATATATATATATATATATATATATATATATATATATATATATATATATATATATATATATATATATATATATCTATATATCTATATATCTATATCTATATCTATATCTATATCTATATCTATATATCTATATATCTATATCTATATCTATATATATATATACACGTACGGTAAGTGCCATTTGCCATCACAGAGTTGATTATGTTTTTAGGCGGGGGGGGGGGAGGCGTTATGGACTTGTTTGTTAGTGGAGTCTGTTGTTTTTCCTTATCGCTTAGTGTCATTTGTTTGTGACGTTTTATAAGCAGTGGTTACGGTAACCTTTAACACATTTTTTTCACGTTTTTATTGATATCATCGCATAAAATGTACTGCATTATACAAGGTCCACATCAACTACATCGTCATGTATACGTTGTCGATTTTACCTGATAAACTCACAATCTTTCACTTTCATTATTCGCAGGTGCATTTGTGTTTATCCTGTTCTTTAATACACTGTTAACACATGGAGGATTAGATGAAATACATTCCATCGCCAGATATGTATATATTGTCTCCTGTTTTACAATGTGTTGGTGTATTTGTCTTATTTCCGACAGTCGTGAAAGGTTTGTTGTTAACTTTGCTTCATTGCTGATTTCAGTAATAGCTATTCGGCACTACTCCATAACTAAGTCCGTGTAATAAAAGATACTATCAGCAGTCAGTTTGAGAGAGTGAGAATCTGCATTAGTCAAAATATTTCACAATTGGAAATTAAATGAGTGCGCATTTTACTTTTTTGCTATGTATCTTCTCATGTAGGACAGGTAAACAAAGCTCAAGAAATAACGGTCTTAAATGGAAACCCTCTGCGCTTGGAATGTCGGTTATTGAAATCCCTGGACACATTGATATGGAAACACAACGATGAAATAGTACTTCAATATGATAACCATGATATAATCAGCAATAGTAGTGAATTTTCCATCAAAGTTGACATTGGACAGTCCCTATCGATTCTTCGAAAGCGTCGAATTGGATTTATACATGAAGGCATTTACTCCTGTATTCAGAACGGATGGACCTCTTCAGGAAAGCAAAAAGATACATGGGCAGTTCGGGTAAAAGGTAAACTTCTTCATTCATTTTGTTAAAGCAATTTATATCTTATCTGTTCTTCTTTTCTTTCCTTCTCTAGGTAACTGCCTAAAGGCATTCAAACTTAAACATAAAACATAAGCATTGCAAAAATTAGGATCTCTGGAATGATTCAAAACTCAATCATAGATTACCTCATTTTTTCTGTGTGATATACCTTGTTCCCGCAATGGTGAAAAAAATCTTTCCTTACTAGTGAATTATGGTGAATTACAGACTCATCTATCTGAAACGATGCCTTTTGGGTGACCAATCGAACTATGCCGCTTTAACACAGACGAAATGATGTCGACTAATAAAAGAAGTAAACGTTCGATGAAACTTAGTTTAAGATGATGTAGAAAAAAATGCTAAAATACATGAAATTGGTCGATATGTCATTACATGCATTCCAGTGCGTAAAATGCATTTGACGTATTGCCTTAACATTCTGTAGTTTGAATGTTGAAAGCCGGGCTTTTTCAGTTTAGTATCTGGCATTTGTGCTCAGTTAACTTTGCCGTCTCCTGTTTCACAACGATATCGTCTCTAACATTCAGATAACAAATATATGGATTGGCTCGAAAACTTCTTTTCAATACCTCTAGGACAGCTGTCACTGATTGTAGACAACAGTCAATTTTCACAAGGACAAATCATATCAGCCACTTGCTGTGAGGAACAACCAGATAATAATGAACATGAAGATGTTGTATTTATATGGACAATTAAAGATGAACCACTGGCAGATGTAAGTGAACAGTATGCTACTACAACAGGAGGTCAGTGTATGTGCACTCACAGGTGTAGCAGAGTGACGTTTTATGCAGATCAGGAACATGATGGACTTCGTTTGGTATGTCGAACACAAAATGCTACATGGCGACAAACGACCGTGTTGCTAAGGGTCAGCGGTAAGTAACGGCTCATGTTGTTTGTAAAAGGTATAGCACAGTTTCGAGATCATAATTTCGTCTTTGTTATTTCGTCTATTGTGGCAAGATTTGTTGCAGGGGTGTAAAGATTACACATCATGGGATCGATTAGTGAATGTATCTGGGTTTCTTCTGTTAAAAGGATACGGGAATCATCGAAAAACATTGGAATCATGGGTTGTTTTCAAAGTAAGACTGAGTGAGTAACCGTGAAATGTTATTGAATATTATCGACATAACAACATAAACATATCTCTACATCCAGATTGTTTCAGAACAACCGGATGTATGGATTGCTAAAGGAAAGGTTGTCGTTGAACATGCTTAATATTACTGATCAAACACAGCCTGTGTTGCATCTTGAAGAAAGAACTTTTTAGAGTTTAATGATTTCTACCTGCAGACAAAAAAGTACAAAACATTCCATGGGTAACGGTCTTGGCATCTATTGGCTTGGTTATTGCTGTTTCTTGCGTTTTCCTTTGTGGGTTCATGTATTTTCGAAATTCAGGTACTGCTTCCATTCACTTAGTTTGGTATATGTATAAATCTAAACAGCAAAAAGATTATTTGTTCTCTTTGGCTTATGTATTGCTGTTGTAGGTTGTCGCTACATTAGCCATACACTGAAGTAAATTAATTCCACCAGTATTCAGATTGAAACAGAGTACCTCAAAACGGCAAGGAATAGCAACTAAAAAACAAAAGTGCAAGGAAATAAAAAATACGTTGTTGATGGAATGGAATATTGTTGGAGTATTGTGTTTGTTTACGTTCTCAGAAAATGTGTTGAAACCTGATTTAGTCACTTTTGTTAGGTAAGTTCGGCATATAGTTTGTATATATTTTCTTTCTTTATTACATGAACTTTCCGTTTCAAACAATGGTAGATTTTTTGATTACTTGCAAAGTTAGACAGTGCACAGCACTTTAAATTCAGCCGAAGACTGTTATATTTCTCTTGGATCAAATCAACTGAGAAAAGTTAAAATTAAACAAATGTATTTCTATGTTGTGGTAATAATGAAATTTTCATTTTAGTTTTGAGGTAAACGATAATCTCTGACATTAGTCCAATGATGTAATACGTGTGTTTATATAAAAATAAGCACATAGTTTGCTTTCAATATTGTCTCACATATTTTAGGCAGTGTTTTGCAAGTTTCATTTTTTCTATGACTTTTCTTGCAAAGGACAACAGGTGAAGAGTCGGAGGTGAAAACTCGACACCGTCGTAGTACTGATTTACTCAACTACTGGTAAAATATTAAATATGTGAACGTTTAATAACAAGTAATCAAATGGAGAAGAACAAAAAGGCTAAAATTTGTTCAGTCAAACGTCTGTTGAAAGTAAAATGTCCACAAAGTTCACTCTATTTAATGAATTGAGTCATTTTCGTATTTTGTCACCTTTAATTTCAATGAAAATCTGTTTGTTTATAATGTGTACCACTGTAACGGAAATATATTTTTTTTCTTTTTTTTACATTTCATGGTACGTTGGAAGGATTAACTACTAAAACACAATGCTTTCTGTAATGCACAGTATTGTATTATACTTTTGACTTTTTCTAACATTCTCTGTTTTTTTTTCTTAGGAAAATAAAAAATTACCGTTTAAATTAATCAAGAAATCGTTTAAAACACTTTCATCTGTTAAAGTTTGTGGTCGTAATTTACAAACACTATAATACATACAAACCACTCCCAGGCCCCTTGAACATTGACTATTTGAAAGAAATTAAATGTTAAACGTAATTAGGCAGTGCTTTGATCAAAATAGTTTACACGTATTTAAGAATTCATTCTGAGACTTTTCTTATTAAGGAATGCTAGTAAAAAGTGAATCAATACGCTATGTAATTTAAGTTTAAATAATTGTTGTCCTTCGAAATTGGCTGATGCAAATCAATTTAAGAGTCATATATTGATTTTGCAGATCGCGAAAATTACGATCTCGTAGAGCCTCCGCAATCAGTTTCAAGCAGGTAGCATCTTCATCATTGAAAATTTCTTAAACAAACTTGAAGGATTTTTTACTTGGGTGTTGTACAGTATTAACATAACAACGATGGTTTACGGACCGTTGCTTTGTTATTTTACATAGTCAGATGCACAACATAGATCCTTAGACTAGCATAAAATATGGTTTTCAATTGACGGAAGAAAAAAATACTAAATAAAGCGAATGACTTTCGTAAATTGTAGAGACGGTTATACTTTTCAGCACCAGACTACCAACAGTTGTTTTTACACCTGATAGAAGGTAACTGACATTTTGCAACACAGTTTGGTGCATATCTGTATTTGTATTGTCGGATAAATGTTTCTGAATTATTTGGATTGCTTGTCACTGATTGGAGGAAGGTAATTGCCTCAAATACCTGTGAAAACATGTAATATTCAACCGATTACACTAACTATCCTCCTAGGTATGCACTAGTAAATTTAGACATGCTTCTTTACAAACAAACTTGTCATTATATTCACTTACATATGATAATCGTACCACTAGTATCACTAGTCCGTCTATTTCCCTATTAACAACACTTGAAACTTATATGAAATAAATAATAAGTATTTCGGTGAAATCAGTGATTCTATTGAAAAGATGCTCTTTGTCCTTTTATTTCCAAGTAGTGAAAGAACAACAACACCATCTCACTGTGATGATAGATCTTCAACAGTGGCCAATTCCAAAGATAGCGAGAAAACCAGATATGAAGTCATGATCCCAAGGTAATTGTAGATGTTCTCGTCTTCATTGAGCAATTTGTAAAGGTGACTTCGTGCTCAATAGAGACATTTGTCAAGGTGCCCGCTGTTTCACAAAGAGTTACGCTCAACCTTAAGTATGATTTGACATGTGATTGGCCTATAGAAATCAAAACTAAGATTGATCTTAACCCTTTGTGAAACAGGAACCTGATGACAAATTGACTGCACGAACAAAACAGAAACAAAAGGTGACGTTGTCAATGAAATTATTTACAAAGAACTACCAGCAATACAACTGAAAAGTTGCCTTGTTTTAGTTTAATCGTCCAGTGCTTCTGACCTTGCAATAAATAAGGTTACATTGAAACATTTTCACGTTGTTTACATCGTGAAAAACCACAAACCAAGATAGACCACGCGTGATCAATAGAAACATTTGTATTATATGACTCTTGCGGAGTGTCTAACACAAGTTAATTAAAGGCAAATCTACTTGTAGATTTCTTACGATGTACAAGGCATTTTCACATAGCCTTGTGAAATGCAAAGTTCGACTTAATAATATTTTCCCTACTACACATACGCATTTTAATTTTTATCAGTGATTTGTGTTTACATTGGGGGGGGGGGGGCTAATAACTTACGTCATTTTTCCTTTGCCAACCAAAAAAATAATGATTTACGTTCACATGGATCACCATTTACAGTGATTGGCAAAAAATACTAAAATGCACATAGAAAAGTTACATTTTATTATTAAATTATAATGATCTTACTTTACATTTTCAGTATAAGTGATGCAGTCACGTAGTAATCTTGAATGATATCAACTCCTTTTTTGTTACTAGCCTCAAATGTGCAAACAAGCAAAGTGACAACAGCAATTGCTTGCCTCTGATCTTTACGTCTTACCTTCATCATGTGAGCCAGTTAAATATAAAATTAGCTACAACGCCTATTGAAAAAGTCACTGAAAGAAAGTTGGAAGGTTGTAATCGACTGTTATAACATACACCATATAGTTTGTAATATACATCGTTCAAAATGTTTGTTTACAGGGCCGGACAGAAACAGTGCAAATATCTTCGTCAATCTCAAGACTATGTGGATGGACGCTCGTATGACACGTTGACACATTTGCCACATCTACTCCTAACAACACAAAATAAGTAATACACAGACTGGAAAGTACTATTTGTGACGATCTTTTAGCAGCCATTGAATATTTGCTTTACATATGCCCAAGTATACCTGTAACGAGCTCTTTTACTACCAAGTCCTTAGGCATTTGATACACCAAAATGATAATTTATAAGCAATTGTCAAACCTTACATATTGATGGCTTTTGTAAATCAAGCTAAAAGTTTATTGGTAATCAATAAATTGTTTTCAAGAGGAAAGAAATAATTGTCATGAAATTATTGCTGCAACGTCTGTATACGTCTATTTGTTATTGTTAATACTCTTAAGAATGGTACGCAATATTGCTTATGTTAAGCTTAGTACTACCATTACTGCACTGTGAAGAAGAACAAAGACGTAAAACTTTACATGTATCCAGCTACAAAGCAGTAAGCGATAAGATCTCTCCTTGTTAATGTAAAACACATTGAGCTGTTTTGTGTAATTTGTTATATCTTTCAACACCTATCAAGTTTTCTTCCCATGCTAATGAAAATTCATTAAACTAAGAGGATATCCATGGGCACTACCTTAGAACGTGAACAATAAATGATACTAACGGTATTTGGGGGGGGGGAGGGGGCACTGGAATTCATGACGAGATACTTTCTACACACTTTCTGTTAATTTATATGTACAAAGCAAGGGAAAACATTCAACGGTGTTGACTCTTGTCATAACTATACCGTGGGAAACTTAAGTAATTATGTTTATTATCGTCATTGACGTGTGGTTGAACCCTTGCAGCTTTAACTACATCGAAATCATCTAGATCAAGTGCCGCGTTAGGGTTACTTACACTGTCGTACACAGCCCAAGGGTTAGCTGTTACAAAGAAATTATCCAATCATGCGCTGTTTGTTATATCATAAACCTTTATTCGAGTTTGATCGAGTTTCACACATCATAGCAAAAAAAAAAAGGGTAAGTGTCAATATTGTTTCCAACGATAAGAAAACCGGGTGTAATCATGTCGTACTTGTGTAGCAAAAATGGATATTTCGTTGAAAAGGAAACAGTGCAATAAGTTAAACGTACACACAAAATACGTGTACGTACACTCAACTGAATTTTCAACTAATAATCGTCGGTATTGATATTCCTTTCAGCGTCAGGAATTCTGAAGATATATACATTTTTTGAAGGCGTTATATGGAATGTAGGTGTATCTCTTTAAAGGCATGTCTTTCCCTACATCATTGAGGGGTGCGTTACTATTGGTAAAACAACAGCGTGGATTGAGTAATACAAGCAAATACTTTTCCTAGACCGGTGGAAAATGCAACATGGAGAATGTTGGTCAACTTTTTTTAAGAACGCCACAGATAACAGATAACTTATGGGCCATCGAGCAATCGTATGCTAATGTAAAAGTTTATGTAAGTATATTGTGATTAAACTCTAAGGTACAACTGCCTGATAATTCAGCTGATAGTTACGTAGTAACACTGTCATTCAGATGTTAGCCAATCGATTTGAATTATGTTGAATGTGTCTGTTCTAGGTCACAGTGCGTTGTCCTTCAAACCCAGCTATGTTGGTTGATTATTGATTTTAACAACGTAACAATACGGAATCAATGTGAAACGTCTCCTTAATAAACAAAGCCGATTCTCTCGGATAAATTCACAGCACTCATTGATCTATTAATTTGAGGTATTTCTGTAATCTACGCAACCGGAGCACTGGCAATGAGAAGTTGATACACCACACCAGCCAGACGAAGAACAACAGGGGTCAACAGAGAATTCGAGGCAAATTGCTTCTTGACCGTTTGGAGCAAGATGATTTGGGCCACATCGCAAGTCGTCCCGCCAATACTGGCTGTTTACTACAAAAAAAAAAGAAAAAGAAAGAACAAACACTACAAACCAAAAATAGCAAACAACCATTGGAACTCATTATGATGATGCTAGATAAAACTGATACAATATATTCATATATTGATGTAATATGAATTTACAAGAGGATCTGAATGCATGTTATCTTGCAAAGCTGAAAGAGCATTTCACGTTAATGATATGTATGTATCAGTAATCTGAGCATGATTTAACAAGCCTCGAAAAGATTTTTGTTTAAGGTTCGAAAAGATGTCTTTTTCATTATGTTTACTATCATCACGTTCAATTCGCTATCCTTTTTTTTCGTTTGTATTTTCTTCAGTTACACACATAATTGTGACAATTAGACTTAAACTGTCTCTCAGTACATCAAAAAGACAAAAAAAAATACAAATGTTGTCACTATTCAAGTAATCGAACATAAATTTTGGCAAAGAATGTCATTTTATTCGCGCAAAAGTATTTAGTTTTATGGGGGCTTTTACAACTGTAATTATGTTCACGTCTTTGAACTTCTTCACCACTTTACATTGTCTCATACGTCGCTGTCATTAGGACGTGTAAGAATATTTCCGTCAACTTTGAATTGTGGAAAACGGAAAACAGGTAAAGCGTAAGGCCATGTAATTGGTGATCATAGTTCTATGTTTACTGATTTTTTAAGTGGAAAAATACTGAAGTAAAATCGCAACCGCAGAAGCAACCAGGTATCTGATACAGAAAACGAAAGACCAAAGTGACAAACCAACAACCAAAGGCAGCTTGTGGAAAAAAAAAAAAAACAAGATACGAAAAATAAATATTTTCCTAATAAATGTCTAAAAGCGAACTTCAGGATTTAAATTAACCATTCATCTGAGGCGATATGTACTTCAATTATAGCTGTCTTCTGTTAAGGTTGCCTATCTTACCAGTCAATGACGAGCCGCTAGTACTCATAGCATGGATGGTCTCTCTGCTTTCAGAGGGAACTGTAATGGCTTGTTGTAAACCTACTGCTCTGTGTTGTTTCATCACTACCCGTCATTTTGTAGCCGTTGGTGGAACTCGGTATCTGCTGTTCGTTAGTTGGTCGTGAGCATTCGAAAGTGTTAAGGGACATGAATCCTTCAGCTTTTAGGGTGAAAAAGGCGTGGAAGCTTCACAAAGACGTAGCTGCTTAGGATAATTGGACTTTATTTATTTTGTAATATTAAATATAAAATCAGTAATCAGAAGATATTATTACTCAGTGTTGTGACAGTTTCTATGCAACACACTTAATACTCCTACAATATTGCCGCAATAGTAGTGTTTGCAAAAACCACTGCATTGATCTCAGTGAGGTTTTGTAGGATGCCTCTGTCACGTTACATAGCTTACGCGACCAGGTAGACCTTCAAATTTCTCCACGCTTTTGCAACAATGTGCAATATAATGACATTAAGTACAGAAAACAGGATGAGAGCCTTTGTATGGTGAGAACCATTCTGTGTTGTTATTTAAGTTGACGAGAAAACTACCCTTCAACTCCTGCTTTCAAGATATTTACATAGAATATGTCTCATCAATTCGGTCTCATACACAACTTGTATAATATCTAATAATAATAATAATAATAATATTACATTAATAGTTAACAAACACATTAAACATATTACAAGCATTAAAATATTAATAAATAACAAATAAATATTAACAACTATATATACTAAAACTATATACAAAAAGTATATAAATAGCAAATAAGTAATTCAGAACATTGACTTAACAAATAAACCAAAGCAACATTTACCATTCGCGAATGTGGAAAACCATATCATGATAAGTCTCAGAATTGTCATGACCAAAAAAATATCCATCCTCACACGTTGATAATGTCACAGACTTGATAGGCCAATTCAAGCTTCAACAGAGCAGAGACAACTATTTTAGAAATTAAAAAAACTACAAATAATACTTCCTAATAGTTGTTAGTAATATGTTACATGCCCGAAATGAATCGAAACTCTGTTCCGCACAGGTTGATAATGAGAAATTATTTATATGTCACCATCAAGCATTTCAAGATACAATGAAGTTCGCAATGGTCTTTACTGTGATATATAGGCTTTGACCTTCATTGCGGAAAGAAGAAATTGACAAGTTTTATCCGATCTTTTGCCCCTTCTGTTTAGATCCAAAGTCCGCTTTTGGAAAGTCATTGTGTATCCACAACATACAAGAATGAATTGTAAGACACAGCAAGTTATGTGTTAATTTCAGTGCAGTACCAAATTCAACGAAGTGTATTATCACCTTTTGAATATCTGTTACAATATAGACGTCTCGACGTAAAAGACGAATATAAAAACAGAAGGAGAGGATTTACGAGAGTTTATACGTAAACAAATAAATACAATCAAGATGATTTGAAACACTTTTGATATCTGCACTTTATTGTTTTATTGTGGAATATCATAGTATTCTGTTCTCGGTTAGTGCCGTCCCTAACTGCTGGTGTCACTTTTTCCCTCACAAATGATAATAATTAATCTATTTTTTTAATTCTCAAACCTCTCCTCAAAATGATTAATTCAACATTTACACATTTTCTATAGGTATTCTTTCACCTAACATGCATATTTATCAAGCGATTGCGAGAGACTGTAATATGAGATCATTGCGAAAAGAAAACATTATTTATAAAGGGGGACGCAAAGGTGTTGTGTGTTGTAAAGTTCTCGAGGTATTACAATAAATTATGTTTTTACAGGTAAAGTATTTGGTCATTTATCTTTTCTTTCCAACAATCAAATAAATTTTGCCATCTCCCACAAACTAATAGAAAAAAATGATGTAGTATAAATGCTCATTACGACCCACATAATAATGTGTTAGGTGTGAAACATGCAAGAGGTAAATGCTCAGACATCAGCACAGTGATATTAAATCAACATATCAGATAGTGATTAATTGCCCAACATGAAATCGAAGGCCAGCTACAAAGATGAAACATGTAGCGTATGTACAGCGATTTGAATGTAATGAAAACAGCCATTTCATGTGATATCGTAAGAAATATTGCATGTGGAGAGCTTAAATCTATCCTGAAAGGTAAATCTTCAACTGTGCACTGCCTTACTCATTTATTAGTTCCCTCATATTGAAGACCAACAATGATCAGCAAATGGAAATGTTCACAGAAAAGATGAATATTAAGTAGTGTTGGAAATAATTGTTTTCGTTCTACAAGTTTTTGCGGAATGTAAATGGTAAAAATGATGAAAAAAACCACAATTATTTGCTTAGAAATCGTTACAAATTTGTCGATGGAAAATTTATCTTAACTTAACAAGTAACAATGGGGAAAACGCGAAGCAGGATATTCGATAACAATTGTTTCGATGATGTCTTTAATAAATAATTTAGTTTATTCATTTCAAAACTTAAGGACAGAAAACTTAAGGACAGGAGCAATGCATCAGAATATAATGAATGTGTTTTTTTTTAATTCGTCTGAAATGTTAATAGAAAATTATTGATTCCTATTCATTTAGGGAAATATTTGACGGAAATCGATTTTTTTTTTACTTTAAGATGAAGCGGAAACAAAACTTTAAAAAGGCATTAAAATGTCTATCACTCATGTGTCACTGAAAGTAATCTGTGTTTTGTGATGCATTATTAAAGTAGATTGACACTTCGATTGACATTTCGAAAAGTGTTGTCACGAGACGGATCATGGTAAAAGCAGGGGATTGTAGTAATTTTTAGCGAAAAGATCCCTTTTATCTTTATCAATAAACGTTAGGACAAATTCTTTGTAAGGAAGAGGATTGGCTCTCAATAAAGAAGACTCATTGACCTAGTCTTGGCTCTTATTTCTATAGTCGACGCATTTTAAACAATGGCAATGTTCATCTGTAAAACCACACCAAGAGAAAGGGGAACAACAAGGGTAATCGGAAAGTTCGTTGCAAATAGCTATCTGCCCGTTCGGTGCCAGGTAGTCTTCACCACATCGTGCATCATCACGCCAATACTGTGTGTTACCTAAAAACGAAACGGGGAAGGAACAAATTAAAACACGCCGGGGGAGGGGGGATTTGTCAAGGAAAATATTTAGTTTAAAACTTTAAAATCGATCATGCAACTCATACAGTTTGCTGAGAGAGACAAAGTCAAAGTGCATGTCCTATGTGATTAAACTGAAAACATGTGATATACAATCATGATAAAATAATGACATTATAAATAAATAAGAAAATAAATAAATACCATTTTCAACCAAAAAACACTCTTAATACACTCTCAATGATTACTTAAGTAATAGTTTTAATCATGAGTGGAGCTCGACTCCACTGTCTGAAGATGTAGCTTACACTAATATCATCTCGCCTCTGCAGCTTCAGGGAAACCGAATATAGTGTAAAAAAATCAAGAAAAGAAAAAACAAAACCTCCCGAGGAGAAAAAAAGAGGGAAATACACCAGACGTAATTCTAATAAATAGCGCTATCCACCTTTTATTACCCTCAAAATTATGCCCAAATTTTGTATGTTCATCCAATCATAAGAGCAGTTTTTACTGTGTAATGGTCTTCATTCATTTGCAGTTAATATTGTACCTGTTAGAGAATTGCAATTTCCACAGTGAAAATTGTGTACTTAAAGTTTTGGTGAGTCTTTTGAACAGTCTAACATCATGAAGGATTCAAACCAATAGTTCGCATGTGGATTTTCTTTTACCAGAGTCAAACCGCTTTCGCTAATTATTAATTTACTGTAACTGCACAGAGAATAACCTCTGAGCTATTTTAAATATCTTTCAGAAACATGATTAAACTCCTCACTGTACTCCGTTCTTCAGTTTTTAATATCAACTTATTGGTCATAAACCACCATTAACGTATTAATGCTAAGATGTCTTATTATGATTTAGTTGGTACACTGAAGGGATGAGTGCACCAACTTTTGTTTCCACATAGAGAAAACTCTCTTTCTTTAAGTTAGTACTAATTATAGCAGAACTTGCGCTTGAAATCATTTACTGATATGTAGTTCTGACGATTGATGAATGTTTCGTTGAGGAAAAGAAGTACTTAAATTTAAATGAAAACATTTGAAACAGTGGTTGTGCTAAGTATGCGGTAATTAATGACATTGAAAGAGCATTACAGATTTCGAGGAAAGAACTACTTGTTGGTACCTCAAATATTTTACTTTGGATTTACGAGCAACTGAGGCCTTACATATAGTATGTAAGACCAAGCGTTGTACGAATTAGACTCATACCAGTCAATGTGGAGACAGGTGTGTTTGTGATATGACTGCTGACGCTGTTGCCAATCGTAGTGTGATGACTATCCGTAAGACCAATGCTACTCAGTTGGTCGTCGCTGGTTGCGATTCTGTAGCTGTTCGTGGTTCCAAGAATCCGTCGCATTTTCGGTGGTGATGTACATTGAAATGTCTTTAGTGATGTGATACCATCTGCTAAAGGGTGAGCAAGTGCAACATAGGTCTTACATCATAATAGGTATTGGTCGGATTCAAACTACCACTCTCTGATATTGCAACTACTTACGTATTGCACAAAGAACAAATGTCAGTTGACAAAATACGGTAGCCACTTCTTTTGAGAGATCTCCTTTTGATTTTCAGGAAGCGCTCTATTCTCTCTATTGTATTTGCTCAAACTGAAAGCTGGTAATTGTCATCTGTAAGTGATACCTAAGTGGGAAGCACTGATTTTCTCTCATCAAAATTTTACCAACCTTTCTAATTGTATTAAAGCACGTTTCAATTTGCAGTATATAATTAAAATTTTCTTTAAAGTCTTGACTGCCCTCTATGATTCAGAGAAGAATAACGTTATCCTTTTTTGGTAATAGACACCTTTGTCACAATTGGTATTGGGCAAATATGAGAAAAAAAAAGGGGGTTTGGCCAACTAAAGGCTGAAATTTGTTAGCTTCAAGTTGTATGTTTACTACTGTTTCAGTTTTGCCAGCAGTAATCCTGTCTGAATTTAAGGCTGACAATTGTCAGCTCTAACGTTGTACTTTGACTGACATTTTTCTGCATTAAAATTTGCATTAAAATTAATAAGGGCCAAACTAAATTATGGGCTGGCAAGTGCGAGCTCCATGTTCTCACTCTATATGATTTTTTTTCCATCACAAATTTTTGTCAACACCAAATTTGGCCACGTGAACGCGCTGAAAGCTGACAATTGTCAGCTGTAAGTTGTAAACTTGCCAGCTGCCCTACCGTTACATTTTGCCAGTGGTATTCCTTGCTGAACTTAAAGCTGACTCTAAGTTTAAACCTTGACTGACTGTTGGCCACTTGAAATGTGCGTTAAAAATAAAATTGAGCAAACTAAGGGGAGTTTTTTTTTTTTCTTGTTAGCACAGATTACATCGTTTGGCGGTGGTAGTGTAGGGTTTTGCTTGTTTGAATATTATCCATTTTATGTTGTATTTGATGTAATGATGAAAGGGACCAAAAGTACTCTTTAAGACTCTTTAATTGAATTGATTAATATGTATACAGTATATATGCATACAAATATTGATATGTGTTGAATTCTTTCGCAGAGAATAATAAAAAAAAATGTTAGTAAAGTATCTATAAGAAATACTTTCTCAGTTATAGACCACAAGATTCATCATCGATGTCCACTTTTGGTTCTTGTTTCTTGGTTCTGATTCGTGCTAGCCTAAATAAATCTAAACATCCACCTAAAAATGTTTCAAAACCCACTTCCGTAACTGTGTCTCTTGTGTAGTCTTGAAGGAAACGACCACTTTGTTTTTTATTTGTTCTACAAAAGAAAAATTTACAATTTACAACTCTGTCCCATGCACTAATTAGTCCGTTATCTATTTAATCAATTGCTTATCTTGTGGTAACAATATGTTGGTGAAACAGGAAGGGAATGCGCCAAAGACAGTGGAGATATAGGCAAGAATTTAGAAAGGGTCACAGTCCATTAGGTAAGCAATTCAACGGGTCTTACACTGATTTATTCATAAGGATACAAAAAGATACCACACCATAGCAGTCCTTTACGTGAAGTCTCTTAGATTTACCAGTTAGACACTTAGTATCCTACAGTTATTAACTTTAAAAATCACTCAAGCAATTCTAAGCTTTTCTTTGCTTTTTCTTCCTTTTTGGTAAAAGATGTGTCTATATGTGGATGTTTCTATATGTAAGTCGCTTTGGCTCCGTTACGGTCAGTGATCACAATCCTTTCTACTTTTCTGTGTGTGTCTGAGTGAGCAGTGTAACTTGCTTTCTTCAGTTACTTGTGTACTGGGACCTGTTGAAGACAAGTAGATCTTGCCGAAAGTCGTGATCTTTCGTTAGAGTTTTTCTGCCATTTATTTTGTCTTCTAGTATATATTCGTCCTACTATACATGCATACATGCGATTCTTTATAGCCTTTTCCTTCGCATCAAACGTATTTGCTCTGAACCCGACAACCACGAACGCCCAATTTCTACTCTCGCCTGATGTTTACGAATGGCTACCCTATCCATAAAATTAAACAGGGTGTACATAAAGCTGCCGTCCTTCAACCTCATGACCTTTTATCCTACAAATTTAAGACCTCTAATAAACTCATTCCTCTCCTTTTCAATTTTCATCCCTTATCTCCCTTTTCCTTACGTCATGCAAAAGATTTTTGCCACTCTTAAAGATGAGCCATTTCTCCCGGTCTATCGTTTTCGAACCTCCGCTCCTGGCCCTCCGTCAACATTCTAACCATAGAAGGCTCCTTACTTCCTCCAAATTATCCAACCCTAATATAGCACCGAAGGGGTAATACTTGCTGAGGCAAGCCAGGCTACCTTATTTGCAAACACATCAACATTGACGAACATATCAGCATTCCTAATGTTAAGTTTACTTTAAGTCCCCCAAACCAAAATTGCAATGTTGTTTACATTTTCCACTGTAATTTATGTACTGAGGGTATCTACGTTTAGTTAAAAACTAAGTTTCCCTTTCGCCTAGATTCAACAATCATAAGAAATCTATTCGTGACAAATCTAGAGGATTTCCGATGGCAGAGCATAATAGCCAAAATCGACACTCTCTTAACAATCTTAAAGTTATCTTCATTGGAGAGAATTTCTCCTGAAATGAACACCGTAAGCTAGTCGAAATAAACTGGATATTAAAGCTGAATTCCCACACCGTGGGGCAAAAAAAAAAAGACCTCGGTGTAGTAATAAGCCAATATGTAGATTTCATCATACTACGTGACTGTTTAATTTTTCAATTGCTCACTATTGCCTATTAAATTATGTTCTTTATTTGTTTTTCCTGCTGATGACTCTTTCACTGTACTCATTTTGTTGTCTGCTCTCGGTGAAGAAGGTTCCAGGGAATTGAAAATTTCGAAGAAAACCTTTTTATTACTTCTAACTCTTCAAATGGACCAGTTATGCATTATTTGTATACTGTTTGAAGATGGGAACCATAAAATTCATTTTCTTGTAATTCTAGAGTAATTCTAGATACTCTTAAGTAATAAGAAGCTGTGTACCCTAGATCTTCTAATTCAGAGATAAATGAATAGACAGTTCACTTTTTTATCCTTGGCTGATCAAACTCTACTCTTTGGTGCGCCTTTCTTTACAGTAACTCATAGAAATCTAGGACGGTGAATGACTTTTTTCTAATATAAATTCAACTAGAGCTTACTTGTACTTGTAATCCTGTTGATAATGTCATTAAACTTGCATTAACGAGTGAAGAAATAAGGCTAATAGGTACCTTTGACATCTCTCCATAGCCAAATAATAGCTAGATCCACTATTGTGATGAGTAGAACATTCACCATCCTCAATGGTACCGCACTTCCTTGGTATGTCTCAAACAGTCAAGCACAACAGTAGCAAGGAATACCTCATGTATGACAAAGCAAATTTGCTCTTCAATATTTCGTGTCATTCCACCATTTGAGAAAAAAAAAGAAACTGATCATACACTTAAGAAATTTGACAAACTAAAATAACCTTTCGTTGTCACTAATCACTGGCGAAATAATGCTGGCGATGCTCTTTGTAATTTAGCACAGAGGATGGCCTTCGTCTAGAAAATATAAAAGCAAAGACTTTTATTACAGCTATCGATCGTTTGCAGATTTTAGTGTCATTACTTGTTGATGAATGAAGCTTTCCTTCCACTACAGGAAGACAGTGTCGTTACAATATAAAAATATTACCCTTACACAATATTAACAAATTACACGCTACATTTGCAGCATTGTTCTATTTGACGAGGTGTCATTTACACACACACACATACACTAAAGGAAAAAAAAAGAAATTGTGAAAATGCCGGAGAACGAGAAGTTTGCCTAAATACAAGTTGAAGTACAGACTTGGAAATGTACAAACAACTTTGGAGACGTACTCAATAAAATCTGACGGATTAAAGCACTTTGTGCCATAACCATCTCATGGAGCACAGTTCTTTTTTTTAATATGACTAAGTATCGATTTCTTCAGTTCATCACTATTCTGTATTTCTGAGACTCTGCTGGACTATCACATTAATACTCCATTGATAAAAGGGAAGTGTGGAGAGAGCTCAATCTTGTCATGCATTTTTTTAGTTCTTTACCTCATAACTACATTATATTTATGCAGATCTGTGTTGTTCGTTCGGGATGTATGTGCCGTTCGGACCTAACCAACCTTGTTCTTGAGGCTACAAATATTAACCTCAGAAAAAATACCAAAAACTATTTTAATTTCAGCCCATTTTTAGCGTGTTTTCTGATGGAGTCAGGGTGCAGCAGTTGGCGTGACTAAACAGATTTATAAATAGTGGCCTTCATGTAAGGATTAGAGAAGTTAAAATGAAGTGTATTACACCTATCGTTTGTTTGGAGATTTCAATATCATTTTTTGTCAGTAAATCATCTTATTAACCACACAAACAACTGTATCTACAACCTGTGGTCACAACACAGAGTTTACAAATTACACACTACAACTGTGGAAAGATACCATTTGAACCAAAATATAGCTATATTAAAAAAAAAAAAAACAGAGAAAAGGAGAAAGAGGAATTTGGCTTAATATCTGTTATTTTTAATTGTTTAATCTGTTTATTTATTATGTTGTTATCTCTATCCATTAATGAATTATGTTAGACCTTATTTTAAAATTAATGCAAATATATGCATAGTTTCGTGTTAGAGGTTTGCTAGTATAATGAAGAAGGTCTCTTAAATTTCATTTTGTCATAACTTTTCCATGAAGTTTTAGCATCTTTTTAATGAGCGCTTACGTTTAGTTTACTTTGAACAGGAAGTAAAATGTCATCAAAGACAATTAATTATACATTTTCCAAAGCTGTATTTAAAAAACTATTTGTTTATAAATCAACCATTTAAAAAGCAACTTGAACATGATTTTTCAATGAGTCAATGATGTCAATACTAACAAATATACCAACGAGCAGTATCGAAAACTACAGTGTTTTGTCCTTAGTTTGGGAATTAAAGATGTATCAACCAGCTAGATGCAGCATTTTGCAATCAGAAATATAGTAATTGACCAATTTTGTATCACCAGCCGGTTGTTGTAAGTATTCCCTTACAACACTTACCGACAATGTAATAAACCTTGACCGGTACTGTATCACTTACCGATAATGTAGTAAAATAGTCCAATAATTTAGAAAAGGTTTTAACCGAAAATGAATCACCCCGTACAAATACTGTAGTAAAAGATATAGCAGATATTGTATTACTATTTGACCAATAATGTAGAATTTTGTGACTACAAGATAATATATTATCACCACGGCTGGAAAAAGTGTTAATTTCCCGGGAAGTTAATTACAATATACCGTAGTTGGATTTCCCGGCAGACCTAACATGTCGAAATAGACTTCATTCGATTACGAAGCGATTGTCACACCAGCGCGGGGTCAATGGGCTCGCCATAGGGCCCCTTTGTGGCCCACTGGGTTGGGAAAGGTCGGGATACCGGGAGGCTCCTTCCTGGAAAATTTTGTG
Source organism: Stichopus chloronotus (assembly GCA_021234535.1). Taxonomy (NCBI): domain Eukaryota; kingdom Metazoa; phylum Echinodermata; class Holothuroidea; order Aspidochirotida; family Stichopodidae; genus Stichopus; species Stichopus chloronotus. The sequence continues at coordinate 4,066,004 of CM037842.1, forward strand.
TCTGGCGGGAATTCCGGGCAACAGTGAACATAACATCACCCCACTGCGATTAGATAACGAAAAAATTCATATAAACGAAAAGATAAACAAGTTTTTCCCGCATGGTCTTCTGTGTAAAGTGCATTTACGGTTCTTTATGAAAGTTTTCTCGAGTTTTTTTTTTTTTTTTTTCTGAATCAGCACTCAGTATTCTTATACATTGGTAGATGTACGATAGTCGATACATTCTGCACTCTTGCAATGGTAAGGTGAATTGCCACAATAGAAAGCAGAGGAACAACAAGGTGTAAGTGAAAGTGCGTCGCAAATCGCTACCTGACCGTTTGGTGCTAGGAAGTGTCCACCACACCGACCGTCGTCCCGCCAATACTCGGGGCTAGCTAATAAAGAAGAAGGAAAAGTACGTAGTAGTTTAAGTTACAATAAACAACTTACCTATTGTTAGTGTCAGTGATACAAAAAGATGCATGCAGATGTGTTCGCATTTGTTTTAAAAGATTCAAAATATTATTATCGTCAAATTCATGTAACTGATTACGTTTCATCCTTTTTCATACCCATAGGAAAAATAATCAAATTGTGGATCCGGACGGGATCGTTATCTATAGGTTTGATATAATATATTGTACTTGCATTAAGTTTGGGAACTGTACGTGATAACCTTTCACATGATATTTGGTCATAAGAGCCATTCTAAGTTTGGTCATAAGAACCATTCTTGTCGCTTTACTACATAAAAAGTAAGAGTTTATTTCACCTGATAGGTGAAATTCTTCTCAGAGGAACATGCAATAAGACATGTTTACCTCAGGGCATTCCCTTAAAAATCCCATCAGGTTCTTCGCCGTATCGTTGCGTTAGATAGTGAACTAGCGCCCACCCCCACCTTCACGACAGTACAAACGATAGCAATTTGTTGTAGACATTTGCACACAACGGTAGAAGTAAGCTAAGACTTAAATTGGACAGGCTTACACAAATACTAGCTTATTTCTAAAAAGAAAAAGGTTATTCAGATTCGAGGGAATAAAAACAAGCAAGCAAGCAAGCACACATTTAGAGACAAAAGGAGAACAAGAAGAAAAAGAAAAAGTCACAGATTATTAAAATAAAGTGTAGTTTGGTAAATATGAAAGCAATGTAATTATCGAAAAAAGTTGCCTTAAGGCTAGTAGCAGAAGCTCTAGGGTCTAACTTACCGTACCTGTTAGTGAAACCTTTTGACTGCTCATTATATTATTGTTGGTTGCCGATGTGTACCTTTCAGTTGTTTTTCGATTCTGAGGCATTTGTAGCCACGGTGAACATGTAAACGCCTTTTTCGGTGTGTATTCGTTAGCTAAAAAGGAAACAAGTTCGAAGAGCGTCAATGAATTTTAATCAATTTCATTTTCGGAAGCGATATTTCGAGTTTGAAAGAGTACAGGATTCAAACTTTGTAAAATAGTAAAGGCAAAAGCGAAACAGAAGCGTGAGTATAAATTGTAAAATATAACAAACGTAAAGACAAAAGAAATAGATCAATACGTTTTAATAATTGATTTAGCATGAACCAAGATTACTCTTAAATAGCGTATCAAGTAATCAAATAACAATATCAAACCTTGTAAAGATTAAATTTTAAAACCAAATAATGATCTGTGAAGCGTCCGGTTTCTTGAAGGTCTAGTAAAGATACAGTTTATTGCAGACAGTGATGGTACATAATATGAGATGTATGGCATCTTGAGAAAGCACTTGGCATCTCTTTTTACAAAATTAAACAAACTGACACGTCTCAGATCCTCATTCGAGCACTGCTGCCATACTCTTTCAAACTGAGCTTAGAAAAATACCTGATTTTAAATAAGTAATAATATGAAAAATATATAACTTGTACTAGACCAGGCATATTCTTTTCCTACCGATGCACTGTTAAATTGTGGAATAATGATGTCAACAGAGAAGAACAATATTTACCTGTAACGTCCCTTAACTGCAATATAATTGTTAGTTCCAAAACTGCGATAAACAGAAATTTCAACATGATCTTTTCACTAGGTACGGTATTAAGCTTTTCAGATTCATACAATCAATACTATAATACAGAGAACTCTTTAAGGTGTCTACGACGTTGTTAACATATAGGACTCTCTCTTGTCTAAATTTAACGCAAGCAACTGGTTGGTACAGAAGCTTACCAAGGAAAATCTTATTTAGTGGCCACCAATCAATGAGTGATTCATAGTGAAACACACAAGATCTAATCCCATATAAAACATATGATTAGAAACCAGTTGTGTTCATCGATTATATTTTGAACTTTTTTAATTTCACAGATCGATCAAAGACTGTTGCGACTGTAGTAGTGCTATAACTATACACTATTCGACGATTGCAATACATTGTTAATCAATTAGACAGTATTGAAAATTTTGTATTTGATTATTTACTCTCTCAATTGAAGCTACGGAGTGAAGGTCAAACATTGACAGAGTAATAATAACTTCACAATGTATAGATGACTTTGAAGGACTCTATCAATGGAAATTGATATATTAATTCACTATGATAATTATTCGATATCCCTATACATGCAGTGTAGACTCATTCTGGCGATTTTACAATTATTTCACAACTTGTTCACATTTCGTCTTATCCAAAAAAAAATCATTAAAATAAAATGTGGTTGCCACCCTACTTATTAAAAATGTCCAGCTTGTCAGTTGGTACTCTTTTATTGAGTTATTTATATCATGAATACACTGTGCTTGTTCGGATAATGTTAAAAGATAATTACTATGCCTTGTATTTCTTATTGGTGCAGCATGTAACATAGCGTTCACTTACACCCGTTTTATGATTACATATTACGTGAATACTGTATAAACCGAGGAAGAAAGCTCAAAAAAAGATTCGTTAAAAACAACTTTTTTTTTTTACAAAAAAAGAAAGAATTTATTCAAAGAGGTGTTTGTTTCACAGAAAACACTCGTACTTTTAAAAGCATTATTTGTAGGTTTATCAAAAAAAGAAATGATGGTGGAGTTCGTTTCAAAAAATAAGTTTCTTACAGTAAGAAATTTAGTTAGAAGCTGCTCAAACATAATTTCTTCACTCAGTAATTGAAAGACGCATCTTCCGTATATTAATGACTCAAAATGCTTTGAGGAGATGAAAGTTTTTCAGATATTTATCAGTTAGTCTGATCAGTTTAACAGTAATTAAAGTTACCTTTGCATGGATTTTCCAAACGCTCTGTTTCCTTCTAGTAATTTGATTCATTTGTGACTAAAGAGCTCTGGCTTTACTTCACCAAAATTGTATAGTAGCCAAATTAAACAACTTTTTACTTTACATCTTCAGTCTGTGCTCCGATTTATTTTCCTACCCAAGGAATAGTCTTCTCTAAATCTTAATTTCTCTTCATTAATATTATTATCATTTTGTTGGCTGTATTTAAAACCCATGTAGTAAATATAATCAATTACAAATGCCATTTCGTCAATGGGTTGTGTAGGTATGAGAAATGAAATCTTATTTCTAAGTATTATCCTTCACCTTCAGCAGGAGGGTGCTGGTCTTGCAGCTGGAGATGTAGATTTCTTGATTTGGAATTCAGTGCACTTAGAGCCAAAACTCTACTACAATATGTTTATATAGTGCGTAGATATGACAAGTGGTTAAGACTGTTCCAGTTAAGTCTTTTCTACCATGTCTTAACCTTAAACTGAATGTGACTCTTTCAATATATGTGTCAATGAATGCAACGAGTATATGTATATGAGTATACATGTTCTTTCATTATTACGTACGTTTTTAATTATATTCTTCCACAGTTCAACTCCTAAAGTAGAGCATTATCAGTAGAGAAACGCAGTTTACTGTTTTCACTGTTATACAGCAAAATTGGTTGAAAACCTCTTCTCTTCCACAAAGAAAAAATAAACTAAAAACAAACACAAGTAAACAGTGACTTTAATATATATTTGTCTTCACTGTAAAGTTTAATTAAATCTGAAAGAAAATCGATTTCAGAAATTAATAAAAGAAAAAGCGCGACATGGTTTTCCTTTCATAATACGTCAATGGCAAAATGGGTTATTGAAAATGATTGATGCCAAGTTCTTTGAGAAAAAAACGTCTTCAAAATTGTCGACGTCGTAGGATACAAACACTGCATGAAATGCTACAGAAATACCCTGTTTAATCGTACACTTTACAAGTATTTGGTTTCGCTGTTTAGATATATATTTCAATAATATCTTTTGGTCAGTATGTATAAGTGTAGATATATCGTTCTCATTCCGAATTGGACAATAAAATTATGTCACTATATGAACCTGCCGTTAGAACTACAAGGCTTCTCTTGTTGCTCGGCATTACGATCATTTTTAACCCAAACTGCCAAAGGAGAGCTTATGACATTTTGCCGTTTATCTTTAGTGAGACATCGAGTTGTGATGAATTCTATTGAAGATTACAAGACAACGGAAGCATTTATCAAAACCTACGGCATACAGAAATTTGTAAAAGCCATTGTAAGCCAGGCCATTACCAACCACATGATTGGTAGAAAATCTCGGATATATACATTGCATAAACGAGGGGCCTCAATGGTGGCTCTTTAATGGCTAAGTCAATGAGAGTAATGGTGGTGTGAGGCCATACGACCTGACTAAATACAGATGTCTTATATCCATCTGTCAAGCTACAAATGTACTGTTTACTAGTCTCCTCAACAAGTTGCTTTTACTTTGGTGGTGAGAGCTCATTGTGAATGGTGCTTAGAAAATCGAAAACAGCCTGTGTAAAAGTCGTTACATTTCATTCAAATGAAGTATTTTACCATTGCATGTCAATAAACCATCTCTCAAGCTACAAATGTACTGTTTACTAGTCTCCTCAATAAGTTGCTTTTACTTTGGTGGTGAGAGCTCATTGTGAATGGTGCTTAGAAAATCGAAAACAGCCTGTGTAAAAGTCGTTACATTTCATTCAAATGAAGTATTTTACCATTGCATGTCAATAAACAAGGTTTTATAGTAAGAGATCAATGTATGAACTGTTATTTCATTAATGTGTTTTGCACAATAGTCGGTTTCCTTTGTGAAAATACAAAAGTTCTTAAAAGAGGATGAAAAACAGTAAAGTCACACTGATTTTGTCTAACACAGACTTTTTCTTATTTTCAATCTGTAACGGATATAGAGTACTTTTTGTCGTATACTTGAAGGCAGGATACCACATGTTGTGAAACAATGATTACAGTCGACAATAAGACATTGCACTAAGATAAGTTTTAATCGTAAACAAAAAGGAGAGCTGTAATGTATTTGTTTTTGTGGTATTACGTTCCATTTCCATTCTTAGTCTTCATAGCAGTAACTAGAAGCTTGGAAAACAAAAGTACACTCACTTAAAACGTTTAAAATTGAACTTTACTGTAGAAATCTCCGTGACTACGAATAAGAGACTACTTACCGCACAATTGGTGTTAAAGGCAGCATTATCGTGATTGTGCATATTGAGCTACATTTTAATGAAACATTTTTTTTTATACAGAATACAGTACGTTCAGAAAATAGCTCTGTCTTAGGCGAAAGGAAAAGTTTGCGGTTTAATTAGTTGTCTTTCGGTAATCGACACAGCTTGAGCATTCACAATGAATAGCCGTATTACCACAATAGGAATAAGCTGAACAACAGGGCTTAGCAGAAAGTTCGTTGCAAATAGCTATCTGGCCGTTTGGTGCAAGGTAATCTCCGGCCACATTTTGAGTCGTCTCTCCAATATTGTGAGCTAGCTGCGGTAAAGAAATGAAATAAATGTAGCTTGAGTATTGTTGACTTTACAATTAAAAAACTTAGTATTCAGAGAATTGAGATAGAGAACAACGTCAAAGTGAACAAAGTTAACAAATTTAGACAAATTCTATCTAAGGAAGATTTTTGTAAAGAATAATTTCTTTGAACCATACATGATGTAAACTCTTGACATTACTTTCGTCTATATGTATTTGGTGCTTTGTCAGTACTACATCGAGCTGAATGACTTTGGACTAATTAACAGAATAAAGCATGATCAGCACATTGCAAAACTCCCATCTCGAATTCCCTATCAAATCACTTCCTTTTAGACGGATTATGAGCATTCAAATAGAAGCAAAGAAATACACAAACACAAACAAAGAGACGAGCAAAGACATAGAAACAGTTACCCAGTGTATAAGGAAAACAGCCTGTATTTGTGTTCATGCAAGCAATGTCATTATCATAAACCGAATAAACAATTCTCCTAAGAGAGTTTGCATTTACTGAAACGCAAATCTTACCAGTCAATGATAAGCTGTGACTGCTCGCAATATCATCATTGGTCTCCACCGTGTTGACTCCCGGTGAACATTTAAAGGTCCGTAACTGAGTGTATCCTTTCGCGAATATGGAAACAATGTAAGTAGCATTTTTTGTTATCAAAGCAATGCATTTCGTTTCAAAATGGAACCAATTAAAAAGACTGAGACTTCTGAGCCTCATATTAATCTTACTGCTACTTAGTGTTATATAGAGATGATCATTCTACGCCACCGTACTCAAAAGGGTCATACAAAGTTTAGTCTTCCGGTGTTTACCCGAATTTATTAACATTTTCTTTATTCCCCTCAGATAGTCAGATAAGACACGGTAAAACAATAAAAATAGAAAACTCAGACACTGCTTCCTGGAAAGATTTCGTAATGCTATGTGATTAATAGATCACGGGTAGCAACGAGTTGCATACCATTATATATACAGTCGTGTGCTTCTGATTGGTCAACGCTGTCATGTAGATCTCGTGACCATCTACCCCGGGAAGCCATGAGGCCAAGCGTCAGCCATAAGGCCCGCACTGGTAATCTGGCTGTCAAAGTGTCAATGACTGTATTCAATACAAGAATGTGTCATCGTATCTCTCCGTTCTCGTTTTTTCTGTCATCGTCATGTAACTCTGTCATCGATTTAAATCATCAACATCAATTTCATTCGTATCAAAACTATGTGCCAGTCGAATCCATTATTACATAAATGAAAGAGCAATCGACAAAGGTCAAGTAAATCTCTCTGGATTCTTCTGTCCTGACGTCTCTCTACTGTAAGTTCTACTGGGAACTTTCTGTGTTGTTAACAGCTAAAACATCTGTCGCTGGGGCAGTCAAACCACGACTGTAAAAACCTTCTAAAAGCCTCGATATCAGAGACGAATATAATGAGGGATTATGTATCGTTGTAAACTGGTTAAATTCATCTGCAACTTGTTTACTCTCAAATAAGACTTATTTTGGTAGATTGAGTAGCAAACGTACTAAGGATTAATCCTAAATAACGAACTATGACAGTCAACGTTTCTTGGAGCTTTCAAGTTAACTTTTGCTAAATACGAGAGTCACTGCTGGGTAATGCACTTGCAGTGTGTGTTTCTGTTTCTACGTGTTTTTTTTTTTTTTGGTTAATTGTCAATAATACAAGGTGTGTTAAATAAATGAAAGGATGCAAAAGCGCTCTTTGAAGTTCTAAGGTCTTCTAAGCATATTTCGTCACCAACACACTGCTATTATTACAGTACCTCTCTAAACTGCGACGAGGATAAAAGTATTGAAAGAAAGAAAAGAAAGTATTTACCTTCAACGTCTCCCGACAACAATACCATAGTGACTTCCAGAAATGTGATAACTGAAAATTTCACCATCATTAATGGTTTATAGGATGTTTAGTCAACTACTCTTATTCAACAAATGTTAAAAAAAAGATAGTTACCATGAATATATCAGTTTAACCTTGATTCTAGTTATTCTACTTTATAATTCCTGGCTTGTTTAAATTTTGCGAAGTAGCCAAAAGACTTGATAAAAAAGTTTACGAAGGAAGACTGTGTTAATTACTTGTGACCAACAAACCACAGAAAGACTATAATATGTATTGTTATCATTGATAGTCGAACCCAATAGGTAACATTAAGTAAGGAGTTTGATTACGTTTATCGATCTTTTGCTTGAGTTGATTTTGTATGGACGTCTTTAATTAGATAGAAGAAACTACGGAGAGGATTTATTTGTACTGGATACTCGTGCATCACTGCACAATGTAAATTAATTAAAGGAAATAAGAATTATTGTTTAACCTGAATGTAATGAATAATAGTCTAAGGTTGGGTGATTAATTGAAATATTAGTTCTGAAACGTAGAAATTTCTTTTTGAGACACACTCGATGGAAAGTAAAGTATTTTCTCAATATATCAAGATAACTCTTCCACAAAAATAAGTCATATATGAAATATATATCAAGAAGCACACCGAGTTTGATGACAATAAAAACCTAGCTAATTTTTACCTTTTTCCTTTCAATTTTGAAATTTGTTTACTTTACTGATAGGACTCATTTTCTTAATGTTAAATGTAGTCCCGTAATATCGGTAATTTACCTTTAAAAACATCGTAAGAGTGAAATGACTTTTTTACTGTATCTTCAGTTGTTTATTGCCCAATGTAAATACAGTGCACTATACTCCCTATTGCAAAGAGTGAGATAATGACGAGGTCCTTATCTCGAGTATTCCTAATAAAACTCAACATTGATTCTAAGGTTTGTTTCTTTTTATTATTTATAGTTACGAATAATATTTTCCTTACAAAAGGTACTTCACTTAATTGCCACTTACCACGTTTAACTATTAAACCATTACAACTTGCCTGGAGGTATAAAATACTGCCACACACACACACACACATACAAAAAGACTTGACAAACTTGTTAAATATCAAGCAATATGTTTCTTTGTGGACACCTGCGCCTCGCTGCTGTTTTAATGTTTTTCTCTCTCTCAGGTTAGTATTCAAGCAGAGAGTTGCAACACCTTGATTCAAGTAAAATTGTGTAGTACATTCACCAATAGCCAGGTAAAATATAGCAAAGCGAAAGTAACCATTTGTTACAAAATGAAGCGAGTTGGTATTGGTTGTGCGCCTGTAAATTCTAAGACGTTTATCTGCTAATAACAGTGTACACTCTCTATTATTGTTGCATTGCATATATGTTCAATCGATGTATTTCTTTTAAACAGTTATGATAAATACCACTTTCCTAAGTGTTCACAGTGTTACATATATCAATATTTTAAACATCTTACATTAACATTTCTTTTAAACACTGTCATTTTCTCCATGTCCTAGGGGACATTCTGCTATTTTATTTGTATATTCCTTACAGCTAACTTATATACCTCAAATCTGAAAAGCTTCTGTCTGTTTAATATCTAAAAACGTTAATTGCTGTGAGGAGGACTGCCCAAAAAGAGGAGAGTATTAAGTCGCTCAGTACAAATTAATATAATGCTTATTTTTCTTTTCTTTTTTTTAAAACAGAAAGCACTTCTTTAAAAAGAATTAACGAAGAAGATACGCTGTATTTGGAATGTCAAGTGCTATCTTCCTTTCATACTTTGGCCTGGACGCACAACAAAGATTTACTGTCAAGTTACAGTGGATATACATTTAACCATAGAGATGCTCACTATTCGATTACCGTTAATCACACCATCTTGAAGTCCACTCTAAGGAAAGACGACGTCACTTTAGCCGATGCTGGGAATTACTCCTGTATCCAGCACCTATCCGCCAAGGAGTCAGAAATTACGTCATACCGAGTGTTTATTCAAGGTAACGATTATCCTACAGTCACATATCTCAATCGTTCTACAACATTAGAAATTACCTGAGCAACTCTGCACATACCTCACAGCACAAATTCTGTACCAGCTAAATTGTGCCACCTAAACATTTTTATTAAGAGTTTACAGTTGGAGTCGTCATCCGTTGATTATTGAGTTTACGAAATGAAATTATTCTTTAATAAGACACGAATATTGCCTTATGTAATTGCATCTCCTTTCAAACTGTTTTTTTTTTCTTTCAAATTGTTCTAGGACGGTTTTTGTGTTCTTAAAGACTTTGCAGGATACACATATGCATGAGATAAGAGTTCACACGCAAAGTTCGTAGCGCCATTGGACACAGTCTTTTCAAGCATAGATTATGCAATTTCTGTGGTCTTAGTTTGTAAGTATAAAAATAATTAGGACAAACTTGAACAATAATTGCACTGATCTGAGCTTACTGCTACTTGGATAATATAAAGAGTTCACGTGTATATATATATTCTCATGTGAAAGAGAATATTGAAATTGTGAAACGAAATCAGAAAATGATCTAGTGATTGAAAATGATAGAATGAAATGCCATGTGTCAGTAAGCTTTGAGAGAATATTGAGTTTACAATCGTCATTGCTTGTATCATTCAATTTGTGCTCAACGACTTTCGTAACTTCAGGATACCAAATGAAGCAAGCTATGAAAGGTATCCTGGTATGATTTTACTATACACATTTTCGTTTCACTTTTGGTATTACTTATTTACTTTTGGTATTATTTACTTTGGTATTAATTCTTATTTGGTAACCCAGACAATATCTGCTGCATACTTCATACTGTCAAACTATTGAGTTCAATGCTATGGAATAAGTGACGTTGCTTTGCTACAGTTCTCGGAGTGTTAAAAGCAGATTTAGACAGGTAACGTGACTGCTGCATTGTGAAGTTTGTGAATAATGAAGTTCTTAACAATTTTTTTTAGAAGCGTGAATCTTTCTTAGCGACTTCTCGCCAGGCCAGTACTGAATGTTAGAAACAAGACTTTTGCAATCTCATATGACTTAAAGTAAACTAAAACCGCCATTTGTCACACATTTCACGGAGGACGGAATAACATGACAGTCCGGTCAATCCCGTGAGTCTTAAATCCTGACTCATGGTTGTTAAACTAATTTCATTTACTTATTCAAAATGTGGATAATTTTAGTATAGATGAAATTACTTTGTGTTAGGAATAATTCTAAGCTCTTCGTTAACACGGTATACCTTTAATATAACTTAAAATCAGTCATGAAAGAAAAAAAAAAACATGTAATTTAATGTTGCCAGCTAACTGTTGGTTGTAACGGAGGTGTCTTTAACAAAAGACTTGCCATAAATACCTCATAAACAATTCATTTAGAGGTAACCTATTGCTTACAAGTGCGCTTTTCATAAGCTCAAAAACAGAAAGTATCAGCAAAAGACAAATGATGTGAATAGTCCTTAGTCAATAGGAAATTTCAATATGTTTGTTTACGATACCACAGAAATTAAATATTAACTATCAAGTTAAGTGGATTGTTACTTTCTAAGGGGTATATATGTGTGCTATGGAGGGGAAGATTTAACGAGGTATTCATTTAAAGCTCAACTGCTTCATTACCTTTTTTTATGATAAAGTGATACAAACATGTTTATTTCTGGCACAAAAGTGTCAAATGTGAACGTTGTATGGTATGCCATTGAGAGCAATTTATTATGTAATGACAATGTAGACCAAAGGAGTAATAACTGGACGCCTGTTTATCATATTTACATAATGATTTAAAGTTGTTTCATCAACTGACAATCAACTTTCAGTTAACTTTCGTCCTTATGGAAGGGCATTGAAGCTTAAAGTGTTGCTGATGTTTGTATTGACATATAATGATAAGTTCTATCATTAAGGCGATATTAGATTTGGCTTATACTACGTAACTAGAAATGCTGATTGCTTCATTCGAATTTGTTAAGTTGAATATTCACAACATAGACAAGGAGGGATTAAAAATGTACCAGTTGCAAACTTGCCGACAAAATAACATTGTTGCATTTCGTGCAGATACTTTCAAAATAAATTCAGAGGTAGCCATCATGCGAAATAGAAAGAATCTTACAGTGTCGATTACAGTATCTCGTATAGTTCTAAGGTTACACTTAGTGTGATATTATAGCCAAATGTGGCCTCCACAGTAGTTTGTGCTCACGGTTCCCAAAAGAAAAACCTGGCTCCACACCTATATACATTTGCCAACGCACAAAGACTTTAAAACAGGGTATTTTATAATGTCGTTGCAACTGACTATTTGCAACTAAAATTAAGCAGGAAGCATTCGAGTGGATTTGCTTATTCTTGACCTAAGAAAAAAGAAAACACTGGTCATAGAGGGAACATGGCATTATATCTGATATTGTTGAAACTGCTGAGTATCAGGTTATATTATTTGCATTGATAAATGATTCTCTTTTATCATTTCATGATGTAATTTTGATTGAAATGAAAGTTTTCAGCTTTAATTCATGTTACAGTTTTGTTTCCTTACGAAAGGATTGTTCTTTCTATAATTGTGTAAATTAGTTCCAAACTGAGAAAGATTCATAACTATTTGTGAATGTGAATTTAAGAGGAATGTTGGTATGTGATAATTTGATGCATAACTACCATGAATACCGTTTCTTATAAGATGAATGGTGTATCCGAAATATATTTTAATTAACAGGGTATCCGTCACTAAGTGTTAGCAAACTAAAGATCAAAGACGGAGAAGACATCAACGCGAGTTGCTGTCTTACAGTAGTTTCCATGTTGGAAGAACACCGAATCAATTTTACTTGGTCGTTAGGAGATACGCCACTCGTCACCTCTTGCAACCTAACAGAAGAATCTTCGAATGATTCTGATTCTATTAAACGTTGCTGCAATATTGTAATCCAGGTCAACCGTACTCAAAATGAGGAGTCCCTTCGTTGCCGCACAACGGAAAGATCAGACCACCAATCAAGCCATACCTTGTTTGTTGAATGTGAGTTCTGTATATATCAATGATGATAGGTACAACTTTAACAAGAAGTTCACATTGAATTCTTGACGTATATATCAATCATTGATTTGGAAGAGATTTTAGATGTCAAAAGCACTAGTTGTCAAGGGAAAACCACAAATCGTAAGAATTTTTTTTTTTTTTTACATACTGTTACTAATGTACATCCAACTATGTACATTATATGAGTAAGTAGGTAGAAATTAAAAGAGCCTTTTTAATATAAATCCATGGTCAGACATCACAAAAGGAGTGGTAACAAAATAATCAAACACGTTCATTACCACTGCTGATTTTGTTCAAATAACATACACATGAGGAATATTCCAAGGAATATTATAAGGACTATTCTTCTCAAACCGTATGGTTAAAAATGTTTTGAGACGATGGGTGCCCACAGCGATTGCAAAGGATTATTATGTTTGTACTCGTCAGATTCTCCAACAGTCAACATTCATCCTGTCTCAAAAATAGCAACTTTCCCGGGTGAAGAAATATCATTCGTTTGTGAAGTGAAAGGCAATCCCATAAAAAGCGTTCATCTGGAGAAGAAAGCAGCAGAAGCCGAATGGATGATCGTGGAAACTTTCGACAATCAAGAAAAGTTAACTCAACAGCGAGTGACTTTTCCGTTAACATCTGATGAGGATTCATACGGACATTATCGTTGCATGGCCCAAAATGTCCATGGCATTTCTTACTCCAATCTAACTTTGGTATCAAGTGAGTGAACTAATTTATTTAATGTATAAAATTTATGGCTGCAAACATTTTATTTCTTCAACATTGATCTGAATTTAGTGTAGAGCGATTTGCACTTTGCTTGTAATGTCGTGACTTAAGTGTTAAGAATAAATATACTTGGAGGTAATTAAATTTAACGACAATGCAACAGTGATCAGAATCGGGAAGGAAGGTTATATCTCAATATATATATTTCCAAATTACAGTACCTGAGATAGGTGGCATTTCTCGCTAAAAGTAATTAAGCAACTCTAGCAATGATCTTAGAACCTACTCCACACTGTTGTAGATACCATCGATAAGTCCTAATGAACAGGGAGTGTGTGTTACTGTGGGTTTATCAGGAAGCAATTCCTAAAGAAATATAGGACTTTCTCTCCGATAGGTTGCGTCGTATCAAAAAGATATTTAAGAAATTTTGGATCGCCTTTTGTTTCTTTCTATTTAACATTTCACCTAAATATAACGTCATACAACTAATACGTACAAAACGTTCTCCTCAGTAACATTGTTTCTTCTTCTCTTATTTCAGGAAAGCCAAAAAAGTTAAAATATTTTGCTGCTGTTATCGAAATTTTAGTTTTCCCTTTGTGTGTGATATTTGCCTACAGAATAACAAAATCAGGTACGTAGAATTTATTGAACAGCTATTTGTTCTTTTCAATCATAAGTGTTTTGTATCAACTTGAAAGCACCTAACTTTGCAATTGCCAAAAGCTTTCCTCGATGAACGTATTTTCCATAAAACATGTGAAATAATGTATTACGCATCAATAGTAGTTACGAATCATATAAAAAATTCTGGCACCGTTGCATATGTTTCATTTTTTTTTCAGAAACTGCACAGATTCATTATCGTGTCTCGAGGAATTTCACACGGTAACAGCTTTTGCCCATTCCTTTCCTACAAAGTACAATAACTACCATTGCCTCAATTTCCATATTGTGACATAATACAAAGACAAACAATGCAATACGCGTTAATGCCACCGACGATGCTTGAGAGATACATTATGACATTTACCACATTTAGCTTTCCGTATTTAACATTTTGTAAATGTATTCAATCATCTACCACCAGTTTCAGTTACATTTAAACCCGTTCCGTCTATTCGGTTGAGATTCTCTGTATATTTGCATATTCTGTCGTACAGAGTAACTGTTGCGCGACTATCCAGATCCTTGTCGAGACCTTTGAACATCTTTTTCGTGACAAATCATTCCGAAAATAAAAAGTCTTCCAGAGTCTCAACTAAAGGTAAAATAAAAATCTTTAATAGATTTAAACAAATCATAATACCCATCTGAAGTTGTCTGTAGAACATTTTGTGGGAAACCATCATTAGTCTGTACGCCGTTTGAAGAACCGTCTGAAATACAAATGAGGGAAACTTCCTTTCCCTTTTGATGTTACATATTGAGTCTTCACCCCCCCCCCCCCCATCCCCTGAAGAATGTTCTTGCTGAAATACGGTATAGAAAGGACACGACATTTGCTCATTTTTAAATATAATTGCTTCATGTCTCAATTACTAAATTAAATATTAAATTTTATTTAACTTCATGTGTCTTTTTAGGACCCTCCGATGATGACCCAAGGACTATCAGTTTAGATTCGACTTCCACTAGGTAGGATTACAGTGATATCCAAACATTTAAGAATGATGTAATAGAGAATTGTCGGATTAAACGGCATTTTCGATAGCTTGGTAATTGAAAATGTACATGAAATATTCAACTAGAATTTAAAATCCAAAGACTGATATCCGATGAAATATTTACCGTCGTAGTGTTAAACGTCTTAACCCAGAATTAATATGCTATTCAACATGTAGCGTAACACTGTTGAACATGATGCATGTAATGAGGTTGGAATGATGTAGTTGATTGCCAGTGCCAATTTCCTCTCCATTCTAAGCAAAGTATTGTATTGGTGGTGTTAAACGTTCTGTACAGATAAGGTTTGCTTCTTATTAACCTTCTGATAGTTTCTTAAGTAAAAATTGAATATCTTAATATAAAATATCGATAAAAGATCCATAGAATATCTAAAACTTACCGTATACTATTTCATTCATGTAAAGAAATTCCCATAAGAAAACAGAGGGATGTATAAATTCATCAACAAGTAGTCACTCGCAAGGCGTAAAGGACTATGATGTGTTGGTCGATAGGTAAGTTTATACGACGACTTTTGAATATCACTTTTATCAGAGGTTTTCGTTCCTGAGAAATATATATGGCATGAACATATTGTTGTGAATAATTGACTGTAAGATTGTCGTCTTATGTGAAGGTTTGTACGATGAACACATGTCACAGAAGCAGTAACATTTAGAGGTAACAAACGTGGTATACCTGTGTTACAAAAATGATGATTTCAATTACATTGAAAAATACTCCAAGAATGCTTAATTAAATGATCCCAATTGGTTCAATCTATAGAAAATACTGATTGAAAGTCCTTCAATTCTTTTTGTGGGAAGAGACTTTGACTGAAGTCCTCTAGATCATCTTCTAAGTTTGTTTGGCGTAACTCAGCAAATGAGAAATTGATTTTTTTCAAGCTAATGCAAACCTCAGAGAAAAACTTGACAGTAACAATGCTTTGAAGTGATCACGAATGCCGACAAATGTAAAACCTTTTTATTCTTCTGGTCTAAACAACTCTACTGTACCTCTACGGGATCGATTTCTTGATAATTCTTATTTTCTGTTAGTAACATCTCCGCTCATCAATTAATGTAAGTTTCGCATACGAAATTTGCACAGATTCATAATTGTTCATTAAATAACGCTTATGTGTCCTTATTCAGTGCGTTAAATTAAAATGTACTGAACCCTCCCACAACGTGAGCACTGGCGTGAAATGATAGAGTAAATTTTGTTTTCTTTGACGACTGGCAATATTATTTTTTAGCATGGTTTGAAATCATGCAAGAGGTGTTTGAGATCTTGCAGAAGGCAAGAACTATTGTTGTCACTTTATAATGATATCTCTAATCAAGTAATAGTTCCATTTTAAAACTTGTCCTCATGTGTAGATGTATCCCCAAGAGTATTTACTATTTTTCTTAGAATGTTGGAACCCATGATGACTTCAAAGAGAGTTTATCTGCTTTCACGCCATCCACGATACCTTCATGGTTAAATAAGCTGATGTATATAACGTTAATATGTCATTTGATAAATTGCAAATGAGATGTTGACTTCTGAAGTTTTGAGGTGATTGTATTTAAAGAATTCTTTACCATGTGCAACTAGAACTATGTTGTATTAATGTAAGTAAGGTATACGCTTTACACGATTTGCTAAAAATTCATATAGTTTATTGGTATAAAAGAAAGTAATAAGCTAATTTTAATATGTCTTTTACCTCTTTTGGTTTGGTCATTTTCAGGGTTGAAGTAAGTTCAACGGCCTACAGTCATCTCAACAGAGAATATACGAATTACTCAGTCTAGTGCATATTGATCAAAAGTACATGGTGTCACAACTTTTTCTTAGGGACAAAATGAACTTTATTTTAAGGTATTTAATTCTCTTTTTATCCAGTAGTCAATCTCAAAACCGTAATGATACGCCATTTTTAAAGCCCTGGTACTATGTAAAGTGTATGTCACAATAACCAATTCTCTTTTAAGCTTGAAAATAATCCCACAATACATTTTGGGCGCAGTGACCTACTGTACACAATAAAAATACACAGAAATTAGGTATTGTTGAAAACAAAGTGTAGCATGACATTTCGGAAAATGCTCAAAAAATACGACAAAACATAAAAAATGTAAAAACATATGAATGTTTGATGTAATCCCACTGCGACTTTCTTTGAAAGTCAAATGTATTGTCAGGATGGCGCATTGGTAGTTAAATATAGGTTCATATCAACAAATATTTTTGTAAACTTTTCATTACTACTGACTGGGATAAAATGGTACCTGAATAAAGATCCTTCCAAAGCAACTTCAAGTTCTTTTTTTTTTCAATTTCCCTGAAATGTATTTAATTTTAAAGTGATTGCGTGCGTGGGCAAAAAGTAAAAACATTGAAATTTCATCTCCAAAAGTTTGGTAAGGCTTTTAATTACACCATTCAGACAATCTGAGAAAATAAATAGGTTTCAGTTGGTTAATTTTGAAATATGATTTCAAATTCTTCTAGCATAACGACAAAAAGTGTAGAGTACGATAATGTAGTGGTTGACAGTTTTCATTCAAATCAACTGTGTGCTTCTCTGAGCAAGCCTATGGAGGAGTATACTAATATTGAATATTCAGTTAAAAACTCACGATCACTGACGGCGAAGGCAAGGTTGTGTTCATTTTGTAGGTTATTTGTAATTACAGTGCTTCCTTTCACAAAATACTACAATTCCCGATACCTACCAAGGAGCGACGACTTGAGTAGTATGTTTTTGATACACTAGTGAGACCTGCACTGTTGCATATTCATTATGTAGGCGGTTATAGTAAGAACAGTCAATTTTCAAATACGATTTCTGATTTTTACTGCTTTTATGTAAATCCCGTTGCTTTTCGAAGTAGTTGTCTTCATTCATTGAAAGACATAGTCCGTTCATGTACAACCTCGTGTGTACATTTAAAAGTAAAGAAAAAGTTAAGATAAAACATAATACTATCTTTTTGGTTTTTCAGTACACACGCAATCACTTTAATATTAAAGATACCCTGCGGTAACATTGTATGACTTTCATTCCTTTCGAATACATTTCTGCAAACAAACAAAAACAATCGAAAGTAAGAAAATAAATGTTGATAAAAATGATCAAAACAACAGACAGGGAGGCAGGAATTTTGACGGATTGGTTGTATCACACATACGTTGACTTCGTTTACGTCATTATATACTTTAATTAGAACTCTTTTGTTCTGATCAGTTTCATATATATGTCATGTAAAAAGAATCGACAAGAGGTTAGATATATTTTATGCATATGCAGTTCCATTTGCTAATTAAATGTTATATTAAATCCATTTTCAATTAAAATGTTTAAAGGCTTTGTTAAATGCTCTTTCATAGTCTAAATAAAGAAAAAATGACAAATGTAAAGTATAATTTACCGGCAGTTGTACTTTTATCATTTTATGTAAACATTTCCCCATTATTTGTTTAGTATTCCAACGAAGATGAACAGTCTTCTTTAATACAAAAAAAGTTGTAATACTGAGCCTTGAAGATTAAAAAGTTGATAGGATTGACTGATTTTAAAGATCTGCTGCAGTAAAGTGTTAAGGCATCCAGGTTTAGCTAGTTTGAAAGATAAAGAGGCTTACCATTTATGTCAATGTATTATTGGATTAGAAAATACTGGTTTAGACCACAATTTACCTACACACTGAACCAGGTGGTTGTAAATAAAAGTGAAATAGCAAAGTTTCTCAGATAACAAAGTTTGTGTTTACCTCGAAGCCTTTACAACCTAACAACTTATAGAGATGTGCAAAAGTAATCCTATTCGTGACTAACTTACTGGATGTTTCACATGTAGATATATGTATATATGTATACATGTATTGTTACGAAATCCAGACAAAAGTTGTTTCAAAGAAAGAGGTTTTAGTAAGGGACGTTTTGGAAAGCAGACTAATGAGGAAAAGAATGAGTATCCGAATTTCAAAGTAATATTATTCGTTTCTTGGCAAATTAAATCATTAACAACATAACATTTTACAGTGAACAAAGTGTACTGGTACTTACAAAAGAGGTAAATTAAATAGCGCGCGAGAGGTACCTCCGGTGGACCGTTTCAGCTGGGTTCTCCCGTGGCGATCTCTTATGCGTTTTCCCAAAGATGGTGGCTGAGATGCAGGCATACGGCTTCTTACACACGTCAGGCCAGGGCGAGGTAGTTCAGTGTAATCAGGAAGGTGATTACTATGCGGTAGTCCATGGGGTGGACAAAGCTGGTAGTTCGTTCGTAAAATCAAGAAGAACCCGTAAGGAGGAGACCAGTCATAGTTAAAGGGGCGAGTTCAGTACGTGTTCCGATGAGGAGCTGTTGCACAGAGTTCGGTCAGGTGAAAAGACCGTAAGCTTCGAGACATATTTACACCACCATCCGAAAGAGGAGAGAGAGCGAGCCACACGTTGCACAAGTGTTTTGAGACCGTTCCAACATGACGGATTCCAAACGTTAATACAGAACAATATTATACAGGCTCGTGTACACGTTTTCAACACTTACATTAGCATATCAACAACAGAGAATGCGGCAGCTCAGGCCTTCGATAACAACAAACATTCTTGTACATAACAGTATATATGTATATGTATATGTGTGTATATATATATATATATATACATATCAACAAGTCATATAATGCTAAAATAGCTGTCAAAATATGCCACTGGATATTGTACTACTTTCAGAACAATGCACAATAAACTTAAAAATTTGTCACAACTGTGACAGTTTATAACCATCTATATCGATATCGTACAAGCGCTTACTGCTTTAGCTTTGGAACTGCTAAATGTGGGCTGAAAAGCCAAACAAACATAATTCCATGTCAACTTACATTCAAATTCTAAATATTGTTCTTGATTCTTTAATAGTTTTACATACCACTTTCCTTATTTTGCTTAAAAATATGTTATGAGAGAACAAACTTATTTGTATTCACTAAGATCAGCCGTTCTTTAAATGCCCACTGTACAAGGCTCATTCTAAGAAAATGTAAGTATGAGATATCCGAGTCTGTTTCCTTTGCTAAGAGGACTAGTATTGAAAAAGCCAATCCAAAAATTGCCCAAGTAATCTGGGAATGTACCATGTCCAATATGGGTGTGTGGTGTATCTATAGTGATACAGTCATGAACACAAGGAAGGTCATTAATATTATTCTTTTCTGCTATGAGAGCGCTTGCAGATCCAAAAGGGGCGCTTGCATCAGGGGTGCCCACCTGCGCGGATATGACACATAATTTTAAATGAGGAAAGCAAACAGGAGGAAAGGACACTGACAGGAGAGAGACGGTATGAATGTATGAGTTTAAGGGAATGCAGTAATGATTGTTCAAATCATAACAACATGCAACCTTACTTAATATTCTCAAAATGGAGAAGGGACACTCCCATCCCTTTAAGAACCCTACCTCTGGACAAAAGACCATTGGCGCCCTCTATCACAAAGTCCTTGCTATGTCACTGGTGAGTTATTCATCATAATAGCCGTTAGTGTAGTCAATAGTAGTCCAGTGGGTGATGGCATACACTGTTTTTGTTAGAGCCTCATTTACACATCAGTTCATATTGGAATGTATGGACCACTAACCCGGAAGATTCTCACTTGGCATATGTTATATTTTCGAACTTGTTATATGGAGTTTGGTCGAGCCTTTGTATATCATTTGCGCCTCTTCCCCCTAAAGGCCGGTCTGAGGAAGTTGTCACGAACAGCCACACCATGTAATGAGAAATGTTCTTCCTCTACATTTTGAAGGCGTAGGCTACGAACTTCATTATGAAACAGGACATGAGACTTCAAAATGAAACCCAACTTAAAACGAATAACAGGAAGCCATGTTTACTGTGAGACCGGGAAATTGGTGTAGATGGAATAAGGAAACTAAAGTAACATGTTGAGTGCAGCTCTGACAATCACTGCTATATTTGTGCTAGCACAAAGTCTTTCTGTTTCAGTACATTTAGTATGCATGTGTTTCAGTATTCCAGTGTATCAACTCTGACCTATCATCACTGGGCTAAAATCGTAGAGCAGGGCATAAGTACTACACCAGTGCTCAAAATCCAACTGAATTTTAGAATTACTGTATGCGGAAGGTGACTCGGTAGCTGTTCAGCATTTTGACTTGACATTCATTTTTGTGTGTCATCAAATCTGCTAAACCTGTAGGGAATAAAAGGTTCTACTCAAAAACATTTCTACCGTCTCACTGAAGGTGACCTTATTTCTGTAATTTCATCAACGAATGGAACCGGCCCTCAATATTTTCAGACAAACTTAGATCACAGAAGATCATATTCACACTTTAGGAAGAGGGAAGAAGATGGATTTCACTAATAGAGAAAAACCAAAAAAAAAAGAAAGAAAAAAGACTGTCATGGGCAAATGACATGACTTTATTTTTAATCTTACCTCCAAGTTGAACACATTAGACAAGCTGAGGAAGTTATCACACAAGACCAAGATGCGGGCAAGAGTAGAGGCGGCTTAACCTGTTTGATGGGCTTTCTTTGTTGCCATGGAGATAACACTTATCATTAAAGAGATGACAAATAGGGAGATCTCACAGGAAGATGATATTTAAAATATGGAAGTTATGTTGGCCTTGCGCACTGCACCTTACATAATTACTATACCATTGTTTAGTGCGACATGTGACTCTAAACTTCGTGACCCTTACGGTATCTTCAGGACATAATCACTGTCACATGTGACATGTGACAAAGATACACACTGTCAGATGGTGGTGCATGTACTGTTGGATGCCTATGCTTCACCCAAAAATCTACTTTACGAAGTCTCAGGCAGTGCAACCTCATTGAAACCGTGTAATCACAGATACTACTGTGTGTACACTGCTGATATAAAATTATAACTTACTGCACTGTATAGTCACTGCATGAGGGACACTTTTTTCCGTGGCAGTCTAGGACAAACATAAGCTTCGCATGTGCAAAACAGTCTTACATATTTCAAAAACATTTTCCTTAGGCCCTGTTTAATAACTTTTCAAAATTGCCACGCATTTTATAAAATTTATCCGACATTGTCCAAGTCATGTTTTTTTCCATAAGATTGCCTGCGCATCAATTTAAAAAAAAGATAGTAAATACTGTAAAGAAATGAAATAATATTTCAAAATAATTTTATGACATGAGCTGGCCATAATTGGAGTTTAAATTACTGTAACACTGTGATAAGCTTTACTTGGAAGTCTCACTCTAAATTTTCCCACACTGTAGAAGCTGAGAGTTTCTACTGTTGTTGGCTGACAACCAAGGTTTTGCATCGGGTAGTGTTTGCATCGTGTATCCACGTACTCGGGTGCCCGACCAATGATATCAGGACACGGTTCGGAGAGTACTACCAGAATCCAAAGTTTCGCACAAACGTTGCAGTATGTGTGACAAATTATTACCTTACTAAATATACCTTCATTGTCTTGCCTTTACCATGGTGTTATATAACGTTACCAAGCAAAACGTTGTACTATTACTTACATAATCGCCTCAAAGCCTAAGGGAAGTTACATGTCCTGGTGCCCGGATAACCAAATGGCTGTTGAAGTTGGGTACCAATTTTGGACCCAGTGCAAACTCCACAGTGTATTGTGTACCTGTATCATCTGGCATTAACATACATGTACAGTAGAGCAGCCAACGCCTGCATACAATTGTGCTGCATCACTGTAAAAGTATAGTAATGTGTCCACAGAAGGATCTTGACATGAGAAAAAAAGTTACAATCGTCAGATCTAAGAACTGCTGATTGATACAACAGGCCCACAAGATGGTACCAAAAGAGTTGCATATGGACAACTTTGAAATGGACTTTCAAAAGCACAAAACTTCTCTTAAATAAAGAAATAACTGAAGTTTATTTACAGTGAGCCATGAGCAATTATCTGCTTTCTGGAGATACAGCAATCAGCCATTTAGTGGCTTCTAAAGAAAGCATACAAAGTACAGGATATAATGCACGATGTAATTCTAACTGGTACTGATGGTGATGATGATGATGATGATGATGATGATAATAATACTGACGACAGTAATGATGATTATGACACTGATGAAGATGGCGATGATAATGACGATGGCAAAGAAGACGGTGATGATGGCAACAATCATGCTGATATACCAAGGGTGTCGATAAACATTTGGCACAATGCTAGGCACTATCAATGAAAATGTACATACACATCCACATAGGGATCTGTCATTTGGAAGGTGAGGCAGCTGAAAGTTTAATCTATGCTAACCTAGATTTTTCCCGGTGTAAGGGAAGTTTCAATTTTATAAGTAGTGTACAGTAGTAGTACACCTTGGACATCATTCACTTTTGTGTGATAAATCCAATTTGAGTTGCAGTAGACTGCTAGTAACTGTACCAGAAAAGGATTACGAAAAACAGTGCTTTGATGCCAAAGAGATTGTCGATGTTCAAGTCAGGACCACTGGCTCATACATCAAAATGACTGGTTGTTTCTTCTGAATCAGGATAGACCGGTGTATTAGAACAGGTGTACTGCTATCGGATGAAGACATGAACCGAGCTGTAAGATGCATAAAGTCACTGCGGATGAGACATATCCAGAAATGGCAGGAAGAGGCCATAACGCAGTTTCTTTTTATCATGTGACATACAACTTCGTTGATGTGTCGTACACAACAACAAGCGACACAAGACAGATAAAGCAGTTACAGTATTTCCCCGACGACTGGCGATACTGTGGCAGTTGGGACACCTCATAGTCTTTCTGCAACCGGTATCAGATGACAAATACCATAATGCGTTTACTTTCTAATGCAGTGTAAGCCACTGTTCTGGCTGTAATTGCCAAAACAATACAAAGGACGGATTACTCGGCAACCAAAATGCGACCATACATCAAAGTGTCGCATGGTCTTCCAAGCTTCCTGGTTCAGATGAACTGTACAGTATAATACTACTGGAGACTCAGTAAATATATTATATAAATACCGATACATTTCAAACCTTAGCAATCGCTTGTTACAAGGTAGAGGTTTTTTCCGCTGCATTTTATGCATTCAGTATGAAAGAATTTAAACAAAATCTCAGTCAAAACAAGAAACAAACTATAACAGCAGAGATGCCATGCAAAAAGAAATACTGGTCTGTCTTTAATGCACAATGCAGTAGCTTACTGCCTCCTCATCTTACCGTTTGCAATGGACATTTTTTTTTCTCCCTTTTTTTTTTCTATGTGCGAGAGCATAAGACACCTGCAGTGGGTAGGCATACTCCACTGTAAGACTGGTAGAGTCCAAACGGAGTTCCGCCAGTGTAAAGGGTGAGTTTGGTATATTGCCGTTAACATTACAAATGTAGGCTTACGTCGTGAGAAAGAGATGATCTTTTCCAGTAATGTCACTGAATGGGAGTTGTCGAGGAGGGGGAAAGACCCAGGACAACTTACTGTGACGTACTGCAAAGCGATGCAGTAATACGTCGTAATTGTCAGGAGCCCCCAAATAAGTTCCAATGTCCTCCGATGTCTTGTACACTCTGTAGTCCTCACCTGAGACTTTCGATAATAAACTTTTAACTTTAAACGTCAATACATTAAAACTACCATTCCCCTACTGGATGGGGACAACCGCAATATCTCCATTGCCTCTCATATAACTCCGACGTTCCGTCCGATATTCTCGTCAAGATTGACAACACCAAAACTACGTCCCATCCATTACTGTAGGAAAATTTCTCTTACCACTGTAGCTGACGCCAATTAACAAATTCTGGATAGAATTCGTTCTTTAAATCCCCGGTTGCATTGATAGGTCTCATACCCTCAATCCTGACAACACAATAGACGATTTTTCATTCTTTCAGAGACTTTAACGTAGAAGACTGGAAAACGCATTTCCCACGCATTGAGGTTCAAGTTGAAGCATCCTACTTTCTAGATGCTTTTGTTGCAATTTCTATTTTCGGTGATATGATTCCTTCAGTAAGTATATTTTCCTAATATAACTTATTATCAATAAACAGATACCCTCCTGCAATGATTTTTAGAATACTGTGAATGAATGGTAAAAAAAAGGAAAGTTCCAAGGTTAGTTAATTAGTGAATGGGGAGAAATTGCTCAGCTATATCATGTAACCAGTGTTAGATGCAGTGTTGCAGTGTTTAATATCTTTTGAAGTTGTATGTTTTCCCAGAAATCCTAATTTCCCTTTATCTAATAATAAAACTTTACTTGTGGTAAACATTTTAACCTTGACCACCATTTGTAACGATAACATAACATAGCGGAGTTTCAATTTCGCCTATAAAGATTGTAAATGACAATCAAACTACGCATATGTATGTTAAGTGGATTTTTAATAGAAGATAACATGAAATGGATGACTGGTGTCCTACAGGGGAAATTCCTATGGGACAGGTTACCAGCATTCCCTCCGAGGAATTTGTAACTATCAGGTAACCTTAGACGGAATCATATGGTATAGTTTGCATCGTCTGAAATCAGAAAATGTACCTTAGACAATACGTATAATCTCTGAGAAACTCAATGGCAAATTTGCTACAGAACCTTTCATATTGAACCTTCAAAAGTAATCGATGTCAGCAGTGCAATGTGTTTACAAAAACATACAATGGTGAATCTGACTAGCGTGTACATTACACTTGGGCATCTTACAAACACATTAAACCGTGAAAGAAATCAAAGACAGTATCAGGCGCAAGATATGGATATCGTTGCTGAAAAAGTAAAGCAGCGCCCCCACTGACATGCCGAGTCCACCTTAAAACCTGCCAGAGACAAAGAAGCGGTCTGGCTAAGAGCATGCTTTCATGCAGAGGAGAGACCATTAGCTAGGCAGGGATGGTTGAGTCTTCTCCTCGGCCAAAATGGCTCACTATCAAAATTTCCAAGGTTCAAGGTGTTTTTCCAGGATAGATACAATGCTTTGCTTTAGAATATGTAAATGGTAATGTACATATTGTTTCCATTTGACAAATATGTTTGAATGCTAAAATACTTCATAAAAAATGACAGATCAATACTATTTGCATCGTAAATAATGTTTTACGTAGATTGTCTTGTTAAGTCTTAACTTGTTTTCTCTCTTAGGGCTCACCGTCTTATACAAAGAGATGCCATATAGTCCGGTTCATCACTTTAACTGTTGCCCCTTGTTTGTTGGGAAGGAGGACTTTAAATGACTCAGCATTTAAGCTTAGGGGAGGAGCCAGAGAGTTGTCAAAAATGTCGGAGTCTGTATGTTCCGTACCAAAATTACGTCTGTATGTTCCGTACCACATTTAAGCTCTCCCATTGAATTGCATACTAAAATACTGACCTTCAAGGGCCGCATGCAAGGTACGTCATATCAGAAATTCCCTACCTTTCATGTGATTGGTAATGGCCAAACCTGTCATGGCATTTTTAAAATCTTCCTATGTCGACGATTCAGATTTTGAGCTAGAAAAAGTGAAAGTTCTGAGAGGCGCTCAAGGCCCC
Organism: Stichopus chloronotus; assembly: GCA_021234535.1. Classification (NCBI taxonomy): domain Eukaryota; kingdom Metazoa; phylum Echinodermata; class Holothuroidea; order Aspidochirotida; family Stichopodidae; genus Stichopus; species Stichopus chloronotus. The sequence goes on from CM037842.1 coordinate 4,092,677, forward strand.
TTGACATGAAGGATCTAGAACAAAATATCACAACAAAAACTTTGACTTTCTCATTCTGAATCTCTTTCAGTCTTCCTAACATTCGCATTGTCTCTACTTTTACTGGTGCTTTTCAGCTTCTTAGTAAACAAAAATAAATGATTACTAAATTCATGACGAAAAAGAAATCCCCGTGGCTCAATATAAAACACTTCTCTAAAGAACAAATCCGATGAATGTTCCTACTCTAATACTGGGACATGACTTGAAAAAACTACGTGTAGGGTCACCTTAGTCTGATAGTATCAGAAGTTAAAAATGAAAAATCCGTAAGATTTCCAGGTTTTGGTACCAAAATTTGCAAGAGAAGTAAACCATATTCGATAAACGAGCGAAGCGAATAATACTCCCATATACATAGAACTCTTAGTCTTGCCTTTCCACAACTATTCTGAACTATTTTAAGAGATTTAATTATCCCCCCCCCAAAAAAAAAAATCTGTAAGGTTCCTGCAAAATCTTAATGTAAAAAATGAAAACCAAAAGTATTTTTAACTTGCTTATAAAAATTCGGATCCAATGTATTCTTGTAACCAGCGCTGTTGAACCGCATATTGAACACTGAAGCATATCATGTTGCTGTTAACGGACTTGGGGTCGCGATAAAATAAACATGATTGTATAATGTACACTTTCATGTTCATCTCTCTTTAACCACCTGTCCACATTGGTACGGTCTAAGGTCTCCATCTAGGCCATTGGAGAATAGACCATTTGTTTGGGAAACTTACCACTGTGTGGTTACACCACCATCGACGTTTAGAAAAATATGTTACAGGTGTTTCAGATTTGAGAATGGGGCCCCACTAGGATAAAAGTTCACTGTTATGCAGCCGCACTGCACTTATCAGTAATTAGTCAAACAGAGACTTGTGGTTGAGTTTTTTTTTCATACGACAAGTATTTCATATTCTTGTACAACATCTGTGCTCAATACTGGTGCTCTGGGTGATATATATTTGCAACTGCGGGATCCTTCGTAGACCCTTGGTAACGAAACCATTTATCCAGAGACCGTTTACAGTGAAGGAACCGAAATAAGGAAGTAACATTTATCACAATTTATCAAAAGAACCAGCGCTTCAAGTTCAATTAGGAGATATATAATCTGATTAGTTTTGATAATGTTCTGAACCACGCGTGTAGTTCAAGTTGAGGTCAAATGAAAAAGAAAGGGTCAAAAAAGGGCAATTGGAAAGTGCTGCAGGGGCCGCCCAGAAATAAGTCGTAGGTCGCGTTTGGCCCTATGGCGTCAGATTGCACAACTCTTTAAAGTCCTTGACTCGGTACAAAATATTGGAGACATAACGTTGAACGCTAAAGCATACAAAAGAAACACGAGAACAAGCGACAAATCTGTGTGACTGAGTACTGTATTGTTTTATCCGTATGAGATTTCAAAGAAAATATAATTTTCAATAAATGGAGGGGAAAAGAGAATAAGAATAATAATAGTAGTAATAATAATATTAATAATACTACTACTAATAATAATAATATTATTTGTAACATCGTTTCTTGTTTTCTTTAAAAAACCTTTACCAATAGATCGTATGCGACAAGAGTGTGTATATATTAAATTGAGTTACATATTTAACAATAATTTTTTTGTACGCAGCAAGTAAAAAGGATTACTAAGGATCAATCTTTTGGAGAGCAAGCTAGATTTTGTCTCTCTTTTTTTCAGTTTTCACGTTCTTTTATTTTTTTATCATCCTTTGTTTTGCAGGGAAAGTTGGAAGTTGAGTCCTCTCGTTTCGCTTGTTTGTTTTTTATCCGCTGCGGCGATCACTGTCTTCTCTTTTCTGTGAAATTAGCTAAAATTATCTAACCAATCAGGATCTACCTTGTTCCTCGACCGATATCCGGTGTGACAGGAATTGTGCCCAACGGAACCCCCCCCCCCGGAATATCTTCTAGGAAAAATTCTCCCCCGTGAAAATTTTCTAGGAAATTCCTATGAAAAATTGACGTGAACATGAAAGTATTTCGGATATATATTTATTTATTTATTTAAACTTTGTAAGGTTGTGCATTATGCATGCTGTGCGTGATGTGCAATATGTCAAAGTTGTAAATTGTATGTGTTGTATGGTAAATTGAGTCAAATTTGCTGATTTGTTTGGAAAAAGACAATTTTGCCCCAAAATTGGTATTTCTAGCATATCTTGAAAAGTATTTAAGTATAAATGCAACATTTTGCAAAGTCTTAACTAAGAATGTAATATTCCGGGTATATCACTTTTATAGTAAAGAGAGTAAAAATTGCTGACTTTTGAAAAAAAAAAAAAACAGCGAATTTTGCCCCAAAATTTGTATTTTCAGCATATCTGGAGAACAATTAGACCAATTAACTTGAAACTTTGTCAGAACTTTCCTGAGAATACATTGTTCAATATTTTATTATTGTAATGGTAAATCTAATGAAATTTGCTGATTTTCTTTAAAAAAAAATTGAGTGAAAATATGGATTTCCACCATATTTTGAGAGCTAATTCAGCGTTATACTCAAAATTGTGCAAAGCCGTTCCCATGAACACATTGATAAAGACACAGTATATTACTCTGATAGTAAATTGGTGAAATTGTGGGATTGTTTGGTAAAAAAATGAATAGAGCAGGCATCCCGGTCAACAGACACTACCTGTTACCTTTAGCCAGAACAACTGTAGCAGAAATGGACCCTTTGGGTAATGTCTTTGAACGTTTCTCCCAATTATGAGAACATCATTTTCAAGTCAAACAATAATTGTAGCGGAACCATCTCCTGCAAAGGTTAATAGGATGCTAATGTGCATATAAATCATAGAAGGATGCTCTTATAACCTGCCCTGACGTTTACCACTAAGCCTAACCTGTATGGAATAGCCCAATGTTATAATAGTGTGATGTAGCGTAATATGCACAGATATTTTGACCCTCTATTGTTATCGTTACTTAAACCTAGGTAGTGGCACCAGGCTAAGCTTGCTGCCTTGCAGTATTACCAATATCACCATTTTTTTCTTCATTTGCTTCTTCTGCTTACCACCATTTTGTGTTTGAAGAATTTTTGGCTCTAGTTTACGATTTGTGCCAGGAACTAGGTCTCTGTGTCAAGTGGTTACAGTAAACTATTACAAATCCCCATGTGCATGTTTTGTGTTGAAATCAATTCATGTTGGTGATGAGATACCCAACTTCGTGGATTGCCCTTTTGTTTTGTTTGTTTTTCGCTTTCCAACATTGAAACTATACTCGAACAATACTGTTACTTAAAACAATATAGGGTTACATTTTTTGCAACCCTATATTTTTTCTCCAAAATTGTTGTGGTTTTTCAATTTACAAAATCGCATATTTGGCTAGCCCCTGACAAGGCCAATTAATTAGATAATTGAAATTATTCATTTGTGGAATGAGTGCGGTAGTCTCACAATACTCTCACCCTGTTCTCTCAGACTGTTACCTAGGCCGAATTAAGTGATTTAGCGGTGCCTGCTTGAGCTGTGCCTGGTTAGGAGAACTTTTGAAATGCTACAAATTACTTTTAGTTTCACGAAAATGTAACACAAAATTGAAACTGAAGTTGAAAATGAATTGTGTGCTTAGTGTTTATGTTATGTAAATAGACAATAAACAGTCATTCGTGTGAAGATTGCGAGAGCAATTTCGTGTAACTCATTATATTGTATATGTTACTAATGTATGATACAAGGGCATTATGAGAGGAACACGTAACCTTCTCTTTACTTACTAACTACTAACTTGACAATCAATATATCTTCAGTACACCTCTGACTACTTATTTGATCTTCCGTACTAGAGAATACCGCACTAATGTTATACTCTCCCGTATCAACATGCACGAAGTAGGTGTGTATCTGGAAAACGATATCAGCGAAGAGACCACACAGGAACGACGATGTTATTTCGTAACGTCGTTATCAACCTGATTTTGCTTCTTACAACACTCAAAGCAAGTAAGATTAGTAAATAATAATAATAATAATTTTCATTGTGTTCACAATTATGTTTCAGACAAAGTTAAACAAATGATCACATACTTTCTAGAGTGCAAATTAAGTACCTTTGGAAAAAAAAAAAAAGATGTTTAATATTTCTTGCGTAAGTAGGGCGTGTTATCTATTTTTATTACTACATCCATTCCGATTTGAAGATGTATCATGCTTTTAAAAAGTGTTTGTCTGTTCTTTCTTTCAGAAATAAGTCTTGCAAGGGAACGTATAGACGTTACGCATGGTACAAATGTATCGATGAAATGCACCTCCCATGATTCCTTACAGTGGTTACAGTGGAGAAAAGATGAAACACAAATCACATCCAGCTCTAGAATCAAATTCTCCGACGATCTCAAACAAGGATCATCTATTCTATCTGTAGCAGGAGTTAGATACCAGGACACTGGGAACTATACCTGTATTTATATTCCACAGCATGGTACAATGAGTCAAATACACTATTCTCTGTATGTGTTTGGTGAGTCTTTTGAGTTTGTGCAACTCTGTTGTTAACAGTTTCGTGTTTTGTATCACCCCTTTGTACACAGTAAATAAATTCTTTTAAAACACAGTGTTGATGATTAATATCCTTGTCCAAATTCATGACGAAACTTACCCCGTCACTATTCTCTGAATGATTTTAGCAAGTTACTGTAATTTCCCCTGCGTTATAGTACCTTTGTCTTTAATACTTTTGGTGTTTTGCATCACTCCTTTGTACACAAAAAAAGGATTGTTGTTGAGGTGCAGATATTGATGAAAAATATCCCTGTCCATATCCTTGACGTAATTTACCTCGTGACTATATACACTCAAATACACTATTCTTTGTATGTCCTTAGCATGTTACGATAATTTACATTAAGTGTTTGTGCCTTTGTATTTAATACTTTTTGTGTTTTGCATCACCCCTTTGTACAAAGGAAAGCAATCCTTGTCGATATAAAGATGACGAGTAACCCGTTGACGATAAATATTCCTCGTGCAGATTCATGACCCTATTTACCGCCGTGACTGTATAAATTTAACGGAATTTTGGATATGCCACAAACATTGTGAGCTTCCTTGTTAAGAATAATCTCTTCAGGATAGTCTTTTTGTATAAATTGAAAAAAAAATGACATAAAGAACTTTAATTGTAGCTTATTTAGTACATTGTGATGTCAATTAAATTAAAATCAAAGTTCATTCTGATTTCAGGTAATTTGTCGATTTCACTTACTAGAAGGAACATTTCCACAGAGGACAAAATTACGTCAGCTTATTGTTGTACACCGTTTATTCTAAATTACGGTTTGGGTTTTCAGTGGACTCTAAATCATGAACCACTACTGTTGAATGGGGATAAATTACAATCAGAAACAGTAACATTCTATAACAGCGAAGCTTGTAGCCTCGTGGATTTGAAAATCGACTGTAAGCCATCTGCGCAAACACTGATGTGCCAGATAGAGTCACATCCATCTGTCAGTGATAGCGTGAATTTTAGCCAAGAGTGTAAGTACTTTACCTCTTTGTTGTTTTCATTTTTTCAACGTTTGTAATCCTTCTGTGAAATGCTCAGTCGTTATTTAATTTTACACCAACATGGAGCTAGTAAACCTATAACACCTGCTTACTCCAAGTATGTACTAACATTACTGATACCAGTGTCTGTAGTATAAAGGCAGTATTCTATCCATGGATATCGTCATTACGTGTTTTTAGTATTTAGTACATACATAATAATATCTCCAAAATTAAACACACAATGACAGTAGCAGAATGAAGACAATTATTAATATATCTACATAGCATGATAAGAGAATTGAAGCACATACATGATTTAATCCTCTGTTGCAAAAAAAAAAAAAACTGCAGCGGTTTATTTTGTATTCATATAATACAATACAACGCAGAGTATTTTCATTTTGGAGGTATGTAACATATTACATATATATGATACAAGTAATATAACAACATGATGCATGATATATTAATAATACTAATAATGCTTTTAATACTAATATATTAAACAGTTAATGCTCAACGTCAGGTTATGAATCCACAACTCTCACGATCACGTTGATGATTAATTTGAGGGCGCAATTTTAAATTTACGTCTATCTTTCATTGTGTGTAGCCATCACTCTACAACAACTGGTTGTAGTATGTGCATTTTTACATGAATAAAGCTTAACAAGTATTAATAAATCCTTTATGATAGATTACAGCGACACAGCATTGAAGATAATGTAAATGTGTATTAATTGGGTATAAAAATATTAGTAACGCCTGTTTTTATTTTGATGGTCTTTAAGTTTCCACGACATTCACTTTTCGCTCTTAATTTTGTTCCTTTTGTAGGTAAAAGCAATCGTGAACAAAATGAACAACCGGACCAGACATATGCAGTCATTGCGGTCATACCTGCAATCTCTCTTGTCTTTCTTGTATTACTGGTGTTGTTTATCTGGAAACTTGCCACTGGTAAGAGTTGTTTTTACTGTACCCAGTTTGGTAATAATTGAAACCGTGACATGTAATTGTCTCTGACGTACGTCTTCTTTAACAGGTATGAATTTTGAAGACGTTACTGATGGACCCAGCTATTTGTTTCAAAGGAGGTAACGTTGATGTAACTTTGTATAAGCCTATACCAACACAACAACTTGGAAAAATTGTGAAATACTGAACGATTTACAGTTTCCCTACTTAATATGTTATGGCAAGTTTAAGACTGATAAAAGTAATTAGATCATTACAGAAAGAAAAATGATCAATTTAAATCTATTCTTATACCAAGAAATAAAAAGAAAATGGTGATTTCTGAAAATTTGGATTACAGAGAGCGGACTACTGTTGGAGAAGAACGACAACCACAAGCTGAAGAAAACACATATGAAGATGAGGATTATGTTACTGTTAGCAAAAAGTGAGATTAAAAATAGCAATTTTTTACTACTTCTACACTTTTGAAAGAACTTAAGGAGAGTAAATCTCACGTTTGTAGGATTACAAAGAAACAAAGATTTTTATCACCTGCTCTATTAGATTCAATGAAATTTTTAATTAGGATTGTTATAAATATTGTGAATTTTATGCAATCCATATGTCCACTATTTTCTGGACCCTACTGGAGAACTTTGTATGGCTTACGTCAGTGTAAAACTTGGAAAGAATTCGAATTGATCACGATTTATAGAATACATAGGTACTACGATGTGCAACAGTATGATTTCATATAGGTAAAAGTGATTAGATCACTAAGGCCAAGAAGATATCCAATAGGCTGCAATTTTCTTTGTTCCTATTACATTTAACCTTGAAATGAAATGCATTAGCTTTAAACTTTGAATAAAAGAGAGGTGACAAACACTGAAGAGAAAAGACAACCACCCTCAATGGAAGGAAAAACATATGAAGCTGAAGGATATTCCATTCCTAACGAAAGGTAAGATGAGATGTGGTAAGCAATAATTATTTTTTCTCTGTTTTGATAAACAATAATTAACTTCATACAAAATAAATAACTTTACATCGACGTTGTGCAAACAACCATGGAGCGGTGATTATCAACAATAATAAAATGGCATAATCTTCTTCATATTAACCAAAAAAGACAAGGTTTATACAGATCATCATTTTTATTACTTCCAAACACTTGTAAATGTCATTGTTTTCGCTATGAATTATCCACTTTTTCCCGCACTCCACTCATGGTTCCATATCTAGTAACGTAGTAATGTAGTTGTCAGTATGTATATTATTATTTAATTTACAAGTTCTATCAGTGCACATTCTGAAACAGATTTGGATTTGCAAACTACAGTCTTCCTTGTTTGCAAGGTGTGAATCAAATTTGAAATGACACATGGATTAAAGGATATTAGATCACTAAAAGGAAACCATATATTACGTAAACATTTTCAAAGGTTACAGGTAACTTTATATCAAAATTACACACTAATTAAATTTGGAACGACAGAGAGCTGGCAGGACGTGAAGAGAGAAGACAACCTCCTGCAGAAGTTGATACATATGACGATGAAGTATATGAATATGCTTTTGTTAACCAAAGGTAAAATAAAAAATCACAACGTATTGTTGACCTTATTTTATTTTAGAACGCATGAATTAGTGTTAATCAATTATATGTATATCATAAGTTCATCATTTTCTTGGACTGAGAAAAACACTGGGGACATTTTTCATAAAGATTACCATTTCACTTACCATTTTCAAACGCTTTGGGAATTCCATTGCTTTCTATTTGTCTTATCTCCTGGCCGTTACAATTGGTTCTAAAGATAATAACACCAATGTTAAGTCGTATGGCTTATATCAGTAATATTTTGATTATTTATAATTTTGAATATTTTGATTAAATTATTTTCTTGGACTTAGAAAAACACTGGAGGCATATTTCATAAAGAATACCATTTCAATTACCATTTTCAAACGCTTTCTCAATTCCATTGCCTTTTGCTTGCTTTATTTCCTGGTCGTCAGTCTTGGTTCTAAAGATAATAACATCAAAGTCGTAGAGCTTATATCAGTAATATTTTGAAAAGGCATTTACAATTTAATTAAGGCCTTTACATGCCGTTGTTATTAGGATATGCACCAAATATAAAATGTAACTCAGATATAAGTATATGACATCATTACAGCGAAGAAAGGTATTCAATATGCCTTGAAATAGATGACATTAAGCAATATATCGATATAAAAGTGTACTAGTGGTGAATTCGGATAACAGAAAGCAGACCACGAGACCTACAGAGAAAGGACACTCACCAGCAACAGAAAACACATATGAAGATGACGACTATGATTTTGTTAACGAAAGGTTAGATTAGACATTAAGTTTACTTCATAAAATATTCAGTGCTAACTCATTATATTTAATTTCGTATTTTTTTATAATTTGGGCAAAGACAGAGAGACAAATTTTGTAAAGATCATCTTTCAATTAGGAATTTCAATCACTTTGAAAATTCAACACAATTATAAAACTCCTGATCAAAAAGATCACCCCGTTCGACCTGCCAGTAGCACCTACGCACTGTTTAGAAGGCTTCAGATCACTTTAATAGCTCAGTATCTTACCCCAAAACAAAATGGCGGAAAATTTTGCTAACCCTCGGTATAGGGTTAGCATTCATTCTGTAGGGTTCCACATGTGACCGCGACGGTTGACAGCACGCAATAAAACTTTGAAAGTAAGTTCTTTTGTTTTCATCATGACATATTTACTGTTTTCTGTTATCCCAATCTTGATTTCAAGGGAGGTAAAATCCATAAAATTTTAATAGAGTGCAAATTTCTTTAATAAATTATAATTTAAGACAAGGTATAGATCCACTCACTCTTAAGATTTGCATATAATATAATATATAACATAGGTAAAAGTAATTTAAATTTATTACTGCAAAAAAAAAACCTAGTCAATATGCTTCGTCATGGGATACATTAGTTTTGTTACAGAAATATATTAATGTAAGTCTATTTTAAATGACAGGAAGCAGATAAAATGGGGAATGAAAAGACAACCATCAACAGAAGAAAAAACATGTAGAGATGAAGAACTTGACTTTCCCAATCAGAGGTTGGATTAGGAAAATTACCAATTATTACTTTTCAATGTTTAAAAAGGCAATTAGCACAAAAACATATCATTTCAAAATTCTCTTAGGACATTAAAGAAGCAAAGATACATTCTATTAACTAGATTATCACATCACATCACATTTTTTTTTTTTTTTTTTTTTTTATTGTTTATTCTATTTTCTTACATTTCTAAAAGCAGTTAATGTATTCCATTTCTTTTTTTAAAGCTTTCTTTAACTGTGACGAAAAGAATTAAACAAAATGAAAAATATCTTGAAAAAGTAATAGTAAGCATATTAGATATATGTTTCCATTTCGAAACAAAATAACCGAGAATTTGATGTCACCGTTATATATTCCTTTTGTAACTTTGTTTTAATTCTATTTTAACCTTTGCAGACGACTGTCCGTCAAACGTCCTTTATATCAGAATATAAAGAAGAAAGTAACAAGGAGCAAACAGCACTTGCAATGATTGCGAAACTAACCTATAGAAGTAACAATTTCTGAAGCTTTTAAGTCAATTTTTGTATCAGTTGTTCATATTTCGATCTAGTTTCCATCGTCTTTTCTTACCTTGTCTGATTTGTTATTGAAATTGCGTATAAATATGACATACAAAATCAGTCATACGTGTGCAACAAAGCTGTTTATGCTCATTCAAGAAAATGGGCAAACGTTAAATTGAGTTTTAGACAGAGAGCTAAATAATCATTAACGGTAATTTATAAGTACTATTACCTTTTTATGTTTATTGTTTCGTTCACTTGTTTGCAAACATTTTTTTTTTAATTTTCATGGATACCACAGGGAAGACAGGATGACAGGCAAGTTACACAACTTATACACTTACACAAAATAAGAAAATAAAATCTTGGCAAGATAACTCGGAGACTTTTCAACAGTCTCAAATTCACATCGATTAATTCTTTCCTCATTATCAATAATTGTCAAAGATTTCGTTTTCAAGTAGTTTCAAAAGACGAGAACACGTAGGACTGCACGGAATTTACTCCAAATAAGTTACTCTTCTATAAAATGGCAACATTGGTGGAACCAATTGATCATACATGTAACTAATTCTGTCATTAGTCCATTAAACTTTAAGTCACTTTTATAATACTTTGACCAAATAAGAGGTTGTACTATGGTACTTTATAATAGTGCAGTTGAAAGGTGAATATCGGAGAGAGTATACGCAGATTGATGAAAGTACTTCAATTGGCCGTTGACTAAGGTTCCTATAAGTGGTTGTATCAAGATTGTCTCCCTGAACGTAACCTTTATTTTTGGAGAAGAATCGAAAAGTTAGAATCATGCAACCTACGAGTATTCAAGAAATTGTTATTGGTCTTGTATTGTAATAGAATGTATTATCATTATTTGCTCAGCACATTTAAAACAAGTGGTATTTTAGCTACACTGTAACAGTCAATGTATCAAAGTGTTTTAAGTCAACAAGAGAAACATCTCTTTTATTTTAAACAGCTCTTGTTAAACTATTCTATTTAATGGTATGAAAAATATATACCTCGGTATAGTGATTAGTAATTAATCAATTGTTGTTGAAAATTAATAAAAAAAGCAAATACTTCATTTCTTGCCACAACTCTATGAAGGTGATCACCGTGCCGGTTAGTGTTTAGCTTCAGATCGCCGACAGATGGAGCATGCAATTTCAGGAATCATTCAAACCGTTGCTAATGTTTTGGTTAATGTAATTTATATTTCTCACATTTGTATCGCTCCTAGACGCCTAACGTACATTTACGTAAATGTAGAATCATACCACTTAATGAGTTCTTAATGTGAGCTAGTTGGTCAAATATTAAATATTCGAAATCAGCCTCATAAAAAGTCGGCATAACAGAGAGAAAATTCCTCTTTCTTGCGGGCCCCGCAATGTTATATGATAGCTTGCACTGTAATCTGAAGGGCATTCACTTTGGTCGTTCTGCATACGGTTTAAATACCATCAGACATTTTACGTACCTGTAAAAATAATCTTATGTTTGCTGTTTGTCTTTTACCATTTGAAGGTATACAATTTATATATGAAATCATAAAACCACGGATATTTAAAAAGGCCGCTTGTGGCAAATCTGAACGCACAACTCTCGTTGTGAGTACTATTTACACTATTACTTGTTGTACTATTATAGTTCTGAATACATTTTTTTTTAATCCCGGAATATAGCGAATAAATTGACTATTTTGTCTATTGCAGTACTGTGATGTCTTGTGGTATTAATTTAACGCTTATGACATGTTCTTTTTCAATAATAAAAAATAGTGAGAAAGAGATCATATAATTACCCTACCAGTCCCTTTCCACTCCACTTTTCCTCCCTGTTGCTAGTAGTCTTCTCCAAAGTACTGAAACCAAAGGACAAAGAAGAGGAACTCAGAAGAGGAACTCAGGAAATTAAAAAATCAAATATGACACACTTTAGAAATGAATATCCAGACAGTCGTGCATGTAAAAATGAGGGCTGTTTTTCAAAAGAGTGGCTCGTGGGAGGCAGTTGTTCCATCATTCAGAAAAGCATGTAGGCCTACTCCAATTGCTATTAAGTCTAAAGTCCATGTCTAAATGTCCTCATTCAGAGGTAGGTGAAAGCTAGGACACGCCAAAACTTAAAGGTTGTGTGACATTCATCTAGAAAAGAGGTAGTTTCATTCAGAATTTGCAAAGATAAACCCTGAGTGAAAATCCGTTGTCACTTTATTTATGTCTATTACTGTTTTTGAGCTTTGATAAAATTGCAAGAAAGATGACCTGGGGTATTGCACATAGCGTATGTATTGCCTTTTAATTACTGAGTTTCACATTAGTAAGTGGTGTTGATATTTTGGAGAAGAAAATACAAACCTCCAAAATAATCCAAATTTAAAAACCCCTACAGAACAGAAAATTCTCTAATGTACTTGAAATAAAGAGTAAAGGGAAATATGGCGTTTGCAATACACCAACATGGCATACAAAGAAAATAGCTATGATTATTGCTAAACCTTACCGTCTCATTAATAAAGACATGCGTAAGCTTCATCTCCTCAAAACATCATGCACGTCATGAGTAACGGAAGACACATCATTTGAACTTTGGAAAGTTTGGGTGAACAAATTATTGCTGAGCAACAAATAACGAGGAAAGTGCAAGAGGGCAGCTCGATGAAATAACTGAATTTCTATCTGTGGGAAACTTATTTCTTCAAAAGAAGGTCACTGTCATTCTTTATTTTGAATAATCTATCGTTCTATGTCGACAAACTTTGGTCGATATATGATTGCTTTCTGTCAAAACAAACGCCTTATTTCCCTTTAAGTAGAGATGAAATAATATAAGACATACCATAGCAGTATAACTCTTGACGTCACAAACTTGTACTCAGGCACTGTTTGTTCATGCTGCAGCTGTGAGACAGCAATTTGACTGTACAATGGTCAGTATTTGATGGAGTTTGATGGAATTTGTGGATATTTCCAACATTTTCAAGGATTAATGCACCCACTTCTAAAAGGCATGTCATACGACCTTTAAATGGTAACACTTGTACAGCGCCGGTCTTAAAACTAATTGCTTCTTTTGGAAAGCCAAAAGGACCACGTAATATGATGATGTAAATGATGATGTAAAATATACGATGATGCACTGAAAACTTATGATGTACATCAAAATAATACTTTCAAAAAAGTGGCGTATGCATACCCGTATGTATATTCCTATATGTGGATTTGGCTCTTTAATACCATTAGGGAAGAGGGGGGGGGGGGGGAACTTTGAGTATCAAATATTTTGTATTAACCTTGATCTTGGTTCGGGGTGCCTTACGTTGTAATCAACGGGTATAGTAAATTAAGGTTAATTCACTTAATGAGGAGTATATAAATATTCACCAGACGGCGAAATGTTGCACGTTGCATGTTTCATAAAAATAGCCTAGGCCTACCATATGTGCTCGATTGCAGTGTACGGTAGATGCAGTTACGCGATAAAATTAAGCCATTTTATTAAAATGGATGGTACAATTGATTCTCTTGAGCTTCCAAATTCCGAAGAAGTGAAGAAAAAAAAAGGCGTATGTTTCTCTTAACTTTCATACTCCAGCCGTTCATGTTATTGACGTCTAGTAAACTTTCTTTCGGTAGGCCTAGCCACTTTTTCGAACATAACATTTTTTATCATCACTGTTTACACCATGGTGTCGATGTACATCGTAAGATTGTACATCATCTTAAGTTTTCAGTACATGATCGTAAGTTTCTAATTAATTGAACTCAGGAAGGAACACCTCTTCGTTAAATCAAGCTACACACTGAGTGTTCCATCCATTTCTGTTGAGTGGCATTAGACTAAGATATTTCGTCCTACAAACAGTTCAAAGCAAAAGTGAGGTGACGTCAAAGTTAAACATGTAAAGTATGTTCTTTTTGTCGCTTTGAATATTTCAATATTTCAAAGCAACGCCAACAGTAATACTTACTGCATTTATGTGTGTAACTTACATATACCTGAGTTGAATAGCCACTGCCTCTTCCCTTAATTTGTCTCGTATTTGGAATGAGAGCATTAACAGTGGGAGACATGCATGCCATTGCTACTTCCCAATCTGAACTTGAAGAAAAAGAAAACGTTAAGGGTAGTGAATGTCTTTGACAAGTGAGGACACCGTCGCTTTGAAAGTTGAATCTCCCAAAATTGGCACCATAAAAAAATAAAATCATTAAAGGACTTTACATCATATCAAAAACCATGAATCATATTATTCTAGTTTATCTGAAGTTGAAGATGCCCGATTCATTTATTTCTTGTTTTTAGTTCATCCAAGGTAAAATATTCAACAATTAAGATCTACTCATAAATTAACTGCGTAACTTTCCTTTAAAAAGCAAAAAAAAAAAAAAATAGTACACGAAACCGAAATGAACAAAAAAATAAAATTAAGAGGACGGTCATCAATGTCGAATTGTCAGTCAACTTCTACGAAGGTACAAAAGAACTGTACTGCATTAAAGCACCATATAACAGCAATTTTGAATATAGGCAAATATCAACGCCAGGCGCTAACATCACTAAGGGCTTTAACTATTTGATCGTTTTTACTTCCATTTTCGTGACAACAATAGACGTTATTAACTGAGGGGTAAATTCGAAACTCTACTCGAGAACGTCGAAGATAATAACTTCCTTGTTTTAACTTACCGTAGTAAAGAGATTTGAACGAATGCACAGTACTTACAGATATTTACTGGATATACGGATCATTTCAAGATGGAGGCACACATGACCAGTATGATCATCCACACCAATCTATATTCTGTGGGGTTTATTTTTACTTTTTTACTTCCAACAGGTAAGACGACTAATGCTTTGAATACATATGTATAGATTTTTCTATATGTTCTAAAGTAATCTTGAAAAAGCAGTAGGATTTAACAGGACGACCATTGATTGGTTAACGCTAGAATGTGATAGGGAAGACAAGGTAATGAATAATGCTTACGTAAATCTATGACAAATGTTTAAAGTTGTATAGTAGTGTAAAGGAAAATTAATGTCTCATTGATTTGGACAGCTACCAGTAAGTTACAATTAGAGGGAGCTTGCAGTTTTGGAACTGAGCATGTCAAATCAAATCACGAAATAGAGAGTCTTATGCTTGAAAATGTTATTGTAAAGTGATTTTATCCCAGATCAAGTAATTTAACGAAAATAATGTTTGTCGGTAACATGAGTACCGTAACGGGTCGAGTTGAAAATGAATTTACGTCTACAGAATATTCCACAAACAAAGCAACAAAGAGATGCATCAGGAATGTGAAGCCATTACACAATTTTGAGCACTAATCATATGAAAGATAAAACCAAACAAGAACAAATTATAATAAAAGCAAAATTACATTCAGGCGAAGTCATAATACCACTAACGCAATATACACAATACATCGATCAATAGATCATTTATTTGAATTCGTATTTTTTATGATAATTCTTTTTTACTTGTGAATCCTGTGGGCTCCTTTTAAAACGATTGTGCTCCAACTGACATCCCCTGACCCTGACGCTTCACACATCAGTCCCATTTTGCCTAAATACAAAATGTTCTTATGACAGTCAATAAAATTTTCGATAACTATGGCCTGTTATGATGCGATTGTTTTGAATTTGATATGTCAGTCAATGCATCGTTTTCCAATTGTGCCAAGAATATACCTGAAACGTTTGATAACCGCAGCTTTACTGATTGAACATACACTGAAGATACTTCTGAATAAGGTGATAAGTAACACAGGGTGATAACGAACAAGAAACTGATATATTAATTACTATTTTACAATCGGATAATTTCAAAGGGAATACCTCCATTACGTATGATCAGTTGGCACGTAATTAATAAAACTATGGAAAGGAAATTATAAAAAAGAGGTAATGTGAAGGAAGTGAAAGGACGTTCCATTTGTTAAAAGAAATATGAAACAAATGGATCAAAACTATTTTTACAGGTCATGACACCGCTAATGCTGAAAATGAATATTCCATTAACAAGTGGGGGAAGTTATTAATGAAATAGTAATATTTTCCACTTCATGCGTTTTAAAGGGAAATAGGCCGTTTAGAATATACCGACATGGCATATAAAGAAAATAGCTGTAATCATTGTGAAACCATTCAGTATCACCAATAAACATCTGCAAAAGCTTCATCTCCTCAGAGCATTATGCATGCGATGAGTAACCGAAGATGCATCATTTAAATTTTGAAACGTTTGGGTGAACAAATTATTGTTGAGCAACGAATAACTGATTTTTTTTATGTGTGAGAAACTTACTTCTTAAAAAGAAGGCCAATGTCCTTTCTTATTATGAATAATCTATCTTCCTATGTCCACATCCTTTGGTTTTAAGAATATGGTTATTTTCTGTCAAACAAACGCCTTATTTCCCTGTAAGCCCCATGCCAATATCTGGTCATTAAACCAAAATATTGCTGCTTGATGAAACCTTCTGTGGCCAAGAAATATTCCCATTGCGCTGATGTTACAAAACTGCTCCTTAACTGCGGAAAAAAGAAAGTCTTTCTTGTTCCTCGATATTGAAGCCTTTTATTTAGCTTTGACCTTTGACACCAGAGTAAAATCAAGACTGGGTTTCTTGTGAATGAACACTAAACCCTGGTGAAAATTAAAGTCACATCTGCTAAGCTGCCACATTTTTTTTATTAAACAGTCAAGATTGTAAAGAGTACACACTAAGAAAAAGAAGCATCTGTGTGGCATCACAGATTGTATAAAATGGAATATGCCACTTTGAAATAAATATTAAAAAAAAGGAATTCGAACTTTCAAACTGACCAATACCATTGACATATTGTTTTTGCTATACTAAAGAGAGAAAAATACACGCCGTTATTCGTACGTTAAAATGGGATTGACTTCAACCTCAGTCTTCTTTTGTTCTACTGAGGTTCAACTTCTTCGAAACTGTCATGGCCTTAGATCAGTTTTATCACCCCATGCTGTGATAATCCACATGGTCAATTAAACATCGTTCTCCTAAAGTAATTCAGGTGTGTCAATCCAATGTCTAGGCTTTCTTGAGCTGCCTGGCAAGGGGTATTAGATGTCATGTCCGTAGGCAATACATGTGTAATCGAGCATGAAACAGGGTCTGTTGAACGCTTTAGCATGGTTTTAGCACAATTATAACGTCATGATTCGTATTTTTTTATGAAATATCACTTTCTTCAGGAGTCAACCTCTTTTAGGAGCTACAGAAAGGTCAGTGTACCTAAATCACACCAAGCGCTACATCTTGCAATTGTAATTTTTATATCAAGAGAGACACTCATCGCCCGGGACAGTACCTTTTCCTCCAACCATTTACGTCAAGTCTCTCCCACAGCCTAAAAATTCATCAAATACATCTAAAATTCCTCCAGATGTCAAATCAAAACAATAAACCCTGTATAGCTGCGTACTATGAGTCGCTCTGCATCTTTCTGATTTGTGCTAAGTAGAACCATTTGATAATTTTGCTTTCCTCCCAGTTTAAATCCAGCTTGGGGTTATGAGTAGGTGGCTTTAGAACGCTCTGTCATTTTGTGATCTTTGCATTGTATATCTGTACATATGATGTGTGATACCTGTGTATAGGAGCTTTGCTCAAGATAGACATGTGTTAGGATGATGGGTAAGCTTAACGTAGTGACTATGTTGGAAAAAAAAATCCTACATAGAACAGTTGAAATGTTGAAGTGGTGATACTTGACGATATGATAATGCTCACATATATTACACTGAATTCTGTTCAATTAAATGTCAAAAAGTCGTGAACAGTGACAGTTTCGGTCACGTATTAGCTTTTTTTTTCAAATGTTATTAAACACATGTATGTCATGAGAAAGAAAATGTGTTGACTTACAGTTCGTGATTAAGCTGGGGTACACGTTTATCAACGAAAGCTATATTGCAATTATCATCAATTATGATGCAATAAACAATGGTCTCAATTAATTCCAGAGAGTTGGAGTAAAAGAGTACACATAACTGCCACCGTTGGCAATGATGTTTCCCTGACATGCGAGTATAAAGAGCCATTAATCTTTCAGGGATGGTGGTATAACGACAAAGCCATACATTCTTTTCAACAAGATAGTGCCAACGACGACAAATTTAACATTCACGACTCAAACTTAAATGGGGGATCATCAGTACTTACAATAACAAAAACTGAATTTCAAGACGCCGGAGACTATGCGTGTAAATATGAATCAAAAGGTGGGAATGTGACTCTCAACTACTTTACCGTTCATGTAACAGGTAAGACATTTGGAGATATTGATATTCATGGCAAAAAGACAAATGACAGGATGTGTACTTAACAAATGCTAAGCAAACTTGTCAACGATTCAGGAATATTTGTTACAGAAACAAATCCTAAGTCACTGTCATTAAATGTAGTATGCAAAGAGCCCGTTGTCCTGAAATTTCCCGTGGTTATGAAATTTACGATATAGTTACTTATACATGCTTCGTGATATTGATCTCCAGTGAGAAAATTGGAGGAAATTTCCACATGGTTATTAAATATCAGTAAAACGACAAGTGGGCAATTATTTCAGGGGGATTGCACAATAACTATAGTCTATGTATGATTGTCCGTGATCTGAGAATTATCATGATCATTTATCATATATGTACCAATAGTGTAACAAATCATACATTGTTACTTTCAATACCAGAAGTCCAGTAACGTCCTGTCAAATTACCAACATACACAAACAGGGGATTGTGTCTGTGTTTGGTTATTTTTAGATGAAAATCAATGTAAATAAACACAAAAAATAAATCTCAGAGTTTTTTCTGCTTTTCGGTCAAAAGAAAAACCGCATGGAATAATGGTTCCCAAAGAAACAACAGATATTTCAAATGAATGTTTATGTGAGTTAATAGGTCAATGATGCTCAATTACAGCGTGTTGTAAATCAACTTAATTATCAGCTTTTCAGATTAAAATATGCAAACTAGGTTTAAGTCTTCCTTTCAATAAATGTGTATTACCCTCGTGAACTAGCTCTAGTCTGTTAGCATTGACATAGGTATTGGGTAATTGACTAACTGACTGGTAACGTAGGTATAGGTAACTGAATAAGTATCAAATATAATTTTCTTTGTGAGAACAAATATTGCAAAAAGGATTCCCATTCATCTTTGTATTATATTCGCTGTAAGTATTCTTCAAAATAGGCTTACAACCAATATGAATGAAAATAAAGATGGAATGAAAAACAAAAAAGAAAAAGAAACAAAAAGCCAATGTTTTAGCCACCTGTCGGTGATAGGAAATAATTACATTTTTATATTCGTTATGTTTGATCACTTTCCATTTCAGGGAACACAAACTGGAAAATGATTGGGACTATTGTTACCTGTGTGACTGTGCTCATCTTTGTAGTTCTGATCTTCATAAGGAAGACGGTAAATCGTGGTAATACGCCATAATATTATTAGGCCTGCTAATTTTGTTACTGTCTAGTAATGTGTTTGTTTCTCCTTTAAATATTATTGTAAAATTAAAAATTGAGCCATCCTAAAGTATAACTCCATTGACTGAGTTATGTCTTTTTCTGCAGGCAGAAGTAACACTACAAAGAGTACCCTGGCAATTTTTCACAGGTAACGTCTTTTTTTCCTTAATGTGTAATCATAAACCTGTGTAAAGGCGGACATTCGTCATTTATTAACTAGTCAAGATTACCGTGCATTACGTCGCAGCTGTGATTCACCCAATTTTCCTAAATGGGAGAGTTTGTATCTTATACGTAAATCAGCACTTAGTATTTGGTACACACACACAAACGCTATCACGTTGTTTTCATTTGATGTTGAATAAAGAACAAAAGGACAACTAGAACTCCTTGTTTAAGAACCGGACTTTTTTTTCCTCACGAACACATTCTACTTATTAGTGAATGACCAAGACAGGGAGCACTGCTACATAACTTCAACTACAATGGCGTATTCTGTAATCCTAATCATGTGCTATGAATGTACTGGTGCTAAAAGTATATAGTAAAGCAAGCAGACCCATAAGTTAAAACAGACAAACGTGACGATATCATTACTTAGACGCTCGTATGCAGAAATAAATATATCAAACATATGAATAGAAAATGGTGACACTAGATTGGAGCAAAGAGAAAAACTGAAAAGGGAAAGAATGGAAAATTAATATATCTAGCGTAATGGATGGACACATATCTCTGACGTGGCTTTACTAAAACCGAGAAAAAAAGACATGGTCGTTGAGAACCAGTCATACCTTTTTTTTTGGGGGGGGGGTTGGGGGATTTCTGTTATCTTTAGAATTATCCTGGTCCTAGTTATCACAAATGGTTATACTTATTCTCTCATCTGTTTATGTTACTCATGACCTGATGTTTAAAGTATTCTACAGTGCTAAGAGAAAGGAAGAAAGGAGTTGCCATGGCAACAAACGCATAATGACTTATCCACAGATATGATTTGAGATAAATTTGTATATTTTCTACGAAGCAAATCACTGAACACCAACACAACAAAGGAAGCCACATCCTCAGCTGATAACAATCGTCAAGTTGAAGGTTATGTGGTTATGGATGGCGGGTGAGTCATTTTATGAAGAAGTAAGTTCAGTGAAATTATTATTTTGCATAAATTGTGTACTTACCTGTAAATGGTATGTCAAATGTAATCTACTCGCATGATGCGCTAAGTTAGTTGAACACGGTGACTAAACATTATTTTCCTATTCATTTCCATTTGAAACCATTTGGTGTTTTCTTGAAAAATAGTGAAGAATAAAATTACATTGGGAAAGATTTACAATACGCCTTCATGAAGAAAAATAAAAAATAGTAATGTGAGAATAGCTGACTGGATTAAAAACAAAGAAAGATAACAGTTGATAGGAGTATTTAAACAGAGCTCTATCTAACATTTTTGAAGAAACAAATTGATTTGTCATATCAGGTTACGTCAGTAATACGCCGTACTTATGATTTAAGTGTGCATAAACTACATCATACAGCCATGCAGATCAACGGAAAGTATACAAGGTTTGATTTCTATCGCTACAATTTTCAAGGTATGTTTCATGTTTGAAATATGTTAAAGAACTATAAACTAATGTAGACTACGCTGTTAAAAAATGTAACATGTAAAATGTAAACTTACAGGAAATAAAGTAAAGAAATACCAAAGGGATACAGCAAATATTTGTAATTAGTTCCCGACAATTTATGTAATTCGTTTTTATTTCTTTGTTTCGATTTCTGTAATTTTAGAGACATTTCTTGTATATATTGTTATGTATGTACTTCAAGTTTGCGTTTGTATTTTTATTTTGTATTCGTCCTTCTTATGCCTCAAAGGAATAATATTAAGTCATCGGGAAGAGAATCAGATTATGTCTTACCCTGCAGTCCCGAAGATGAAGGCTATGAGCATATGTGTCAAAGGTTAGATGAGTACTGCATGTCAACTTAATCTATCCTAAGTTAACAAGATTAATCCCATGGACTGAAACTAGTCGATTGCCACCTGGTAACATGGTTTATTTTAGGCAATTGCAACCTTTTACTCCCTGACATTACTCTTGTTTGTTTTGTCGTAATTATTAATTCTGAATGTGTGTTCTTCGAAGCAAACGTTTTCTGAAATTTCCAAATGAGCGCTTACTGGATCTATCTATTGTGCATCAGTTGCATCTCTGAAAGGAAATGAAGGGCAAAGTAATACCTAAGTAAAGTAAACAACTAAAGTAATAACTCAGGGCTAACCAATGAATAAACCTTCAAACATACTTTTAAAGGAATCTGTCCCAGACAAATTAAGGAGTTTATAAGTAAATGAGACTGATTGCTCTCTCTGTTGACATTTTGACCCCATGTCAATATTTTGACTTCAACTAAATATGTTACCGCTTGAGTTTAGACTTCTCAGGTCAAAAACGATGTCCGGGTTTTTTTTAAGGTCACAAAAACACCATGTAATTGTTGCAAAGTATTGCAAAAAATATTTGTTGTTCTTTGGAGCTGGATTCGCTTATTTAACCTTCAAGGTTTTTACAACTGAAAGTTGCAATGGTAAACTGTAGATTACCTTACCTTGGGAAGTAACCCTTAATCTCTTGAACTATCATAGCGATTCTTTTAACGCAGTCAAGACAATAAGGAAATACAAAGAATATCAAGTAGCTGTCACTGTGTGAAATTACAGATTTCTCATAGTGCAAAGTGCAATTTTGTGGTAGATATGTTGTTGAAAATCTGTGATTTCCAGCAAAACATGATATCAAGGATTTTGTTTTCACCAATAAAGAGAAAGAATGTTTGCACGTTTTATAGGATATTAGTTTTTAGTGGACAAGCCATTTTATAGTGATGGTTACGTATAAAAATAAAAAACAACATAAATTAATTTGATATAACATTGGTGATGCAAAATTTCTATTTCGTAGCACACTGTGTAAAGAATCATTACATTGAATGAACCATAAAAAAATATTTCTTACTGCAAAAACGTCAAGTAGATTTACCAGTTGATAGGATATGAATTTTCATTAAAAGTAAGAAACTTTCTCCCCTTGACAGTTTTGTATTATGCTATGGGAAACTTGTAATGTGATAACTGACCAATTACTAATTACTTGTTTCTCTATTGCAAATCTTTTTTATGTGAATGCAGAGAAAAAAAAATAAAACTTTTTCATTTAAACTGCCTATTACCCGTCAATATTCCATTCAGAAGTAAAAACTTGTTGTGTTGTTGTTCGTATGCTTAAATTGATCCTTTTTCTTCCAAAGCGTGACTTACTTATCAGAAAACAAGAAACCAATTCAGCAACAATATCGTGATAGTCAAGTGTATGAGATAACCGGTAAAGTGTAAGTCAACTGCTCATTTTAAGGCTCAACAAATCTCTTTCGTTTTAGTACAAGGATAAGTAACCCATTTTGTGGCAATAATGAATTATTCACATCTTTTGCAAGAAACGTCATGTGTATACCTTAGTACTGATGTTCTTTGCTGCAATGAAACAATGTCAACTATAATACTAAGAGCAGTCTACCTATTTACCTGTTTATCTAGAAGTAGCATAACACCATTTTTTCAAACTAGTTGTTGACACTCGTTGTGCTGGTTACATTTCTTTGGTTTTGATGGCTTGTTCGGGTTAAGAATCGATTAATATGAAAGTGTTCTGATCACTGAAACATTTCAACCAACGGATTTGCTTCTTTAGGTCTTCATTTCAATTTTTTCTGTAGTTTCGTATAAGAAACCCAACTCGCGTGAGGTCAGAAGGATCATCATTGTATGCCGGATAAGTGTTGGGGAAATGATGGACTGTCCGAAGTTAAACGAATCGATGTCAACGTGAGGTTGCTAACCAACAGCATCTATCCAAAGGAAAAAGAAATAGATACAATCACTGCAATGAGAATATCTGATGTGTTTCTTGAATATGCTGCATGCTGCATTCCCTATTGTAGTGTGAATTTCTTGAAATGTGAAGACTGATATGAGCACCTAAAGACTTTTTTGTACAGCCAATGACAAAGAAGTTATGGAAAATTCGGAATTTAGACGGTAATAAGACTTTCAATACCTCATTGCCTTTTTTTTTTTTTGATAATAATATGATAACAGTTGGAAGGGGTGCAATAACACCTACCTGCTAATACCTCGAAAATGGTGAATTCACCTATAATTTAGTTCAAACCGAAAGAGGTCAAAACAGTCAGTTTTAGCTAGCACCTATGATCCCCTATGGTCCCATAAAAACTTATATCGTATCATGTCGAAAGGAATCTACACGGCTATGGAAAGTGAATTTCTTTGGTGCTTTAGTCTGTAAGTGTAAGGTCGGGAACATTTAATGGAGGTACAATCAATAAAGGAAAGACTAAAATACCTTACATTTGTTATATTGGCTTTAAAAAGTTTACCCTACATGTATTGACCTTAATTCAGGACGTGGTATATCTATGCATGTGTTTTTATTCTATTCTATATTGTAACTTCAAATACATATTTCTAAAAGAGAGCATAAGAAAGCAATACACCAATTTAGTTTGGAATATAAACGTATTGACAAGGGTTACGTGTTAGCGATGAGATTAAGCATTTAAGACATAATATTTAAAATGAATATGAAGTCCAATCAATTGCACGAACTGTCTGATCGTATGTATGAAAATTCATAAATTAAAATGCATTTAAATCAACCACCTCGGTCTCAGTTTGTTTTATTAGTTGCCGCTGATATGAGTATACGCATAATGAATACACGTAATACGACTTTCCTCCTATTTTATCCCACGCTTCATGATATTTATGCAATGAGTAACTAAAGGCTTTCCATCATTTAGAACGTACGTAGGACGAATATGTAAACCCTTCGCCGTCAAGGTTATAGACACAGCTGAAGTGTTTTCTATTGTGTTATGAATTATCTGTTATCTCCTAATAAAATGACAGATAATATGACAGCACTTTGTTTCTACGGAAATCATACACGATTCGAAAAACTCAAACAACGATTATATGGTACATTTGAGAGGGTATTCTATTTTTAGTTGCCTTTATCTATTACATCTACTACCCCTACAACATTATCTTTCTCTGTTGCTTTACACTATTAACTTGAAACTTCACTAGTGCTAGCATAAAATATGAACATACTGTGTTATTATCAGTTTGAGACATACTGAGCAGAGAAAATATGGAACATTGGAAAAGTAATACGAGAGAGAAGGAACTTGTTGCCATTGCAGCTACGAACTAGAAGAAATTTAGCAATGATATATGACAATAATTACGCTTAACATAAAGAAATTAAGTTTCTGAATTTAATGAATCTTTTCCCTGATAATAACGTTCCCTGATTTTGACACAGATAATCTCAACCAGATCACTTGCTTGCAAATTTGTGCCAATATATTACTGTTTGAAAAATGGATCAGCTGCGAAGAAACAGTCTTGTCGTATACCCTCTTACTAAATGTTTACCTTACTAGCTGCTATAGAGTCGATGACTGTAGGGGACGTCAAACGTCAGTGACATAGACATTATGTGGACATCAAGATCACGTCTCTTCAACATACGCATTACGGCAACGCGATATTTCAAAGACATGAAGTCAAGGTTGATGTCGCTATTTATCTGTTCTTTAAAGGTTGTGTGACATGCATCTAGGAAAGAGATTGCTTCATACAGAAGTTGCAAAGTAAATCAATGGGTGAAAATCCGTTGAAATTTTGTTTAAATCTATGACCGTTTTTGAGATATGAGTATTCAACGTTCGATAAAAATGCAAAACAGATGACATCGAGTGTTGTACTGTGTCAGTATTTCGTTTGTTAAGCCTTAGTATATTGCCTCTAAATTACTTAATTACTTAGTTTCACATTGATAAGTGATATCAATATTTTGGAAGAAACAAATTTATGCTTCCAAAATAAATCATCTGGGTACATAAAATTCTCAAATGTCCTTGAAATAAAGTAAACAAGGGATTTACATCAGCCATATCATAGGAGTCCATCTCTTGACATCATAAATTTTGCATACTTAGCCAATGTTTATTCATGATGCAGCTGTGAAATACTTATTTGCATGTAAAATTGTTAATCTTTGATGTATTGTGACGGAAGTTGTGACTGTTTTTAACATTTCCAATAATTAATGCACCCAATACTCCAAAATGTCATTTTCATGTCACACGACCTTTAAACAGACATAAAGATGCAAGTTACACCATGGCTGTCAAGTCATGGTGTTTTGTGGGGGAATCTCAGTTACGCTGTCGCAATAAAGCATCAGCTTCTCATACAATGTCTCAATATGCTGTAACAATTTCCACTCAAAGTGCAACACAATGTGTCTGGTGCTTTTAAACAACAACTATCACGCCATCCTTTTCCAATAGTCTTTGTAAAAAATGGCAGGATTGCAATACTTAGTATTACACAAGTTCGTGAGCAGCATTTTCAGCAGGGAGGGTGCGAGGGGAGGGGATGCCGAGAGCTTTTTGCCATCACCGCTCGTGCAGGACTATTCAAAGAGCGACTATCTATTAGGGTTTCTATATAAATAGGGTTGCAACTGCATATTTGACTCCATTTTATCTCCAACTGCGAGAGCATTGTACTTATGTGCATGTAGATTAGTCAAACGGCGATACATGATCTGAAGTATTTAATGAAAACAAATATGTACAACTGTAATTTTACTGGTGATTATGTGACACAAAGAACTTCTAAAGATCGTTGAATGGTTGGGAACGGAAGACTAAGGTGATGAATGGGGACGGACTGGGACAATGATGTCAGACGTTACGTGCAATTTAAATTGGGACTAATAAAAATTAAACAGTTCTCAATATCTAATTAGCGACTGCACTGGTATTGATTTCCATACTGTGACGTTGGCATTGCTGGAAGGGCCGCCGACTGGGGTTGAGGAAGGAGCTTTAAATGGGAAAGGTGTCCATAGACCAATAGATGTTGAAAAGCTGGATGATATTTTTGAGTTGCTCAGGATATTGCGATAACCACAGACATAAATTCTTAATCCCCTCCCCCTATTTTGTGCATCCCACAGGTGAAAAATATTTACATATCAGTTCAGATGACCATTTCGTCTACCTCACCATAAGATTCTGAGATAGCTACATTACCTGAAAAACAAAGACGCGTACGCATAACCTACTGTTCCCATTGGCCCCATGCTCCTCTCAAATTGACAGTGCAAAACACATAACTGAAAATTTCCATAATCCCCCAGCATGGTCTTAGTGGAAAACATTCATAGGTGCAAATCGGGCTGGAGTTGGTTGACACAAGTCGTGCTATTTTTTCTTTCTTTCCTTTTCTTTATGCATGCTCTTTTTGTAGGCCATCCAGCTGTTCTGCAATTATAAACCAATCAGGATTCCAGAAATACCTATTATGAATAATAAAGAGAGTAGAACTCCATATCGATCTATACAAATTAGAAGGAGGTGGACTGTATTTATTTTTACTTATGACATTCCTGGGGGTGTAATATTGAGTGAATGTGAAACATATTTTCAACAAGAAAACAAGAATCTCCAAGTGCGTATAGTACTGACTTAAAGTTAAATACCCAAAAGGTAATGGGCATGCAACGACAATGCTTCACTGTGAAAAATTACTTTAGTAGGCCTTTGACAGAGTGGATACAAGATGGAAGAAAAGAACATACTACAATACCAGTTACGGACATTAGAAAATGGTATTGAGGGTTGCTACATGAAAAACAAATAGTGAATTATTACTTGCCAACTGGAAAATTCTTAGGGTACCTCTAAACAATTCAATTCATTTCCCAACCCATGAACATAATTTTGAGCCCTCAGCAACTGTGACACAGAAAGAGAATGGGAAACAAAATTATGTTTTGACTGTATTTGTCATCTCTTTCAAGATGATTATCATGATAATCGGTCTAATTCCATGGCATTTGTTTTAAAAAGAAAGTGCAATCAGAGACATCTACAATATCAAACAACAAACCTTTTCTTGTTCAGTCAATTTTTCATTTAAAAAATAAAATAGTGGGATACTTGATACACCGTACCAGCCTTGGAAAGATCCGTTTCATTCGACACTGTGTATGCAAGGTTCTGTTTCTTTATTATGAGACCGCAAACATTATATGTAATTATAGGCCGTCAGCAAGACATGTTGTTAGGATTCCAAACTTCTACAAACTGTTTACTTAAAAATTTCTAGGAACATGAGGCAATTGATATTCTTGATATTCAACTTGATATTCTTGGCATGTACTAAGTCTCTGAAATAATTTTACTTCTTACTTACTTACGGGGTCTTTTGGGCAAAACGTTCTTCTGGAGACACGATTCGCAGAACGGATGGTGGCCCTTCCCGTCAGTAGTCTGCCGGTGAATCTCACTTTCACCAGTCAGTCTGATCAGTTGCCTACTCTAGGCTACAGACTTTATTAACTAATAGCTAAACAGGCGACAGCTACTCAGAACATTGTAAAATATCATTGATGTATACTTTGCGTAGACCATATAGCGTCAAGCGCATACCACACCTCCTACACAGATGGTGGTAATTCCCTTTTGGAATCCGATCACAGAAATAACGGCAATCAATATCCGTCAGGAAGACCTTTGCTGAATAATAAAAGCATAGGTTGGAAAACTACGACCTTTACTTGAACCCTCAGAGGGAAGAAGAATTACGAAAAGATTCTGCACGTTACCCGAGTGTTCGCAGAAACGGACCATGGCCATGTACGTGTTAGCGGTTGGTGCGTCTCGTAAAGTGCTTGGTGTATGAAAGAGTTAATATCTCTCCCCCAAGGACCTTATAATTCACGTGAGGCGATTTAGATGTAACTTCCTTCTCTTCTTGGCACAAATTAAAACAAACATCAGCAGTCAGGGAACATACCCTAGGTACCATCACGTAGACTACTGTAGGAAAGCCTCTTTTGTGAAATCTCAGTCTTCTTTGCAGCAAAATGCCATTAAAAGTTGAACTTTTTCAAATAGTAAGTGAACAACAGAAAGAGAAAGTCAAGCTGTTGGAAAAAATTATGTTGGCAGTCACATCAACTGAAAAATACAAATTTCATGTTCATAAAAAAATATTAACATTCGTAAGAATGAATGTGGATACTTTGGCTTACATGGTAATTGCATTGTGTCGTTTCGTTGAAACATTTTTGTTTCAAAACTACAGATGTTGGGGAGATTTACTTATGTTACGATAAAACACCTAACACGATTGTAAGTATAATCTTAATTTTGTCCTCAGCCGGTTGGTCTGAAGGTCTTTGAGGTAAGGGCTCGAACTTCCCATAAAGCATCAGCACATAACAAGTTCACTGCGCACGTTTAATTCCATTGTTTCCCCTCATAACTTATGACGATGAATCTGTCAACTGAACCGGTCAAATAGAAAGTCAAAGTATCAAAAGGCCTCATCGTGGAAACAGCAATAACAAAAGAGGAACTCACTTCGATTACTAACGCCAAAATGTATCCGGAAGACAGATGACTGAAGAATTTTATTACACAGAGCCAAAGGTTACAATGAAATTTTACTTTCCTTTCCCTTTTCCATAATCTATAATTTCTCCATGGAACAGAAAGCGAATGTTATTGCTTCGTCTGGGAGAGTGGTGGTACAGGTTTACTAAAAGTGCCATGTTACACTGTAATGAGAATATATTGAGCACCGTTTAGATACAGTAGACTTCAGCTGTTAATTATAACCCTTTTTAACACAATGAGACCGACAAACTCTTCCAGTGTTTCAATTTGAAACAATTTATGTCATGCACGAAGCATTGTGCTAAATCCATGAGTGTTGCCTTGAGATTTCAATTGTCATGCTTCATTTTTTCTTAAGAAAAAACGATCGTGACTGTCATTCAATTTTGTATAGCGTCACTTTTAAATCATTGTTTAGCTTTGATTTACTTGGTTTACAGAATGAAACTGAAAGATTATTGAGCAACAAATGGTGAATAAATGTTACGTAGGTTTCACTTATTCCAGTGATTGAGGTTTGGCAAGTAAATTACCTCTTAGAAGATATCTCGTGTATGTTGAACATAATAAATTTTGTGTGTTTATAATCAAGGGCGTGGATCTATCTGCAGAAGTGAAAGTGACTTTTCAGCATTAACGAATCGCCGTGGTGATGGGTCTAATTGGAGAGGGTGTCGCTCTCTCTTTTGAAGAAAGAACAAAAGGATATTGGACTTAATAGGAAATGATGCAATACTTTAAACTTCTATATTGAGCTCCAAAATTTAGTGTTCATTAGGCAGTCTCTGTTACATTGTTTACATCTGTAAGGTAAAAAGATGGAATCCTCTCATCGTCATGTCCCAATCCTAAATCAGAGATTGTATTGGCTGATGCTAAGTATGTATTCTAAGATCTTATGATTATTAAAAAAATCCTCACAAATCATTGTCTTTTACTGTGTCTAACCCTAATATATACCAGGTTATTTTTATCTGCGCTGGATACTTCGCTGATCAAAAAACAATTGTAAATATGATAAAAATCACACAAAGTGCTTCATAATATTTTAACACAATATTTATTGGTGAGACCAGTTAGCTCCAATCCGTACAGGACGATGACAAATGTCACAATCCATTACATTTTGACTACTGGTACTAAAATCAAATCACTATATTATTGTTCTTAAGCTTTATTGGTGTTATTCTACAATTTCACCTAGAAGTAATTATAGAAGTTCCACACATACGAAGTCTATACGCGACGAACTTACGAAACAGTGACTGTGTCAGACTAATGGGTTGATAGTTACCATCGTTATACAGAGAGTGTGCATGTGGTGAAAGTTTGCAGGGAAATAAGTAAAGGATTTATCAAGGGGAGGGAAGAAGCATATATAAGACTATAGGTGTTGACACGTAGAGCGTACATGAACATTTTGCCCAAAAATACCACCCATATACCTTGAAATATTACGTCCAAGACCTTTATATCCAGAAACGTTAATTATGACATTAGAAAATTGACAATGTGGACGTTCGAGTCGAGATATCTGAGAAGTATTTTGCATTGTAAACATTCATAAAAGTTTCAGGATTCATCCTACTGAAAAAGTGGGGAGGGGGGGGGGGGTTATTGGAGATGTCCCTCTCATGCAACAAAAAGAGGGTGGCTCGTCCTTTTGTCCCCATTATGATCCACGCACGTGTTAATATCAACAAACTTTACATCATCGTTGCACCAGCGTTTGGCCAGTGCAGCATTTGTGTTATTCACTCGTTCTACTTGATGAACCTTGTTTCTCTGTCATTACAAAGATGAAACGGCAAGCGATGAGTTTGCCACTGAAAAAAATGGGGGAATAAAAAGAATTCAATCTTCACTACCGTTGCCGCTGTTGAAGTTTAACGTAGAAATTTACGCAGTCATGACCTACAAAAAATTTCACTTATTCATACAATAAAGTGACACGTGATTTAGAAGGATCCTTCAGAATCGTTAACTTGCAGTTTCGCAATCTGGGATAACTTGAGAGTTATACGGATCACATGCTGACATGTCAAACAAATGTATAAATTAACCGGTCACAATTTCCGTGTTTTGAGTTTCCTATGATGTATCTGAACGATCGGTGACGCTCGAAGGTTTGATTATACAGGATATCTGAGCTTGGGTGAATAACAACATGGTCCGTGCCTCTATTGACTGCAGTCAAGCTTTTACGTTCACCTTCGTACTTTTAACAGGTTAGATTGTTACGTGCAAATTATTCTGTGTCATATATATATATAGAGAACTTGATACAGTTCCTTGTTGATACTAAACTTTTGTAATAGAATAAATGCTAAATTTCGAACTCGGTGTTAACCAGATATTAACATGTCACAACAAGTCTCTCCAGTCACTCCACAAATTATGAGCTTATGAGGAAGACTATTCTTGAAATTTAAATACGTTGTCATAATTTTGAAGTATGAAACTTAGTGCTGTATCAGTGACCAGCGTTTTGGGTTAACATACTTTATAAAGGAATGATATACTCTTTGAAACTACACAAATTTAAAATAATATCAGATGTTTATAATGTGACAAAATATCATATAATAATTTAATTTTAGTTATAAGTAGATTAGGACTGAAAATAAGGTGAGGTGATTGCAGTCAGGGAGAAAGTAATGACCAGTAACGTTGTCGACATCTTTTTTTTTTTTTCGTGTGGATTAATAAAAAGGGACCTTTCACAAATGACCTTTTTAATGGACAAAACAATAGCCCGTGAAATGTAATACCTCACTTCATTCAAATAGTCTGTTGATCAACAGTACAGCTCTTCCAGTGTCATTATCTTTTTATATCAAGATGAAAACCTTAAAGAGGGAAACAAATACTTGAGTGTGATGAAATTGTTCACAAACCACTATATCAATATTATAAAATAATAAGAAGAGTCATAGTATGAGTAGTAGCTTAGAATAGGTAACAAGTTAAGTATGCAAGCAGATGTGATTTTATTTAACAATGTTAAAACTAATTTCCCTTTAGTATTCCGCAAAATACGTTTCCATTAAATCAAAAACTTAAATTAATTATTTGATATTATATTGATACGATTATAATATTTTCTAAATATGACACGTTTTCTTTTCACAAGAAAATTATTTGAGTGATAAATTTGACTCGTCGCTCTATGTATCATTTTCTGAATGTATGTGTTAATGCCTAATTTACCAATCAAGGATTATGGATGAATGCCTTCAATTTATTTCAGGAACATTTTGTGATGGAGAATTTAGTACGGAGACACATGAAACAAATAGTCCACTGACATGTAAGTTCAGTACTCAATGGAGTTGTTACAATGGTAGAGTGACTTTAATTCTGTGAAATATATTAAACGAGGAAATACCGACTACAGAGAAATTACTTATTTTGAGCGGCTGATTAATTAAAATGGGTCAACTGACAATGGATCTATACAATTAATGATTATTATAAAGTTGGAGAAAAAACAAAATCCTGATTGTAGAATTTCTACACGAAATGAAAGTTTGAACGTAAGCCCGACCTTCAGTGTGTATGTCTAATCAATGTTTACATAACTATATGATAATTTCTCTGTCACCATTTAAAAGCACAATTTAGTACAAATCATTTCGCAGCTATCTTTAATATGGTATTTTTACAGGATGCAGTGAAAAACATTCAGCATACATCAACAAAACAATCTTCCACGAATTATTGGCGTAGCCAAAACTATAGTTGCGATCCAGTTTCCCAATGAGATATTGTAGATATGAGTAATTTAACTTCTACAGAGTGTCCAGAATTGACTGAAGTCCCCTTGTTAGTAAACAGATATTCTCAAATCTCCGTTATTATTTATATCATAGTTTCATTTTTTTTTGCGTGTGTGTGTCCGTTTTTGTTCTGATTCAATGTAACTTACTAAGAGCAAGAGGCTGCAACTTCGAAAGTTAAAAAAAAAAAATGTTCAAACTGCATTTCAAACAGATATAACATTATACTTAAGGATCAAAAATTAGGTTCTTACTGAAACTTTACTGAAAGGAAAATAAGGCGTTTAGAATATACCATTATGGCATACAAAGAAAATAATTTAATCTCCTTTAAACCATTCAAGCTCATCAACAAATCTTCAAAAGCTCCATCTCCTCAAAACGTTTTGCATGTGATGAGAAACGGAAGATGCAATATTTGAAATTTGTAAAGTTTGGGTAAAGAAAGTATTGTTGAGCAACAAATAACTGAATTTCTACCTGAAAGTAATTTATTTCTCGAAGAAAAGATACTATCGTGCATTATTTTACATGATCTATCACTATATGTCCACAAACACTGGTTTTATTTTATTTATTTATTTATTTATTTATTTATTTATTTATTTTTTTTGTAATACTAACGCCGTATTTCCCTTTGAAATATTTAGCATAGTTACTGGCATTGATGATCATACGTGCAAAACCAGGAAGGAAATTCAAAGCTTAGATTATCAATATTATCACATGTTTGTTTAGTGTTCATTACGTCAAGTTCAATGTGACATACCGAATTATAATTTTTAACCATCGTCACTGTACAATGTTTGGATGTGATGTGAAGTCATTAAGTAATAATCCAGCTAATAATTTCCGTAAAGAATATTTTCACTTTAAATTGCATTTTCAGTGCTTCCACTTTCATTATCCATTTCGTCAGATGATTCTCAGTCAACCAGGCGGATCATTCTCATCAGTGGCACAGTAGTTGCGGTACTTATAATATTTACAAGTCTGGTATGCATGATATCAAAATCAAGTAAGAATCTGAAGCGTTATTTGTGATTCAGCAATTATGTAACATAGACCCAGCATCTTCAATTGCAATCAACTAAGCTTGATATCGCTCCCTTAAAGATATTGTAATGTGAAAATGACATTTTGGAGTATGAATTATTGGTGTATTAATCACTGAAAAAGTTAAAAATACCCTCAAACACGATCAAAAACCATCAAAGATTGACGATTTTGCAGGCAAATTCCTGCCTCACGTTAGCATGAGTAAACATTATCTTAGTATATCTGCAGTTACAGTTGTAGAAAATGTGATTGAAAACTGTCTATAATTAGAGGTCAAAGTTATAAGACATTTTGTAAGGAATGTCGTCTTTTGGAGGAGTTTCGGAAATTTCTTTACAATCGCCCTTTTACAAGTGTTGTATCTGTACCTAAGATTCTTGTATGGAAGAGGAGACATAATCTCATTAAACCTGAGCTGTAACATGCGAATTACGGGACTAACGTAAACACTTATTTTTTATTCTCCTCGCTAAAGTTACTGTACCGCTTAAGTTTATGTAAGTCTGTTGTTGCTGTTCTATATAACACAGACATTTCGGTTTCCTTGAATTGGCAGATTCATAACAAATTGTTGAGCAAGAATTATTGACAGTGTCTTATTGACATATCGTTCAAAAACCTGTTTGTTCCAGTTCAGAGTATTGTCATCAATAATTGTTATTTCAGCTCTAGCAATCAAGTTGTGATACACCCGTCCGACGTTAATCTCGTTGTAACTGTTGATATGATTCTGACTGCAGGAATATTGTATATTCTGTGAACCTTAAACGTAGCCTCGGGTATTTCTTATCTGCATTTTGATGTTTGATATTTCCAGGTTGTAGCCACAGAAGTAGGGGTACAACATTGACAAGTACAAGGTAACTCTCTGAGTCTACTAAGTTTGATAAAATAAACATAAAAATTAAATAGAGATAAATAATATATTAGCCATTGTATTAAGAAACTGCAATGAGTTTAGGCATCAGTGTCTCATTTCATGACAAAACAAAGGTCAGTTATTGTCCTATCGAGTTTGTTTACCACGGGTGTATTTTTTCACCATATCTTACACACTTATCAGTGTGTTGCTCAATCATGTTCGAGAATGTTGCAACAATAATTTGCAATTGTTGTACCGCCCGAAATTGAAATCAAAAGAGAAAGCATATTCAATGCAACATTCAGCATCCTCTGGTAGAAGACTCACAATTTGATGTGGTTGCAATCGGTCTTCAAACCCTACCACGGGTTGGTCACAAAACTTATTTAGACACATTTTCCAACCACAGCGTGCACTATTCAAAGCTTAGCAATCTGTATTTTGATGGTTACTTGTAGGTTGCTTGTCCTACCAACTTTGATAAGTTTCAGATTCAGTACGACTTGTAATTGATTTGATGATGTTCCCCATAGTAATGCATAAAAGATATGCCATTAACTTTTTTTTCTTTTGCAATAACAAATGATGGGAAGTCTTGGAAGATAAGCACATAGGAGAAACCCGTCGTCGAGTGGGTATCATCAAATGAGCAAATACCGAAACTGAAAGTACAGTCCCGTTAAGAATTACGCTATATAAGCGACATGATCTCTTCCACCCCGGTAATCCAGCCATAACGACCATTGCAATGAGGCAAAACCTGTACAACGATTGACAATGAAACTTCTCGTTCTTAATACAGTCTTTCATTCTTATAAATGCAGTATTCGTTCCATTTTGTTGTAACAAGCATTTGACATATAGTTGTAAGATTCACCAAAATAGAAATCTTCACAAATGGCAAATTCAGAGAGTAAAATAAAACAATTCTAAATTGAATTCAACTAGATTTCACGCGTATGTCACACTACAGCAATATCAGATATGATTCTCATCCTATATTTACATGTTTTAGCTCAAGTATTGGTGTAAAGTGACCAGGTACACAATACAAATATAGCACTACTGGATTAATGTATTTTCAATGGTTCGGACCCAATATGATGCTGTAGTGTTAACCACGCCATATAAAGTGTCTAATGAGACTGAAAACAAATGGTGGAATGTACTGATGGCTCAAAGTTACTTAAGCAATTGTTTCTGTATTTTTCACGAAGGAATTCACGAAAAACATACGGAAAGAAAGACGTCGCACCTGATACTGATAGTAATTATCAGATTGAAGGTTACGAGTTTATGGGTCAAGGGTAAGAATAGTTGATCTTAACGTATAGTTATATCATATTAGGAATGATATTCCTTGTTCAATGTAATCAAAAGATCTTTTCTGAACTTGTGTATTCCGTAGTGTGAAAACATTTTAGAAACAATATTAACTAGATACAAATTATGATGTTTATAAAGGGGAATGCACTTTGAAGGAGTCAATTTGTAACATTTGTTGCATTTTGTAAAATGAAATCATCACATGGGTATACCTGCTTGGATTTAGATTTTGAAAGACTGGAACATAGTTTACATTTGCAATTCAACTTTCTTTTCTATACTTCAACCCTCACTATGAAAGAACACCTCATATCAATTTAACACGACACAAGTTAGACGATGATATAGACCCGATTCCTGAAGAAGATTACGAAGATATGAATCAAAGGTAAGGTAAAGAATCATGGCACTTACATAGCGATTAATAAGCAAAATAATGCAAGACAGTCAAATGTTGAGGAATAGTCTAATATAAAGTGTCGAAGTGTGACTGTCCGGAGCACTGTCAATGAGGGCCTGGAAAGTGGAAGAGTCTTAAATTATCCACCACAAGATAATAGTTTTTGTCAGTGTGTAATCATTATTATTTAAAGATTTAGAGATTTGTGGTGACGACTGGGCTTATTCGCCACCGCCACTGTACTAGCTACTTTAATACTGTACTGTACTAAATAAAGGTTGAAACAGTGGCCGTCGCGTGTGTGAACTGATCTTCTCCACCATACCTCAGTGCAGAGCACTATTTTTGCCATGAGCAACACAAACGGCTGAATGAAAAGTGCTTGTGCACAGTTACGAAACACGATGTAATGGATAACTGAGATAAAGCCCTTCAAGACCAAGCCACTAGCCTCCAACAATAGATTGTTGTATCAACAAATGAACAATGAACAATTGATGAGAAAATTTTAACTTCATGCACAAGATTGAAACATTGCTACTACCTTAAAATTGTACGAATGTAGTGGTTGGATCAATAGTTCTCTGCCCGCATAGAAAACAGGAGCAATGCAGTTTGCCATAAGCAAACACAAAAGGGTGAATAAAAAGCTGTACATGCCCGAGTTGCATAACACAGTGTAATGTTGCAAGGGGGGCGTGACTGATATATATGTTCCTTCAAGACCGTCCGAATCACTACAAATAAATTTAAAAAATAAAATAAAAAAATAAAAAAAATGTTCCAATCCAATTTAATATTATTCCATATTGTATTTCACTGAAAGACGAGGGAGTGTATATAATATCCGTGGCTTGTACAATTATGGTTATACTCTCTCTAACTCTTATGGAATTGAAATCAGATTTTCTGAAAAGTGTGATAATACAGTATTGTCCTCTCCTCTGCTGTGAGAACTGTCTCTTATCAAGCGTTAGATACCGCACCAACATCCTCTAATTGTTCACATCATTTTTGAGTCAGAACCTTTCACTCCAAGCTGTAAAGTATGTCATGCACATTTTATTCACAGGAACATTTTGCATTGTAAAGAATTTCTTACTTAAGGAAGTGTATATGCATGAATTTTTAATACAGTGTACATGATTTTCCTACAACAGAGTGACTGGCAATTCATCAGAAAACAAGAAATCGTTTGCCCAACAATATCGTGAGAGTGAGCTGTATGAAATACCTGGAAAAGTGTAAGTAAAGTTACATAGGTAGAAGTCAATGCTAAATTAACACAATTCCAAAATGTGGGTTTTATAATTAAATAGCAATGAAGTGAACATTTCCTTTAACATTAGAAGTTGAACAATCATACAGTGTACCTTTCCGGAATGGGCGGGGGTGGTGGTGTAGAATTGGTCACAAAACCATGAGGGGACCCCTTTGACTATAAATCCTGGTTCAAGCGATGAAAGGGAAGAAAACGTGAAAACGCCAACCCCCCCCCCCCACCCACCCACACGAATACACAAGGAATGACTTGCAAAGACTACTTTTTCCTAGCGTACACACAAGCTTACAAAACAAACATTACCCCAGATGATCTTACCACATACTTTACAACATTAACTGCTTTGACACGCAGATTGCAATAGCCCTCCATGGACATATTACACACCGAACTTTATATCGTATCTTTGTGCGTTTTATTCCTTGCAAAATTACAATAATTTAATTTTGTAGGAATTTTCTTGAGTGAAAGTTCCTGGGCACGTGCCCCTCTGGCCCATTGCCCCGTGGCTTATGAATTAAACCGATCCTACTTGCTTACTGAATTAACAGAATCGTTACACTGTTAAAAATGTAAATTGTAAAATGTTAATTTAAAGAAAATAAAATGAAGAAATACAAACGGAATACAGAAATTTTCTGGTAATTAGTTTCCAGGCAATTTCTGTAATTCTTATTTGTTTCTTTGTTTTACTTTCTGCAAATTTACAGACATTTTTTACAGTGCAATAACTCTTTCACATTGTGATAGGCACTCTGATATACAGTTCATTTTTATGTCTTAATATTCAGTGTACCTAAGTCGTCTCAGACAGGACTCTTTGCATGTTGCAATCTTGTCTCAGTGAAGGACCTTTGATTGTTTGAAGCATTATAAACTTCCAACAAGACATGATGTTTGACCCAGCCATACTTTTAATCATTACTAAATTTATGGTTAAAATGATTATTTACGGTCAGGTTATCACAATTACGCTAACATATTATTACTTTTATGGTGGGTTACTTATTACATTTATGGTTTCACATTGTTTCATCTAGTGTGATTGTTACTTTTATGGTTAATTACGTCATCTATTGTCTATATAGATGCCTTAGAGCGAGTTCCTCTGCAAGATAGTCATTGAGGATAACTGTATTCACATACAAAAATACCTGTCAACCTTGAAGCTGACAAACACACAACTTTGGAACACTAAGTTAATGCAAACATAATGCTTTGTTAATGCACAAACGTAATATGAGTTAATAAAGATAAAGGCCTGACCATACCTTAAAGACATCCAACCATTATTACGAATGACAATTTCTCAGGACATGTAAAGGTGATTGTCCAGCATTGAGGGACAAGCGAAATGTTGTGGGTCATCTTACCAAAACTGTGCGAAGCCTTCTGACTTCAATACTAGTAAAAACGTAATTTAAAGTGTGAAGATAAATTTAAGATCCTTACAAGACATGTAGAGCTTTTATACGTGTCCAAAGAGCATTGCATTGTAACACAACTTCACGTTAGCATATTTCTTTTATTCTTTGTAACCTTTGTTGTTGTGCGATTACTATTAAAACCTTTGGCAGTGAATAATGAGACCATTAACCACAATTCAGAGTATAGTTACTACCAAGATGGATACAACTTGACGTTGCCATGCCATGTGCTAACTGCTACTTTTTTTTAACTTTTAACTGTTAACTTTTTCCAGTTAAAAGAAAGTTGATAGTTTGAATCTTGAAAAATTGTTTATTATTTTCTTATGCAATCTCTCATTTCGTGCTTTTCTTTCAGTTACAAGTCTCGCCAGTCGAAACTAAACTTTAACCTGCATGTTTCTTCCAAGCGTTGACCATATCTCCAGAAGTCGTATCACCAGAGGGCCAATAGATAGGATGCCGTGAACGTACGCAATAAACAAGAACCACCGTTCGTCCAGCAGGAGACCTGTAAAACCAATCTGACGTTTCAATCTTCTTCTAGTGAAGGTTCTACGATGAAATAAGGCCTATGTTAAAAAAAAAAACTGAAAACAAAATGTGATGTGATGTTGTATTGTTTTCTTTTAACGTTTCATACCCACATGACATAGCAACAAATTCAAGTACACTTCATTGGATAGTGCTAGTTACTCTCTAAATATCAAAGAATACGATTAGAAGTTGCCCCAAAATTAAGAGTGAA
Source organism: Stichopus chloronotus (assembly GCA_021234535.1). Classification (NCBI taxonomy): domain Eukaryota; kingdom Metazoa; phylum Echinodermata; class Holothuroidea; order Aspidochirotida; family Stichopodidae; genus Stichopus; species Stichopus chloronotus. The sequence goes on from CM037842.1 coordinate 4,132,790, forward strand.
ATTCATTTCTAAATTAGTGTGAATGAATGGAGCGAGTGATCATCCTCACTCTTTTAGAGTGAATATTCCCTCTTAATTTTGGAGCCATCCCTAATCTAGCTCCTTAGGATTTAAAGAGTAAATGGTCATTTCTTGGTCAAATCTGAAGTAACAACAGCTGAATATCGGGAATGAATGCAATAGCACTACATACCGGTGTCAGATTGAAACATGTAAATGTGCAATTTCACATCTGGCTTTCTGCAAAAATCAATCGTGCAGTCAGTCTTTCGCAGTAATATCACAGTTGTTTGAACGACAGTTTAGCAGAGTGTAAAAAAAGTAAATAAATCTTCTACTGCTTTCAGGTATTGAAAGTAATAGTCTCATTCCGTTTGATCACAACTGAATGTCTGTACTGACAATAATAATTTATCAGAAGGGCTCTGAGAGACAAAGGTTTTTTAAATAAAAATAAAAAAAATTGAAAAAGATGGGAATGTGTATTTCTTTTTTTTTTCTTTTTGTGTAGAGGACGTGAAAGTTCTACATTGATTTTGTTTTTCAAAAACACACACACACATATTGTATACATGTATATGTATAAACAGATATACGAAAGAAAAAGTCATCCTTATGTATTGAGCTACGCATATTAATCTTTTATTATTCCTTACCAAGCATGTTGCACACCAAACTATGAGAAATAAATGTAAATTTCGTCTAATTATCTGTCCATCACCTAGACAAAGGAACGAGTGACACTCGTTTTATACATATATAAAAAAACGTCAAGTGAGTAACAACCAATCCACGTTGTAATAGCCTAAGTTGCACATACCTTTGTGTTGGTAATATCTAAAAGTGTACATTTAACAGCAGACTTCTAAACGTAAATCATTCTCATAAACTAAAAAAAAAGGGTCCTTTGAATACGCACATTTCATCCCTGAGAAGACGTAGGACATTTGCCACGAGGATAATGTAATACGTTTATTGAAAACAAAAAGAAAGAAATTGATATCTTATGCTTAAGAATTGCATGAGTACTGTTAAATTACACGTAGATTCCCCTCCATATTTTCATGCACAATAGTAAGTATAAGTATAATGACATGAGTAACACAAAAATTGCACACTTCTACCTCTACAATACTTTTACATACCTCTTAAGTACCTTCTTTTTTCACTTTCATCAAAGTAAGAGTTCTTCACATTCTTTAAAGTAATATCTGAAGTGTCAGACCTCAGTTCACTTCAAAAGATAGCATTTTGGATCAAAATGAAAATGAGATTGTGCTAGAAAAAGTCAAACAATGATGGCCACTTTACTCTGCCCATGAAATGCCAAAACGTGATCATGACTTTGATAGTCTGTATATCATTTTCAATTTACACCACCTTTCTGACAAAAGTTCAATGCAATACAGATAACAAGCTTGCTTTTACTTGCAAGTATAATGACAAATTAATGTAAAAGGTATACCCTGAGCCCACAGCGAATTGTTTTGTAAACGCAACTACGTTAATTGTTTTCATTTGAAAGTACTTGAAAGCAGTAAAAGCAAGCAAGTAAACGTGCAGTTACTATATGATACAAATACCTACAAATACATTATCACGTACGATCATGCTACCTCATACAGAGGCAGTTACCTTTAATTACAACTATCCTAACCACATGACTGTCACTGGCAGTCTCAAGGTGTCGATGCTAAATTACCAGTTGCAGAAAAGTTGTGATGTCGTGTACTATTTTAGAATCTTTGAAATTATTGATCAAAGTTGACGAGTCGCTTTTGACACAAGCAGTCATAGGTGGGATTGTATTGTTGGCAAAATAAAAAAAGTGCCGACAATGACTGACATAGATACAGACAGAAGAAGCTAAGCTGTGAGAGTTGTTGAAAAGTATGGACCTGCGGGCTTTTAACTTGGAATGCTACACACTAACTTGATATTACACTCATTATTAACATGATGTTGCACTAGTTTCCTCTGGCCATTTCTATCAAAGTCGCAATATTGCTGCTACGTTATTATGACTTCAATCTTGATTTGATAAATGTACCTTAGACGTACTTAATGTCGTCACCGAGAATTTTTTTTGTCCTTTTTTTACTGTTTATGAGTCATCATGAACAGTAAAGCGTTCCTGCTCGTATTTTTCAGTCACGTGACAGGCTCTTTCCTTCAGTTAATCTCCAATTGCACAGCTTCAAAGTCTGGAATTTTGACAAATAATTGTGACATACGTGGTCACCAGTCTGACATCCCTGTGGTGACAATAAACCTTGTTTCCAAGATTAAAATTTTACTTATCTTTGATGCACAAAACGTTGCCTTCTAAAGAAACGGCTGTTGTTTGGTAAAATAGGCTAACGCATATTTGTTGTATGAGCCGTCAGTATGCAAGGTAGCATACCCCTATTAATTTCCCCATTGACTTACACACTAAATCGCAAAAGTAATGTGGTCTCTAAAGCCTTGTAGAAGTTTTCAACAGATATAAGCTACCACTTGTTAGAAAGCTGACACATTGGCCATTCATGGCTTTTCCAATTTTCCGTACCTTGGCTGGTTAGATTCTCTGCTAGAGGCCGTCCAAGCTACTAGACCTTGTCACTGGGGCAAATCACACATCGACTCGAATGATACTGTTCCGCCACCCAGTAGTCCATAACTTTCCCATAATTGCTTCAATTGTAACCACTTTCGCACCTTGTACACCTCAACTCGCCTTCTTCAATATTCATTCCACAAAAGAACCCATCTCAAAGGATGAAGTACCAGAGAAGTTGCCCAAATGTCCCTAATAGGGACTTTCACCGACGGCGAACAAAATGCGGAGGAATCTCCAACTTCTATATAGGGTATGCTACCTGCAAACGCGTAGCTGTATCGTCTGAGCCGTAGTAGTGTACCGACTTCCGTAGTGCTGTAAACAACGGCGCGGCAATGGCAGCATGCCACGTGCGTTTACGTATTTAAGGAGCTCGTCAATTAATTCACATGTGGTCACGGGTTGACAGAAAATATGAACCAGAATATTTTTTGCAGATCAGTCAGCTGGACATAAAGGGTGTACAAAAAAGTTACTAACATTAGCCTACTCCCTAGTAAGGCCTAAAATTAGCTCAGAAGCAAGTGACTGAGCAGCCTAGTGAATTAAGAACCTAAGAGCAGGCACTCTGAAAAGAGACTAGACTCGGACACTTTACTTTTTGCAAGTATGTTTTATTTTTGTTATAAGCTTTTTCTTCTCTTTTTTGTTCACACATGCAGATGCTTTAATTTACAGCTAACATATATAACTACAGGAGCAATATTGCTATTAGTCATTTGAAAAGGAGAGTAAAATTTGGGAAACGACAGACTGGAACTATAGCCATAGTTGCATCCTTTGAATTTCCTTTTGGAAATGTCACAATATCCCACTCTACCCTCCAAGGTGAAGACTGCAGTGTACCATGATATGCAAACTACAAGCCCATACAAAGGTGAAAGAATTGCTTCTTGTATAAAATATATAGCAAATATTCAGTCTCCGTCAAAATATGAACAACCACATGAAGAACAAAAAGTAAAATAAATTCTCTCATGTACTTCTTCTTCAAACATTGAGAGCGATTACTGTTCTACTAACCATTATTCCACTCACAACTTCAATCACATGTTAATTTTCCAATTTCTCTAGGCATTTGACAGTCTTTAACTGTTATCTAGTATAATAAAGAATGCAGTAAGTCAGGCTGACGGTAGGCTATTGCGTCCCATGGTTTTGTTTGGCTCGTTGAATAAGCAAGGTATGCAGAACTCTATGGCGATCTAAAATAGATTTTTTTTTTCAAAATATTCAAAGTTTATGATGATAATTGAAAGTCAGAGGACAGTTTGTAGTTGAAATGAACCTAGATACGTGGCCGCTGATGACTTCAGACATGAATACATGATCACATCTGGTGAAAAAGTACAGGAAAGAGCTCACAGCCAGCGGCACCATGGATCTGAGAATAACATTCCTTGGGTTTCTCACTTAAAAAAAAAATTGGTTTCAAGTTTGGGGTGAATGCCATCATTAACCCTGTCGTAATTGCAACCAAACGCGACCTGTAGCATAGTAGGTCTACATATTTCTTGTAGCCTGCAGTATAGCCTACAACCCAAGATTGGCATCCTGTAGTCGACGTTTTTCCGTTTTTGTCCACAACAGTTTGTCACAAACACATTTGGAGAATCTAGACACGGCTTACATATTCTTCAATATATTTATGTGGCCCTATCTGTTTAAAACAAACATCGAAGTTCCCCTTCTACTACTAACCGACGTTCACAAAAGAACGTAAATAACTTTCCCTTTACACGAACTCTTAAACAGTGTGGTTACGATTTTCGTAACCACTTGTCTAGTTCAGTAGTCGTCAGTAGGCGTCAGTCAATTTATCTTAACTTCTGTCTTCAAATGTCTCCATTCAAAGGCTTCATCTTAAATCCTTAGAATCAACTAATGTGTAAGACCACTTTCGCACTCTACCCGTTCTTCATTGGACATCACATAGCTTCTTCAGGACTAAACAAGGTCCTTCCGCAGGAGGAAAGGCTTTTCAAAACTTTACTCTTCACCTCTAGACGCCCACTTACCATCATTGGGATTACTTAAAAGTTTCAACACCACCTCAAAACCTATTTGTGTCTGTGCCTTTTCGCATCTATCCACTCCAAACACCGTCTGTTCATTGTGCATATACATGTGTATTATATTAATGTACTCTTTTGTACATCAAACGTTTTGTTGGGGCGCTGTACACTCTAAATTCACTATGGTCACTAGGCACCGACCTAAATGTGGTAAATTTGTTACACGTAATTTATGTTGACCAAGTTGACCATATTTTGGGACGGTGCATAGTTAACCGCTATAATGGTCAATTTAGACGATAAGAATTTAGAGTGTACAAATGCTACCATTTATTAAGATTTTGAATTAGATTAACTGATGATGTGTTACTTAAACCTAAACGTTAAAGCAATTACCCCATTTACCCCACACGCAGCAGTGGCCACTATCGCCGCCATCATTCAATGTCATCGTGAAGGGACCCCAGTCAAACTAGTTACAAGGAGTTATCTCATTGTGCTAGACAACTCCCCTCTCCACCGTTCTGTTACAAACTGCAGTTCATACCAAAGGGACAATGAAGTATTTTAATATTTCTAACATATTTTACGATGTTAATAGCACTGTAAAAGTGTATTGGTTTGAATTTCTTTGCAAAAATTTTACAGCTTACTCCTGTTTTGTATATTCGTGCATCAGTGTGTGTCTGCCTTTATCAGTCTAAAAATGGATGTTATATTAACCAGGTTAGTACTTTGTTTCAGTCACTTTGTTCTCTCATGGAAGTTTCACCTTCATCGTGCCTAAATGGCGTGTGTGCAAAATAAAAGTAAAAACCTGCAAGTTGTCTCCAGTGTGGTCATTTCGTACAATACGCAGTGACAGTAGTCTTTTCAGTCACATAGAGAAATTTTATGTACGTACTGTGGTGAACGTTGTGCAGTAATATTACTCGCTGTCACATTGCGTAAGGAGAAAAATAATTACTTTGAATCTCTTTGAAAATAAAATGAAGATGGATGGATTATTGTATTCTTTCTAGTTTTCTTATTACTTGTCTATTATATTTCACATTCATAAACAGGTAAACTTTATGGAACAAAATCAGACAACATCCACACCAAGCATTGCATGCATTCTGAGACAAAAAATATTTTGTTGGTAGTAGAATGTTGTTTACATAATAGTTTGTTGTTTACTCACGTAGGTTTCTTTCCAAACTTATGCTCTGAGTAAATGGATAATTATTTGGGAAATGAAATCACTCATTTTGCGGATACTGTCTTTCAGTGACTTGACTAGTTTCCCGGGTTGTTTGAATTGCCCCTCTTTTGGCGAACTGTCACATATTTCTCGTTTGTAAAATAATCAACTCTGTGGTATGAAAAAAAGGAAAACCATACTTACGTGGTGGTTGGTGGCAAACCATTGACACTCTTTAGTTTGATGATACATCGCACGTTTTTAAAGAAATTGATCTCAAAATTTAATTATTCAGCTGTTGTAAACAAGACTTCCTAAGAGCAGCAAATTTATCATTAGCAGAATGTATTTCTTTTAGGTATGTTAAGGTAAATTTTCTAGGGACGCCTAAGTATGTTACTTTTTATGATCGATGATAATTACTTACTATGCAATTGCTTCAGATTTACTGCAGGCAGTCCAAAAAAAAAAAAAAAACCGACGTTGACGTTAATTTTCGCTTTCAAGGCGATTTTATTGCTATATGACTAGGTCAATGTACACTTTGCATTATAGTAATCCTACCTGAAGCATATCATGATGAGCACAACTTCTGTTTTTTTTTTGTTTTTTTTTTCGAACACACGGAATCACTTCAATTCCTCGTGTGAATTATAACAGTTTGTTAAAGTTACATCACTATTCGTGGCAGAAACACATTATCGTTTTCTTGTGCGGGTCATTTTGCCAGGTTAAACCAGATACGACGCATGCATTCTTTTTTCTGACACCCCAGTTCCCTTTCAAAACACGATTTTGCTACATGATACTTTGTTAAATTCATGGAGTAATTCAACATGGATATCTTTTAAGTCTTAATCCTAACAGTTCTTGTCTGAACTGCGATCAAATAGTACCAACTGCAGTTTGTGATACACCCTCCACGCTAACGCATGGATTATTATCTAACTGGTAAAGCATAATGACATTACACCATTGCAACACTACCACATACGCCGAACTTGCGCTGACGGCCCCTTTAAATTTGTTCAGTTACAGTTTCACAATACGGTATCATTACGAGAAAGCTCAAATCACACTCAGGCCATTTGAATGTAGGTGTTTGAATGTTCGGAATAATTTCCGTGTTTAGAACTTCCTAACACGTATCGGGGCGTGAGGAGGCACTTTCATGGTTTCTTATAGGATAACAAATGACCGCCAAGACAACATGATCTTAGTCCGTTTTGATTGCAGTCAAGGTCTTGTATTAACTTTCCTGGTTTTAACAGGTGAGATATGTTTATATGTAATGTATTGTCTGACAAATATTTGGCCCATTTCACTCCCTTGTTGACAACACTATTCGAGGTTAATAGTAGGCCGATGAGTGTATCTAGAAAGCATTAAATGAATTTACAGGTCATTAACGCAAGGTACGTCGACTGTGTTTTCAAAAGAGTGCTGAGTAGTATGAAGCGTGCATTCATTTAAAGATGGTAGTAAGTACCTTGTCTAGGCTTGTCTATTCATACGAAAATATAGAATGCAGCCAGGATCGAATGTAAGTAATAATAACACATGATGAACACATATCATTTAACTCCAACTTTGATGTAAATAAAACTTGCATGGATAATAGCTTCTTTTGAACAAACACGCTTGGGTGAGTTTTCTTTATCAAACAACAACGGCTGTACTGTTTACGAACAACACTCTCAATACTAGTAAGCTTTGAATGTGTCGATACACTTACTTGTTAGTAGTACGAAGAATAAAAAAGTTTATTGATTTAAAGCATTTCCATAACTTTAAGGAAAAAAGATTCTACGAGCTGCAAAGTCTGTCACAGTCATTTGTATTTCTATCCTGTATATAGTAACATTGATACCGTACGTGTAAGAAAATTATTCTTTCACTGTAAAAGTCTTCAAATTCTTCAATTACACCTCTAAATCTAGGTAGCTAGGAGTAATTCACGTCTATGCCTGAAAAAGATCAGAAATGTGAATTTCTGAAATTTGAATTTTGAAAATTTAAACAGTGCCAGACTTAATCAAGGAATCACTGGAAGAAAGTTAGTCGAAGTAATCATTGTAATCTGTTCAAATAAAATAATCAATAATCTAATTAATTAATAGTACTGATTAGAATTGTTGTTATTACCGAAATTCATAAATATTCAGGTTTTACCAACATCTTGAACAGAAACGACGACATAAAACCTTAATCACGTATCCAAAACATCACTTTGTTATTCTTCTTCCTTACACTTGTTTATTTTGCGTAATTTTCTTTGAAAATTCGTCGTGTTTATTCACTGTTCACTTTTTTATTTTGTTGTAACACTTTATAATTACCAAGTTTCGATATACCCATTTCTAAAAGTCAATAACTATCAAACATAATAAATGCGTACCTCCATACTGAGTGTATACTTTTCTATTAGATTTCAGGTTATAATCATATAGGTATCTTCGATAAATCTCTTCCTCTTATATATTTCAGAAACATCCTTTGCTAGAGAATTCAGTGCTGAAACACCTGGATTAACTGATTCACCCTCAAGTGAGTTTAGTGCTCGTTACAATTGCTATTGTCATAGAGTCTATGCTATTTCTGGTCGTTTGTAAATTTGCAGAAGTAAAATTTGTAATAGTGAAAATTCCCGAAGAAAAGAAACATCTGGTAACATCTTTTAACCACTATAGTCAAGTAGTAATTACATAATATCATATTTTTATTTTATGATTACTGGATTACTTGTAATATGTATTAACTAGAATAAATGAATATTTGACAGTCTTTCATCATTTCTACACACAGAGGTCACATGAGGCACTCGATACTGATGTAATTTGTTTTCATTTTCTTGAAACTTACAGATCACCTGTGTAATTATTTGCCATCAAAGTAAAATTGTTGTTACTTCAAACTAAACGATGATATTGCATTTTGCATATGTCTTCAATTAGAAGGACATAGCACCTGCTTGAAGTGGTGACAAAAAAAACTTCAAAATGCAATTGAAGCACATTAACACTCAAGAACGTTGCGTACCTTTAGATTAGAACAAAGACGAAACTCTTGGCTACAACCTGTAATGTGATCATTCAAAGCTAGCAAAGCAAAACGAAACTCACCTCGAGACAATGTGTAAACGTTACTAACCCGCTGAGCGATTTATATTTGTAACATCTTTTAGACAAAATACATGCTATAATACATGCTATCATTCGTACGTTAAGATGGTTCATAAGAATGTTTTTGATTACATCAACTTCAGTGTAAGACATTAATCACAAATTTGTAGCCATTGTCAAAAGCACGTTATTATTGTGAAGTACTCAGTAAAGCCAATTGATAATATCAATTAATGCTTCCACAATCTGGAGTGTGAATGCATTTCGTGTTTACGGCACTTTCTCGTCTTCCTTATTATTTTTTACAGATGATTCAGGGCAGAACATATTCATCTTTCTCATCATTGGCACCGTAGTCTTTATAGTGATACTGGTAATTCTGGTAATCCTGATATATACGGTGATTTCAAAATCAAGTAAGAAACTTTCACGTATTTCTTTTTTCCTTCTGTAGTTGCTTTGTTTTTACTTCCCATGAGTATAATGTTAACACATGTGAATCGTTCGTCTACGTTATATAGTGCAATTTTAAAAGGATATCTGATATGAAACTTAGCATTATTGAACAAATAAATATACTTTGCAATATCTTCAATAAATAAATTCCAAAAAACTTGAAACTTCGTTTCTGTTGGACCTACGGTAATGACGATTACACATAAATCTGCTGTCAGTACTACAAAGTCATAACCTGAATGAAACATCTAAGTTCCTTTGATATTCTGCTGTATTCAGTGTTTAATTTCTGTGTGATTAGGTGAACTTAGGTCAATTTTAGATGCAGGCCTAGTAATGAAAACATGGAATCCCTCGATTGCTTCTATAGGCAAGACGACATGTCCTGAAATGGTGGACCAATAACATCAAGAGTCTGCATGCGAGAGAAAGCACCTCCAAACAAAATTGCATGTCCAATTTGCAGTATATATATCAAGGCTGTGTTTAGGTTTGCAAACATTAGCACAGAGAAGTTACACTGTTGTATGCGCGCATGCTATATGCAAGTATAAGAAATTAGCTATTTACAGACTAGCACATATTTAATTAAGCAAATTTAAAATCAATGTAAACATATAACCTTAACCACAGATGTGAAGCAAACAACGTTTAGTATCACCTTGTCGGAATTTCCTTCTTGTAAATTTGAGATAGGTGAAATGACGAAGGTAATAATTACTCTTTTGTCACAGCCAGGGGTCACCCAATGAGGTTCTTCAATACTTTCAGTTTCATTAAAATTGAATTTAACCGCACTCTCTCCGATTTATGCTTTGTTTTTTAAAAGTCACTGATAGCCCCTCGAGTCTATTCTTCAAGGTCCAGTGGTCTTTCATTTACACATGATTACCTCTTGGATCGTGTATCAAGTATTTGCAAGTGAGTCATGTACCATAAAGTATTGACATGATATCCATAACAAAGAAGTGTTACTTCACTGAAAGTAAAATTCTCCTTTTTCGAACAATACCATGTCAGCTGATTGCCTAACCGGTGATATGTGATAAGACTGCTGATGAGGAAAGTCATGGCTGTCAAACGAGAACTCACGAATAACATACTTTTTCTATTGGTAATCTCTAATGTTTAGTCAGAACTGAGGACACAACTTTTTAGTGAGCAGATGTTTATATCCGCAAGCTGTTTTGCTCCTGATACTAGTATATTTCAATTCACTTCAGTTACTTCTTATTTCATATTGGGTACCTAGTCTTCCTTGCACTTGACTTAACTGCAATTACTTTTGTTTCAGATACATTCAGTTTGTTGGTCATTGTTGTTTGAATAATCAGCTCTTTTTCTTCCTTCAGCAAAGTCAACAGTTATGGTTATAATTAATACTCAACTGTGTTTCCTCAATTCGAGAAATGAACTGTTGATACATGGCAGTAAAAGGGTCTTAAATAGGGTTCCGAAATTACGTTAAATATCAACAAATGAGGGTATCTGTCAGGAAATACAAATACATTTTATAAAAGTCATTATTTGGAAGACAGATGTTTGTTTCAGTGATATACCGAGGTTCAGTATTCTTTTTTGTTACGTCTTGCCTCTCGTTGCTGTGCTGTCCTTGCTTTTTGTTTTTACATATTTCTGCATTATCTTCCAAAACGTATTGCCTTTTTTGTCCTAATCCAGCCCGTAATTACTTTCTGATGAAACAGACATTAATACAATATAAAATATTATTGACATTTCACGTAATGAACAGTTCTGTTTTGTTTTGTAACTTAGCCTACTGTTTGGTTCTGCCCACATATAAAAGGGGATGGTAACTCCGCCAAACTTGTTACACCGGTAAATGACGACACGACTAGTCTTAATAATCTCGACGTATAGTGTAATAGTTGGTAAGGCTTACCGTCTGATAGAAACACCATACATTGACAAATTATTAAGTGATGCATGAACAGTGCGTTGTAAACCACGGTGTTGCGACTACGGTTACCAATACATTCGATATTCCCAAAATTACCTGGCATGAACTCTAACAAAGAAGAGCCGAAGCTAATAACAACAGCTACTACGTCAAGTAACCAAACTCGTTATTTTTTAATCGTCCAGGATTTCTCCATATATGAAAGTACATGTTATACCCTCTTGCATCCCAGTCGTTACTGGCGGACATTACAGTAATATTGGTAAAACTCTTACTTACCCTACCTCACCATCTGTCTTTGCATGGTGCCCTCACATGTTATTGTTAGTTAGCATCAAAAGGTAATTTTGGGGGATATGAACAGTATATACTGCATAACAGGTTATATAGTATGAACTTCGTTCATGAACTTCTTTCCTACAGTAACATTTTCTCTTTGAAAAAAGTGCATTGCCTTTGAAATTTCACGTTAATGTAATATAAAGCGACGTCATGCACTACACAAACTTGATATAAGCGTACATACAACCGCATTTTGGCCATTGCATGCATGTATATTCGTGTATCTGCTTCACATTTTCAGGTTGCAGTCACAGTCAAAGCAGTACAACAGTTGAAAGTTCGAGGTGACTAAGTTACTAATTCATTTTAATTATTCATCGGCATAATGATTGTCTTTGTGTCATATGTACATAATGAGGAAGCTGTGAAGATGACACAACAAATTAAGTAGAATTCTTTGAAAGTAACAGACTCCCTAAAATAGCTTTGAAGAGGGACTTCCTATTGTAGTCTTCCTGATCGAGGTCACCCCCGCTACCATGTTATGTTAATTTAAGTCGACCATATAGTGGGTAGGCTACACAGACCAAACACATTTTACATCATTAGGCGTGCAGGAAAGGCTATTAATAATAAACAACTACCCACAGTTAATGAGGTCTATGAGTCCCGGGTCAGGCACAAATTAAGGTCATTGTGGAGTGACAAAGATCATCCTTTTTTGAAAGACTAAATTGCCGGCTTATCCAACGTAGTGGTAGACTCAGACCCATTCATTCTGTTACAAACCGGTATCGTTCATCTTTGCTCGGCTATCTATCTATCTATCTATCTATCTATTTATTATTGATAAAATATTTCACTGTTTCAAAGGTGAGGAATTGAAGAAAAGTCACTGAGTGACTGAACTGTCTTCCTCAGACTTAAGCTTGGTACTTTTCCTACAGCTGTTTTGGTCGTTTGAGGGGAATAACGACAAACTGAAAAAAAAAAAAAACAGGCAGCATTCTCAATACTATGATAATATGGGTTCAATACAGTTACAGGTTTCGCATCTCACAAACAACCACAGCAGCAGCTGTGCTAATCTTAGACCTATATACATTTTTATAGACTGTCTATAAGTTATGATTGTCTTACTATTCCTTTGTTGAAGAGATTTTTATATTTTTCTAGCTTTTTAAGAGGATATTCTTTGCAAAATAAAATGCTCACTTCTGTTTTAATATAGATATATCAGGCATAATTTTCGTTTGGTTTGTTCTGAGTCTGTGATAATCGTTTATTTGGAATCCTTATTAGGGTACGATTCGAGAGAATTTTGACCTTTGCTAGTACTCTCATTATCACGTATGTATTGCAACAAGCTATTTGCCTTACATTTCGTTCTGTTTATATTCAGTACTTTTGCTGCGAGTGTGAGGCAAAGCCTAGCCCGACTGTCAAGAATAGATGCCCACATGAATGGTAATGATGCAGGTTTGTCTGGAAGTTTGTACGCAACGCCAACGCTGAGAGAAACTTCTTTTGTAGGTAAACAGCATCATACTGTGTTTAAGAAAAAAACGAATGGTCACTCATATTGTTTATGTAATTTATTTCCACTTGTCACTAGAATACACTTATTCCCAAAAAAATTCAACAAGAGAAGAATATTTCTATACATCTTATATATTATTGTATTATTTTGTTTCAGTAACGGATGTTTCATCACATAAAAGAAGGGAAAATGTTGAACCTCTTCCTCCAAGGTGATTGCAAATTAAGTGCTTTTAAAGTTACCTAGATTTTCTTTTTGTCTGTAATGTGTATCTTATGTTTCAACGGCAATCAATTTAGGAGATACCACTAGACGGTTTTTGTGCAAAATAATTTTAGATTCAAAAACTCTGTACTTTGTGTGTATCCCTTTAACTCAGTCAGTGCTCATCGTTTCCAAAGGCCTTAAATCAGTCAACGTCCACTAAGGAAAAAAAGAAACACAGTTCCTTGAATCACTGACGTACACGTTTAATTAAACATGGGGCTAATGTGTGGTTGATAATAGTTTCATAAGTGAAAAATATTGAATTTTGTATTAATTTTAAATCGTTTTATGATATTATTTCATATTACTACCGGTAACAAACCCTTGAAATGTCGAGTGAATTTTCTGACATTTTTAAAGTTGAATGTCCTGGGCATGAGCTGTATGATGAGTCTTTGCGACTGAGAAAATTGTGCAGAATGTTTGTATGTATGCATAATATAGTGCTTAACTTTTTAACAACATACTGAGTAACTTTTTTACACTTATTTAGTACATGACTTTCTCGCCCCAACATTATTACACATTTGTGTATGTATTTGTATATTTATGTGTAATTTATATTGTGCGTTATACAAATTTCAGCTTTGAATGAAATGTAGTCTACATTGTAAGCACAAAGTAGTAACGTATCAATGAATTGCTAATGTTGTGGAAATAGAATCGTAGAAGCTGTTTTATTTACAGTAAGGAACAATGAATTTATCACTTACATGAACACTTAAATTGTTTTTGTTCACAGGACAGGAGAAACACTAAAAGAGTCTCAAGGAGGGCCAAAAGACGTCTCGGCGCACAGATTTACAGACACGTGTGGTATGTTTGGTCAGATAGAGTGAGAGAGTTGCTGTGACTGTATGAACAATTTCTTTTTACGTATGAGCCTGGTGAGCGGGTCGAACAACCTCCCGGTCACTTTCTTTCTTTGAGAGGGGAGGTTATGAATTTGTTTTTTGGAAATAGCGGAAAGCTGACTAAGTTTCTGTTTTGGGGGGAAATGAGGGAGGTTAAGAGAGAGAGAGAGAAAGTAGAGCATAAATTGATACACAAATCAGATCAAAACTGAAATTTACAAGGCCAGATGGTACGGAACTGTCATTTTATTCAGTCTGATGGGCATGGGCGTCTAAAAATTTTCTCCTATAAGCTACGCTCAAAATACTTCGTGACGCTTCTCTTAGTACTATATATAATTAATGTTTGTCACATAAACCCTAAAATCCATTCAGATGTCCTCAGTTGATTACAAATGTTGGTTATGTCTCGGTTCCAAAGTTTTCCCACCGGGTAACAAAATTCCCCTGGTCCTATAAGGTGAAAGTTTTGCCTCCTAGTGACCTTTTTCCTGTAGATCCCATTATCAAGTCGGCTTTGCACATGCAAATTGGAACACGACCATTTGGGTTTGGTTGGATTTGGCTTATAAAGCCATATATTTTCTTGAAGGATCAGCATCGCTTCGCGTACATAATCCTGCATAAACGTAACTCCTCCGCTCATACTTTCTAATTTCTGTCGAGTCTGCTACGCAGTGTTCAGTAATTTGGTTTGGCACAATTTCGAGGACAGGAAAAGTACTAATGTACATATCTAAATTGCACTCCCTAAGTTTGTTATCTTTTTTATTCAGGGTTGAATGGGTGGTAGATAATGTGGTCCATGGAATTCACCTTGACGCAACTTAAGTTCGGGGGGTAGTGTGATGGCATTACATTAAAATGTCATGTATCTAACAAGTTGTTAGATAAGAGTCTTTCGAACATATATCCATCTCATTACCATTGCTCTGTCTCCAACTTGTAGATGTTTTGCCATTATTTGAGGAAATTTGGACAAAAGTCATTATCATTTTTCTAGATTCGGTCTTGTTCTATACCCTCTCCCCCAAGAAAAACAAAACGCCTTTGACAATCTATACAGCTATTTGGTAATTAAAATGCATTGCGATTTATTGTTATTACACAATCCAAGGAGAGAAAATGCGAGATGTTTCTTATATCCCATACGTTTTACTATTTCAAATGCCATATCCATATTGCCCCTTTTTTACTCAGTATGGCTTGATTCCTTTGAGAGTAAAAAGAAAGTAAGATTCTTCCGTTTCGATTTCCATCTTTCATATTTTACAGATCCGTCATCACCGAAACATTCAAACAAACACTCCTACATTAAGTAAGTTCTCAAGCAAAGTCAGTACTCAACTTTAGTTATGTGTACTACAAAATCCTTGCTGAAGTGTTTATTTGTGTAAATGTCTCCCTTTAATAAGCTCACAGCATTCTTTCTTGCAATATCGTGAGTTATTATCACGAAAGATGTTTGAAGCGTAATATTTTATTATTGCTGCAGAAATTGGGAAATCCAAGTAGTTGCACAAAAGTATACAGTTATTTGAAGCTTTCAACATCCGTTTCCTTCTGGTTCATTTTTTTTTAAGGTTGTAATGGTGTTTATGTTAATGACCCATTGAGAAAGTAATGAGTAGGATACTTCTTATTACGATATTCCCTTCACAGGTTTGTACTACCTAGTAAATAAGACGTTCTAAGTTTGCAAAGGTTAGTAGTATGGAATTTGTGTAACACTTCTAGTTATAGACTATTGATACCGGCACTTTACGTTGGGATCGATTGAATTGATAAAATGTAAAGCTAAGATAATTTTCTTTTCATTTCAACGCAGCGTCTCTGATAGTAAAAAGGATCATTTTGCTCGATATTATGCTCAATGTTCCGTAAACTATGTTGATGAAGATGATGATGATGACGATGACAGCTCAGGGTACTCTCTCGTATCACAGAGGTAAAAATTGTGCAACACATTTCATTTCACATTTAAAAAAGAAAAATCCAGTTTTCAGTAGAGTAGATCTTTAGACAAAATTTAGAGCAGATTAAAATGGGGGGGGGGGTGGCATGTCGAGCTACCTATTAGTAGAGTTTAAGAAAACAAGCATTTAATATTTCATTATTTTGGAACTTATAACATCAGCTATTTTTGGAGGAGTTTTTTTTTCTCTTTTGCTAAGTCGTGTATATTTACTAGTTTGTTTATAATAGTGTTGCTAACCTCTTTTTAGGGTGTGGGTATAGGAGAAGTGAGTTAAAGTTTTCGGTTTTTTATTTAAAAAAATATTTACGATGTTACTAACGGGTGGAAGTGTGTTTTGTGCATCCTGGTAAATGATGGGTTTACGAACTGGTTAAACGTGTGAACAAATCATTGTTTTGAAAAAGTAACAGTTTAAAACACATTATTTTGATAAACATTTATTACCAAGGCATTTAATTATGGACTCTCAGCTTGTGAAGATCAATCGGCAGATGATACTTATAATTAGCAATAGTCGTCAAATCCAAGAGTTTTCAAAACCTTTGAGTTTTTGTCCTGGATGTTTACTGACTGAGAACATATGAACTACATCACTGTAAATTGCTTACTACGAATTTTTAAACCAATTTGAGTATTTAATTATTCATTGTTGTTCGTTTGTATGTATGTAGTAGCAAACGAGCATCCACACATGACCATTTGCCACCTTTGTAAAAAAAAAAATGGCATTATTGGAAGAAGACAAGTAGTGAATTTCGTGAAATAACTTAAGGTGCTACTTTAATCTTTCAGCTATTGGACACCATAGCAGGTCGAGAGTTCGGTCTAGGTGATATTTGTTGACCTATGGCAAGGTCAATGAATTACATGTTTATAGGTAATATGAGGAAGAACGTAGGTGCAGGAAATCCTCAAAATGTTTTCACAACTATGTTTCCCGCTCTGACAATGCTTTCGTCAGTCAATTTAATGACTTCTAAAGTGAAATATCCACTTTTCATTAAAAAAAAAAAACCCTTAGTAACCAAAGAGGAAGTGAAAATATCTAGCGAAAGGATTCTGGAATGTAATACATATGGACAGATGATTTCTACAAACCTTTGCAAAATCAGCAGTGAAACTGACTATATTCAAAGACCTAGTTCAGCCCAATGTAATGAGTAGTTACTAGTCTGTTCATCTTACACACCTTCACATCACGTTAAACCAGAACCGTACAAAAGGTTTTTAATCAACAATGAATAGCTATGATTTTTTAGAATAATTTGGTGTCATTTAGTAAATTAAGTCCTCCTGGCCAAACTTACTTCAAAAGAATAATCTGATGCTGCCAGTTGAACAATTAAATTCTGTTTAAATATATTGGTACAACGTGATTAGTTAAAATAACTAACCTCTGTGTTCAGGACGTCGAAGGAACCGTTGACGAACCCATATCAAATCTATTTAAAAGTGGTGTGAAGATGTTCTAATTTTAAACAAAGATTGGTCCCTGCATTGTCCCACTTAAGTGTTGTTCGGTCGCCAAACGTCGTAAGTGTATGTACCTGCTACCTTATATCGTTATCAAAACAATCTCATACCTGTGCTAAATAAAGGAATTGAATTGAGGTTGTGCGATTTTGCCTCCTTAAAGAACAAACGATGTATAATTTATCTTGATATGTCCCTATGCTCGAATTATTTCGGTTTTTTACACAAAATATATCTAACAGGGCTGATGTAAACGTAATTTTTTTCAGCCTGGTGATTGCTCTATTTGTGATTTTGCTGGGCCATTGAATTATTATTCTATCTAAAAATGACGGTACCTGTAGCAGAGGGCAAAACATTGTACCTTCAGTGGTCGGTTATCAAACTTTTATAGAGTATGAGAGTATTTGTCAGATTCTGTGGTGTAGTTTTCTTGCATTGGTCGATTATGATGTTCGGGAAGTATTTTGTACCTCTTGGCTACGGCTATTTTATTAAGTATTTCATTTTTTCTTAATTCCTCTTGTTATGATAAAAATGAGTAGAATGCAGAATGAGTAGAACGCAGAATGTGAAATATGTGCATTGCAACAGATATGTCAGCGAAAAACATCAATTTGAAAAAAACATAGATAAAGCTCTCATGTTAGCCCTGTAAAAACATTAGCATTTACTAGAATTTTTTTTTTTTTTTTTGTCATTTAAGTAATGAAATTTAATATTACGTGGATAAGTTAAATTGTTCTTCAAGTTGCATAGTAACGGTTTTCTCCCTATTAGCCACCATGAATGATTATTACACACAAGCGGCAAAGGGTACAATATGTCACCAGTAACATTGAATTTCCTTTATATGTTAATATTTCTACAGGTTAATGATGCATACTACCTCAGGTTACAATAAATTCTCTTCGAAAATTTCCAACAAACCTGTTTATGCCTCTGTTCAGAAGTGATGCCGATATCAAGTAAATATTCCATCTATTCTGTTGCCACACGTTACACTACGTTGGAATGATTTGAATTACAGTACTGATAAAAGCAAACACTTTTTTCAACCCTTTCTTATGGGGACCACTTTGCAATTTGCGAAGCCATTCATCGATTTGATATAAAGTATACGGTAGCGCGCTGTACAACTGCAGAACTTACACGTAAAACACGAAACTGTAACGTTTCGCTTGAAGAAAGATTCTGTTTAAATTTAGATTGGTAATATTATGCAGCAAAGCGAACTGTGTAGTCTATACATAAGCTTCCAGATTTAGCTTGAAGAGCAATGAAAGTGTAACTTCTATAAAAAAAAAAAAAAAATCACTGTATTGAAGATCTCGTCGTAACATATGTGACGAGAAAATTAGTATTCTCTGTATACAATTTCTAGGAGATGATTGTCTTCTGTACGTCATGACCTGGAAGTACGTCGTATTTATATAATTATCTCATCACTATGTATGTAATGTATGAGATGAGATAATGTAGTTGCTTTGGGACGTTAAAATGAATTATGGCTCTCACATTAAGTACCGTTAATATATGAGACAGCGGGATCGAAACTGGTATGGTACTTAAGGTGACGTGGAACCCCTCATTAGAGTAGGAGTCAAAATGTGTGAAAGTGTGTGTGTGTGTGCGTGTGTCTATGTGTGTGTAAAAGAAACATTCAATTTCAAAAGTCTACCCCCCAACTCCTCCCAGACCGCCAAACCGATGAAGGTCAAAGTTGGTAGATGGATAGCCTATGGTCAGAAGTTGTGTCTCCTATCAAATTGTAAGGTCAGGGATCAAAGTTCAAATCACAGAAAATGTTTTCCTCGCTGTATTTCTTCCAAATCCCTCATCAGTAAAATGCTTTGAAAAGTGTGTCGTGAGTTCCTTCTAGACAGTAAGTCTAATTAACTTTAATCTTGGTCATTAGGTACCTGGTCGTGATATGTAGTGTTCAACAGCTCGATGACGTCATAGGTCAATAGGGCACATAATTAGGTTTGGTAGGTTCTGTTAGTACAATGTGCAAAATAACTTACTACATCTTTGCTTTCCATACAACGTGATTTCAGTCTTTGGAACCATGTTTGAACTTAGCGATTATATCTAATAACAATGTCATTTTCCATGTTTTGGTAATACACCTATTCAGAACGATTTTACTGTTACATGTCGTGTATATCATAGCCAAGGAATTGGGTTGTTGACAGTATGTTCGCGAGAGAAAAGAAGTTTAGTAATGCAAATGATTGCGATGTGTTGTTTGAAACTATTACAAAACGCCAAGAGTGACGGAGCACTGATCTGAGAAATAAAGAAAGTCAAAGGATTACTTTGACGCACAAGCGAACTGCATGGGAATATGTACTTTGATGCGCACGCGTGACTGGTACATTAACACAACGCCTGCGTGTTACTACGCATCCACGGCCGAGTGTGCTTCCCTACGCTGTACTCATGAACTGTGCATAATGTAAAGCGTTGGCTTGTCGATCAAACTCTAGATAGACCCTAGTACAAAAGATCGAATGATTATGAAAAAAGGATAACGATGAAATGCAACTCCGTTGATTTCCCTCTTCTTTAGTTTTCAAAGCTTCTAGGCGATGCAATGTAGCCATGTGTCACGGAATGTACCGTAATTCAGAACATGTCTCACTGCGATTGTTTAACTACTTCGATTACCATATCGTAAAATATACACTGTCACATATTTTAGTAATTTATTGAGCCTCTTTTTACTTTCAGTGCTGCATTTATGTAGAAGGACACTTGGAAACAGTTTGGGTGAAGGTGGATCTCTTACCCAATCCAAGGGGATGTTTCCGCTCGTCTCCAAGAAGATACGCTTACTAGGGATACGCTCACTGTAGATGAAGTCGAAGAAATCTTCGTCTACCGACTCCAGGAAGCAAACTCCGCATCCGACTTGCCTTCGTTATGTACGATAGCTAAAGAAAAAGAGAAGTACACTAACGTATACAGTACTGACATTGAATCACCTCAATGTACAATGATAACAAAACAGATGGTGATCAACAAAAACAACAGGATGTATTATTAAATCGACATGTATGGTACACATCAACGTGCATAATGCTGTAACGTTGATGATTACCACCTAATTACCAAGTGATTGACGTCACACGTTCAACTACAGCAAAACTACTTCTTCGATGACGTCATATTAACAATAACTTTGTTTTTAATTCATTGCACCTTTACATATTTGTCGCTCCGAAAATTGTACTGATTTAACATGCATCATTCATTATACAACATTTTCTGCAAGAGAATTTTTTTTCTTTGTTTTTAAGCTGCAACGAGTCACTTGGGCCAGGTATGTAGTGAATGACCGGACGACGATGGCGGGAGGGGGTGGTGGTTGGTCTGAGAGGGCATGTATTTCCATTTTCTGAGCTGGGGACATCGCTAAAAGTGTTCCCCACGAGAAAAACATATGAACGACCAAGAGCTAAATGTAGGAACAAATCAGATTTCTTTAACAGAGCATTTTGCACAGTCTGTTGCATGTGTGAAACACTCAAAGTTCCTGTAATTCACGCTGTAACAACTACTACGTTTTAACACTCTACTTCGGTTCATTAGACTGCTAAATCAAGGCTCCATGAAAGAGCAACTGTCTTCAGTTCGCTTTTTTTCTATTTCTAAACCAGTTGCGTACATTTACGCCAGGGCATCCCACACGGTATGGATTGGTACTCCCCTAGTCACAGAACTAAATGTAAACTGCAACGAAAACAAGCTGAAACAAGTCATCATAAATGATAAAGCAAAAAAAAACAAGGTATCTTAAAGTCAGATATGTTAAATCAACATTCAACATATAGTGCAAATTCAGAAATTAGCTCCAATCGTACCTCCGAATACAGTGCTCGTAAAGTAAGTTACAGGCATAATTCATTTATCATTTTTCACAAACTGATTTCTTTTTCTCAAGTGCCGCTTCCGGGGAATCGGGGGAGGGGAGTTAAATAAAAGAACTTTCTTGTACGCTCAACGCGCCAACCGACAATGTAACGCGGCACAGATAATCCTGGAAACACTAAGGACCCTCCCCCCCCCCCCCGCAATATACTTTTTCTTCATTCCGTCCCACCTGTTCCTCTCACAGGGAAGCCCTGCACCTCCTGCGTCGGCCTCCTCGTCACCAACATATAAGATCACATGAGAGATGTTACGTCTACATTTATACGGCTTTCATATGGCTTAGACCAATTTTTCAAATGTGAGAGGAAGGGGTGAGAGGAAGGGGTGGGAGAGAGGGGAGAGAGGGGAGAGAGAGAGACAAAATGTAGGCTCCGAGGGCAATGAAATTGGATCACCTGGCTCTTCCCCCCCCCCCCCTCACCCCCTCCACATTTGAAACGTTATCGGCGGCATTGGAGTATATATATTATTACGACGTATCTACACGGTGCATGGGGTTTATCATATTTAACCAGGTGAAACAAGGTTGCATCAGGATTGCATTAAAACACAGAGACAGTTTAGGGAACAATTCAGACATTGTCTGCGGATGAAAGTAATTGTAAGTGATTGGATTTATATTGTTTGCTACGAATTTCTTCATTCCGTAACTGTTGAAAGACGGTGAATGTGTAAAAAATAAAAAACAAAGTCACCTTTGTCAAGATCATAATCTTTCTACTTCTTGTTATTTTTCTTTTTTTCACTTAAACGATATGATTGAGATATCTTAATCTCGATTATTTATTGTTTACGTAATTCTTCGCCTTTAACCTATTGGCATCTTAGGCCACTGTCTTCATCAGGTCTATGCAGAGACCGTAATTCGTAATGATAAACTGTTGTGGACCTACAACTAATACTATTGCATCATTTCCCTCATTCTTTTTCTACACAAATGTATTCGACGGTTTTTATGGGATTTTTTTTATTTGTTGAAAGGTTTTAGTTTTTATCGTACTCTGCCATGTAGTTGTTTCCATTTTTATTCATATTACATGACATCACAGTATTCATATTTATCTCTTTTATTTTGGTCCCTTGATGAAGTCATAAAACCATCGCTTTCATTTGTTTTGACTGGTGATGCCATTGTAGAAAGGTAGATAAAGCAACATATAGTTTTGGCCAGTGATACTTTTGGGCAGTGATACTTCGGTCCTTGCAACAACAAAAAAAAATCAATAAAATTACAATACTGACTTTTATGAAATCTTCTCCAAATTGTACGACGTAATATGAAGGTATGGTTACTTGGATATCACTCGATTCTTATGGCATGCTTTCGTAGTTTATTCCGCTTAACGAAATGAAGTTTGGCAGACACAACCTCTTTACTGTCACAGGCAAGTTCAGTAAGTCAGTCACTCAGTCAGTCAGTGTGACAGTCGAAGAAATGTAGCTCATTGATTTTATGAAATTTACATTTAATTCCAACTTTTCCGCTCTTGGAGACATACGCCATGGCACATATTATCAGAAGAATTGTAAAATATTCACGTGACGTAGTATTCGGGATATGATGTGATCGTCACAAAACCTACTTCAGAAATATGGCTTTAGAGGTTAAATTAATCGACATAAAAAAAGATGGAAGAATATTTCTTACAATGCTGTTCCATGCATTGTATTATTTAACAATTTCACAATTACACCCGATTATTTCAGTGAATGTGAGGAGACATAAGTAGCCTATCCATGTAATATAATATTTTAAAACAATCCGCACTTGAAGGGGAAGTCCCCTATCCATACTGGAAATGAACAGCTACAAGGTAGACTCAGACGAAAACTGGTACGATATTTTGCATCTTTTACTTTATATTTTTTCCAGAGAAGTGCTTACATGACAAAGTGCAGCAAGTTTTTTGGATTTACATTTATCTACATCCCTACCCACCATCCCCAATCCATGACCCTCAAGTTCCCCGACTCATGTGTCCAGCTTACACGTAAGGGCCAGCCCTTACAGACCTAAGCCGCCCTATCCCCCTTTCGAATGCACTCAAGGAATTGTCGCTGCATGCGATATAATGTTCCGTTTAAATTAGGAATCTTCTAAAAACAGAAAAAAGAAAAAATCTTTTTATGATATCGATTCAGTTCGAGTTTATCAGAAACAACGTCACATGACAGAAAAAATAGCGTAATTATGGAAAATGTACCTTCATACAACCATCGTGTATAAAACGTATGTCAGTCTAAGGAATGATGTAACTAGCCGTGTGACAGGGCGTAGTGCACAACATAATTGGAATTTTAGAGAAAAAGAAAACAGAAAACAAAATACGTTCATTATTTATGACGTTTGGGTAATAATTTTGCTGATAAATCGTCTGTAAGTCATTTGCCGTGGAAACGGTATACCAGTAGTAATTTTAATTACTATCGAATTTCCGCACGAGGAGGGAGGGGTGGGGGGACAATGTCCCCATGATCGAGGGGAACACCTCAATCGTTCCCCCGTTCCCCCACCTGGCCCCAACTGACCTCTGGCCTGAGTTAAGATTTAGTATTTCTCTGGTCGTTTCATTTCAGTGTTACACCTTAATCGGTGAAGTACGACCAAAGATTCTAAAGATGGTGAATTTGGACAACGTCTCTGTTCTGTACCTGATATGATGTAACGGACGAGACGCCATACTTAGGACCTATGTGCACATATTTCTTTTCAAATGACGTCCCAGCCAATAGGGCTTCAGCTGGACAATATGGTGCCCATTTGTACCACATGGGTCCCAGATGGGTGTCATGTGGGCTATGTGGGCTACGATCGTAGCATTTTAAACATACGGGGATATGGTTGGAGGTACCAATAAGGAGCAATATCGCGGGTACCGACACAGTATTGGTATATCGGTACCAAAAGCGATACAGTCCTCTGGGCACACATCCATTTCTAACATGTTAACTTGGAAAATAAGTCATAAGTTGATCCACTCAAACATGTATCCAAAATCACTCATCAACCTTCAGACCTTAGACAAAGTTGCAGAAAAATCATTCATGTTGTTAAACTTGGCCATCTTTCTTATGCACGCTTGGTAATTTTTAAATTTTAAGAAAAGAAATGTTAACATGTTGGAACAAGATTCTACTCTCCGTTTATCTTACTTCCAATATCAATTGGAAAAATACAGGCTTAGGCCTGCAAATACGATCTTTCTGCAGAGTGACTGCGGATCGCATAAGTAGCTTGCATTTCTACAATTGCTGAAAATGTTCACTCATAAGAGCGAAGAAATCCTGAGAAGCAAAGTTTAGCAAAATTTTGATATACAGCATGTATCAAGCTGCTTTGTGAAAAGTTGGCGAAATTACGAAGGCCCACATATTTATCTCCAAACTTTATCCCTAACGTTATAAGAGCTAGTTTATTCACCTTGGCTGTAACATTAGGCCTACTATGCTAGGTCAGTCAGCTGCAAAACAGTGCAGGCAATAATACCCCGAAACTTTACAAAAATGATACAGAGTAATTCTAACACCTAAAAATAGCTTCAAAGTTACGTTTTACTAAATATACTGCCTATTTGTCATTATAATTTTATTCGTTTAAGTTCTGGCACTCTTCATAGGCCTGTCGTAAAGGTGTGCCCTATTGAATCTCACCTGTGAACGTAACTACAGTAACATATAGAGCCGTAGAAATCACTTACCGGAATGACATAGGGCCAGGAGCAACAAGTGGAGGCACATAGGCCTAGGATACATATGCATAGGGTGGTCCGAGGCTGTTTTGCCTGTTTTACCGAGACTGTTTTGCCAACAAAACAACGATGTCTTTTAGGATATTTCAGTACTTATTAGCAGCATCATATTTTTAGAAAATTTTCAGATTAGAAATTTTATTTCATAGCACGTTTGAAGTATATTTTTTGTTAACTTGTTGTAATGGTACCGGTTCCGATAAATTGAGTGGGTACTAGACGGATTTGAAAAGGTACCGAGTAGTACCGGTACCAGTACCGGTAGTAGGAATTTTAAAGTTTTAGATGGGAACCGAGTAGAGACCGATTCTGGTAACGACTCTGGTTTAAATTTAATAAATCCTTAACTGCAGGGTAATTAAAAGTCTTGGGGGTTAGTTTATTGTACTTAATTTGGGACTTTTATGCACCTGACGTGTGTGCATAGGTTTCATTCAAATATCGCTGCTATTGTTGGTCAATAATTCAATGGCTTGTGATCCACATTATATTGCAATAATTCTCCATGTATGCCCATTGAGCCCAACGTGACTTACCAACCTTTTTTCAATCTTCCATGAAAGCAAGCAAGGTTCCAACAGATTGCTTATGCACAAAGCAATCTTTTGCTTTGCTTGTCTTTCTTACAATAAAAAATAAATATGCTACACAGACATTATTTTCTTTTTTATAAGTAAATGGATTATTGAGAATTATAGCACTGTATACAGACTGTACATGTATAACCCATACAGGCCTATCCCACATTGCCTACGGCTGATAGGATGGTACCGCAAACGCCGACAGTTCGGTCCCATATGGGCAATCTGGGTTTGAGTTATTCCATCTGGGATCCAGGTAGACTCTGCAGAGTCTGCTTGGGTAATCTTGGTTCCGCCACCTCTGAAGAAACATCCATATACTCGTACTGTTCTTCGAGAAGAGTGTTTACTGCCCTCATTCTCGCTGCCTTCGCAGACTCTGGACACTTGTTTTATTAATTATGCACACAACTTTTAACTAAAACCATTGTTTTTCGCATCCAAGTTCGGTAGAAACCAATCACGGTCATCGTGAGAAATGATGAGAGTGATGATGGGGAAAGAATCTACGACTGATTAGTAACGTAAATATCATGGTAACTGTTCAACTGTTCTGGGTCTTTCTTAGCGGTATCCTATTTCGGCTGTAGGCAAATCTGGCGATAGGGTGAAAGTTAGCCTAGGTACCATTATTTTCTCTCATTGTTCGATCGCTGTTATTGGCTCATTTCATGAGACCAACGCGTAGTATTTTAATATGTATTAACCCTAACGTCAAACGTGACTATTCATTTGTACATAATTATATCGAGTGTCCAAAGTCTTTGCGGCGGACGGCGATCACAGGGAAACGCTATTACTACACAGATGAGTATATATCCTCTGTTAAGTTTATTGTAGGCTGCAGCTCAAATTGAGAGGAATGTATCAAAGAAGGGGAATTCATTCGTCGAGAAGGATTTTGCAAAGTCTAGGATCCAGGTAGATTACCCATCTGGGTTCCATGTGTCAGCCCAGTTATACCTATCCGATACCCATCTGGGTTATTATAGGACTGGTCTATGGGGTAAATGAGCACTCACTCGACAGGTAGCTAAACTAGGAAAATTAACGCAGTGCAAATAAAAAAAAAAAACACACACACACACACACACACACACATTAATGGATAATTTGAACAGAAAGAAAAAAAAAAAGGTTCCTTTTGTTTGTTTCTTGAAACGGATGAAATGAGTCATGAGGGGTTTCAATAGGTATGTTGATGCAATATATTTCAGAACACGACATCTTCGATTTGTGCTGTACTTCTTTTTTTTTTTTTTTTTTACTATACAGTTGGTTAAAGGTTTAGGCCCACCTATCAGATTGGTGTTAGTGATAAGTTGTTATTTTCTTCTACTGTACAGTTGGTTAAAGGTTTAGGCCCACCTATCAGATTGGTGTTGGTGATAAGTTGTTATTTTTGTTATGTAGCAGCTTTTCTATTTATCGTGTAAATAATTTATGCAGGGGAAAACAATTTATAAGTATTATACTTCAGTTTTCTCCTTTTCCATCATATCTCAAATATCATGAAGACAAACTTAAGATATGTATTATGTAAATATTTACATTGCATTTAACATTGTCTCGCTGCTATATGTTATGTTCTCCATGTGGATGGAAATAAACTGTGTCATTGTCATTGTCCGATTAGCCATGGCGTCCTTCCGTAGAGCAACCTTATGGCACGACTGTGATATCTACCCTCTGTGGAACTCTTTGGAACATGATTACAACAACGGCTGATCATGCGAGACTAAAGGATACTGTACGTTACCTAACTGCCTAAGATTTGCTGCTGATTTACGTACTCGCAATGGCCTCGTTCCTGGGGAGAACCTTGAAGAGTTTCCCAAAGAATTCACTGCAACAGATTCTTAGGAATTCTGTCGTAAATAATACACCAACAGTTACTAGTGTGAGGTAAAATACAAGCCTAAAATATGTAGTTTGGCTAGATAAATCGTCTATCTGCGGAGGCAACCCCTGCCAGGGCGACGTTAAGTTACTGTAACGTTAGGGCTCAAGCCTAACTTAGTACAGTAACTTGTTGTACTCAAATTTAGGCTAGAGCATAATGTTTTAATTTAGGCCTAGTACTTGGGTCGCTAACTGAGTCTAGTTTAAGTCAAGATAGGGTTCAATCGGGTTGAATGAGAAGCGAGTCAAACCTTGGTTTAGCCGGCCACACGTTAGTTATGACACTTGACAGTACGACTATGAGTATGAAGTAAGCATAGGCCAAGTCAGCTGGGCCTGTGCGCATCATGCATGTGAACTTTTTGCATTGGGACTTAGTCTGCTGTAGGTGTAGACGGTGACCTAAGGCTCACAGTAGGTTATATTTACTAAGGCGTTACTGTAGCATGATGAATATGCAAAACTTCGTGAATTTATGTCAAAAACTTGGAATTTCTGTTTGCTGGAAATTCAAAATCCCTCTAACACTCTTAGGTGCAACTTTGGAATCCGTACCATATGAACGTGCTCGCTTACTTCTATTCGATTGTTTAATTCGGTCCACTACCATCCTTGAATAGCAGATGATGAATGGATTGCCTAACTAGCGTCGGTAAACAGGGCTAGGGGATCGGGTCAGGGGATCGGGTTAGGCGTCATGATTCAGGGTTAGGGAATAGGGTTAGGGGATAGGGTTAGGGGATTGATACTTATTTATAGTATATACATCTATATATACTGTTATATGACTACGCTGGATTACGCGTTTGTGAATTGTATGCATTTTCGAACACTCAACCACCACAACAGCTCTCGCAGCGTAGTGGGTTATGCGTAAGACTTATGATGCAGCAGTTATCGTGATATTCTAGGTTCGAATCCTCCTCTAACCTATACTTCTCTTTCAACAATAATCTATCACTTCTTCCATAGGTGTTACTACATGTTGATCATTGCACAAAAAATCGGTAATTTCGGAAATCTAAAAAAGATAAAAAAAAACCTAGCAAAAGAAAAAAAAAAGGCAAATCAAACATAGACGCTATGCAAACTCTTTTAGTTATCTGATACCTTGCCCAATTGGTACGGATTCTAAATTAGTACCCAATCTTGCTTAGGCCTAGCAAGTTAAGGTTAGGGCCTACTTTTAAGTATAATTTGACCTAATCTGGTAATGTATAAAGGGATTACAGTCGAATGCGCCATTTAAGGAAATTTATCATTCCATGTTTGTGACAGTTCCACCTACAAAAATGGGAACGTTTACTACAGTATGAATCAAATGAAATAGGCCTAGGCCTATGTATTCATTGCAATGAAAAAGTGTGTCACCGAAGGTGAAATTATCCCACCTTCTGCACGACAATCCAAACAAAATTAGCTTTCCCCAAGGTGCCCGTTGAGTGGGCTTGCCGTTGACTTAGTGTAGACGTGACAAGAAATGGTGGCGTTCTTCACTATTTTAATTACCATAACCTAAGCTTTCAAAAGTTGTGATTTGTGAATGTTAGGCTAGAGGCATGTTCGACGGGCCCATGCCGTAAATGGCTACCATATAATACCTTGAATTTGAAATGTGATTATTTTGAACATGATTTGCTTGAGTGAATGATACAATGTACAGTGCTCTAAGCCTGCAAAATTTTTCCGACCTCATAATGATAGCGTGACAATTTTTTTTTTTATTTTATTTATTTTATTTAAACCTTATTCCGGAGGGTGACTCAGTTAGCCGTGGCTAATCTTCCCCGAGGCCCTCAAAAAAATTTACATAATGGTAAAATGATTCAAACAAAAAACAACAATCATAAAAAGGAAAATTATAAAAAACTAAAAAATAAGACGAAGAGTTAAACAATAACTAAGAACATTAAAAGGAATAAAAAGCACACTCAGAAACAAAATTAAATATGAATATATACAATAAATTATATGAAATCGTTAATTAATCGTTTAAAACTACAGTACTATGAGAAGTGACATTTTTAACAGATGATGGCAATTGATTCCATTCTTTGGCTCCAATAAATGTAAATCTTCTTTTATGAAATTCGGTTCTTCCCCCCGACAGAAATAAATTTGACATTGACGAGGATCTCAGGGCGTGGCTATGTACATTTCGTGTGTATTGGAATAAGTCTTTCATATAACATGGGCCGAGGTCATTTAAGGATTTCTAAATCATGCAAAGCCGTTTGTATTTAACTGTTTGGTCAAATGTATGCCATCCAAGTTTATTTAAAAGGTCAGTCGATCTGTCTTCATATGTGGCATTGAGTATAATCCTAGCAGCACTGTTCAAAAGTTTTTCAATTCTCTCTGTGTTACCCTTAGTACACGAACTCGATATGAGACTGCAATAATCAATATAGGGTAAAATATAGCCATTAAAATATAGAATACTGTGTGGGATATCAATGTACTGCTTAATTCTTCTTAGAAGTGCTAATCTTTAACTTACGGTCTTACATACATGACTTATTTGTTGCTCCCATGTTAGATTTGAATCAATCCAAACTCCTAAAAGCTTCTCCATGCTAGTATTCTCTAATCTTTGGTCACCAATAGACACATTTAAAACATCGTCACCAGAGAGAGTAATTTGCCTTTGTTTTGAACATATTAACATACTTCGTGTTTTGTCTGTATAAATAACCATTTTATTATCTGCGCACCATTTATTGATATTCTTAGAATCTTCATTTAACTTAACGGAGAGTTCCTCTGTGGACTTGCCATGAACATGAAATGTATCATCAGCATACATATCTGATGAGCAGTGTGTAAGACATAAATCAAAATCGTTTATAAAAATAAGAAACAATAACGGGCCAATAATTGATCCTTGAGACACCCCGCAAGACACCAGCATACTGTTTGACTGTGTTCCATTTACATATACACATTGATTCCTATTCAATAAATATGGTTTAAACCATTTAAGAGATTGATCAGAGCACTGGTATACACTTAACTTTTGTAACAAAATTTCATGATCAACAAGATCAAAAGCTTTTCTTAAATCTAGAAAAATAGTTCCTATCATATTTCCAGCGTCTATATTCATATACCATTCTTCCATTAGCTTTAATAGTGCCGTTTCACAAGAATGATTAGCCCTGGAACCAGATTGCACCACTCTTAGTAACTGGAATTTCTGAAAATAGTCATACAGTGCGTGGTGAACATGCTTTTCTACGATTTTGGACACTACAGGTAGCACAGAGATGGGCCGATAATTGCTTACCTCCATACTGGAACCACTTTTATATATGGGTATAACTTTTGCAGATTTCCATGAGGAATCATACCTACACAGTGCTCCTTTGTAACAAATCCTGTATGTAAAGTCGTAAACAATCTGCAAACAAGCTGGCAACAAAACTGTTCATGGTGACATGAACAAGTCCATTGATTGCTCAAAATCATAACTTGGAAATTTGTAACATTAGACAGCAACTGCAAATTTAGGCCTTGTGACTAGCCTACTGTACCTCCCCTGTGTTATTGCAGTACTCTGAAGTTGACTTATCAGGAAAAGATAATTAAATAAGTGGTTTCTCAGCTTTTGTTGTTAGTTATTACAAGGTATGCTAACTCAAAACTTTGTCAAACTGCTTAGGCCATTGCATGTTTGGTCTTATTTTTATGGGTGCTCAAAGTTAGGCAGTGGGCGAAGTTTGGTGTGTGTACTATCAAGAGCACCTAGGCTTGGCCTAGCCTAAAATGACACATCCCTGGGAATGACACAATTAGGTTAGCTACTGTATCACTAGAACTGTATTACTGCACACAAGGTTGCCTTTTTTTTTTTTTTTTTTTTAAAGCACTTGACACATTTCTGAAAATGAGTCCATTTTACTGTAGGTATGTACTTGTGTTGCTTACCAGTCAAAACGTCCCCAGACCCTTCACCCTTATCCTTATCCCTTCACCTAAATGTCCTCGCTATTCGTGAAAACGTCCTCAGGCTAAAATATCCCCATTCCAAATCATCCCCGAATTTAATAGTTAACAGTGTAGCAGATAGTAAAAATCAGTTCAATGGAAATTTAGTCACTTACATGTTGATGTGCAGCTTACAGTATCTCAGCGCGTCTGCACACATTAGATAGGTATGGTATGCAACAGGTGCACACAGTCCAAGTCATACAGTTTGCCGCTGTTTTGTGCATCAGTACAGTAGGTGCACCCCATTCAGCACAGGAACCCTATTGTTTTTGGTGAAGGTCAAAGTTCATCTGTGGTCAAGAGGGGTCTAATAGTGAAAACCTTGTAAACACGTTATTATATTTGTGTGGACTGCCCAATGTACAGTAAGTACTGTAGGTGTACCACATTGAAGATAAGAATGTTTTCATTTTAACACTAGATTATATTTTCAAATGAGCAGCAAATTTATCTGCACCACATGAGATTTTCTAATTTTGCATCTTCAGACAGGGTAATCATTACTGTAGTGGTCGCTTAAAAAAATTCCTCCTTGTCAGTGTAATGGCTGTGCTACATACACATGTACAGCACAATGTGTACAGTACATGTCCTTTCCTTGATGTGCTTTTCACACATGTACTGTACACATTACACAGAACACTTACAAGTCTTTCAACTGTACTATTTACTTTACAGTACTGTCCATGAACAGATCTTAGTACAGTACGGTATCTCCTTTTTTTTTTCTTCAGGCACAAGCAGTGGCAACCTGATGTCAAATATGTTGAACCATTCACCAAGGCTGTGATGTACCCTGATGAGGTCACCTCTAAATGGCCTGCACCACCATTTGATGGTAAGCCCCCCCCCCTTCATCCTTGTGTAATCATATATATCGAGCAGTATCTCTGAATTGCACTTGTAACACAGGACACAGTCTGAGCACTGTACAAACTGCACAACACTATTTTAGACGGTCTGTACACCTTGAGATCATGTAAGATAAACAATTTGATGCGTGCGCTGCGCATTTAGCATTTAATTGTTTCAGTCTTAGTTGTGCAGCAACTGATGATAAAGTACAGTATTTAGTGAAAAGGTGTCATACAGTACAAAATAAGACCCTCATCCCAACCACATCCTTTTGCCATTCAGGGCCCCCATTTAGGGAAGAGGTAACGTCAAACCTATGCTTTGTGTTTAATGACTTCTACTGTAAGTGTTGTTTATGTAAGTTACAGGTTATAGGATACAGTACTACTATGATTGACTATGGTTTGGTATTAGAGACACATTGCAAGTTGCTGACTTTCACAATAACTTGACAGGTTTATTCTTAATTTTGAAATGAACATCTCGAAAAAATACTTTGCTATGGTTTCATTTTCCATCCATACATCGGTTTTTGTTTCACATATGTATGATGAGACATGTTTAAATCCATTGTAGTGCAGTTCGCTGTCACGATATTTAGACAAAGGGAAACCAGTATGATGGCACGCCTGGTATTCGTTCTTTGATCACCCGGTATCCCCCCCCCCCTCCACACACTTAACATGTAGGCCCTACTGTATGCATGAAAGGCCAAAGTGTGATACAGTAAGTGCTACTCTACCCAAACACTTTCACTGTTATTATCAATTTTTCCTGTTTGCTGTACGAGTATCTTCAATTTTACTGATACTACAGTACCAATTCTTGGGGATACTCCAATGTTTCCTCAATGCAATAATCAAATTTACGGTATAAGGATCGACATTTCCAGTTACATAACTGGTTTACCGTGAAGGCTTACGTCAAAGAGTCAGATTTGCCGGTAACAAGTGAACTCATACTGTATAGCAGGATATACAGTAATTTTATCTGTTAGTGCACTACGGTTTGCTTCCGTACACAAAGTGCTCAGATTGCTGTGCAAATTGCAAACATGTACAGGTCAGTGTGGGAAACTCAAATAGACCTTACTGATGCACTTCAGTGTGAAGTCTTCATGCACCACTGTAGCATTCCAAATAAGAGGAGTACGGAAAAAAGAGGAAATCATTAAGTGTAATAGAAAATCAAACAGTTATGGCGGTACGTGCAGTTTCTGTGGAGCTCAACATGCAATTATTTGAGTGCCCTTGTTTATTCTCTTGTTTCTTCAAGTTTCCAAACAGTAGTTTTGTATTTGGAGAGGGAAATATAAGTACTGAACATTTTCATTTTGTTTTCCAGACAGAGGTCAGTGTCTTACTGTACTGTACAATGCACAGAATGTGCAGAGTGCAGTAGGAACAGTAAGAATATTCAGTACTGCATGTTCACTGTTCTTGGTGTGGAAGTACTGTAATAAGGAAATATATTGTAAATCCATCACTGACACAAAGTTATAAACATTAAGAGTACGGCCTACTTTGCTGTTTGAAAATTGGAAGCAATAGTAAATTAAGGACTTTCTATTATTGCTTACTAATTAGAGATGTCATTGTAATTTAAAGTACTGTAAACATCCTTCGAGAGTGGATCAGCTAGTTGCAATGTTTTTGTTAATTGTTTTGGAGCGATGATTAAAGTGGGATTGCATTAAGTTTTTTACCGTTAACAAATGATTTTAATTATATTGCAAAGCTGACAAGCCATGTTCTCACTGAGTCACTTACAGGCAAGATCTCTGATCAATGTACACCTGGAAAAGTCGTGAAAACATGGAAAATTATTTCGAGGTCCAGAAAATAGTTTATGTCCAGGGGAATTGTGTGAAGTTGGAACAGGAAAAGTCATGGAAGTGACAGTTGTTCCTTTCTGACCTATAACATCAAAATGTATTCTCACTCAGTATCAAAAACATATTTTTATTACTGTACAATACCTCAAGTTGCTTTGGTTTTTGCTTTTATAGATGAAACTTTATGTCAGAAATTACTGTGGGACGATAGGAGAAATTGTCATAGAAATTCTTAATTTGGTCATGAAAATTCTTAAATTTACTTCTTTCCTCACATACCTGTCTCAACACAACAAACACACTCCCATCTACCATGCCGAGAGTACTGGTAACCCAGGAAAGAGACGACAAAGTCATTGAAATTTGTTCTCTAGAAAGTGCTGGAACCCTATCAAAGTTAGGGTACATTCATAATGGGATTCTTGTGTAGACATGTACAGTAGTATCGAAGTGTTGGAATTGCCTAGATTCACTGCAAGGTGTGTAGAACGGCTTTTTCTTCTTCTGTGTCCTTCCTTTAGACCGTGATCAAGTCCCCGAGAAAGATGTCGCTAACCTGATAATCAATTTTGGACCTCAACATCCAGCAGCCCATGGTGTCCTTCGTCTTGTCATGGAACTCAGCGGCGAGGTACATGCATATATTTCTTTTTCCACTCCTCACTTACGTGTCCCATCGCAACAAGGGCACTCCCATCTATTGCGCCAAGGCTACTAGTAAAGTTTGCACCACCCGTGGCGCTGTCCGGAACATGAACAACTATTATTTTATAGCCTACTACTATTAACATTATGCAGTTGGGATTTTTCACTTTGTGCAGATCTCAGTGTTTACAAAATTACGAAGACATTGTACAGTATTGTCCCAGAAAGTGTGCACCTCAAAATTCTTCTAAGAGACGTTTTGCTGAACTTCACATCTAGATGGCTGCTTTTTTAACATACTTTCACATACTAAGAGATATTCTAGGAGATCTACAAGTATAGCCACTTATGTTTTAAAAGTCCTGATCTTGATTCTTTGGCTGGTAGTTGATATGTTTGTTAAATTGGTAGTTAAATCTTAAGTAGTTTTTTTGATTTACCAGTTTTAGTGCTGATATGTAGGGCATGCCCAATGTTGGTGGCCCTCAAGTTTAAAACTGCATTGCAATTCAGTAGTGTACTGTCCTATTGTACAGTCAGGTATTAAAAGTTACCTTTGTCATTGCTCTAGCGTTGGGCACTGAGAGTCTGCAGTGCGTCGTCTGGGTTGTACTGTAGGTGAAGGGTATTCTTCTCAACATTGTTACTAGTCTATTCAGTGCTCTATAGGGAGATGGACTGTATCACTGCTCTAGTACTGTGAAGATGGAGCAGTGTAAGTGCTCTGGTATAAGATACTAACATCCAGCAGTGTTGCTACTCTATAAGTGAAAAATTAAAATTCAACAAAAGTAAATGCTGTAGATTAGGTTATCAACATCCAGCAGTGTGTTTGCTCTACTTATCTATAGGCACAGTAACTTATTGAGATTCCGCAGTTCTTAAAGTTATTGCTTGCGTAGGCAAAAAGTAAAAACACTGAAATTTTATCTCCAAAATTTTGGTAAGGCTTTTAATTACACCATTCAGGCAATCTGGGAAAATGAATAGGTTTCAGTTGGTTAATGTTGCCATATGATTTCAAATTCTTCTAATATAACGACAGAAAAGTGTAGAATACGATAATGTAGTGGTTGACAGTTTTCATTCAAATCAACTGTGTGCTTCTTTGAGCAAGCCAATGGGAAGTATACTAGTATTGAATATTCGGTTAACAACTCAGGATCACTGACGCCGCGGACAAGGTTGTGTTCAGTTCGTAGATTATTTGTAAATACAGTGTTTCCTTTCACCAAATGCTACAATTCCCGATACCTACCAAGGAGTGACGACTTGAGTAGTGTGTTTTCGATACACTAGTGAGACCTGTACTGTTGCATATTCATTATGTAGGCGGCTATAATAAGAACCGTAAAATTTCAAATATGACTTCTGTGTTTTACTGTTTTTATGCCAATCCCATTGCTTTCCGAAGTAGTTACTGTCATTTTCCTTCATTAAAAGACTTAGTCTGTCCATGTACAACCTCGCGTGTACATTTAAAAATAAAGAAAAAGTTAAGATCAAACGTAATCTTATCTTTTTGATTTTTCAGTACACACACAATCACTTTAAGTCCAGTATGTACAGTTTGGAGATTCACAAGTGTCTGTTTTTTTGTGAATTATATTACATATAATTTCAAATTGTCATTGCTGTTGTACAGTATTAAATAAATTTTCTTTTGAGTTGGGTTCTCTTCTGTTTTCTTCCAGACGGTCATCCGCTGCGATCCTCACATCGGATTACTCCACAGGGGAACAGAAAAGTTGATAGAGTACAAGACTTACCTCCAAGCATTGCCATACTTTGACAGATTAGACTATGTCTCTATGATGTGCAACGAACAAGCCTTTGCATTGGCTATAGAGAAGATGTTAAATATTCAGATACCGGAGAGAGCCAAATGGATAAGAGGTGAAGCCAATATAGATATGCTCAGAATTAGGAGAATCTTATACATGAAATTATGAAACAACATATACTATATCATCATGTAACAGAATATAAGAACTGAAGTAGGACAGAATAATATGTGACACAGAGGAAAAGGAAGCAAATATAATATATGCAACAACATAAACATTATCATTATCATCCTCAGATTGCAAAAGAAGGAAATAACTTTTGACACAAGGTAACAACTTCCATTCAGTGTGATGTTAAGTTTCAACTTAAAACAGTTTCATCCTTTACCACAAATTTGGCTCTGCAACTTTGTGTGTTTTGATGGGTGAGCAGTGTGGCACTATATTTAGTGAAACCGTAACTGTTTTGAAGTCTGATGAAAGACAAAGTTGACATGTGACCAACTTCATCGCTGATGAAGTTGCATAGTCAATCTCAGGCACTTCATTGATGTAAGCAACCAGATGTAAAGGTATTGGCTTTTCATTGGTAGTTTCTGTTTTTGGCTCCTGCAGTCTTGATGGCGGAAATGACTCGCTGTGCTAACCATATGGTAGCTGTGGGGTGCCACGCTCTCGATGTGGGTGCCATGACTCCTTTCTTTTGGCTCTTCGAAGAGCGGGAAAAGGTACGGTCTCGCCTCTTCTCCTTTTGCTTTCGATAGGTGTGTCCAAAGTGGACCGTGGTATTTGCAGTCCTTAGTCAGAAAGCTGACAATGCAACCTCTCTTAGGCAACAAGTTTGGTGTCATATGTAACATTTTGCTTTGCTTAATATTTGTAAAGCACCACGTATCTTATGTAAGAGCAGAAAAACGTTTGGTTAGATGGTCATGCTGAATGTTGTTGCCCTTTCAATGTATGTTTGTGAAACATTGGGTCCTGGTTCAAATTTTAGAATTGTCTTCTGACATTGTCCATGGGGTCCCTGGTACAAACACTAGTTTGAAGTACTGTAGTAGTAATCACTGAAGTGTTTTGCTTCTAAGTTAGAAACCATGTGTTGGATGAATTGAAATAGTAGGTAGATGTTGCATATGTTCTGTCGGCTGTTTTAGAGAAGATGTGAACACAAATAGGTTTCAACTTATGTAATAAAACCATCCTTCAAAGAAATGTTAATACTTCTTTTGGGGGGTGGGGGCTTAGATGTTCCAGAAATACAACTTCACACAGGTGTATGATTTATCTCTGGAGGGATTCTTTGTTGTTTTTCAAAGGTGTAAAGAGCGGAAAACTTTTGTACGTAAACAAAGGCAGCCTGATGCTTCTGTTTTTGCTTGAAAAGGACATACTGTAATGAGACATATTTGTGACAGTACACTCCCTAAGGGATCTGCTGATGGATGCACTCTCTGCGGTATCTAGGAGATAAGTGCACCAACCAGTCAACCAATCAATCAATTGATTAATCAGTCAATCGATCAATCAGTCAGTCAGCCAATTGGTCAACCCTCCCGTGATAAATATGATATTCAATAAGTGCAGCAAGCAACATATCGTTTTGCCGTAGCTTCTGATTATAATGGAAGAAGTACAGTATCAATCGTAAGAGCTTCATGTTATTATTGTAGACTCGAAAGACTGAGCAAGACGACACAGTCCTTTGAATCTCCTCATTGTAGATACAATAACTATTGTACGTTTTCCTTTTGCCAGCTGTTTGAACTCTCTGAGAGGGTCAGCGGAGCCAGAATGCATGCAGCCTATATTCGTCCAGGAGGCGTCTCTCAGGTTAGTTGTCCAGCTGCAACTGCTCACAAAAGAAGTAGAGTATCTTTACAGAATTTTCATTTTGTATTGAAATACTGCCATAAGGAGAATTTCCTGCATAGTAAAGTATGATGCTGATAACCACACAAACTGTAAAGTCTGTTTGGAATCCTCTCAAGAAGGCCTATAGATAAGTATGGCCTATAAGTAAATCTGGTATGATATAACGATTGACTGTCATCGCTTGCTGTGATATGTGAGAGGTGTGGAATCTACTTCCAAAGCAAATGCTCCCTCCAAATTTGGTCGTCAAAACAGTTTAACCCTCCCTGTAGGGTAGGATGGGTGTTGAGTGGTGGTTGAGTGGAAGCTTAATCTTGTTTTTCTTTCTTTACCACCCATTAGAGAAGAGAATACGTCTCACATCTAGTTTTGGCAAAATCAGGAGCATGGGGGACTTTTTTAATTTCCCATTACTTAGCTGAGTTGACTCTAATATGTTTCCCACAGTCCTTGGTACATTTGTTGTAAATTATATTTGTAATGTAAACTTTAGACATACAAAAGTGAACATGTACCAGAGGGGAACAGGAAACATACATTACTTTTCCATGGTGCCTTGGTTGCGGATTTGTTGACCATTGCAATTTTGTTTTTTTTTCTGACTCTTATTTCAGAAGTATCAGAAAACTATTAAATTCTTGTTCTGATTATGTCTCTAGCCATTGCTTCTTTTTTTCACTCTAGTCTTGCTAATTTTTTGCCTTTCCTGAAACAGTTGCATTAGTATTGCCAGATTTCTTTGGTTCCTGTTTTATTCTTCTAAGTAAAACATTTTTGGGTAGACTTCCCATCTAGTGTGAATTTTATGAGGAACAATCATCACAAAATTTAATTGTCAGTTTGATAAATATGATATATATTGAATGATAACTGTTGGATTGCGTTGATGCCTCTTTTGTGATCACCACCTTTAATTACAGGATCTTCCTCTTGGGTATATGGATGATGTTTATGACTGGCTCAAAAAATTCTCTTTGAGAATTGACGAACTCGAGGAAATGCTGACGTCGAACAGGATCTGGAAGGACAGGACCATCGGCATTGGGATTATCTCCGACGAAGAAGCCCTCAACTATGGATTCAGGTGAGTCAGCATCATCCTCGAGTGTATCTCGTAATTTTGGATCTCTAAAAACTGGCTGCTGCTTTGTGACAGAGTAGAAGCATGGCATGGATGCTTTTGTCATCACCACAAGCCCGTGAGATTGTTCCCAAGGCAATCTGAGTCAATTTTCCTCCGAGAGACCAGTTTTGGTCGGTGGAATACGGCCAGACTGTTTTGCGTGAGTGAATTATAAATCAAGTTATATTTTAAGTTTGAGCAAATGTTTTAGTATGTGTAGACTGTATGCAGCACAGTGGGTTTGAAAAACACAGGTCTTGGTACATACGTCTCTACTAGCCTAGTGTTTTAGATGGTCTATGAAATCCTTGGCTTTGGCCTCAGTACTGAGGTGCTCATTCAGTACTGCTAGCCTACTTGCTTGTACAAGATTTTTTTTAAGTTTTTGCATCTACCAGGAACACCATAGAGATAAATGGATATCCATGGTATGATCAATTTGAAGCACCATAGAGATTAATCAATACCCATGGTATGATCAATTTGAAACACCATAGAGATTAATCAATACCCATGGTATGATCAATTTGAAGCACCATAGAGATTAATCAATACCCATGGTATGATCAGTTTGAAACACCATAGAGATTAATCAATACCCATGGTATGATCAATTTGAAACACCATAGGGATTATTCAATACCCATGGTATGATCAATTTGAAACACCACAGAGATTAATCAATACCCATGGTATGTTTGCTTAGTATACTCCATATTCATAGGTGTATGTCTACATCTTTTGTATGCCGCCACTGATTTACTGTTATTTTATTTTCTATGTAAACTAATTGGATTAGCACCTTAATGATTTCCCATGCCCTAAGATCTATGTTGTTCGATTTTCCTTTTCCATTAATCAAAACCTCCATGAAATTAAACATGAAAAATATGTGATGTACAGGTGCCATAATTGATTTCAGATTCAAGCAATTTGGAGTGAACAAAGCCCAGTTAGGTTAAGTAGCCACAGGGTGAGAGCCACTGCATTGACCTTGTCTGGGTATTCTGTGAGTGGAATTTTCAGCTGTTCTTGTCTGATGTTTCCTCACCTTAAGGCTTCTGTTTGTTTGTTTGTTCATTTGAAATAATTTTTAAAAAGGGACACATCCTCAAATGATTTACTTACAGTAGCTATCACCCGTTGTCAAGTCACTACAGTAGCTAACATTACTATTATGTGATCTACATTCATGGAACTGAATCCACATCAGATACAAGCACCTGTTTAAAAACCTTTTCTTTTTCTTTTTTTCCATACTGTTTACATGACAGGTGCAGTAAACCACAAGGTTGCCACTTCCCTCTAATAATATCCCTTCAGTCGCATCACAGCATATCTATGTACCATATGTGTTTACCATATATGTATTTTTCATGACTGGTCGTCTTTGTTTATTACTCTGCCTACCCCAAGCCACAATAGTAGATTAGTTTAAAACACCTGAAAGTCGGTAGCTACAGTCTGTTCATCAAAACACAATGCTCTACTTTGTACAGTGAAAGTGAAAGACAACAGACTGGTTTCCATGTCGCCACCATCCGGTTGAAGTGCGTGGCAGTGTAAAGGACATATTAATAATTTACTACAAGTTGTTTTGATTTCTGTTATCACATTTTTTTTCAAAGATAAATGGTTGCTTCTCTCTTCTTTTAAAGCGGAGTTCCTCTTCGGGGTTCAGGTGTCAAATGGGACCTGAGGAAGGTGCAGCCGTACGACGCATACGAGCAATGTGACTTTGACGTCCCAATAGGATCCAATGGAGATACATACGACAGGTATAGACATGTAGTTCACGTGAAGGAGAGGAGAGCTGGTGAAGAGGGGTGGGGGGTGTCATGTTTTCAGTATCCCAGTAGGATCCAATAGAGACAGCTATTGCAGGTATGAGATGCACTTAATATAAGGAGGAAGGGAGATGATTAGGCGGGAGGTTGTCTGTTGGACATGATCAGTGGGAGATATTGATGTTCCAATAGGATCCACTGGAGATGCATATCGCAGCTATGTCATACAGTATAGATGGCGAGATGGGGGATGAGGGAGAATGGAGAATGATAAGTGTGGGACTGTATGATATGTACCATAAGTGTGACTTCAATATCCCATTAGTCCAATACAGAGACATATGACAAGTATTACATACAGTAAAGAGAAGGGGTGGGGTGTGAGGAAAAGAATGATGGAGGGAGGGTTGTATGACGTTCACTCAGTCTGGCTGTGACGTCCCAATTGCATTTTATGGGGACAATAAGACAGATATATATATGACATAGAGTATATAGGAGGGAGAGGGAAGAATGATAAAATTGTGAGGGGGAGGGGGGGGGTTTGAACCATGTTTACTGATAGCCCACTAGGATCCACTAGAGGCATGTGTGACAGGAGGAGTGATATTTTGAGGTTATGACTTAATTTGGGAATCATCTCTATCCTTGCAATCAGTGTTGCTGTTACATTAAGATGAGAATTTTATGATTTGTGACAAAGTAAATAGTTTGTAGGACCAGTTAATGTACAGACTTGT
Organism: Stichopus chloronotus; assembly: GCA_021234535.1. Lineage (NCBI taxonomy): Eukaryota > Metazoa > Echinodermata > Holothuroidea > Aspidochirotida > Stichopodidae > Stichopus > Stichopus chloronotus. The sequence continues at coordinate 4,175,290 of CM037842.1, forward strand.
CCTCCAGACTCTACTTTTTCTCTTCACACTAGTGTTGAGGCATTTTATAAAGGACTGAGTCAAACAGTTTCCAGAAGTTTTCCATTTTTGCAATCGCACCCTGTGATTTCAGGTGGTAATAGTACAAACTGCTTGCATGAGAAGTACTTATCAAAGCTCTAGACACATGTTACTCTCAGTATCCATGGTTACTTTGAGCATTTACAACTTGTATAAATTAGTGTCTATGGTTACATGCAGTATGTTTCCAGCATGTAGTAATTTGGTTGCCATGATTACAATCTAACATTCTCACCATTTCATCATTTGTTTCGGTTTTTTTTCTCTCTCAAGGTACCTCTGCAGAGTTGAGGAGATGCGTCAGAGTATCCGAATCTGCCACCAAGCATTGAACAAAATGCCAGAAGGAGAGGTCAAAATTGATGATAACAAAATTGTACCACCAAAGAGGAGTGAGATGAAGGTGAGGGAGTAATCCCAGTGGTGGCACCAAAGAGGAGGCACAGGGCATCCCTCCCGTCAGAACTTACCCACCAGTTGCCACCCCCCAACTCAGCTGAAGTGAGCTGGCAAATGCATATGTATATGCCCTGTTTGTATTCATAATTCTGCATTTACCTTTCTGTTCTAGGAAGTCCATGAGACTTAATTTGTCACCCAGAGGTATGCTTAAACCTCTGCTAAAGATTTGCTTATGCTTCTGAGTGTACACCAACAGACTTTGCCTCTGGACCCTACAAAGGGTTGCAGTTTCTTACTACATCTTTTTTGCCCCCCTGACACTTTCTTTTGATCGCCATCTGCCCCGCCTCTGAAATCTTAAATTCTGGTGCTGCCACCGAATATCCCGTCTTCCCCCTCAAAAAAAAAAAAGCAGGTCAAAGGAAATGACAGAAATTCAACATGATATGTTCAATTTTGACCATATGAAATTGTAGTATTCACAAAATACTCACAGCCAGCCTGTACAGTGAATTGGTTCTGGTAACTGTTGTAATTAAACTAGTTTGTGTGTGTGTGTGTGTTTATTTATTGAAATATGGTGCTACTTTAGTTGTCTGTGTTCCTCTGTTGCCTCTATTAGGTGCATAATATAGTTTTCGTAACTGCTGTAATTTATTTTTGATTCCTTGCCGAAGGCAGAGGAACCTATGCGATGGTGATGTCGTGTGTGTGTGTGTATGTATGTCTGTGTGTGACGCCTGCTTGTAAACATGATATCTCAAGAAGCGTAACTCTGAGTGATCTCATACTTGGCATGTAGATTGCCCTTATTGAGTAGATGATCCCTATTGTTTTTGGTGGAGGTCAAAGGTCATTTGGGGTCACTAGAGGTCAAATGGTAAATATCTTGAAAATTGCTTGTAAACATGATATCTCCAGAAGCGTAACTCTGAGTGATCTCATACTTGGCATGAAGGTTGCCCTTATAGAGTAGATGATCCCTATTGTTTTTGGTGGAGGTCAAAGGTCATTTGGGGTCAACAAGGGTCAAATTGTGAAAACCTTGTAAACACGATATCTCAAGAAAGGAAGCTTATAGAAATCTCATGTTTAGTATGTAGTTGTACCATGTTGAGTAGAGGAACCCTATCGTTTTCAGTGGAGGTCAAAGGTCATTTGGGGTCAACAGGGGTCAAATTGTGAAAACCATGTAGACACGATATCTCAAGAAGAGAAGCTTGAGCAGATGTCATACGAAGTGTGTAGGTGTATCTTATTGAGTGCAAGGGTCACCAGAGGTCAGAAGGTAAATACCTTGAAAATTGCTTGTAAACACGATATCTCCAGAACGATAAATGTGAGAGATCTCATAGTTAGGGTGTGGATTGCCCATATCGAGTAGATGATCCCTATTTGTTTTGGCAGAGGTGAAAATGGGAGGTCAAAATGTGAAAATCTACAATATTTAAAGAACGGTCTTTCTAGTGAATTTTATACTTGTAATGTAGAATCCTCTTGTTGATTTGAGAACTTCTTTTAGTACATACCAACATTGTCTCTTCAATAACCATAAAGAAAAGATGAAGACAACATTAAATTTGGTATCAAAGATTATTATTTGGCAAACCTTATGCCACTCTCCATATAAGGACATGTGAGCATGCATGAATTGTAAATTGGAATTGATTAAATATACCACGGGTTATTAGCTTTATAAAAAGAACTAAATTACTGATAATTTGGATCAAATACCCTTGAGCGTGCATGAACTGTGATTGCTTAATTGAATGAATCAAATTGTAACTGACCCACCTCTGTTCAAATTGGCCACTGTTATCTGACATAATTTATCACAGTTGACTGCCAGTAGAAACCGCAATGTCCAGAATAAATCATACAGTCTGTTGAGCCAGGTGCACAATGGACTTAACCATTTACTGTATAAACAGTGTCTCTGTTTAGCCCTTAAAGGGAAATAGGGCGTTTGTTTTACAGAAAACAACCATATTTTTAAAACCATTATTTGTGGACATAAAATGATAGATTATTCAGAATAACCAATTACAGTAGCCTTATTTTCAAGGAATAAGATTCTCACAGATCAGAAATTTACTTATTTGTTGCTCAACAATAATTTGTGGACCCAAACTTTTTAAAATTCAAATGATGCATCAGTTACTCATCACATGCATAATGTTTTGAGGAGATGAAGCTTTGACAGATATTTATTGATGAGACTGAATGGTTTAACAATGGTTAAAGCGAATTTCTTTGTACGTCATGTTGGTGTATTCTAGATGCCCTATTTCACTTTACAGTAGTTCAGCTAAGCTTTAAACAAATGACTACTGTGTATCAAACCAACTAAACTTGTACTGTGTGTTGAGACTAAAGGCAAAATTGCAAGTCATGCTAGATTCTGGTTTAATAGGGTTATCAGTTTTTGCTAATTTTCAAGGACCTCATAGCCATTGGGAAGGGCATCATGCCCAAAAATCAAATACGAAAGAACTGCCACCAATAGCTGTAACTCGACAAAATAAAGTGCTATAATTTTGATCCTTTTTATCAAGTTATTAGACACGACAAAATAGAATTTGTTCCCCTGCAGCATCATATCCGTTTAGGAGTTTTCTCATGTTTGTGTAGGTCAAAGGTTATTTGGGTGACAAAAGGTCAAAACCTTGTATACATGATATTTTAAGGGTGATAAATGTGAGGGATCTTATACTTAGCTTGTGAATTGTTCATATTTAGCGTGTTGATGGCCATATAGGGTAGGTGATCCCTATCGTTTTAAGTGGAGGTGAAAGGTCATTTTGGGTCACGAGAATTCAAAAGGTTTTGACCTTACTAAGATGGTATCTCAAGTAGGATAACTGTGTGGGATCTCATGCTTGTCATGTGGGCGATTCATGTTTGTTACAATATATATCATGAGGCAAGGAATCACTAAGCCTTTTGGCTTTCTAGTTATTATTTATTATTTAAAATCAGGTGTGAACGTTGCAAATCTGGCAATCATTTATGTGTTACCTTTCTGATTATCACAATCAGGTGCTGGTAGTAGTAAGTGTGGTTATCCTGATTACCACATTCAAGTCTGAAGGTATTTAACAATCAGGTGTAACAATCAGGTGCTTACTTATTAGTTGCTCCCCTAATTATTACAATCAGATGCTAAGTTATATTTTATCGTCCTGATTATTGTAATCAGGTGCTGGTAGTAAATGTTGTTCTCCTGATTACTACATTCAAAGTGTGGAGGTATTTACCAATCAGGTGCTTACTTATTTGTTGCTCCCCTAATTATTACATTTGGGTGCTAAAGTAAGACAATACTTTAATATTATAGAAGCCCACCTCCAGTGCTACTTGCGCTAGTCTGTATATTGTATTAGGTGTTTACATCAGAGACCCAATATTTTAAAGGTGTGGACACTTGAAGGAATTTCCTTTATCGGTGAAAAGGTTAAGATTTCAACCAAAATTTTCAACCAATTTTTTTTTTTGCATTTTTATCTTTAATTAGTTTTAACCTCACAGTACCGTTATATCATGTTCCATGTGGCAGTTGCATTTGTGTACCCCAGTGCATTTCATTGAGGGTATTCTGTGATGTCATAAAACACCATCTAATTGAATATCCCTTCTATTTGTTTATAATCTCAGTTGGCTTAAAAGAAACATTAGGATAGTTTAAGAGTTGTGCCCGTAATCTATCAGTGAATTGACAGAAAATCCAATCTATTTATTAACCATTGTCAACTATTCACTTACATTTGAATGAAAGAACAACAAAGGGTTCTTTTTTTTTTTCTGTTGTGACATAACAGTTTTGCAACTTTGAGGAAATTTTTCATTGAAGGCAGTCTTTCTTGAAACAGCAATATCTTGAATTCTGAACAAGATGTTGGTGTTGGGCTTGAAGGGCAGAAATTAAAGGACCCCTTAAGTTGTCTTTGTTACTAAACTGTATATCCCTTTAATGTAAAGTCTTAGAAACCCTTCCTTATATCTAAACCTTCATAAACCCTTTCCTTATTTTTTTACTTGCAGTGTAATTAAGATAAGAACCCACCCTGTTTAAAGGGTATACCTAGTGGCAGATATACACTACAAGCAAGTTGCAAGGGGGTATTCTCAGAGTTGTGGTGAACTTTTATAATATTTTAAAGTACAAACAATTAGGCGCACACAGATGATGGATTATGTCGCGGTAAAAAAGTATTTTGTCTTCACATTTGAATGAGTTACTGTCTATCTGATCTCAGAGTAATCAGATATACATTGATGTACATCTATCATTATCATTAAATTAAACATTGATTTTCATTTTATGCAATATTTCAGATAAAACAAGAACTGTTGCTCACCAATTTCCATTAAAAGAATTTCAAAGTGTCAGTAGGAGTGAACCCTTCTATGCCTCCAACCCAGGCTTCAATTTATTTTGACTTTATTTGTTTTTACAGTATTTTTTGGCTGATGTCCTGGGGACCATGTATTTGATTTCACCAGCTCATGTGATTATTTTGAAGTACATAGCTCTTGATATTGGTTGAGAAATATCTCAAGCTCATATTGTTGGATCCCCCTGTATATGGGCATGATGCAAGTGGGTTCTCAGTTTTGGTGTTTATGTAACAGCCCCTTTAAAGTTCATCGCTACCTTGGGGAGATGTTTGTATATAAGTCATGTAATGGAGGAAGTTGGATGTTCTTTTTGTAAACACGTCGTCATATTTCACTTTCTCTCGTATAGGACTCTATGGAAGCTTTGATCCACCATTTCAAGTTATTCACAGAAGGCTTTCAAGTGCCTCCTGGAGCAACTTACTCTGCCATAGAAGCACCGAAGGTGATCATTTTTCTTTCATAACAATTTAATTTGCTCTCTGTTAAACGGTTTAGTTATGCCCAGTGGATTGTTCATCCGGTATTTCATTCTGATTTACACACAAAGTGGTCAGATAGAGTCTGCACATTCACACATGTGTAGCGGATGTCATTTATGCCTTAATGTGAGATGCGTAAACTGAAATGTTGCATTCGAAGTGTGCCAATCATGTGCCACAGTTGAATTTATTGCTACGCCATTCAGTCTCACCAATAACCATCTGCAATAGGCTCATCTCCTCAGAGCATGCAAAAACTGAGTTACAGTGGATGAATCATTTGAAATTTGGGTGAAACAAATCATTCTTGAGCAACAAATAAATTGAATTTCTATCTGTGAGAAACATATTTCTTAGAAGAAAGGTTACCATCTTGCCTTGTGTTGAATACTCAGTTTTGCTGTTTCCATAAATATTGGTTTTAAAAATATGATTACTTTTTCTGTGAAAGAAACACCATAGTTTCCACTAAGAGAGAACTCAAGACTTCCAAACTGGTGAAAAAGAAAGTTTGCTTTCTGCTAACTGACTACCTGAATAATGTTATCATTGCATTTGGAGGGCAATTGGTGGGTGAAGGGTTGATTGCAAAAAGGGAGAAGATTAAAAAAAATATTAGATCTTGCAGCCTTCACCCAGGGATATTTCCCTTTAGAAATAGTTTCTCTCTCAGCCATCTTCAGCAGTGTTTGCACAATCTCCTAAGTAAGGACCAGAATCCGCAGTCCACATTGTCTGTTGAGTACCCAGGTACCGAAAAATATAACTTCTGTTAGGCTTTTAGTTTTGTGGTTAAGTCATAGTAGGCCATTTATTTTGTATGAAAGTATAAAACCATTTTTCTTATGTGTGAGCCTGACAATGAAATGATTCAGGGATATGTCAATGTTTCAGAGGTTTGATGTTGTCAGGGTTCGACGTTGCTGGGGTTCGATGTTCCTGAGGTTCAATGTTTCTGTGGTCTGATGTTTTTGGAGTTAATGTGTTCTCAGGGTTTGATGATACAGAGAGTGAAAGTGAATCGCAGTGACATTTTTTAGAACATTTAACGCTGGGAGTAACGAACATCTTACTCGTACGCCGCTACTGGAATAATACAAAAAGCGGGAACATGGAACCCTGGGAACGGATGACCCCTGGGAATATCTGGGTAGACCCCCAATAGTTCAAGTTTAGGCATACGTGCTGAAGTTTGTGTCACTGGAAGTTTGGATCTCGGTAGCCATTTCTGAACTGGCGCCTGACAGTGCCCATCATGTACCTGGTGCAAACACTAATCTTCAGCTATACAAGTTAAATACATTACGTATGTTCCTGTAGTAACAGATTTGTCTTTAATGTTTTGTTCTAGGCTCAGCTGGATATCCTCTGGTATCTAATGTGATAACAGTCAGCCTCTAATGATGTGAGGCATGCGTGTCAAATTGATGGAATTTGTCCAAGTTTGTGTTGATTCAAGATTGTTGCTGAATCATATTTTAAGTTGTAGCATCTGTATACCTCTCTGGCAGTAGTTGTAAGGGCTTGTAATGCTGCAATCTGAGCAATTGCAAACTGAACAAGGCACTTGTTGTTGCACCATTTAAAAATACAATCTCTGCAGTTCAGTTAACAATTTAAAATAATTTTGTCCGTTTTCTTCCTTTAAGCATGTGAATCTCTTGAGCAAACTTAACTATTCAAAATTGTTGTACTAGACCTTTTCTTTCATACCCTGTAGTACTGCCCTCTGTGTATGCTTCAAACTCCATCCTATTTCTATCAGCAATGGCAGTATACAGGAACGAGTGTTGCAGCTGAATATGTCTACTTCATGTCATTTTCTCTTTCCTTCTTTCTCAGGGTGAGTTTGGAGTGTACTTAGTGTCTGATGGATCCAGCCGGCCATACAGATGTAAAATCCGAGCTCCGGGGTTCGTTCACCTCGCAGGACTTGATAAATTAGCCAGAGGACACATGTTGGCAGATGTGGTAGCTCTCATTGGTAAGCAAACAATGAAGGACGAGATTGAAAAAATGGGAAAATTTTAGAGAGACCAGATGGTGACTCTCAGAATTGTTCTATGGTGTTGTGATTTATTTACACCTGCTGATGACCCCTTGTATCCACTCCACAGCAACCCATGTCATGCCTTTATATGCCAGATATGATGGAATTCCTCCGAGCGTCGCTTTTCAATTCGATGTTTACGTAAGGGATCGTCTCTGTATCTGGCCCACGAAAACTGGAAGACAATCCCAGTGTGCATTGTTCTCTTATTGAACGTTCTTCACAGCTCAGTGATCGCGGGTGCTGGCTTGTCAAGTTAATGAGGCAGCAGTGGGTAGGGCTTACACACACAGGACAATAGTCTTCCTTAGCAACAGGCACGATTGGCAGAAATTCTCGGTGCAGCTTCCTCGCCTGGTTGGTTGCAACTAATGAATGGGCTATTGTTTGCTTGGTTTTGCCTTGATAATTTGTCCTAGGAATACATACAGACTGCCCGTTTGCACAAAACAAAAAAGGTCTTGAAAATGTGTCGTTATTGTTGTGTAGCCAAACCAGTGTTACAACATTTGTTGCATTTATTGCAGTAGTCAGGTTTTCATGTAACTTTGGAGACTTCAAAGTTACACCATTACTGAGAGGGTTAGTACCGCAGCTTGCAACAACAAGCAAGTACTCAAAATCAACTTTTGTTAATCGTCTGTTTGTCAATGTTTCGTTACTTTTTATGGAACTCCTGTTGGTGGCTTTGTTTCCTAGCGTGTGTTGTGTGGCTCTTGAGTGGTATCCTAACACGTGGTTCCAATAAAATCCGTTGCTGTGATATTTACAGCTTGTGAATGTACGCAAAACACGTGCCCAGTCGCCAGCTGTGCTAGCAAATTTCAGTAGCAAATTTCTGTAGTGTGGGTTTATTTCCACAAACTGTCAAGTCTATGACAGATCTCCATATGAGATGTTTTATGCTGTAAGTTTGTCACTTTTTGAGGGCAACAGGTACAGTAGCTCTTGCAAAACCAGTTCAAGAACAACCTTCATATTTTTAGTGAAGTTTGTATAGCAAAAATATGTTGAAAGGAGGCACATTTTGTGGTTGGGACTTAAAAAGCTATTTCTATTTTGTTTAATGCACCACTTGCTTTTCCTGGATCTAGTTTACTCCATAAAAGTTCACTTGGGCTCTGTTGCTGCATTGCGATTGAGAACAAGAAAACAGAAATGAAGCAAACATTTGCATTGTTTATCAATTGCATGCATGCTCAGTTCAAAGGAAAAAGTATTTAGGTATTGCTGTTTATTCATTGAAGTGTACTGGGAGTTGGAAGCCCCTGCATGCTTCTACAGGATATTGTTGTCAGTTCAACAGAACGTAGCAACTGTGTGTCACAATCATGCAGCGGCCATCCCAGTATTACTCAAGCATAGCGCTAAGTTCAGCCTACTCTGCATATGGCTGGTGCAGGCTTGTAGAGCTCATTTCACAGTGTACGCACATTATCGAAAGGGGCCATTGTTAGCTTGTCTTCCATTTCCCGGCCAGATTAGGAGACGACTCCTAAGGTGTTTACAATTTGACCACTGTTGAACTAGTAACCTTTTACATTCTCCAAAGTCAGAGGACATTGAATATGTATGATGCTTCACCAAAGGAATCAAAAATGATCTCTTTCCAGGTAGGTATCTCTCGCTGGATTACTGTTTTCAAAAAGTCTTTTTTGCCACAACAAACTTGTTTGTTGACACATTTGGATTTTTTATAGATAAGTTCCTGTATATTTATTTCTCAGGGGCAATCATTGTCAATAGCTTACTTTGTATTTGGTCAGGAAACCACCGCTTAACCCTCCATGACATCTTCATTATGTCGCCACATCAGTCCTGAAACCTCTCAGCAGTCGATCACCCTGGGACTCAGTTACTATGACTCATTCCACTTATTTCCTTTTCATATATTTCAAATAGGAACGCTGGATGTCGTCTTTGGTGAAGTGGATCGCTAAGAAGACTGCAGGAAGTTGTTACAACCCCAAGAAATGACAAATATCATTCTTATGGCATCTCTGAACAAGAACACCAAAATGCATTTGTGGAGTGAATCAAACTCTTCATTTATCCTTTGTTTAGGTAGAGAGGGGTTTTATTGATTCCATTTTCCTTCCATGAAGAGAGTTTTAGGTGCCATTTAAGCATGCTTTGTCAGCACAGTTATTATTCATGAATAATATTGATTCAATATTGGCATTCTACCCAACTTGCCAATTTACTGTGAACTCTTCCATGTACTTTTTCAATCATATGCAGGAGGAGTTTTGTTTAGGCGAGGTGACGTAAGCCCGAATTTTGTTGAGTTTGACCACAGCTTTGCCTAACCTGTCTGTTGTATATCTGACCTTGGATTATATTTTGGTGTCTAGATGTAGTTTCTGAAGCAAACGCACCATGACTTAAACACTGATTTAATATCGTCAGAACTACAAAGTCTTTAAAATCTAAGGTTTGAAAGTTAGTATGCTGTTTGCAATATTGTTTCTCAGCCCCAGTAACTTGAAGAGGATTTCATGCCTTTTTCACTGCTATGAGAAAATCAATCACCATATGAAACCTAACCTTGCCTGTGTTTTCATGGGTGATATTTAGAGCAACATAATTCCTGACCTGATGTTGCAGTGTAGCCTGTGATCACTCCTGCTGAAGACCATAGAAAACAGTTAATAGCAACAATTTGTGCTTGTTTTATCTTAACTTTAGATTTTTGCAATTATCTTGGAGATCTTTGGAAACAGAGAGATGCTATCATTCTGTATGTCCAAAGATGTTAACCATTGGACCCTTTCTTTGGTCCCTTTGTAAGCCCTCTAGGCCGCTTTGAACAACTATCTAGAGCATGAACATATACGGATTGCATTTGATTTATGTAATGAAATTGTAAAACAAGAAAGTATTTAAGACCAGAGAAGTTTCCTTCTCACGATGTTGAGTATGAAATGTTCTGTGTTTTCCTGAAAAGATAACTGTCATGTTTTGAAGTGAGCAACCAATATCTGAATCCATTATTCAGATTACATGTATATTTTAGGGGGTTTCCTCACTGTAAAAGTAAGTAGATTTCTCTTGGGAACCAGTTTTGGTGAAAATAAATCTCATTCACATGTATAGAACTTGTTAATGATTTTCTCGTATTTAAATACCTGTATTTTTTGACACTGACAATGTACACACCACAGGACATACTCTGAAACCATGTGCGATTGTCTTTTCGTGTACTTGGACAGAGGGCACATTGTAGTTAGGGTCGTGTTAACCACAATGGCACTTTCAAGACATCTGGAAACATTTTGTGGGATGAGACAGAAACCTTACCATGGATGTCTGGCATATTAAGTATTTAAATGGTAGATAACCAAGTATATTCGTAGCTAGAATGGTATGTGAAAGATATCTGGCCACACATCAAGATTGTGTAACATAACATAACAAGTGCAAAGGCAAAGGATGGCCAAAGCCCCATAAGATGCCCTGTAATTCAGACCCCCTCCAAAAAAAAACCTAACCAAACTAGTATCCAATATATCCCAACATAATAAGATTCTGCCACAGTCGCAAACTTATCAATGTTACTTTTGAAGCTATTTACCGAGGTGGAATTTACAACCTAATCAGACAGACTAATCCACTCATTGACAACTCTATGTGGGAAGCTAAACTGTCTCACATCAAGCCTAGAGAAGCATTTCACCAGCTCCTTACAATGACCACGAACACGGGTGGGAATTAGGACAAACCTCTTAGTAATCACAATGAGACAGAGATGTAAGACGTAAACATCTTGTCTTTGGTGCATTAAGTAGTGTTATTTTCAGGTCAGTACTAATCACAGTGGTGTATGGTATGATTTATCCAGTCCAGCCCATAGCCAGGAATTTGTCCAGGAGGGGTAAGAGAGTGAAGACAAACTAAGTATAAAGTACCATAGAGTTGCACAAAGCATCCAAGAAAATTTTATTTGGAAATGCCTCCTACATAACTGGAAATGCCACTTCCCAGGCCTTGTAAGTCGGATGTAAACATTCGTCAGCATAGAAGTAGAGGAATTTCTAGGACTATACAAAGGAAGAAAATACAAAAATATGCTCACACAGCGGAACTAGGGTAATTGTTCTGTTTTCCACTCCCAGGCATATATGTGCTAGAGTCACGATGTGTCACCTCAGGTTAGATATTACAATTACAAGTACCAAGATTTTATTCAACCAGCAGGACCTTGTCCAACAAACAATACATTCACAGAATAAATATGTAACAATCACAAATTTGACAACTTTGCACCTCAACAAAAAGTAAACAAAAGTGAATGCGTAATGTTACTACATCTATCAATTTGTTGCCAGGCATATTGAACATTCAACTGCAGTCAAATTACAGTTCGAATTCGCAGATGTAGCTAAACTGGCGTGAGCATGGACAATCAAGCCACGCTTTACCACCAGGAGCGACGGCTACCCTATAGCAGTTTTCCATTTCGTTGTGGCTATAGGGGACAAAGTTCTCAAAGTATGTGACTTGTGTCCAATCGTCCCAGTGTAAATTGTGTTCCTGACCCGTGAGTCCTATCCAAAACGGATATAGGAATACACTGATGATGCTATCTGTGAAAATATCTTCTGCTTCATCTTCCACGAAGATAAGATGAGACGAATATCGACCACAGGATTCCCTTGCCTCCTCACGAGTCAGAGTCTCTTCGAAGACGCGGTAACATGAATCGCCAAAGACGTGACGAAATTCTGAAGGACATCCTTTGAGATAGAAAAAAGTAGAGCTATGAGATAAAATTTAAGAAAAAAAAAGTTTTGCAACTTTTCTTACCTTAATGAAGATATATTTGCTCAAGATTGTACAAACCGAAACCGATACAATGTAAGTTATACTGCGCGTTATTTTATTTAACCAACAAATTTGTCAATCTATCTATCTCTCTTTGTCCAAATTATTTGTCCAAAACTGGTTGTATCCCACTGACGATCCTTCGAATCTGTACCTTTACATAGCGCCCTCGTTTAAGGGTGAATATTTGTGGATTTGACATCCTCAATGCATAAGAACGACATAAAGAAGCAACACCTGATGACCAGATCAACCAATGGTTCCGATGAAAAGCATTTTTGGTTTGCAAGGTCTCGATTGCAGACAACTGTACTACTGAAAAAGATCAGTACTAGATTGTCATTAATCTTTCTGTAGGTTATCTCTGAAGTACAATTTAAGGTAGGCCCCGGAACCGATAATTGGTTGGTTGAAACCAATTATTGGTACCAGTTCCCTCAATAAAACGAGGTCATTTGGATAGAAATATTGATACCAGTCATTTGGATAGAAATGTTGATACCAGTCTAATTTTGACAGGGCCTATAAGTTAAAGTCACGTCTACTCACAACATTCTTAAAATTTAATTATGTCACTGCATACGTACTAGCAGCCGACGTCATTTCACCGGTTGTACTTTCCGCGGCGGTGGTAAGAGTTGTAACTGTGAAGACAAATATAATAATCAATAATATTCAAGATATCAACAATGTCCATTATTAACCTATTCCCCGCTGTGGTGTAAGGGCTCTTTGCACAATACACTATACATTTATTACTGTTTGGAGCAGGGAGGGCGAGTGTAACAGCGGGGGCATTTAACACTCAGCAGAGTCAGCAGTGCTGAAGGGGTCCTCGAAAATGTTGGAAAATTGCGTCCTTTGTTGTGTCGAGTTGACTCTGCAGTTTACACTAGTAACGTCGATAAAAAAACGGCTTTGAATGTGAAAAGGCAGGAACTTGAAACGAAACGATGTACTATCACCATCAATTATGCCAATTCCTCTGTGTAAGGGATTTGATCAGGTGCACCCTTCAATTGTGTTTCGACTAAATGAGTTTTGAGCGATGTGTACACGTTGAATATGTTAATACAACTACCCCACATTTGGAACCTCAGTGCCAATATTCTCGTAAGAAACATTTCATGATTAGACAAATCAGTCCATAGATAAATGATACATGAAACCACTTGCGGATCCAAAGTGAACCAAAATATTGTTTCAAAAAAAAGGGGGGGCATTGAATAATTAAAGTTAACTTCACAAGGGTACTTTTTTCTTGCGTCAAATTGCTTTTGATGAATACGTGGTTGGGAGAGGGGTAAAGACCCCATCACTGGTTTTTAGGGCGCCTGTGGAGGCAGGAAAGGCCAATTCCGAATTCAGGTAGTAATTTGATCCAACAATCTAATGGTAGGCTCAGCGTCAACGGATGGTTCCGCTTCGCCTAGCGTTCTCACAATTCTAGAGAGCATGTAAGTGACGATAGTAATAGCTGTACCAACCCCAAACAACTCTCCCATATTTATCAGTCCCACCCCACCCAACAAAGAATCAGGACTGTTACAGCCAGTGCATAAACCATGCTACAAAATGCTTACTTCCGGCATGAAAACAGACAAATTATTGGAGATGGCGAGAGGACCCTTTAACAGTTGCCCCCTTAGTCGCTTTGCTCATTCCTCTATCCGATAGGTCTCTTCGCTTTCAAATCCCCTTCCCGCCACACTTTGGGGGATTAGTCCTCTGCCCCAAGCTGCTGAAAGGGGATTCGAGAATTGAAAAAGCTTTTGTATACTTAGTTAAATCTAGATAATCTCAAACTGTGTCTACTTATGGCACTTATGTTTTGAAAAAAAGGCCAAATTGTTACAATATACATTTAACGATCTGGTGTCCATGATGGCAACATCATGAACCCTATCTGCTTACACACAAAATAACATTGCACTGTCGCTTTGTTTGCCTGTCACATAGCTTGACATCGCAGTTAGTAACAGTTTATATGTCACTTCAAAGAGGTCATCGATATAACAAACTAGTTTTAGGAGAAGTGGGAGGGATGATACTGAAGAGGTTTTAATAACCTTAGGTCTACTTATGATTGAAGTAAACCAAGCTTGTATCTACTTAAGAAATTAACTCAGTTATTCTCTAAAAAAATGCGTGCTAAGCATAAACTATCTAGGATCTCGTGTTAGATCACCGGTTGAATGTATCATGTTTGTGCCAATAGGAACTCTCTCTGTGAACACAAACTGATTATTGATTCCTTGCCGAAGGCAGAGGAATCTATGCGATGGTGATGTCGTGTGTGTGTGTGTGTATGTATGTAGTGTGTGACGCCTGCTTGTAAACACGATATCTCAAGAAGCGTAACTTTGAGTGATCTCATACTTGGCATGTAGATTGCCCTTATTGAGTAGATGATCCCTATTGTTTTTGGTGGAGGTCAAAGGTCATTTGGGGTCACTAGAGGTCAAAAGGTAAATACCTTGAAAATTGCTTGTAAACACGATACCTCCAGAATCGTAACTCTGAGTGATCTCATACTTGGCATGAAGGTTGCCCTTATTGAGTAGATAATCCCTATCGTTTTTGGTGGAGGCCAAAGGTCATTTGAGGTCAACATGGGTCAGATTGTGAAAACCTTGTAAACATGATATCTCAAGAAAGGAAGCTTGTAGAAATCTCATGTCTAGTATGTAGTTGTACCATGTTGAGTAGAGGAACCCTATTGTTTTCAGTGGAGGTCAAAGGTCATTTGGGGTCAACAGGGATCAAATTGTGAAAACCATGTAAACACGATATCTCAAGAAGAGAAGCTTGAGCAGATGTCATACGAAGTGTGTAGGTGTATCTTATTGAGTGCAAGGGTCACCAGAGGTCAGAAGGTAAATACTTTGAAAATTGCTTGTAAACACGATATCTCCAGAACAATAAATGTGAGAGATCTCATAGTTAGCGTGTGGTTTGCCCATATCGAGTAGATGATCCCTATTTTTTGGGGGGGGGCAGAGGTGAAAGGTCATTTGGGGTCATGGGAGGTCAAAATGTGCAAAACTTGAATCTACAATATTTAAAGAACTTCTAGTGAATTTTATACTTGTAATGCAGAATCCTGCTGTTGATTTGAGAACTTCTTTTAGGACATACCAACATAGTCTCTTTGATAACCATAAAGAAAAGATGAAGACAACATTAAATTTGGTATCAAAGATTATTATTTGGCAAACCTGCCACTGTCCTCATAAGGACATGTGAGCATTCATGAATTGTAAATTGGAATTGATTAAATATACCACGGGTTATTAGCTTTATAAAAAGAACTAAATTACTGATCATTTGGATCAAATACCATTGGGCGTGCATGAACTGTGATTGCTTAATTGAATGAATCAAATTGTAACTGACCCACCTCTGTTCAAATTGATCTCTGTTATCTGACATAATTTATCACAGTTGACTGCCAGTAGAAACCACAATGTTTAGAATAAATCATACAGTCTGTTGAGCCAGGTGCACAATGGACTTAACCATTTACTGTATAAACAGTGTCTCTGTTTAGCCCTTAAAGGGAAATAGGGCGTTTGTTTTACAGAAAACAACCATATTTTTAAAACCATTATTTGTGGACATAGAATGATAGATTATTCAAAATAATGAATTACAGTAGCCTTATTTTCAAGGAATAAGATTCTCACAGATCAGAAATTTAGTTATTTGTTGCTCAACAATAATTTGTTCACCCAAACTTTTTAAAATTCAAATGATGCATCCGTTACTTATCACATGCATAATGTTTTGAGGAGATGAAGCTTTGACAGATATTTATTGATGAGACTGAATGATTTAACAATGGTTGAAGCGAATTTCTTTGTACGCCATGTTGGTGTATTCTAAACGCCCTATTTCACTTTACAGTAGTTCAGGTAAGCTTTGAACAAATGATTACTGTGTATCAAACCAGGGAAACTTGTACTGTGTGTTGTGTCTTTAAGTAGACTAAAGGCAAAATTGCAAGTCATGCTAGATTCTGGTTTAATAGGGTTATCCGTTTTTGCTAATTTTCAAGGACCTCATAGCCATTGGGAAGGGCATCACGCCAAAAAATCAAATATGGAAGAGCTGCCACCAATAGCTGTAACTCGACAAAATAAAGTGCTATAATTTTGATTAAATAAACATGTTTACCTTTTTATCAAGTTATTAGACACGACAAAATATAATTTGTTCCCCTGCAGCATCTTATCCGTTTGGGAGTTTTCTCATGTTTGTGTAGGTCAAAGGTTATTTGGGGTGACAGAAGGTCAAAACCTTGTATACATGATATTTTAAGGGTGATAAATGTGAGGGATGTTATACTTAAATTGTGAATTGTTCATATTTAGCATGTTGATGGCCATATAGGGTAGGTGATCCCTATTGTTGTAAGTGGAGGTGAAAGGTCATTTTGAGTCACAAGATTTCAAAAGGTTTTGACCTTACTAAGATGGTATCTCAAGTAGGATAACTGTGTGGGATCTCATGCTTGTCGTGTGGGCGATTCATGTTTGTTACAATATATATCATGAGGCAAGGAATCACTAAGCCTTTTGGCTTTCTAGTTTTAGACATAAAATTCTTTTTTTTTTTTTGCCCTTTTTTTTGGCTTCTCATATAGCATGGAACCATCAGTGAAAAGTCTGTATGTCACCTGAGGTTTCTTCGTCAATTTGATGGCATTATCCTTACAGTAATATTGGTATAAATATAGCTATAGCTATAGGACAAACTACATCTGTATCTGCCAGCAGCACTATAAATACTTTAAAACGACTTGCCATTTACGTCACAATAAACATACCAGGACCTGAGGTCGTTCCTTCTGCTGAACCGTCCGTGGCCAAGGCAGGGCTTTTAGCTGTACAGACAAAATTCATGATATTTGTCCATGATCATCGTATTCAAAATACTTCAAATTCTTTTGAGGCGGGATTTTTCTTTTACTTTAATTGTAGAACCAACTGGAACTAGATTCAACTACAGTTGATTCTTTACACAAAAACTACAACAATCTAGTTCTTTTTATGATAAATTATACACACTAGTATGTGACGTCATTTCAACCGTGGATTTATCCTTGGCCGTGGCACGGAATGAAACTATTTATTTATCGCTTTATTTATTTATTGAATACCACTTAATCTCATTCATACTATGAAAGCACCATTGGAAACGGCCAGGCTATTCATCAGAGTCACACATTTACCATTCCAGGACCGTAAGAAGGAGTTGTAACTGTCTTTCACGTTTTAACAACGCATCTGCAACAACGCAACTTATACCATTATTATTTTATGTTTTTATGCCCATGCGTGACGAAATAAAGCAACTAAAAAGAAAGTAAAAAGAAGGAAGCCCCCAACAAAAGACGGAACAAGATTCTGTGGAGGAAACAGCAGATTGGGAGAAATACTTCCAATTAATTGATCTTTTCGAAACATCGTTTTAATATTGCATAATTCTAATTCAAGACCACGCATGTCATGGCTTGAGGACTACTTCAGAGGGAGGAAATATTCTAGACGTACCTTTTGCCGTCACACTTGGAAGATTGGTAAGTCTGACACCTGCTAAAATTAAGGAGTCACAATCATGACCGTCTGTAAGCCATTCCATCTCTCCTGCATCATTTACAATTGTCGCGTAATAACACGTCAGTTCACCTGCAAAAGTAAAAGGTGAGTGCTTTAGCTTGGTTATCAAACACCTACCCTCTTTTGTTTCTCCATACTTGCTACTTACAACAGGGAGGTGCAATTCCCTGCTTAGAACAAACAGACATTTTTTATTATACAAGAGGAGCTTAATTGGTTGTTTCATTTTGCATATGTTAAAGCACCTAATTGACCTCTCACTTGAAACAGTACTGAAATGATAATGAAGCTCTTCCTTAATCGTGGTGAAGAAATCGAAAGGTTGAAAACACAATGGACCCTTTAAGAACTAAAGCATTTCACAGACATCCACAATAAGTCATTTGAAATAGAAAAAAAAGTAGTATCTTAGCAACCACTCTCACTTTCAATGAAGTACGTGACTGAGAAAAGGCTCACCAGTAAAAGGGAGGTTGTGAATAAAACAATGGGAAAATATATCCACATTGACTGGATTTTACCTTTTTCTTCTTCAAGGCAATAATTATATAATGTCACATATCAGTCAAGACTATGATAAAGCGGATACTTACCTGCCGCCGTCAATTCATCTAGAAAAAGTACTTCAACACAGACGAAAATAAGCAAATATAATCTCCTCATTTTCGAACGCCGTACCGGCTTTGTTGAACTCACTGATTGTTTGGATTAATTTGTTACCAGTTGTCCTCTCCAACGACAAATCCTGTCAATTGAGAGATTTTTTATTAATAATTCTGTAAGACGCCGGGTTTCTATGACAACAATCGTTATTATGATGCACTGTACTTCTCGAAGCTTTATTATATTGACTTACATTAGCGATATGACTACCAGTCCCTGTGATTAATGAAAATGGACTCAATAGATTCTACTAGGCCCTGTACCTGAATAGCTTCACTTACCCGTTTCAACATCCCAGCTCTCTTACCTATTGTACAAGCATAGGTTGTAAATGCGTGTGATTGTAAAAGTATTTTCTACATATTGACCAAAGCTAGCGCAACGAGCAATACCGGACCATCAACGGCATGGAAAGAGAAGGAAACTACAAGGTTCAATCTACTATTGTAATAGGCATCTTTTACCGCTACCATTGCTAACTTAATGAAACAAACAACAAACTGTGCACAGTTGCGAACTAAAAGTTTCACAATGACTGAGTTCCACTTCATAGGCTACTATCTTAGTAGAGCAACAACCAGTTGTCGATAAAACTAGTACGTAGGAGAAGCAATATTGACAAAAGTACTTGCCAGTATCACACTGAGAAAATAGCACTTCACATGCCTACGGTTAACATTACTGATTTCATTAAAGAGAATTTTAATGGGTGAGAGGTGGTGGGGGGACAACGCTTACTTGGTTATTAAGATGTAATACCGTTTACACTGTTACAGTCCCATTGTAGTGACTTAGGACACTGCCTGTGCCGATCACCACACCGTAAGAAAAATTAACAGGTCATGCGTCACTTTGCTACATTGGACAGTACTCAACCGCTTACCTTAAGTTTCCATTTTTTTTTTTTTTTTTTGCGTTCGTATGTACTTACAGGCACCATAGACATGGCTGTGCACCGCGCTTTGCAAGAAGACAGGACACAGACGAGTCATAGCTTGACATCGGCGCTGTGGTCTCTGGGACATTGGGGAAGTTTGTTTTTTTTAATGTTAGAAACACATTGTACCACTGTGCTTAATTTATTTGACCTGAAATTGCCCAGTTTTACACGACTGTGACAAGATAACTTCTGACTAGATCACAAATTTCCTGCCGACATAGAACACTTTAGACAATGTTAGACCAGTCCAAACTAAGACGTTAATCACAAAAGAAAACACCGTCATGTTGGCCAAATTGATATTTACATGATATTAAAACATAACAACGTGATAATATGCCGATAATGCCAAGTTTGAGCCAGAAGGAAATAACACGTGTATGAGCAGCTTTGTAGGGAAAATGAATCCTCTTTCCCCCACCTCTCCAGGACTGGGGGCATTTTTCCCGTCCCAAAGCGATCGACACCCATGCTTTAATGTACTCTGTAACATACCAGTCATAATATCTACTGAACGCGTCGTCGTGGTCGTCGACATAGAATACACCTCCTTAAACGACTTCGGAAAGGCAGGCGGGGACTGGGATGAATTAATTCTTGTTTTAAACATTGTGTGTATGGAACATTCAAACCTGGGGACGCCCTTGTCATATTTGAACTTTCCAGGTACCCGTCTAGGCTGTACAACCTTTTTTTTTATATGGTTGAGAAGCTGATAGTAGTGATAAAACAAGATTAAAACTAGAAGTGTTGAATGTAAACAGCCAGTCTTCATGACAACTTACCTACTTACCAAGTTGACTCACCTTCTTAGGCTACATGCTTTCTTTAGCAAATCGATCTTCTCCCACACTAATTGTATTCCTTCCCTGCATTTAATATAACCCGTGGTAAAGGTATCAAACTAAAAATTTTGTTTTGTAACTAAAAAAAGAAATAAAACATAGAAAACATACTTTACTAGCTCCGGTGATAACGATGATGAATTATGACAACGTTAAAGTTGACGGTCTTCCGCTCTGCTCTCAGAGAGTTGTAATAAATTGTTAAGAAGTAAAAAAAGCAATAAAGAGTCAGTCAATCCAACTGCTGCAAGAATACTAGACAGTATAGTCTCTAGACTTATTTTTTCTCTCTCTTGATCTATTTTTTATAGTATCACGGTGCGCCTTTTTACTATGGATTATTGATCGTGATAAAAAATATTAAAATTGATCTTGAAAAGAAAGACTTTGGGTTTGAATGGAGGTATCTGAAATTGGACTCTTCCCTGCCTCGGTCCACAGACAGTCTACATATGATGACATGTGTTATCTGTAACCTACTTTGCTACGCAGGATATGGTAATTTACTACATAGTTTGTATGAAGTGTGGACCCTTTTTTTTAATTATCAACGTGTAGACTTGTGAAAAACTAAAATATCAATAATGAGCTGCGCACGAATAGAGCACAGGTTGTCAGAGGGATTTAAGATTTGTTGGTTTTACAATAACTGATAAAGTTTATTAAAGTAATTGTAACGAGCATCCCATTGCTTCAAACACTTTGTAAGACATGAATGAGATGCTTCCTTGAATAAATATTTGAGGTTCGCCTCATCATTTCCTCACACCGTCATAAATACGGAAGGTACTAGATCTTGAAGAAGAGTGAAAATGAGGCTATTTCTAGGGATAACTATCATCATTTGGGCAATATCTCTTACGCTTCAGGAGACGGAGGGTGAGTTTCGATATAGGGCCTACCTTTTTTTCTAAAAATGGGCAAAGAGTTTACCATGATATATGAAACAAACTAGTTATGTATTGCTAGCTAGGTAATGTAGGTCAGGAGTTTGTTCTACTTCCCTGAAACGTTAATATTAGGCAATTTGGTACTTTGTTTTCTATAGATTCTGTCAAAATGTCTCAGATTACCTTCACTTATTCAAATGCAAATATACATAATTTCTATGATTTTCGAAAGGTCAATAACAGAAAAAGGAAACCCCGTTTTAGTAGGCCCTCTTGTAATGAGATAGTGGGGAGGAAAATTCCAAAATTCTGGCAGTTATTTTACCACGATAAGATACAACAAATATTGTAGAAGTCGGTGGCTTGTGTGTTTCAGCTTTAAGTCGGATGAGAACCAACTTAAAAATTGTAGATACTTTTTTTGTTTTTTTAAGGTGACTTTGCATTGGTCATACATCGCAATGCTTCAAATGCCACCGGCCGTCATACATTCGGCGACAGCCGTACTCCGCGTCGCCGACTAGTTTTCTCGTTCTTCGAATTGCTACTATAGGACGGCAGCCATATCCGCGATATACGCAGGCTACAATAGTACCGGCTTATCCTGTAAAGATACTGCAATTTATAAAATCCTACAAAATGAAAGAAGTAACAGTTACATCATATAGGTTTTCTATTCTTCCCCATCTTATATACTTTGCGTCAGTTTGGTACATTTCATTTTGCAAAACCACAAATTTAGATATTTCCAAGCTTTTTTATAATATACTTCAAAAATAATACACTTAAACTATGATTATATTAAAGAAGCTATTTAATGCATCTGCTAAGGTTCAGTTTGAAATAATGGCCTGAAAAATTATATTCTTACCAAAGTACGAGTTACACATGTATAAAAATTCTTTTGTATAGAAGGCTGCAATAGTTATTCAATCAAAAATTTTAGATGACTTGCGATAAGTCTTTTTTTCGATTTTCGTTTTTCTATGCAGCCTGTTACAATATAATTTGCAATATGTCTTAATATTTTGTATTGTCTTTATTGTAGTTCTACTGTTTACTCCTCTTGATCAATATTTTGATATTTAAACTGGATTGAAATGAATTAAAATTGCTTCTCTAACTGATTTGAAAGAAATCACATTCTCTTTCAAAGCAATGCGTAGGATTCACACAAATATTACTTATTACAAAACTCTTAATTGTAAAATAAAATCTTCGCTCTGAAAAGATTAAATAACCGATAGCAAGTATTATGTTGTTATTGTATTGTAGAGAATTGTTTTATTCATTCACTGTTCAGGTGTAGAGTAATTAACGTTCTCATTCATTCTCATTCATTCATGATCCAAGGAGAGTCAAATTTATCTCTGAAACGTACCCCACCTCCTTAAAAGAAGTGTAAAATTTACTTTTTACCTGAAATGTTTTTGTAGTTCATCGTGGATTTCAAAACAGACTCCAAGTTGTATATACAAAACTTGAGACGTAGAACAAAGAAGTACTGTACGAACTACATTATCAGTGTATTCAGAGAATTGAAATTGATAGTATATACTAAAAGGAGTAAGGTATATCGTTGTGTGTTTACATTAAAACTATTATGGTACATGACTTGTAATTAACATAAATATGAAGTTTTCACTTCACCTTGCTTTAGTGAAAGCCCAGTTACGCTGCGTTTGTGAGTGTACGTGTGCATACAACACTAAGTAGCCTTGATATCATGATTCATACCTTCGGGGAAAGAAACGTCTTGTCAATGCGTAAGAAGCGTTGATAACAAAGGAAAAAGCACGAATTTTCAACTCAAAGTAAACGTGGGTATGTTGATTCCTACATTCCGCAGGAGAAACGATTTGTCATTACGTAACAAACGTTGATGAAAAAGGAAATGCACTAACGAAACTGAGAGAGGGAAACGGTTGTGTCAAAATAACAATGGGAGGTGTCACTATTGACAAATCAGGTAACGATTGAAATACAATAAATTGTTTTATCCTCATCATTATCTGATTATATCAACATCCACTTCCTTTCTGATGAACTCTTAAACATTTTGCTCTTGTTTTAGAGCACCTAAATTGGTCTTTCTTTTAAGGTAGATTATTTTCTTCAACCTTGAAGTTAATGCTCTTAAAAAAAAAATGTAAGATTATTTGAAGAAAAAAAAAATCACACGTAACGCTTGTTACACCAACATGAGACTTTAAAGAAAAGTACATTGTAATCAATCATATAAAAAGAGAGAATAAATTATTTCGATATTTTATTAAAAGAAATATCTTGTTTCCTATGTAATTATTCGGTTTATTGTTAATAGAACAATTTGGACAACAAGAAATTCAAGAGATATGGAGACCAAATAAGCATCGTTTTATATATCTTTGGGAACTTTAAGCTAATATTTCAGAGGGGTAATAGAAAATTATTATTTCATTCATCATTAATTTTTGTTTTAGCTTTTAGCTTAAAGACCTCGTTTGCAGTGACTTATTTCAAGGAAAATCCTCCCGAAGAAAGAGAAACAACCATCGGTCTACGCCCAGGTAATGTCCCAAATAGTAGGCTACATCTTGTCAAGGTGCAGAACACAGTTGTGTAAAAATTCTCTTGCATGTAAGGTTGCAATATTTATTATATCAGAAATTTTAGATGACTTCTTCTGTGTTTTTTTTTTTTAGCTTTCTAAACAGCCTGTTATATGATTTGCAATAATGTCCTAATATTTTTGTTTTGTTTTATTGTATCTCTACTGTTTTTCTCTTTATCAATATCTTTATCAATATTTTAATATAATTTAAACTGGATTTAAATAAAATGAAATTGAATCTCTAACTCATTTGCCAAAAGAAGAGAGAAAAAAATCACATTCTCTTGCAAAGCAATGCGTAGGATATACACAAAATATTAATGACTACAAAACGTTTACTTGTAAAATAAAAACTTGGCTCTGAAAAGATAGCAAGTATCATGTTGTTATTGTATTGTAGAGAATTATTTGACTCGTTCACTGTTCAGGTGTAGAGTAATTAACGTTTCTCATTCATTACTGTGGAAAGTTTTACTGCGGGACTTAAGATTAACAACATTGGCCTACAAGAAGAATCAACTTTATCTCTGAAACTAATCCAACCCCCTTAAAAGAAGTGTAAAGTCCAGTTTGTACCTCAGATTTCATTGCAGTTCATGAAACAGACTCCTAAGATGTATAAAAATGGAAAAGTAGAACAAAGAAGTACTATACGCACTACTTCATAAGTGTTTTCAGAGAATTGAAATTTACAGTACATACTAAAAGGAGAAACGTGTATCGTTGTGTGTTTGGGTTAAAAATATTAAGGCAAAGGACTTGTAATTAAAATGTATATAACGTTTTCACTTCACGTTGCTCTTGTAAAAGCCCAGTTACAATGCGTTTGTGAGTGCATGTGTAAAAGACACTAGCGGTAACACACATGCATACAACACGTAACGTTGATATTATGGCCCATACCTTCGGGAAGAGACACGACTTGTCAATGTGTAACAAGCGTTTATGACAAAGGAAATGCACGAATCTTCAACTCAAAGTAAACGTAGGCATGTTGATTCCTATATTCCGCAGGAGAAGCGATTTGTCATTACGTAACAGACGTTGATGAAAAAGGAAATGCACTAACGAAACTGAGAAAAGGAGACGATTGTGTCAAAATAACAATGGGAGGTGTCACTATTGACAAATCAGGTAACGATTGAAATACAATAAATTGTTTTATCCTCATCATTATCTGATTATATCAACATCCACTTCCTATCTGATGAACTCTCAAACATTTTGCTCTTGTTTTTAGAGCACCTAAATTGCTCTTTCTTTAAAGGTCGATTATTTTCTTCACTCTTGAAGTTCATGCTTTTAATGGAGAAAAGTAAGATTATTTGAAAAAAAAAATCACACGTAACGCTTATTGGTGTGTGAAATGAGACTTAAAAGAAAATTACATTGTAATCAATCATATAAAAATAGAGAATAAATTATTTCGATATTTTATTAAAAGAAATATTTTGTTTCCTACGTAATTATTCGGTTTATTGTTTAATAGAACAATTTGGACAACAAGAAATTCAAGAGATATGGAGACCAAATAAGCATCGTGTTTCATATCTTTGGGAACTTTAAACTAATATTTCAGAGGGGTAATAGAAAATTATTATTATATTCATTATAATTTTTTTTTTTTAGTTTTTAGCTTAAAGACCTCCTTTGCAGTGACTTATTTCAAGGGAAAGTCTTCCGAAGAAATAGAAACAACCATACGACCAGGTAAAGTTCTAAATAGTAAGCAATTGTAATAGCTCTGTGCAATGAAATGTGAACAGAGTATTATATTGCATGGAATTTAAAGTACATCGCTCTCAGCAATTGTGAGGATTGTATGGGGGCGTTTAGGACATAGCTTTGTTATTCTAACGTTTGGCAATCATGACTTAGGAATTCACACTGTACAATGTATATACTTTACAGCGATTACATCAGTGAAAAGTACATCAGAAGAAATAGAGACAACAACAAGCCAAGGTATGTATGGCTCAGTCAAAGCTTTCGATCAACAACAAAATAACAATTAAATTCCTAGACTTGTCAAAGGTTTTGATATTCTTACATTAAGTATGGTCAGACACAATTAACTGAAAGCTATTTATAACCACCTTCGCTTGCTTGATATAAGCCTTTTTTTTTTCATTAGTTGACACTTTCCTTATTTTTCTTATTTTTTTTCAATTGTCAGAATTTTTTTGGCAGATTTTTTTTCTCCAAAACAAAATAACTATTCCATTGGTATGAATCATATTTTCCAACACTGACAGATATTTATCAAATGTAACAATGCAAAGCTTGAATTCATATTATTGTTCAGTTCAATAAAGTTATAATAGTCTTCTAAAATATAGAGTGCTTTCTACAAGAAGAGTGCCTTAATTTATCTTAGTTTGAGTCTTTGGAGATGCATTGGCATTAATAAATCTCAGTTTTACTATGTTTGTTTTCTTTATTACAATAAAATAAAACGTCACCTTTCAACTGAAACAAAAATTACTCATTTCTTTTGAAGCGTGTTGCTTGTGATCAAAAGTGTTCACCTCTTTGTAGAAAAAAAAATGAAAAAAGATTTGCAGTCGCCACTTTGTCTATTTAAACCAAACTTTGGAGGATTTTCATTGAACTTGAAGGGCTTTTCTCAAAACGTATTCTCAAAAAATATTGTTCAGTTATCACACATACTCATATAAATAGGACAATGCTTTCACTGTAAGCCTATTTAATGAAAAAAGTAGGATGGGGGAGTTCTATCCGTAAATGAATGGAAACCAGGGACAGTGTCAGATCACGAAAAGTTTGGGATGATAAAATCAGTTGCAGATAGAAGTAGTAGTGGGAATTTGGAAACTTTGGACATTTTGGCGTTTTTTGTATTGGATATATGGTTTTCAGTGGCTGTTTCACTCAGACAATGTATATTAAACGTCAATACATGAACTACGATCTCGGTTCTGCTTTTGAAATAATGAAATATTCAAAACAAGATAGATATTTAAAACCCACCCCTCTCATTGTCTTGTAAGACGCCATTTTGCTAGTCGGACAACCAAACATCATTTGATTGATGACGTGGCAGATGTACCTTTACAAGAGCTTGACTGTCAGCAACAAGAATTTCCATAATGTGCTAACATCATGTCTCTTGAAGAACTTTCCTACTTTTCTACATGGTAGAACACGACGTGATATCGCGATATACCATAACGGTTCCTCTCGAGAAGGACTAAACATGTATGGTATCATGTGAGGATTGGCTGTACGCACTGGTTCACATATTCCTATTCATAGGGAAAAAAAGTGAGCATGAATGAAGATTACCTTGATACCAACTACGAATTGGGCTGAAACAAAAGTAGGGGGCGCCAGGGGAAAGATTCAGGTTTTCTCCAAGAAGGGGAGGGGGGGATTGGTGGTGGCTTGTCTGTAAGTGATGAGCGTCCTGAGGGACTTAAGGGAAGGGGGTGTCCACTTTCCCTTTGCAAAATGTTTCTTACATAGGCAGGCCTAGATGTAAGATCGTGCAACCTTTGATGCTAGATTTTGTACATATCTACGAATTTTTTCAGTGATTATTTTATTTTTTCAACTTGTTTGATGAAATATTAATTCTTAGATCTTACCTCGATGACTCAGAATGGAAATGTGAGAGGTCTGTGCACAGTATTGAAAAGATCTATCAGCAAAATCGCCCCACTTCCGTAACCTCTTTGTACAGTGGTAAAATGGGCAGTAGCCAGGGTCGTATCTTTTTAAAGGGTGTGAAGGTCCAGAATTCTGAGTAGCAGGATATATATATTTTTTTAACTGATTTTCGTAGACATCGAGATAGTCTTTGGCATTACTACTGTATTATCAGGAAGAAATAAAAAGGTAAAGGGTACTATCGGGTTCAGGGAAAGGAAGAAAAATGTATGAGGGGCTGGGAAACGGCAGGACTATCTATAAGCGGAAGGCTACCATTGGTTAGCACTGATCGAACAAGAAAAGTTTGGCTTTTCAAATCCCCCAGATGGCCGGAAACGGCACTTCCCGGTCGGTACTTGAGCTGCATGTACCTGACGGTTTGCATGCCAAAAGAACCCAGCCAAAACTCTCTTTTTTTGAAAGAAAAACTATTACCAACGCCAAACCCAGGAAAATTGGGAATTATTATTCTGATTTTATCCTTAGTCCAAAGGGCATGATTAAAGCAAGAAATACACAATCAGAAAAATATTTATTTCCAAAAAAAAAAAATCAGAAAAACGCAAGGGGTCTTAACTCCTCCCCATGGATCCCCCACAGGAACTAAGAGAGAAGGCGAGTGCGCGGAAATTTTGGAAAGATTACAGCAGAGCATCACCATCGGAGCAGAACAGCAAGACCTGTGATTGGTACAATTTCAGCTGCAGAAGCCTTTTCTCCATAGGTTGCATCATTTAAGGGCACACACACACACGCACACACATACACACATTTGAGTGCTTGTGCTGTACGTCCACATACCGCGCATACAATTCACAGCACATCTTCCGCTCGACTGTGCTGTGACTCTGGGATATCAAATATGTAAATGCAAACAGATCCAAAATTTTGGACCTAAGGAAATTGTTACTAATTTACGGATTAAATTCATTGGGAGTTCAAAGGGAATAGTCTGGTATAGCCCAATAACAAAAACCTGAAAAAACCACAAAATTTCCACCTCCCCCCCCCCCCCTCCTTCTTGGATCCACCACTGTGTCCAATCATCTGTTATGAGCAAATACCTCTTATAACAACAAATAAATTCAATAGGATTAGCGTAAGCAATACTCCCAACAGTCTGTTCTAAATTGCCGTTCCCTGTTCAACGTACATTCCAATTACAGACCACACGGAATGTATTACACGCACAAAAACGTAAAGTAAAATAAGAACTCCATAACTTTTTGGTAAAATTTTACACACAGTTAATGTAAGTCTTACATTATGATATAACAATTTTACTAAAATGTAGTAAACTTTACCAAAATTATGTAAAATTTACAAATACTGCTTATATTAATTTTACATAAAATTTATGGAGTTCTTATTTTACATAATTTAGGTAAATAATTCTCTGAGTGTACCTTTTCAAAGTCATATACACTTGGTCCGGAATATAGACATGTAATAAACATAAACGTCCAGTTTAAAGAATGATATAATATAAATACAATATAATGAACATAATACAAACATAATAAACTTGAAAATATAAACATAACATGTTTATATGTATAAAATATATAACTGTTTATTTTATTAAATATAAATACACACAAACATGAATAATGATAAAGACAATGTAAACATAATATTAACGGCTAGTTTATATTAGGTGTATGGTTACGAAAAGGCCTCCGTGTGTTTATAATTTTCTCCTCACATTCCGGAGCTTCAAGTAGACATTAACCGTAAAAACGATGTTTGACCTTACTCTCGCGTCGACCTATGGATAATTTGAGACGGCCCCTTACATTGTCACTAGACGGAAATGAATGAACCATTTAGTAATTCCCCTAATTTAACAAACGGTGTTCTTTAATGAGTTAATTTGTTACAAATGAATGTTTTTAATGTCATCGGGCTTTACATTTCTGTAACGCATGTTACATAATCAAAAAAACTTTTTTTTTACTTAAAGATTAGGCCTAACACTGATTGTCTATCATTTGCAGTAATATTATTTATACTCATGGCTACTTCAGATAATTTTGTTAACGTGCACAGTATAGATAAATTACTTACTCCTTTACAACTTGCTTTCAGCAACAGAATGTAGAATACATTGTGTGATCCGAGAATGTTGAAATCTGTCAACTCTACGTTACTTTAATAATTTCAGTCTACATAACACTTTTGAGATATTGTTTGTCATAAATTGAATATTTAGCATCAAAAATACACAAATCGTTTCTTTACAATTTTAGAAATAAGAAATATTGTAAAGTATTTTGTACATAAAGATTTTAGTCCATGAACATTTTATTTTTCTCCTCAGAGTGCGCTAAAACAGACAGGACAAGAATTGGAAATAGCGATTACATCGTCATAAATTGCACACGCCCTCTGTCATGGAACGACGCCCGTGACACGTGTAAGGAAATCGGGAGAGATTCACACTTGGCATGCTTTGGGTCCGAAGATGAGATTGCTCATTTTCAGAGACGCTTTAGCTACAGTGACGATTTTACCATATGGGAAGATTGTGATAATGGTAATAACAATTATTGAAATATTTGCCTCCAACGGTTGTAAGCTTTGAAAATCCCGTACATCACAATAACATGTAGGTGTAAGTATTCCACAAGTTCTGTGGCTACAGTCGAAGCAGGAACGATTTGTCACTAGTTACTGGATTTTATATGTTTTTACCTACATGTTCTTGGTTGATTGTACATCATGTACAAAACAGCTTAATTTTTGCACACCGTGATAAAATCCTTTTCATTTTAATCAAGGGGCTCCAAACTCGAGATGCTTGCAGTTATGACATGAACTTGCCAATGCTGATTGATTTGATTGAATGTATACTGTATCTTTATAAGAATAAGATCAAATATATCTGATGTAAAAGATAACTACTGAAATTTGGAGGCACCTACCCGATACGGAAACGTCATCTCTAGTTTTCACAGGATGTGGTGTAAGATCTCCAAAACGTAAAAAGAGAAGTTTTTATTTTTAATCTTCCATATTTTCTATTATTAAATACCAACATGGTAAATAGCATCTACGGAAAAGGGTAAAATACGGAGGGGCAGAATATGGATTTATTGTATTTGTTTCTCTGCTTAAAGGGAAATAAGGCGTTTAGAATACACCAACAAGACATACAAAAGAAAATAGCGGTAATCATCATTAAACCATTCAGTCTCATCAATAAACGTTTCACAGAGCTTCATCTTCTCAAAACATTATGCATGTGATGAGTAATGGAAGATGCATCATTTGAATTTTGAAAAGTTAGTGTGAACAAGTGAGTGTGGAGCAAGAAAAACAAAATTTCCACCTTTTGGGAGCATATTTCTTGAAGAGAAGGCCAATGTCCTTCCTTATTTTGAATAATCTATCATTCTGCATCCACAAACATTGGTTTCAAAAATATGGATGTCTTCTCTAAAACAAACGCCCTATTTCCCTTTAACAGTTAGCAGAATTTGGTAGTGTGCACGTATTTGTTCCGGAATTCCTTGTAAACAACCACGACGTAGCTCTTTTGCGAAGCATTTCTTTTGGAATTTAGGCGATCTTCAAACAAACAGATCATGGACTGGAAGGTTTTTAGCTTTTTTACAGCTGTAAGAACTATTACCAGTGCTTTTCATGCAATTTGAAAGCTCAGAAACTACACCACCTCCTGCTTTAAAAAGTGAAGCAAAATCAGTTTCTCCATCAGCTTTTCTTTATCAATTATCTTGGGCAAAGAAAGGTGATTTTTTAGTGTATATTGCATGAATTGTATACAGGCTTAGGATGAAATTAATCACATGCCATGAACAAGTTCTGCTAGATGGAATATTTAGCATTGTCTTTGTATTTTATAATGCTACTTTGGAAGCAAACCAACAGTTTATATGATATCAAACATACGAAACCATAACTGTTGAATGACTAGGTTTTGAAGATTGAAAAAATGAAGTCATCACTATGACCCTTCTATGCCAGTCAACGGAATGCGCACTAGGCCGATTTCTTTTGGTTGCCAAAATATTGTGTTGGACTAGTACATAGTAATTTAATTTAAGACAACACTGATTCATTATAAAACATTTTAGATAGTGAAACTGTCACGATCTTGGAATTATAGATTTCCTTAAGTATACATCCGACCGTCACCGCACAACAGGGGTAGTTGCAAAATAGAATTAATGACAATGATCTGCTCTGATAGTTGTCACACTAATTTCATGTAATAATGTATCTGGTTTACGTTTCTTTCTTTGTCATTCCGTTACCTGCTCTTCGAAAGAGTAATGTGAAAATTGCAGACGACTCACATGAGCCTAGCAGCAATGAAAAATTTAAGAAAATAGTATTCTACGAACATAAACAAGAGGATGTCATTTTCTTCCATGTAATGTACACCTTAAGGATGAGTATGTGCACGATTTCACCACATTTGCAAAACAATGATGACTATACAAATTGGCAGGAGTGACTTACTTTTAGAATGAAAACACTGAAGTGTGGTATTGGCATAATTCATAATGCTGAAAAAAGCTCTTTCAGAGCACCGTTGTAAACTTCAAAAGTACAAGAAAATGAATTACCCTTTGTGAAATATATGTATATAGCTTAAAAACTTTTATTTCTTAAATACGGCCACCTTCCATCTGTGAAATAAGTTGTAACCTTGTTATGTATTTGTCTTTTTTTCAGATACCACGTTTGCTTGCGAGGGCAACAGAATGAATATTCAGTGCAGAAGTAACATGACCATAGATATACATAGGACTCTCTATGGGAGGATGCATGACAATGATTTTTGTCCCCATAATAGTATAAGGGTATGGCATGTCTAGTTTGATATTTCAGTCCACTTTTCATCACAGATTAATTCTATCTTTATAACTTCGTCACTGCTAAACAATGTTTTCTGTATTCAATTTGTATTCAATAACTGTAGGTGAAGGTTATTTTAAAATGTTGTGATCTTATTAAGTGAAGTTATACGAAGCAAGTGACCAGGTTGTACATTATTGCATAAGGAACATGTAACTGGTTTGACTAATTTGACTTCATACACATTTTATGTTACCCACTAAACCTTAAAAACTTAAAGACTAACATGATATCTCGTGTAATAAACGATTGAGATAAAAGTGGAAAAATGTGATACCATTACAATGTACTCTATTTTTCAATGGGTTTAAATTATTAAATGTTGGAGTTCTTTTCTAGTACCTATGATGGATGTAGAACCTATTCAAACGGATTTAAATGTTTCAATAGTCTCTTCAGTTTTAAGCACTAAATAACAAAAGTAACAAAATAAAACATACAAAAACACCATCACATAACCAAAAACATTAACACCATCACCACCACCACCACCACCATAATCAGCAATAAACATAAAAATCATAGTACTCATAATAATCATAGTAATCATAATAATCGTAGTAATCATGATGATAATAATAAGTATTGTAATTACTTTAATCATTGTGATCATAATACCTGTCATAATAATAATGATCATATGATTGACTGTCAGACAAAAGCTTCAACATGGGAATAAATTGGAATACTGAGTAATAGATGTAGGTAGCATGGCAGATTTAATTGTGAAATCAGCACAGTGAAATGCATTTAGTCTAAGAGGCAGATATCCGTCCCTTGAAGAACTGACCCACCCGATACATATACTTACAGTATGTCTGGCTTTCCCAGACAACCGTTAAAGCAAATGATCTCTATTTTTAGTGGGAAAAACTTTCTTTCTTTCTTTTTTCGGGAGGGGGTTCTAACTCTACATTATTGGCAAGCATCTGCTTTTGAATACTTGGATGAAAATATATCATTAATTTAGCTAACTGTCTCCTATTTTTTTCAGGATTTAAACTGCAAATTAGGCAATGCTCTCGATATTCTTAAAAATCTGTGCGAAGGCAACCGAAATTGTGAGGTGATACCGGGCGGGAATTTGTTCAGTGATCCATGTGGAGGAACATACAAATATTTAGAGGTATACTCTTCATGTGGTAAGTGATTATAGTTAGGGGTACTTACTGGTCATATTACATCTCATGTAATGTAGCTCTTTTCTTGATAACAGAGAAACCTTTCCGGGTGCGAAAAAGACACCGTAAGTAGACTTAAAATGTTATGTTAAGCAATATGTTTTATTAGAGTAAGACAGGTTGAAAATCTTTAATGTTTTTATCGTTCAGTCAACTTACCCCAAGATTTCAATCCTTAGTGCTTCTCTAGAAAAGGAAGTAATAATTTTTCATGTACGAAATTCCCACAGAATGTACGATTGTGTCTTTGATAAAATGAGCTAACTTAAATTTAGTTTGAATTGTTATAACACGTGCAATTGTTTATCACTGAAAAAGTTATTTAAACTTTTACCTATTTCAGTTGCCAACAACTTAATGAACGCCGTCCCAGAGGCACCAAGATGTAGTTTGTTCTATGGTAATAAAACTGTGACGAGGCATGATATCTGTACAAGTCATGAGCCTATCTATACCATCATATGCGAAGAAAGTTTATAAAGTGACTAGAAACAGCAACTGCTTCAGACTGATACTGATCATTATTAATATAGATTTACGATACAACTAACATCAAGTGTGACTATGAACCGTTCAGTGACATGATTCTTAAAATTTATTAAGTTGTAAGGTTAGGTCATGATAAATGGTATCTCATGAAATCCTCATCCTCATCCTCATCTTCTTTAACAACTACAATTTTATTTTAACCACTATTCGCAAAGAGCGAGATTAAGGTTAACTCCGAAATTAAGGAAGAATATTCACTCTGAAGGAGTAAGAAGAACTCCCGGAAGAGAGTTGATTTTTCTCCTTCAGAGTGAATACTAAATCATCTTAATTTTGGAATAATCCTTTATCTTTCCCTTTGCTCTCGATTTAGAGAGTATTTTGATTTGAATATCGGATTTTAGACTTTAAGGAAGGTATTGTAACACCGGCCCATTCCTTTAAGAAAGGCTGTAGTATTTCAAACACTCTTTAAAGATAAGATGACCACTCACT
This sequence comes from Stichopus chloronotus, assembly GCA_021234535.1. Lineage (NCBI taxonomy): Eukaryota > Metazoa > Echinodermata > Holothuroidea > Aspidochirotida > Stichopodidae > Stichopus > Stichopus chloronotus. Next base: position 4,209,779 of record CM037842.1, read on the forward strand.
CTCTCTCTCTATTTGTGTATCTACACCACTCTCTCCACCTCTCTCCACCTTTCTCTCTTCAAGTTTGTGACATGGTTGTTTCTTGCAAGTGACCACTCGCGAAAATGTAGATACCTACTAATCGCTACACAGAGTAACCAGTGCGTAACTGACATGAATCGGACATGAAAATATCCGTCTGGAACTTGTCTACCGTTCTGTTCTTAGGTTCAGCCAAATTTACTCTACAATTACGGTGCAAAATCCTACTATAATTACAATTCTAAAAGAAATATCAATAAAATTGTTAACTTTTGTGTTTTATTGTATTCAATGATATCCAGTATGTATTTTTTGAAACAAATCCATGGATGGATGTAAGAATTAAAATAAGGATGTATCAGGAAGACTCCCCGCTATTAAAATGCACCTTGGATTTTCGACTGGAAATCTTCTTGCAACTCCACATTATGAAAACTGCGTTGGTTATGATATAGTCTATGATGATATCGTAGAGAGATTACGACTAACCGTACTTTAGACTTACCGTACTTTTACTCAAATTCTTTAACAAGAATTACTTATCACAATAAATGTGAACTGCTCACGCGTTTCATTATAAATTCACCATACGATATTCTCATTTCCTAGCGTTAAATGTTACGTTTGCTAATTAGACGCAGAAAAGATCTAACGTAGCTTTTCGGAAAGTAGGCTCCTGCCTCTTCGGGTTTTTTTTTTTTTTTTTTGCATGCGATCTCTCATTGAGGTAGAGGCTGAATGTATTTGCTTATTTCAAAGAAACAGTTGTTTCGAGTTTTAAGGTGCAAAGTTTAACCTAAACATCAAAACATTGCTCTGAGCCAGCTTATTCTTTAAAGATGGGTTGAATTAAATGACGTTGCTCTGTGAATGTTTCGAATTGGAACCTCCTAATAAAGGAAAGAAGTACCTTTGAGTAAATTGCACGACATTCCTTTGTTGATTGGGTGGGCCTTAAAGGCTGTAATGCATCACCCCAGACAGTTTAAATTCTCCCAACCACCTACCTCTAGTCCCTCCCTCAGCCTGTCTTACATTATTCCACATGTGTAATCAAAACAATGGATCGCTGTGTACGATGTGTAATACGAGCTGCTCTGCATCTTTCGAATTTGCTGGCAATCTAAGAGTACTGTAACTTAGAACCAGTTGAGAATTTTCCTTTCAGGGAGGTAAAAATATAGCTTAGGGTGATGCAATACAGCGTTTAAAGTATAAGTAATAACTAAATTTTTCGTTCTAAATAACAGCTTCCTGCTACTACACGGTTGCTTTCTTCAACATGCGGATGATAATATGTGTATAAATCAACTTGAGTATTGCATTAACAATGCATGTCTGAGTTTTCGTAGTCTAAAAGCTGGTTTACCAAATAATATATCTTTTTCCATACTTGTTTCGTCAATAAAGTAAGTGGACAATCACGTGAAGTTTTGAGAGAAATCTATTCGTTTGTTTGAAAAACGTTTCCATTTCGGTCACTGAAATTAAATTTTTACTGCGTAGGTGAGTTTTGACTCTTTGCTCTGCAATGATTTTTTACGCTATATTCAATAGGCAAATAAGACATGGAAAAATTCGGAAAAGAAATTAATCTGCAGTAGACCAGTAGTCGAACCCCTCACCCCTATTCATTTAATGTAAAGAGCATAAGGTACAGAGCAAACGTTTGGTACGCAGGTGAAGACCAGTGCTGAATTGGCTAGCCAGTAAGCGCTGATGTTCACCTGAGTGGCAAACGTCTGTTCTCTGCCTTATGCTCTTTGCACTTTATAAATTGGTACGTATAAATAGCCAGCCACGCATACTGTTAACATTGCCCTCGACAACCAACAGAATGGCCCCGCACCGCTTGCCTTACAAATGGCAAATTCGTACTTAAAACTCGGTCTAAGGGTGATTTTATGAATACATTGGACGTCGCATGTAGGTAAAGAGTGTCAGTACATCGAACGATGTTATAAATAGGGTTAAGTAAGTTTTGTAGACGGCGTAAGAATGTAAAAATAGGCCAAGTTTTGTGTACCGTTAGAAAGAGTGTTGTACCTTGTGGATATGTTATATATAGGGCATAGCTTAGGCTAGCACTACGTGGGGAACGCCTAGCTGTGGTGTCAGCGTATTCCTTCTTGCTTTCTCCCGTTTGTTATCGTCATGTAACTGTCTTTATTCGATCTCCAATCATAGATTTTCATCAAATTTATGAGTCAGTCAAATCAACGAATAAATGGAACTCTTACTGTCTGTATTCCTGTTCTGACGTCTCCCTCTGCTGTAAGTTGTAACGGGAACTTTCTGTAACATCTAACGTTTAACATCCGTCGCTGGGGCGGTCATAACATAGTCACCACGACTGAAAACTCACGTTTTATTGACATGTTAATTTACCAGTGTTTAGAGCTCTACACACGTATTCCCTGACTCGATAATTAAGCGTTCAAAACAAATTCCTATCGTCACCAGAATGTAACTGGTAAAGGCATTGAAAAACAGATGTTTCATTCTGTATCGACAGTCGAAGACTATAAGGACTTACTGCCTAGTGTGTCTCGATAATCAGAATAGGGCAAATCTTGCTGGTTACCAATATATTAGAGGTACGAGTGTATCATAGTACACTTTATAAGGACAGTAACTCATCCCAGGTAGTTCGAATTCAACCAACCACTTACTACTAGTCGTCCCCAAAGTCTGTCTAACTCGCCTTCACATGTGTGATCAAAACAATTGGCCCCTTTGAGTTGTGTATTATGAGCTACTCTGAATCTTTCGAATTTGCTCTCAGTCAAACAACAGACCTAGTTGAGAAAACTAGTTGATAAAAATGTAGCTTGAGGTGATTGGTGACTCTCTTTACCTCTGACGAAGAGTAAACTCCACTTCTCAACGTAGTAAATCATGTTTTTCAATAGGAAAAATGCGGTTATAACTACAGTGGCTTGTCAATTTTTCAGGCATTTTTCAGGCTTTTTCCAGCAAGCTGTCCAACTAATCATTGCATCGAAATCAAGAATGAAAAATGACGAGAAATTTCTAACCACTAATCAACAACTACAGTCCTTCCTATAAAGCCTGAAATAAAGCTTCTGAGTGGAGTTTTGTGGAAGAAAATTTGTTTTGCATTGATATTAATATCCACTAATGACAATAGTTTACCTTTCACAATGGAGCTCAGCCGTTTTCGTAAATTTTCGTTAAGATTACTTGAGTTTATAGTACGTATCGACTCTGACCATTCAGATAGAATATTTTAATGTTACAAACAGAAAGAAAAAAATATGACAAGGATGCCTGGTTGCCATGGAGCTTTATGTTGAAAATGATGCTTGATTGTCATGGAGGTGTTTGTTTGTACTTCAGATTGAAAAATCAAATTAAATGTAATTTATCAGCTGTATGACTGTGTGCAGAACTTGGTATTCATTGTACATTATGTACATATGCTCATGAATATTCAAAAGCAACAATGAAATACCAGATTTAATTACTTCATGAGAGAAATTATTTGTTAGCACAGCGACTGATGTGAATTACCTTTAATATTACATTCTCTAGAAAAAATTAGCAAGATTTTGCTGTAAAGACTCAAATAATTATCAAAATATGCTGGAATACCAATTTTGCTGCAAACTTGGCATTTTTTCTCCTACAAAATCAGCAAATTTGACTGAAAAATATCCACACAACCAATACATCTTAGACATTTCAGCATTACGCTCAACCTTACAAATTTTAAACTTTATCTTTCTGATACTTTTCAATGTAGTCTGAAAAGAGTAAGCATCATTTGAACAGGTTCGGGCACACACACACATACCCGTTTACCTCACCGATCATTGGCTTGACTTTTCCTCACGTAATTAGTGATGCTTTGCAAACGATGTCCTCAGTTTACTGGAATTTAGTCTTGCATGTATCCCCGATTCATGCCAGCTACGAATTGTGTGTGTGTGTGTGTTTTTTTTTTTTTATATACAAACTACACTCACACTCATATCCTTATCGGGACGAGAGGAAAATCCTGGCAAGGAAGTGAGTACAATTCTCCCTTTCCGCGTAGCGCAAGTGGACACGGGATTGATCTTCAGGGAGGGCTGGCTCCTGGTATTCATTTGAGAGAAGTCCCCGCAGTGACGGAATTTTCTAGCAGCTAGGCTATAATCGTGGACAAAATTCCTTGGTATATCCCCCCCCCCCCCTCCCTTTCAATGTTGACTGCAGAAATACTGCTCACAGGGTACATTCAGTCCTTTAGTGAAAGTTTGGAAAGGGACAGGGGGGTTCATGCTATCCTCTGAAGTAAGATTTGGGAATACACTCACAAAGTACTGGCAAAGTGTGCCAACAATTTTGTCCAAGATTGTCTCTCGGTATTCATCTAAGAGACCTCCCGGCAGGAATTTTCTGGCAGCTAGGCTAGTATCTAGGTGTGCATGAGTGAGAACGGACGCCCGAGGCTCTCGCTCTCGGAAAACGAACGTGACCCGCAAAGGAAGCATCCGTAGGTGCACGCACACACGCACATGCATCGACCCAGACACGTTTTCACATATACCACCCAACAGGGCCCATGTGTATCTTTGGTCACTATACCATGGCATACCAATTGGGTGTCGCTACTCATCCACTCCAAGTGTTTCCCTTGCAACCTTTCTCCCATTGGTGTACGGTACAATATATAGCGCCAACTCATCTTAACCCCAGCCTATAGAGCAATAAGGTAGATAACCTAAACTAACTGGAAACGTAGCATCACCCGCAAATTTGTCATCTTATGCCAATTTGACATTGATTAAATCAGCAATTGATTAATGTTTTTACCTGATTTATTTATATTTAAAAGCACAAGGTATTGGTTTCTCTAATTTTTATTATATTTTCAACTATTATACTTTAAACAGTTTGGTCCTCACTTTTCGAACGTTGTATGCGTAATGTGGTCTTGGGTCTAAATATATAACTCCATGGCCAAATCATATGTTAGGTTCTCTAGTTGGTCTGATATTATTACTCATAAATATTGTCTTAATGGCCCAGAACTTGAAAGTTGACTTCCTTTTATTTGCACTTGTCTCATATGATAAGTGTGACATTTGTCGGTGTAGTAAATTAAGTACGAATACCTGAAGATTACACGTTTTTGTTATTGAACACACCGTTGTCATTTTATTTCATTGTGGTAGAGCTTAAAGAAGATATACGGACGATATTGATATCATTTGGTTTAATTTCGGGATTTCATCATTAACGAACACTCGCCAATATATAACTTCGATGAAATTCTATCTTGTTTTCTTCTTTATGTAATAGTTGATAATTTCTTCTACTTTAAGTTAATAGTTTACGACAGTAAAAGTCAAGCAGGTCGGTACAATTGTTTCCACTAAAGATTTAAGATTTCAGTAAGATATTGTAAAGAAAATTTTCTTGGTGGTTTGTTTGTTGGGATTTTTGGCATCAGGCGTTGTCTTTTGATGGGCGAACAGCCAGTACAAGGGGACTGGGGATGGGATGTGCTTCGAACCTTGTGAAATAAATACAGTTAAATAAGCAAGGCTCCAGTCCAAAGAAACGTAAAGAAAATGAAAGAACACGTACCCGGTTGGTTGCCCTTGTTTAATAAAAATTTCTTTTCTAAATTATACTTGGAATTAAAACGAAATACAAAACATAAACTTTAGAGTCGACGCAACGGAAAACTATAGGTAGAGTACTCATGACTGTACTGAACTACATTTTCCCGGGTTCCTAATTGAAACTCACCTAATGAAACTCTGTTTTCTCGTTCCTGTGACTGCATGGTGGTCATGACTGTAGCCATTCTCCACCAAGAGGCTCTTTTCCAATTCTCCATTGAACACAATTACAACTTGTCATTCTTCCCACCTAATCAGAGCCCAAAATGAGTCATAACCAGGTGTGATGCTCTACACTTAGCTCCTTACATCTAAGCAATACACCATAGGATTCCTCTCTTCAACAATGGCCAACATTGGCGAAGATTCCAGTCCTCGATTCAGTCGTTTCTATTGTACAATAACAAACAGACGCTTTGTGTTTTAATATTACCAAGCAACTTACATTGCAACATATAGCGTCTGATATAACGCTAACACAAAGCACGAAGTTCATGTTATTTTTTTTTCAACACAGAGTGGTAGTACATAATACACAAATTGTCTTATGGGTCCCTCTTTTGCAGTACTTGATAATTGCCAACGTTTTTATCAAGGGCAACATTAACCATGGATCAAACTGTATCATCGTCGTCGTTTTATCATCAGCGCAATGAATAAAATTAAGCATTATACGGCTTGCTCTGACTAACTGAGAACTACTAATGATATACCGGTATCGATTATGGCAATTGTAACGTTGGATAGACAAAATTATTATCATAAAGCAGGAGCCTAACATATTGGGAGATATAGGCAAATAGGCAAGTGTAACATGTGGCGAGCTTTCCAAAAAAAAAGTGAACCTTATCGATCCCAAGGATTCGATCGTGTTAGTTGCAACAATAAAAATGAGTTATTCAGTCTCTTTTAATTGTATGGAGTAATTGGAGTAATTTTGTCTGTAACGTGAGCACATCGCTAAAACTTGCAATGTGCAATACGTACCCATGTATTCTAATACCAGTGCTATTTTCGAGAGGGTTAAAGGACGGGCGAGGGGGGGGGGGGGGGGATGGAGCAATGAGAAAGTTTAGAGTTGTAACGGGTACAACAGTTAGTTATGGCTGCATCATACAAAAGCAGATTATGTTTATTTTTCCTGTTTTGTAGTAACAAACTTAATGTGATCTAAATTGTTGAGCTGTATCCCCCGGGCAATGGTGTTGTAATGCCTAAGCCACAAAATGTCTAATCTGGAATTCAAAGACACTTTTAGGATCCTAAAGTAAATGCCCTTTAAACATTTGGTAGAATCGGTAATACCAACCAATCTATACCAAACCGATATATTGCTGGAGTTTATATCATTTTTTTTTTTTTTTTGCATCGTTTGATATCGCCATAACGCAAATAATAAAATCGAAGGACGCTGAAGTGGAATACATCGATGTCAACTTTGTAAACTTTTATTACCCTTCAAAATGTAAACCTTATCCATATTAAGTGCGCAATGTTTCCAAAACATGACAGTGAAAAATATTTGCTGCGTTTATTTTGGGTAAATAACACACATTCAATAAGTCAACATTGCCCAGAATTGTACGTGTATTCTCTTGTAACAATAATGCTCAGCTCTTCAGTGGCTCCTTTTCATTTACAACAAAAATGAATGCAAACCTAGTTGCAAGTTATGTCGTTGCTACATGACTGAATTCTTCCCTCGTGGAATAGTTTTGCTATGGATACATGGTAAATATTTTACATAACTAACACGCCTCGCTGAACGACACACCGATGCGGCTATTTTTACTCAGATGGAAATCCCAGAACGATTTCCGGTTACAGAATCAATACATTTAGAACTAAACTGTGTTATATTTCAGAATGGGCTATTTACTGGTAGACATATGAAGCAAGGAACAAGCTTAAAAGTCATAGGCAATCCGATTTCCAACATAACTCATCAATTGGCAACACCTTACGGAATCAAGAACCGTCGAAGAAATAGTGATATCATTGGTAATAGAATTGTTGTTTCTGTAACTGAATGACATCAAAGAACGGTAATTCCATTTCTTTATTTCTAATTCATTAACAGCTTTTTTTAGATATATGTTTTTCAGTAACAAGAATTTTTCAATTTCCATACTTATCGTTAGCAGAATGCGTAAAATGTTCGTCCTCAAAATGGTATTTCATTGACAAAATAATGTAGTTAATGAAGTTTCTCAAATAGAACTCTAAAAGCTTTTGGATTAAAACCATAGCTGTTTCAATGTATGTTATTAGCAACGAACGATGGAAATAAACAGAAAAGCATGTCCCAAATATTTCCATTTTTCTCCAAAAACAGTCAATTAGAGGCAAAATTTAAGACGATTTTCAAACTTTCTCACTGAAATAGCTTGTCCTGTTCACAAAGGTAAAAATGGATGCCGGAGGTAAGTACCTGTACAGAGGAATAAAACTGCTCTCTGATATATTTCTTCTTTAATCTCGTTGAACCGTTTAAGGTCGTGATTCCATCATTCATGTTAACTTAGTTATGATTGTCTTAACGTTTTACGTACCTTGGTAACGGTCACTTTGTGTATATTAATCAACCTGCTTATCTTGTTCGACGTCTCGATTTCTGGAAGAGATAAAAGGGCTCTCCTGCGTTATAAAGCACACGAAATTCCCCCACTAAGTGAATCGCAAGAGGTCTTAACATATTTTTCTTAAGACAGTAGATCTACCACTTATAACTGTCATGTTAAAGAGATCTATTATTTAACAAAAGAAAGAACAATGATATTTGTAAAATGTTCACGTCTGTTCATGTCTTCCTATCTAGATAACATTTTCTCTTCTTATCAACTTCGACATTTGCATGTTACATTTTCCTGTTACTTATGTTTACTTATTTTTTCTGACAACTCATAGATTGCAATTAGGTTACCATTCCAATGCAAGACACAACACTCTACAGATAGTATATCTATATTTTCTCTAAGAACAAGCCTACTCAATCGAACAAAGCAACAGAAAATGAGTAAAGAATCATTCAACATCGCAAATATTATCAAATTCACTGGGAAAAAAGAACACTATCGTGTAACAAGTAGTACTTAAAGTCTAATTGAATTTAGCAAGTGTAATCTACAATGTCACATACTTTATTGAAAGATGTAAAAATATGTGTTATCTCAACTCATTAAATGTTACATATCAAAAACTTCCTTGTTTGTCTCTCTTTTGTTAGATGAAATATATCTCGAGATTGACACCCTAGTTGAGAAATTACCAAAGGTCAGCCATCTTTATTTTTATTTATTACGGCCAATAAGATAACAACGTATTAAACCTTCTATGACGAAAAGGCACAGTATATTTTCTGTGATCTTTTTCTATGTTTTAATCATAGTTTGCAGATACAAGTTGAACGTGTTTGTATGACGTAGTTGAGTTATGATGATCATTGAGTCACAATATTATGAAACAAAACACTAACAATAATTAAGATTTACCCTTTATTATTACCTGTACGTGTGCAGATTTCAATTGTTTTGTATATTTAATTATGTTTTGACAAAGTTAGACTACAGTGTACACAGTTCGTAAACTATTTTGGCCAAAAGAGAACAAGAAAGCACTTATGTTACTATCACTTCCTTTATTCTACACATGGCAAAATGCAATATGACGCAAAATTAAGTATCAGATGCCAGTTTTTCTTTATGTTCACTAGAAATAATATCTTTTTCTGTTTAGTATTTTCTCTTACATAAGTCACTTTACCCAGCACATTTTTTTTGTTCACTGGGCCAAAAAAATATTCATATACAATCATAAAGTCCCTTGTTCTGAAACTTTTTCATGCTCATTTCTTAAATGTGTAAATTCGATAGCTGAACACTAAATACTAAATTAGGTTCTTAAAGATCATTTGTAATATGGTACGTTGTGTTTGAAATAGCTTCTACATTTATGTTCATTTGAGCTCTACATCGCACTAAGCAATCCACGAAAGACCGAAATATGATGAGATTTTGATGCAACGTCCACTTAACACAAATTATACGCACCACCTACTGCCTATAGTGCTATGTACTTATAGGCTAACTTGGCAGGCAAACTGATCGAACCTCAGCGTAAGGCTCGATCTCAACTATGAATCACAAAACAACCTCAGGGAAACAAACTCAGTAATTCAGACCAGACATCAAAGTACAAAGTCTGTAAAATACTCAGCCCTTCCAAAGGAATGACTGATGCCATTGGGTTGTGACCTCTCGAGGAATACAGAGACTTTTAGATGTTTTAAAATGCGGGGTTAACGATATGCGAAGAATCTAGAGTATGTCCTAATTTTGTATGGGGGTATGTTGCATCACGTAGAGACCTCATAGCCTCGTATAAGTAATATGTGTAAACAGCGAGGTAAGACTGAATTTCCGGAGTGCATATACTTGACCCACGTGTACAAATCAGTGTACAGAACGTATTCATGTAGCTATTTTTTAAATCTTAATATTTACTTTTAAAGGATAGTCCAACCTCAAAGTTTGCCTTGGTATGTTCAAGAGTAAGTTAATGTAACCATTTTGGTGGAACTTTAATTCATCTTCCATGTGTGTTTCTTGAGATATTATCAGTTGAAGTTACCAAAAGGTACTGAATGTGAAATCGAAGCAATAAAGAGTGACATCAACTCCCCACATTGATGACGATTTTTTTTTACTCCATTATTGAATTTATTTATTTGACCATTAAAATCAGTAGGTGGTCAGCTTAAGTACTGGCTATGTGACGGTCTCAAAACTCTCATATATTCATATTATGATAGCACTGGATATTGAAGTATTAAATTTGGTTTAAAGTTAAAAAACATAAAAAAATAATTTATCAATGTATGGAGATGATATCACTCCTACTTGCTTCAAGTAAACTTCCGGCATCATATATGGCAACTCGAGAACCATACATGGAAATTGAATGGACGTTTCACTATAATGGTCAGATTCATTTACTCATCAATAAATCCAAGCTGAATTTTGTGGCTTAAACATCCGTTTAAGGATTTTGCTCAAGGAATACAGGCCGGGGCTTTTAGATGTTGTCAAATGAGCAAGTTATCGCGTTAGCCTATTTAACGGAAATTTCAAAATGTTTTATGCATCCTAACACTGAATATTGATGTTAGTCTAATCCTACTAAAAGAAATGTTCTGTTTTTTTTTTCAAAGTAAATTCATCGTTTTCTTTCAACCCAAGATTATATAAGCTATCGCTTACTTAATGTCTCCTTTCCTCTTTAGAGTCTCATCTCCTGTGTATATATAAGCTTGAAACCTAGGGGGAATTTACCTAAAAGTATCTTAGAACATTAAAACCCTAATTTACTTGTGTCTTTCATTATGTGATCTTGATATCGATGCACTCATTTACCGTTTTGCTTTGATGACTTAAATTATCAGCTCAAAATATTGCACATCAAAGACGATAAACACTTAAAACAACAAATGAAAAGGTCAATAATTGCCACAAAGAAGAACGAAAGAATACAATCAGAAATGTAGGTTTCCAACAATTGTTAGTACAAAAAGTTTCTTATGCACCCCAGTTAAAACTAGCTGCAGGTGTTTGTATTCTTTCCATTACGGTAGACCAAAGAATACATCAGAAAACTAGAACGACGGAGTAAAGGTCTGGAAGAGAAGAATATTGATTTGGAGAGACAACTTACGGAGGAGAGAAGGACAACAGCAAATCAAGCAGGTCTTTTATTAGAGGTAAGAACTCTCATGTATATTAAGGCATATTTTTGAAGTAACTTCTTTCAGTATCGTATGTTAGACAAAACTTCGATATTATTTTTCATGTCAACAAACATTGCCAGCGTACTTATATCCTTATATCGGCTGAGAATTCCTTCCTTATTTTGTAGCTTCAGACAGGACATCAAGACAACACAGGAGCGTTAAATGACGATGTGATTCAAGATGCAAACAGGAGAATTGACGAACTAGACCAAGGCTTGAAATCCATTGTAATGTATTTCCTTACGGCTTCTTAACCTACATAAAGTCAGAAACGTGTTTGCATTTAAAAAGAAAATCCTACACGCAGCTTTAACTTAGTATCGTAGAACATGTTTGGGTAACATACTCAGTACTCTGTATAGTTTTATTCCTCTTACATCCCAGTCAACTTTAGTGAGTGACAGCAAGAAAAATATCGAAAGTTACTTGGAGGAGCAACATCACCAGCTGGAAAATTCCTGGCGGTCTGAAACATCAAAATCAAAGCTGATAGAAGATTCTATCAACTTAGTAAGAATATTGCATTATTGTAAATTAATGAATCACTTTCGTACCTTTAATCTTCAAAAGAACGTTAAATTTCCGTTATTGTATAAAATAAGTTAAGAGCATTCCCTGATATGAGTTACTCCCAACAACTTTTTGTTGGTTATTAAAGTGCAAGAGAGGGTCACTTGAATAAGCCAATTTTAAGGACGCAAATAAATGGAAAGCAATTCTGAAAGCATTTTGTTCTATAAAAAAATGTCAATCAATACCTACCTTTATTTTACTTGTAGAGTCTCATTAAACTTCAAGATCTAGACCAACAACAGAAGGTACTTCAACAAAAAATTACAAAGATAAACAAGGATTGTGCTTTTAAAAGAAACCAAAAAAGTGACTTAGAAGAGTCTCTTGCAACTGTAAGTATCCATAATCTGAACACAATTCAAGGAATAAGAGAAAACTTTTAAAAGTGCCATATGGTGTGGATTATGATCACTTACACTCAGCAAATTGAGCATACTCTGGAAGGTTGAAATATTACCTCATCCCTTATACGTGGAATACAACGAGGGGATTCTGAACCGTCACTCGAGCGGCTCTAGTCGCCAGAAATGACAGTCTCATGTCGCCTCATCTTACACCCTTGGTAGTAGTCAACTGACACTAAGTCACAGTGAGTCAGTGGACCATATCAGGAGGTAACTCATGGTATGCAAATTTTGCCGATTGGACTAGAATGGGGAAGGGTGCCAAAACGTTATAGATTATGTTTGATAAAAGTGTCTCGTGATTATAAAAAAAGCGAAAAACATATGAACGTATGAACGTCCAGAAGTACCATATAGGTAATGCAGACATACAAGATTGAAAACATTGATGAAGTCACGAAATCATGGGTCACGAGGTCATAGGTCAAATCAGAAGAACTGTTATGAAAAAGGAGTACCTATCTCCCGTGAGACGGTAAGTCGAATAAGCTTCAATTTGGTAAGTAGGTTCACAGGTGTAGATGAAGTGGCATCCAGCTGACGGATGACGCCTCTTCACGTTCACGCTATTTATAGAACATGATAAAGTGTGGCAGGTGTAGGTAGTACATGGTATCAACATAACCTTTTTCGGCTTCGTTTTTTTTTTTTGTATCTTGGGAAGATGGATTATATCTAGTAGTAATGTCATTTTCCATACATGGCATGGCCTTTACTCAGTATGTTTTACGGTCTTATAAATACTGAACAAGGACCCCAGATGTTTACGTACTGTGGAGAAATTAGGAACTTTTCGAGTTCAGGACTTAAGTCAAAGAGGACGGAACCCCTAGCAAAGATTTGCACTGAGCATGAGCAGAAGCCTCCCTCCTGTTGATTTGTAGAACGGTCGTCGAACGATTTCATGTCCAGTTTTGAGAGAGGTCGATACAGGGGTTTGCCATATTAATTTCCCTGTTCCTGTGGGTTCGCCACTCACCATTGTTACAGCATAGTGACGAGGGAGGGGGCTAGCAAAGCTTTGCAACTTTGTAAATGTTACGCGCGAATTGGTTACGATATCTTTCTAACGCACCGTCGTCTTAAAAAAACGAAACGTCTTAAATATCAGTTTGCGTGTGCTTTCCAACTCTCCGTCCTGCACCTCAATTATTTGCGCGGAGAATTGACTGAGTCCTGTCACTCCACCGTCCCGAATCAAAAAGTCCCTATGGAATCACGCACAACGTGCCTTTCGGGTATAACAAAAACCTTAAAATGAAGGCGTCTGCGTGATCTTTGGAATTGTCTGAGGAACACACAATTTCTGGGAATACGTTTAACGCACAGAATGCGATTGTGGACAAATGTTGACTTGTGGATACTTCGATGAATACGCGTACAAGGGACAGTACAAAAGATTTTATCAAAAGTTCAGAAAATGATTTTTTTATTCAAAAGTTGGAATGTTTAACATGCTCTTCTGAATCTGAATCAGATATTCATCTTAAAATGGTTAGGGAGTACATGAATATGGTTGTTATAGAATGATAGTTTACTTGCAAAAGAAAATCAGAGTAATGCACAAACTTAATTAGTGATATTCAAAAATTAACAGTTCGCAGTATGATAGAACAAATTTTATGTTCAAATTGCGTACAGACAAATTCCGAACTCGCTGAATTGCAGAGGGAACACGACACAGTAGACGCGAAAAAAGCCGAACTGGAAGATGCTCTGTCAACCGCAAATGAAAATGATGTAAGTAGAAGTGTCAACTAATGTAGGAATGTCCAATAGTTATTTCAGGAATATTCATCAAACCAGTTCGTTGATCTTATGGCGATGCAACTTTGAGGAGATACAACTTTTGAGAATAAACCTTATTAATTCACATTTCTGTAGGTAACGTTCCCCTCCAATACTAACAGTGGGTATGTATTGGTGAAAGACACATACCCTTTGATTCAGTGTGTGGTACCGCCCGAGCAAGTTTATTAAATTGTGAGGAACATAATTTGCATTACTATTAACAAATTCTCAAAAAGAGAAGAAAAAATCCCACACATGTAATAAGAAGATTGCCTATCAAGACATTTTTCTTTCTTTTTGAAGGGCAGAGAAAATTTAATTCGATGTCTACAAAAACGCCTCACACGTTATGAGTATGAAAAAAGACAACTTAAAAGACGTTTGGCCAATCAAAGAGAAGAAGCCAAAGAACGACAAAGATCGTTATCAGAGGTCAGTGTAAGAAAATATGGAAATTGTAACGTGAGTCGTACTATATAGACATTGTAATATTTTCAACATGCTGACATATTCATATTTACTGATGGCATTATGGCTCTCAGTCAGCTATGTGACCATTTCATTTTCTTAAGGAAATAAGGATAAGGGAGGAAAAAGAAACTGACAAATGTTTATCAACGTTGTTCACTAAACTTTTTGATGAAGTTTATTGATAAACTTTAGGCTGAGAGTAGGGAGTACTGGAAATGTATCCTCTCTCTGCTAACGTTACCAGATGGTGTTGAAACACGACGACGCGTTTACATCACGTTTGAAGAACTGAAATTTGTTAAAAAATTAGGCAAAAAGGTTACCATAATATTTACTTGCATCATACGTTCAAAATGTCAAAATTGCACAGAAGTTTTCAGTTCATATGTTACTTTGTTCTTTGTTATTAGTTTAAAATGTATACATACTAAATGAAATATTGTCTTCTTGTGCAATATTCTTTCCAAAAATAAACAGCGACAGGCAAAACAAGACTACGATATATACCTTCTCATTCTGACATGAGAGCTAACCAAACTCTTCAGTTTTTCCCTTTTCAATTCTGAAAAAAGCCAACAAGAAATAAAATTACCTTTAGACACTCACTCAGCCGGAAACCACTTATTGAGGAATTGTGGGAAACTCAGGGAAACTCAAAAAAGAGAGAGAGACCATGCTGAGAATATAAAGGAAATACAGTTGAAGGTCATTGTCGCTCTAACTAACCGAATTTTACAGGTAGACGACACTTAACAGTTCGAGGTAGATTCCCCCCCCCCCCCCCTTGACTCTCGAGGCACCTTAACTTCTGGCTGGACTTCACGAGTTCTTGGAACTCTGTTCTTTGACAGGCAGGAGAAATAGCTGCTGAGTTTCGCAAATGGCCATCACACAAAGCTAAAGGCAATTTGAGGTACTCATCGAAAAAAGGTAGAGCCAAGGCGGACCCGAAACCTACTCGTCGAAAGCAACCGTCTCCCACTAACGCTCTTAAAGAAGGAAGGAAGAGACTTAAGTCTCCTGTCGTTCAAATGCATTTAAAGACATCATCCTTAAAAAGAGATAGAACATCGACATGATAAAAATCATACAATAATAATCGTATAATACTACTATTAATAATAATACGAATAACAACAGTAATACTAACACCAATAATACTTCTAACGATAACCATAATACTTCTAACGATAACCATAGTACTTCAAACGATAACCGTAGTAACGATAACCATAAAAACGATAACCATAATAACGATAATCATAATTATAACACCCATAGTAACCAAAATACTAATAATAGCCACAGTAATAATAACCGTAGAAATGATAATAAAAGTAGTAATAATAATAATAGTCATAGTAATAATAGCCATAGTAATAGTAATAAAGAAATAATAACCATAGTAATAGTAATAACCATAGTAATAGTAATAACCATAGTAATCATAATGACCATAGTAATAGTAATAACCATAGTAATAGTAATAACCATAGTCGTAGTAATAACCATAGTAATAGTAATAACCATAGTCATAGTAATAACCATAGTAATAGTAATAACCATAGTAATAGTAATAACCATAGTAATAGTAATAACCACAGTAATAGTAATAACCATAGTAATAGTAGTAACCATAGTAATAGTAATAACCATAGTAATAGTAATAACCATAGTAATAATAATAATAATGTTTGCTTCCACTTTTGAATATTCTGAAGTCAAGTCTCCTTCAAGTATGTACATTTGTTATCAAGTATGTCACCAGCAGTGAGAAATTAATGTGAATCATTTCTCAATTTCTGTAAGCATTCTTTCATAGTCAACAGACGTTTGGTTTATTTTATGTACTTTTTTTGCAGACATCATCGACATTGGAGAAACTTGAGGATGAAAAGTCTAACTATCAAGATCAGAAGAGGAAGTTAGAAGAGAAACAGTCTTTGGAAACTCAAAGCAATGAACATAGAAAAACCCAATTATCAACGGTCAGTGACAAAAAAACATGAGGGAAGTATAATTAGACAGCAATATTCGAGTGTAGCTGAAAAAAAGTGTTCACTTTTATTTTACTATTACTAATCGAGAGAAGTAACTAAATATAGCAGTACTGATGACACCAACATGACATAGTTAAAGAGACAAATTGTGATGATGTAACTAAAATCTTTATTTTATTAATATGTTATTTCGATTATTCAAGTATGATGTAAAATGTATTAAGAAATTGTAAATTAAACCTGAAACAAAAATGCATTCTGCTTTACACGTTGATGATCTGATCTACTTAATTCTCCTTTTGTTTCCATCATCGTGCAATAGGTGTGTTTTAAAGACGTTTTAACTACTAACTCTAACCTTTAAAGCTTTCTATTTTTGAGGATGGGGGTTGGCTGGTTATGAAACATATATATTATTTTATATAGATATATAGATACATAGATACATATTTTAATTTTTGTGTTTCGTCGGGAATTAATTTACATAGAAACGAGACATCCCCTTACAGCTTTGGTTGATTATCTTAACATTCCATCTGTGTTGGAAACTGCCCTAGTTTACATTGCATTACCAAACATGTCCATATACAAACAACTATGAAAACTGTTTCACATACCAGTCCAGTCAAGAGGTTATCTACTCTACATAATGGTTTGCTTCCTTTGCAAGACAAAGTTAAAGTTATGAAAAAGGCGTTGGTACTTATACATTAAATTTCATCTTAATTTTGAAATTGATTCTAATGAGTAATTTTTCCACCATTGTTTTTACCTCAATATTTTTCATCCGGAAGACTAAAGAAACTATGCGAAATCTAAGCTCTGATTCTTTGAAGCTCAATGCCAAAAAGGAAGAGTTTGACGAACGTTTCTCAAACAAAGATGAAGATTTTCGTCAAATCAAGGTGACATTACGTCATGTAAGTAAAGTAGTTTGTGGACAGACACAGATGACGATAAACTAGTGATGGATAAATGAGTAATTAGGTTAGTACTTAAGACAATAAAGATAGAAATCGTTACCATGATGGAAAAGAAAATTGCGTGAAATTTTCATTTATCTATTGAAGGCAGATAATTGAGCTCTTTAGTTATGAGCTTCAGTTGTAACCTCTGAAAACTTTGAATCTTTATAGAATGGAATAGCGTCCATTGAAAATCTCATTGGAATGGTTGACTGCAAACAAAATTTACAATCAATGTATGATAAATTGAATACTTCATCCAAACGTTTGATTTATTTCTTACTTTTGTCTTTGAAAATAAGTAACTCATTATGTTCCAGAAGCTTTTCCTTTCATAAGCCTGTTTAATTACTACTGTCTTCAAGGTGATTGAAGTTATTCATACAACTGACGCCAAAAGGTTAGAGCTGGAAAGGAAAACGGAAATGCTGGAGGAGCAATTGAAGATAAAGACAGATGCAGCTCAAGTGATTAAACTATCATTAGAAAATGTAGGTAATTTTATAAATTTCAGGAAATAGTGCTTCACAGTCGGTAGTAATGATTTTAAGAGTCGTCAAACTATATTGGGTAGCGCATATAATATAAAAATCATATAACGTGACTACGCAGACTCTCTGGAGACACTGATTGGTTGTTGTAAGTCTTGCAACCCCCTTCTAACTCACAAAAGTGACAATCGTAAGACAATGGTTGTTGATGAGATTGACATTGTACAAGTAACCTCACTGATTTGAGTGGGATAAGACACTATTTTACGTGACTTTCTGATAGGTTAACGCTGAACTAAAGAAACTCAAGAAGCAATATGATATGTTACAAGAGAAGCACAAACAACGGAAAGAAAATATGCCAGCTGTGGAAAGGTCACTTACACAATTCCAAAATCTATTGATACAGGTAATTTCACTCTTCTTTTGTGACGGTAAATGTGTTAATTAAGCGTATTAACAAATTAGGAAGCTAATATTTGTGCTGGAAATATAATTGAAAAGCTACCTCAAGTTCAATGTTAGCTCCCCTTTGCTAGTTCTATCCAAATTATAAATAAATGAAGACAAACATTTCTCACAATTCAAAATTTATTTGTGTTCAAGAAGAATACTTAATCTAGTGAAACGTTTAAATAATGTTCTTTCTGTTGCAAATACCTTATTGTAAAAGTACATGTATTGTCTTGCTTTTCCTGTAGACACTTACTAAATATGACTTAAACTTCTCCTCCACTTCCTTTGCGTATTAATTTTAAATAATTAATCACCGATAAATTGTTTGCGACGTAATGATTATTTTCATTTCTATATTACATTTCTTTAGTCATTAAGTGCAAAAACCGCTGAGATGATGACAATGACTTCTCAAGAAATTCAAAGATTTGTAGAACAGGAATGTCAGAAAGAGACCAAACAAATACTACATATGTATATCCACGACGGGAATTTTGTTGAAAGTAATTCGGGAGAAGAACGTCTGAGACACAGCGCGGACAGTACTCCAGACGGAAGCATCTGTTCTGAAGATGCGGAATGACTTAAAACAATCGTGTTATTCATGTTGTACGAGAATCATCATATCGTAATTCTTCATTGACAAGAGCCTCACGCTATGGGGCGTTTTTGCATGCATGTGAAAATTCCTTACTGTATGTTACTTAAAACGAAATGTGCCCAATATAGTGACGAATTACACTTTCGTGTTAACTACAATGTATCTTTCACATAAATACATGTCACTTGTATTACCACTTGTTTCTAACACTTGCTCAGTTTTATTATCACAAATAGTGTCGGTTTTATTTTTAGTTTCAAACACTTATTCGTAACTTCAGTATTCAATAAATTATAGAATTTATGATTGAATTGATGTCTGCAGGGTATTTCCACTTCAATGTATCTTCCCAAGACAATTACTATAATTTGACATTAATCATGGAAGTGTATTATTCCTCTGAGGATTCTTATAGGGAAGAAATTACAGGACAATCACATGGAGACGGTCTCTTACTTTAATATACTTCAAGGTTACACAATCTCTATTTGAAGGATTCGTTAAATATACTGTCATGTTGCCAACTAGCGGTAACATAATTTTAGTGGATATGATGATGTAATTTACTGCTGACTTATATGGATTCTTAATATTTATTAAATGTATTTTAAATCAAATATGTAAGCAATGGCGTTTTGTTGTCTTCATGTCGCTAAAGTAAAAAAGACGACATTAAACAAATGTCTCTCCGTTTCATTCATATTCGAAGGAGTGTGAATAAAGTATTCCCTGAGGTTAATATTATGTGCATTTAATATTCGGATTAATTATGTTATCTCCAGATACTTAATTAACCATATCTTTGCAAATGCAGTATGACAAGGGCAAGAAACTGTTGCCTAGAATATGGAGAAGATAAACATGAAACACCTGAAAATGAAGACCAGTACTACTTCAGTCTTTACATAGATATTTTTATGGCTTATTAGACTTTATTTGAGGTACTCATTGCCGAAAGATGTCATACATGTTCATCATAGTATATGCATGTAAGAAGTTTATATTGATCGTAACTCTAGTTTTTTTTTTCGGATTTATGTACATATGTTTTTGAACAGCTATTTAGATTGCACCTTCAATTGAAACTGTACTTCATTTTCCACTTGTGGTATTTAGCCAATGACAGAAGTATAAGAGACAGGATAACCAAAGTTGCATTTTGTCAAACTATGTCGTTTCAGAAGTGGAAAATTGACTTCAGTGTAACATGCAATGTTGCTTCCATCAGTAATTCAATACATGATTGGAGCATGCAAGTTCTTAAGAGTCTTTAAATCTTATCATATGCGACAGTTTAATGTGAGCTACAGCTGTTAAGTTGTGTTTTTAAAAACGTAGTTATTAGAAACCGTTATGTCTTGGAGTATTAAAAAAAAGAACACAATGTGGGTACATTCTACATATTAACCTTTTGGAGGTTTTAGATAAGCTTTAGAGGGTAGATGATGGTCAAGAGTTGCTCATTGTTTTTATACAAAGGTGTTACTTTGGTAAGTTTCATTTTTTTCTTAGTAAAATACCAAAACTCAATGACAAGTTCCTGATCTTTGTAATTATTCGAAAAGCAATATTGGTAATGTCATTACACTTGAATTTTATTGTAAAAAATAAAAGACAAGACAATTATCAGTCCTTCCTGTGTTTCTTTGTTTATGACTACCAAGTCTGGTCTACGAGCCGTTATTACTCTGTCAGTCCTGATTTCGAAGTCCCAGAGGATCTAAGTTTTGCCGTTTTCTTCCGTGGGGTTGGGTTTGTGTAGCCATGTGTTCGTTGTTGTTGGGATTCCGTAGTGCTGACATACTTTGTGGTGTATTGCGGCTGATACGTGGTTGTGCCTGGTCTTATAGAGGGTTCCGGCTACCTTTGGGCAGGCTGTGATTATATGAGCAACTGCCTCATCTTTTCCCTTGCACATTCTACACTTGGGATCATTCATCGTGTGGATTACCTTTGTCTTGTACCGTGTCTGTACTCGGTCCTCTATTTCATCTTTCTTTGACTTGTAACCGATTCGAGCTTTAATTGTTTCAATTATCCCGCATGATTGTCCCAATTTTTAAACTCTCCATTTTTAGGTGGTGTGGAGGTGCTAGAATTTTGAAGGTGCCCTCTTTCAACCTTCCCCATGTTTTCAGGGGGTTATTTACTTACTTATTTTTTGAAGCCAATTTTTTGAAGCCAATCTGAATTGTATGGGCAACTGAAAGTCTTTTAGATGTGAGTCTGATAATTTCTGAATGACAATTACCAAATCTTGCCTTGAATTCTGATTAAACTGACTTTTTTTTTCGTCCCGGGGGATGTGAACCCGGGACCTCACGCACAGAATACGAGTGCTCTATCATTACACCATATTATTATTATCATCATTATTATGATTATCGTTATCATCATCATCATCACTATCATCATCATCATTATCATTATCATCATCATCATCATTATCATTTTCATGATCATTATCAATATTATTATCATTATCATTATCAATATTATTATCATTATCATTATCAATATTATTATAATTTTCATTATCATTATCATTGTCAATATCACTCTCATTCTCATTCTCTTTGTCATTATCATTATTATCATTATTATTATCGTTATCATTATCATTTTCTTTGTGACAGCAGAAAATAACACGTGCGTCGCAATAGGGATAATAGTAATAGCGTAATAGTTTGCAGTTTACATGCATAACACTGACATGGCAAGCTATCGTCACGGCAAGATACCAAAGAATCAAATTTCATTTTTAACAGTCCAACTACAACTGAATTTCACACTAAAAGTTGTACATATCTTGTCTGTGGTGCTGGAAAGCCCTATATATGTCAAAATATCATCACTGCATTTTTGTTTCACATTGGTGATGTATTTTGAATTTGCTTTATCCGATTGTTTTGTATGTGGTATGTTTTTTACCTGAGGCTCTTTATGGGTCACTGTTTGGACCTTTTTCCTCTTCTTCCCTTTCCTTCTGATGTAAGAATTTTTTTTTTCTGTGTTTGTTTTTCTTCCTTCTTGTCTTATATTATGTACCTTTCGTTATCTCCTCTTTTTTCTTGTCGCTATTTCTTTGTTGTTCTGCCTTACGTGTTTCTTTCTTCTTCGTGGCTACTAGTTTTTGCACCGGTTTTAGTAGATATGTTTCTCTCGTTAACGATCTAGGGTATAATTCTGTGACAAATTAAACTATAACCTGTAATCACGGAATGAATTCAGTGCTTCCCTGTCATGTTACACTCAACGATAATGACGTAAATGATGATAGAAATGAGTTTGAGTTCAGTGAAAATATGTTTTACAAGAGCTAAGTAATTGATCATCTAAATAAAAGTGTAAACTCTGTTTATTGTAATATCAATGACTTCAAAGAGGTAATTTTAATATCTTTCACATAAACAGTCGTAGTCTTTCTGAAACCGTTCATGCAATTATTGGTTATATCTCCTTACTAAACTGCAATTTTGATGTTATAGGATTTACTGAAACCTGGTTCAGTGTCCACCTTTCTCCCCTTACTAAAATCGATGATTATAAACGAGTGGAGAGCCGTAGGCAAAGCAAAATAGGGTAAGGGGTTGCTTTTTAATTCCGAACTGTTTCACGCTTAACAGTCGAGATGATATTTCTATTTTTAATTTAAACATAGAGAGCGTTTTCATCGAATTACTAACTAAAACGATGTGTCATAAAACTATTCTAGGGAGGGTGTACCAACCACCAGTGGTTATTTATCGTTGTCCAATAATTGTTTGTATAATAGCATAAATAATATTTCGTCTGATGTGAAGTATTATTTTTTTATGGGCGACTTCAACGTTGACGTATGTTAATCAGATTCAGTTGGTTTTTTTAACAGCTTGTCGTCTTTTGACTTTGGTCCAACAATAAATAGGTGGACCAGAATTACGAATGCTAGCATGTCCCTAATTGATAATATCTTTGCCAGTGTACACAGCATTAATAGTAATGCACATATCGGCTGGTCTGGTATATCAGTATTTGATATAACAGATCACCTTCCTACCTTTGTAAATATTTACTACAAAAAGCTGCGTCTTAGTAATATTTTGCAACTCAATTTGCTAGGAACTATAGTACAGATAATCCCGAAAATTATATGTCTCCTATTTCCAATGCAAATTATGAATATGTGTATCAATCATTTCATTGAATGTTTTCAGTGATATGTTTAATAACATCTATATAGAGACTGTTTTTCTATGGCCAGTGTCAAACACAAGAGGAAGAAAAAAAGAATTTTGGATTAACGAGGGATGTTGGTATCTATTAAACATACAACCAAACACCATAAGCCGTTTTTTGCGGTACCGACAAAAGATAATGAGAAAATTTCCCCGCCAAGTATCGTAGCAAACTATATCAGAAACTATATATTGCAAAAAGAAAAACAACATCATGATATTTTTTTTTATAATGACAAAAATGACTCTAACCGTATGTGAAAACATATCAGTGACATTACATATCAATGTAAAAAGATCCCAGTTTCTCTAGGCGCTTCATTGAGGAATACAAAAGTGCGCAACTAAAAGTTGTCATGGCCATCTTAGTCAACAAAATGTAAGATCTGCATACCTCCCGCCGATTGATCTAAATGAGTTTATGAGAGTTGAATATGAGTGTCTAATCCCCACGAAATCTGCTGGCTACGACGATTTGAGATCGCCAATTGTTCGTCGGATTCTTCTCGGTATAGCTGAGCTGTTTACCTATATTTTTAATATTTCTCTTCCTCATGACGTCCTTCCTGACAGATTAGAAGTAGCTAAAGTAATCCCTGTCTTTAAGAACGGTGATAGACATAACTTCATTAATTATCGTCCTTCTGTCCTTCTCTATTTTTCAAAGATTTTAGGAAGGGCAACGTACAATAGAAACTACACCTTCCTTAAGAAGCATAATATATTTTCTAAGTGCTTGTATTGGTTTCATCAAGGCCATTCAACAGAATTTACTCTGGTAGATGTCCGTGTTGGAGAACGTAGATAAAGGCACAGTTCAGAATGAAACTTCCATAGACTTGTCCAAAGCCTTTGACACAATTGATCATGACATCCTACTCACTAAACATGTACATTACGGTTTCAGAGGAGTGTCGTGCAACCCACAACACAGAGGAACTTGTGTGTCATGAAGTTAAGCTCTTAGAACTTTGATTGGTTCACTATGAATATGCTTTCTCTGTATGTGGCTAGAATGTACTACATTGTTTTTAATGGTGACATTCCGAACAGAGGTCAAAAGTTTAAAATTTCTATTGATGGCAAACTTTTGCAAACGTGTTTAAAATGTTAAATTGCTGAGTATTCACATTGATTCCACTCTATCATGGGATAATCACGTATGTAATGTTGACTCCCATCTCAAGTGGTAGGTATATTGGGAAGGTTTGAGCACTTTGTACCCAGAAATGCTCTCTGCTTAATCTACCTCGCCTTAATCTATCTTCAATTTAACTATTATTCAATTGCTTGGTCTAGTAACAGTCGTTCCTTTTTCCGTAAGTTATATCTCTTGCAAAAGAGAGATGTGCCACACATTACTTGTTCCAAACCACGTGACCATACCAGCGCGTTGTTAAAGTCACTGAACCTTCTCAAACTGACTAACATATTTAATATCAACGTGGCAACATTCATTTATCAATCATTACACAGTCTGTTACCAAATCCAATCCAGTGGCATATTGTTGGGATGGGCTGCCTTTCTTCTTTTCTTCTTACATGGAGTGCACGATGTCAAGCCTCTTGGGGTTTTTGTGTACTTCCTTTCGAGGCATACTTCAGGGCGTTCTTAAGATTATCTAATTTTCTTGTGCGGGTCTTCTCATTGATGTCGGTGCAAGATGTTAGCATTTCGATGGGGTGTGATGTCTTCCTTCTTTTCTTTTCTTTTTTTATAGGAAGTGCACGTTGTCACGCCTCTTCGGTTTTATGTACTTCCTTTCGGGCCGTCCTTTAAGGCGTTCTTAAGTGCCTTTTACACCATTTTATCCCTTCCTTTTTAGGCCTGCACCATTTTGTGTACCTAGCCGATATCGTCAGTAACTGGAGTGTTGTCTAGAGAGGTTTAGATCAAAACCATGGGAACTCCCAACGAATCCTTTGACTGTATGAGGATTTACATTGACCCACGTTTCGTGTAATGTATAATTATGTTTCATATTGATAGGATAAGCTCAAATTCAGTGATGCTATAGTTGAAAACTATAATGAAGTCACACTAAAAGAAATGACTCAATTGTCATAAGTAACACGACTTACAAGTAATGCGACTATCTTTTTTTGGAATATTATGAGAAAAGGTAAACATTTATCTTTGACATAATCTATGATTCAAAATGGACTACTTTATATTTTACTACTCCGGTGTAAACAGTAGGCTAAGATTAAATTGCCTCTTTCTTATTGATATGTCAGAAAAGAGGAAAGGAATGGGGGGACTCTTGTCTACAGTTCAAAGCAATGAGGCGGGGGTACAATAATATTTTTCGCCCATTTTCCCAAGATCAAAACCTTTTGTAAATACTAGAGAGACTTGGACGTGCCATTTCCTGCGATTTTATCATATCTTTTTTCCCTGTTCACTTGTCTCCAACCAACATGACGATACGCTTAGATGGATCCATTAGCGCTTGCCCCACAGTTTACCCTTTGACCCTTCTCTGGTTCAAAGGTGTTTTTGCCCCACTAATTGCACATTAGTTATAGACCAGAAACACCACCCCCCCCCACCCCCCTCCGTTCGCTACCTGCTTGCTGTGTTAGTACCTACATTGTCACCTTAACTAATTGGAAATTAGATCAGATTAGCATAAGATTATATAAGCATTAACTATCTTGCTCATTTTTCCAATGCTATTTTCTTTCTTTGAGAAGAATCAAAATTTTATGAACAAATCACAAAATATGAGGAAATGTATCACAATTTCAGAGATTGGTGTCACTAAACAGCATGTGAGAGCCTTTAGTTTTTCAAGAACAAATCCAAAGGGGATGGGTGTCCCAGTCCCCTATAGCAGCCCCAAACCACCCCCCCCCCCATAGCAACGATCAGAATTCACTGAGTTTACCCCTTGACATTTCTTTTACGCCTATGATGTGTATGCCTTAACACAGAAGATACCTATTTGTGCTATTTGTAGGACTTTAACGAGAACTGTGTTGCGTTGTATGGTAACGGCTGCTTAACTTTTTAAAAGATGTAACTCTGAATGTAATTTCTTTTTTATACAGAGACACCTTTCCCATAGTATTAATAAAAGTAAACTCCTGTGATTGGTTTTCTTCTCTTTATTTTGTTTCGATCCAAATTACAACAATTTTTTTGTAAAACATATTGTCCATTTTACACGTTGAATATCTAACCATAACATAACAGTAGAATAACTAGTGTTATAAATTTGAAGATTATCTCTTTTATTTCCTGGAGATAAGCATACGTTCAAGATTACTGTGGCGGTTATGTATTTTTAAAGGTGATCGACGTCTCATCAATATGTAATGATGACGCTCTGCAAATGTCACTAGTTTACTGTTACTCTTTGCAGGAGTCCATTGAAATATTGTTAACGAGTGTGTGTATACTGTTTTGTTACACTCCTAGTATTATTCCCTATGTACCTGATGAGAGTTACGCTAGTAACGTTTACGAAAACCGATCTAGAATACGCTTCATTACCTTGAGCTATTTTCATGATTGTTGATACACTGTTGAAAGAAAACAAATCTGACGCACATTACATCAAAACATAGCGATTAAAAAAAATGTTAATGTTAATTCTTATTTCATGAAACTAAGTTATATAAATACAAGTGATACATAGTCAGCGCTCTGAATTTCTAGTAACCACGAGGGGAAACAGATGTGTTTCTTTATATGAAAAGACATTCGACATTTCAAGCCAATTTAAAAGAGATAATTGGCAGAATTTATGTACTAAAAAGTACTCTGCATTTTAAATTAACGCTAAGTTATTATCTAATACAATGGATTTTCAGACATAGCATATGTGTGGTGGTGGTCGATCTTTAATGTTGCTGGAAATACTTTTCCTCATGCGGTTCGAGTATGCAACATTTTAACAGAGAACAAAATAAAAATATCGTCGTTTTAAAGTTTAGTTTGTTCTCATAACATTGACATTAACAAAAGTCCCAAAGTAAGAAAAGTTATTTTCATTTCATTATCAGTCACTAGATATAAACGTCAGTTTTGGTTAAGTGCACCTTTACGTCGATGGGTAAATCCCAAACATCATCAGACCTGTTTTTACTGAAGTAATGATGTTGAAGTTTTAATATAATGGAGATGTTACCACAAAGGTTTGGTGAAAACGACTATAAAAGAAATTCCTTGGGATATTGCAGTATGACACCGTTTTGACTTTTTCATACACACTGTAGTTGATTACGTGCTAAGCACCAAACGCTGCTTCTTTGGAAATATATTACAATTTAATGCGGCAATAATATTTTTAAATTTTATTTTTTTTATTTTGTATTTGGCCACAAGTAGGTACATGACAACTTAATGTACAAAAAAGGGAGATAAATGTTACATTTTCAAAATTATTCAAAGTCTAAAGACGTGCAACAAATGTTCTGCCAAATTACAGTCGTTGTCACAGGATGGCTTAACGCTGGATAAGCCTAAAAATTTCTTGATGAATTTCTTTTCACTTTCTTTGCATACACACATAGTCAAGCATTAGTAAAAGGAATTCCTTTATAGTCTCATAAATTACCTAACCCATAGACATTCACCGTTTAGAGTCGATCTGGTACCAGCGAAACGCACAACTTCCGTCAGTGTACAAATTCGTTGTCTTCAGCTACATGTTTTTTTTTTTTTTGTTCCTTTCTTTTTTATACTTAATATATTGCATTATTCTTTCTGGACATTGGCATCTTAGTTGACCCACATAGATGAGTCTGATCTAAAGTTGGTTGTGAGTCAACAGCAATTACATATCATTATTTCTTGCATTGCATCAGTTATGTAACTTATTAACTTCGCTAATGCCTAAAATGCATTAAATTTTCATTTTATGCCGCTTCATAATCCACATTTTTGCTTTGTTTACTTTGTATTAGGATGGTTATCATCCAATACATTATGGAATGACATTACAGTATGTGGGCATAATCGAGATAAAGGCATAATATTACATTTATGTTACTGCCACTTTTTTTATGGAACAACTAAACTTCTGGTACAGTGGCGAACATTTTGTCAGGCCCAATTCCCATGGGTGTTGGCTGATCCTTTCAACGTAAATCAAGATAACATGGCATTAAGATTCACATCACTTGTAATTAGTGTGAGCTCTTCACAATAGTTGGTGTTATACTGACTCACCCTGGGATGTACGAAGTGCATAAGGAGGAGACCGATAATTAGATGCAAAATATTCCCCTAGTGACAAATCCAAACAAAACGTAACACAGTGAAATAGAAATCAGATGTAGAAAAGTATATACGTAGCTCACCACGGATCAACCACCACGTGAAAATTAATGAGGATGTGACGCAATTAGTATATGTGCTAGCTACGATTAACGTAACAACCGATTGAACAAACTATTGCAACCGTTATGGAGTAAACTAAACACCG
Organism: Stichopus chloronotus; assembly: GCA_021234535.1. Classification (NCBI taxonomy): domain Eukaryota; kingdom Metazoa; phylum Echinodermata; class Holothuroidea; order Aspidochirotida; family Stichopodidae; genus Stichopus; species Stichopus chloronotus. The sequence continues at coordinate 4,238,625 of CM037842.1, forward strand.
GGCTGAAGAAATCACTGGTACAATTTGTGCATTTTAATACTCACTTCTGTTTGAAATTTTAATCGTATAGATAGTTAATGACATAATACATAATGAAATACAATTACATAATAAATACAGTAGATGCGTTAGCGATATGTTATTGACCTGTTTTCGATACGTTACGTATATAAAGCAGGCTTCTCGCATAAGATGGTATCGACGTAGGTCATTGGTGGACAGGTAACCAAATTCTTATCATCCGCAAAATGAAATTCACTACACGTTTCCTTAGGTGGAGCTGGTGTTGAGTTCTCAGCTGAAACAAGAAAATAGATAGACAGATAGACAGGATAGACGGATCATAGACAGATAGACAGATGGACAGATGGACAGATAGGAAATCATTCCATTCCAAACATCCCAGGGAAACATGTTTCAGATGAATGCAGATACATATCTCTGATACATTGATTATCGACATGGTAAAATTCTGAATAAGATTTGCAAATCTGATAAACTTCCGTCTGAATCTTAAGCAAAAGGAAGTATATGTGGCTGTTTGAATTAAGTTACGATTTTTTTTTCGCAGCTATACGTGACGATCTTACAGACAATACTCACCACATGAATAAGATACCTCTAAGTACTTAAAAGTGTTCTCGCACGGATCATTAAATACGGAATTACTGGCTTCCACTGAACATTGATTTTGATCCTGACAACTTTCACTCACGTTGTGGTAAGAGTTACTTGAATTACAGTTAAACTCCTAAAAAGAATAAGAAAATGTGAGTAAAATTATAACATTTCTTCATCATCACTTGTGAACACATCGTTTCTAGCTTTAAAGGCTCTAAACGAGCAGTGCCTATATAACCACTGTCTATTTCGGTCCTGCTGTAAGTCTGTTTGTACGTACTGTCTTGGAACTTTGTTGATCTGTGCGCCAGTCTACCAGTACCATTTCATGCCCCAGCCTACATGTCTACCAGAGAATATGATTTTATACCGTACTACCATCCTTCCAAGCGGTTATATACCCATGCTTCCATCCGAATGGCAGGAAATTCCTGTCTGTCTTTTCTTTCCTCTGAATCTTTCTCTGTCTGTCTTCTTGTGAGTTTATATCTTTCTACCCTCTTTTAACCCGTTTATCTTAATCCTCCATGTCAATTAGTTAGCCTGTCAGCAAACAACAGGCTGATTATTCCCAACAACATGTTTGTTTGGAAAAAGTATCAACATTTGAATGTTACATTTTCTTTATTATGTATTTCAGTCCATTTTTTTTCCATGTTTATGCTACTCCAAATGACATCTTTATTTGCAAAAGAAATATATTGTTTAGCGTTGTCATTGTTTCATCACAAAATAGGGTGAGTGAATTCTGCCTTATTTGCAGGGGCGCAGACTCTGTCGGTAAATTTCAAAACTTGGCAATGATACATGAGGTGCCTAGGATATTCCATAAAAAAATATTGACGGTGTCATTTCCAGGTGCTTGAGGTTGCCGAGAATGGGAAGGGAGGTTTCTTGCAACCTGCAGGTATCTTTATTCAAAAATTTTCTAGTACGCTACCAAAGAGTGCCACCGTCAGTTGTCGCTCTGTCTGTACTCTAAGTCGTCTCACAATTATGCCATTATTAAAAAACCTGGTTGCACAACTGCAATGCAACACGGTAACTTTGTTTCAAACGATCCAACGAGCCAACCCCTCCCCTCCTCTTCCTTCAAAACAAACTTTTAGCTACGCCATTGCTTGAAAGAACTATTTTTTTAGTTTTGGATCGGAAGAAAGTAAGGACGTTCTTACTCATCTATGAATTATACACTCTTGCCCTGTCAGCACCTCTCGAAAGGAAAGGGTAAGACTCCAAACCTGTTTCCTGTCAAACCTGTTTCACAAAATAAAGAATACTTAATCGAACTTGAAAAAAAAAAGACCGGAGAGAATGGAATGCGCCATTTACTGCAATCGTCATTCGCCATTCCAGAAAACTTCATGGTTGGCCACGAGTCAACTGATTGATTGGACTGAAATGTAAAATAGCGACAGGCATTTTTCTTTCTTTTGTTTTTTCTGTCTTTTTCTGCTGTGGCGGAGTAGACAGAATTGAGGGAATGTGGATTGGTTTCATACTCTGCGCCGACTACCGTAGGTTAAGACTATGGATACATATTTCACCGAGCAAAATAAAAGAAAAAATCATTTATTAAAAAGTGTGAATTTTGGAGTCATATTCCTTTCAAACGTAATATCAACTGTAGCCCCATTTTGCAAAAGACTAAGCTACCAACGCAGTTTTAAAACTGGACCCTTTTGATTCCTCCCAAGATAGTCTTCCCTTATCTGCAAGCCATCGTAAAAAAAAAACTCTCTTGCAAAAAAACCCTTGTGCAAAAAACCCGAATCACCTGGGCCCTGAGACTTCTTATATAAGGAAAATATCAAAAGCGAGGGGGAGCAGCCACCTCCTCCAGATCATCGTTCACTTGGTCATGCTTCTATATTATGACTCAAATGCCCCTTCACTCTCAAAAAGGAATAGAAAAAAAATCAGATGTTCTTTTTTCATGTATTGGCAATGCATTTAATTAGAACTTTACCTATTTTGATTTCAGTAGTACGTATTTGTTCCTTTTGACATAATTTGGGGTGACTTTAATTTTTTTTTTCGAAGTACCATTCACTGCATTTTCGGTTCTATCTGTTTTCTTGCAGTGGCGGTCGAACCCAAAGGGAAGTAAAGTGTTGCATGAGACTCAGTCTTTCAATGAAAAAAGAATGGTTGGCTAAAGGTATGTTTAGCCTCGCCCACCCCCAACTTTTCCAAGTGATGGCAGAATAAATAATGCACAATTCAAATTATAGACATGAGATCTCTATTTAAAGTCTTGATTAATACAGCACAAAATACTTGAAGAAATGCAGTATCTAAGAGACCTGAAAATTCAAAAAAATTCTTTGCACTCCTCGCCAATTGATGGTGCCGCTCAGCTTAGATAGTTCTACCATCACTCACCCCCCCCCCCCCCTCGAACTCCTCCTCCAATATTTCTCCGTCCAGCCGCGCCTGCCCTCTTCCACGCCGGAAGGCTCCGAACATTTTGATGTTTATAATTTTGATTTTGAAAGATATTGTAATGGTTCCAAAAGTGCTTTAAACTTGGTCATAAGTAATCTGGGACCTGACTGCCTCCTGGCCTGGATGTCGGCATTGCAGACCTTACACCCAATGTGAAAAAAATATCAAGCTAACCCCTTCCCCCCCCCCTCCCCTTATTACTTGCTGTCAAAAAATAACGATTGTGAAGTTGTCCTACACATTTATAGTTACATAGCCTTAAGCTGCATCACAGATAGTGGACGATATGCCTAAGATCCAGTTGCAACCTTTATTACTTTAACACTTTAACAAAACTAGTGTGTAGAACAATATAGAACTTGTCACTTCAATGCCTGTATGTAAAGTTGAATCTGGAGAGATTCTCGAACTGGGTTGATAGTTTAGTTCTAAGGTCAAAGGCTCTCCTGAGAGCCAATTCATATTTAGATCATCGATAGGGTGTTATACAATGATAATCGGTGTGTTACGATCAGCCTCAGTATACGTATGTAACCATCATCATCTGTGTATAACTAGCTCTTTGGTACACAACTGGTAAAGTCAGTTTCGTATCAAAACGTTCAGCATTAAATAAGTAGAACATTAAAGATACTTGTTTTGCACGAACTAATACAGTTTTAGTTTCTGGTTTGAATGGTTTTGAAGATAGAGAAAAGTCAATTTCCTGTACTGATATATGCCACATGAAATGTAAGTCACTTGTTTAAGTCACTTGTTTAACCCATCGGACTATTTTCAAAAATTGTTTGGATTTGCAGTTAACCTGGACTAAATGACTTACATGTTGTCTACTCGCATTCTTTTTCAGTCTCGTCATTAAGATGTTGAGGACTTGACTCCATCACTGATCAGTAGCTAACAAGTCATGGAAAATAAATTGATTGCATTTCCGCATTTGCCTTTGTCATCCTCATAGACCATCACAAGGAAAATCTTATCAACTAAAATATGTAACTACAAACTTTACTTTGTATGATATGATTTCATATGTTTTTTTTTTGTGTATGGAGCAGTATATACTGTTTCTTTTCATAGTCTGACTTGCTTCAATGTACGTTCATGTTGACGTCGTCTGTCAAGTGTATTGTTTCAGCATGAAGATATTAACATTAAAATGTCTCCAAACAAAGGCTTAAAAGAATCTTTCGCACTAAACATACATTGGAAAATTAAACAGGCATAAATTCAAAGCAAAGCCTTGTAGGCGCTAGTTTGAACAGGTATTCAATTAAGTCATGGTCTTTTTATCTTCTCTTAGAGTTGGATACTTGCACTAGCTGGTGGGAACACGGATGCTGTTAATAAGTATATATTTTATCATTTAGTTATACTTCAGTTTATACTTCAGTTGTCAGAAGTTTTTCTTCAACAACTTGGCACCAATCAAATGTGTACGTTTTCAGCATTTGGCCACTCTCAAGCCAAGATACAAGCTTTTGTTAAAATGGAGTAAATTATGTATGTATATAAATATATACTAAGTACCATTATCGACTTATGTTGGCAAAAGTTTCTTCCATGCATTCTCCCGTACACAACCTCATGTATGTCGATGGTCATTCCACTTCTGCATTCAATTGTCAACTCTTTGTTTTCGCAGACAAAGGTCGTATCTGAGGAGACATAATCAAAACATATCCAAATTACACAGTGTCTACTGGTTAATCTACTGGTTAATCTACTGGGACCAAAAACTGATTATATAAATGTAAACACTTAGGGAATGCAGTCTTTATCCTGTCAATCTTTATTCTAAATTTGTGGTCTTTCACAACATATCAAGAATACAGTATCACTTACTACGATAATTCATCCGAATCATTAACACACTGACAGGGCACATTATCTTAGACAACCCCTTGTCTGAAAAAAATTTCAATTCATCACATTTTCAATAAAGGCAGTAAATAGTTACATCACTAAGAAGCTAACCAGGAGCTTTTGTATACAATGATTTCCTTCCCGTTTGACACAAAATAAACAATATTATCCCAATGAGCTTTCTCAAGAAAATGGCACTACGGAAGTATTAATTTTTAGATTAAACGACCTGAAACCAAGAATTTCTTGGGAGATGACACGCCTTTAATAATGTTGCACCGGATTCTATTCTAAGGTCTCGTGCAAGTTAAAAAAAATCCATATGGGAGAGGTTGACGGTCACTTATCCCATTTTTTGCCCCTATTGACACGCCGGTACTCTCCTATCATAAGAAATACGCTAAACTAAGTAAATAAATTTTAATTAAATACGGCAATATTATTTACGGCAACATATTTTAAGCATAAGTCTTTAACCGTCTTCGGTTGTCTTTCCTGGTGTATTATTAGTAAGAAGGGTATTATTCTGTCTAACCTTTACTTCAATGGCATTACAAGCAGAAGAGTAGACAAGATCATTACAATGTGATGCCCGTAGGGCAAGCTGTAGTCTGGGAGTTTATTCATTTATTTATTGTCCTGCTTTCTAAGCTATCTCATTTTCATTTGTTTTAAATTTTGAGAAAATAATTTGGCATTCAGCTAGTCAGAGAGCCAAAAAATATATTTCCAAGCGTTGACAATTGGCAACTGTGAACTCCAACTGGCCATTATAACACACTACATGAAACGGTATTCTGAACGTCAGTTCCGACACTTATAGTACATAAAGTAAAGGCTGATAATGGTCCAAACACGATGTGCTTTTATTTTTTTTTCTTAGAAAAATCGGCACAGTTTATATTTATTTCTGAGAAACACAATATACTTTTATCTAGATAACTATAAACCAGTGTTAAGCGTAAATGCTAAATATACAGAATTAACAGTACATCTTTTCGTAGTATTAATACGTGTAAAATCATTAATGAAAAGATGTATTTAATGGCACATACATTTATCCCATACAGAGAGTAAGCCATAGAAGTCTTTGGACCTCGGTGGCACATGACATTGATAAAGACAAATACAATAACGTGTCATGATACGAATGTCAATTTTTCTCGCTTACTAAAAGCCGTATTTCTCGAGTGGCGTTCTTTCAATACTATTATTTTTACATAATCTTGGTAATCATCAAACGTCGTTGCCCGTATGGAACCCTTCCAAGTTTTAAAGCCTTATTTACACCTACATATATGAAAATATACTTTCTACTACGTTTGAACTCTTGACAATCCCTCGTAATTGGGTGCGAACGTTTTAACTCTACCTACCATAATCACATTCTTCCCAAAAGGCGACGTTACCAGTGTTAAATTTCTCATGAAAGTGAGCAATCTCATCATTCGAGCCAAAGCAAACCGCATGCGATTCTATTGAGATATTCTTGCAGGTTTCCTTGGCGTCGTTCCACGATACAGGGTGAGTGCAATTAATGACGATGTAACAGCTATTTCCAATCCGTCCACTGCTAATTTTATCACACTCTATGAAGGAGAATGTACAGATTAACAACTTCAAATACGTTAATTTCGCTTTATCTACCCTTAACGGAGGATGCAGACTTTGAAGGAGCAAAAATAGCCTTCATTGTCTATTTTCCATTATTCTCATCCATTCGATGCCAATCTGGAAAATACCATCTCTGATATGTTTCTTTCAGGAGGTATTTCATTCATTAGATTGTTAATTACCGCAGAAAGAAGAGTGATTCGTTTTTTGTTTGCGGGTAAGAAGTTAGCAGAACCAGGCCCTGTAGTAAATGTGCGGATTTTCCGTGTGAAGGCCTCACAACAAAAACGCATTGCTTCAGGAAATTAGGCTTCTTTTGGACAAATAGGTCATGATACGGTAGTTTGCACAGCTTTTTATTACTATACAAAATATAGCCAGTCTTTTGGTGCACTTTTGACAAGTGTAGGAAAAACAGCATCCTGCTTTAATGTACAGAATACATAGGAGTATGTGGTGGTATAAGAACGCAAACGAAATTTTTAATAATTCACTTACATTCAGGTAACGCCAAACAATTTGTAACAGGGATAATTGTATTGATAATACAATTATGGAAATGTACAGTGGAGGTTTTCTTACACGGTCAGATCCTTTTTTAATATGTCATGTATAACATACATTTTTCAAGGACGTTGCAAAAGGCTTTCGAGGGATCATGAAGATCGTGGTAAGTTTGGTGAGTAATTTCAGGTATTTTGGACTACAATATCATTGTCTAGACAAATAATCACGTATTACATAATGAGGTATAATTAGTTTTATGCAACTTTCGGAAATTTCCTCACCATGCCCCCCTCTCCCACTTGAATATGTACCACAGATTCCATACGCCGTTAGTTTTTGGTCATTTAAAGATAACCCAGAATTTTAAGTACCAGAAACAAAATTCAAAAGAGAAGATTTGTGCCTCGTTGTGGAATGAGTTTCATGATCTTCATTCAATTGCGTCTAACGATATTACATGAAACTTAAAGCAGAACTTATATTCAAATTCAGAGCCAGTCAAAACCTGTACCTGTTCTTTGCCTTGTCGCAATTTCGTCTGATGCACACGCCATCGATTCAGTAGCTGTGAAGTAAATAATCACATTTGGAGAAAGTAGACCTAATTTATGTTTAACCAAAATAAGGAAAACCCTTTATTCCTCCAACCACCCGATAGTGACTTACACAGTGAGAACAACCTTTCCTCTGGCATGATTGCCATAATTGTAACTTGAAACCAAAACCTAGGAGAGACTTCCCTGCAAATGTCATTCTTCTCTTTTCTATGTGTAATCAGTTCCATCGATGTAGTCGCCAAAAAGTGCATTTTGTAACATTGAACACACCCTTCTAAAACACATTAGAACGTTATGGTGATGCATTTATAATATTTCACCGAAAACATTCGAATTTCCACTTACATTGTTGATGTTTGTTTTACCTAAGATGTTTGTCTATTGTTGTACACCTCGAAAGATAATTAGAAAGAAAAATAAGTAGAAGACGTTGCCATGCTGTGCCTGTGATGTATTACTGTGAAAAGTAATGACCATAATCCCATTGTAACTCCTATAGACTGTCTCTTTGTGTGTAAGTCTCGTTTAAAACTCTATACCACTCTTCAAATTATCTGCTTTTCTTCAGACCCCCTTTATGTCTGTGTTTACTCCTCCTAAAATATAAGAACAATATCCCCCACAAAGAATTGTACAGATCAAATATTAGACAGGGAACCAAAGGAACCACAGAATGATAACAACGTTAAAAATCAATTTTGAAAACAAAAACCCATTAGATACATATATTACGGGTTACAGATCAGCTTTGATGAAATTCGCCTCTGATAAATGTAAGAGGTACTACACATTGTAAATAAATGTAATACAAGTTAAGCAAAAAACCTTAAAAGACAACTTTAGTGTCAAGCAGACATGCCTAAGTATCAACATTGACCACTTTTTTCACATGCTCGATGATAATATAAATATAAATATCGGCAGAGTGCAACCTTAAGGTCGTCGACTACCTGGACGTCACCTTTGACCTCCGTTACAACTCACACCGCCCCTACCGCAAACCAAATGATGACACGGTGTACATCAACCACCCTTCCAACCACCCCTTCAGGTCACCAAACAAATTCCTGGAGGCATAAGTAAACGCATATCACTACTCTCCCACAACGAGTCCTTCGACACTGTCGCACATCTCTACAACAACGCCCTGAAAGATGCTGGGTTACCTGACACGTTAAAGTACACCCCCTGCAAAGAGACAAACTTTAATTCAAAATCTATACCCAAAGTTTAGTTTTTAAACACTAATCAAACACCCCTTAATTCAGTTTGTGTAAATCTGTTGTAAATAACATTAGTCCACATCCAAGATAAAATGACCTCACGTTTTCATAGCTATCCGATTATGAGAACAACAAGGTAAGAGGCGACAGACTTACTTAATTCTTTCGTTGCCTGTGTTTCTTTTGACGTGCTTGTTATTGTAGTGGCTGAAAAGAAAACAGTTAATTTTTACTTTGTAACTATATATACGTGATGGTGCTCACCTAACGAGACAACATTTGAGTCAAAACTTATCCTTAAAGTTTAGTTTTAAAACACTAACCCTAATGCGCTCTAATTCAGTATTCATTCACGTATTTCGATATTAAAATCCACAGTGATGTCCTTGATGTTTTATTGCTGCCTATTTTCTTTTTTTTTTTTCTTTTTTCTTTTTTGAGAACGACAATCTAAATGGGAAGACTTACATGGTCTTGTCGTTTCTATTTCTCACGATTTCTTTTGTTTTGCTGTAGACACTGAAGTGGAAACTATAGAAGCTTAAAATTGTCTCAAAGATTAGAATATCTGTGTTCTGTACATTGGACAATTTTCGACAAAATGTCTAGATAACATAACATAACTTACATTTGTCTTTAGGCGTGTTTTTGCAATCGTGAAAGAAATAGTTCTACCGCTGCATATAGTGATCAATTAAAGCACTTTTAAAGTAGTAGCAATTGTTATTTAGAATTTGACAGTGTTTCTTTCATGGATATGACAGTTGTTACAACATTGAACATATATAATACTTTCCGGTTCTTAAATTTCACTCTTCACCTGTTTGTTTGGTAATGACACCTTCCACTGAGATTGTGTCACAAACGTCGTCCCCTTCCAGTTCCCATCGCCTAGTTCCTTCTTCATCAAAGACTGTTACGTAATGGCAAGTCCGTTCTCCTGCGAAATTTATAGATAAGTTTTTAGTCGCTGCTTATTTCACTGACACATCTTCTGGGATGTATTGTGTATAATATAAACCGCCTACCTGTGAAGCTATTCAATTAAACGAATTAACTTGCTTTATTAAATTATGAAACCATGGCACTCATTGCAGTATCTCGGAGTATTTAACGACAAATGATACAGAGCAATGCTTTCATCTATATTTTCTGACATATCAGTCCTCCATAAAGTGCCTACCATGATTTTCATCACAAAAACCGCAGACCGTAATATGTTTATAATATAAACGTACATAGTGTCCGTTACTGATGTATGTATTTATGTGGTCTAATTAATGTTTTACGTAGAGAGATTGAATTTGAAAATCTTTACCCATCGTACCATACTGCTATAGCCATAAAAAAAAAATTTATATATTAAAAAAATACATTAAAGTTACTTAAGCCAGACAAAATGATACAAAACATCTGGGATGAGACGAACTGATAAAAGCTAAGACATTACTATGCAAAACCCGATAGTCAAAGAGTATGAGTTTGATGACTACAGGGATGTTGAAAAAAAACAATTGAACAATAGAACTGGATAGATGGCAAAAGAAAAATATAGGCAAGTACTATGAAACTAGTCCTTAATGATATTCTGTCAAATAGAGTGTAAAATTTCGATCCTCTGACCTTGTTATCTCATCGCCCTATAGGGGCAAGATGAGATATTGTAGTCACTTAGCTAGTGGAGCTATATATTGTACTGTGCACCCATGGGGGAATGGTTGCCATGGAAACGCTTGGAGTGGATGAGTAGCGACACCCCAGGGGTACCCCATGGTAGAGTGACCATGGGTACAGGAGGGTCCTGTTGGGTAGTATACATGAAAACGTGTCCGTGCCAATGGGTGTGTGCATGTGTGTGCGTGTGTGTGTGTGTGTGTCTGTGCGTGCGTCCAGACGTGTCCAAATTGTGGTTTTTCTAGAACAGTTTGAAAAGCATATGAGCGATTAAGTTGAAACTTGGTAAGGTTGTGCATAACGCCAATATGTGCGAGATGTATTAGTTGTATGGTAAATCGAGTCAAATTTGCTGACTTTTGAGAAAAAAAAAAGCCAATTGTACCCCAAATTTGCTATTTCCAGCATATCTTGAGAACTATTAGACCAATTAACTTAAATTTTGCAAGTACTTACCTGAGAACACATAGTTCAACATTATATTACTGTAATGCTAAATCCAGTGAATTTTGCTGATTTTTTAGAAAAAAGCCAATTTTGCCCCAAAATTTGTATTTTCAATATATCGTGAGAACTATTAGACCAATTAACTTAAAATTTTGATAGGACTTACCTGAAAACACATTGTTCAACATAATATTACTATAATGGTAAATCCAGTGAAATTTGCTGATTTTGGAGGAAAAAAAGCCAATTTTGCCCCAAAATTGTTATTTCCAGCATATCTTGAGAAGTATTTGAGCATTTAATGCAAAAGTTTGCAAGGACTTACTTGAGAATGTAATATTCAAGGTATATCACTTCTGTATTAAAGAGAGTGAAACTTGCTGATTTTTTTAGAAAAAAAGCCAATTTTGCCCTAAAATTTCGTAACCCTAACCACCATATCTTGAGAGCTAATTAAGCATTATATGCAAAATTTTGCAAGGCCGTTCCTATGAATACAATAATGAAGATACAGCATATTACTCTAACAGTAAACTGGCGAAATTGTATGATTGTTTGGTAACAAACTAAGAGCCAGCATCTGGGTCAATAGACACCACCTTTTTAACTTTAGCCAAAACATCTTTAGCAGAACGAGCCCCTTTGGATAATGTCTTTTATGAGAACATTATTTTTAAGTCAAACAATAATTTTAGCAGATCCAGGTCCTGCATAGGTAAATAGGAGACGTATGTGCAAATACCCATAGAGGGATGCTGTTATATCCCGCCCCTAACTCTAACCACTAAGCCTAACCTACATCGAATAACCCAATCATGTTATAATTGTGTTATGTAGCGTAATATGCGCAGATACTTTTGAGCCATTAGTTATCGTTACTTGAGCTTAGTAGCACCAGGCTATAACCTTAAGTCTGCTACCTTACAGTAGATATCAGTATTGAGATGCTTACCACCATTTTATGCTTGAAGAATGTTTGCCAGTAATTACAACCAGTTCCCCGAACTAGGTCTCTGTGAGATGTGGTTGCAGTAAACTATTACAAATCCCGTGTGCATGCCCTGTATTTAAATCAGTGCTTGTTGGAGATGAGATGCGCAAATCCGTGGATTGCCCTTTTGTCTTATATTGCATTTACTATACTGTCCTAGTTAATAAAATTTATTCGTCCACGTATCTATTCTCCTAAAAGTATGAAAATGGTTTCAACAAAAAGCGGCCTTCGTGACGCACATCGAGCTATGATTAGTCGTGGGTATAAGGGTAAATATGAACATCTATACATGACGATCGATTTTCAGGTTTTGAGTACTGTTCAACAGTTTGCTAACATCAATTGCACACTGTTCCTCCACTTAACTGTACCTTGATAATGATATTGTGTAAGGCGCAATGTACAAAGTTAAGTCTAGTCGAACTACTTAATTTTCGTTTACAGTTTAGTATCACGTAACAAAAGTTGGAAGCTTAAAGTATTATTTTGTTTTCAGAATGATCTAAAACTGAAAAGATACCCCATGAAATGAAAGAAGACTACAGAAACGTTGAGCGACACAGAAAAACAGTTATCTGAATTAAAGGGTACAAATATTGTATAAACAAAGAATGAGAATGTCAAGACACAGGGGAAAGTAACCTCTGGAAATATGAGCAAAACGTTTTTCACATTGCCTATATATGTCGTATGGTAATTATTTATAAATAACCCTAATTCAATGCAGATTAATATTTTCCCAATCACTTAATTAAAGGATAGAGATCTAAGTAAAACAACATTCCTTTCTGATCATTCATACTACCTTTTGTTACGGGTTACATGTTTTCTTAAAACATAGGTAATTATTGCAATTAAAACAAGAGGGCAATCCACTGGGTTGCATGTCATCCCTATCGTGATATATAATCACTAGCTCTTTTACACGCGTGTGTAATAGTCGATCGAAAGTTGGAACACTTAGTGCTTTACATTATACACAGTACATAAGTACACGTAGCTACAATCTTGGACAAAATACCTTGGGACACCCCGCGCCCCCGTTCAATGTTGGCTATAGTATTGCTGTTCAAAGGGTACATTCACTTCTATAGCGCAACATTGGGAAGGGGCGCGAGGTTTCATGTTATCCTCTCACCTAAAATTCAGTATTATATTTGCAACATACGACAAAGTGTCCCAACAATTTTGTCCAAGATTGTAGGCGCAGCGCGCTCTGCCATGGATGTGCAAAATGTTGGTAAATGTAGCAGTCACGCGTGGGAGCCAAAGTACGTGTTGCAGATCGCATGTGTGTCAAAGTAAACCTTTGATTTCCTTTATTTCTCAGATCAGAGCACTGCCACCTTAAGCGAAACAACCATTTGCATTAATTAATTTATTTTCCTGCCCAAACGTACTGTAAACAATTCAATTTCTTGGCTAGTGTATAGACGACATGTAACAGTAAAACCATACTGAGTGAGGGCATTACCACAAGCATGGAAAACGACATTCTTGTATGATTGTTCAGTTCAAACATGGTTGCGTATCTTGAAATATTAAGCGACATTCTATGGAAAAGCAAAGACCTAATAACTTATGTTGCATATTGTACTAACAGAACCTACCGTACGGTATTATGTGCCCTATTGACCTATGAAGTCACCGATTGTGTGAACACTACATATCATAATCGGGTACCTAACGACCGAGATTGAAACTCGTTAGAGCTACTGTATAGAAGGAAATCGCGATACACTTTTCCAAAGCATTTTACCGATTACAGATTCGACCTGTCACCGCTGACCTTTGACCTCTCACCTTAAATTTTGACTAAATACAAAACTTCTGATTGGTGTTTGTGAATCTGAGAGGATATTTACTTAATCTTAAGCGTTTACTTTACAATGGAGTGTCTGTTATTGAAGAACATGTTCGCACCTCATAAGTGAGCTTTACCTGTCACCTAATAAGGCAAGGATATTTAAAATGCATCGCATATAATTCCTGTTATTGCTATGTTCACCCATTTGTAGTCACAAGAGAATGAGTGTTGAAATAAGGATTTTAGAATGTTAGAGAAATAACACCTCACAAGTGAGTGCTGGTGGGCCTATGTGCCTTTTTTAATGTACATACCGAAACTCCTGAGAGCAATTAGATTTTTGTCTCATGTAAGATTCAAGACGTCTATGTTTACGAGTCTTTCAAAAAGTCTGATGATTGGCTAAAAAAGCACGAATATGCATAGGAGAGGACATCATTGAGTTCTACTGATTGTAATTGATTACGTCGCATTTATGATTTTTAATTACACAATTTTTTACGCTGATTCAGTACTTCGAATGCAGTCAGAGCTTACATGGGTGTAAAGAAATGTAAGAAAATTTATGAAATATTTTCCTATGAAAATGACAGTGATCACACTTAACAAAGCAAGTAGAAAGACCAATAAAATCTTTTATATAATCCTATTAATTTATAACTTCGTCAAATACTTTAACATGGTACCCACAGTTCACACTTATTTTATGGTACTCCCTAGTGTAATTATGTGTAAGTCAAGGTCTTCACGTCAATGGCAAAGATCTTAACACTCTTCAAAATCATATCCTCTTGTTACACTCGTGATGATTTGTAATCGTCTTTCTTGCATAGCTTTACAATTCTTCTAAAGTTTCTTGAACGTTTTGCATGAATGATGTTGCTAGTCTGTTACTGTTTACCCAAAATGCAGTCAACTTTCAAAATGCTGCATGTCAAAACTCTCAGCAGTATCAACTATTTTTTAGTCAGTCATCAACAACCAATTCAGCAAACAATAAGATGTTGGGTATAACGTATACTTCTGCCCCTAAAGAGTTCAAAAAAATTTTAATCCAACCTCGTCCTTATACCTGCCGTCCTATTCACACTAAGCGACTTTGGAGATTTTTGAAAAATTTCATTTCGAGTTACACTGAAATAGTAAATGGGGGCCAACAGGAAAGAGTAACACCATTTAAACACCAAAGTATTTTTTTATTTATGTGCATTTACTTCTAGAAAACGTTGAATGAATGTGGTAATAAATGAAGTATGATATTTACCTTTTGTCAATGCGATCAACCAGCAGCATCCAGAAAAAAATATGGCAATGATTTTCAGTAAATGCATGGTCATCTCCTCTCTATTTTGTTGTCTATGAAATAATCAAAAAGACAGATATGACACTAAAAATGAATAGCTACAACCAAAGTTTTTTTTTTTTTTTTTGGTCTATCTCGGTCCGATTAGGAATCTTTTACGACGTTGATGGACAGATGGACTCTTTCAATATCCCTGTGCTTCAATAACAAGCAAACGTCAATCTCACTTTTAAATATACCAAACCGAATGCAATTGGACGTTCTCGCGAGTACACTTCTGTTTCCTTCTAATTCAAATAATGTCAATGAGTACATCAGTTGAAAATGATGTCAGCTAGCCAAAATAGTTGCTTTTGAATATTCATGGAAGATAAATGAATAAGGTAGCCTAAAAATATAATATCCTGTCCACCCAAAGAAATTAATTAACACACTTTTTTTTTATTCAGTTTTCCTCCATTGTGATGAAGAGAACATAATACATGTAATACATACATGCAGTTTCATGACTACCAGATATCTATGGCATTACACAATTTGATTCTTTAGGGAAAAAGTAAATTATTAATATCTCAAGAGTCAGTACAGTATCTACGTGAATAGCTTAGAGTAATATGATGAAGAGTTAAGCAATTGAAGGTATCATTTCACAACAAAATGTGAACTGCATGGCTGGAGTTTATTTTTATGCTACATTTTAAACAATTATAACATTGGGTTAAACTTACTCCACATAGGTTAGGCTTAGTGGTTAGAGTTAGGGGCACGATGTAAAAGCATCCTTCTATGGCTTATATCACCTTCACATTATTCTCCTATTTACCTGTGCAGGACCTGGTTCTGCTAAAATTATTGTTTGACTTAAATATAACGTTCCCGTAATTGGCAGGAATGTTCCAATATATTACCCACAGGAGCCACTTCTGCTAAAATTGTTTTGGCTTAACTTAAAAGGTGGTGTATATTGACTAGGATTCCGGCTCTATTTTGTTTACCAAACAATCATCAAATTTCACCAATTTACTATAAGAGTGATGCACTTTATCTTCATTATTGTGTTCATAGGAAGGTGCCTTGCAAAATTTTGCGTATAATGCTCATGAAATTAGCTCTCAAAATATGGTAACAATCCAAATTTTTAGGCGAAATTAGCTTTCTCAAAAATTAGAACTGAAATTTCACTGGATTTACCATTACAAATTTTGTTGCAAAATTGACTTTTTTTCTCAAAAATCAATAAATTCCACACCCTTACTACAAAAGAAGTATACCTTGAAACATTTCATTCTCAGGTTAGTCCTTGCAAAATGGTGCATTAAATACTCAGATACTTTTCAAGATACGCTGGAAATATAAAGTTTTAGGGGCAAATTTGGCTTTTTCAAATAAAATCAGCAAATTTCACTGGATTCACCATTACAGTAATATTATGTTGAAAATCGTGTACTCAGGTAAGTCCTAAAAAAGCCTCAACTTAATTAATGTAATAGTTATGTTTGAGATCTGTTTGAGATATGTTTGAAATACAAATGTGGGGGACAAATGGGCTTTTTCTCAAAAATCATCAAATTTTGCTTTCTTCACTTCAAAAGTGAAGAGGGCGCTCTTCACTACAACACCAAGAATGGTTATCAAATGGTACAATGATGAATGACTGCTTGAATCTTACAAACGAAAGTAATAGTAATAACCGTTATCTTATAAGTGAATCTCAACTCCGCAGTATCAAAATGGTAAATGAATTTTCTTAGTATCCTCATCTATAACAAGGGTTTCTTCTTGAAACAAACTAAACAGTACGGTCTATACTATATAAGTAAACATCATGTAATAAGCTGAAATGATAACGAAGAATCCTCGCCGAGGGATCAGTTCTTAAAAAATAATTCATAAATCAATCATAAAATAAAGTCAGTTGCGTTGATATATATTGAAGCAGTTTATATAATTCTTTCTTAAACTAAGCACCACGTCAAATCCTTTCAAGCCGTCCTTGAATTTACTCTAAAGACGGTAAACGTTCTTTATATCTAGCTCCAAATATCTGATATTGATCTTTGCACGTAGCAATAGCAGTTAATATTCAGTGAATGGATTGAATAGAGCGCATCGAATGTTGGCGCCTAAAGGAGTAAATGAATTAATAAATTGAAACTGCATTATACACAACGAGAGTGAATCTTTCAAGAAAAAGTGACATTTCAAGAAAAGACAGAGAGAGAAGGAAATCTTCATTTCTATTCTCCGAGAGCGCTTTGACTTGTAAATGTTCACTGTTTTCCAAACTTGTATGATCTTACCTAGAAAACTTGAAAGCAGTTTGTCTCAGATACACGTGTATTTGCCATTGATATATGGCTGGATTCATACAGGCATACAGACGACATAAAAATGTTTTAACTGCCAGAATTTACACTGGAAGAGACTTGAAAGTCTACAACCTGTTCTTGCAACAGTTGAAACGACATTAAAAAATCTCTTCTTTCAACGCAATAAGCAATTTCGTTCTTAAAGTGTATAAATCAGTCTATTATACTTTGAGCTGCTGAAACGAAGAGAAAACGGAGAGCGAAAAGAAGAAGAAAGTAAAAAAAAACACTAAAAATGAAAGTTTACAGAAGTCAGAGGTGTCTTTGAAAAAAGAAAAATATTTGTCTCATTTAATATATATTGAAAGGTTTAATATAGACCGTTCTTAATACATCATTAATGCATGTGGCTCCTAGCAATTATTAGTAAGGGTGGTAAATCGACTATATATTAGAAAGTAACAAATCGATCACCATAGAAACTCGACAGGTTATTCATCTTTCTCTGTATTTATTTCTAATCTTCACTTATTGACAGGAACTTGCCTACCGTATGTCATGACGAAAAAGCAACCGATACCCTTATCGGCTATCACTGATAACATAACATTTCATTAATATCATGTCTAGCTTATTGACTGATATTGTCTTCCTTTTTCATAGACAAAAAGCAACGAGAGGGCAATCCACGGAGTTGCATCTCATTCCTATCCTTGTCCATAATCATTTGCTCCTAAACACGTGTTTCTTCGATCTAGAGTTTGATCGCACACCTAGCTCATTACAGTATACACAGTACATAAGCACACAGAGCTTGGCCATTGATGTGCAAATGTGTTCAAGTGTTGTGTAAATTTAGCAATCACGCTTTCGAGTGATTATTATTATTATTATTGTTATTATTCTTATTATTCTTATCATTATTATTCTTATCATTATTATTATTATCATCATCATGATCATTATTATTACTATCATCATCATTATTATCATTATTATCATCATCATCATTATATTCCCTCCTTTTAATTCAAGAAATATTCGTATACACACTGACTTATACCGTATTTCTGATCGCACAAAAGCAACTACGAGAATTATGGAAAAACAAAGTGCGCGTAAAATAGCAATTAAACTAAATACACAAATTAAACAAATGCAAAAGTTGCCGCTAATTAATAATATAGTCATAAATAGCATCACATAAATCATGATAACTTTTCTCCTTTTTTTATTTAA
This sequence comes from Stichopus chloronotus, assembly GCA_021234535.1. Classification (NCBI taxonomy): domain Eukaryota; kingdom Metazoa; phylum Echinodermata; class Holothuroidea; order Aspidochirotida; family Stichopodidae; genus Stichopus; species Stichopus chloronotus. The sequence continues at coordinate 4,257,231 of CM037842.1, forward strand.
TAGATTTTCTCTTTGCATTAAACCTTTCTACATTAATCGCAAACTTAAACTTGTACAGAAATTCTTGAACTGAGAGTTGTACCTTCTTGCATTTGTTTTGATAAATATTTCTTATCGTTTTTCATATGCAAAATTAAAAAAATAAAATGGGTGCTTTTCCCCTTGTTAAAACCAAAAAAAATTATTTTGTTTGGAAATGAAAAATTGTTCTTGTAGAACCGACCTTTCCACATCTAGAAAAAAACCTGAAACCACACTACATTCCCAAAATAAATGTCCAATGCTTCCGCTATCTGTGTGACAAAAAGAACACTTATCACTTTCTCCCTTACCCCATAGCATGGAAAAAATTATTAGTAGTTACAATTCTACGTGTAAATCTAAACTGCAGGTAGTGTAATTTTGTGTCGTTCCTATTGAGACGGGGCATTTCAAAAATATTCTGCCCATCAAGATCCGTATAGTGTATAAGTATATAAGTAGAGGGTATAAGTGTAACTTATAGCCCTCCATCCCTTACTGATTTTACCATAACCGAGCGTTTAACTTTATCAGGGTTCCCGCCCCAAATAAAATCAAAGATGACGCCTTCTAACTCTTTGATAACTCAAATGCCCACATGAATAACCATCATTTAATGAATCTGCAACCAAGTCACCAATTACTGGCCAAGACACTTAATAAAAATTGACGGACAAACCATCGCATCCAGGGGATTTATCATTTTTCATTTATGACAACGATTGAAAACATTCATTAACTGTAAGATCCCCTCCAAACGTGAGATCGTTATCAATATAATTTTCTGGAAGATCCTCAAAAAAAAAAAAAATAAGGTTGGGGAACAAGATCGTGACGTGTGGAGTGATTGATAATAATCTTTGGTATGATCAAGCAATTCTTTTTCATCTGTTAATATAGTACCCTGTTAATTGATAAGCCTAGAGATAAAATTAAGTGATTTATTTCTTTTCTCTAGGCTTAAAAAATACTCTGAGTTTTTTCCCCTTCCTCTACCCATTTAGCTCTTGAACTTAAAATAGTTCCTTGGAGTTTATAATCATATAGATACATTAACTCATTTTGGGCCCCTTTTAACTGAGACCGTAACTCGGACAATTCTCTAGTGTAAATCTGATGTTCAAGGAGGGCAATCCTGGCAATAAGTTGGTTTTCTTTGTCACGATATTTCTTTTCGTTATGCCTTGAATAATTCATACTAAAATTACGGATTTTGAATTTTAAAACATTTGTCAAAACACATGTAACAACATGTGTCAAAACTCAACAAAACTAATTTTTCTCTACCATCATCCAAGAGATGAGTAGAAAGAGAAGCGTACTTGTACTGCAACGACAGCGTTAACAATTGTGTTTTTTTTTTTTTTTTGCTTGACTTTTGTGTTTTTCCAAGAATTTATTATTAGCTTACGGTACAGTTCTCCATCGTTCCATTTTATGACATGTTTACATATATATAAAACTGTTCAGTTTCTTTTGAAAGAAAACCCTTTGTGATATCAGAATACGTCTCTTTATTTTATCTGATTCTCCGTCGAAGATTCATAATGACGTTGACATTTATTATCATTGCCTTTAATTTTCTCTTTGGGAGGTTCAAACAGTCTTTTTTCATTAATCGTTGTTGTCTATCTTAAATTGCTGCTGTCTTGGATAGATGCGAGAACACCCAGTCTGTTGATATATGCTTTAACATTATCACTTTTCACAAGAGAAAGGGATGCTGTGTTTTTTTTGTGTGTGGCCTTTTTACGTATACAGGCAAATAAAGATTTTTTAATAAAGAAAATTTTGTGAAAATGTGATTGTTCAGATGATTTTCACCATGAAGAATACAAGCAGCAGAGCTTGGTTGATTTCACTTTAACCTGTACAGTCTAGAGTCGTGTGTCTCAACGACGACGTATAGCAAAGCCAAATATACCCAACAACTGTAATCCCCTCTACAGTAAGGACTCTTGGTACATGATCAAACAACAACTGACATTGAGATTCAAGTGCTTTTTTTTTTCTTCATTCGATTTACATGATTCATTTTTCAATACCAATTTTAGCATGACTTTATTGGAATGCGTAATCCACATTGTTATTTGGGTTTCCCCATACCAATCCTTTAGGCTTCTTTCTAATCCCTTATTTTAGTCACTGACAGAATGTTTTCAGTCCGTTTTTTTATGATGATGTGGTTTTGTGTTTCGTTTTGCTGTGTTTAAGAATCACTTTATACTAAATATAGTGCGTATCTTAAAGTACCATACATCAAATATAACCCCACATTCTGTCAAATTATATCTCGCACTTTGAAGTGTCGTATAATGTAAAGATTACTCTAATCGTTATTAGATATAAGTCAATAATTGATATGGGTTTCAAAGGCATCAACGGGACCCCGGTCATGGAATTCATTTCCTGATTTGAAGGGTCCGAGGGAAGGAGGTTCCACTTCCCACTGAACAGGTTCTGTTTATCTAAAGCAAAGAAGGGCTATAAAAGAATCGAGTTCAAAATGCAATTGTCGTTGTCAAACTTCGCTACATGCTCATATTCTGCTTGATTACATATTAGTACCTTATGAAGAAAATGAGGCAAACTGCTTAAATCCCTGAAACCCAACCAGGTTTTACATGTGAAACAGTTATTTGGGAGGTTTATTGTCAACTGAGGTCTTGCTAATTCATTATTTTTGAATTATGGTCAGAATGAATGTCAGTACACTGATGGGCACAAATCATGTGACAAGGTTTGTCATCTGACTATACCCTACACGTCTTTGATGTTTTGACGTCCCTGTACATGTTACTTGGGGGGACAACTGCAAGTAGGCCCGGGGATCTGTCACGAGTGGTGGGAAAGCATTAACTCTGGCCAAAGTAGAACTTCTCGCGAAGGCCTTACGTGGTGCCTCTGCTCATGTAACAATGCCAATTGCGTAATGGTTTTGTTGTCGCGTGGCTCTTAACCAATGAGATGGTGTTCAGGAAATACTGATGGGTGTGACTTTCAAAACAGAGCCATGATGATACTTGAATACAGTATGGATAGGCTGATTTTTACTTTGAGGAAGTTTCCTAGTTCCTACAGTACATATTTCATAACGTAAGGACCGTGACATTTATCTTGTACTTTCAGCACTTTTGCTCTTTTCCATACAGGTAAACTGATCATAAAACTGCCCAAAAGAAGTGCCGGTACGTAGTAAATAATAACACTACAAGTAAAAGGGTTGTCCAACATATATATTGATTCCAACTGTGTGCGCTATGAATAAAGACACGTCATGAATACGCCAATGCAAATATCACTACATTACGGGAGGGGTTCATACGACAGGCGGGTAAAACAAACCTTGTGTGTTCTGAAATGCAGTTCATTAAACGGACAACGCAGGTTATATGGAGAGCGCTTCTTGCTAAAAGTAAACCAACCAGGCATCATAACCTTTGCAAACAACTGAGTGTCTATCAGTAATTTATGTTGTGTTAAAGCTGCCGAAACGATTTTCGTCAGCTTCGTTTTTCTGTTTCTTAATGAAATCATGTCGTGGGAACAACTGGGTGAAATCATCATTTATATCTCCACACCATCTTTTGTCATCACGTTTGCATATTTCGGAAATACATACCACCGTTTGAAAGTCACTATCAGGTGAAATAAGAGAGATGTAATTACAGAAATGGAGAACACAGAAAGTTCGTAGTAAGGAGATTAACCTAACACGACTGACACTTAAGCTGCAGGTCCGATTTTTCGCATGGCTAGAGAGTGGTGTGTATATCCCTTTAACGTAAACGTTGCCCTTATAACATTGCCCTCAGAATTGTTGTATCAGCATTGCCACAATTTTTTTTTCTAGCAAATTCAATTAAATTTTCAAATGATATTTGATAAATAGCTGTGTCAAAATACATTCAGCTCAATTTGAAATGAATACACCCAGAGCGTAATGTAAAACATATTATGAGAACTTTTACAGAACTTTGTAACATCCTCTCCATATTTCTTCTCTTTGCTTGATACACAACTGGCCAACACAATGAAAAAACATTCCTTCTAAGTTCAATTTCATTCTTCCTTACGTCATTTCCATTTTCTTATATCAATTCTATATTTATTTCAATCCCTGTTATAGTCACTTCCGATTCCATTCTTTCTAACTTCATTTATATTCTTTTTCATTCATTCTCAATTCTTTCCTAACACAATCAAATTCTTAATTACTTAATTCCCATTCTTGCTTACTTCAAGTCCATTAATAATATGTTCACTTTCCCTTTTTTCTTTCATCAGTTCTAATGATGTGATTTAGCAACTAAGTTTAGAGTATAGTTTAAAGAATTACTCGAGCAGGGTAAGACTTAATAGCGTGACATGAACTATATCCGTTAGTTTATGTCGATTATCAAATAATGATGTGTTTGAAGTAGGGTTGATAACGAGCCTTTGAATAGCAAATACCAGTCAATACGTCTTGCATAGGAGACGTAAATGTTTATCTTTGGATGCTCAGAAACAAACAATGATGCTGGTTGACATTCCTTTTATATTTGTCTACTTAATTAAGATGTACATATGTACCGTCCTATATTCTTTTCCTTCTTTTCCTTTTCCTTACTGGTCTTTCTTAGTAATTATTTTCAAAAATATGCTCACCAGCCACTACCTTTAGTGGTAATAATACCACCTTGGTTTGAAGAACAGTTGATGTAATGAAGTTTCAACATTACCAGGTGCAATAGATGAAAATGATTGTCTTCTTCATTTAAAGAAAGTAAATAGAGCAATAATGTAGCGAAAACTAAAAGAACTATTTTACATCTATTGGTCTAACAAAGTCTCAATGCACGTAAGCGTTTACAACTACTATGCCCATTTTCAATTGGTTACTGATGACACGATTTATCAGTGCTCGCACTTCGTCTTCCCGCAACGAACAAACGACATAAAGGGGACACAGATTGGTAGAGATGTAATGTTATCGAGTAGCCACGGCAAACAAAATAAAGCAACTAGATATAAAGAACATTCAAAAATATTACCTGCATCCAAATCATCCGTCGTATAGCAACTGCATAAAAAAAACAGGAGACCACCAGTGGCGGAGCGAAGATATGATCAGGGAGCGGTCGTCCTGACTGACCGACTCAAATAGATTACTAGCGCCCTTCTCAGCTTTTCACAAAACAGATAAAGTAAATAGAACAATATTCGTATGAGAAAAACAAACGAAAGAGAAGGAAAAGAAAATGCATGTTTCAGTACTTCCGCACTGCATATATCCAAGAAGCTTATGATGTTGATGGAAATTTTCCGCCTTCAGTTCGAATTCAAGCAAGTATTCATGAAATGTGCAAATTTTTATCAGCACTTTTTTATCGGAAAATTTCAAATGAGAATACTTTTTCATCCAAGAAAATATTAACTGTACTATTTTCTGAAGGCTTACTTGAGGAGCATGAAAAGAGCGATTTGCAGCAATCTAGGGGCGGATGGTTATGTATTTACTTTGTTGATACCCTCCGGTTCAAACGATGCTAGCGTCCATGTTAGAGAGTCTACAAACACTTCTTAATTCACCGCTGATCAAAAATTCAGACTACGTCAATAGGCTCAGTAAGAAAACAAATTTTACAGTACTCTGCATTTAATTCGAGTCTTCGGAGACCCTACAAACAATCATTGTGAATCCACAGTCAAATAAAAGCAGTGATGGTCTGATGATCTGTTCATCCCCAATCAAATATTTGCCAAGTGATCCAAGAAGAAAGATGCATAATTTATAATTTCGTCATCATCTCAACTCATCTGATATGTATTAAAAATTTCATAGATGACTTTTGCTCTCATTAATTTGAGAACTTGCAAACATGAGATACCTGTTTCAAGACTGTGCATATGCAGCTTGTAACACCCATGGAGTGCCGTTTTGGGTCATGTAGGGCAGGAAATAGCACTTCCTGAGTGTTATAAGGAAAAGGAACTACACGCTCTGCGACATCCAATAGTGGCGTTCCGCTTAGATGGTACTTATGAGTCCCCTATATAGACAGGGTTGTGATAACTGGTCATTTGACGCCATTCTGCTTCAGAAATGTACCATCATATTGAACCTTTTGTGAGACATGATAATCAGTCAACTTGTGGTTGTACATGTTTTGTTTTTTTACTGGATAAGTTCAGAACATTTATCACCTTTCGACTAATCTGCATGCATAGGCCTGCAATGTTCGTGCATGTGAAAATTTTCGAAACATCTAAAGCCGCAACCCTCTCTATATAGGAACCCTAATAGTCCTGCCATCACTCACCAATCCAATATCTTTAAAGAGGGGTTGGTATTTCTATCATACAGCGCTCTTAAAAGCCATTTTCGTTTATTCCTGGCTAAAACTGCTAGCTCCGCCACTGTAGACCATCCTACCAAAACAAATACTGGATTAAAGGACGTAACACTAAGATTTGACAAAGTAACATGCTAACATTACTACTGATTTGATAAAACACGATAAATGATAAAAAATGAAAATAATAATGAACAAACTAAACTTTTTTTCCACCTATATAGGATAGAAGACAAATGAGACATTTTCGATACTACGCATTTTCCTCGCAAATAATTGTATAGATATCTTTATCGTTTGAACAGGTATCCTTACTGGTAAACGCTTCATTATCAAATTGAAACACACGGCAACTTTCTTCCTGCAGAGCTTGGGTTGAAACCCCAACTGAAAACAGAAGAAAACATAAACGTCTCATAAAGGATATAATTACACACATTGTTACCAGCAATAAACAGTACGCTAGAACATGTCAATATTTGTAATATATATATACATCCACACAAAAGATTTCTGAATGATATGCTACAAAGTGATAAAAAATCTTCTTTGACATCTGAACAGATAGATAAAATCCATTGATGGCCTGGATATAAAATATCGTCAACTGTTTTGCATCTGTCTGACCTTGTTCTCAAATAATTACTCACCGCATGAATATGATACTTCTAAATACTTATAGGTGCCCACGCATGGATCAGTGAATTCTAGATTATTGGCTGTCACCACACAACGGCTTTGACCATTACAAAGGCCCGTCACTCTTGTGTAGGAATTGCTTGAAATACACTCGAAGGTCTAGGGAGACAACAAACACTTAGTAAAAATTTTATCTTTCTTTGAGGAAAATATTCAAGTGCACATGCATTATATTAAGCAGGAGGAGGAAAAACAAACAATCATTCTAAACACTGTTTAAAATATGGATATTTTGATATCTGTATCAGTGTGTCTGTATGTGTCTGTACTATATTTCTATGTACTGTTTGTCTGTGCACCTGAATTTTTGGATGCGGGCAAAGGTCCTTCCCGTGCACTCTCCCGTAGACGCCCTGATGTATTTCAATGGTCATATTACTTCTGCAATCAATTGTCAATTGTTCTCCTTCGCAAACAAAGGTCGTATCTGAGGAGATATAATCGAAATACACCAGGAAAAAAAATGTTCAGCACTTCAATGCTGCAAGGCGAGACGGTACTGATCACATGAATGTTAACAAATTCCGAAGAGCCTTCTTAAGCTGTTAGTGTGTATTTTGTAGTTTCAAAAATGCTCTGACTAATATGTCACATTTTTTAGTATTAATCTGCTATTGATGTCATTATCATCCTTTGATATCATTATCTGCAACTGATGTCAAATTAAATGTCATTAATACATGGGCATCTTATATAGTCACGATACACCACTTGAGAATGCATGCAGTGATCACTGAGAATTCAATTGTGGATACACTATTTTAACATCGGTACCTATCAGCTATATTTTCATGATCTCGGTATTATCTTTATTCCTTGTGTATGGCACGTTATTGGTACCAATTTATGTTGACATGACTTTTTTTTCATTTGATGAAGTACCAAAGTCACTTGGTGATGCGCACTCATCTTTTGGTGAAGGTGTGAAGTTTCTACATGTTCATATAATATATTCAAGTCATTGGATGAGGCACACTCATTTGATGAATATATGCATTAAGTTACAGCTGCTTCATTGGCGTTCCAAAGTGATTTCATCTCACATTATTTGGTTGTGAATTGCGTGCTTCTTTGTACGGGTAAGCACAAATTCGATGAAGATAATCGAAGTCCCATTTCGTTTCACTGATTGATCCATCGAAAAGGGATCCGGGGAGGGGGGGGGGGAATCAAAACTGAACGGCTAACCCTAGTATTGCACATTCCAAGTTCAAATAGTCGCGCATTATCGTACCATATGATAACTTGTACAAGATAGAGATAAGTATGTCAATTCATAGTCGTAAGCAGTACTGAAAACTTGGACGCGAGCCGTAAGTCAGGCGCTTTGGAAAGAAAAAAATGCTGGGGGTACCGACAGCTTAATTAGAGCGACACCAACTGTTGGCGCGGACCGTACTAGAAAATCGTTTTGGCTTCACAAGCCATCCAGATGGCAGGAAACAACATTTCCGAGTGTTCTAATCTGTACTGTATTACGCAAGTCTTGAAGTGGGCATCTCATTTACGCAATTCATCTATATATTCTTTTCCATTTATTGTCTGAGCTCTGACTTTTTCGTTAGACGGACTTAGCACACAACCACCCCCAGTTCGGTTGCCCCACTGCTATACACTGTAAAGCCGAATGGTACTAAGCCTAGGCTGGGCAATAAGGTTACTGGGTTGGGTAGGGTCTATTGCCGAACGGATGGTAAGCTTAGCCCTTCACAGGAGTAGACCCTATGTCCTCTCAACGACCGCATCACAGATAGCGTTTACAATGCATGGTGTTATAAAAACCTGGGTGAGGTACTACTCAAAGTCCCATTCTCCGTATGGTCCATAGTATCTCAAGATAAAGTCTGATCCTGTGAGTACCACTAAAATAGTTTCCTTGTGACAAACCATCGACAAAAAAAATATGTAGGAGAAGCATTTCCCTGAATTTCCGGAAATGGGCCATAGGGTCCGCGTGGGACATTGATACTTTTTGTACTATTTCCAATGATGCGCCACCTAAGGAGAGTTGTGTCCAGGTTTCATACAAATGCATGACCGCATGTGGGTAGAGTCGCGTATTGAAGCGAATATCGAATTTCATAAAATGGGGCATAGGGTCCACATAGGACCTTGGACTAAAAATCTACGTACACCCAAATTGTCCAACAACAGAGTGTCATGTGACACGCCTCCACCATTGCAGATAAATGTCTGTAAGAGACACACTGCAGAATCTGAATGGATGGCGAACAGATCCTCAACGAACACCCTCAGTTTAGTTACCACTAGTATCATTATGATAAACCGGCAATCATTGTACAAGAGAACATGTAGAAGTAGGAATGAAGCGATTTGCCGAGTTTCATAGCATGGGACGCGGGGCGACATTGGACGTTTATGAACACCACAAATGGCCAATCATCCAAGAAACAATGTGTCCAAGTTTCATACAAATCCATGAAAGCATGAGGTTGAGAAGCATTTTTAAACAGAATCTCATAATATGGACCTAAGCCCACACTGGACCGGGCCCTTTTAAAACTTCCTGAACTCACCGAAGGTAGCGCTAGCAGAGCATTACTATGACAAACCATCACCCTTTTACAAAAAAATCTGTATGAGTACATATTTTGATGAATTTTACAAAATTGGCCTATGTCTAAATATAGTGATCATGTTTTAATGGGGTTCCTTAGTTTCATCGGTTTGCTCGCGTCAATCAAATGCCGTTGCACGGTAAAGCTTTTCTACAAAGTTTCAGTGATCTGCAATGTTTTTACTATCTTTAAAATACTTCATCTCCAGCCGTAGTTTCAATTTGTCTACTGCCATGATATTCTTCACTAAATTCTGAAAGGTTACTTCATCGCATTTGATGTATTTAATTTGTAACACTCTTCATTTTACACTATATTTTTTACCTTTACTATATCTGTACTCTAAATGGGTTATCTCCATTCAGGTCATAGCATCATTTCTGTACTGGGACGCTTGGTGTCGCAAGTAACATGTGGCTTTTAATTTTCACAATCATGAATATTCATTTGTTCAAGGCAGCGTCCCCACAGAATTTCCATAAAGTTATGTTATTCAGGCAGGTATCAGGTCACATAATCATTGGAGAAGCATTACTCTTTTATTCGCTGTAGATGAACCAAGTAAGGTAAAAATGCATGTCTGTAGCCTGTTATCAATCACTTCCCCGTTGATGAGTACCCACATATGAGACTAAAGGTCCCTGTGTCTTACATCAGTCTGTGTGTTATCATTATTCGACTGATAGTTACTTTAGAAACCTGGTAGACTGTCTTCAGCTTGTATCTAAGCAGATGCAGATCGTTAGTAAATTTTAATTGCGGACAGCGCCACTTTCATTGAGGGCAATGTGAACTACTGCTGTTTACAAACAATTAGCGCACCACACGTCACGATCTTGCGTGTCGTGCAGGTATTCGTATGCCAGCTAAATATTTCACAAAACATTTTTGCCTGCAAGATCTAACTTCGATTTAAGTTAACGACATTTTTATCCCGAGTTGGTAAAAGTAAGTGACGATCTTAGCTCGTTTGGTTTGCAAATTGATTTACGTAGTTAAATTAGCACTAAATGTTAATTAACATTACATCGACCGTAATATTCCCTTGCAATATTAACGTAAAGTTTAGGATACTTTCAATCATTAAACTTTTTATCGGATACCTCAATCCATAAAAAATTGCATTTTTTTCTGCTTCCACCAGATATGCTAGTTGATACTATCGAAGGAACAAAGTTTTTTACCTTTTCTGTTCAGTGTATCCGAAAAATATCGGGAAAAAAGCTATTCCCTATTCCATCTAAACTGTAGGTGACTCCCTTTGCCTATTGTCAAAATAATGACAAGCCAGATACAGACACGAACAACAGCTCTGAATGTGTTATAAGAATTCTTTTTTCGGTCATTCATCCTTCATTTTACGGACGTCTGTAGTCAGTCAACTGCCGTATTACGTTCAAAATCTGGCAACCACTTTTCACTTGGATTATACTCCTTTCAGTCTGAAGGCAAGTGTCACTTACTCATTCAAAGGTTCTTGTGATAGGAACGTCTTTTATATCTGCATAACCAAAAGGCATCTGTCTGTGAGGATTAACAAGCATTTGAACAATACATCACCAATCCATGACCACATTCTCAGCTGTAACGAGTGTGGCGGTTGCACTATTTGTTGACTATTTTAGCATTTGTCAACTCTGAAATTAACATCAAAGAAGCATTGCTAATCACGATACCTCGACCTACACTTACCTCACAATGTCTACAGGATGGCTCATCATATAATTTATCTGCTTTCCGACTCTAGTTGTAACTGTCTACTCCTAAAACTATAGTCTAAAGTCGAGTTGTTTTTCTTTTTTTTTATATACATTGCTTTCTTTTTGCATGGCTTAAACGTTTGAATATATTTGCTTGAAGAAAAAGATGTGATATCTTCGAGAACGCTCGCATTTTAAATGCTTCTCAAGAGGATTTTTTGTTTGTATTTGCTTTTTTATTTGGCATTACTCTCAATCATACGTTTGGTAGATATGATAAAGGTTAGAACGCAGTGGATTTATTTTTCCTTTGAGACGGGCTGTATGTTTACAAGTAGAAAAGGCTAAACAGACAAGGGCATTGGTAAAGTCATCGCGACATCGTTTCAATATACCGGATTTTCAACAGCATCCCTGAGAATATTGCCATAATTTTATTTGCACCTACCAGCATAACAATCTTCCCAAATAGCAATGTCTCCAGAATAGTCAAATTTACTTTGAAAGTGAGTAACCTCATCTTCAGAACCAAGACATGCCAGGTGTGAATCTTTTGAGATTCCCTTACAGGTTTCATTTGCCTCGATCCAGGTTACCGGGCGTGCACAATCAAATACAATGTAATAGCTGCTGCCAATCTTTCTCCATTCACCTTCAGCACACTCTGGGAAGAGAAAGAAAATAACTGCAGAGAACTGTACTCAATGGTCTGAAGAAAAAAATGGTTGGCAAGAACATACATTCGCCCCCTGCAACAGTTCCAATTTCAGTTGCAGTCACGAGGGGAAGTCGATTTTAGTTTAATCTTGTTTTTACTTTCTGCTATTTTGTCGATGATTCTCTCTATCATCACACACACAGAGAGGTGTCATTAGAAGGGGATTGAATGGAAAATTTAATTACTGATAATACTTCAAGACCCACCAAATCCAAAGAAAGTAAGCTGTTTATTTGACTCAAAGACATGTTTTTCATTTATTTAAGGATTCCAGTTCTTCAGCTTTCCCCCTAGCAACGCAATTTAAATCAACTAATCCTTAAACAATTATATTGCTCAGAACAATGGTTTGAAGGCATGTGTTTACCTTCTGACACTTTCAGAGAAGGTGGCACAAAACTTGAAACGACTGTTTACCTGACATAAATGAATACATTTGTCCCTGATATAAAAAATTTATCGCATGCAAATGAACTGAAGCGGCAGAAGTCTAATATATTGTCAAGTATATGTGAAGTTTCCTGAAATAAATATTATAGATTGCTTGCCGTATTCCGTCATACACCCTAGATGTTATACTATCATACGCTACACCAAACGACACCTCGGCAGAAAAAGTATTTCCCTTTGGCGACTAACAATGCTATTGCAGTACAGAAATCTGCTGACTCATGCCTTAACTGAAGCAGACTACAAATACCATAATGTGTTTACTTTCTAATCATATTCAAGTCCTACATAAATTTCAAGTACGATACAAAAGATAGATTACTGGATAAACTTGTACACATGACTTCACAGCGTTGAATATCCTCCTCCCCTCCCCCCCCCCCATAACTTTTAATGTCATAGAAAACAATTGTAGCTTAATATATGGTAGTAGTTACATGAGAGTAGGTCTACATATGTGTGTATAATGTCAGTCCATATTTGTAAAGTGTGCTTAGACTTTTGGAATGCATAATGTAGACATTCACATTGTTATCTGCATCGCGACGTTGAGAGTCAACTTCAGATGTATGTGACTTTCAAGTTTCTATCGTGTATGCTCAATCGCGATGTAAGTTTTCACCCACAGTGGTGTGTATTAGAGTACACCCCTACAGTCCAAAAGGTGCACAGTGGTGTACCGAGATTCCTTTGTAATAAGAGGCAAACACAGTTCCTTACTTCCAACACGGGTTCGTGAAGAATTGTTTGAATTGTGGGTTGCCTTTGGACAGGCTTCAACTGATAGGTGTACGTTCATTTCGTTTCATTTCACAGAAAGGGTACTCAAACAGCTTCTCAAGAAGCGGTTAATGAATTATTCAATCGACAAGGCCATGTAATTACATTTATATAGCATGAAGTTGTTCGACCGAACTATGCTATCAAGTGCAAGCGTTAAGAGGAACATCTCATCAGTTTTGAACAAATCTGCCTCGTGTTAGTGTAAGAAATATATTTCGTGTGGTAATATCGGTGATAATTGAAAGGTAAACAAGATGTCCGTTGGTGTTTGCGCATTGAAAAACACATACAAAAAAAAAGAGTATTATGGACTTACGTCATTAACGCTTCAAGAAATTTATATCACAACTGTGTTAAAACTTGAGCATCCCCGAGTAATTCATGTCGCTGTTTTTTTTGCTTACAACTATACTACAGAAATCTTACCTGAGTGTACCGTTGTTTCTCTTTCTTCTGATGTACTTTTGATCATTGTAGTCCCTGGAAAGTTAGCATCATAATGTTAGGTATGTTTCACTCGCGAATAAATTTACATTACAACAGTTAAAAACTGACACTCCTCGAGTAATTGATGTTAATTTGTTGAGAACCAAAAGACTATAACACAGAAAACTCACCTGAGCTTACAGTTGTTTCTCCATCTTCTAATGTACTTTTCACCGATGTAGTCACTGAAAAGAAAACACATTGGAATCAAACACGGTTACCATACGTCATGGCAACAAAGTGTGCAGGAAACCTCTTCATCTCCTTTATCGAGCTAATAGACTGATCTTCCTAACGCGATTAACCACTGATAAAGAAAATTAAAAAAATCTAACAAATAATTATTATCTTCCTCCTTTGTGGTGAAAAGTTAATCTTCATAGCGTAGAATTTTCGAAGTTTTTGTTTTGTACAGAAATATTCATTTCCTTTGACAAGTTTTTTTTCATGACCCAGAAGTATATCACACAGACACTTATTACAACTTCTTTTATTTGTTCATTTTGTTTTGAGGAAACGTTATGACAGAATTTAAAATATGTGAACTTGTATATAACATTTTCAGTCTCCAATCAATTTTTTCACTCTTTTTTTCTTTTAAAGATTGAACATTTCAATGTAAAACAAGAATTTTAATATCAAAGAACAACAACGACTTGGTGCAGTTATTTGTCGGTGTGGTCTTGAAGACTATTGAGGTAGAACTGCCATTGTGTCAAACAGCAATATCTTGATTTATAAAAAAAATGAAATGGTGTGAAGTTCAAAGTGTCCCATAAGTTGTGGGACATAGCAGAACACCTTTCAGCACGCACTGTTTTTATTTATTTTTTCACTAAATGTAATTTAATACCAGAAGTTAAACTTTTCTGGTTTTATTTTAAAGGGATTTCTATCGTTGAAACTTATATCAGTATAATTTACACGTAAATAAACGGTGCGATTAAGGGCTACCTTCCAGTTCATTGTTTGTTGAATACAGAAATGACAACGGTGTAAAAATAGAGACGGACGTTTGAAAACACCTGTGCCATGTTTCGGTTGTTTAATTTGTTGGCAACTAATCAGTTTCGTGAGAATCGCACGAATAGGAAAGTTGTTATTGACTTCTGCAACAGCTAGACAACGCACAGAATACTGTAAACCCTTCTGGAGCATATCACCGATATCGCATACACACAAGGTGTTTCGTACATTATTATTCATGCACCACGATTTTTCTCCGACCCTGGAAGAAGCAGTAATATATTCACACTCGTTCAAAGTATAACTACATTCAATTTTGCTATGGAATTAGTAAGAAAATTGACAACCAATGACAATGAGCTTTCAGTTTGAAGTGGGACTGACCAAAGTGGGGTGTATAAAACATTAGGAAATCAGTCAGAAAAATTTTAAACCGTTAAACCCGTCTATTGGACAAATGACAAAAAAAAAAAACAATAATACGTGCGTTATGATGGCAAACGTGTGACTGTATATGTCTATATCAATTTCGAGTATTCCAAAAGTGCATGTATTTGTGAGAATATACCATTCAGTCAAGAGAGGGTGTATAGTATGTTCATTGTGAATGGATGAAAATGGTGAAGTTTCAATATGCATTACATAAAGCTTACATGTGTAGATGTGCAGTTGTACATAATGAACGCGGTTCTTCCAATGGATATTCGGGTGAAGAGCAGTCCGACGGCGGACATACATACGGGGAATGGTAGAATAGAAAACAGGTAAAGCTTAAAGGGGCAGCTTTATGCGGGGAGCTGTTGGGTGGAGGATTAGAGAAAAAGGAGAGAAGAGCTGATGAAGTAAAGGAGGTAACTGCATGTAATGGACTTAAATTGGCCGAATAGCTCTTAGCAATGGACGAGAATACCATTAGGGTAATAAGCTTCTGATGCACACTTTATGAGAACCCATTGATAGAGCAATGTTAGAACATTCTTTACTTTTGGTGTGTTTTCACTTATCATATACTGACAGAAACGTAACTTGATGTGTCGTTCCTCCATTTTAATTTGAAGTGCTTTCCATTAGTGTAGTAACTGGAAAGTGAATATTGTAATAACAGTTTATTGTTAATTAAAACAGTCCTTATAAAAAAAAAAACTTACAGTGGTAGTAGTCTGACCTTTGAAATGTAGGATAGGACAGTGCTGTAATATTGAAGAGACTGCAACATACAGGCAAATGATATCAGAAGTATCTCACTATTAAAACATAAACAACGTTTAGTGTTTGTCTTGTTTCTTATTTAAAAAAGAAACGCCATAAGAAGTGGCATACTTACATGACTTTGCAGTTGTTTCTATTTCTTTTGATGTGCTTTTGGTCGTCGAAGTCGCTGGAAAGTAAAATTGTCATTTTCCAAGTTCGTCTTTTTTTGTAAGTGATGGTTACTGAACTAAAAAGATAAGGTTTTGAAACAAACGCTCTTTTTCTGGTATCAATTATCCCACTAATAGAGTACCCTTTAAGTGCATGTGTTTCCATTTATTATAACTTTGTTGATAAAATCTAAGAACTAACCTTGATGCTTCGATTCTTCATTTCTATACGACGTGCTTTCCAATGATGTTGCCGCTGAAAAGATCATAACATGATATGAAGATAAAACACAAACAAAATATGGTTGTTATACTTTATCAAATATTTCACTATATATTGAAATCGACTTTGAAAAAATCAGTTTTGTGAAGTTTTCAGTGGAATCTTTCGTAATGATATAGTTGGATTGCTTAAATGTTTGTAGTATTTCTTTTGTGAGCTTAAAATTTCATATCCATAAGTAATAATTAGCATTAGAACACAGACAGCAACTAATAACAAATATTTCACCTTATGATCACTAATCCCGAATATTTACTTTATCGGAAATATGTCCAAAGTAAATTTTCAGCAGTAGTAGTTTTACTATTTGTCTATCTTAAAATAAAGTTCTTAATTATAACATACTCATTCTAATGTTGAGAGAGAAATAAGTACCGGGTTATATTGTGTTGTACATGCTATTTAAATCGAAATGTCAAACAGGTGACCATAATTCCATTTAAACATCTACTCTTTTCTTTCCTTGTTCATGCCTGGTTTGATTTGTATCATAACTGCTTTGATTTCTACAAAACAATCTTCAAATCTTTACCTTTACTTCATGTATCTGTGTGCGTATATGTCTCTGCTTTACTGGTGGTTAGATTAATAACAATGATATCTCAACTCAGACAACTCAGATGTGCGGTAGACTTATAGAACCTTGTCCTTTTCTTTATTACATTGCAATTTTCATCGATGTGGTCCCTTAAAAAAATTTTTTTTCTTTCAGTCGATTTAACTCTGCCCAATGGTTACCAGTCCATGAAAAGATAGTATGAATGCACTGATAAATTTTCAAGTCTGTAAAGCAGTCATAAAAAACCTTTACTTTTGGGAGTCTTTATGATTATGATTATGGTTGTGATTGTGATTTTGATGAAGATGATGAATATGATGATTATGATTATTATGGTGAATATAATGATTTTGATGATTATGATGATAATGATTATCATAACTATTGGGATTATTATGATTATTATGGTTGTGATCATTGTGATTGTGAGTGTGAATGTGATGATGATGATGATGGTGGTGGTGGTGATGATGATTATTATTATCACTGCTATAATTATCATCATTATTACTATTAATATTACTATTATTAGTATTATCATTATTATCATTGTTATCATTATCATTGACCAATTATGGAAACACTTACCTTCATGTGTGGTTGCCACAAACTTGTTTGATGTTCTTTTTATCGATGTAGTCACTAGAATAATACGTATTGTTACTGTTCATTTTAATCAGTTGCTTTATACTTTTTCACTTAAACGTTTTTGTTTCTTTTAGTAGTTTTAAAATGATCTCCAATATTTTCAAATGAGAAAATAAAGTGATGTGACTTAAAATTCATTGCAAAAATTTAAAGTCATATGATTTACTTTTAACTCGGAAGTCATAGGTATTTCTCTTTTTTCAAGAACAACAATGTTAGATACAACAGACTTACGGGGTCTTGTTGTAGTTGTTACTGTAAAGTGAACACAGGTATTATGTAGGTGATAAGTAATAATAGTGATATATAAGTTATCATTTCTAGGTAATTCTGGACTGTAGCTTCACTAAATATAAGTCGATAAAATTCAAACCAGTGTTAAAACCAATATAGTAAAATTCAATTTACTTTGGTGTATTTTCACTTAGTATAATTTCATGACAAAAGCTAAGTTGATCTCACTTTGGTAAGTCGTTGCTTCATTTGTATCAGAAGGGCTTTCCATCGATGTAGTCTCTGAAAAAAATTATTGTAATTATGAACATAATTTCACAGTTGATTTTTAAGCCCTAAGCTTATCTAAAGAGTTCAATACCCCTTAAAACAAAAATTGGTAAAGACCGAAAGAGACCCAAACATCCTTTAATAAACCGATGCGCTTACATGTCCTGCAAAAAATAAACAAATAAAATTTGAAAGAAATTGAAATGCATTTCGACCTTATAATATTACGTATTTTTTAGGAAGCCTTAATGATATTGCTAAATAAGGAAAGGATATGTTGATTTTAATAGCACAGATGTACGACCGATATTTTTTTTTAATTTTGTAACTCTATATAGTGATGATTACTAACCTAAGGAGACAAGATTTTCCTTCAGAACTCAACAATAAAGTTTCAGGTCTCAAAGGGAAATAGGGCGTTTGTTTTACAGAAAACAATCATATTCTTAAAACCAATATTTGTGAAAGTAGGATGAAAGATTGTTCAAAATAAGTAAGGACAGTAGCCTTCTTTTCAACGAATAAGATTTTCGCAGATAGACATTCAGTTATTTGTAGCTCAACAATCATTTGTTCACCCAAACTTTTCAAAATTCAAATAATTCATCTTCCGTTACTCATCACATGCATAATGTTTTGAGGAGATGAAGCTTTGACAGATATCTATTAATGAGACTGAATGGTTTAAGAATGGTTAAAGCTATTTTCTTTGTACGCCATGGTGGTGTATTCTAAACGCCCTATTTCCCTTTAAATCGAAAACAGAACCTCTTTTACTGCGGTCCGTTTTCATTTGTATAATTTTGGTGACCAACTGCTAAGATGGACTGACCTTTGTGTATTGTCGTTTTCCTTTCATTTGATGTGCCGTCCATCGTAATAGCCCCTGAAAAGTAAATATTTTCATATTACGCTGATACAATTAAATCCTGGTTATAAAGCATCACACAGTTTAATGTTGGTTAAAAAAATTTTTTTGTCTAGAAAAACAAGATACAGTAAACTTACATGGACTTGTCGTTGCTTCTACTCCCATCGATGTGCTTTTTATAGTCGTAGTCTCTGTAAAGTGAACACAGTTATTTTAAGTGTTTGTTTCTTATTGCCGTTAATAACCTACGATTTTCAATTTTCATTCAAAGTCAATCCATAAAGTTTCATTCCTTAATTTTTTTGTTAAGTACCTTTCACTTTGGTGTAGTTTTACTTATTACAATTTGATAACTAACGCTAAGAGAAACTAACCTAGATGTGTCGTTGTGTCTATGTTTGATGCGCTTCCCATCGATGTAGTCGCTGAAAGGAAACATTGCAATTTTGTAATTGAATGTTGAGGACTTAACTAACAGTTCACTATTTGTTGAGACCCTAAGATTGGAAAAAAGGAACATAGGTGTCAGCTATAGTGGAGACATCAACATTCGTTTATAAGTCCTAGAAGGATTTCAAGAAGTAAAGTTTGGAGGAACTTCAATCCTAAAAAATATTTTAATCAGAGGCGGATCTAGGGGAGAAGCCGAAGTGTCAAGAGCCCTTCCCCACCCTTCCAAAAATGTTGATATTTTTTTAACTTGATAAAACAGTACAAAGCCTTATCCAATTAGCACACTAGGCCTATGTGATGTGTCAGTCAAACTTGGTCGTTATTGTTAACCTCAAAATACTAGTAGTCCCCCTGAAGAGTCACTTAACTCATGTTATACAGAACTCTGGCAACATGAAAATACTCATCTAACTTAGATAACTCTAGACATTACCAGGAGTATTATCCTCAGTCTGTGGTTACCCATGAGTCCTGTATTAAATATCTTGCTTAACTTCAGTTTATTACTAGGGTAAGCAGACCCACAGAAACTGCTGTTTCAAAAGACTTCAACTATAATTTGTCAAAATCTCAGGCTTGTTTTTGCCATAACACTTTTCGCCGCTAGGGTCTTACTCGAGGTCATGATGCAGTTACTGTGGATGGATGTTCTGGGTGATCTGAAGGAAAAAGTAACTCACACAAGGAATTATCATCCTGCTATTTGGAACCAATCAATTTGAAACCTATTCATGGAGAACTTCAACACTATATGACTGCAGTTGACACAAATAAAGTGAGAGAAAAAAATATCGTATACTTATAACTTTGTTACAAAATAAAACTGCCACAGAGATTTCACTCTCTAAATTGCTTTATTTGCGACAAACTCAATGGCAGAGACAGTGACAGACAGTTGAAAAATAACCCATACTAAAACACTGGTATCAGTTCTACTGTTTTCATTCAATACTGAACGTTTTAAGTTGTTTGAATAATACACTCATGGCATGCATTATTAACCTCTCTATACGATCTACCTACTGCCCCCCCCCCCCTCAAATCCTGGATCCGCCACTGCTAATAATATTTGTCAGAAATATTAACGATGATAGACCTCTGTTAAATAGTACTGACAGTGTTGTGATTTTCAATCACAGATTGAAAATTTTCAAAGCAATAGATAACGACAGTACCTTCTTTAAAACTCAGCACGTGATATTGATAAGAGATACAAGATACAGACTTACATGGCGTTGGTGATGGCGTTGTTGTTGCGTCTGTTTCTTTTGCTGTACTTTTAATCGTTGAACTAACTGGAAAGTTAAGACTATTGTTAGTTATTATTTTTAGATCTCAGTGATATTTTCTAATCTAGCAAAAAAAATATCAAACCCAGAAAAAGTTTCAGGTGTAAACACTGCCAGACCAAACTTTAGCCATTCTTTTTGAAGCGTTCACATTTAGTTTTTAAGTTATTGTTAATCAGGCTCTACAACAAATAATTGCACATAATACATCATAGAAGAAGTACGCTTGTAATGTTTATAATCAGGAATAATTATTTTCGTACCCAGACCTGAGCTACAGCGTTACCATTTGATCCACTTAAAACAAATGCTTATCTTGTTCTACCCTTGGAAACGTTTAGAGTGAAGGAACAGTCATTGTTTTGTTGTACACGTTATAATATACCATTGTGGTGACAGTCCCAAAATCACATGAAAAAATATGGGCTTCCTATCTGATCTTGCTCCAAGTTACCCCTTTGTCGATTGCAAATAAGCGTTCAGCTACTTTAAGACAGTTTATGTATATGCAAGCTACTCTCAAATTTGGCAGTTTCTAACAAATAAATAAAGTGAGACAAACATTTACAGAAAATATTCCATAAAAATTGCAGATGGTAGGCAATCTATTAAAGTACATAGACTTTGATGGCCGTTATTCAGTGTCATTATTTCCTAAATAATAAATGTCGAGTTCACTTGCAAAGTATTTCTCTAGAACATTTATTATATTATGAAATGATTTCTGCAGTATATCAGAGGAGGTACAGAACAAATCACCGGTTGGTTTGCTACAGACTGCAACAACACTTTTACTAATTGCTTATAGGTATTTTACTATGTTTCCAGATCCTTGGATAAGATACACGTGATCAAATGTCAGCGAAGGAAGACGTCGGCAAGACTTTATTTCGCTCTTTATTTCGTTCTTTGTTTCTTAAATAATTATTTAGTGAATCATTGAGTCTCATATTTCCATTACGTAGCATTCATGATAATGTCCCAATTCAGTAAATAGAAAAGAAAAACACTGTTATGGTTTTTCAGCGTCTGACAAATTGGAATTCATTTGATGTGAGAACTATTATGAAAACTCAGGATAATCTTGAAATTGGGGTTAATTTTGTTCAGAACTAACAAGCTACACTGCGACAACTCACCTTGAATTATGGTTGCCTCAATTTCTTCATGAGTATTCTCTATGAGGGAAGTCGTTGTAAAAGAGGTATTGTAATATTAGACTAACGATATAAAGAGGGAACCAATTAAAAGACTTACAAATGATTACGTTTGATGGAATTTCAACTTGGCAAAAATATACAGTATCTTGATCATCCAGTATCAATGTGTATTTGGCTTTCTTATGGTTAAATTGCTTTATTCACAATGACACTTGACCGAATAATGATGTAAAAACAATTATATTCACTTTATTTAATATCTAACTAGTAAAACGTTTCTCTCATATAGCATTTTGAAATGTAGTTCTGTACAAGCCCTCGTGCGTCCATCAAGTGTAAGCTCGTCGAAAGGAAAGTTTGTAAGTTTCATTATTTAGCATGATGACAAAAAGCAAATCTACCTTTTAATACGATGTATCGAGCTACTCTTCACAACAGCGGAACAACATTTGGGGGGAACGTTCGAGAATTTTGTGTAAATTGAATTGTAAATTAAATGATCGAAATACTTGTCTCTATAATACTGAACGTATAATACTTTACCAAATAAGCAGTATTCAATAGTTACCTGTTTTATTTATTACAACAGCTCCTATTGTTATTTTGTCACAAATGTCGCCCCGGTTTAGTTTCCATTCTGCATTTCCGTCATCATCAACGGTTGTTACGTAATGACAAGTCCTTTCTTCTTCGTAGCATATGGATAAAGTATGGAGCATGTAGTCATTTCATAATGTTCTTCAGTTGTTTTGTGCATTAAATGCACTCCTTTCAAGTGAGCCATTTAGATTGAAGTAATGGCTTAATGTATTTAAAAGTATATAATCGTCTATACACTCGAAAATCCTGCGCAAAATTAACAGGATAAATATACTAAATAAAGATAAATAAATCACCTTCAAGGTATCAATAAAGATATTTGTAAAACGAATTCTTGGAAGATTTAAGACAGCATAATATCACATTAACATGGCATAGTATTAATTTATTTTCCAACATTCCAAATCTAGAAATTTGTGCGATGAAAAATTTGCAAATGAAATTTACTGGCCCTTTGAATGCCACCAATGAAGAACAATTCTTTATTGTTGAAAAAGATGCTTTGTTCTGTTGATTGCAAATACCAGACGTGAAACCCTAAAACCAATTTCACATTAGTCCAGACGTTTCAATTCTTTTATAATTAACAGAAAGTTGTTACTTACCGGATTCTGACAATGTGATCATCCGACAAAGTCCAGCAATAACTAGAGCAATGGTATCAAACGGTTTCATGTTCGTTTTTGCTTATGAAAAAATGAAACTTATCTGTTCTCACAAAGTAGCTACTTTTAAAGCTTCAAGTGAACGACCTTGCTCTAATTCAGAAGCTTTCATAATATTGATAAACTATTTTCATATTATTGAGCTTTTCCGACAGCCAAATGTTAATTTAACTTTCATGTCTTTCACGAATATGAAATTCTGCGAGATCCGTCACTCCATATTTGTTTCTCTGTAATCCAAACTCTGTGCAATATTTGCAGCAACTAATAACGGCGATAAAGTAAAAGAGCTGGTCATTAATTGTTAGTTTTGAATATTCATGAGGATGTGCACGTAACGTGACGTCGGTTCACTTGACAGATCTAAACCATTTTATGTGAGTTGCTTGCTAATAGGGTTATGGTCAAGATTCTAGTTAAAAAGAGACTTTGAACTCCACAGAGTTTATATGCAATGATTAACGAGCAATCAGAACACAATTCTCCCTCTACATAATCCAGACAATATTTTAGATCATAGCAGTTGATCGTAGTACGTTGACATGACTGGTTAATTTCTAGAAAAAATATCTTTTAAACAATTTGTTACTTTTCATTGTTGGGTATGAATATGAAAAATGAAAAATAAATGCCTCCATTAATGTTATCAAACTGGTGAGCCTTGTAATGGTGTTCCAATAGACTTCGTGCTGGCAAAAGAGAAATTCTTTCAGAAGTTAATGCTTAAATACAAATGATTGTATATGATAATTGATTATCATATATATTGCAAAACTTAACATATGCTCTTGTGGAGAGAGACCCTGCTGCGATGGCATACTTACTTAAAATGTAAAAGGTACATACTTTTTTTTATTATTTTATTATTTTTTATTTTTTTTATTACATATACAGATACATACTTTTACCAATTTTGTTTTGGAATTAATCTGGCTGCAAAAAAAAAAAAACAATGATGCAGTGTCAATTAATATCTTTACTGAAGTTTGTGTGAAACACTTTATTTCCTTTCATGACAGGATTAATGTCATTCTTTACTCAGTGAGCTTTCCGCATACCCAACAGGACGAATTCGGCATTGCCAAAATAAAATATCACCTTTTAGTAAAGAAATGTCACAAGGTTTGAGATTGGTTTACTAATGTATTACGACACAATAAAATCACTCAAAGAAAAGTCAAATATTTCAGCAGAAAATTAGTACTTATCATTTCTGGTCCAGAGGCTCGTTCATGTTCAAAATTCAGAGATGAAACTTCATAAGCGTTTGTGTCTGTGTTTGGAGCTCACTTCCAACACCGTTGCGCGCCTCAACTTCGCTTAGTCAGCTCAAAGCCCGGGTCAAAATGTTTTCATTATTTCTTCTTGGCTGTCCATAATCGGACATATGTAACTTGTTTTTGCTTGTATTTAGGGTGGATTTTCGATTTCAGTAAATTGTATATTTATTCAATGGCGACACCTGGATTTTAGATCTGGGAACAAATGCAGGGTAAAAGAAAGTGTTACTGTGCGAAGTCGAATGGGTAGATCGAGCTTAGCCAGTGGGGTGCAGGGGCCGTCTAAGGGCTCCAGATGGAATTCAAGGTTCAAAGCCAGGGGGGTCCAGGTGCGGAGTCCACGGAAGGCTTGAGTATGAAGAAAAACTTAATCTCAGCATAGAGGGTCACTTTTGTTCAAAGTACACCATTAAACGCAAAGATTCCATACAATTTATTTAACTTGAGTAATTCTGTCAATTTTCAAGATGAAAGCTAGGACAAAGCCCTAGGAATCTCTGAGATCCTTAGTATGTCTTTGGGAGAAAATCTCATGGACTTACTGCAGCAAAAAGGTCTAGGCAAAATTCTGAATATAAATAGAAAATAGGAAATAGACATAAACTATTCACTATTTGTGAAGTCACTTCAACTGGTTGAGTGTGCAACTGGGGAATGAAAGGTTCTGAGTGCTGAGTGGTGCTCAACTCTGTCCCACCCCCCCCCCCTCCATTGATGCCGCCAATGCATTGATTACATTTTAAATCGTGACTTTGCAAACAAATTCCTGCTCGCCCAAGATGTCTCTCTCTCCCCGAAATAATGTGGGGAAGTTTTAAACAAGTCCATAAAAATATACACCAGTGGAAGAGTTTGAAATTACCTTTGGATGGCCAGTCCGTGCATGAATGAGTTCCTTTTATGATGTCATACTCCGCTTTGTAGAAAAATGGGGGTTCTTTGAAGAGAAACTGCCAACTCTGAAACTGAAAACCTTGATTGTGCAACACAGATTGACATTTCACCACCTCAGGCCGTTATAGATATCAATTTGTCAGCAAATTTAGTAAAAACAGGTGTCACAGATTGTTTAGTTTACTTGTCTCTTTTATTTTTCAATCGTTTATTTTCTTTATTGAAGAGTGCATTTGACTGAATATGATAGAACTGAATATGACAGAACACAATGCATTATCGATACTGGAAAAACCTATTAGTATATTATTATATATTTTCAGTTTATATAAAGCTCTTAGACTAAATCTTCTAAAGGTTATGAGCCCCTAAATTAGAATGACCATAGTATTTTACATTAGTTGAAGAATATCACAGTAACTATACATTGTGTGAAATAAAAGTACGAATAAAACTGCGACTGCTTCTTTTCATATCCAGCACTACCAGGCGCCAAATGAGATAATGACAAAACTGTCACCAATATATTAAGTATGAAAAGATATTCGAAATCTTATTGTCACGGTGACCGATTTGTCTAATGAAAATACAGTATTGTTTTGTTGGTGTATTTACATTGTCATGAGTAGATGCTAAATGAACTTAAATTCAGTTGAATGATTTCAAATGATAGTAGTCGGATTTCAGTATCGATTGTAAAAGAATCGTTACATACAAACTGACAACAAAATGAATACAAATACAAAGACAACAGATGAAGCGGAGAATTGAAGGAGAAGAAAGAAATGAAGTGAAAAAGTGTAGGCTGTCTGTATGGGTAAATGTGAGAAAAGTGTGGTGAAAAATGAGCATCGGGGACATCAGAAGGCATAGAGAAGAGAACAGAGAAATTGGGACAATTAGGAATGGAGAAAGAAGGAGATGTGGATCACGAAGTGGGGGGATGGGTGAATAACACTCTGAGCTGCCACCAGGTGTTGACAAAGTGACGTTTGACTGAAATGTGTGTACCCAGAACATAACATGATTATGCTAACAGTATTTGGATGACTACCCAAATCATATAAGCAGGTTTAGTTAGGAACTACTGTGAAAAGCATCAACGTATATTCGTCATAACTGATGCGTACATGATCATAAGTTTGCATTACATTGTACGTGTTGCAGGAAACTTTATTTAAAATATTATACGGACACTGACATACTCACTGTCTTCAAAGGATGTGATAGTAGTTCTTGTTAGGTTACCATTTTGTCGTTAGACGAATATATTAAGCGTTGTATTCAAGGATTTAGAGATGTCTTTCCGAAGACAATTAGTCAAGATACCAATTCTTCACAAAACACATACAAAGGCCTAAATTATCTGAATATTGATATCAAAATATGACTATAAAGACATTGGAAAACCCTTAATTTTGTAAGAGTATTTTATTTAGAAGAAATAAGTAATGATAAGTTTCCACTCGTCATGGATAATAAAAATAGTATTACGTATGTGCGTTTCCCACTTGGCCGGCGTGTTACCCTGACATTTAATGTACTCAATCAACTGCTTCAATCGATAGGATTTCAATTGCCTTTCAGATATTAAATGGTAAATTTCCTGACATGAAGATGAACAAAAGTGAATTAATTGTCAAATCAAGATGGCGATTAATTACTTGATTACTTGAACTTATAGTTTACTGCCCTAGTTAATAAATCCCAAAGGATATAGGCCGTTCTTTCATTGTGCATTATTGTCTTGTTTTAATGTTTTATATATTTATGACATACTTGAAATGGTCTTCGTCCCGGTGAGTTCGTTATTGTGATTTTTCTCTTTCTTGTGACTTTTTTAGCTGCTAGCACATTGGTAAACACAGTAGATTAGCTTCTCATGTCAACACCTGCGACCTCAATTTAGTCTACCAATGACCAGCAGAGGACTGCTATTTTCGAAGGAATTCTCGCTTTATCAGAATTATAACAACGATCAAAGCTACTCACTGAGGTTACTGCAGAATGTTTATGAAACATAGTCTGCAAGTATTTGACAGGTATCATAAAGATAGAGAGGTAGAACACACTGTGAAAATACTTTTTGAAAATCTATTCCTCTTCATTCTCTGTCCTTCTTCTCTTATAACATTGAATAAGACGATTGTTTTTTTTTTTGGAGGGGGGGTTGAGAGAGAGAGAGATGAGCTTTCCATTTCCACGTTTTCAAGTTTATTTGTTATTTTGGAAGACACTGTAGCATGAATTGTCAAACAATTCAAAATATATTCTGGTAAACAAAAAAAAAGACCTAAAACTAAAACCCACATCAGTTAATTCAAATTTTGCAGACTGTCTCATCCTTGCTTTCAGGACACTTATTCTAGTTGGAACAAAATAAAACAAGAAAATGTATGTTTTGAATACGTTACGTAATATTATGATAAGGTATTTTTAGCAGTGAAAGTTATCACATCTAATGGTTCAGTCACTCTTTCGTCTTTGTCTAAGACTCTTGGGATTTGATAGTACCCCTGTAAGTTTCATAATTTGCATCTTCCTTTTTATTCCTTTTTAATGTTTCTACGTTTTAGGCTTTCAAGAAGAAGGAGCGATATCAAGAACCAGGGTGGACCATAAGGCGGTCTGAATGAATACCAAGGCAGTGATACGTAGCAAGAGTGCGGAAAATAATTCTTGATGTTTTTGGTCTTGAAGAATTTGTTATGCGCGGACAGATCTGTTTTAAGTTAAAGTGAGTCGTTTCTTACATCTCATAATGCAAATAATATAACACGACATTGAGAAATTGTACCTTCAGTTTTGATAATCACAAGTTTGTAAGAAATACTGAAAATTCACTTTCCTTTGTGTTGCCGATTTTTTACTCAAAATAAATTTGAACACATTTCAAGGCCACTGTCCATATACAGGACCGAATGAGAAACGCATCGCACCCACATAGACATTAATGAACATCTACATGAAATATTCCTTGTGTGATAAGTTCTGCATTACTATATATATATATATATATACATACATATATATATATATATATATATATATACATATATATATACCATGGGGAGTTACGACGGAGCGGAAGTCTGCGAATTGATCGGGCTATACATCCTAACGAAACTAGGACAGAGATTCAGCCAGGGCAACATCGGCCTTTACCGCGATGACGCACTAGCCGTCTCTAAGAACCTAACAGCACGAACGACTAGCAAACTGAAAAACGAGATCACACAGGCCTTCACCACCTTTGGCCTCAAGATCACCGTCCAGGCCAACTTGAAATCAGTAGACTTTCTAGATGTATCCCTAAACCTCCAGACCGGCAGATACCAACCGTATAGAAAACCCGGCGACCAACCAATCTACGTCAACAGCAACTCCAACCACCCCCCTGCCGTATTGAAACACATACCAAAAGGTGTCACTAACCGAATAGTACAACTTTCATGTGACCAGGAAGCATATGTCGACTCTGCACGCATCTACATTGAATCGCTTAAAACAAGTGGATTCAAGCGCAGACCTCCCATCCGACCACCACACAACCACAGCGAACGTAACCAAGCGATCGCACAAAAGAAGGCGACGGAACATAGTGTGGTTCAACCGACCTTTCAGCAAATCGGTAGCCACAAACATCGGCGGCACCTTCCTACGCCTCATAGCCAGACATTTCCCCAAAGGACATGCATTACATAAGCTATTCAACAAAAACAACACCAAAGTTAGCTACAGTTGCATGCCGAATATGAAAAGCCTCATAAGCAACCACAACAAAAGAATCCTCAACCACCAAAATGACCAAAAACCTGATTCCTGCAACTGCCGTGACAAGTCCAAATGTCCGTTAGAGGGCGCGTGCCTAACATCATGCCTTGTTTACTCTGCAAAGGTCACCACAGACAACCCCACCAACTCTACGATGACGTACATAGGCATGACAGGAGGAGAATTCAAAACCCGGTTTAATAACTACCAAAAATCCTTCGAAAATGAATCGTACAAGAAAGAAACAGAGCTGTCTAAGCACATCTGGAGCCTGAAAGAATCCAGCACAAGCTTCAGTATTCAGTGGAACATCCTCAAACGGATCCCAACACGCATGACCCCCCAAGGCCACTGCAACCTTTGTACAGAAGAGAAAATGGCTATACTGTCAGCAGACAAAACATCACTTTTGAACAAAAGGTCAGAGATTGTGTCAAGATGTCGCCATGGCAAACGCCGATATACAAAACCAGCCAACCATAGGGACCCTCCATGAGTAGTTTACCATATTTAAGTAAAGAACCTTTCAACCCCCGGTTAGTTGCCTGATGATCGTGTAAAAACGTGAAACTCAGAGTAGCAACAATCCATCTTAATGCTGATATATATATATATATATATATATATATATATATATATATATATATATATATATATATATATATATATATATATATATATATATATATATATATATGTATATCACAAGAATGTGTTCAAAATTTATTACCTGTTGGCACTAACTATTTACAAATACAGTCCACAACGTATATTATTATTGACCAATATGTCAGTCAGCCCAAACTGAATATGTATATGCATCACAGGACTCGTAGTTTTGAAATGGAAAACAAATGAAGCTCACCATTTTAAGGAAACGTTCGTTTTCGTCATTTTGATCATGACGACATTTGAATTTCACAAAACCGTTGATGGCGTGAAAAGCTTTAAATCTGCATCTGTTCATACTCTCGGAACTAAGATAGAAACAAAAAAGAAAAGGAAAGTAACTTTATCAAACGAAAGCATACCACCATTTCATGATACGCTACAAATTGTAAAGGATTAGCATGGAACTGAAGCACAGCCTGTACCTTCGATCAATGAATAACAAAAGCAGTACAAACGTTACTCCTTAGTAATAAATCAATAACTTTGACATTTTGAAGGCTTTTTCTCTAACGTTAATGGTACTTTCTCCCTTATTTTATTTTTCATTTATTTTACATTGCATGACATTTCTTCTTATTGATAACCTAATCCATTGTCGAAGCTGCGTGATTAATTAAAATGTCAGACTGTAACCTCTAATATATTGGAGTCCTTCACCTAATGATGTTAAGGCCCACGTGGTAAAATGGTAAACATTGATCTCATAAAGTTGTTCAGCTGTTTCCAGTGTTTAGGCTTTCTCTAGCTGCATGGTAGCTGGGATGTCTAACTATTTCTAATCGCGGGCAAATGTAAATGTCAAACATGACACATACGGTGTCTTTAGTTTTATATATTCTCTCCTTCAAAATAGTGGATAAAACTTGTGAGGGAAATTTAAGTGTTTCGCAATAGGATAAATGTATGCAGATAGAATAATTAGGGAGCACTGAATTTCTAGTGGGAAAATTAATGAAAAAACAAAATGGCCAGAGCGACCATTCATCGGTGTGTTATAACACACAGAATCGTTATGCTTTTTACTTAGTCAATAGAACCATACAGAAACTATATCTATGTTTGGCATGGATGCATTCTCCACACTCCACAGGAGAATGCACGCATCTGTATCTATTCCAGAGGTAGGACTACTAGAGCAGAGTTAAGCCAATACCAACATAGACGTTGAGAATTTGCACAAATTGCTACAACTTACTTCTGATGGCATACTGAATATTCTACTTACACGTTTTAAGTGACCAGGGAGTACCAACCACTCCCTCAAACTCCTCTTCAAAACAAACAAGCATAGAAAGCAATATAAGCTAAATTAACATTTTGTAAGAAATTATCCTCTTTTTTGTTCAACATTACAACATAAAGATGTTGTAATGTTGTCATTCTTATGCAAGCGACAAGGCGCGGTATTAACCATCAACAGCAGAATTGTGTGTTATCAAAGTAAACGCTTGTCTTTTACTCTTAAACATCAGAGAGCTTTAAACATCAAAGAAACAACAACTTCTGAGGGGACGAAATCTCTGAGCCCAGTGGATTGAAATCATCCGGATTTTTCCCAATTTGAAGCATTTGTAGAGGCAGAGTTAAGTTACAATATTACAAATTATTACAAATTACAATTTCCATACCAAAACCTTAATACAAGACTAGCCGTTTTGAAGGTAGATCATGCAGTCATTACAAAGTGCAATTCAACTGCTTTCAAGTAAATACTGACGGGTGTCAATGCCTTCACAATTTTGTTTGCAATCCGTTGCTTATTAACGATTGCAAGTAAACTTTAACATCAAATATTTGTGTGTGTGTGTTTAACAGACTTCCTACGATTGCCTGAGTGACTGTATTAAATAAGCAGCTATATGCACCGACTTTGCACCAACTATTCGGACATTATGTATAGTATTAAGTATAGTAAAATTGTTTTGCGATAGCTAGGATGGCTGTTGGCCATGAGATTATATGTATTTAAAGGTTTCAACTTGCCTTCAGCTCACTTTAGGAAACTGATTAATTACTGTGTAATTGATTAGCTCTTTGATTTTTTGCAGTTTATCGTATTTCGTCTTTAACAACTCACATGTTCGAAATGTACTATTTATAACACGCTACTTATTTTAAACGTAGTTATTTGTTTACCGTCAGGTTTATTGTACGTGGAATACAAAGAAACGAAAGATGCCCTACGCACCTCCAGTTACATCCGTTCAGAATAAATGCAAGTTGACTTCACACATGGTAATCATTGACGAAGAGGAATATTAAAAGACCCACTTCTTGAAAAAAAAAATAATAATCTGAACAAGATCGGACAGTCGCCACGTTGAAAGAAGCTGCTTGTACAATTTTAAGTGTCATGTGCATCTTTTTGTGTATTTCTTTAATAAAACATTAGGAGTAAGTGAGCATGGATTAACTTACAAACACTTATTTACTTGCAAACATTTTCGTCATTATTTCAAGCTGGTTTTGTTGATCACATTCACAGGGGTAAGGATATGTGTTCATTTGGTATTAAAATGATCAGTAGAAATGTTTGCATACTTGTAATTTTGTATTTATAAATTCACACTATGTGAATTTAAAGTGTTGTTACACATTCCTTTTTTTTTTTTTTTTGTCTTTTCAAAACTTATTACAATACATCGCCTGTAACAATGCAGCTAATTTCCACAATGTTTTCTTTTTTATAATCTTTAGTATTTGTTGATTTCGGAGAAAGTGTCTTATCTGCAGGAGATTCGTATGTGAATGGTTGGTTGTATACTGTCAACTCTAATTAAACGCATGTGAAATCACAAATGTATTTGTAACCACCCCATTCATTATCAAGTTTTATCGATTATCGTTGACTGATTAAAATACAGCCTGCTAAAGACCTATGATACAGTCAAAACTGAATGGGATTGGGTAATCAGTTCCTCATTTGCAACAAAAGTCACGCAAAGTGTCTGAAAATGCATTAAAACCTTAAGGGGAACTTAAAAACATGAAAGAGAAAAGACTAGGATTCTTGATGAGTGCAATATGATGATATGTTTATGTGTGTTAGGTGGCTTTCTTTTTTAAATAAAAAAAGCATGGATACGATAATATAATCATATGCATATGCAATCAAGGGGTTAATCGTCTAGAATGGGGTCAAGAACTAATTTAGGCAATTCGAATCTCCATAAGCAGACTTGTCTTCCTATAGCATTTTTTAACCTGTGGGGAAAGCCTGTTAGGATTCAATTATCAGTTACATATGTATGAATATGTAGAGATTATGTTAATTAGTACAATATTTGGTGCTAGCATGAAGTCAATGTTGAAACAAAAATAAAGGCTTCATTTTGAACAAGAGCAAATAGACGGGCTGACTTCCTCTTGCAGCATTATTTGGAAGTTTACGTCACTGAAGTTCTGGAATGATATTGTAGCTTCCGGGATAACACTGTTAACTGCTAATACAGTATATCCTATAGTAATATCTTATAGTAAATATAGTATTTCACCTGCCGTATACTATACGTAATTTGTTTTAGGTCTGGTTTTTCCAGTGTTTATTTACTTTTGTGTAGTTCGTTTATTTATCATTGGTTTTCTTTGAAGTTTCATTTTTTGGCTTATGATGCAAGTATTTTCTTTTTTTATTTAGACATACTAACATAAGCTAATTACCTTCATTTCGCAATATAACTTTTATTTACACTCATTATTAGATCGGCCTCAAATTATTTCAATACACAATTTTATGTAACATCATAGTATTTTCAAAATTATTGTGATAGTTGAATTAAGATTTTCAAATTCAAACTCTGGGTAAAACTTTTATTAGTCCATCCCAAATCTCTATATCACTTACGCATACTAACCGCCATACTTTATTGGAGGAAAGTTACGTTGACCCTTTCTGTAACTTTAATGACATCAAATATACAAAATATTTATAATATAAACAGCTACCTGAGGGAGATCTCAGTAAAGCAGTTACACTTTGAAAATGCTATCCATGTATTTTGCAGGAGAAAGGACTAGCCATTACGAAAGAACCGTTAACGATGAAGGTAAACTACGTAAACTGAAAAAGAACGACAGATATGGCAAAATTACAATGGGAGATGTTATCATCAATAAATCAGGAAACGATTTGAATTTATTGAACTATATATATATATATTCATAATTCAACAACATTAATTTCCTTTAAAACCAGGTGAACACTGGTACAGTGAAAATGTTAAAAAAAAACTCTATTATCACGAAAAACTACTCTTGAACATGACGAGAAATCGAATATGGTCTTTGATCGTCAAAGTAATTACAGTCATTAGGGTGCTAATACAGTAATACATAAAATAGTATGAATGTTACTGACATATCTTTTCAATAATGATCTTGCAATCAGTCCAACAATATTCGCATATCGTTAGTTAATAAAATAACAACACTGTGACTGGTAAATTAATTTTAATTTTTGGTTCATTACATCAACTTTTCTGATACATAAAATGTCAGAAGTATATAAAATGTAGTTTGTGTTGGAGAGGTAAGTAGCACTTTCAAATGTTACATGGAGAGAAGAGATACGACATATAATTTCAACATTTTTGCTTTTGAAAAATATCACAACACAAAGTTAAAATTTAGAGTTTAACCAAACTGACCTTTTTTATTCTTGTTTAACTTACTTTAACTCATGCAAACCATGATTTAATAGGAAAATAGCTTATTTTTATATTTTTACTTTTAGTGACGACATCAGTGGAGGGCATATCAAATGCAGATAAAGCAATTACCTGCAATTATCTTAAAAATAACAGCCTTTGTTTTTAGTGACTACAGTGAAGAACTAACATCCAAAACAATAGAAACAACCACAAGGCCGGTATGTCAGATTTATCTTATATATTTGCTCTATCGATAAGTAAAGAAACATGTGTGGAAGTTAAGAAGTTAAGAGTTTAAGAATTAATTTTATTTGAGTTTGTTAGACCCAATGAATTGAAAATCATAGCACTCAGTCCATTGTCTTATTGGACAAAGGCTAATTGTTAGTGCTGTTGATAAAAGTTTAAACCGTTAAAGTATGGTTGTATTTCAGTTTGATTCATATGACGAACTCTCTTTAAACTTTATCTATTTACCAAATCTCTCTGAAACGTTGTTTGACTTTTCTTTTTGTAAAGACTCAACTTTATCCATGGATTGGGAATCAAAGTTCTGTCTCTTACTTTAGTAACCATAAACACTTAGAATTACAATAACAACACGAAAAGAACCTTGCTTACTTTTTAGCAACCACAACGACAGAAAGTAAATGAATGATAGAAAGTATAACTCGGTTGCTCTTCCATTGTATTCAATACTTTCTGAAACGTGGTAATGGTATGTCAGTTGTGATATTGCAAACATGGTCCCTGTATGGTCCTCCTGGGGCGCCTAGCAAATACCATCAGTATGTTTAACTAAAATGTTAAGAACTTCGAGAACGTGTGAGGTTACCTCAAAGGTCGTACGGCAATAACTGGTTTTTCGGTAACCATAAATTCGAAATAGCCCGTATACGACTACCTTAAATTGTGTAACTACCTGTTTGTTACCGTGAAAACGCTGTGGCAGTCTCTGTAATTGCAGTCGTCTGTAGATTTCGTAGATCCCACACCCCATAAAATTTGAATTAAACATAAATGACAACTTTCATGAAGTGTTGATTTAAAAATGCAGATATTACAAAAATATTGAATTATTTAGAAATATTGTAAGAGTTTCCATTTATAGCTTGACAAACCTGACTGATTTTTTCTTTTTTTACTCATTTTTCCTTTTTAGTCACTAAACCATGTAGCAATGGTCAATACTCACATTTCAATTCTGCAGTATCTTTATAAAACAAAATTAACTTCCCAGTGACTGCAAAGAAGAGAAGTTTATCAAGTATGAATGAAACTACGACACATCAAATTGAAGTTTCGTTGTAAGCTTTGATCATCAAAATAACCATCATTGTAAAACACACCAAAGACTGCTGTATTAATATTTTAAACCTTGAGCTTATGCCAATCTGGAAAGCTTGAACCAAGAAAAGAAAAAAACATATTGTGACTACTTTTCAGCAACAACAACGATGGCAAGTACATCAAGTAAGAATGAAGGAACGGCACATCAGAGTGAGGTTTGGTTAGCATTGTTGATTTAAATAGCAAGAAGTGTAAATGCACCACAGTAAAAACTGCTCTATTAACATTTTCAATTAGTTATTTATTGATGGATCTCTCAAACAAATTTTACACATAGTTTAGTAACTATGATTTACAGCGACAACAATTGAAAGTACATGAGATGAAAAGAAAGCAAAGTCACGTCCAAGTAAGATGTTCTCAGATTTGGTCTTGAAAGTTACAAAAAGTATAAACACACCACGTAAAGACTAATAGATCACTATTTTTTTGGCTTTTAACTTAAGTGTTGACCCTTTCAATAAAATTTTGTTCTATAGTTCAGTAACCATGATTTAAAGTTACAATACGGTAATTGCTTTTTCAGCGACTACAACGATAAAAAGTTAAGTAAGAATGAAGGAACGACACATCAGGATGGGCTTTGCTGATTAAAATGACAAGAAGTGTGATCACAAACAAAAAAAAGAAAGTCTCCCTTGTTAACATTTGAATACTGGAAATATATTAATGGATCTTTCAAGAAAAAGTTGGTTTAGAAACCATGACTTACTGTTAAAATTAAGAAATAATAATGTATGGGCATTACTTTGCAGGGACAACAATGGAAAGTACATCAAATCAAAAGGAAGCAACCGCAAGTCCAGGTAAGATATTAATTTAATGAAGCTTTTCGTGAACCTTGCTAGAGGGCTTTAAAGAGACTCTTACTCGTGAGGTGGCAAAGGAATCCTGAACTAGATTCATCCCATGATATTTTCGTGGAAGATGAAGAAGAAGAAATTTTCACTGAAAGCATCATATCCGTTATGGATAAGACTGACGGGCCAGAAACTCAATTTAGTTGGGGACGATGCAACAGAAATCACTAACTTTGATAAGTTTGTGTCAATAAGCCACAACCAAAGAGAAAACTGATGATTGAATACATATAATGAACAACACACTTTCATTTGTTTCATTTTGTTTCTGTTATTATTCTATTTTGTTGGGGGCATTGCCTTTAATTGAAATGGTCCTTTCCTTTACTGTACATTGGTAAATACCCTCTTCTATTTTACGGTGAAGACGTAAAAGCGTTAATATGTAATTACATGAATACTGCCAATGTAAGCCTAAATAAGAAAGAATATTTCAATAAGTAAGTATGACTCCATTAATGAACGAACAGTGCTGATAACATTTCTATTTTACGGGCATCATTCTAGGGGGTAACATTTAAAAGCGCTTTCTCTTTCTCGAAAAGTCTTCATACTGTAGATGATGAAATGTAAGTTAGTTATTGTCGACGAACGAATCACTAACATTTAAGTCTGTCATATGCTCAAGTTTAACTTACTAGAATAAGTAGTACTACCGTCGGGAAATGTCCAGTATAGACTTTCTTTCTCAGACGAATTAATTGTTGCGGTGGTTGTTTGCCTGAATGAGGATATGTCACACAGAATATGGTTGAAAAGCATTCGACCAACATGGCATCAATCCCTGTTGACTTTGTTAGATGTCCAGTAATGTTTACATAGTATAATAAAGTGAAGAAACCTCTCGCAGGAAGGATTATGTCCTCATACTTCCATTGTTTTTATCTTATCTGTGTACATGCAATGCGGAGTGCGATATTGTAGTTACTTTGAGGTTAGAGTGCATTATCGTTCTCTGAGTTATAATGGTAACATAATGTATGGTTGAAAGTTGATATATGGGGTTCTAATCTGGTATGGTTCTCAAAGTGACAGCGAGAGCACCCCCCCCCCACCTGGGTAGGGGTCAGAACGTGCGGAGATGTGTGGGGCTGAGTGTGGAGGAAAAATTGAATTTCCTTCTAGACTGCAAAGTTGCTGAAGGTGATAGTTTTTTGGGCGGTGACCCATGGTCTGAAGGTGTGTCTCCGGTCGGCATTTCAGGGTACAAGTCAAAAGTCAAACCGACATAAGCCCAGAGATAGTAAAAGAAAACAACAAAGCTATGTGGCACTACATAAAACCTACAATTTAGTTCTACAGAAAGATAAGGGGAAGAATAACGGCAAATGGCAACATTAAGTTTGTAATCGACAGTAGGATTCTCTGCAGAGAGATCACCTCAAGTGAAATTTGGAGAGACAGGACAACAATTGGTAGTCCTTCATGATCTCAGACAAAACGTCTTAAAATTGGCACACGAGTCGTTTTTAAAGGGTACAAGGTACCAACCGCACATTAGACAAAATCTCAAACACTGTACACTGGCCTGGTGTCGGAGCCGATGTAGGCGGTCCTGACAATCTTGTGACATTTTTCAGAGAACAATTTCAAAAGGTAGGATAATTTAAAGTACCATCAGGGAAAATGCCACTCATGACTTTCCCTTTCAAGAGAGTAGCAGTAGATATTGTGGGTCCTGTAAGGCGTACAACAGAGTGAGGGCACCGGTATATACTGGTATTGATGCTATGCTACTAGGTATAACGAAGCTGTGGCAATAAAGACAGTCCAAACTGAGGTGATAGAGTTAATAAATAATCTATACTCGCCTAGGAATTCCCAAACGAGTGTTGACAGGGAGGGAAAGGGAATCAGTTAACAGATCTTGGAATATGGCTTAGCATACAGACATAGCCGTAACAATATTACTTAGCATATTTAGGGTTTAAGCAAAGAAATTGGAATACCTACAGTTGTAGAAAATGAGTAGGACGAAAAAAGAAAGCCGGCAAACGTGAAATCAAAGAAAAAAGTAACTTATAGTCAAAACCTTCGTTTTAAGGGAGAAAGCCACTCCCACAGTTCTTGTATTTCTCTTACTCAATATACTTAAAAAGTTAGCCATTGCCGGGTCTTTGATTGTATTATTCAAGTCTTTGTTTTGGGGAGGCTAAAGAAAAGGAAAGGACCCGAAAAACTGCAAAAAAACAAATCCTATCTCTGAGAGTAAGTGAGGAAGAGCGAATGAGTACGGAAGACGATAGGGGTAAGATATGCAACTAAAATTTGCCCTCTTATTTTTTTTTTTTAGTTTACATTACACGGAGAATATATTGTTGGTGAAGTTGTGTATTAAATTCTTGACCTACATTAATATTCAGCCATTTTCAAACAGTACTGTATTAAATTTTCAACAACATCTGAGATTTTGTTGAGTTTGCAAAGGCGATACCATATGACAATATGAAGGTCGTTTTCTTTGACCATCCGATCATTGACCACACTCAATGTGAGACTAATGCAACCAACATGACTGCGTAAATGGAAATGGAAACTTGAAGAGCTGGAGACGTATGGTTCAATACCGTATTAAATCCCACAAGAGGTTGGATTGGGAAATTCAACGTCTTCCGTTACATGTATAGACAGTTTCCGAAGGACGTGTTTTCTCTCTTTCCACTGGGGAATTACTGAATGTTTTGGTCCACGTTCAGGAAATTGTACAATAGTTCTTGTTTTACTTTCTTGTTTTTGTTTTTCTTTGCTGTTTTTGTTCAAGTCCGCTTCCTTGTTTGTTCTCATGCATCAATATACTGGTAAACATCTGAGTGCGTCCTTGCATGGGATTTTTCGTCTGGTGATTTAAATAAAATGAACCACCTCACTCATTTTCGTTTACCTGAACTTAAGGATATTGTAAGGAACAAAGTTGTATGTGATATTGACTACCCACAGTCACATAATGATAAGTCTTCTCCTCTGTTTGGTCTAAAATTAATCTAAGATCGATATGCGGTAGCAGTTCTTCAAGTTTGTTAAATTATTTGCTTTTCTGTCATAACTCTGGACGAAATAATGGAGAGGCACGATGTTACGTTTAAAAACTGTATCCTATTTCCAAAATAAACGCGGTCCAAGTCCCAGTTAAAATTAAGCCAGTTTAAAATGCCAATTGGAGAACAGTGTATAGGATGAAGCTCGAAACTAGTAGCCCCTCCACCGTTCCGAGGTCCTTTAACACTTATCATTTGTTGCTGCCTTTCCGTTGCTCCCTGTCTGAAGTGTACCCAGTGGTTTCAATTCGCACAGTATTTCGTTTTCTGTTGCTCTACTCCCATATCTGTAATCTGTATTTCTTTCTTTCATTTCCTTTCGTTTCCTTTCCTTTCATTTCGAGCGTCGTGGTCATCTTGCTTAACTACAGGTACTGGCCTACTGCAGTTCAACTATAACAAGGTTCCTAGCCCGGAGTCCACTCCTAAGCTCAGAGTCACCATTTAAAATGTTAGCAGGTACCACACTTGTTGCTCATTTTGTCTTACTGTTGGTATACATTTAGAAAATCAAACCTTATAAGCATTTCAACCAGGACGTACAACTTCAAAGGTGACTGAAGCTTAAAGGGAAAGAGGGCGTTTATTTAAAGAAAACATCCATATTTTTAAAACCAATGTTTGTGCACATAGAATGGTAGATTCTTCACAATAAGGAAGGAAAGTAGTGTTCTTTTCAATACATAACTCTCTCGCAGATAGAAATCCAGTTATTTCTTGCTCAACAATAATTTGTTCACCCAAACTTTTCAAAATTCAAATGATGCATCTTCGGTTACTCTTCACATGCATAATGTTTTGAGAAGATAAAGTTTTCGCTGATGTTTATTGATGACACTGGATGGTTTAACAATGATTAAAGTTATTTTCTTTGTATGCCATGTTGGTACATTCTAAACACCCTATTTCCCTTCAAGTCTGAGCTTGACATATTTTATTGAAAGTAAAGCAACCGTTCCAAACTATTTTATAGTCTATTGAAACACTTTAATTTGCAATTGTTGTAATTCTGTTGCACGTAGTTGTACTTCAAAAAACATGAACAGTAACACGTGAATATACGTGCTAGCTGTTATCTTCTGCAAGATCGTGGTCTTGAACGTGTCTTTCAGTAATAAATACTGTAAAGGTGGTAAACAAGGGTCCTGCGCCAACACCATCAATGTCCC
Organism: Stichopus chloronotus; assembly: GCA_021234535.1. Taxonomy (NCBI): domain Eukaryota; kingdom Metazoa; phylum Echinodermata; class Holothuroidea; order Aspidochirotida; family Stichopodidae; genus Stichopus; species Stichopus chloronotus. Next base: position 4,298,047 of record CM037842.1, read on the forward strand.
TTATGCCAGAGTACACCCTTGGCAACAGTACTGTGGACGCTGTAGCTGTTCAACTATAGCGAGCAGGTTATGCGTAAAAACTGTGGCTTCTCTCCAAGTGAAGATTACCCTGTGGTGACACAGCTTACCATCTACTTGTTCAAGTTGCTAAATTCATAGTTCAACTCATCCAACTGTCTTGGATCATCACCATAAAACTTAAATTTTAGAAATTTCTTAACATATAGACCCACTTGATTTGTGTAGACATAATACGGGATTATGTGACAAAAATGAATTCTTCGTGGCTCATACATGGGATTTTCCCAGCATCAAGATGCTTTCCTGCAATTGTCCAAAAAAGTATCTAAAATCCTGTGCCATTTTTTGTTCTAGTTAAGAGATTGAATTGAATTTACAGGAAATACTGTCAGATAGCCAAATTAATTATTTCCTGAGTCTTGTAAAGCGATATTCCTTACGAGATATAAATTGACTTAGCGCAGACGGTTCATCTATATCTCATTTCAAAACAGCTTCGGTAAGGTGCATATAGGGATGCAAAGGTGTTCTGAAAGACATTAAAAGAAATTAAAAGCAGATCAACCTGTTTGAGGGAAGTATCAAGTTCAACGAAGGAATCTTCTTTTTCTGCTATAAATTGAGCTGGCCAAAATGGACTCATGTAAGGACTAGCTATAGTACATTTGCAATAGTAGGCCTAAAACGTACGTTTCATAAATACAGGCCATAGGGTTATGAGACATGGGGAAGACGGGAATTGCTCCAAGAAAATTGCTATGTTTAGGCATATTTTGAATGTTTTCGGACAAATAATCTGCATAAAAAGCATTTGCCAGGTTCATCTTAGAAAAGCAGGATCTCAACCTGAAACTCTATAAAGTGTGAAAATGGTGTGTTGAAGCCGCGTTGACAATTAGCCAGTCATCGTCTTCTATAACCGGCTTAGAAATTACAGCATGTTGTTCTTTTTTGCAAACCATGGTTTGCCACCCCAGACTAAAGGGTTTCCAAAGATACTGTATTTACTCATAAACTGTGCAATACACAGCCACTAATTGTGACGTATTCTACCAGGTTTACCAGGCTGAATTGTCGATATTAAAAGTCATTTTCTGTAACCACACCGTGCTTTAGTGAGGTTTAACATTATGGTAGCAATAACCGTCTTTGGTCAGGTTTATCAATTCATGAGTGATGATCCACATGATCAATTACACCTTTTCTTTAAAATAGTTCAGATGTTTTTTTTCAATAGAATGTCTCGGCTTTCTTGAGCTGCATGGCGGTGGAACATTTTGAATTGCGGTGTCACAATCGATTACCGTTTTTTTTTTTTTTTTTAGTATTTGCAGAAATCTGCAATTTTTAAGAAAATTAATTTAATATCCTCAATTAGGCTGAACAACCACCAGAGGCAGCTAAAAGGTCGACATAATCTTAAACCTTTCAGGCTGGTGATGGTTTGTAGACAGGGGACTCGTTCTTTGTGACGAAAAATGGACAATGACAACTCTTAAATGGGACTTCTTTGCCACTTTTACTAATCATCTGAGAGGAGAAAGTTGTAAATTACTTTAGTCCCCAGGAAAACTGTTGAGTGGTCGGAGTCTTTCTTATTCTTGTAAACTTGTCGTGAATGGAGCTCCGAAGCACGTGGTAGCTTAATTTCAAGTCAGGAAGTGATAAAAATTGAGCTTAATTTCACTGATCAATAACACCTCTGCCATACGCACATCTAATATTACATGGACGTGAAAGAACAAGAGCCAAGCAAAGTAAATCACTCACTGAAAAAAATGACAATTGTGTATACAGTGCACAGTTGAATTGTTTAATTTTTGGTGCAATTTTTTATCTACTGCTGTTTTCCTGCTCAACCTAGTCCAATATCCTACCTGGAACCAACCAGATGCGAATTTCGGACTTTTCGGAAGTGCCGACAGGGATTCTAGGACACATGAAATTGCAGTTCTACTAGATGAGTTGAAGGAATTGCACAATCTTGATGAAAAAGAATGGAAAATCTGTCGTAGTCAGTGGACTCTGTACCCAGTAAGTGCACTTTTTATTTTCGAGTGTTTGCACAAAGTTGTTTCACACAAGAGAAAGTTGGGGGATGGGAAAGGTAGTGGTAAAGATGTTTGAGAACTATCACCATGATTCCTTGTGATCACATTGTATTTCATATTTGTAATTTATGCACATACCTGTTTGATACCTCAGACTAAAAGTGTTAAGTGGTGTAGTATAATTGCAGTTTTCAAAGCAGATTCTTACTATCTCCCCCACTCACTATTTACGACACTGGTTAAGAGGACATATTGCGATAGTTAAACAATTCGATTCTTTCAGTCCTGTTGAGTATTAATTATACTTTGAGTTTAAATGATCGAACGTAAACAATATCAATTATAAGCAAAGCCTATTTATTAAAAAAATGTAGTCTCACATTTTCAGTGCAGAAATACATGTCTATGTCTTTTAGAAAAAAAAATCATAAAAACCTGTTTTTCCGTCATATTTTGGCAGCAAATATACTCTTATGGTCGACGTTAAAAATTATATTCGTATTTCTTATCACAAAAAGTGAACTCAATATCCTAGTTGAAGTGGTCGATGTCCTTTTAGTATATATTTTCCAGAAGCGAAACATTTCATTCAAAATTTATCGAGACATTATTTGCAGAAGTTAGTAGAGTACGTTTACATATATGTTACTTCGCGTTTATCTAAGACACTAGGAAATGGTTAAATGTATGTTATAAATCTGTCACATCTTACCTTGACATACCTACTGATTACATGGGACCTCAGCACGTCAGGCATTTGCTGGGGGTTAAACACGACTGTAATCCTGTGATTGGTGCATTTTTAGAACAAGCAGGTGGAGAAAAACTTTCACAATACTGACATTTGACACTTGGAAGTGAAAAACAAGTGACAGGATTGGTTGATCAACATAATCAAGACAATGGATTGTTTTACCTTGGTTACATATTTCTACAACTGAAAGTAGTATATTGCTTGTATCCTCATACGTCGGTTATAGTAACAAACCAGCTACCATCAAAGTGATATACATCACCCCAGCAATGTATACAAAGGATATTGCATTGTTGAAGAGACCTATTATTCAACTAACATTTAATCGAGGGCGAGAGAGATTGGAACAGAGAATTTAAAGACACAAACTGACTTTTGTGGTCTCAAGGAAGGCTTCATGGAGATAAAATAAGTAGAATTTACTTTTTGTGTGACACCTGGCTCATGAGCATTACTCTAGCAAAGTAACTATTACTGGTGGTACGACTTTTGTCAAATGGATGTCAGAAAATTGGAGAACATTAGGCCGCCCAATTCAGCGTGAAGAAAAGTGTGAATCATAAGTCTGATAACTGCAGTCAAACCTATTTTACTCGAAACCTGCACTTCATTTTTCCCTTTGATTTTGTTTTAATTTTAGAGATAACATTTTACTTGTGAATGACTCATCGTTGTGAATAGAAAGGAAACGATAAAATCATTAGAAGGTGCAACGCTAATGAGGTCAGTAGATGCCACAATCACCAGGAGGAATATCAAAATATAAATTTGGTCTCACCTCTGCTGGTCATTTGCCAGTACAATTCTATACCTGTTTGTCTATTTAGCTTAATTTTTTTATCTTAGAAAACAATAAAAACAAAATGCAAATTCCAAGGGGAAATTTCCATCGAACCACGACAACGTCATTTCCATTTCTCGTACAATCTTATACCGATATCGCAGATATAAAAATGTTTTTGTTTTAGTGAAGTGTTAATGTGTTTCTCCAGAAAACCGCAATTTTGTGAATCACATTGAAAGTCATGCCCGCTTATAATGACAGTGTTTATGCATAAATGTTCGTTGAATGTGTGTACAGTTCTTGTCCTATCTTATAATTTTGTAACAAATCAAAGGTCAGTTTGTTGTGTGTATGTGTTTTTTTTTCTCTTTCCCATGGAATACCAACCACAACAAAACCATTTTCAAAGTCATTTTCATAATACAGTCACTACGTGAATTTATCTCCATTTTTCTTATGTAAGTAAAAAAAAATCAATTTCAAGCAAATCAGTTTCTTATTTAACTTCTGTATTTTCCAAAAGCCTAATGATACGTTACATTACACTTCAGCATGATTACTTTGATACACTGTATTTTCTTGCTTCTTCACACAGAGATGCAAAGGATTTATTCACCACGAAAGACAAGTGTAAGCCATCAATATCTTAACCAATCTAAAAAGTGAACTTGATATAAGCCACTCATTTAAAAGTCATTCTTTTCTTCCCTTGTGTGGGGTGCAAAGTGTTTGTAACGATCCGCTATATCTTTTGACCTTTGTCTGCCAAATTATAACTTCACGAAGGAGTGGCGAGTGCATGTTGATTGTGGGGTTGAAAATGATTATTAGTGAATGCCATGTGTCGTGAAAAGAAGCAACATGTTGATAGCGTTGCGGTATCCAAATTATGGCATGGAATTATGACACCGAATGTCCCCAATTCACTTTGCAGTGATGCACGTTGTTATAATTATCCGAAGCTGCGTTTAAGCTACAGATTCTGCAGGAGTGACGTGACCTCTCTTAACAGACAGACTCAATCTTTTTCTGTGAGCTCCAGGTTTCTGCCACATATCTCCATTGTTCGCAAAGTATTTTAAAAGCGACGAAAAAAAATATACTTCCACAACTAAAAGCAAAAGTGTGTAATATGTCCTTTACGTTACCACATAGCCATCATTTCCTCCCACTTCCCGCGCCGTGGCATTGTTCTTGCGTTTGTCCATGAAGTTTGCGTACAAATTGCTTTCTCCAATGACTAATTACCTTGGATACCTTCCCCATTGTTTTAGTCCATGTGATAGTTTAAAATTGCCGCATGGTCAAATTACTTTTGGAGGCAACTTATGACTTAGCCAGTCATTAAGGCTTCCGTCACTGTTTTGTAATGACCAATGTTTAGCACTCATCTAAAATCATTGATTTATCGTTGAGTAATCGTTGATTTATCATTTATTATAAAAGGAATATTTGAAACAAAGGAAAAGAAAAATTTAGAGAAGTTAGATTGATGAAAACATTAATAGCTACCTGTATGGTAGTCATATTTTTTTTGTATTGTTCCTGAGTAATGCTCCTTAGAAAATAAAACGTGAAATGTATTTAAAAGTAGTTCTATACCAAGTGCGTGTCTCAGGTCAAATCCTTTTAAGTCATATAATGCATTGTTGCAAAACGTTTGTCATTCCGCAAGGGACAAAAGTACGGTAGGGAACAGGCAACAGGTAAACAGGAGGTACCTCCTGTTTAGGCCAATAGTAAGGCACATGTTTTGCTTTTGGTAAACAAAAAGTATTCCAATCTAAGTTGCTTGTCATTTTCATATTGCGGTGCTAAATACGGTGTTTAAGTGCACGCTGCAGATTAAATGTCGTAGGAAATTGATATTTCGGTGTAACACCCCAATTTCTTAGTAACACTTCACGGTCATGATGGCCGACTAATGCACCATCTACTGTAATGTCATATTTTTCTGGTATTATCATGACTGGACTGAGTTAAATTGCAACCGCGTGTACGTCTCTTTGGATCCCAACGCAATGCTTAGGTCTCCATTTAAATTCACAGTGATTGGTACATTGTCCACATCGTTACCTTGAGTTTGGTGTTGCATACACACAATTCATTGATGTTAATGAAACGGAGCTGAATCTAAAAAAAAAAAAATAGAGAACGCGGGTTCAGCATACACTAAATAGGTCAGTGTAAAGAATGCAGTTGTTAAAGGTGTCACGTTTCAATCATATCTCGTTGTCACTGTAAGCAATTAGTTTCTGTACGCAAGTACACCACAGTTACAACTTCGTATACTCAGAACTTTTCGCATTCATTTTGAACCAATCATATGAACTTTGAATGTTGATGACGACTGCAGTAAACCTACATGATACTACATTAGCAAAAGAAGAGGGAATTTACTTTCAAGTCATTAGAAATCTTTAGAATTTTCAACTAAAGCATATTTATAAGTATATTTATGAAGTAAATAGTTAACACTGTCACAAAATTTCCAATAAGACAAAAAGGCCAAAGGAAACGTTTTTATTAGTTCTTGTCATGATCTAATAGATGGATGAGGTTGTTCCTTCTGAAAAGGTTCTGCAGATCATTCTAATGCCCATACAACTCATTTGCTATTAAACCGTGTCCCAAGACCAGCCAGGTACTTTAAAGTGAGTGTTTATTACACCATATTTCTAATATTCCATGCACACAACCTTTTTTAGAATTCAATGGCAGTGACGCATTACACAGGTCAGTCACAATTCTCCCAGTCACTTAATTACCTCTATTCCCTCCCATAGCCTGTCTAATCTCTTCCTCATATGTAATCAAAGCAATTCAACAACCTCTCTGCGTCTTAAAAATTTGCTGACTATCAAAGAGCTGAATCAATTGAGAGTTTAACTTAGCCAAAAATATATATAGTTTTGTGGGATCGGCCTTAAGTGGTAATCAAGTAGTGGGAACTAGAAAAGACACCGCGAACTATATAGCGTCCCAAAGACATAAAAGCAAGTCAATCGTGTCACCGCTACCAATTCACTTTTTTTTCACATTGAAATTTTCAGAATAAAAGTGCAAATGACGATTGAGGCACCTTACAAGAAAGTGCTTGCATACGCTCTTTACCCACCGTACGGTTACCGGAGTGTCCTCGAGAAGTCATGGGGAGAACCGAAAGTTACAGAGTATCTCGGAGGGGTAAGGATGTGAAAACAGTGACGCGGTATTATTTATTTCATTATATCCTGCAAATGGGGAAATAGGAAAAGGAAAATTTAGCACTTTGAAATATAAAACACACAGCTTTAGACATACAATACGGTTCAAATGGTCAGGAAACAATCAGCACTGCATTTGTTAAATTTCCTAAATCCAGGAGGGGAATTCTACTGTCATCTAGTCATCTTGCTATCCGTTCAGAAACCTTCTCTCTTGCTTACATGAATATTTTAGTATAACCTTTTGCAATGGGCGTGATTGAAAATTTTCAACCAATCATTGCTGTATATTACTTTCAAATATTGTTACCTCACTGAAAAGTACACTCTTTTATGCATACAATTCGTAATGCACCTATACCGTCGGTAATCTTTCTTTCTAAGGATACGTCACTCAGTAAATTATGAGTAGAATGTAGTCTAGAAAATATCTGGCAGTATCGCTGCAAATATCAGTTACTTTCAAACACATTTCTGAAAAGGGTTGGGTATGATGTCTTGTGGTCATAATGTATGCTTCCAGGACTCACGTATTATTTTAAATATCTGGCAGTATCGCTGCAAGTATTAAAATTTTTCAAACACATTTCCGATAAGGCTAGGGTATGACAACTCGTGGTACGTCGTAACGTATGCTTCCAGGACTGACGTCTCATTTCGAATGACAAAATGACAAATAATGTAATCAGATGGAAGCTGATCTGATACAAGTGTTTGTTTGGGTTAAGTCAAAAAGTTCCTGCAGGTTTACAGTTTCCTTCATGTTGTTACGAGCATAAATCGTTTCCCTAATTTCTGTCGATATTCAGAGCCAGAAACCTCTACGCAGAGCACACGTTACACCCGATTAAACTTGAAGAAGTCAATTAAATCTGTACTTGAACCTACAAGGCGCGGAAAGGTTGTTCAATGGCTCAGGACCACACCCATAATCCTACCCAATGTCCAGCCGTGTTCTTCAGAACGGTACAAATAATCAATCATCCTTGCTACAAATACAAGCATTGAAGTAACGAGAGTTTCACATGTGATGAACGAACTCAATGTTTACAGTTTCACAACAATGCAGCCAACTGAACTTTCTAATTTAAATCATAAGATGCCATTTGACCAATCATTGCAGAGGGATTGAAAGTTAGCATTGAAATGTCTCTCGGTAGAGTCTTCTTGACAATTTTAGAATATCTTCATTTAATATCCTCCCATACTGTGACAGGTGTGTCCCTTCCAATATTTTCTTTGACTTAAGGGAGCAGCTGTCGCATACTACAACCAACCAGGGCAACGAATATGCTGTTGTTCAACGCGTGGACGTGATTTAGTAGCTTTGTGTGGACTGAAGCTTGAGACGGACTACATCGCTCTTTTTGGGATGAAATCTGTCGAGCATCCGTCTCATCCCGTATACGAAGGTACTTGCAGGATTAAAATGCCACTGATCGGTCTCTACCTAGAGCAGCAAAAGTGAGTGAAGATCTCAATAAGTTCAAACTTATTTGAAAGTGTTAAAAAAAGAAACAAAGCACAATAAAACACAATAAAACACAATAAAACTTTACATACATTGACATCACATATCACCGATTGGATAATAGTGAGTAGACCTGCGTATGTGCGGGTGTATGCGTGATTGTATATTGATCTGCTATCTAATTACTCAATCTTCACAAGTAGTAACTGACCTGTATGTTTACTGCATATATAACCGTGCATTTTTTAAAAATAGTATGGAAATGAAAAAAAAGTACGTCACAATATGAGTACTAGAAAGTGTGTGTCACTGACTGTTACTGCTTACATATTTTTTTCCATAATCATAACTTAAGATGTATGCCCGTACTTGATACTGGAATACTTAGTTTAGATATGCAGTTGCTCAATTAACAAGTCATGGTTGCTGCAATACTAGATCTATTGAGAACCATATTGGATAACTTGTTTGTATTGTACATTTTTATAAATGAAATTGTTCTGTAGAACATGATCATCCTAACATTGCCGTACCTTTACATGTACAACTTCTTGCTGAAGAGCTGACTGTGATGTTATTTGTCAAATATTCAAATACGATTTTCAAATATTTCACACATGTACATCTACAGGAAATTTATCCGTTCAACATGCATACAGATCAAAACTAAAAGACAACTAAAAAGAAAAGCAAAAAGAGATATTCTGATGAGACGTCTCTCTCCACCCACCCCTCTCTCTCTCTCCACCTCTTTTTCTCTCCATCTCTTTTTCTCTCCACCTCTCTCCACCTCTACCTCTCTCTCCACCTCTTTCTCTCTATCTCCACCCAACACTATCTCTGGCTTCGCCGTGTCAAACAAATGTATCTGCCTTTTTCTCTCCTTTCTAGTGATGCTGTCCACATGGAAACTTATATGAAAGATATAGACATGGGAGGCTCAATTGGTCATATTGGACTTAATCAGGAAGTGCACAGGATGATGCAATCAACGATTGAATTATCACTTAACATTCCGATAGTGGTGAACATCACCTGTGGGGAGCCGCTGTATATGAAATTTATGTAGCATCAACATAACTACTCTGGCCGTTTCATCAGATGCCACTCCACTACAAGTACATTTTCAGTCTCCCAAAGGGTGTACGTCAAATTCAGTTTTTCAGTGTTTGATAGACCATGGGTGCTGACAAAACTATAAATAGATCAATGAACACTTAAGTATGAGTCGTGACTAAAGGCAGCCAATCCGAGCACTTGCGTAACATATATATGCATATTTGCGTACTTGCTAATAAGCGTTTACATGCGTGTGTAATATTGCATGATCACACCGCGTTAAACCTGGGGTGCTTTAAAAAAGCTACGTGAATAAAAGACATGTTGAACAGCAAAAGTTCGTAGTGAGCTACCTGTAATATTTAACACAGGAGGCTTACAAAAGCGGTAAAATAATAACCTGTGTTTGTGTGTTATAATACACAGCATTTATATGCTTATTGTGCGAGTCAGTAGAAGCATATGGAAGCGCAAAAATTCGGCATGGGTGCTAAAGTATGCGTAGAACAATTTAGAGGAAATTGACCTCCGTGACATGAAATATGATTTTATTAAAAACATTACATCAACAATAATCGTTTCTCGTGGAAAGATTTTTTGTCCATAACTTTAGAGTATTATTGTTACCTTAAGTATGGATTCTGAAAGGTTTTGGTACATGCATGTTACATAGATAATTAAGTATGGATACTGTTTAAACTGTACATTCATCAAAGTTACATAGTTTGTTAGTTTTAACAGAAATTAGGATCATTGTTATTAAACTATGACATTGGACAAAATATGGAAGCGTATTTGAAAAATATTATGTAAATAATGTTCCGTTATGTCCGATTGTTAATAGTACGTTTTTCCCTAAAGTAAGTCTTTGTTTATTTCCTGGATATGCCACGTCACGATTGCGATACTCTCATTGCGATGAATGTAGGTAAAGAATTTTCTTAATGGGCAAAAAGATCTTATATGGTACTGTAGGTCTCAGTCACTCTTCTTGCCAAATGCCCAGCCGCAAACAAACGGCACATATTTTTTTCTTGAAGATGTCGCTCAAATGAACATATTATGCTACAATATGCTATAGGCAATAAGGTCTTTCTACACTCTTTAAACATGCATTTATAGAAAATCACTTCTTCATTGGAATTCACTGAACAAGTATGTAGCTTTTGCAAATAAGGATGGACAAAACCCCACCCCTACGAGAGAATTTTTGACCTTGTGAACGAAAAGGATTCCTGCAATGTAAAGCTGTGTTGAGATATTCTGCAAAACAATGCGAAAGGGGCAGTAACAACTCAAGCAATAAAGCTTAAAAGTTAAAAAAGTTAGAAGTCCTTACCTGTTCACGGTATGCCGTTTTACCTTTGCTGTAATATATGATTTTGTTGCGTAGTCGTAGTGTTTAGACGATTCTTAACTGTTTTATGTCAATCACAGATCAAATGATGTACTGCTTTTTCATTTCTAGTTAGTTATATTTCATCATTGTGGAACTCATTTTGTCTGTATGCAACGTATATATACTTGTTTCCATCTTATTATAGGATCAGGTGTTGGCTTGCTATGCAGTAATCTCATTGCAAAATAAGTGAAAGGTAGCTTTATTTCTTTCATGCGACTTCGGATCGAAATATGTTTTAATCATTACTGCAAGCTATGTTTAATACGCATAGATCATTGTCATTTTGGAATGTTTGCTCTCTTTCAACACGCAGAATATACCATGAGTGATCCGTTGCCATGCCAGCGAACTATGTATCACAAACTGTGGGTTCAGACCTATAGTGAATGATTCTTCACACTTACAGATGTTACCCAATAATGAATATGTGAAAGAAGTGGTAGACTCTCCAGAATTCAGTGACGTGTTTGAAGTGCCGATATTTCAGGATAAACATTTCAAATTTATCTACCTGTCACGTGCCCCTCCTGTGTTTTAAGGGTAGATAAAACAGGAAGCCAGAGTTAGTTATGGTTTTAATGATATTTGTCACACTCGGTGGTGAGCCATACCTGGTAAGCTATTACTAGAGGTGTTCGCCCCCCCCCCCCCCCCACAAGATGATGACTCGTTTTCAAGTAAAATGAATAGGGGAGTCAATTTACTGATAATCTTGATGGAATAGCCAGTGTGCCACAAAATAAACGTGGCTTTACATGTACGAAAGTGATTTCAATGGATACAAGTACTGCGTAGTACCCAGAGAGAAAACAATAAATTTTCTGAATGAATTAATGAAATTAACTGATGTAAAATATCAGTTAATTGCACCTTAAATCCATGAATGAAACTGCTTGACAAAGCCTGAATGGCAAGGGTTAGGTTTAACCATCACAATAAGACATTTACAGTGCTGGTTCACGGTCCGCCGTCATCACCTCTCTATTATTCAGTCAGCTCGTTGTTTTGATTAGTATTTAGATTATGTGGTGCCTGTTATCTCATTGAAAATGGAATGTTTCAATTGTTGCAGATTTTAACATTGGTGTGGAACCATTTTTAATGCCTTAATGCAGGTAAATTTGATGAAATTACTAGTGTTGGTCTTAAACAATAATTCAGTTCCATCCAAAGACATGGCTCAGGTCACCTACTGAACTTAATAATTACAAGGGAATCTAATGACCTTGCTACCGACGGTGCCACCGACCATGAGTCTTTACATCCGACCATACCACCATTTCTTAAGTGCAAAGCTTTATTTCTAACACCACTCCAGGAACGCACACCAGTGTCCTTTAGACAAGACAAAATTATTAAATTTAGTATTCTTTCCAGAGAGAATCTGATGTTACCAATTGGTAGCATCCCATGTACCTACTACGATTCAATGTAATTTCGTTGAAATTATGTATCGCTTGGTCAGTCTCTATGATGTTGCGAATCTGAAACACCGGTAACATACTTTTCGAAACGTCGATGGTGGTGTAACCACACATGGGTAGGTTTCCCAAACGAATGGGTTATGATCCAATGACCCAGATGGAAACATTCGACCGTAACAGTGTGGAAAGGTGGTTGAGGGGGATGAAGATGAAAGGGCACATTATACAATCATGTTTGTTCCTCCGCAACCCCAAGTCGGGTTACAGCGACACGATACACCTCAGTGTTCTGTATGCGGTTCAACACCGCAGTGTTACAGGAATATATTGAATCCTGATTTTCATAAGCAACGTAAGATGCCTTTGGTTTTCGTTTTATTTTAGTTAGATTTGCAGGAACCTTACATATTTTGGGAGGATTAATTAAATCACGTAAGATAATTCAGAACAGTTGTGGAAATGTCAAGACATAAAAGAGTTTTATGTATGCAGGGGTATTATTTGTGTCCTCTTTTCACGTTTTTCGAACATGCTTCTACTTCACTTGCAAATTTTGGTAATAAAACCTGGTACTGTAGGAAATGTTACGGATTTTTCATGTTTAGTTTCTGATGCTATCAGACTATGGTGACCTTATGCGTAGTCTTCTAAAATCATATACCAGTATCAGATGATGCACATCCCGTGGATTTGTCAACAATGTGGAAACGTGTCTAAATTGAGCCACGGAGATCTCTTTATATTCATGATTTTAGTTATCATTTACTATTTTTACCGTTAACGATGAGGAGCACCAGTAAAAGTAGAGATAATACGAATTTTAGAAAGACTGAAAGCGATTTAGATTGTTTTAGAAAATCGGAGTTTTTTTTGTGATATTTCGGTCCTACAGTCTTCATGTCAAGGGGCCTTGAGCATTTTTCAAAAGTATCACCCCTTGTAACTTAAAATCTGAATCGTCAACATAGGAAGATTTTAAAATGCCATGACAGGTTAGGCCATTACCAATCACATGAACTTAGCGAAATTCTGATATGACTTCCGTTGCATGTACTGGCGACCCTCGATGGTCGGTTTTTTTTTTTTTAGTATGTAGGTCAATGGGAGAGCTTAATGGTGTTACGGGACATACAGACTTTGCCATTTTTGACATCTGTCTGGCTCTTCTTCTAACTTTAAATGCTGAGTCGTTCACTGCTCTCCTTCTCCACAATAAGGGAGGACGGCTAAAGTGATGCACCGGCCACGTGACATTGTTTGTATGAGACAGTGAGTCTTTTTACTAGAAAAAAAAACAAGTCAAGGCCTAAAAAGACAATCTACGTAAAACATTATTCACGATACAAATAGTATTGATCTGCTATTTTTCATGAAGTATTTTAGCATAAAAACATAATTGTCAAATGGAAACAATATGTTCATTGGCATTTACATATTCCAAACCCCAAAACATTGTGTCGATCCTGCAAAAGAACTTCTGATAGTGAGCCATTTTCGCTCTGGAGAGAATCCCCCCTCTTTGCCTAATCGTCTCTCGCTACATGAATGTATGCTGTTAGCCACACCTGACCGTGGCTACTGTGTCGATGGCGGGCTTTGAGGTGGACTGTTAATGGAGCGTTTCTTTACTGTTGTTTTCAGCATATATTTCGCTTGATACTGCTTTTAACTTCTTTCAGGGTTTGATATGTGTGTTGGATGCCCAAGTGTAATGTGCACGCGAGTCAGCTTAACCATTGTATGTTGTATTAAACACAGGCATTTACTGCTGCCATCGAGCAGTTTTTAGAGGTTCAGCATGGATGGTTCTTTAGTAAATTTGTCATACAGTGAGTTTCTCAGAGATCATAATATATTGTTTCTCAGACATCAGTCTGGCACATTTTCTGATTTCAGACGATGCAAACTATTTCACCTAATTCCATGGAGGGAATGCTGGTACGCCGTCCCATAGACCTCTCCCTTATAGGTCACCGGTCATCCATTTCACGTTATCTTATGTTAAAATTATACGTCATACATTTGCGTAGTCTTTTACAATAGTTATAGGTGCAATAGGAAACTCCACTTTGTTATGGTAACATTAAAGATTTTAGCAAATTTTAAAAAATGTTCGAACAGCACCAAGTAAAGTATTATTGTTAGAGTAAGGGAAACTAGGATTTCTAAGGAGAACACACAGCTTCGAAAGGTACAAAACACTCGACAAGGTTGCATCTTACCCTAGGTACCTGATTTATCGGAGTAATATCTCCAGATTCGCCTGAATAACCTTGGAACTTTCCACTTTTTAACCATGCATTCAGAGTATTCTACTTTAATAATGATCGCATGAAGGTATGTGTTCACTGATAAAAAGCTACATGAGTAAAAACATATACACTGAAAGAATAATATCACCGAAAAACATCTCGATATTACGATGCCTTAAATTTAACCTCAATGCGTGGTGCATGCTTTTTTCGGAGTTCTGAACTGTATTTAAAATTGATGATGGTGGCGCTCGGTTTAATTAGTGTCGTGCACTTTATAGATTTTTATCCACTTCTCCAAACAAATCTAGACCCAAGATTTTTTTGTATGGGTCTAATGAAAACATTACCCTTATAAAAAATCCTCGCGAGATTCTCGCCAATACATTTTCGTGACATTCTCGTAAGACTTATGGGAAATGAGAAATTCCTCAAACCATTCTTATGAGATGTACTCATAAATGAGTTTCTGGTGGCATTGATTCAGATATTGGACAGCCTGGGGTGAAGCTGGTGTTAAATTTGAGCTGGTGATCTTATTTGAACCGACTGAACTATATAGTTGTTGTAAGTACTCCGTTCTCCTTAAAAAAGAAACAAATGTTGTGAGATACGAAAAATACATTTTGCAATATATTGCCTGTATTAGTCCATTAAAAATTTACAAAATAGCCACAAATGTCATTAAAATCTATAGAATATTGGACGATTTACATACAGAATTCCTGTCTAATATTGCATCGTAAATGAGCACTGGCTAAGTATGCAAATATATGACGTCAACTGAGGCACTCGCATCATATGTCTTATGTTATCCCTTATTTCAAGGATATTCTTTATGTGTCTTTTGTTTGGTTTTTTCATGGTAGCATGTGTTAACATGATATTCCTATCACTTGCAAAATATGAAACCTTTTAAAATATGAAAATGTTTACTATAAAGAAATACTGACGCTGAGAACTACCCCACGTTATCATCATATTTTTTCATCAAACTTTGAAAAAGGATGTGTCCAAAATGTTAATAGATTTAGCACAATTTCAACGGATTTTTTCTGAGTTTCACTCTGCAAATTTTGGATAAACCGAGCTATTTTCTAGATGCATATCAGATGGACTTCAAAAGCAGGGGACGTATAGACAGATGCATATGTATCATGATAAAGTTCACCCTCGATGACCCTCACGAAAGATCCTGCAAGTGAGTGTGGATGAGCTCCGCGTGACATTTTTTTTTCCTCTTTTCTTTTAAAGGCAAAACTGTCCATTGGCAACAATGGATTAGCAATTCAAACGATGATTGTCTACAATCACACTGCATTCTTAAAAGAAGCTGTAACAATTCACTTGTATGATAATGGAAGTGAGACGAGAGAAGGAATGCGGATTAAGGGGAGAGGAGTTTCTGCATACTTACAGGTGTTTTGGGAAATGCATTGTAGCGGCTTGGTATTTGAGTAGCTGGCGTTCAGATCTCCTACCTACAACCGAGTTGTTGTTATCCTTGTAAAGATTGAAATGTTAAACTCTCTCAAAAAGTGAAAGCGTATATTGCGTTGTGTCAGGATGGTGGGTATGAGACCTACCAATGTAGCCAGGGATTTTAAAAGCGAGCCGATATGGGTTGCAACTTCCACGAATTTTATTCAGCATTTACTCATTGGCGTCAGCTATACTGGTGAGAAAAAATCTTCTACAGTAAAGGACGGGATGGATTGTTTTTTTTTGGGGGGGGGGCAATCTTGACCAGGATATCGGATGGAACATCTTAGTTATCAGAGAGGCAATGGAAATATTGCAGCCGTGCCCATCCAGCAACGGAATGGCAGATTTATTGCATTGACGTTTAAAGTTAAAGTTTGTTTTGAAAGTGACACCAAGGAAAGCTGCACTGGGAGAGGCTCTAATAAAAGCATTATAGATATTTTGAAGACCAACGCATGGTGTTTTTAAAATGAAAATACCTTTTGAAAGGAAAGAATACATAAAGGAAGAGTACCTTATATATAAAAAGAGAGTATATTAAGGAAAATCAATTTCGAGACGTCAGTTTCATGAAGCACCAGCTTTCAAGGTAAGAAATTGTAAATTCTGGTTTAGTGTTTTTTTTTTTTGGGTTTTTTTTTAGAATATTCACGTTACGTAAAGGGATACCTGCGTTAAGGGTATCGCTGTGATAAGATTTGCCGTGAATTTGGACTTCCCGGTTGGTGAGAAAGAAAGAGAAGAGTCTAATTAATCGTACGTTGAATCTGGGTATTTTGTATCATATACAGGTGTGTAACGCTTTATTAAAAGCTTTTTTTCGACATGGGCTGTTCGACACGTAGGAATAAACCAGTTGTAGAAGAATATTTGATAAGCCCAATGTGAATTCCAGAGAGCCAAAAAGTCTGATTTATGTTGGGTTAACCTTGGGGAAAAAAGTAGACGTTTTGTTCAAAGTGGGTCGTTGTGCGATTGTCGATTATTCTTTCAATTTTTACTAGAGGTGGGGGTAGATTGTTAGAAGTTGTTGTTTAGTGCGATCTGTACTGACTTACTGATTTGAGATAATACCATTTTGGCCGAATTCTATGACGTTCATTAAAAAGTAAGAATATAGGGAAGACGGGTGGGGGGTAAATGTCAGGAATTTGATCCATAGTATTATGTCCAGGGGAGTTATAGGTCTTAAATTTAAAGATGTCAGCTTCCAATTCGTTTAAATATAGTAAAATATTTTCATTTAGATCTCAAAAATGGAAACCAAAATGTTTTATCTCTGATGCATTGATCTGCAACTTGTCATTGTTTCGGTTATGGATAGTGTTTGTGAGGGCATTCAACTTCCTTCCAAAATGTTTTGAGATTTGTCGTCGTTAATAGTTTATGAGCAATTATTTTAGATGCGGATATAGTAGCCTGTTCGAATTTATTTATTTTTATTTTGAAGGTGGTCATCTCATGCCTATACGTAGTATAATAGCGAGGAGATCCTGTACTCCATTGAGCTGCTTTAGTGAATTGACACGTAAATGGTTGACAACCTTACGGTGGCCTCTTAAGTATTCAGCTAAAACAAAATGGCGTTAGTAGGTTTCCTTAGGATGCACAAATCACATGGATCAGGATTACCGATTGTGGTGAGGTGGCGGGAAGGGGCTATCCAGATGTGTGCGTGTGCTTGTGTGAAGTGCACGGTATGTATCTAAGTATACCATCTCCTCCGACAGACGGTAAGTCGGATGAACTTGATAGGTAGATGCCCGAGGGTAGGATACAATGGCCATCCGACCGATGAAGTCATGGGTCAAAGGCCAAGGGTCGCCGTTATTAAAACAGACGATAAAGTGCGTCATATTTGCTGTTAGTGCAAGGTGGCAACATGACTTTTCACATTTTTTTTTATTTTCCATGAGTGTCACACAGTATTTCATACTATTCAGCCATGCTTTTAGCTGCGATATTAGACATTATGTCTGCGGTAAAATAAGAAATCTACAACAGGCTGTATTAAAATTCCTCGTAGTCTAAAGATTCATTGACCGTGGTACAGAGTCACTATAAAAAGATGTCAAAGTTCTACTTTTAGCTTTCTAGACTAAGTAGGCAGAGAAAATTGTGACTGAGTAGCCAACTTTACAAAAGAAAAACTTTTAAAAGTTTTTCGATTTCAATTAGTATAAATTAAGATTTTAAGATGTAATGTTATACTTGTTAGCTCTCCATTAAATATGATGTGTTGCACAGGTCGCCTACTTCAACCACCCAAACCTTTAGTTTATGCAATGGTTCAAACATATTCTAACACACCTATCTCCAAAGGAAGTGATTTTGAAATCCATGCTCAGGTTTTCACTAATGGTAGGAATCGAAATCACTTCAACTCACGATATAGCTGACGAGAGAGTTAACTATTTATGTCACTTCCAAGTTAACCATATCCTGACCATGAAGTCTTCAGTTTATGTCCATGAGGCCAATTTGTGTTTCCTAATTTACTATTTCCTTCTGTAATCATGTCCTTCTGTGAAATCCCACATCAAGTCACGAGACATTGATACAGGTACGTGCTAACACATAATATTTTACATAGTGCGTATTACAACTTAACTCATTTTATAAACGTTTTCTTATTTTGCAAGATCAAGAAGACTTAACCCACCCCCCCCCCTTTACACAAGGAATTCCCCCTCCCATTAAACAAGGAATATTTTCCTAGCTTAAATTTGTTCTTTTTTCTTAATGTATAGTTTTCCATTACACTGTTTCTATATTTCATGTAATCATCATTTAATGGGAAAGGTCTCAAAAAAAGAGAAGCCTTGGAAACAGCCTCCTACGCTTCTGTTTTTATTGAGACCGAATTTAAACACCATCAAAATTAAACATTTGTAGGAAAGGAGAAGCACTTTAAAATAAATATTTATCAGTCATTAAATCTTTCAAAAGATTTTTCTTTTTAATTAACTGTATGAGTTCAGCCTTCAATTGCTCAATAGCTACGAACAACATGTAACTATTGTTCCATTTCGATGGTGAAATGATTGTTAAAGGATGGCAGAATGAGTAGACGCTTGCGAACAATAGCAGCACACAGTAAAGGTGGCCTTTTCTGGGAACAATGAATTCAAAGGGACAGAAATATACAAACACTGTACTGCAAACTGTATGTATCTGAGCAATAATTCTATGTGTGGAATATAAAGGAAAAGAATAGACATCTACAATAGGCTTGATGCGAAGTCCCTCTAGCTCAAGGTTCAACGACCATTGTGCACAGTCACTACAGGAAAGACGTCAAAGTTATACTTGTTCGTTTTCCAATAAGTAAGGTGTGTCCGTACAGGTCGCGTACTTTAACCACACAACCCCTTAGCTATTCCAAAATTTTGAACGTATTTAAACATACTGATCTCTAAAAGGAGTGATTTCTAAATCCACATTTAAGTTTTCACTACTGGTAGGAATTGCAATCACCTAAACTCACGATATAGGCTGAATTGAGGTGACTTTTATGTCACTTTCAAGTTGCCATACTCTGACCATGAAGTCTTCAGTGTAGATGCAAGAGGTCAATATTTTGTTCTCTTATTTACCATTTGTTTTTGTAATCATGTCCTTCTATTCATTCCCAATGTAACCAGGGATATTAAGAGCGAGCCGATATGGGTTGCAACTTGCACGAATTCCTGTTCAGCATTTACTCATTGGCGTCAGCTATACTGTTGAGATAAATTCATTCTACAGTAAAGGACGGGATGGATTGTATTTTTTGGAGGGGGGGGGAGCAATCTTGACCAGGATATCGGATGGAACATCTTAGTTATCAGAGAGGCAATGGAAATATTGCAGCCTGTGCCCATCCAGCAACGGAATGGCAGATTTATTGCATTGACGTTTAAAGTTACAGTTTGTTTCCGAAAGTGACACCAAGGAAAGCTGCACTGGGAGAGCTTCTAATAAAAGCATTATAGATATTTTGAAGACCAATGCATGGTGTATTTCAAATGAAAATACCTTTTGAAAGGAAAGAATATATAAAGATAGAGTATCTTATATATAAAAACAGAGTATATTACGAAAATCAATTCGAGACGTCAGTTTCATGTAAGCACCAGCTTTCAAGGTAAGAAATTGTAAATTCCAGGTTTAGTGTTTTTTTTTTGGGGGGGGGGCAGTATTTCAAGCCTATGCAGCCATGCTTTTAGTTAAGATATTAGGCATTATGTCTGGTAACAATGTAATTTTCATGTGCTGTGTGTATGTTAGTACACTCCTCCCTGTTGCACATGTGAGGAGTTGAAATGTTTACTTATTTGCAGGGAACAAACTGAATAACGTAAGACGCAGTTTTCCGGGGCTGTTAGGAAATGCCAACAGTGACGAAGTAAAATTTTTACAACAATTGGGTGCACTGTCCAAAAAGTGAAGTCCTCTTCAATAATGGAAGGAGGTATTGATTTAGATTTATTTTCTTCAGACTGCTAAATACATTTTCTTAGGCTTCGTGAGCAATACAATACTCTGCCATTGTACAATTTCCGGTCTAAATATAACTTCATAATAATGTTGAGACTAAGTTCTGGTTATGTTGTTGTATAAAGGTCTCCAAACGTTTTACTGGAACATTTCCACCGTGAGTTCTCTGAATGCATAAATCCATATGGTAATTTTAGGCTGTGGCGTCACATCGAGTTTATTGTTGCACATCCAAAATATGACTGATTACAGTGTGGCCGTGCGTAACCTGACAACAGACAGGCGGGTTCAATGGTCAGGCGGGTTCAATGGACCGGGTCAATGAACACTGTATCTAAATGCTACGATTACAGGTATTGGAAGTCGCACTCCTGTTAAGTCGTATATCGATATCATTGTAAGCAATAGGGTCGTGCATACAAGTACATTAAAGCCAAGTTGAATCACATCAACGCATTCAGAACGTGTCTCCTTCATTCTGTGTCTTAAAGGTGCAAACTTCCCAAATCGATGACAGCGTGCTAAGTGAAAGAGAATTATGAGGTTGGAATGCAACAACTCCACTGGGGTTACCTTGCAATATCTCCTCTTTCATTTTACAAACACAGCATTCTTCCTTCATTCCATTCTTAGCGCAGACGTACCAAATAAAGCTTATGTAGTAAGAAGGATTTTACTTTCCCTACAAGAATTTACAAACCTGCAGAATTCACCACAAAAGTTAATATCTTTTGAAGCAGATAGTTACTATACTGTAACACACTTTGTGTTACTACAACAACATATTTTTAATGGAGAGCTCTGCTTACTTCTGATATGATACCATGATATGAAAATATGCATGGCTGGTGAAATGTTTTTTTGTTTTTTTTTTGAAGGATTTATCACATTTCTGGATAAATCACATTCCACCAGACTGTGTCCCCAGAGCCGTTATACTCGTAATTAAACTTTAGAGGATTTAATGCACCATTTTGGTCCATGCCATTCTCACAACTATAGAATTTAAATGGTAGTCAAGCAGGGCATAGAGACAGAGACATAGCAAACTAGTCGCAAAGGCGCTAAAGTAAGCTATCATTTGTTCGTGTCATCACGACTAATTCCTCTCTGCCAATTTGAACTTCTCAGAAAAAAGTGGAAATGAAGGTTGAAGCACTTTATCAGAAAGTTTTAGCACACACACACACTATACCCACCGCACGGTTACCGGAATGTGCTGGAGAAGTCGTAGTGTAACCCGAAAGTTACAGAGTATCTAGAAGGCATAAGCAAGCTATCCCATTATCATATTTTTATTTAATCAGAAAAGCCTTCTGCATTTAGGATATGCAGAAGCTGCTCAATTAACTGTGCAAGAAGTCCAAAAACCAAAGCTATGGCGTAATCAACTGAATTGATTGAAGATGAATGCAAAAATCATGGGATTCTGCTGCAAGAAACTTGCAAAAATTGCATGTGAAATTAATAACGGTTAGCTGAGAATGTTGGCGATATACTCAGATATGTTTAAATGTCACAGCAAAGGTGTATCATGGTCGCCATCCACCTTCTTAATGCATTAGAACTTGTGGATCGGAGTCAGTGATCAATCAAAGTATTTCAAACTAAAATTAATGTAAATAAGGTTAGATTGAATGTTTCAATGAAAATGATCGATTTGTCCCTAATTTCTACATTTGATGTTAATAGAACACTCTCAGTTGATGACAATTTAACCTTTGAACCCCTTTTTTGAGCCTCATAGCACACCCCATAACGTTCTACTATTCCTCAGCTTTACTGACGATGGCTGTAAACCCCATTCGGTGAGTATTAATTGTTCCTAAATATTACATAGTTTGTATCTACAACGTAAAAAACGTTAGTCGCCTTTTTACAACAGATTTTTAATGCGTCGATGTGTTTATTCTAAAAGGTAAAAACAACAAAGTACACTATAAACTTCTCATATACTGAAATCAAGACATTAATAAGTAATTCGTTTTTACTCATGAATATTCAACGTCAACAATTCTTCATTCTCTCACTTAAAACTTAGTTATTAACATCCAGTGTTATTTCAACGAAACAAGGGCAGTCACAAGCACATAAAATTGCATTCGTTTGGAATCTAACAAATACTGGAAGTGGTGGTTTTGATCAACGTGGTTGTGTTTCTGTGTATTTCATGAGGCCAAAAAAAATATAGACAGGAAGAAAAATGAATGTACTTACAATCCTTTCTGTAATTATTTCTGGATGTGCGTGGTTAATCGCATTGACTGGTGGTAAGTAATACTTTCCATTTGTTGTGCGTAGCTGTGAATCTGTACAAATGAGAAAAAGCAAATATAGGGTCTAGTTAAGCATTATAACAGTACATCTCTAATAACAATATATATAATAGGCGCATTGTTTTGATAATAGATTAAGATGATGGAGTCCGATAATTTTACAAACTACAAGGTGGATAGTGGGGTTTCCTGTGTACTGATAACTACACAGTCTTTAAAGTTATTGAAGTTATTACAAAATTAAACAAAATTATGTTAGGTAGTACACTCACAGAATTATTTACCTAAATTATGTAAAATAAGAACTTCATAAATTCGATATAAAATTAGTGTAAGCAGTATACGTAAATTCTACATAATTTTGGTAAATTTTACTACATTTTAGTAAAATTGTTATATCATAATGTAAGAGTTACATTAACTGTGTGTAAAATTTTACCAAGAAGTTATGGAGTTCTTATTTTCCGTTACGTTTTTGTGAGTGTAACCAACGCGTTCATAATGATATCTCTTCTATCGGACTTTCGATTTCTGAATAAAAGTTACCATTATTAAATCTTATGATAGTTATATCAAGCTGACTGCAAGTTGGGTAAACAGGTAGCACAGTCGCAAGGTCATTCCTTTTCATATGACCTACATCTCGCATAAGCTATAGAGGCTAAAGGATGTAACATGTAAATTTTATACCAGTACTTCATAGCCTCTATGTGAATCGGCTGTTTATGCAAATCGGTTGGAAACGAATGCCTTTACACCTGTTTAAAAGAATTTTGAAACAGGAGTGTCACGGTTCTTACGGTTTACATCACGTGACGATAGCATAAACAGAAATAATACTGGCTAAGTAATGTTACAAACTGACCTCGTTCATTGTGTCGTCATATGATTTAGATGTATAGTCTAGTTTAGCGTTGATATATGTTAGTCAAAGCTGACTTTACTTTTGTTAAGCAACATCACGTTTCCAACAACATTCATACAAACGGTTTGAAACATGCACTAAAAACTGAAACTAGTGAGTGCGACAAAAGCATATTATTTGGTGCTTCGTCCTTCTCTGTTTATCATCTACACAGAGAAAATACTATCTAATCTTAATACATAATAAGTGTGAGATATTACTGTTATAAGTGCTAGGTGTGAATTTTAAGCCACTATACTAGTTGATAACAAAACACAAAAAAAGATTTGGTTAATCACACTATCAATATTCCGAGATTTTATTAATCATGTTATTATTATTCCGTTTTACTTGGCTAACTGTGGTTACTGCCACTTCCGTAGAAAGAGATTTACCCCTTCCCGCAACTTCTATGGAACACAAAATTTCCTTATGATGCAAATTTGTTGCTTAAAGTCTCAAATAAGTAATCTTCACTTAAGTAAGCATGTTTGTCTATTTTGTTTCTATTTTATTTTTTTTTTTGGAAAGACATTACTGCAAACATTGTAAGTAAGTACCTTTCTTAACGCTTAACCACGCGCATAGCTCACAATAGCTTAGATAGCAATAGATTTGTTGTGATTACCAATGTTAAAGAATATCAACAAAGAATACACTATAAATGTAGTTTTCATAGTCGATTCCAAGTAAAAATCCTTAAAAGATCATCTATACGTTTCGCAGGAGAGAAGACTTGCCATTACGTAACACACGCTGATGAAGATGGAACTGCACGATGTGAGCTAGAAGGTGGTGACAATTGTCGCAAAATTGCAATGGGAGGTGTCACATTCAATAAAGCAGGTAACTATTGAGATTATTTGCTGAGTCGGAATGAATTACGCACTCATTATTCTAACCACATATATTTCATCGACAAATTCTTTACTCAGAAAAAATATTTGCTCCTTTTTTTGAGAATGCCTCAGTTCACTTCCTAATTTTCTATTTACATACTTTCCTTCAACATGGCAAATAGCGATAGTGTGGTCAATGAGAATCTAACCCTACATACATGACAATAAGTAGCATGACAGTGCAGCAAAAGTGGTCCCCTATTTAATGCAGTGGATATAGAGGTTCCCACGTAGTTGATGGTTTCTTAATTAATACCACCATTCGAATGTATACGTTGAGAAGAATAAGAGCACTAATCATGGTACATCTAGCAGCTGAAATTTTAGAGGACCAAATTAAGATTCGATTAAGTATTCATCATTTACGTTACATGAGCTTTATCTTGCAATACTTCCTTTAGTGACTACTATTGTAAAATTGTTCCAGAAGAAACGGTTACCTACGATAAGCCCCGAGATGTTTGTAGCTTTTTGGTTCTCAACAAAGAAACCACAATTAAATGAGGACTTAATTAAAGTTTAAAAAAGAGATGTAGTATGCACTGAAGTTTACTTTTTAGAAGAAATTGATTGAAAACCTCAAAAGTTCTTTTTCTTGAAATAAGTTATTGATTGATCTATTTATCGATACCTAGTAAATATTGTCGATTTCGGACAAAATGTACACTCACACGCATACACACATTTTATGGCACACAAGTGACAAACAAGTGAAGTAGTCTTCACCTTAACGGCAGTCTTGGAAAATAAGAGACAGCGAAATAAACAAAAATAGGCATAACCTATTACAGACGTTTCTACTTCAATAAAAGGCACCTCTTTTGTTGTTCTCTCGTTTGTGAAAAACAAACATCGATCCGGATAGCTTCCGTCGATACTTATATCATGATCTTCTTTCAGTATATTAATATTACAATGTTTTCTTTTCCTTGGTCTACAACGAGACCAAATTTTTCTTAGCTTTTATCTAAATTACAACGACAAAATTAAAAAAAAATGCACCAAAGAAAAAGTATTCTAAAACCCTTTATGAATCACAATTTGGTCTGGTAAGTAAGTGAACTATTGTTATAGCTATATTCTTAAAACCGAGGCTTTTACTCTTTGGTGATAACAACAATAACAAGTACATCAAAAGAACAAACAAACAAAAGGCCATGTAATTCGTGTCACATAGTATGTTGGTGATTTTTTTTTTCTTATCGTAGTAAGTAGGTTGAAGTTAAAATCTTCCAAAGTAAGGAGTTTTATGTGAAAGTTCACTACACCAGCTTACTATTACAATATTTGCTATTCAGATATTACCCAAATGAATAACACATCAAATAAAAATGAAGTAAGGACACAGTTGCGTTAGTTTCGTTCATTACAAATTCAACTAATGAAAACGTACCATCGTAAAATATCATCTATCAGTATTTAAAAACCTGAAAGCTAATAGATCGGCTTTGTTTCAAATCATTGTCTCGCTAAGTTAGTGACTACCACCAGACTTACAAATTATAAAGGCCAGTGTATTTTCTTCTATTTTACAACGAATGAAAACTACATCAAAAGAATAGTAAACAACGACAAGATGACACGTCTACCTCAACCTCACACTGTTGTTCTTTATTTTGGTCTGTGGAGTGTGTGGGAGTAGGGCTGTCTTCAACATTTAGAGTCTTCAAAAGACGTCAAATATTGAAGACAGATGAAGACAGTAGACTTGCAGACATGATATCAATATTACAAGGCTGGATACGTGCAGCCCAAGGACACACGGAAAGTGCCATTTCCTGCCGTTATACACCCCCTCGTTTCGCAAGCTTTTCCTTTTTATCTGCTCGTTTTGTATAGAATTCACCCTTTTTAATTCTTCACCCCTCCTGGGAGGGTGACTCCTAGTGTCTGAAACTATTAGGATGGGGTCGCCACATAATTGACAAAAAAAGAAAACAGTCAGTCAGAAGTTTTTACCTTCACACCCTTCTAAAGATGTGACCCTACCTATGGCCCTGTGTGTGAAAACGCACTAAATAGAGGGTGTTCTATTAGTGCCATTAAAACCTCAAATTTTACAGATTTTGAAACAAAATTTAATCTCCTGGGGATAGTGACTATCCCTTCAAGTTAGAAATTTCTAGAATAACATTCAATTTGCTTACTTTTAGCTTTTTTAATACCTTGAAAGAAATGGAGACAAAGGACAAGTCATGAAAGTCTGCAGCGTCTGATGTTGTCAACAAAGCAAAACCCTATCAAATATCTGTGGATGTATTGTTTAAAAGTAAACAGTTTTGACATCAATTGATTTGAAATTGTTGGTCGCAATATATTACAAATGCCAGCACCATATTTTAATAGACATAAGTGACCATTAATACCATAACTTAAAAAAAGGAATTAAATATAAAGATTAAATTGCATTTCAATTTCTTTCTCTCTTAAACACAAGATAAACTTCAATTGCAAATCTTTCTAAAGACCTTTAAATGTCACATAAATGTAAAAACGTCTGAACACAAGTATACATAAATATCTGTTGTCTACATTAGCTGTCAAATTAGGTCATCAGGATAGGTGACCATAATAAAATCATTGTGAAATCCAATTGAAATGTTAAGGCATTTGTAGCTCAACAGAAGTGTAATTACGTTTCAGTACGTACATCTGCTATTCACAGTAACACATTGTTTCTACTATACACACAAAATACAATCAGTCTTCTATGTAGATATTTCCTTCATGTCAATTCGGATTTTTTTTCTTTCTCCAAGGAATATAGGCAATAACAAGTGGCCTTAAAAAAGTCAAATCATCTGTCGTTAGTGAAATAACAACACAAACTGATTCCGTGGCTGTTCTGATCAAAGTGTCTTCACTAGTGTTGCTCGGTACACACTTTAGCATTTCTTGACAATTATGTTTATTGTTAGACTTTGAGAGTGGAAATCCTACATTAATTTAAAGCAGGTTTGTGTTAAACTGACAACAAGTTCGTTATTACATCTTGTCATCCAACCGAGTTTTTGTAAAAGGGCTTAAATGGAGTTGCACTCACTAGCTGTTTATCCCAAAAATATTACGTAGCACAAAATGTTCGTCAGTTTCTATAAAACAAATGACCATTAAATGAGTTACAACGATACAGACACATATCTTTAGTACAACAAACACCACAATTACAACTAGCCAAATTGAATTGAATTACATATTCCTGATACGTAAGGACTACATCACCTTTGTGGTGTAAGGTGTCGTATTGTGCGGTGAGGAAGTTTTTTTTTTTTTCCTTATTGTTTTCGTTGTATCACCAGTTTTGAACTACAAAGTAAAGCTAAATGATCGTATTTCTTTAACACATACATACCTTTATATAACAATATTTACTTTTCAGCGACTTCCTCGATGAAGAGTTGGCCTACAACTAAAATAGTACAAACAACGACAAGCCCAGGTACGATGTGCATTAGTAGACCTATAGCTTGATGATTCCCGACAAAATAAAGTCTTAAGATAGGTTTGATCTAGATTTAATCACTTTCTTTATTTCTAATTAATACTATATACAAACTGAGCTAATCTCGATACAACTGAAAGACGCTATACCGTTTTTCTCTTCATTGTTCTTACTCCGAATAATACAGAGTTTGAAAAATATTCCTGACATTATTTTCGAGCAGATCTGCTCAAAATTGGATTTACTACTTTGTTATTAAATATAGAGTTGAAAAACCTTTCATTCTTCACATTATCATTCACTCAAGAAACATTGACCCCATTAAATTACAAACGTATATAATTTTCAAGTGAATGATGTATATACTTACCTGTATATATAGATATATATTTTTTTCGTATACTAACAACGCAATCAGAACGCAGAATATCAATATTTTCTCTTGCGTTAGCGTAGATTACATACTTCAGCAATTACGCACATCTTTCATGAAACCTATCCGAATGCAGGCAAAAAATGCTAGTCGTCCCTAAAATACGTCTCTGAGTAACAAAACGTGATCCATGTTCTTTTCTAGCAGAGTAACAATCGTATTATAGAGACATCACTGTAATCTCCATTTAGTCTAATTATTCGAAAGAAATGCACGGAGTTTTCTTCTTTTAACATTTTGCATATATACTTACGGTACATTTTTGGTACATATGGTACCTTTTTTGTGCACTTCCGTTGAACCCTAAGACCAAACCATTTCTCACGAATCATTTGTCAAGAGAACCCTAACGTCATTGTGCAGAATGCAAATATGATATTTCGGTAATCTGAATGACTACACTTTCTATTAAATAAGTCAGGGAGCCACGATTGTGAGTCCAAATTGACATTAAAACTATCTTCATAAACGAAATACTTTTTAATTAAAATGCATATTCGTATACGTCTATATATCTATTTACAGGCTGGGAGCTACAAACGAATCGAAATTACCATCAATCAGTGTTAGTGCTGTTGTTAACGCCATGCATAGTCATGTCTATGTACACCTGTTTTTTGACATCATATGCGATGTTAGAAAGAGGCAGGTCGCCTAAGCCAGCCTCACACCTGTCGCTACGATTTTCTTTGATATCGAACGAAGCGCTACCATATAAGACCCGACAATCCGATGAAATTTGCAGTGCAGGTGCTTGTACGATATTGCACGATTTCTATCAAACCCATATTATCGTATTGTTGTGTAGATTTTTTAACATATTAAAAAAGAAAAATCAGTCTTATCGGATTGTGGTCTCTAGACAATAGCGGAGTATTGTGGCATCGTATGAAATTAGTGCGAGACCGTAGCTTGTGAGGATTACTGGTCAGCAATACAATAACGTGCTTAGACTTGAGGACTTTCAAAGATATCGCGTCATGTCGTTATTGTCTAGGGAAAAACTCGCACCGTATGAGGCTGGGCTTTACCACCCTAAGGATGAAAATAGAAAGATAAGGGCGTACCGACATTTTATTTTGTGACATCAACAACAATCACAATAGAATGTATGCTATGTACAACACACAATATTGTGGTTTGGACTTTTTTTTTCTAATTTCGACAAATCTTCACTAAATGCCGAATTGTAGAAAAAAAAAACTTATAAACATGTGTCTTTCTTATTCATTTATTCTTTCGGTGGCGGTCTTTCAGAATGTCCACCACAATTTACAGAGAGATTCTTGGATTCATGCTATCTCGTCGTCACAGAAACAGTGACTCGTCAGAGGGCCAAGGAATCTTGCGAAGGACATTTGTCTCATCTTCTGTTCGTTGAGAGTAAAGAAGAAGACGATTTTACTGACGGCATCATAAATGTATCACAATATCCGTTTTGGATGGGATTAACAGGCCAAAAACACAATTTACTCTGGGACGACGGTTCAAACGTCACTTTACCGTGATAATTTTGTAGTCTGAAAGCTTCAACGAGGATGAATACTGTTATAGGGCCACAACAAAGTGGTCGGACAGGAAAGGTTGGCGTGATTCCAGATGTAGTGAGAGCTTCAGCTACATCTGCGAGTTCGAACTATAATCAATTTTAATTAATTTCATTTAGTTAATGGAGTTTTCTCTCCTGCCTGTCAACAAAAAATTAATACGTACAGTCAGCAATCTATGATACATTTCTGTATGTGCATTTTGTTTTTAAATTTTGGTGTAAATTGTAAAGTTCATTCATAAAAAAGTACTGTCCAATGGTAGATAAATTTACAATGTATTTGGACATATTGAGTGTCGTTGCTGTCCTTTTTTACCGACATAACATGAAGTTGTATTGTAATAAAATATGCATGCATGAAAAAAATACGTATATATTGGCAGTTGTGCTTTGGTACATACGCCATTAAATATGACTCAGAAAATGTCCTGGAGCCTCTTCAGTACAGTCTACGCTCTAGCTGTGCAATGCTTCTGCTACTGCCAAATGACTTGCAGGTGCATATGTAAAGTTTAAATCTTCTTTAACTATGACCGTTTCAAGCGTATAAAATTCTTGGAAAGCTAAAATTTCTTTACCAAGTTATTGTATACAGAGTCTCCGTACTATTTTGACATGTTTTAAGTAGTCTTGTTAAGATATCTCTCACAAGACCCCCCCCCCCCATCCTCTCATTCGACCGAGCAACTTCAAGTCTGCATTTTCTGACCAGCAGTTTCCACAAGATTCGTATTATGTGATACTGTGAATAGCTATAATTTACATGTTTCGTGTGCGTCAAGTGTGACAATACCTATTTTGAGTCCAATATCGTTACACGGCTTTTCCTCAAATTTCTCTCCTTACGGTTTTTTTTTTTTTTTTTTTGAAGCACCAAAAGCCTTTATGATGGGACTGTCTTTCCTACCTAAAGAAGGTTACGATTTTAGTCACCATTTTGCGGCTTATAATATCCTGTGAAATGATCTGTTTGATATAGCAATAGGACAAAATTCCAGAACTAGATCCCTCATTTCAGTGACAGTTTTGTCGATTTGGCAAGGTTTACTATTTCTTGCTACTTCTGAGCTAGCAATAGCATGGTAGGCAGGCACGAAAGACTTCGCACTTGCCTTCGCGAGGGAGAAAAGGGGGTGAGAATTTCCTTTCGTTTGATATTAGAAACATTTTGATCGGTGAAAGTCTTTACACACGCAAAATTTGTTTCCAAAGTTGTCTTCGAATCAGAACTTCTCTAACATAATACCAAGTTTTGAATATGTATTATATGACTATTTTTACGTCACACTGATTTCGGACGTTGTTTTAGGAGCCCCGTTCTCTTCTTGAGTGACTCTCTTGAAAAATCTTAGCCCTTCTATCACTTCTGAACACTGTTTTTGTTCCCGCATTTACGGTAATATTGTATCAACTATTGTGCAGAAAAATACTTGAAGTTAATCATTTTGTTAGCTGGATCACCGCATTTCTAGCAGAGGTAATTCCGTGTAGGCCCACATCACTTTAGTTGTCGTTGTCGCCGTGCGTGGTGCACTGTACGTATGTATGACTGGGATAACTTGTGTTAACGCGTAATGTAACAATAATGCGTAGCACTAATGTTATTCTGCGAAACAGAACGGAAAATCTGTAAGTTCTTTGAGCGATTGAATTTTGTCCTCTCCTTACATTAACTTCTTACTGTATACATCCAACATATAGTGTTTTCACCTTAGTGTATTTCGTTTCGCGGAATATCAATACCCCACCACGCTAATGATAGTTTGCGAAACAGCATAGAAAATCTGTAAATACTCATGAGCTATTGAATTTTGTCCTCCACTTACATTCCTTAGTTTGCTACATATCAAAGAGATTGTTTTTTTTTTTTTGGTTTTTTTTTCAGGGTAAAGCTATTTCGTGTCGTTTCGCAGAATATCATAAAGCCCCATTTTGCCTCCAATTGTATGTACGTATACGTAGGTTGGTGAATCGGTAATACATGATCTGAACTTGTTCGGTGAAAACAAACATGTAAATTGGTAATTTTCATTGGTTGTCATGTCTTTTGAAGGATCGATAAGGTCGAGAAGTCGAAGGCAAAATGGCGTCCAATAACTGGTTGTCTCAACCCTGTCAACATAGGACCCCCAAAGACTCAGTGGAGCTTCACATGGGCGGACCCGGAGCGTACGAGACCATTTTGGCTGTAAAAACTTCCCCCACAGTATACACAGTACTGAAACAGGGATCTCATGTTTGCATGATCTCAAAGGAATGAATGCAAAAGCAAATCTATGAAAAATGCTAAAACATATCATATGGGTTGAGTTAATGTGCGAATCATAAATTATTCATCCTCTCTCATGTATTCTTGGAGAAGTTCGCAATCATTGGTGGAGATTATAGCATATCTTTAGTCCCACACTTTTGTATAGTCACATGTATTGTTTGCAGGGGGTCATGAGACTCAAAGTGAGCCCCATTGGTCTAGCTTGAGTTGTTTTCTCACTGGGCCTGTGACATGGATGAGGGAATATCAACGATACAGAGAGATAGATTGTGACACAGAGATACAATATGCCCCTGTTGCATTGGCGCAGTCAGAAATTTGGATCAGATGTGAACTTAAAATTGTTTCTAAGAGGAGCGCCAGCATCGTATGGAGCAAAACCTACCCCCCCCCCATGCATATTGACATACAAATCCCCCCCCCCCAGATTGCCCGAATCCAAACTGCTCAGGTGCAGCAAGCAAACTCTAGAAAATAATATTGTCGGAATTCTCTTGGATGGAACATTCGTCTCTTTTTGTGAGTTTTCCTCTGCAAAAGTTTGATCAAATATGCACATTTCGGAATGATGACTGTGCTTGCTTGACTCTGAAGGCAGACAACTGGCAACACCATTATCATTCCCAAGA
The DNA here is from genome assembly GCA_021234535.1 of Stichopus chloronotus. Taxonomy (NCBI): domain Eukaryota; kingdom Metazoa; phylum Echinodermata; class Holothuroidea; order Aspidochirotida; family Stichopodidae; genus Stichopus; species Stichopus chloronotus. The sequence goes on from CM037842.1 coordinate 4,330,839, forward strand.
TGCGGAGGGTGGTGAAGTACTCATTCAAGGATTTTCCTTTGACGTTCACTTTCCTTTTGCTTTCTCATTCTTATCTTTTATTTTTTATCTATTCTTATTTTTTGTTCTCTTTCGGTGAAAAGCTGAAACGGGGTAGTCTGTTTGAGTTGGTAGCACCCCCCCCCCCTCCCTTCATAAGGTAGCTCCGCCTTTCAACCGACAGTCCAAAACTGAATAAGCTCATATAAGGGCTGAGGTTCCGATATTTACGATTTGTGTTGTGAGGAAAGGAGTGATGTGTTTGGAATATTGTCCTAGACTAAAATTATCCTGATTTTGGGGTACACGCTATTGTTGATGTGGAGAAAAAGGGGAGGCTGGGGTCGACCCCCTCCACCTTGAATCATTGTTTGATTTGAAATGACACCGGTCGACCAAGTAAAGAGAGATTAGACACAGAAACAAACTGATGTTTCTACAAAAACGAATTTTTTTATTTCCTTTATTGGTAAAAACCAGATGCCAATAGCATGTTAGGTTCAGAAGTTATGACATTTTAAAGAGATATTTTATTTAAAAATGGTACATTGCGCAATGAGAAACTTGTGATCCACCATAAGCCCCACCAGGCACATCCACAGTAATATCCTTTGTATTTCTTTGTAATCTTGACTGTCTTCAGAAACATTAAATACTGTAAGACAAGTGACCTGAATTTCCTTAATATTTGCAGAGGTTCACTGATTTGTTCCGTGAAATCCACTGAATTTTCCTGAACCTGTCACGTGTCCTACGTAGCTATGACAAATTGTCAAACTAGGAGGATCCCCATGTATCACATACAAATGAAAATTAGAAAGAGAGTAATTAAGTCGCAACTGAGTCACTGTGGTTTCTAAAAATTCGCGGAAAGAAACGCCACTCAAGTTAGTAGTAATTTACATGCACACAGTGAGTAGGCCTACACATCAAGATAGAAATTCAAAAGTTTGACATTTTTCACAACCATTCGATGTAATACTTGTTTTATTATGCTAATTGTAAGCATTGCCCTGTGTTTGTGCTCTTAACCCCTCACAAACTTGCGAAAATCAACTCAATGAGCCTCTTTAAACGTAAATCTACAATATACGTAATCTACATTATCTACACTAGTGGCAAGTTTCAAGGTTGAATGAGAGCTTTAATTTCAAAAGGAAAACAAGGATTTCTCCCAATAATTTGCCAATGTCACATGGCACTTTTGTAGCCCTGATCGAGTCAACTGGAGTTTTTCTTCACCGGGGGAAACCTTCCTTTAAACAGCAATATCTTGAATTAGTAACAAGATATCAGAAAGGTGGTTTAAGATGCAGGCAGTGGAATTTTTTCTCTTGTATTTACAGCAAATAAATTTGGATAAATACGAAAACATGAATGGAAGAAAAATTTTAATTGAAATGAAATGATGAGTGACCTTTTCACTCATTGCCCAATAGTGAGGCCCTTTCCACGAGAAAGCAGTTGATCACATTATACTGTTCTGTCTACTGAAACTCTGATTAAGAGACCGGGCTCTAATAATTCTGAGCTAATCACGTTGCAGCAGAAATAAGTTTGGTTTGCATGCATGTTGCTGAATTTTACATTTCCTCCGAAAATAGAGGGGGTGGCAATTACCTCTCCCCCACCCCTTGGATCCGGTACTGCGTTGCTTTTAATCCTACACACCAAGACACTTAAAGATAAGATACACACCCAAGACACACTACTAGAAAGTGTGCATGATGAGGATATTGGGTCTCAATCCCACCTCTAATAACTTTTCTGTTTTCATGCCACAGGATTAAGATTATAAATCACGTTTTAAGCACCAAAACTGGTGGTGATATGGGAGAGAGGTGTAGAAATTTGTTTTTCTATAGACCTAACTGAAAGTGACTGGTGGAGAACACGAAACAGAATATGAGAACATCATCACTTGCATGCTCGGTATCATTGCGGGAAGATTATCACAGCCATATCATGAAATGAACCGTGACTCCAACCGGGCCGCGATTTTGTGGAACGAAAACTACCACAGTTGATCGAATCAGACGGACGATGCTGACTAGGGTAAAGCTCTCGATCGCCCGGGGCCCTTCACCCTCAAGTCACGGGTTCACATATGCTAAGATGTGGAGGAACGCAAAAACAAAACAAAAAACAAAAAAACATCTTAGTTGAGGGGTGAGTGCCTGAGGGACTGAGGATTCAGTGCCTGAGTCCTCAGATCGTGAAGGAAAATATTTGACTTTAGCCACCGCCGCCACCCAGCCCCCCCCCCCCGTCCCCACCTCACGCTTCCCAATCGCCATAAACAGTGCACTTCATGAGTGCTTTAAGTTGCCTTAGAACAGCTTTGAAATAGGAGTCCCTTGTGTGCAATTTCTCAATTAATAAGCAAAAGTCAATCTATGAAGAAAGGTAATATCAGGTGTGTTGAGACGATGCAAGGATCTCAATGAATTACGATAGCCATGCTTCTTACAGTCGTCTTTAGAACACTTGCCAGTGGGTTTATGTAAAAGTTATGTGTTTGATTTGTTAATCTCTCAAAGGTTTATTGCAAAATTGGTCAGTGTTGTGGTACTTATAGTGCCAAAAAGGCATACAGTTATGTAGTACAGATGGATACAGTGGATCGTAGAAGTGTTTTAACACATTTTGTAGACACACAATGACATGAAAGGGGGGTACTCTGATTAAACAACCCTACACAGGATTGACGCTGATGTTGATGGTGACGGTAGGCCTACATTGTTACTTTCGAAGTTGACGTGTTCCCATCTTCAGATGCGTTTATGTAACAGTCTTATGTAGAATGTTATGGTAACTGGACACAAAAAAGTGGCCTGAGTTCTATTTTTTTTTTGGGGGGGGGGGATGATGACGGTTAAATCCACCATGGTCATCAATAGTAATCTTGATCAATAGTAGTCCTGATTCCGCTCTTACTTCCGATAGCACTCTCTCATTTCATTTTTCCGTCTTGGTCCTTCACGTTCTTGTCGAATATTCCACAACTCCTTAAAGTTGACGATAATCGACGCAAGTTGTACACTTACAATGTATATCCGAGATGCCACAAAAATTGTACGCTGAGCAACAAGGCTTATCTGAGTTCCCATCGCAGCGCGCATCCTCGCCGTTAGGAGCAGCGAAGCCTGCACCGCAACGTTCGTCAAAACGTAAAAAGTTTCCTGAGGAGAAACAAATGTGAAAAAAACGATAGTCTGAAAATAAAATAAGATACATAAAAATTAAAAAAGATATAGAGAATTAAAAGATACATAGGATAGGTATGTGCTCATCTCAGGTGGGAAATATCACAGCCTATCTTCCCTTCCTTTTTTCTGAGTGTTCTCGGTCACTACGATGGTTGTACAGAATAGTTTAACCAATCATTTCATTGTTCATAAAATCAGAGTGATATTTCAATAAAGGACATCTTTGCGTTGACCGACGGCACATGTATCCATACATAAATACAAGGTAGCAATACTAACGTTTTGTGCCACCGTGACACTCGTCAGCGCATGCTGTATACTAACCGATTGACTGTGTGGTGGATGTAGTAGAGCGTAACGGTCCAGCAGTGCTGGTGTCGGCCGCAGATTCCTGAGCCGTTGACAGCACTTGACGTTCCGTCGTGTATTCAGTGAGTGCGCCACCATCATGGTTTGTGAGGCTCGATTGCCCAGACCAACTACCCGAAGCTGATGCGAAGCTTGAGTTGAAACTGTACGATCGTGGAGTGGTTTTAACGTATCCCTCAAGAACATTGTAAACGTTACCTGTGGATCGTAAAAAACAAATGAAATGATAGTTATTATGGCTATTGATTGTACTGCACCTACCGACAATTCACACGAAGTGTGCGTAATTCTATTATAATTCGGCTTTTTATGGCAATTTATGAGCCATATACACAAGAGTGATCTTCATAGTTTTCACAGTCCCTTCCCGAATTTCTCTCTTCCTTCATTTTATTATTATTGCAATTATTATTATTGGTTTTATTTTTATTGATCTTCTTTATAATAAATGGTCACATAGGCAGAATGCCAAGTAACCACTACTTACCTGCAATCACATATCGATGGAGTTTCCAACTTCTGTGGAACGTATTTTTTATACGTGTTACAATACACGGGCTTAATAGTAACTGGCAAAAGCAAAGTGTTGCTATGAAATTGCTTAAATGGCATTGTTATGGGAGAGTTGTACTAACGAGGTAGGAAAAGTCTGATAATGCTGAACTTCCCTTCTAACACAAAACGTTTTCGAAACGTTCTCAAAACGTTATGTAACGTTTATAACGTTTTGTAAACGTTGTAAGAAAGTTTTGTGTTAGCTGGGTTGTTAAAGGATCACCAAATTCATAGTTTTGTTTTGTTAGGTTTCACATTTGTGTCTCAAGACATGTGTCGTATATCTGATAGACCTGACAAATTTAGGTTATGGTCAGAGACATTAAAAAAAGATTAGGGGATACAGGTCTTAAAAGACATGTCAATATGCATGATATCGGATTGAGAAATAAAAGATCAATGACCTCATAAATAAATTGATTCTGATAAAATTTAAGGTACAAGATACATCTCTCGGAATGAAAACAGTTTCTGAGCTATATCAAATTAATTTAATATCGACATTACATGTTTAATGTCAACATTAAATAGAATTAATATAGACAAAACGAATTAATGCCAACATTTGAAATTTAAAGAGGCTCATTGAGTTGTTTTGTGAAATTCACTCAATTTTTCTAAACCGGTCAAGTTTCCTTCACATACTAATGACAAACAGTCAAACTAAAAGGATCCCAAAGTTTTACATACGTTGGAACATTAATGAGTGAGTAACCAACGATTAAATTTGGTTTTTGAAACTTTGTGACCAGACATTTTCACATTAGTACATTCACATGCACACAATCAGAGCAAGTAACGGTCAAAAATTCGAAAAAATTGACAGTTTTCATATAACTATTGGATGTGAAACTTGATTAATTATGCTGATTGTGAGTATTGTAGTGTGTTTGTATACTTCAAAATCACCGCAATCTTTACTAATATCAACTCAATGAGCCCCTTTAAATACCAAAAAAACTAAAACGATTTTATGTACACATTAAATTGATTTATTCTGGCATTGGTTGCTTTTATTAATGAACTATTATTAAATATTCACTGCTAAGATTAAATCTCAGCAGTGAGTAAGAAATAATAAATAAATATTCACTGCTGAAATTAAATCAATGTTATGTCACCATTTAAAACTGTGCTCTGATTGAATTGTCATAAAATCAATTGAATGTAATCATTACGTCAAGTTACTTTAATGCCAGCATAAAATGGGTGAATTATGTTCACTACAGCAAACCATACACATGACCTGAAGTAAACATACTCGTCGAAAAAAAATAATCATTATATTGACAGGTCAGAATTAAGAATAGGAAGCTTGTAAAGATTTTTTTGTAAAGTACTATCCGACGATGCATCACATGCAACGAAGTAATTGGACTCATGTTTGTTATCAACGGAAACTAACTGGATGTACTTTATTCATTGAATTGTAAAATTGTGAAAGAAAAAAATGGCCAGTAACTTTCTTCTTTTTTTAACATTCCAACAGTTGGATACAGGGTAATTGTTAAGGATTTGTTAAGCCATAATACTCACGGAGCAGTTCTCTGAAGTTAAACGACTCGTAATCTGGAAATCGAAGATAAATAGCGCTACCATTTTCCCAGCAATCGTTTCTGGTTATCAATACCGTGACGTCATCGAGTTGTTTCCGGTGAAAACAGATCGATTCGTCTTAAAAGAACAAAACACAAATTTGATAAAAAAAAATATCGTATATATCACAAATGATTCAGTGAACTGTACGTTTCAGCTGTGGTGAGTACACTCTCTGATCTATAGGCTGTTCCACTGTAACATTTAAATATTTTCATAAACATTCCTTTCAACGGTTGTGCATTTACGCTGCACCGTTTCTCTACTTTATACATAATTATGTTTGATTATGAATTGGAAGGGACACAATATTTCACCAATACACCTCCCCTTCAAAAAAAAAAAAAAAACAATCATTTTTTTTTTCAGTCTGATTAATTGCTTGTTGGTATTACATGCAAAGTTGGTTTCCAATGTTTATAATATTTCTACTGACAATTTGGCCCAAGATATCAGCTGAACGTCTCCGAGAGCATCGGAACTTTTCTCATCCTGCAGAAAACTTAAACTAGTCAGGATGGTGCCTCTACTGTCAAGTTTGACTGACTGTGATAAAATAAGTCTGTGGATTAGTCGGTGGTCACAAACTAGTAAGTGAATAAATCCATGGCTCTCCGACTAATCAACTGTACTGGTTTGTTATCACTGAATATTTTACAGACTAATTATATCCTATTCAGACAAATTTGATAGTAGGGGCACCATCCTGAGTAGTTAAAAGTGTTCTTATCCTGCATGGAGAGAATCGTCATGAGTCCTTCGAATGCAGCATTTGCATGTTTTCTAAAAGCGGTCTCATTGAGAGACCTCTAGTTCTGTAATCCCCTCTAATACAAATCCCCGTCTAAAGGGTCATACATTTGTTCAAAACACCATCATACATCTGTATGACAATATTCATCACCAAATGTATGATCATATACGGGCGTCTCAACAAAGTCCAACACGTATGACGATGTTCAAATATTTAGCTGCATGATTCATTTTTCCAGCAAATGTCCTAAACATTAGCCGTCTCCATCTATCCTTATTATTTTTTCATTATGTATGGTCCTGGTAAGAGAAATCATCGCCAATTAACTGGTTTATTTACTCGATTTTGTGGACATTCAGCAAAAATCCTTATAATTTAAAAAACCTTCCAAGTCTGAAAAGTTAGGGGCTTGTTTAAATTGTATGTGAACATTGCCCACACAGGTACAAGGTGCCGCACGCTCCAAACGGGAAGACAGTGAACAATGTCATACATTTCCATGAAGATGTACATGGACAAATGTGTTATTAGTATTAACCTGTAGACCGGGGCTTATAAGTTGTAGGTTACCGTTTTATCGACTAGTATTTTTTTTAATATTTTCACCAAATCTTCAATTTTCCATTTATCAGACTGTTTCTATCTTTGCTTAGTCGTACATTTACCACAACGCTGACCAGATAGCGACAATCCAAAGATAATAATAACCAGAATACGAAAATTCATGGATTTGCAGTCGCGGTGGGGTTACTTATAACTGGCTCACATGGAACAAAGATATACATAATGCATGTGATATCTTCAAAGGGATTGACCACTGCAGGATGTTCATATGTCATGCAAATGAGGAATATTTTCTCTTTCTTCGTTGATATACAAACCGTATCTCGATAATGTTACATTTCATTTTAATAACCTTGATACAACTGGAAATCTTCTTTGACTAGAGAAAGAAATCTTTCTGCAGAGAGCAATATTTTCTATTTAAACACAAGATAATTGACATGGGGTTTGAAATGCCCCCACTGGAAAAAAATATATATATCCGCTTTCATTTAAGAACCCCTAAAATTGTCCGTAAAATACGTGTTTAGATCAGCGGTGTTGTTTCAGGCTGGTAAATATCCTTTTTGCAGTGACTGAACACTACTTTGACCCCCAACACCACCGCCCCCCCCCCCACCCTCCCCGGCCAAGCTCCCTTCAGTGTATTGAAGAGATGTGTGAGAGTATAATCGTGATGTGCATATTAACAATGTTTCTGTGTGTGTTTGAAGATCAGACTAGGTTAAGACTAACAGTACTAATACTTCACTCGAAAAAAAAAAAGTGATGTGGCGTATGACAGCACCACCGTGTCATGGCAATATTACCTGATCCATGATTATTACGTATTAAGCCCTTTGGTTCATTGATTGTGGAATCCTCACGAATGTCTACATTCAGTAGGATACTCTCCGAGTGAAACAGCCGGGGGGGGGGGGGGGGGGGACTGACATGATATTGAGATCGACAGCTAATTACTGCTAATACTTAATCCCTGGGGAATCAAGTGAGGATAAGCTGCTTAATTGGCTCAAATTCATTCCTGTGAAAGTTCAGTTTCATTTACAGAGCAATCATCGCTTAAGTCAACTGTTTCTTAAACAGTTAGCTCGCTCAGACAAAAAAAATAGTTTAAAATTAGGTTTAAGTCACTCCCTGATGGTTTTATTACCAAATACGAGATCAGAACAGTACAGTAACCCACGGTGTGAGATCAGTAGGCTAAAAGTCAACAGCAATGTTTACACCAGATTTGTCACAACTGATAGATTTCTGTCAGCAGGCTCGAACTTCGAATATTCCTGGATAATAAATAAGTCGTTTTCTAAATTTTATGAGATATTTCCTGAAAATAAGAACGATGACTTGCATACCAAAATGTGCGTGGATATTTAAGAGACATGAGAAGTGATACTGTATGGAACTTTCTGAGGTCTGCTTGTGTTCCAGAGTTAGTTGATGTTCCTGATAGATTCCATGAACGGCGACACCAATCGGCCTACAGTGGTGTTGTCGTCACAAAAATAAACAATTTTAACTTATAAAAGTGCTATCAGGAGGTTTTTTACTTTCCCCTATTTTCTCCCATTTATCTATTACGTTATTAAATTAATGTTATGAGCAGTATCATTTAATATTCAGAGAAAGACAATCATGACCTACAGGTTACGCTTACCACTTATGTCCGTGTTCTGACAGAAGACTGTCGACAGCAATGTCATCATACTTATTTCAAACAAAGCAAACAGTTCCATCCTCATGAGTTAGCAAAAGTCGCGAAACGCTTTTAATGTGATATCCAAATAACAAACCATTATGCATAAGCACAATATTAAGTGTAATGACAGCTTTTCCTTGACTTAAAAAGTCTCGATCAGTGTAATTACTTTTTATTCCTTGACACAGCATCATAAATATTTACTTCCTATGAAATATGAAAAACAGTCCTGTGCTTGTTTCCATCGATCTTCTTTGATTGTAAATTGCAAATCCATTATATTGACTGATTTCGTTTCTGCTCAGATCTCAAGTTAAATTGCTAAAAGCTTAGTGCGAAACCAACTATTTTTAAGCAAAAAGTCTTTGAACTACCTTTATCGACAGCGGTGACGTCAGTTATCAGTGACTAGGTGTATGATAAGGCATTTAATCACTGCACAAAGTCGCTTTATGAGAAAATATACAGGATGACAAATTAATAGAAATGAAAAGGATGGGATTACTTAAATAAGTATTCGTAGTGCAGTGTCGGCACAACGGTGGGGGCATGAGGGTCATAACCTCTCAAAGCCCCCCGCCCCCTCTAAGTCAGCTGAAGCTAGCTGACAAATACATGTACTTGTGTAAGCCCTGTTTATAAACATGGCTTTTGCATTTACCTTTCTGTTCTAGGAAGCCCATTAGACTTAACGTTTTACCGAGAGATATGGTAAAACCTCAGAGCTTTGCCCCTGAACCCCACGAGAGGCCTCAAGACGAACCCTTTGACCTCACTCGCCCCTTCTGCCCCACCCCCTCCCTCCCATTTAAAATCCTGGTGCCTCCACTGTTCATATGACTTTAAGGAAGGTGACTTATACGCTATGCTTTGTTGCTATGTGTATGTAACCATTGACATTAGTATGATTATTATTAGTATGATTGTTTGGAATGATCACAAGGAGTTAGCACTCGATTTCTGTATTATTTCTCGATTTCTGTAATTCATGATCATCACTCGTATGATTATAAATACAAGTGAGGTCTGTGTTTCAATCAGTGACTAATGATGTGATTAATGTCCACGTCATTACATATCGTGATCATCACTCGCAGGATTATTGATACAAGTGAGGTCTATGTTTCAATCAGTGACTAATGATGTGATTAATGTAACCCCTCTGCACTCCTGATCATCACTCGCAGGATTATTGATACAAGTGAGGTCTATGTTTCAATCAGTGACTAATGATGTGATTAATGTAACCCCTCTGCACTCCTGATCATCACTCGCAGGATTATTGATACAAGTGAGGTCTATGTTTCAATCAGGGATTAATGATGTGATTAATGTAACCCCTCTGCACTCCTGATCATCACTCGTAGGATTATTGATACAAGAGAGGTTTGTGTCAGGGATTGGTGATGTGATTATGTCCACGCCACTGCAATTCGTGACCATCATTCCAAATTTGGAGTCTCATTTCCAAGAAGGGGAACGCTGACGGAAAGAACTTTGACATCAAGGAGACGGATCGAATCTGAGTGAAATAATGTCCCAGCCGCACCCGATCTCGGAACAACTGTAGGGTGCGGATACGTCAGGATCGTGTAAGCTCTTGCACATTGTAAAGAGCTTGGAGGTGCAGTTCAGACAATCACTGGCACTACTACGTGGTTCAATGATGGGAGGGTATGAGGAGAGGGGGCGGGGGAAGGGCTTTAACTGGATACTTTGTGGGTCCACCAACGGTTAGGTTTTGCAGATTGCTAGAAGTGTTTGCTTTTGCAACACATGGAAACCTATTGCTAGGCTCATACGAATGGAGCTACAAACTTTGCGAAGTGGGATCAATCAATCAATCAACACCTGTACTTGTCCACGACCGACGGATCAAGGAAACTACAGAAATAGTAGGCCTAAATTGTAATCATTTTGACAGGGCTATCTGAACTGGGTGATAAATCCCATGGAAGTATTCTTCAGCATATAAACGATGCAACATTACGAGCAAACGATAATATTATAAAGAAATAAATCTCACAATATTATGAGGTATACGATTTCTGACTTCGGACCTTTGATTGCGTCGTCGATATCAAAAAGTGCATCATATAATTGTAAAACATTTGACCTGAACCCCTCTGCCGTGGTCAAATACCATTAGGAAACAGTTATAAATAGCCTGGAGGTTGTTAAATTCAGAGGGACACTTTATTTGTAAGCTACATTAATACTCTTATAACGCCGTACACGTCTTACTAGAGTTTGACCAATTCACAAAGCAGACAGCAGGTCCGTGCTGTAATTTGTCGTAATTATCAGTAACTTTTTGTTGCAAATTATGAATATCTCATAGACTAAACTCACCATAAAGTAAATTGCGATGAGGTACTATACAGACAAAAAAAGAGGTTATAAGGGAATCCATTCCTGTCTTACAGTGGAAGTGTCCTAATTTTAAAGGAGAAATGTTCCATATGCTAAGCCACTCCTTTTAAAAATGTTGGTACTTGAAGAGCACAATAGACATCAGTATAAACAACATATCTCCAGGAAATTATGCTAATTAATTATCATAATAACATTAGGCCATGTGCTTCATTCATACTTAGATCACGCAACAGACATTTCGAAAGTCAACAGGATTTCAGTGTTCCCCCAGAAGATGAGCTGGTATTTCCCAACCATTTTGGTTTAACTAACATGATGAGAATCTCTTTCATGTTCCTTTGAAAACAACGTGGCCCCCTTTCAGTTTGTTACACGATTCTGGCTAGAGTGGTTTCCAGTACATGATAAACAACTTATATATATATAAATTAATAGAAGTTAACTCAAACGACTTTCCATAAAGATCGATAACTGCAATTTTTTTTCTTACAGGGAGATAAATCAATACATCGAGTGACGCTAAACAATAATAAAGTGAGTTTTTTTTATTGTCCTCATTTCATAAACAAATGCACAGCTGACTCAGGCAAGTAATATACTGTATGGCATAATTGACGCATTTGAAAATGTTAACAATTCCATGACAACAAAGGCGACCAAATTTAATGTGATTACTTTCTCTAAATCTAGATGTAGCAGTGACAAAGATGATGATGAGAGTATTAAAATATGCAAAAATTTTATAAAACAACGGACACAGCAACTTTGACAAGGATGTCTCCTTTTTTCAGTAAAAACCAAAATATTGTAACTTTGTTAATTGACTCTCTTTTTACTTGTCAATCTGCTACAGCTTCTGCACAAGACAATGGAGCTGGAAGGCTGTTCTGATTATTAAAGCTACAAAGTTGTTGTAATTTTTATTTAGTTCAAATTAATGTAAAAGTGGGCATGAATTACAAGTTCTCAACATATGTGAAGTAGAATGATTTCCATTACTTTTAATCGACATATTTTTTTTTCTAAATTCATTGCCACAAACATAAGAAAATAATCTCATTTCATTTGCAACTTTTCATTTCATTCTGTCCTTGCGTGACCAAACTATTTCCGTTTCTCACATTTTAAGAATCATATATCGATAAACATCTTCTGACCGTTTGCATTTTACAATTGGCTGACAAACTATTATTTCTGGCCGAGTCATTCAAATCAGGGAGGTGTAACTTAGGAGGAGTTACCTCTCATTCCTTCCTTTGAACCTACCTAGAAGCCAGGAAAGACATTATTCATCACTTACAGATTCAATGGGGTTAAAGGGTATTAGGAACTTAATATGAAAGGGTTCATTGCATCTGCTATGTCCTCAATTACATCCGAAAGTTTTGTTCATACCTGTAACATTTTTAGTCCCTACTCTTAAAAGTTACTTTTCAACTGATTGATGCGTTGTGGAATTCATTGTAGTAGACCAGTTTTATAATGTGGAATATGCCGAACATGGGTGAAACTTACTCAAATTGCAAAAAGTTTGTGGAATTGATTAAAAAAATCAACACTAAGTTCTGGCCGTGTGTCCATTTTTAGTCATTTACGTATACAGCAAAAGCTCTATACATTATTCTTATACATTAGTCGATCCTGATTTGGAAAATATAACCAACCATTTTGATTTCTGAGCCTTAAGCCCTTTCTTGACTGTCGGCAACAACCTTGGCACCAAAGAATTGCTCTAAATAATCCTTTCCATGGCATGTAAGCAGGTGTGAATAGCTACTCGATGTTACTTGGATAACAATGTCACACAAAAGTAGATGCATTTAGCAGTACTCACCCTTTATGAATTAGAACTCTTATCACACCAAGAAAATCAAACAGGATTGGCATAACCTTTACCTTCAGTTGTTACTTCTTCTTAATGGCAACTCCCTATTCAAACAATTCTGCTTTAAAACAGTATGCAAAAACTGATCACCAATTGCTCAAACTTTTTTTCAAACCTACTCCCTCATTTGGGGAAAAAATGGCAACTGTATTACTGGTGAGATCGGAAAAGATTCAATTGGATTTCAAGTTGCTGTGGGGAAAATAAGCTCTTCTGCTCCATATCATGTGGAAGCAATGTGGCAAAAAGTCACATTAATGATAGGTATAAATGGTCAGCATTAATCATCAATATCAGGACCTGATGATTTCCTCAGTTGTCACAGATTGATTCCCTCAGCTGCCACCAAACTTTCTCCATCAAATCAAAAACATAAGAGAACGCTTGCATCGGATATTGAAAGGTTATCAGGAGTCTTCCCTGGAAAATACAATTCATTCCACCACATCGTAAAATATACTGGCAAGTTTGTAACGGATGAAAAAGGCGATGCAGCTGCCAAAAACCTGAGACAAGAAGAAAGAAAACCACACATTATCCTGTAGAAATGAACTGAGCATGTAAAGTTCTACCACACTCGGTCATCAACAAGGGCTCCCCTCCCAACCAACTCAAGAAAATGAATATTATCATGAAATATTGCATAACCTTGAAAACAGATGGTAAAAGACAAAACACTTCCAACATTGGATAAAACTGTTGCGACACTTTGCTGGTGTATTCCTGAATCTTCTGAAGATATCTTGCAAATTTCGATGTTGCATGTAAGGACTGAATGTACACTGTGAACTATGATCCTGTATCCAATATTGAAAAGGGAAGGGGGGTCCCAACAAGTTTGTCCAAGACAGAATGTATATTTTCTGTCAACAAATCAGCACGTAGTATTTATTATCACAGGTTATGCAATTTCGAACTGGTGAGTCACTTTGAGAACAAATTTAAGTAACTGATTTGAAACTTTTGGGGAAATAAGAATGTCAATGCACATATGTTTCTCCTTCATGAAACTATATCATATCTTAACTACACACAACCACCAGTGTAAAGGTACCAGGTACTATTTGAAATCAGTTGTATGTGGCTAGACAGACTTGACTTGAATGGGACAGATCAGATGGTGCTGTTTGAAGTTAGTTGTATGTGGCTAGACAGACTTGACTTGAATGGGACAAATCAGATGGTCTTGCTTGAAGTCAGTTGTATGCGGCTAGACAGACTTGACTTGAATGGGACAGATCAGATGGTGCTGTTTGAAGTTAGTTGTATGTGGCTAGACAGACTTGACTTGAATGGGACAGATCAGATGGTCTTGCTTGAAGTCAGTTGTATGTGGCTAGACAGACTTGACTTGAATGGGACTGATCAGATGGTGTTGTTTGAAGTCAGTTGTATGTGGCTAGACAGATTTGACTTGAATGAAACAGATCAGATTGTCTTTTCTGAAGTCAGCTGTATGCGGCTACAATCTTGGACAAAATTGTTGGGGCACATTGCGCTGCAATTATAATACTAAATTTTACTTGAAAGGATAACATGAAACCCCACACCTCTTCCCAATGTTGCGCTGTAGGAGTGGATGCAAACTTTGAACAGTAATCCTATAGTCAACATTGAAAGAAGGTGCAGGGTGTCCAAGATGTTTTGTCCAAGATTGTCTAAGTTTTTAGCGAGCACAAGCCACAGAGGTCACTGAAAATTACGTTATAATGGCAGCACCTTTCATGTACATGAACATTGTTAGAAACTCTGTTGGGCGAAAAGTTTGAACATATTGTGTTGCCCCATGAGAAGTTCATTTCAAAATGTCAAGAATATGAATGGGAATGGTTTGGAATGGCTTAAATAAGTCAGAAGACTATGTTTGTTGCATGGAATTCCCTTTTATTGCAGGCAGTAGATCTGGTCAGGTCCTTGCAGTTTTTTGTGTCATTGTACATCTCAATTGGGTGTCTGTTTTCCCCAAAAAATTCTTAGAAAGGTTGCATTTCATCATTGTTGTATAATATTACTGTATTGTTATTATTCTATTCCTTAGTTTGCAGAGCAGCTTGATTTTGGTGCATAAAGACCTACTGTTCATGTACTCTGTATACAGTAGAATACCAGTGAATGAGGAAAAATTCATCTAATAACAAGTTTGCACATACTCTCTCAACTCTTTTTTGTGGCATTTCATGCAACAACTTTATATTCATTGTCATTAATAGTTCAGATTTCATCTCAGACGGTTCCTTTGTTTCAAGGTTAATTTGGTGATCTACAATAAACACCGTTGCATTTGATATTTGTAAAATAATTCAGATCACAGCACAACCTAGCCAGCTGGTTCCTATACTCCCTCTACACTCTCATCTAAATGCCTGCCATTGCTCACATACTGTTGTAAGATGGTCCATGTACTGCTGTTTTGAAGTTAACATGGGCACCCAACACTACTACATGCTGATAACTGGATTGAAGAATTTCTGATTAGTTCAGATACTGAGTAGGCCACTCTCAACTTTGTAAAGATTAAGTGAAGCAACCTTAAACCACATCAAAGGACCTCATTTAGCCCTAGTCCTGTCTTGATTAGTCTGGTACACTGATGACACTGTTACTGGTAAACTTTAAATTTAACACATTAACAATGCTGATTGATCCAATAGTGCTCTCTGCATGCAACTTATCTATTAATCATCAGATCCTCTGCGAAACAATTATCTGTCAATCGACACATCTAGGGATCTTTGTACTGAACACTACTTATGGTCTCCGACTAAGACTTTTTTAACCTCCAACTTTGTCAGAAAACACCATTCAAAGTAAGTACAATGAACACCAAAACTGGGACATTTTAAGTGTGAACTATGCATGCATAGTTAACGGTACGGTATGTTCGCAAAACTTGCACTACACCAAGTATTCACCTAGTCCTCACAAAATACACCTAATGTGCTAAAATCTTGCCTTGAGAAACCCTTTTCTCCATGATAGGACATGGTGTGAAATCCAGCTATACCACAATATGGTTAAGGTGTGTTCCTCTCGAGAAGGGTAAAACATGTCCGATATCATGTCAGGATTGGCTGAAGTATTTATCATCAGTAGGCATGACCCATGATAGGAACAAAGTAAAAAGAAATTACGACAAAGGCAGAGCGCACAAGTCTATGCCAGGTTGGTTTATACTTTGGCATTGCAAAAGAACAAGAAGATGCATACAATGTAAACTAGTGCAGACATACATATTATATTATTTACCAACAAACAGTACAAATGATCTAATTACTGTTTTCATCCATTCCTAAGACTCAGGACCGGATACTTTCCTCTCATACCCGTTGGGTACCCAGGGACCCGACCAACATGGCGCCTTTATTGTTAACACTGGAATATTCACAGTACCTATACATATTAACATTTATGTGGAGGAGTATTACCAGTACACGACATACACTTTCCTTCATCTTCTAAAATAGTCATTAATAGGACCACCTATTTTCCTTGCCAGAAAGAAGAAAATTTTGCACTTTTTGCTGTATATGATAAGTAAAACTTGGCAACCTGACGCATCGTGTTCTCACAGGGGTTGCGTCGTTTTTCACTTTACAAAGAAGGAATCGGCTAGTAATTTTAGATACGGTAATAAAATGCCACTCTGGCACCCGGGTTACCCATGAAAACACTAGATCTAATGAATAGTCATCATTCTTACCTGAATAGCCATGAGTATTATTGTCAAAGTTCTTTCATGGAGAGGCCCAAAGATCCTCAACATCAGATTAATAATGGTGAAGTTTGTGATTTCTACGTATTCCTTGTCCTCGCCTACACCCTGTCTGACGTCAATGATGCCAAGGACAGAGTACAATTTAAAAAATAGTTTACCTAGAAAGAATGAAAATCAGTCAGTTTGTTATATAATTCACTTTCTCTTACCAAAAAAATAAATATTGTACATGTAAAAGGTGAATGTGAATAAAGACTTCACAAAATTGAGCAAACCTGAGAAAATTCAAACATTTTTGCTACAATGCAAAGCAATCATAACTGCTGAAGAGGCCTACACCTTGTAAGCCATAGTACCACTCCACCTTGGGCAACTACCAGCTCAAAAGCTTTGAATCAATTTTGGCTGCTTTGCACAAGGTCAATTATGATGAGAGAACCATTGATCACCCTTGGATGCATCTTATTAAGTCCTGGTTAAAGATCAAACCATGAACCGTTCACTGCTTCAATACCACCATCATTATCCACTCGATCACAGTACCCATTAATGCAGTGTTTATCTAAGTGAGTAGCCACAGTACACCTTGGAATGTTCATGTACACGTTTCTGACTTGAAAGGAGAGGTAGTGTCCAAAGAGTCAGTTAATCACAAAAAGAAAAACAGGACATAACTTTGAATCTCTTTTCAGAGTGGAACACACACTCTATGAGATGCTTGAATCAAATTGTGTCCTCTCTGAACTGGTTGGTTTTTAACGGAATGGGTCCCACAAAATGCAACCCTCTTTGTCAGAAAGAAGAAATTCAATGAGTTCATTATAATTACTTCTCTTTTACTAAATGAGACATCAAACATATCCCACACACTTGGCACCTGTACAAATATGATTACCCCTATTTGGAAACATCAACATTGATTGGAAGACTGGATAAACAATAATCCAAGATGACAAGACAAAAATGTTTGTGAATCATCAATAAAGCTCTCACAATGCAATGTGGCCCTGTTTCAGGCTGATTTAATGAATAAAATGAAACTCACCTATAATGTTAATGTCCTTTGTTTTAAACTTTGTGTAGCTCATGGAGAGTTTATCTGTCTTGGGATTGTACCTACAAATAGATGAAAGACAGGTAACCATTCAAGTGACGCAAGGTCATAGGTCCAGAATGTTAAACGAAGATGTAACTGTGCCTCTGGAGTCACAGAATTCAACAATTCGAGACTGAATGGTATATGTTTTAAATGTCAGAATGTTTTGTCTCCTAAAGTATGGATCATTGCATTTCTTCTGTAGGAATAAAATAGACTTTGGTTCATCTTATTCCAAAAGAATGACATATCACATCTAAAAAGTCACGTATATTTTGACAGAGTTATTAAATCATGGATGGTGGAACAACATGAAATCATGGAGGATGAGACAGAGAGATAAAGGAGTACCTCAAACAGACTGATCAACTCCTTAAAGGAAAAGTAAAAAGTGATTGTGCCATATTCTAGATGTATCACACTTAGGAGAGCAAAAATAAATATCTCTTTATGACTAATAATGATGCCAGAAAGAGATGCAGGAGCAAAAGAGTATCCAGGACACTTCCTCCCCCAACCACCCAACCCCCCACCCCCACCCATCCATCAGTGTCCACCTACTAGCTGTCAGACTAGCTCAGGCAAGATTTTTATCTTCATGTGGTAGTAGTATGACCTAGCAGTAGAGGAAACCTTGCCCTGCCCTCGCCCATATAGGATAAGGATTCACAGTTTGTCAAGTGAACATTGACGAACTACGAAATTCAAATCCCCTACCTGATTGCAAAGTGGGAGTCTGTACTATCAGGGACGATGCACAAGACATTTGATTAAAATGGCAACCTCATACAGGACGGCACTTACAGTACTTCAAATCAATTCTTGTAGAACATGGAGTAACAGCAATTGCCATAGATGAACAGTAACTGAAATGTTGACGATACAATTCTCAGGCTGATTAAGGACAAAACTATGACTAAAGTCGGCTGTCCCTTATGACACATAAAATACAAAAAACTAAAAATACTGAAAGGGGACAGAATTCAGGACTACTGTGTGGTGTCCATGACGCAGAATAATCTTGCTGCACACAATAATTACAATATAAGTGAAAGGAACTGGGCTATGATGAAACGTACCTGATATATCAAATAGTTAACTGAACGTGGGGCCACCATTGTACTATATATGAGATCAGGTCAAGCTTATTAATGGTTTTACTTCTGCTGACCTAAGTTGACCTTTAACCTCCACCAAAACCAGTAGAGATCTAGAAGTTAATGTGATTGACATAGTGCACATAACTTGAACCTTGCCTTCCTAACTGAATTTGTGTTTTCAAAGTTATCTCACTTTTTACCTCTGCCGACCTCAGCAACCTCATTAACAGAAGGCCACATGAGATCACTCAAAACTTGCTTTTTGGGGGATATTGCATATGGGGTTTTTCATATTTTGAAATCTGATGAGCTCATTGACAATTAAGTAAAAGAGAAAACTTTGAAGAATTTGATGTGTGGACTTGCTCAATACTTGCATGTCATGAAGCCTTTTTATTATCTGGAATTGAATTTGCACATTTCAGTTTGAGAGAGAAAAATGGTCCCTTCCTTTCTCATAAGAGAGTCCTCCGTTGGATAAGAACATGTATGACGGTTTCTCACCTCGGTAATCTATGTCTCGGACACGGAATAAAATGAAACAGCTGTGGGACCGAGAAGATAAAGTTGGCCACTTGGGGAATGAAGAAGAGGAGCATCGTTTTACTAAAATGTCCAAGAATCCCAACCACCGCAAATGTCATGCCAGAGAAATAACAGAATGTGTCTCCGACAAAAAGCCTAGATGGATACCTATCAGAGAGGCAGAAAGAAGAAAGAGAACGAGGGACAGTTTGGAAGAAACATTCAATAAGCATGGGTGGTCAAGGCTAAAATGTCCAGTTTTTTTCAATGTAGAAAGAGGCGACAGCTTACTCTCATTGTTGTTGATGTCTTGTGAGAGTTTACTCAAATATTGATTAAAATGTCAAATTTATGGAAAAGACAGACACTATTGAGATGTATGTATGGTCACTCTGATCGAGAGATGACCAATCTGCGTCACTGATCAGTTATACCTACATTAAAAAATAAAATACTAACAGCCTTTCAAGTGAAACCAGTTACGAAAAGCAAGTAGGACAAAAGAAGGATGATAACTTCTTAAAAAACAGTAAAAAATTACGATTACTCAGATCAAAGCAGGACAAAAGTAGATTATATCCAGGCTTACCTAAATCCAGTGATGACAATTAGCTATGACATTTTTTTTTTCAATTTCCCCATAATCACAAACTTGACCACCATGGCAAATTGGCATATTACCCCCACCCCCTAACATATTTCCAATCATGCCTACATCTTTTCCACAGTTATCACGTTTACTTGACATTTGGATAGCAACATTGAAGTTTCACGATTTCTTTTACTCACCAGTTGTAGTACAAAATGGCTGCACAGACAGCATTGTAAGGCATCATAAAATACAAAGAAAACTGGTGAGATTCTGGATATATTCCTGGAAAGAAAGATGACGAAACAAACCGATCAAAAACAAAAGGGAACATTTCTGTAAAAACTCAAGGTATGCTTTAAAGGGGTGGCTAAACTTTACTGACGAAAGAATGGCTGATGAAAACAAATACACACAGATTCTAAATCCAATTTATCCATATTGTTCACAAAGAAGACAATGTCAACAACAGGGCAAAGCTCTGCATGCAGGTATGAAAAAGATTTATGTTACACTGTGCTATGGTATGTTGAAGCAGAAAGCTTGTTTGGTTGAACCACTCACAATTGGTACTGAATAGCAACTTGATAAAACTGAGTAAAACAAATGGAGATACACTCCCAAATTTTCACATCATGTGAGAAAAAAGAACAATTTCTTAACATTTCTGTAAATTATCTTCTTACTGTTCAGCTCATAGAAGTTGAATGACATTATGCTGATTCCGATGATGAAGGACTGTCCCGCCTCGATGCCGTTGATGCCGGCGAGGATGTTGATGGCGTTGGTGCAAAACACGGCCAGCATACCCATATACAAAAAGTACAGGATACCTTCGTTGAAAATTGAAAAGATTGAAAGGAATTCCGAGATAAATATGAAATATGTCATACAAATGGAAAGTACAATATCAGAAATTTGATTGGTGGTGATGAATTCAACTGCTGTTCTTGACAACATTTAGTGTTTGTTTCAGATTACTTTCTTTTTGAATTGCAATTTTTGTTCATTCTAAATAGATTTGCTCTTTGCTTTATGACTTAAAGGAGCAAACAATTAAGCTACAAATCACTTATGCTTAAAATGGTGCACAGAGTGAAGATTTTCTAAGTCAAGCTTATTTTTCTAAATCAAGAATCATTTTTACTGCTCAAAACTTTTGATTTGAAAGATGGCATTTTATTGACAGTTAGACATCTGTAAGACTTGGGTGTTCTGCTGTGTACATTGCCTTGCATGAAACTGCCCTATCGTAGACATTGCTGAACAACACCATACAAATCAGTAACAATGCACTTTGTATTAACTTTCATCACTTGTACTTTGCATGTTGCTGCACCGTGCAGACATGTGGCATAATGAGTCTGTTAGTTTCTGTTCCAGAGAGCTTCGGCTCCTGATTTTTCGACTTCGAAATCATGGGGCAGAAAATATCGTTCAAATTTAAGACTTAACTTGTAGAAGATACATGTCTGTCTATTTCTTTTCTATTTCATTTCAAGACATTCTGTCACTGTTTTAGGCATAAATGTAAAAAATTTGCGTCAGCACCAGGCCTCATAAGAAAATATTCTTTGTTGGTAGGCTTTGACTTAGTGTTGATTTGATGTTTTGAAAAATAGGTCTAAAAGTTACATGGTGTCTTGAAAAGTAGGCCTAAAGGTTAATTTGACTAGGTTCAAAGCTGATCTTGAACTTTCTAAACATGTTTACAAAGTGGATGTAGCAAGCTTTTCACAAACATTTAATTTCAAAACAGCACACCATTTTAGCATGTACATGTACCTCCACCATTTGAGAATGACAGCAGATGAGGCAGCAGAAAGCATGCACAAGGTATAAGACCTTAGTTTGATTCAACCTTGATCAATACTACTACATTTAGGCCAGATTCAACTTAAGTTGTGTTCATAGAAGTCTTCAATAACAAGCACACATTTCATTCTGTGACTTTCCACTCCTGAAATCGTTGTCTTCCACCCAAAAAATCAGTGGTTGAAAACTATATTTTTAAGGGCGGAAACTACCAGGGTCAGAAGCTAACGTAATCTGACAAATAATGCAAACACACTGCACTACAGTGCAACATATAGCACTATGTATTGTAAGTGAGCAGTTCAATGCAATATGGCAGCAACCATAATGGCCATTGCTCTAATACACTCGACCATCCCACAATGTATCTAAATGCACAGTAGCAATATTCTGTATAATATTGCATTCCATTCAAATGTAATATACTGCACTGTTCAGTGCTTGCCCATATGCTGCACTGTACTGTATTCAGAAGTATTGCACTGCATGCTGTGCCTTCCATAATGATTATACATCAACCCTAACATTCCATATTGCTATGCACTGTGCTCTACTGTTCTTACCACACTACACTGTGACTTTCAGTTGAGCTGTATGTATAGTAAACATATTTGCTCTGCACTGTAGACCACTGTACTGCATTGTTGTTCTTCACCATGTATTTCTGTACTGTAGTGTATTTATGCGGCATGCTGCATCAAAGCTAATACAAAATCCTATTTGTCATACTGCACTTTGACAAAGAAAAGTGTGGTGTATCTTGTTACCAACCTCATCACCGTGTGCCATTATTATCACCTCATAGTGATTGTACTCTCCTCCCCCCCCCCCCTCACCACCTCTAGTAGCAAACAATGACACAGCCAATGAGACATCAGACGCATACATTTCCTTGGTCTGGTATACGTCACGGCAGGGAACATCAGTTGTCATGCCGATATTAGGTAAAAATGTGTTCACTGAGAAAGCAAGAAGGCTTGATGACTATCTTAATGAGGTAGATTCAGCGATGAGCAATGCACTGCAGGCAATTCACTATACTATACAGCATTGCTATGTTATTCTATCCTCACTGGACGATACTGAAAATAGAAAGAAGGAAGAAAAAAGGGACTAACCAAGATTCAAGTCCGGACCTAATAGTGCCCTCAGCGGTTTTGGGACGATGATGGTGGTAGATCCAAAGTTGACCAGGTACACCATCAGCAGTGGCAGAGTCGCCATTGTCGGGAGCAGGAGCTTGTGGCGCCATCGCAAGTCCAGGACGTCATCGGCAAAGCCCAGAAATATCATGCAGCAGATAGACAGGAGAGCAGCGACAAACTCAACAAACTAAAAGGAAACAAAACAAGAGAATCAGCAACTTGTGGTCAGATACGTTGGTACAAATTATGTTGGCAAAAGAGATGTATCGCCGCAGAGTTCACGCAACACACAGATCTACTTTACATGGCTATACAAGTGTCCCATACTCCCAACTAGCCTGACCACACATAAACCAAATCATGAAATACAACCAGCCAACACAAGGTAAGTTGGAAACAATCAGAAATTTCAGATTCCAACACCTCAAAATCCCAACCCCCTTCCATACACAACCACGGTTTGTTTTGATCGGCCCAGGAGGGTAGTAATTTGATTCCTCATCTACTTTGTAAATGATTCAAACATAGCAAACATGAAACTCCTCAATCCTGACCATTAAATGACCTTTGTATGATTCTTAGGATCAATGAGGTGGCAACTGTCCATAGACATCTGAAGGACATACAAGGGCAGAAGAGAAGTAGTTCCCACCCCCCACACCATCCACTTTGAAAATGTCTACCATTTGTAAAGTGTACCAAATTGTAAAATCTTTCCAGGTAGATATTCGGAATAAAAGAAAACTTGCTGACTATACTGGTAAAGTTTAGGTCTCAAACATGGAAGAGGTACTTTGAAGCTTTATAGTACATTAATTTCACTTAATGTAATGTACTTAATGTACTTTCCTTTAAAGTACATTAATTATCCATCTTCACATAATTTCATTTTTTATCCACATTTGTTTAAGTTGGAATTAAAACAATCCATGTTTTAGGGCAAAAGTAACGTTGCATTCTCAAATCAAAGTGTTTTCCCATTATAGACAACGACACAGTATAGTCATCAGTGTACTGAACTTTACCTCGTCGTGAGGGAACTGCTGTTCTCCATCCGTGATCCAAGACCTCCAAAACGGAATCGGTATAAAAAGAAACATGATGCAGAGAAATATCGCTCCAGCTATGACGCCAAGACCCTCTGGTCTGTAAAACAGACATCAAAACGTAAAAGAGGGTGTTACTGATGCAGATGAAATGATTTATGCAGTAAAAATTATAGTAACCCATTTTTACACTTTAGTGCACTCTTGCTCAAATACTTTGCCTCACTTCACTTCTGTCCCTAATTTAACAATTTCAAAAACACAAGTATCATTTTTGACATAGTGAAAAAAGATCCGAGAAGGAATAATCCATCTGGATATGGAATGGACAAAGAATACAGCACTGGCAACATTACAGGAATCTGGCAGATTCAGCTGCAAAGCTTAAACCAAAAGGTTAGACTACCGAACAAACAAGATACTGTAGCACAACACAAAATGTTCCCAAACTTACACTTTTTTGAGGTTCTTTTCCGGGAGGAACCTTTTTACTCATGTCCTTGCCAAACAATCCAGCTTTGATGAAAAGTGGATAAAACCGTGGCAATACAGCCAGGGCCAAGAGAAACCCAAAGACTGAGAAGATAGCATTGATAATGAGAGGTCGATCTAAGATACCTGCCAAAGCCTCCATCTGTAAAGAAAAAAAGAGGAAAATAGTAAATTTAAGCACTACACATGTCAATGTTTTATGAGAACAGACAAATGAGGCCTGCAGTAATTACTTACATATGTATATCTTGATGGTGCAAACATGGAGGAAGCAGCAGGAAATCTCCCAGACTGGTACAATGTTAATTAAGGAATATATTACTGTAATTCTGACATCACTTAACTGCAGATAAATACAGCAAAAGGAAGAGATAAAACAACTTGAGAATTTAGAAAAATGAAATCAAATTTCATAGATGAGGAAAGAGTGAGACACTTCTTGAAAGAAACTCAGTTTCTGTAGACTATGTCTATCATATTTGAGAGCTACTGTTATCTTTTTCCAAAAAAAAAAAAAACTTTCCTTTCATCAATATTCCATAATTCACTGAGGATAATTGATTTACAGGGGAAAATTTAATTCAACAGATAAAATAGCCAAGGAATATAATGTACTGTGCAGTACCATGTTGCAACAGATGACTGTTGTCATAGCAAGCTACTATGCTGGACTAAGCACTAGAAATTGGTACATAAAGGAGACTGAGCAGCTTCTTTTACTGGGATGCATATCAAACTGTGTGAAAAGGCTTGAACACACAAGGTACAGTACCTTATCTTATGGTACAGTGCTGTAGGTTCCAGTGATGATGTTTGCCATATGCTGTTTTACCAGACAAAGACCAACTACACTGTACCATGCAGAGCATACTGTGCAACACAGCTGGCCTTCACTAGTCTCATTTACATGGTCACACATACAGTATATTTATTAAATCAACAAGTTAACTGTAACACCAGTCTAATTGGATCACAGATGATTTGAATTCATTTGGTTTTCTTGAATAGTTAGTTGACAGATATTTTCAGGCTATAGATAAGAGTAATATTAAAAACACTGTCACTGTACTTATACATAAAAGTTTGTAGACACTAGAACATGATATTCACTTGCACTGTAATTTTCATAAAGAGCACAAAGGCTTATTAACATGTGAAATTGATCTACACTTGTCCTATATTACACCAGTCTCAGTTTCTAAAAAGTTTGCATTAAAATCAAACATATTCATGGCATATTGCACTGTACTTCTGTTCAACCAATGAAGGGGCATATTGGGCATGTACAACCTCTCACACAAACATCTTTGGCATAGGGAAATTTTATACATTGGTCAATAAATTTGGCATACAGTGTACTTCTTTGTTCCAGGGGAAAAGTAAATTTAACACACCGTCAATGCATTAACCTAATGTTAATGAGTAAATTTTCATTAAACTTTATGCATTTTGTAGATGTCTTTTATGGGACCGCAAAGTGCCATTTCCTGCAATTTCTGGGAATGGGAGGCATTATGGACCGACATTCTCTGGTGTGCTATGCAGAACTGGCAGCAACTGATGGCCTCACTTTGCTTTTATAGTATGGGTTACAATTGCAGGACAATGGGCAGATCTATAGTACCTTGGCATAATTCCATGGCTAATGGTAAACATACTTTCCTATGAATGTAGGCCTACTGATTTGAATATCAGAGAAGCAGATATAAACAGTGACAATAACTGTACACAGATCTGTAAGCAGGGGTATCAATTCAAAATGAAATGTGGGGGGGGCATGTTTGACTAACTGATAGGTTTGCATTGCTACCCCAGTGCTAGGTTCTACATACTGCACTTTTCAATGGCTTTGGGTATATTAGACAGGTGAAATGAGTTTTCCCCTGGGGTCTGGGGTAACATCCATTAACAGGATCAGAAGAAAAACCCAGGAAGCTCTAAGTCATTTCCAGAATTTTGAGCATTTGAATGAAGGATTCTGTATGTTTAAATGGAAGGGCAAAACTGGTCAGACATTGCATATTTTAAGACAAATGATAACTTTGACGATTGACAAAGTGGGCCGCTAGGTCACATATTGCCAAAGTCTAAAAACAGAAAATTTTGGGGCATGTGTCTGGGTTTTAACCAGGTACAGAGGTTGGCATGAGAGCGTGTGTGACAGGAAAATCAGCGCCGAGCACCACCATCGGTTTGCATGAAGCGTACAAGAAAATTTCTGGCTTTTCAATCACCCCAGATGCCAAAAATGGCATTTCCTGGCTGTCCTAAGCTGCACATACCCAGCCTTGAAATAGATATATCATGTCTGCAATTGCTCAATTCATGTAAAAAAGATCCATTGATGAAAAAAAACGTCCCCTCGTCTTCCTCCTCCCCCCCCCCCCCATTACATCCATGCATGTGCAGGCTGTGTATACAGACTGTACACAATACATGCATGATGAAGCACAGTACATTGAAGTTTTTTTTTTTTCTTTCAAGTAGGCCTAGGCAGCCCTATCTACACCTTATACCAGAAAAATTGAAACCATCTGCTTAAAAATTCCATACACTCAACAGAACCAGTTGAAAAATAATGAGATTGAGCCTAGCCTAGGTCTAGTGTTAAAGTCTATGGGCTTGATGTTTTTTTTTTTTTGTTTTTTGTTTGCATCAGTATTGTCCTCTCCATTACAAACTAGCTGTTGCATGCAATGCAGCTTTAAACTTTACTGCAGTAGTCACATCAGGCCTCGGCTAGGCTAAGTTAGCACTGAACACTTTAACTCAGTTCTAGCCTAGCCTACAACCAGTAACGTTTAGTCTGAAGCCCTAGGCCTATTACAATACCTCCAAAAGATCTGCGTCGTTCCTGTCACTGCTAATTCCCCTTCATTGGTTGAATTGCACTTGCACTTGCAGTACTGCTTAAGACGTACAGTGAACTAGCTCTTTCAAGTTCAAGGCAGTTGATGCAACTTTTCTACTGTTTACATCATTAATACACGAATTACACAGGCAAAGCTCAACTTAGACTCTGAGCGTGCGCCCTGGTCCTAACTCTGTACCTCAGTACAAGGTGTAGGTAGTTGACTGACTCAATCTCAGCTTAGGTTGCCTAACAGTTAATAGTAAGATTTTTAAGTCTACTCAAGAGTCAAGGATTTGACCTAAGTTATGGCACGAATGATACATGATACTTGATAGCTTGTCGGAGGTCCAGTAGTTAGTGCATACAAGTTACCAAAGCTACTGGATTATGAGTCGACTTTACCATGCCTTTTACCGTGGTCAAGTTAACAGTAGGCTGTTAAATCAAGACAAAATCGTGGAAAAAAGGTTCCTCTTGAGGTTGTCAATGTCAGTAACAGATTCGTGCCAAACCTTACCATCAACAGAACAGTGTTAGCTAGCTGTAATGTGTGTTCACTTAAATTCTGTTAAGTCAACGTATGTATTCGGAAATGTGTTAACATGCCGACAGCTGTATTGTATGCATATTACGAATTAGTCAGGTGATATCAGCTGACTAAAACCACAGACGTCCAGCAAACCTCAGGCTAGTCTTCAGCACTGATCCGTTTGAGTGGTGTACCAGGTAATTGCCAGCCAGCCCCCCCCCCCCCCTTCGGATGTACTGTAACCTTCTTAGCTTAGCTTCAGTTCGCAGGAAGAGCGCCTACAAACCGTAAGCGGTAACAGCTGATGCAATCCAGGGCCGCGAGGTGTGCTGATGGCGTTTATCTAGTTCTTTGACTGACGCAGAGATTTTGCATGTCAACATATATGGTTTTATATTTTACATATCGTTACAGCAATATTGGAGTAGGGTTGGGGCTACAATGTGCATCCTGATGAAGGCGTATATCGTTTTAAAATGGTCAATATTTTTGGCCATGCATATGTATATGTATATCATATGTATATGTATACATATATATGCATGATTTACTGATTGGTTTCTTGTGGATCGTGGGCTATTTACATGTGTCCGAACATACGCCAAAAAATGGTACACCTTATTTTTTGAACAAGGAAATTAAAAACCCAGCTCATGATCATTTTATTGAAAAAGAAGGACAAAAGTTACATTTACGACAACTATATGGCAACAATGTAGCCTATTCGTGAATCGTCTAATTCCAATCTGTGCCCATGTAGCCTATTTGGCAAGATGTTCTGCCTTTTATTGATTTCATCAAATACACCGATATCGTCTTAAATAGTTTCGGCAATTATTTTAATGATATTTTTAATTTATTAAATGATCTTTGCATTTATGCCTATTATCCTTAAAATCAAATCCGTACATAGCTGGGATACCCTCCATGATTTTGCATCCTCTCTCGATAACATGATAAAAAGTTAAATTATTAATCCCATTAACTTAATGCTCTGCTGACATAATTAAATCAATATGATTCTAATATGACATAACATATCATTAATTTAACCGCTCTTGAAGGTTTGTCTTCCAGTAGTCAAATTTGGTAGTGACAGTGACGTCACATGTAGTTGATCCTGGCTTACTTAAAAATAGCTTAAAATGAATAAGTGTTATCGTCACAAATGACATCACACATTGAAGATACCTTTAATTCGAATGAGTGCTCATCATCAATTTATTGCTAATGATGGCTTATTTAGAGATATCTTTTATTCGAAATTATGATATGGGCATGACGTCACGCATCGTTAATTCTGGCTTATTTATAAGCTTTGCCAATTTGGATACCATTTGAACCAAGATTAACGATATGCCACCTCATTTTTTGCTGATCGAATTAAAGTTAAGTAAACGAATTCGTGAAAACATTAACTCAAATAGTTAATTCAATTACTGATATCAATAATTCAATTTTTTCACATCGTTAATGTCTTTTTATTAGTAATGTCATGATTTGATTTGATGATATGTCAATGGAACCATGATGATTAACTACCGGTATTGGTATTGTACTGGGCTTGCATTATCACTGGCTCTCACAATGCAACAGTGGTAAAAGAAACATATAAGCGTTATTGTCAAAGCATACATTACCGATCTGTGGAAATATAGAAAATTATCGAAACCAGACATGGAATATCTTTATGCATGAAATATCAAGCAGGGTTGTTTAAAGGCTGTATTGCATCACCCTAAGCTATATTTTTACCTCAAGGAAAGCAAAATTCTCAACTGGTTCTAAGTTACAGTACTCTTAGATTGACAGCAAATTCGAAAGATGCAGAGCAGCTGGTATTACACAGCGTACACAGGGATCCATTGTTCTGATTACACATGTAGAGGAATTTCAGACAGGCCGAGGGAGGGACTAGAGGTAGGTGGTTGGGAGAATTGAAACTGTCTGGGGTGATGAGGTTTTGCCTTTTAAAAAAAAGATCCATCCCAGTTAATGTACATTCAAAAATATTGTATATTCATGTTCAAGATACAACATTTTGAAATTCAGAGAAGTATGCTTCTATTTATGTTTCAATTGAATGTGTAACCAGATTTCAATAAGTCGAATTATGACGCCACATATTACTTCTGAAAAAATTCTTTTCATTTAATTTCCTAAAATGTGCACAATACACTTGCACACATTGGGTAATAGGTGAATGCCGACAACAGGTGTAACACACAATGCTTAAATTAGGAGGCGTGGGGAAGCAGGCGAACGTGTCTTCCCACTTCATCTGCCAATTAACTTAGGGCAGGTGAGGAGGGTGTTAAATGTGCATGAGTGCTGGAACTATCAGAGCCGTATGGCTCTGGAACTATATAAGCAGAGCGCTACTGTTTGTTGGCGCAGCGCATCCAAGAAACCTTTTGACTTATCACCCCGTGCCCCCACACCCAATTTCCATATCGGTTGACCGGAGAGTAAAAGAAAATTTGCGGTTACCCCCCCCCCCCCCCGACCGTACACGGATTTTCTATACATTACATATCCGATATGGGGTGAGATGATGTACAAAAATTGTAAAGAATTCTGTATTCTCTTTCACTTTCATTCTTGTGACACTTGGCAATATTGCGAGGAGAGGTGGCCCAGCCCATGACCGTAGCTATGATCACATATTTAGAGGGGTGTGAAGATAAAAAATTCCGACTAGTTGGGAGTGTTTTTCTAACTATATGTAGCGACCATACTCCGATAGTTTCGAACACTAGGAATACCTTCTCATGAGGGGGTCAAGAATTAAAGGGTGCACCCTTCACGAAAAGGGCATTATCAATAATAATAGCAGAAAGGATTAACAGCTAATCGTTTTCTGAGGAAAAAATGTTTAGACGTTAACATACAGCCCTGCAAGGCTACTGACCAACCACAACGTTGACTAATCCAGCACCCTAAAACGATAACCAATGTCGAGGGCTCCCGACAGAACGACCGGATTCTAAGCACATTCTGTACATAACAGAGATGATATAAGAATTACCATAAATTACTCATCCTCTTCTTTTTTTCTTTTCCTTTCCTTTTTTTTCTTTGAAGTACTTGCCAAATACTTTTTTGGTTGAGCACATTTGGGCATAGAAACCTAGATTTTTTTTTTTGGGGGGGGAGGGTTGTTTCCCCCAAATTATATTTGTGACTTAGTAGCTGGGTTACTATCTAAGTGGAGCGTCGATCGTACAAATACGCTTGGCTTCTCAAAACCTCAAAGTGGCAGGGAACGGCACTTTCCTGGTGTATATTGATCTGCATGTAACCAGCCTTAAATAAAGATCTTACGTTTTAACTATAATAACATTTTATAGAAAAAGGTAACGTAGAATCTTTACTCAAAAGTTCATTCAATGGCTTCCCATGACAGTTCTTTTCTCTTTTTTTTCAGAAATTTTCAGGTACCAGGTCACCTTACACAAAATCTGATGCAATATTTTGCATTTGTTGCGATCATTTTTCCCCGGGGAAAGTATAGTCCCAGTAAAGCTAAAACAATTATTACTCTGGCGATTAATTCTTTCTATTTGTTTTCTAAACCCGTCAATGATTGCATAAAAAGTATGAAGCTAGTTCTTGTTCCAGTAACTTTGTAAATGACAGCCAGCTTGATGGGCAAAAAAAAAAAAAAATGACATGAAATGAAGTATTGCAGCAAAATCCTCTATGTTCCACGTGACCCTGACCTGCTGAGCGGTCTTGTTTTCATTTAGGGTCAAACCGGGTGAGATTGTGTTATGTTTTACTTTGTGCTGATTTCCTCCCATAATTTTTATGCACACAGAGTAGCAAGGGGGATATGAGACGCGATTTCGTAAGTCGTAAGCTCACTGTGGGCCTGTTCACATTAATACTGGTGATTGATTGAGGCATTACTGCAGTTTATGCGTACGTATGTCTTCCTTGGTCTATTTCCGGGGTATATAATAAAGATGCATTTGCTAAATTAGATAGTCGGTTGGTCGAGCCGAAGTTGTTGCAAGTTCTTCGGTTAGGGTGCGGGATGCGGCTGCAAGATCCTAAGTCCAAAGAAAGGCTATCGGCTAGCCGCTATCGGCGCAGTGCCAGACACCTGCGCCGCCCGAGACCTGCGGAGTGTTCAACACCTGCGCCGCTCGACCCCTGAGCCGAGCACCACTTGCGCCGCTCAACACCTGAGCCGCTCAACACCTGCGCTGCCCGAAACCTGCGCAATGCCCGACAGTTGCGCTTAAAGTTTTATGTCACTCTTGGAATGGCTTAGACAGAGTCCGACAACTTTATTATGTCCCTCTTTGTGTGCGCAACCCCAGCACATACAGTTTATTTTGTTTCTAAGTGTAAACGTTGAGAGATATGCAATTATAGTGATTTCAAACTTACATATGCTGCCTTTGGGGTAATTTCTGAGTTCGTCTTTGTGCCATCTACCCCGCCCCTCTATCTAAGTCAGTCGCGTAACCAGCGGGGGGGCAGGGGAGCCAGATCCAACTGTCAAATGTCTTGCTCCCACTTGCCCCTCCCCCTCCCAATGAAATTCGAAGGTAAAAAAATATAGGACAAAATTTGTTTAAGACAGGAACTTCCCAAAGTGTCATTGAAAGTAGGGATTTTTAGCATTTGCATGGAAAAAAGGTAACTGACAATAGAGAAGTTTTGCAATCTTTATATGACAGAATTTTTGAAAACCTCACAAACGTACAACGCAGAAGCCTACTTATCTGAGAGTCCTTGGCATTGACCGTATGGCTAGGAAGTTTTACCTCCAAGGTAGTACTTCCATGCACCAGAGTGAAAACTGCTGTCAGTGACTCAGGTTTCACTGAGCCCTCAGTGGCAACCTCCAGCGCAGGAGACTCTGTAAGTAACGCTTTATCTCCGAGATTGTTTATTCCTATTCCTATCCTTTCATTGTTACTACTGATACCGCATATTTTACTCAAAACAAAAAGACTAGGCCGAGCTTAAGTTAGTTTGATAGTGAAATAAAGTGAAGACCAAAATGAAAGAGAATCCAAACAATTGACATGAAAACAACTAAATTAGTAAAGTGCCCATGCTATATCAATTTTTTTTACTTTTGAAAATAGCATGAATTTTTTCAAAAGCAAAACTTTTTATAACTGAAAAAGCAATAGCTATGAATTATGAAATTATGAGCAAATACATTTGCTTTGTTGGCATGTTAACGATGAATTAAACAAGTTAGACCATAAGCAGTTTAAAGGCATTAGTAGGCCACATGCAGGTACAATGCAGCCAAAGCCTGACCGTCAAATTGTGTAATCAACATGATGGACGTGCAACACAGTGATGTAGTGATGGACGTGAACCTTTACGACCAGCCTACCCTAAAACGCTAGGTCCCTCTTTCGCATGCAGCATAAATAATGATTAGTACATGTTGATGTCCATCAGTGAATAATAAATCTATGGAATTTTCTCGTCATCCCCTCTGCACCATTCGTAGTGGAAATGTAAATTTCCGAACCTGTGTTCAAAAAATAAAGAAAATGTTAGCTAGAAACCACAACGCCAGAGAGACTGGGAAGTGCCATTTCCTGCAATCTGAGGGACATTTTATCAAAAAAAGTCTGTATACGCTACATGCATTGCTTCCAAATACACATTCGAAATTCACGATCTCAGCCAGGTAGATGTGACTTTTTAAAAGATTGATGATTAGTGTACAACATTTGCTCTGTTTTCTTCTGATCTGTAATTTTTCAAACAAAAAAAATTAAATTTTTGTTTTTCGTTTGAATTTTTTTTCACGAGTTCATTTCTATGGTTCTTAATTTTCTGCATGGCCGCATTAGTCTTCTGTAAGTCTTGCGTAATGTAATGTCATGACCATAAAAATAACCTGATAAATGATAGATTATATTGATTCTGTGGTTGTATATGGCGCTATATACAATTACAAACGTATGTACGTACAGTATGAACATACAGTGCGTAGGAGTACGTACGATGAGGTTGGCAAGACCAACAAAGAATTCAGAGGCTAAATAAGTTCAGTTGGTTGCTGGAATGATATTGGAATCACAGTGCGATCATATTTATACTCCGTTTACAAATTCACTGCTTAACAAGTGAAGGAAAGCGTGGATGGAGATTTAACACCGAAAGTTTGTGTTGCTTCTCCGTGCAGCTCAGTGCAACGCATTCTAGTGTAACTGTAAGTGCCCCATTTTCGCAGAAATACTGCACGTGTTGTAGGGGCCTTAAGCAATGGTCCAGCCTACTGTAGTGTAACGTTAGGCCTGTTATTTATCATAAACTTGCTCATTGAATTAACACCACAGTAAGTCTGATGCAATCGTTCGTTTGTAATGGCATACAGTTCTCATCGCTTACAGCAGGATTGGTGTACTTATTGGCTAAGTTGAATGCAGTAATTTGTATGGTGATGGTTGTATTAAAATGTGAAATGAAAAGTGAAAAGGTGCAAATGACCTCAGATGGTAATTGATCTTTTGGCATTGAAGTACTACTGCACTATGCCTCTGTTCATTTTGGTTGTGTCTGGTAAGTGGCTTTATTTTTTATCCCTTGAGTTCATTGCTTTTCACATGTCCTCCCTTTTTTTCTATGTTTTTCTTAACTTGTGGTGTGGCATTAACATTGGTAATAGTATGTGATAAGGACTTTCATTGCTCCCATCACGTTTGTGTGTGTTGTTTTTATCTTTTATTCTCAGCCTCATTACTTTTTTAATGTGGTTTTGTGTGTATGTGTGTGTGTATTTTTGCCAATTCCTTTTTTTCGTTATTGTATTGCATACAGATTGCTTTCTGTTTGCCATCTTTTCTTTTGTGTGGAATACTTTCATCTCCTCTCTTGTATTGAGTCAAACAATGGCATTTTACGTCAGTTAGTTCTAGGGGACGAACTGGTAGGTAGTTTTACAGTATGCAAGCAACTTTCACTTCAGGGAGAATGTGCAATATCTTGTTTGTAAATCAAGATACACAGTACAGTATACACAGTGTACTGCTGTGTGAAGAAAGATTTCTCTGGTCAAGGAAAACAAAGGCAAGTAATTGCAAGGAGTCATTATTTTTCTTTAAACTTGAAGTCCTCAGATAACCTTGAAATTTGACACTGGTAAAAATGTAGATTAGGTATACTGGTATTGTAAATTACCTTGAAATAGTGTGAAATAAAGATCACATATCAAAGTATTGTTATGTTTGTTCGAAGACAGTCAAAGTTACTGTATAAAGAAATACGTAAAGAAATACAAAAGATTCATGTGGTTGTGCGAAGGTGACATCATAAGTTTGTCATTATGCACTGTACAGTAACATTTTGAAATTATTGAGCCTTTTTCTCTAAAATTTTGTACTGTAACTTTAAACCAAAAATGCTGTTGAGATACTGTATGGAGTATGGTTGCTACCAATAAAGACCTATTAATATAGATATTCCGATACATGTTCCTACTTTTTATGAAATATCAATTTCCTTCAGTGGCTTATCCCTTGAACTGGAAGAAGATCGAAATTTGAGGGTAATTTTGTAGGGAAAATATGACCTTCACACTTTGTAATGAAACTGTATATCATGTGAAGAGATTGTCAGAGACTTCACCCCACCATTACAGCTTAAATGCAGTTTCGGATAATACTCTGCCTCCTTGTAGAGTGAGGGGGGAACTATGTAGTCCCACCATTCCCCTCTTCCCCTCCCCTCCCCCCCCATGTCTACTATGTATGTCATATTTTAGTAGTGTCTGGTACCCATGAATGGGTATCATGAATGGAATGAAGATTTCACAAAAATATGGGACCTGCAGTGAGTACCCAGACCTTCATAATCTCTTCCTTTGTTTATGGGTTGCCCATATTAAGTAAACATGTTTGATGGCTGCTGTTGACTGATTAGAAGCCATTAACTGTTTAGCAAAGTCTCAATTTAATGTATTCTGTTAATATCAGTGCCAACTTTGTGGGATTTTTAGTATTTCTTGTTCCTTACAGACCATTGACAGTTCCTGACGGAGATTGGTACTTGAGATGCAATACATCTTCATCAACTTGCTCTCATTTACAGTATTGAAAACTAAATAATACAGAATAAGAATGAGGAGAGAAATTACTCCCGCCTCTGCCCTCAGCATTTTGTTTCCAAAGTTGGAATTCTGTTGTTCAGACTGGTCGCTCAAATTTTTTCGAGGCACTGTGAGTAAATGGAAAATGAAATATAAACTGGGTGCACCATCCTGTTAGATTGCCCTGGAAGAAAGTCTGTATGTTGTCATTTCGTTTAGAGTATTGTAGATCAGACAAGAGAACCAAAGGAGAAAAAGGATGTAAAAGGGGACTGAAAATTCTGCTAACTTGGCTCCTCAGAATTCTCCCTAAGGTACTTACAGCAATGGTGTTGCTTGTTTGATTATGTACTACTTCATGTGTTGTCTTTGGCAATGTGAACCAGTTTACATCAAATATATGTAAGTCTGTGTCATTGACTTTCAGAAAGACAACCAAAGTTGAGCCAAACATCAGTTTCATGGCCTCACCAACTGTCTCCTCCAAATAAATTTGCAGCCAGCATGGTGTGGACAGTTTTGATGAACCAAAGTGCAAAAAACTGTTGAGGACAGCAGACACCCTCAGAGGCAGGTTTCCATCAGCAAAGTCACAGAGGAGACTATGGAGTTAACTGACAGGAACGAGCCTGTGCATGACAGCAATGCCACAAGCGAAAACCTCTGTCTGGTGTGCACAGACCGGGCCACTGGCTGCCACTACTCTGTGATGACCTGTGAAGGCTGTAAGGGCTTTTTCAAGCGTACGGTACAGAAGCAGCTTCTGTACAACTGCAAAAATGGGGACCAGCGATGTCATATCAACAAGCAAAACAGAAACCACTGCCAGTTTTGTCGATTCCAGAAATGTCTGCAAGTCGGCATGCAGACAAATGGTGGGTTTTCATTTTCCTACATTCCTTTTTTTACCAGGTTGCCACAGATGAAGTGGCTTGTTAATCATGTACTGTTGATCCATCTCTAGCGTATCATAGGTCTTAAGATTGTAACTTCAGTAACTGAGTACCTTAACACAGAGTTGGATATCTCCTGGCCCGGGCAGGATATATTAGAGAAATATTGGAAAATACCAGTAAATACCGGGACATGTTATGAACCTTGTAACTTAGGCTATACTTTGTACTTATACTGTACAATTATCAAAAACAGAGCTGCAAATAAATATAGTAAAACTCTAATGCAGAACTAATTCTAATCTAGGTACCGCAGATGATTGTGCGCCATAAGGTAAAGGAGTTCTGTCATTGCTCATTGCTGAGCATGTAACAAAATAAACTCTTCAAACTTTGCAAAGTCCTTGGCAAAAATTGCTTCATGCAGCTTCACCCTTTGTGGTATATATCAGCAGTACCATCAAACTGTTCCACTGCACATGCAACCCTTTTTTGTGCTTATCTGCAATGACATGTCAAGATCTAAAGAAAATACAAGAATAATAATGAAATATGTGAATTTATTTCAGCCGTCCGAGAAGATCGAATGCCGGGCGGAAGACCAAAGCATAAGAAACTCAAAACTAAAGCAGAGGATGGGACGCGGATGGAAGAGCCCACTTCGTCCTCTCAGGAACAGTCACCAGCGGATGCAATCCAATGTCGTCCGGGAATAGATTGGCGGGGTGTTCTGAAACCATTAATTGATGCTAAACCTGAACTTATTCCCATTTCAGATGGTATGAAGTTGCTTTTGTACTTACCTGTATCTTATATCCATAGGTTTTAAAACTTCCAAGTGCACACTGTGACCTTTTGTCAGGACTGTGCATGGAATTGTACGTCTCTTTGTATGTCCGAGATGCTCATGATTTGTGACCACCATAATTGCTCATCTGGTAATTTTTGAGTAATTTCATTTGCCCTTGTCATTTTGAGTTTGTTTTCTAGAGGAAGTTTTCAAATTCAGGATATCTGTTAGTATGATTTGCCAAAATTGTCAGACAATTCTTGCAAAATAGACACCAGAAACCTGAGACTCACTTCCAAGTATTTGAAAGTTTTGCAACAGTTGGTAGAGTACCAAGGCAGGCTCTAAATTTACTCTTTCACAGAGATTATTAGATGATGCCATTTCATTGTGACTGTAGAAATAAATAATCCAGAATGACTTCAGGCTCACTACTCACACACTGCTCAAATGGAGAAGCTGAGTCTAGGGGGCGGCGTCCCTACTCTCATCATTCACCATATATAATGCCATATATGGAATTTACTCACTCTAGATCTGTAACTACGTCTACTCGAAAAACAGCGGAAGTTGCATCTGTGTAATACTTACAGCTAAACCTATCGAATGTGGGGAAAACTGCTTTCCAAGATTTCACTGCTTTGCAAGTTTACACTACTCTAAACTTGACAGTAGCGATGCTGCTCCAAGGTGTCATTACTGTTGCGTTATGTTGGTTTTAGGGGGTTTTACAGTCGTGGTTTGACTGTCCCAGCGACGGATGTTTCATTTGTTCACAACAAAGAAAGTTCCAGGTACAACTTACAGTAGAGCGAAAGGGTGAGAGACATTGTTCAGGACATAAGAATCCAGAGAGAATGAGAGTTCGATTTAGCGATCAGAGTTCCATTTATTTGATAGTTGATTCCACCGGCACACACAACTTAGAGAAATAAAGGAAAATCGATGATTGGAAGATTGTATACAGTTACGTCGACAAGAAAAACAAAGAACAGAGAGTATAAATGGTGACACAGGCCTACGTAATTACAGAAGGGAACGATGTTGACAGTTCTATGGGAGAGTGACCGCTGGGGGCCCCGTGACTGAATAAATGGTCACATGGTCTTGGTGACAACTTTGACCAATCATAGAGTAAACGAATGCCTATGTCATCATATGTCAATGGTCGCCACCCGCGATCTACCAATCAACTAAGTATCACGAAATCTTTCCACGAACAGTGTCTGAGTTTTCTATTTTTAACGTTTTACCTTGTCTTATCTGACTGTCTGAGGGAAATGAAGAAAAGGTTAATCAACTCTAGATAGTAAAAATAAATTTACAGTAGTTCTAAAAAAGTCACAAAAGATGAGATCTGTGATAATTCCATCCTGAAAATAGTATTAAAGTAACTTGCATGAAACGACGAGGAAAATGGTAGTCTTATAAATTAAAAGAATTTTTCAAACTACTGTATAGATGAATTTATGAAAAGGATGTTACCCACTACCTGGAATATTCATCCAGAAAAGTTCAGTTGTGATAAAATAGTAGACCAAAGAACAGGAGCAAAGAATGTTCCTAAAGGATTTAAGAGAATAGGACTTTGATTGTTGTCTAGGCAAGTTACCCATAATCATAATCTCCATTTTGTTTTTCATGAAGGTGTCAATCCTGACACATGCAGTTTGAACGAAATGATGAAGGTCGGTTATAGTGAGCTTAACATGATAATCCAGTGGGCTAAACGTTTACCTGGGTTCTCAAGCATCTCGCTGGAAGATCGGATAAGTCTCCTCAAGGCATCTTTCATGGACATTGTCGTGTTGCGTGTTTCTTACAGGTAACTCGTTAATTCTTATCGTATGTGTTTAGAGGTAACGGAACTACATGGATTCAATGTATTTATGTCAAGGTTGTAATTCCTCACCTGTCTTCTTTTTCTTGAAAATAAAAAAAATAATTTGGGGGGTTTTAGTGTGAATGTAACTTAGATTACACTTGTCTGGATAGACCTGTACAATGTAGTCTGGAAACATCTACTGAGATCTGTGGTAAAATTTGTTAGCACTGTAAGCTGTGAAGATGCACTTAAAGACAAATTTGATTCCTACTTCTGTTCTGGCAATCTCCAAGCTCAAACCCAGCCCACTCCCCCCTCCTTCAGTTCTCTCCCCTCTTCCTCATCGTACCAAACATTATTTCGTGGTCTCTAACATTTTTCAATTTTGAAGAAAATTATGTGAAATCCTGAAAAACTCATGGACGTACTATTCTTTTCTCACTAGTAATATCAAAATGTTATTTCCTCTCCTGCTATCAAATTTATCACTCTTTTCATCTCATCGTATGGTGGGTGTCGCTGTTAGTTTAGGAGGTAGATCATGGATATTCTCTATTTAGTCCTGAAAAGGTCGAGTTGAATATTAAATACATAGCAGTTCCATAATATGTGCACATCCCAAGTGGCCAGAGTGTGGACCCTGATCTATTCATGTTCTGAACTATTGTTTACACAGTTTACCAACCAACAGTGTCAAGACCTGGTCCTGAAAGTTTCACTTGTTTTAAGTTCACTTACTGTAACCTGGGACAAAATTTGACATGTATGCCTGACTGAGAGCACTGGTCAAACCAGTATGTATTGGAGATACATTGGTGTTCACAAATATTTAAAGCAAAATGCTGTATTCTGAGTTCATAATGAAGTCATAGCCCAATATGAGCTATATTTTGGCTCACTCAGGCATCTGACCAACTATGGTCCAGGTTTGAAGTTTAGACTTGGTGCAAAAGCCATTTCTGAACCATCATTCATTTACTCCCGCAATATCTGCATGGTTTACAGCAAAAGCGCTTACTTTAGAATACTGACAATCTATCCTTTTCTTGATTCCAATGGGTTTTTTTTTCCCTTTTCACTTTTTTTTTTTTCTCCTGGTTTTATCCAGGTCTCGTGATCTCCCTCCACAAACTCTGAAGTATTCATCCACTCTGATCCTGCACGAAGATCAAGCCATCAAGCTGGGTTGGCAGCCAGACCTGATCAAAGGGAACATCGAATATGTGAAGAGGCTGAGGGACCTTCACCTTGACCCTCAAGAGTATTCTGTCATGTGTGTTTTAGTTCTCTTCTTTCCAGGTAGGTGCTATGTTTTAAGAGCAGCACTTTTATATATCCCAGTTTTTTTTTTCAAAGGCCCTCCACCCCACAGTGTCTCTCAAGTTCAGGTTGCAATCAACCATCCACCTGGACAGAAACCTTCACTGAAAACTTATGCATTTTGTCAGAGTTCAAAACCTTTTTGACGAAGAGCAGTCTTTTTTCTTGTTTGATCTCCACTTGGCCGTGTAAAATATCGTAAATACGTGCCGTGGATCGTGCAACAAAGAGTATGACTGATCAACGAAGTAACTTGTCGGCAGTTTTGGGAGTTCAACGAATAATTGAAATCACGCCAAAATTTCTCTCTTTAAAGAAGACTTGGCTCTTTAGTTTTGAAATTAACTTGAAGTTTTTTGCAGTCCACCAAAGCATTTCATACAAATCTAGCAAGCTTCTGGTGATGTTTTTCTTTGATGCATTTGTTGAATGTCAGGAGTGCTTTCGTAGTTTGAAATCTATGACACACACGTCCCTCAAGTACTGCTATCGTTGGTCTGATTAGCTTTATTCCAAGGAAGTGACTGTGTAAAATCAAATACTGTAGTGATAGATATCTCAGTACATACTATACTATATGTAACCATGAGCGAAGGAACGACACCTTTTAGCATAACTTGTGTTATGTGAGTAGCCAGGAGAATGGTGCAGTGAAGACTGTACTTAGCCAATATTTAACTGTTGTCATGGCAATCGCCACGAGAATTAGGGAATTGCCAGTGCATACCACGTAGACTACTAAGTTTAAATGTTAAAACATAGCAAGTAGATTTCACAGGTACAGTGGGTGAGATGATTTGTAGTAGAAAGAAATGATGTAACAATCTTTGATACATCAGTTTTTATGCTGAATGTACAATCTACGTATGGAAGTAAATGTTCCGTACGGGCTCGTTGCCCTGTGAGGAAAGGATCGTTATTTTTGCATAATGTCAGTAGATATGCATGGGCCTCTTTCGTCATCTCCCCGACTTAAATGTCAGCGGTATGATAAAATAAACAAAAGTATTTACATGAAACAAAAAATATATGAAAAGAAAAATTGCAAAAAAAAAACAACAAGCAAAAGATGAGGGTGAAGACATTTCGCCTTCAAAATGTGGCCAGGATTCGGTATTGTTTTTATTCTGACGGTAAAGCACCTGCTTGAATTGGTGTTGATTACAGAGAAACAGCGAAAATATGAAAATAGGAGTTTCTTAAAAAAAAAAAAAAAAATTGTGAGCTTTGAGTTGCAATGAGGTTCTCCCTTTACAGCAGGCGCAAAGAAATTTTGTAAGATGTGCTTACTACTCGTCATGGCAACTCATTTTATGGTTTGTAGTTTTGATGAAGTTGAAATCATCCAAGTTTATATGTGTGTGTGTGGGTGTGTGTGTGTGTGTGTGTGTGTGGATTTTTGTGATATCTACAGTACATTGTAAACACAATATCTCAAAAAGATAAGCTTGTTCAGATTTTGTATTTTGTATGTAATTGTATGTAAGTGTACCTTATTGAGTGCAAGAAGTCTATTCTTTTGCGGAGGTCAAACGTTATTTGGGGTCAAATAGGGAAAACCTTGTAAACACAATATCTCAAGAGTGGAAGCTTGTACAGATGTCATATGTGGTATGGAGTAAAAGAAGCCTATTGTTTTTTTTTCTGAAGTCAAATGCCGTTTGGAGTCAACAGGGGTTAAAGAGGGTAGTCCATGCAAACACAATCTCAAGAAGTGAAGCGTGGACATATGTCATATTTAATATGACAGTGTATCTAATTCAGTACCAAAGCCAGCTGTTTTGGTTGAAGTCCAAGGTCATTTAGGGTCAGC
Organism: Stichopus chloronotus; assembly: GCA_021234535.1. Taxonomy (NCBI): domain Eukaryota; kingdom Metazoa; phylum Echinodermata; class Holothuroidea; order Aspidochirotida; family Stichopodidae; genus Stichopus; species Stichopus chloronotus. Next base: position 4,373,482 of record CM037842.1, read on the forward strand.
ATGGGTCAAATAGTGGAAACCTTGTAAACATGATACTTCACATTTGTGGCTTAGACAGATCTCACTTTTGGTATACAGATGCACCCTTTAAGTTTAAGAAGCCTACTGTTTTGGTTGGCATCAAGATTTTTCAATACAATGAAAATCTTGTAAGCACAATTTACCTTGAGAAAGGAAGCTTGGAGGACTCTGATATTTAGTTTGTACAGGCATACCTTATTGGGTTCAAGGAGCCTGTTGTTCTTGGTGGATTTGTCACATGCTAGTTCCCTAAAATGGGTTTTTGACCACTCTTTGTTTATAGCTAGCAGTCATGGACATAAAACAGGGTTTCCCCTGGGTTTTTCAGAGTATGAGGCGGCGAGGGCGAATTACTTGACCACGCCATGAATTTCGGGTGCAAATCCGTACTAAGTAGGTTCTTGAAGATTAAGTGACTTTGACCATGATATAAACAGGGTTGGAAAAAGTGTAAGTTTTCCGGGAGACTAATTACCATATAGTCGGAGTTTCCCGCCAGACCTAACATGGCGCCGTAGGCGTCATTCGATAGCGAAGCGATTGTCATACCAGCGTGGGGTCAGTGGGCCCGCCCATAGGGCCCCTTGTGGGGTTCATGGACGATCCCGGTAGAGGTCCAGGGTGCAAAGCAGCCGGAAACTCAGCGATTTTAGCGTTTTTAGACATGTCCGAATCATTTGAAACCCATGCTTAATTTCAACTCTACAAGTTGAAAACTGTTCCTGTATAAGGTGAAAACACGATAGTTCGATCACGAAAAATAATTGATATTGCTTCAAAATCAAGACGTTCTGTGAAATGTTGCACATGTCATGTTGAGTAAACTGTATTACATACATTTTTGAAGTTGAAGTGTCCCTAAAAGTTTCGTGAAAAGAATCACGTAAGATCGTGCTCAGCCTTCCGAAAATTTTAAGTAATGATATCCTAACGCAGTAAACGTATATCGAATAGCCTAACCACCTTGGCAATTCATATTTCCGTATTACAGGGAAGTTGCAGGTTTCAGAATTTTTTTTGGTCCATTGATCCTACTAGCAGTCACTTTAAAATGTTTGGACTAGAAGTTTGAAGAAGCAGACCATTGATTTCATGAAGCGTTTTGGACATAGAAATATGAGTTCGTTTTTGTATTTCTGTGGGTTGTAATATGTCCGCTAGCTGTCATACTGCAGATAATTTGCGCATGCAGGCGTGGCAGGCCTAAGCTTATGCTTTTTAATTGACATTGAATGGAGTAAAGGAGGTATACATCGACTCTTCTGCAAACATTTCCCAACGGTTGTTTTTTCACATATATAACTTGAAAAATATTGATCATGAGTAAAAAATAAGGGTATGCTATTACACCAATAGTAATTTACTTCAATTTTTGTTGAAGATTGAAAGTGGATGGGGCATTTGGGATACACATTTGAATGGATTTATTCACCAGTTATTTTCGAACGTAACTATTTATGAATCCACATACATGTGTGATCTCTACCATTCTGTGATTGAAAGTTCGAAATAAGCATGGTATGTACAAGATAAACACCGCCAGAAGTACAGAAGCGGATTTCCCGCGAGACTTCCCGGGAAGGAGCCTCTGGCTTCCTGACTTTTTCCAGCCCTGGATATAAACGTGTGAGGCGGTAATTACGGCATATTTTGGCGAGGCGGTCTTGAAAAGTTGCGAGGCGGCCGCCTCTTCAATTAAGTACCAGGGGAAACCCTGTAAAAGAAGAAAGGAGAATTTAATTTCAAGTTGCAGTAACAATGTAGTACATATAATGTGCGCATATGAAAAATGAGAACACTTGCATATGCAGCTGGTAACTGGTAGTTCTGTTGGTTAGATTGTTGAGTGAACTGGGTGTGGTATATGGAGGGAAGGTTGTGGTTTTTGTAGGTTGGGCGAGATCTGATTACGGTGGCGAGTCAACAAGGTTTCAGAGGTTGTTGGCCACTTAGTGGAGTTCCAGAGGTTATCGGTGAATTAACGGGATTCAAGAGGGTTTTTGGAGAGTGAGCTGAGTTTTAGAAGTTCTTGGGAGTTAGCCGGGTGTTTGTAGCAATGCATTTTACCTGTACCAATTGACAGTGACTGGTAAGTGTAAATCTGAATTTGAAATCACCTAGCAAAGATGTCACATGGTACACACCTTTAGCCAGTGATTTGCAGCAGTGTAGTATTCAGAGTAGAGCATATTTAAAATAACTGGCAAGGAAAGCTAGAGAGATGGGAGTCGTCAGACCACCATTAGCCAAGAATATCTTCATTACTCCTCCCGGGTCCATCACATACTCTGACAGCGGGAGGCATTAGTAATCTTTATTATTGTATTGTGTTGTACTGTATTGTTTTTTGTGTTACATTTTCGTCTTTTGTGCTAATCCAGTGTGTGGTATGCTGTTTTCTTCTTTACATTGAAAATAACAGAATACAGTAAACTATATTGTCTATATAGTGTATTGTGCTACATTGCACTGTAATTGAATTTGACTGAATTATATGATCGTGTGGTAGAGTATTGTTTTATGTTCTATTGAATTGGGTTGATTTTGGTTGAATTGTATTGTCTAATAGTGCATTGTGTTACAATGGATTGTATTCTATTCTGTTCAATTTAATCATTCATGTTTTGAATTGAATTGTTACATTATATGAAACTGTACACGAGTGGATGTTTTGCATTGCATCGGACACTTTGTATTGTACATCACTGTCTCACATTCCGTTGATCTTTCTTCTTCTTCTTTTCTACAGATGCAGCAGAATTGAAGAATAGACAGCTGATTATGGAGATGCAGTCCCATTACCTCGAGTGCCTTCGTCTCTACCAGCTCGACCGGTATGGGGCGGAGGAAGGACTCAAACGGTACGGCAAGTTCCTGCTCAGGTTGCCAACTCTGAGGATCGTCAGCGCCAAGGCCATGGAGAACTTCTTCTCGTTGAGGCTGGACGGTAAAATAGAAATCACGGCTCTGGTGCAGGAAATGCTGGAGATGAAGGTATGATGGGCAGCTGGTCGTCGTAGCAACCGGTCGCCACAGTGGTGATGCTTCATATAAGCCAACCTCAAACTCAGGTGAAAAGCCATCAGAAGGGAAATGAGTCGACTGAATAGAATCTACTGAATAGGATTAGCAGGTGTCTATCCAAGTCAGTTTGAGGTTGGCTTACATCAAGTATATAGCCATGACTGGCACCCTCTATCTGTAGTCGGTCACGGTAGCGACTGATCGCCGTTAAGATTTTAGCAAGCACTGCACTGCTCTATTGGTTTTATCATAAAGTGTGAATATACATGAGGACCATCGCGGCAACCTTGACAACCTTGAGCCTTTTCAGTCACAGAGGACCTGAAGTGAATCAAATCGGGAATGCCACCCCCAGTATCAAGTGGTCAACAATTCGCTGTGTCAAAATTTAGACAGGAATGTCTTAAGTGAGTTTGCATCTGTGTTGTGTGCGTGTCCATGGTTTTACACAAAACCAAGTATAAATTGAACACACTTCATGCATTGTCACTAATCGGCAAAAAAGGATGATAAAGGAATAAGTTCACTTCACCGTGAAAGTTGTATGCATTAAAGTCTGCGCCGGTATGATGTGTTAGTTTGGCAATTTCTGCCACTTTTCTTTTTTGGAACAGCTCAGGAATTTCCTTCTTTTTTTTCTTCTATGTTTACTGTGTATAGTTTAAAGATTGGTATATCATTATCGGGAGTCAGAAATGGTCAGTATTGCATTCGCAGCTGTGATATGGCTGACGCACTTGAGTTAAAGCCCTTTATTACATAACTGACAAATATTTGAGGAAATTTGGAAACAACTTTGACAAGAACAGCTACCAAAGCTAGAAAAAATTCTACTTTTGTGTCTTTTTGGTTTCCGGTGGTGGATTGTGTTTAGTTGATTTTTGGCTGTTTTTTTTTATTCCTTGCCGTAGGCAGGGGAATCTATGCAGTCCTGATGTCGTGTGTGTGTGTGTGTGTGTGTGTGTGTGACGGTTGCTCGTAAACACTCTATCTCAAGAAGGGTAACTCTGAGTAATTTCATTTTTGGCATGTAGGTTGCCCATATTGAGTAGATGATCCCTATTGTTTTTGGTGTTCAAATCTTGCATATTAATGAGGTTATGGGTAACACATAAAAAATGTTAAAACTGCCATAGTTCCTTATCCATGGGTCAGATTTGCTTTAAACTTGATAAGGTTGTCTGTTATTAACAGGTTCACGACCCTGTGAAATTTAATGCTTATCAATAGAGAGGAAGGGATAATTTTTCACTATAAAACAATAACAATAGCCTAAACACCATTATTGTGGTTATTATTAACTACGGTACAAATTAGTTGAAAAGCATATGGGCTACATTTTCTCATATTAAGTAGATGATCTCGTTTGTTTGTAGTGGAGGTCAAAGGTCATTTGAAGTCACCAGAGGCTTTTTGCTCCAGATTTAAAGCTACAGTACTGCATTTGTAACTTAGTGAGTAACTTCTAGTGTGAGGGGCCTCCGATAAGTTGTCCAGAGAGGTAGTCTTGGTATGGGGGGTCATGGGGTCAGATAGACAAGGCAGGCATTAATTCATGCATTGGAATGTTAATGGGTTTATAAAAAAAATGAAGAAAATAAAAAAACCATCCGTTCTGTCATTTATTTGGATAATATCAATATCCAGAGGAACAGCTGGTAGCAGAACAAGGTTTCTTAACAATCAAATTGGAGTGCTTTCAATCATATTTCACAATGTCAGAAAGGATGGAGGAAGCAAAAATATTGAGGAGAAATCATAACTTAGGGTCAACTTACGAGGACTTTAAGTGTGTTAAAAGCTACTTGTAACACGAAAGAAATTATTGCCGAGTCGATAAAGGAAAATTTGCAAAAGGCAGAGCACCAATTTGAGGCAATGGAAGAGGTTCATGCTGATCTGGATGGGCTGTTGTCTGATGAAGCATTTGAGCAAGCAGAAAGCTGGATGTTGGAATGCCAAAAGCATTATACTGAGGAGAGGGAGGAAGCATTGAAAAAGTTAAAGGAGGAAATTGAGTTTCAAATTAGCGTTGGAATTACGTAAGGCAGAAATTCCACCATACGATGGAGACCCAAGAACATTCTGGTCGTTTATGAAGAATTTTGAGGTAAATATGGCAGACAAGCTGAGTTGAGATGAGGTAAGGTTGAGTTATTTGATTCAACCAACAACAGGCAAGACTAGAAGCAGCATTGATCACTGTGTGTTTCTTGGAGCTCAGAGATAATGTTGACTGATGTCACACTCATACTGTACTTGATGTGTGAGTTGTATGGCCTGGGTAGGTGATCCCTATTGCTTTTGGTGGACGTCAAATGTCGCGGTCATTTTAGGTCACCAAAATAAAGGTCATTTTGGGTTAAAGGCTTGTGGTGTATCAAGAAAAATAACTGCAGTTGATCTTATACTTGCCATGTGAATAATTCATGTTTGTTGTAATATAACCATGTAGCAAGGAATCACAAAGCCTTTTGGCTTTCTGGTTTTTTTCTCTACCTCTAAAAGCTCAAGATGCATGCTTCTTCAAAACTCTCTCACCTATGTATTGCTTTGTTAGGCAGTGGAATTTGTTAACAAACCGCATACAGCTATCTAAGCAGTTCCAAGTTATGAACTGATGAACAAAATCTTACATTTATCTTTTGGTTTTCACTTTTTTGTGCACTGCCATAGACTTATTTTGGTTCTCTTGGTGTATTGTTTTTGGACATTGGTTTTTTGTTGGCCGCAAAAGTTCTAAGAGCCACACTTCTTTAAAATGTTTTTTATCGTTTCATTTCCCTTCAATTTCAAACTCTGAGTTACAATGGCACCTCTTTTACTGGACTTGATAACATTCTTTTTGAACAATTAAGACACTATGTAAAGTTTGAAGTGCAAACTTTCCTAAGTGGAGCAACAAAAAAAAAAAGAAAAATAGTGATTGGATAGTTGAATATGCAGAGATGCAGAGATATATTTTGATCGACTAATTTCTAAATCCTGTATCCAATCCAAATATCATGAAACCATGAATTATTAAAGGGAAATAGGGCATTTAGAATATACCAACGTGGCATGCAAAGAAAATAGCTTTAATTATTGTTAAACCATTCAGTCTCATCAATAAACATTTGCCAAAGCTTTGTCGCAGATGTCTCCTCAAAACAAAATGCATGCGGTGAGTAATGGAAGATGCATCATTTGAATTTTGAAGAGTTTGGGTGAACAAATTATTGCTGAGTAACAAATATCTGAATTTCTATCTGTGAGAAACCTACATGCAACACAATAGTGGACCCCTGCAGCTTGTTCAGACTGGTAGGTGTGTCATTTTGTAGAAAGTGTGCAGGAGCAGGCACTGTATGTCACCCCAAAAATCATTCAGCTAAACTGATTACAGCTGGGTTGAAAGATTGTATTAATCAGAACAATTGCAGTTACAAGAGGCTTTGAATTATTTACATCATGGTGCTTTAGGCAGTGGAGACTGTTTAGCTGGTGAAGAATCCATTTACTGTAGTCTACTCTTCACTGGAAGAAGAAAAAGATTTTCATTCATTACTTATCATGGTAAGAAAAGATACTGTACGTTCCTCATTTGATGGTATGTTCTATATTTGATGTCAAAGGTTATTTATCTCGATGAAAGCAAAAAGAATCTACTCTGGTGCTGGTAATTCACCTTCTGTTCAGCTTTTGGTTTAATCTAGCAGATCTCTTCAAGACTACAGCGTTTGTCGGAGTCTAGCTTGATCTGGACACAGGATGTTTTTCTTTTAATATATGTAGAGTCATAAACTGCTGGGCTTTGGCAAGTCATTTTGCAACCCACTGATTGACTCAGGTTTTCCTCAACTCGTGACATTTGTTTCGAACATCAGTATTTGTAACCACAGAGGTGCTGTCACAAGATACTGATGATTTCTCAGTGTGACAGTTACTGTATAAGCTCTGATTCCATAGTAAGTCTGATAACCCTTGGAAATAAACTTTTATGGTATTTTTTTTTAAATGTTTAATTGGAACTAAATCATGAACTGTTTTTTTCTTTCAGTGCTCCATCAACTCGACTTCTCTTCTGTCAACGTTGAATAGTTTAGTAGCACCCCCCCCCCCCAAAACCTAGATCTTTTCCTCCTGTATTAGGTTTTAGTTTCGCCTTGTCATTGACAAAAAATATTTCTTTCCTTCCTTTTGTCTCTGCTCGTTTCCCCTCTCATTGTCGTTCTAAAAAAAACAAAAACAGATGCTTGTAGGTGTCAATGGTTACCATGGTGATTGATTGTCAAGGGTTAGTTAATTCATGGATGAACTGATTTTACTACACTACTGTACTGCCATACTCACTGTCATTCTCCAGTGTACATTTTTTCCTTTCCTTGTCATTCCTGCACAAATTGTCTTATTGTTTTTTTTGTTCTTGCCTTTTTGTTTTCTTCCTTTATTCATTCTAGAGTCTCTAATCTGCAGTTGTTGACACATTTCAGTTGAGAAAATTGTGTAAAATTTTGAGAAAGTAACCCCCTCCCAAAAAAAAAAATGATTAGGCTAGAACTATTTTCTCAGTGGTTGCTTCTATTGGGTAGATGCTTTGTGTTCGTCCAAGTAGTTGCACATGGGGAAAGGTCCGTCCAGACAGTACTTTGTAGTCAATAAGTTCAGGTCTCGCCAGACAGTCCAGCCAGGTTTTCCAGAGGTATTACAAGGGAATAGAACATGATATCCAAATTTTCCATGAGTTCTTTAATGTCACATAAGATGGTAAAGATTACTAACAGATTCATATGTCGACACAAGTTTTGGTATTTAGCAAGACAGTAATTGACAGGAGACAACTCATTCCTCAAGACAACTCAAGATGTTGAAGCTACTAAAGGATATTATAAGCATGATGTGCTGCACTCCATGTCGGTAACATAAAATACAGTTGGAGTATCATTCTTGGGGCAGCTTTTCAATATTTTAATTTGTTCCCTAAATTGTAATTTGAAGCAAATAACTGTCATATCTTCCCCAGTGTAAAGTGCAAAATGTGGTAAACTTTCAAAATTTTCCAAAACCTGTGGTGGTCATTTCTATCCTTTGCAATGTTTGTGATCTTACAGATGTGATCTTTGTGATGTTAGCAACCTCAGGGAGAAAAAAAGGTACAATGCAGACTTAACACCTTACACAGTTATTTGAGGTTTCTGCTCAATGGAGCATTTGTTAATTCATCATTTCCGTATTGTGGACAGCATGAATGACAAAACACTGGGTGGGGGGGTCACATATCAGGTGACAAGTTTGACCAAGATCCACAATCACCTACCCAAACTGCCTTTGATGCGTTGAGGTCTCTATGTAGAATGTTTTAGAGTCACTTGCTTTTGCGTAAATGTGGTTTGAAAAATATTAAAAAGTATTGTTTGTAATAGCGGTTGTAAAATTATTGTTGATAATCAAATTCAATATCAAGAACAGGTGTACTGCCATGACGGAGTGACAGTGTCACTGAGTAGAAATTTATTTTGGAAAAGTTGCAATATTTTACAATTTTTTCAAGCGATTATGTGTTTTAATTGTATAAATTTGTCAATTGTGATTTTACGTTTTTTTAAATATTTTATTGATTTCATATTTTATCACATCACTTTTAAAGCTCTGTGCAAGACCATTCACTTTGTGGTGATGTTTTGCTGCAGCTGTATAAAATTTAACAGACTTTATAACATTTCACAATATTTTTCAATTCTTTAATTTGTTACAGAGTGTAGTAAAGATAATTCAGAGGAAAGAGAGGGGGGGGGGGGGAGCACTAATTGTGATCTTTAGTAAGAGGGTAGTCATATAGTTGGAGGAACAGTTCAGGTAATTTCAAGGATTGCCGTTCGACGGCTTAGTCACGGAATGAGAGAGAACCTTGTTAGAGGTCGCAGGCCAGCCCTTGAGAGATTTATTACAAAAGTAGTGTACAGCCTAGGCTAGACCCAGTTAGACTGAATCACCGATATCACATACACACACAAGGTGTCTCATACATTCTCACTCACGCACAACGGCTTCCCTGACTCTGGAAGAAGTGGTAATGTATTCAGACTCATTCAAAGTACAACATTGGTAGCAAAAATGAAGAGCAATGACAATGAGCCTTTCAGTTTGCAGTGAAACTGAAAGGCCAAGACATTTGTAATTTTCACATTCTTTCGTATAAATGTATGCAATGCTTTTAGTATGCCCATCATGCTGCCACTCTAACAGTGCCCCGCTCGTCAGCTGCTAACACGCGAACTTTGCACCCAAGCAAATTGTGTACATCGGAGGATCTGTTCGCTACATGAGGATCTGTTCGCTACAAACGTCTTGGACGTTCGTCAAAAAATGGTGCGTAACCCTGTGCCAAATCGTCGATCTTCATTAATACAACGCAGTCATTTGTGTATGGAGCACTCACACAGTCAAGGGTAGTGCTTGGTCAACATTCGTTTTGATTGATTCTTCTCCCAAAGAGAGCATGAACATAAAATTGTAGGGTGTGAACTATATCACCTCATCTGATTAGTTTCTTCACAGTTTCGAAGCGAATCAGCCATAAAATGAAAAGTTAAGATAGTCGGGGAAAGATTTACAAGATCCTAGTGTTAAGTAGCAATCGGCGAGTAAATGCGGTGGTTGCAGTCAGCTCTGTAGAAAAGCAGCAGCAGTGTGTGTGATACCACATTACTAGGGTCTTTGCAAGACTAGACTGCGGTGCGCGTAATGAGCCCAAACAGCCAAAATGGCTCTTAGCCAAAGACTAAGCATAGGCAAACTTCAGATTATTCTTTCAAATTTGCGCCGAATGACAGCGCAGCTACATTTCACGTTTGTGAAATGAACGTAGGAACAAGGAACCATTTAAAACTTTAAATTACACTTCCTGCGGTAACTTTACTACAATCATAAAATTACTGTTTCAGTTATGAGGCCAGCATAAACGTAAGTCAATTTCTCATTTAATTCATTGATACCTTTTTGTTTGATAATTCAAACAGGGTCCATTTTTTGGGGGGTGGGGGTTTACATATAATCTTTACTATCAAAAGCTTATTCTTGTCAGCTGTGAATATTCATGTTATGAAAGTTATTTTGAAGATATGTCATATAGGATATTTGCCTACTGCCATCATCCTATTATGTATTTGTGTAAATTGCCCAGTGCAAACTGAAGTATTTTAAAATGATTAATGCTTTTACGAATGTCATTTATGAAAGCCAGGTCAGATTGTGGAGATACTATATTTTTGAAGTCCTGAACTTTCACCTGCACATTTTTCAGTCTTTTGAACGTTGGTGTATTTTGCTAATATTTTCACTTTTTGGTTTGGTGGGAATGGGATGTTGTCGTCTATCGTCTTACACATGGAAGCAAATACACATCACAATGAAAAAAATGAATTGTGTCACCGATTCTTTGAATGTGTGCGGCCTTGCAGACATCTCTCTTTCACATATGCGTACTACAACATAGCATACAGGGAACAGTGTGGAATTTTGAAATACTTCCATAGGCTCCAATACTAATTGGCTGGTATGAGGCTGGCCATGGCCCACACAACAAACAGCCGTTTTCTCCTGACTGCACTGGGCACTTTCAGCATCTCCTCAGCTTCCCTTCCTTTAAAGGACTGTGTCAAAGTGGCATTGGGTGAGGTATTCCTAGTTCTTAAAATGATCGAGTAAAAGAACGAATTTGTACTCAAAAAATCTGATGGATATTACGTACTATGGTTAACTATTATGGTTGGTTAACTCCTTTTATCATATTAATGAAATTGTTTTATGGCTTTGTTGGCCAAAGGCAAACCATGTCCAAACTTGCAATAAGATCAATTGTCAAGATGTTGCTCCCTGCTTTCAATGGTCAAGACAATATTTCCTTATATTAATGGTCAAAATGTTGCTCCCTGCGATCAATGGTCAAGTTTGCTAATGTCTGGATATGTTTTCAGAGAATGCTCAGATTTCTCTTGGAAACTTAACAATACTCATAGAGGAATCTGGTATTTTTGAGACAAACAGCAGTATGTATTACACACTATGGCGGTAATGACAACTAAAGGGTGGCATTTAAAATCCTACATTTGTGTCAGGAGTTTTCTTACTCTACAGTATATGTGAGGAAGTTTAAGCTTCAGGGGAAAAAAAAAGAAAATTTGCTGGAACTCAAAATGCTGGCCAGTGACTCATAATGACATTCTTGGAATAGTGACGCAAGCTCTAGTTTGATCTTGGGAGTGAAACTCTTACACCACACTCTCTCACAAATCATTTAAAGACAATGACAAATTTTATCTTTGTTTTTCTTTCATTTGGGGTTTTATTTCAAGAATTCAACATAATATGGACATCATCACACCTGCATGATGTGAAGCATTGTTGAGCTTGTTGTGTTGCTTCCTGAACTTCTACATGAAAACTTCTTTCATGATTCTGCTGCACCTCTTAGTCAAAGAGACCTGAAAATGGACAAACATACAATATGAATTTAATATTTTCAATAATATACACAAAATATAATTGCCCCCCCCCCAAAAAAAAAAACCAAGAAAAAAAAATGGAAAATTAGAGATGACATACACATGGAAGCAACAATTTCTGCTATCAACTGCCCGTTCAACTTGATAAAAATCTTGAACTATTGGAAAGTTTACGCAGTCCCTGTAACTGCCTACATTGGTACAGTTCGAACCTTCACAAGGCTGCATGTGAGGGACACGTTGCAATAGAACGAACTGTCACACAACACCCGACCAATCAACGATACGCCTTTGTGAGACTGTGTACAGCAAATGGTCTAGCTCATTATCTGTTCTATCATATTGTAGGACAAACATTTATATTACCCTTCATACTGGGATTGTTGATCAAGTGGATGGAACCCGCCAGTTCTTTTTTTAACGTGCTGCACTGTTTACGATTCATATCTGCAGGGACCACATGGGTATTTTTTCTTTCAGATTTGAATATTGCAATGCACCCGCCCCACTTCCCAAAAAAAAAAAATTCTCAAAAAAACTTGGCAAAGCTTCTTTGAATTTTGAGTCAGATAGTGACTCCTAAAATAAGAGAGAGGGTTTTGGAATGGGGCAGGCGATTTCGAAAGAGCCCCTACAAATGAGATACAAATATTGTCTTTTTGCTTGTATTTGCATAAAAAAAGAAGTTGGTTATAACATACTTTTGTGTGAAACAAGTACAGTGTATTTTTCCACTTTTAAGATGAAATTTGCAAAAAAGAAACAATGTCATTTTGTGAAAATTTCCATGACTTCTTCTTGACTTCAAATCATTTCCCTGAATTTCAAAACACTTCAACTTTTCATCTATGGCTTTTCCAGGTTTTTTTTTTTACGACTGTGTGAACCCTGTGTATTGAACTATCACTTCAGATTTCAAACTTCTTCCACTACCTTTGAGATTACTGACGACTGATTGAGCTGTCGACTTTCTCATGGTTGACTCACAGCTCATGGAAAAAGTGAACAGGCCTGCATTGGTGCTCTTAAATGCCACATACACATGAGCCACACATTTCACTGTAATTCAACTTCGTTTTCCTTTCGCTTTCATAGTAACTTTATCAAATCGTTATCAAATGAACAGTTCAGAACAGTAATTAGTAATCAGTAATAATGAACAGTAATTAGTTAAAAAGACTGAAGAGTTGCACCAAAACATGCACCATTACCAATTATGCAATAGTTTTTTAGAATAAAAATCCTTTACCAAAAACATACACCTACAGTTATAATCCTGCTTTTTTTTTGTTTTTTTTTTGGGGGGGGGCATTTTTGGACAAAATGTAAGACTAAAGCAATGGATCACTTTGACCTCAGCTTGCTGAACAACCTTGGGCAAAACCAGGGGGCAACCTGGTGCCCCTTCTGTGTTTACTTAAAATGTTACATGTTTCACCAGGGGTGTAAAACAGAGGCTGCACAAGTTCTCAAAACTTGCAATTTCTGCAAATTCTGATGCGCACAACTGAGGCAAGTTAAATATGAGCACAAAATGAACACTTATGATAATTTATAACATTCAACTCTCCTTGAAATTGTTCCTGCTTCACGATAATTCTCACAAAGTTATTGAGTTCATTCCAGTCTGCCAGCATTCCCACAGAAGACGATCCTAAATTTTGGTCCTTTCAGTAATTACAAGTTAAAGCAAACTTTTGGTTTTTTAAACAAAAAATATCCTCACCGAATCCCATGTCGTCATCGGATTCCTCGTCAGAGGACTCTTTCTTCTCTTCCTTCTTCTCCTCCTCTTCTGTGATGAAGACGATAACGATAATATTTATAATATTTATGATTAGACGAATCTTTGAAACTTTAAATACACTACCCAGGTTTTCAAAAAGGGTAATCATAATGGCCTGCTAAGAACAATGTTTAATACTATCTACAAACTTACTGTAATACAACATGTTGTCATACCAAAGACACACTCGCAAACTGTGCTGTTTAACAATGCAAAATTCATTGCTAACTTATCAACTCACATCACATCAGAAATTTATCGTAGAATCTGACCAGGTTGAGAAATAAGGAAACGACTTCTTCTGTTGTCTCAAGCAACCCTGTGATACACCTTGGTTACTTATATTTCAAAAGATTCAGGCATTTTCATATGCCTGAGAAAGTTAAGTTGTCAAGCAGGAGTGTTGATTTTATTTAATTTAAAAAAAATAAGGCAAATCCATTGTTCTCTTTTATTCAAATTTTATTTTAATAATTAGAACTGGGCCTTATGACTTTTTTTTTTTTATTATGTCAACTTCACATTTAAGTTCCCCCGCAAATTTTCTTCAAACCTTCCACAAACATACAAAGCCACCTGTATCATCTGCAAGCCGTCAAAGGGGCAGTGTTTTATTTCCAATTCTAATTTACTCTCTGTGCTCATTGCGCAACAGAACTGTATGTTTCCAATAACAACCTGCAAGGCCACATTGGCCTTTAATAGACTCATTGATCAATATGCAAACAAACAGCTTAGTACTTTGATAGCTTGGTTTATAAATATGCAAAGGAAACTTTCAAAGTAGTTGTTGTGTACTACGGATTACCGTTTTCTATCTCTGGCACTTCTGCACGGTTTGAATAAATTAAGCCTCTGTTTACCTCGGGGATACTTTATCACTATGACATAACGAACTCATTGTACATATACCGGTCAGTGTTTGTTGTTAAGAGTTTACCAATTATCTTCACTAGTCTGTACTGCCGCCATTGTCCTGTTGACATCAACATCATTCTTTGAGGCAAGTGTATATTTAAAGGGGCTCATTGAGCTGATTTGGTTTATTTTGTGGCAATTTTGAGAGATACAGTACCATTGCATGTCAATACTTCCAAGAAGTCTCATTTTCCGTGTATCTATTCCTACATTTACTGATTATGTGACAAATTGTGGTATATTTATGAAAAGGAATTGCCTATGGTTCATACATTACAGTAATAAGTGTCTGGTCACAGATTTTCAATCAGTGATTTTGGTTGGTAATTACCCTTATCATTATTGCTTTAGCTGTGCGTCAGATGTTCAGAACCTCTTAGTTTGACTATTTACCATCAACATATAAGTAATCCTCAACAGGTGTAACAAAAGATCATGACATTTGTAAGTAAACTCAAAGAGACTCTCTAAGGTTCTCCTAGAAAATTGTCAACGCTTTATCCTGATGTCAGGCAGAACACATCATACTACTTCACATCAAGATTGTATGACATCACTTGGGATTCATTACTAGGAATTTTACAAGGACTTCATTTTTCAGACAGGTCCTCCTTTGGCAATACATGTGATTAATCAGCTGAGGTTTTCATTCTGAATGTACCTCTACTGTAACTCTGTGAAGGCATCATAAGATACGCAGAAGAAAATGACAATAAATGTCAATCCATCTATTACTTCAGTTTGAGAAAGGATCGTTTTTTGGGACCAATTTTTTTTTTGGCTTGCAATTGAGTTTGTGAATGAATCAGGTGACTTCACACCTGATATGCTAAAAATAAGTTGAGGAGTTTTGCATGGAATACTTGTCTCAAAATCATTCTAAAGAGTACCATAAGATATTTAACATCAGTCGAAAAATTAAGTAGGAAAGAACATTTTCTGCTAGAAATACAGCCATTATTGAAACGTGAAAACTCAGTGGTCTTTTCTTTTTTTTCTTTTTTTTGACAGAAATGTGATGTAACTTGCAATTTACAGTGATTTTAATGATACAAGCTTGTTTTTTAAAAGTCAATTCACCCATGTTCTCTCTAAAACTTACTCTCTTCTTCAGCTGCGCCTCCTGCACCAGCAGCTCCGCCCCCTGCGGCAGGTGCTGCGCCTGCTCCACTGCCGACGTTGCTGATGAGGGATCCGATATTGATATCCTTCAAGGCTTTGGCAAAGAGACCTGGCCAGTATGGCTCCACGTTGACTCCGGCGGCTTTCACCAAGGTGGTGATTTTGTCGGCCTGAAAATAAAAACTTCAGATCAGTTTACAACATTCAACATTTGTTTTTCTATTTTGATGACATAACCAGACTTCAACGTGCAGAGACCCACATTAAACTAAAGTGACCTTTGACCTTCATCAAAGTTCACAGACCTCTTGTAAACTTAAGTAAATTGTAGACCTACTGTACATATCACAAATAATATCAGAGCAAAGGTCTCTGACTAAGGTACTGCATCTACAAGGATTTTGAACTTTTAACCTCCAGCAATCTCCACCAAGGCCAGTAGTAGTAGTAGCTTCATTGGACTCAATACAGTTCACAAAAATACGACACAAACATCAACCGAAGCTTGCTGAAACATCATGCATACATGTATGTCACTTGACAGGGTCGTCACCACACCTGGGGGGTGCCGGGCGGTCCTACCCAGCTCTCAAAATCCCTGCCCGGCACTCGCCATCAATTTCAGCATCAACGCCCGGCACAAATTTTGTTACTTAACTGAATAAAATTGTTAGATTTCTTTAGACTTCTGAGTAATTATCCTTTCTTTTTTACCACAAAACGGCAAAGTAAGCTTCAACATTTCCGCACTGGTCGAAACCAAAGTACCGAATTCATAATTTATAATCTAGAGTGCACCATTTTACATCCAAGCCCTCTCCAACTCGCAAAATTTTTCAAAGCGGAGGTCCCCTTAGACCCCCCCAGGACGGCGATCACAAATTACCCCGCCCTCAAAATGGTCTGGTGACAACCCTGCCACTTGACCATAATCAGAAAGGGATATGATCCATAAATACAAACTATACATACAGTAGCAGTATGGTAGTACAGCAGTTGCTGTACCTCTATCACATAATGATACAGAATTTGGTTTGTGCTTGTTGAGGATAAACTTTGTATTAAGTCAAGACAAGACAACAAAGCCAGACTAGGGTTAAGTTGTCATGAAGTGCTCAACACATCATGAACTTTTGATCATTGGATCCACCATGTATTGGTTTACCATATTTCTCTTGGCTGAAAGGGGGACAAAACTTCCTGGGGAAACTAATCAGGAGGCGTATGCATACGAGCGTCTGAAATAAGGGAGGGTAGAGATTCTTATCCGTTTGTTACTGATTTGCAGGATTACTACCTAAGCAGAGAGCCCCCCATGTAGTGTGCGAGACAATTTTTAGTTTTATAAACCCCCAAGATGGCCACAAATGGCATTTCCCGGATGTTCAGGGCTGCATGTACCCAGCCTTTAATTAAGGACCTAATGTCTGCAATTTCTCAATTAATGAGAAAAACATCCACCTTTGGAAATATGGTAATAATATGAAAGTTTTTTATCACCTTAAATATTTCCACCTATAAAATTGTTTTGGTCCTTTAGGCGTAGTGATCTTTATAACAAAATTCTTTGGGTAACCATGCGCAAAATATCTTTCCGCCACTTGCACATAGGCGGAGAACCATCACAGGCGCTTACCGGAATTGGCTGAGCTAATACCTCCCAGCTGGAAAGTGCATTTTCCAGACCATTTTTCTTCATAAACCTCACTCCACCCTCTAAAAATAGATATCTCTTAAGTTTCTTTTCAGGTAGGTCTAAATTATTTCTGAGGTTGGCACACGATTATTAGATCCTTATCCACACATAGCACGAAATGATGCTGGAAAGTACACCCTCAATAGGAGATTTTACAACACAATCCAGGGCAATTGTGAGTATGAGGGAATATGGCTGTTAGAGTCACCCAGTCAGTGGCAGCATTACCAATACACTCTGATGAGAATAGTTGGGTAACTGGAATTTGATCAATTTTGTATTTTCTGGCAAGAAATGACACAAATTTGGTGAGAAATGATAACTTGAAGGGATTTTGGGCGCATGATTCTTGAATTTTCTTCCATTATGGCTACAACAAGCAATATCACTTTACACACCAGATTGGAAAGCTTGCGAAGTGTTCAGACGACTGTTACAAGTTTTTTAGCCTGTACTTGGAAAATTTCTAGATGTTAAAGTGGCTGCTAAGTTGCTTCCACAAATCACTGTCTACGGACTGCCCATTCATGGTGGAAATTCAAGTGCTAGATTAAAATCAAACAATTTTTTACTGTCCATACAAAATTCTATTGTAACCATGCTACTAGTAACTTAGCACTACTACTAATTGTAGTGGTCTACAAAGATTTGCCAAGTACTGTAAATCAGCTACGCGTAGCGCGTAACACTGTTTTCGTGAACTGAATCGAGATGTAGCAGGGGAAAAAATAGGCCTAACCCATGAAAACCCATTCGAGATGCTAAAGTTCGGCGCACGACTATGAACTTGGAATAAGTTAGTCAACTTAGTGCTAGTAGTACTACGTACAGAAGTGAGACTTTTGGCAGAGTGTAGCACTAGCAGTCTAGGCCTGGCTTATGTTACACATACTAACCGTTATGGCAACCTCATCGTCGTGGAGGATAAGAGCGCTGTAAACACACGCTAATTCGGAATTAGAGGCCATTTTCAGTAGGATAATGTATGAAATTACAAACAAGCCAATTTAAAATAGGTGATGGCAAATAAAACGGGCACACGTCGCCGATTGGCCTTAGCTCATGAGAGGACGGTGTGTCTTGCTTGACGTTCAGTTTGGAAAGGGTGAAAGGTCGTGTGTTCGGTAGACTTCACTCAAGCGTATTGATTGCAGGGCTCAGGGCTAACCTTTCGCAAGTACAAAAGTAAATGCAACGTATCATGATCAAAAAGGGAAACTGAAGCGTAAAAAACTTGTTTATGAAATAAACTTTCATCTCAGAATTGTAGCCTTAACAACCAACATTTAGGTTGAACGTTATGGGACTTTTTTCTAAACTCATGACGTGAGGTGGAATAGCACCTAACTAGTCTCTTGCATATGCGCCCAATACATGCATGCGTGCAAATCACAGTACAGAGGTACGGAATGCACTAGGTGCTCACCCAGCTGAAGTTAGCACAATATTATGCTAACCCCACATTGTTCTGAAAAAAAATCCGTAATTTTGAAAGGTGGTTTAGCGCCCTCGATATGTTTCAGAGCACGTGTTTTCATATACGTAAAACACACGAAGAGATCAACAATACCTGGATCGAAACCCGCGATAGAGGTTAGGGGATTTACAACAACAACAGACTTAGATACAATTAAAAGTTGTGGTACCAGTTAATTGTTTTCTCCCCGATTTCCAACAACTCAAGGCCTGTCAATTACAAGGGACTGGGAAATCGGGGGTTCAAATTAGAGCAGGACCCCTAATAAATCGACGGTAGAATGAAAAAAAAAAATCACCGGATGAGTGGAATGGGTTGTCTGCGAATGTAGTGAGGGCAAGATGTGTTAAAGGGCTTAAGAATGCACTGGACAAGTAGTTTAAAGTTTGTAATCGGGCTTGAGCTTTTGGCCCCTTTTTTACAAGCTGTATTTTTTTCTTCAGTAGAATCCTTGATGGTGACATAGTTGTCCCCCCCCCCCCCGTCCTTTTTTTTTTTTTTGGTAAACGAACATTATCCGAGGGTTTTACTCGGTACCAGTCCTCTTCTGGGCGTGACGGAAGTTGAATATCGTGATCATGTGGGTTTTAATATTTAATTTTAAGATTGCAGAAAATATTCAAGCTGTGCTCATTTCAAATTTGTACAAGTTTATGTCAAGTTAAAAATTCACAGATCAAGGCATTCAATTAAACCATCGTTTGTGTTTGTCTCGTGAAACGAGAAGACAGAAAGAATCCATCAAATTACAGCGATTTCACGTGCAGAGGGAAAACATTTATTTGACCTGCCTTTCAGGTCACCGACTAAATAAACAAACTCGGCAAAATACAACGAAGTGCAACTTACCACTTAATTAACCAAAACAAGCATAACTCATTTAAATTTAGCATAATAAAATACAAGTATGCTTCAATACAGTTGAAAGACAAGCCAACATATTTGACAACTTGGCACAAGAAAATGCAAATAAATTCATGGTAACAATACGCATACAAATTTACAATACAAATTAATTCCTTAAACTTCCTTACATTATTTACTTTCTTTATTGCTTTCATCCCCAAAAGAAATTTCCTCAATTTATTTTTTTTTTTTATAACTCCCCTAAGCATATCAAAATATATTGGATACTGTAGTATATACTTATATTTTTGTAAATATTTCCATATTTTGCAAGTGTCTATAACACTTGCAAAATATGGAAATATTTACAAAAATATAAGTCAACTATGTATGACAATAGTTGCAGACTATAACAGACATAACTTCCTTAAATTTCTTCTTACACTTGTAATTAAGGATGTTAAAACACCAGGATGCGGTACGGAAGCTATGACAGTTAGCAAAATTCGTGTTGAAACAACTTTAGAGGAAAAAAATGATTATGTCAATTCTTTCCCCCACCTCAACCCTTGAAAGTGTTCTCTAAAGACTTTACTCCAAATGGGGTGGCTGATTGGCGTCACGGCATTGACATGTACGTTGGCTAACGTACTTGAGCTTCTCGGGTCCAATTTATGATGTAACATTTACACACTTCCATGTTTTATGCTGTTCGGAATTTCAGCCTGAGAAAGGATTTGAACAAAATTTATAAAAAATCGCGGAATAGATCAAGATATAGCGTATTTGTCAGTTTAATGCAATAATGTTTGGGGGCACGATTCTCACCCCGGTACATGGTGTTCGTGGACTGTAGAAAAGCTGCAATGAAAGTTACGGTCCATCCAGACTTCACGTTGACAAACGATGTTCAAACTGACCACCCTTTTAGGTCATGATAGATCGTATGTAGCACACCTCCAAAGGGGGGTCTTTACCAGTCACACATTAGGTGTACATGTTAGCGGAAGATCGTGCCCAACTTTACCTGGTCATTTTTCGCCCCACTTTTGGGCGTGCTTGCGGACGGAAGTTAATGTACAATGGTCGTAGTTATCGGACATCGTGATCATATATTCATTTTTTTTTATGTTGCACAAAAAGCAAACATTCAAGTTGTGCTTACTTCCAAAATTGTACAAATTATTGTGATATTACATACTCCAAAGAAATCTGTTCCTTAAGTCAATTAACTCTCTCTTTGTAGCGTGTCCAGCCCAATGCACTGTTGTCCCGCAATGTTTGGAAGTGGTACTTTATAAAAGAATGATTCGTGTTAAATTAGAATTACCCACCCATCAAACTCATTTACTTAAGGAGTGTTGCACAGTGTCAGTAATTCTGTCGTTATGCCGATATACTTTGCCCTTTAATTACTTAATTACTGAGTTTCACATTGGTAAGTGATATCGATATTTTTGAAGAAGAAAATACATGCGTCGAAAATAAAACCCTCTTGGCATATAAAATTCTCAAATGTCGTAAAGAAAGGAATAACATAAGACATATTTTAGGAGTCCATCTCTTGACGTCACAAATTTAAATTTGTATACTTAGCCAATTTTTATTCATGACACAACTGTGAGATACTCCTGTAAATTGGTCAATATTTGACGGATTTTGATGGAATTTGTGGAAAATTTTTAATATTGTGAATGCCTTGGGAACGCAACATTACGAAATATCATTTTATGTCACCACCGGTAATTGGTGCAAAACACCTGCATACTGGCTCTCGGTTTGTTTGTTTAATAGTTAATTGCGGTTGTTGCTATGTAGTCAAATTATCCTTTTCAGTGCAAGGACATTGATTTCTAATCCTTTATTCAATAAACTAAACATATCCTCTTTAAAAGTCGCCAATACAATTTTGTTGAATCTGCCAGGCCCCCCTGTATAGTCGTCATCACTTGATAATTTCGGTGTATCGGTACAAAGTTTATTTTACAAAGTTGTCAGATGCTGGTCTTGTCCATAATTCTTTCTAACCAATAATTAAAGAAAAAAAGAAACAGTAAATAGACAATCCTATTAAGCACCAAGTGCATCAACACTTCTATTGCTTGTCTGACTTATCTATGCTAACGGTCTTTTTTTAATGAACAGTTTGTGAAGATTTTCTCCAAGTTTGAAAAAGCAGGCACGGGATGATGTAAATGACTTTGATTGTCTTTCTTTTATGTTCAGATAGATGTGGAAATATGCCGATAGTCCCTTGATAGTTACATCACTTGAACCAGGTGATCAGGCCTAAATAAATGCCAATGATTGTAGATAAGTACATGTGTACATAGGTGCCTATACATACATAGCACAGCCAAGTGTGATAATTTACATATATCACACTATAGTACGTACCGTAACATAGTACATGTGAGGCAACTTTGGTAGCGGTGGGGACTCTCAGGGGGTTCTACCCAAGGGCGTGAATCCATCTCCCAAGGTGGGAACTTTTCACTTTAAACGAATCACCGTCCGGGGAAGGTGGGGGGGGGGGGGGTTCTAAGTGATGGGTGTCCCTCCTCCCCTTTGGGAGAGACAAAATGGAGGTGTCTTCACAGTAGATGGTTTGGCACAATTTAGCTTTAAAAGTAGCGTGAGGTAAAAATGACATGGTTTTTTTCTTTTGAAGGGATATATAATTTCTTCTTTCAAAATATTGATATCACTCTCCAATAAGTGAGCCAGATGGACGGATATTAAGAGGCAATTCATAATTATAGAACTTAACAAAAGAAATACTACACGATGGAACAGTCCACTTCTTCATATTTGAAATTTAATCAAACTTTAACAAGGCATATCTCAAAAACTGTAATGGATATAAATACAGTGCCAATGGATCTTCTATCACAGTTCCATCCTGGAACTAGTTCTGAATAAAGCTCTTTTTAGTTGCAGTTCACACGACCTTTAAAATGTAGTGTCAATTCGCAATCTATAGGCCTATCGTATGTTATTTGGGTTCAATATTCTATATTTTGTCCATCCATCACAGTTCCATCCTTTTGAAAAAAAAGAGGGGAATTGGAAACGCCCCCCCCCCCCTTATGATCTACACCCATGGACTGATTTGTGTGGCTCTTAGCCCGGCGGTTACTAGTCACTTTACGAGTGATCACGGAGCGAAAGTAGTGGCGCTAAACCACATTTTAAAAACATAATGTTCATGCGTTAAGAAAAATGTTCTAGCATAATATTCTGCTAACTTCAGCTAGCTGGAGTCATGACAATGATCTCTAAAACTGGATTGGTGGAACAGCGCGTTGATGTGAGGCCAACAGCAACAAGAATTTGAGTGAACAAACCACAAACGAGGTTCAAAATAACGGAAGAGTGATAGCGATGTAAAACGAGTAGTAATGATGTAAGATGAAAAACTAGCAATGCAAACTAAAGAAGTATGGATGTAAAATCACACCATTCCCGATTCGTTTCCATTGTGGCTTTCAATATTTGGAGAAAAAAATTGGTTGAAACCACTCTTCCAATGGCTTCACCCATTTGGTGTTGAGACGGGCCAATAGGCCAATCCAGTTAAGTTAGAGATCATAGCCTTTGACGTAAACAACCTTACACAGTACAGGTACTGTATGCACATTATACTGCAATGTGCATACTGACAAATGAATACAAGACGGCGTTTGTTACTAGTCGACTATCCACATACTCAGCTGACTAAGTTAGGGGCTTAGCCCTACCCTTGCTAGGCCAATAAAAATTCCTGTGTTTTACTTTTCGGCGGATTGAAATATAACCATGGAAGTCAATGAAACTGATAGAAAGTTTTCTAGTGCGAGAAGGCCTCGATGGTCTTTCATTAGTTTACATTGTGTGGTTTTATTGTACTTTAATAACTGCTTCCTCGTTGGGAATTCTCAACTTGTCGTAAATGTTAAAAATGCTGGAGGTGACCTTATACAAGAAACAATTTTGGCAGATACAACTCAAGATATAATAAGTATGGACTTTCAAAAGCTGGACGGCACGTTAATCAAAATCATCTTAGACTTTCGTTCGGTTAGTGACCTTCTAAGTCACGACGATGAAACTTTAAAATGATGAAATCATAATTCATATGATATACAGTACTGTAGGCCTAGTTAGGCCTAACGTTAGGCTCACCAGTACTAGTAGTGTTCCTAGGCCAAATCCAGTACAGTACTACTACTACTCAGTACTAGCCAAGTACGTGATGCTAACGTTTCCTTAGTACTTAACTGTGCTACAAGCCTTGTTGCTAGCCTAGCAGTAGCAGCAAATGTTAATTGTTAGTGCTAGCATAGGTTTACCGTTACGCTTCAGCACCAACAGTACTAAGACTAACTTAGTCTTACAGTAAGGCCTGTCCACACAGGATGCGTTGCAGTTCCGATCCAGATACGTCATGGCATGTCACCTTGATCACTTTGCACGTAAATCAGTGGAGCTGTCCACACAGGATGCGTTGCTTTCTGTCACGATCGATGCGGAAAAAAAGTTGACGCAGCCGGAAGGATGCGTCAAATTTTGGCAAAGTCCATGTGCGTTCAGAAACAGAGTTGTCGTACGGGAGCATGTGTCAACTTTGATTTCTTTCATGTTTTTCTTTCATGAAATGCAATTTAACGAGATATGGATGCAAAATGGTACTATGTTTGAGCTTAAAATCACAATGAAACGTAAAATAAGTAAAGTAATGAGAAAAACTCACTTTTTTTGGGCATTTTTCCACAACATTGGGGATGTATACGTAGGCCTATGATTCTTTCGGGTACCCACTAGCCTTGCGATATTATTGACTTGGTATAGTGGAAAAACAGTTGTATTCACTGTTGGGAAGGTAGGCAGGGGAAGTCTGGACACTAGACGTGGCTTCAGGTGGACATTTCATGACACACCAGAAAATATAAATATACAATGTAGTGTATATAATCAGTGGCATAGCTTTCGGGGCTTATGGGATCAAGCCCTTCTCCTTAATCGTTGCATTCCACGTGCCTCCACAAGCGATCTGGGCCAAAAAAAAAAAAAAACTTCACTCGATTGGGCTACTCAACTTGATAATGATAGACTCTGACCATAGAATATTTCCATTCTAATCAATCCACTGATACAGATTTGTTTTTGTTCCTAAAAATACGCAAACTTTGTAACACAAATTTTACTTCGAAAGGTAGCTAATGTGGCACCAGATTGCATGCAAGGACACCTAATGTTTCAGACGCCTTCAAGAGGAGGAAAGGGACACCCCCTCCACTAGGACACCTCCCCCCAGGCCGGCGAGCACGCAATATACTACTGTACATGTCCCTACACTTCCATGAGAGAAATCCTGGGTACGTCACTGACTGAAGTCCATCGAGATAAACCCACTTCGAATAATTTTGTATTTTTGTACAAATTCGGATAGATTGTGACAAAATGTGTTCAGGAATAAAATCAAATTTTACATTTTTTTCACAAAACTTGCACATCTTGTGTCGATGACTGCTGTAAAGCATGACCAATGGCAAGGGCGGCTATCTAGGATGTATTTAATTCTCAAATTTTCTTGGCATCCTATAATTTACACCTTTTTGTCAATCAACATGCATTGTCATTGGACACTACACACTGCATCTCAGAGTGACGCATTGAAATCGACGTATTGTGAACGTATCCTGTCCAGACAGGCATTCGTCTTGACACTATCCGGAAGAATGCGGAAGAAAAACGGGTCGGGAACTGAACGCAAAGCAGCCTGTGTGGACAGGCCTTAAGAAAAGTAAGAGGCCTGCAGGCTTGCTTGTTCACAAACTCCCCCCTCCCAAACAATTCCTCCCTGACAGATTCCCCTAGAGGCTTTTTGCAAGTGCAAGTTAACCCTTGCCCTAGGCAAATCCTTGTCCTGAAGCCTAGAATGGAGGAGTTGACCAAGCTGGAATTATCAGTGTTGGTAACTTGTTGGGTAGTAGTTGTCTTTAAAGGGAGACTGTCTGAGGGGTAATTTATGGGGTTTGGGGAAATTATCTATGGAAAAACTGTCCATCCAGAGATGTGGGTGGGGAGAACTGAACTGTCCAGGCTTGCCAATGTCAAAAATGGCAAACCATGAGGTTCTTGCAAGAAAACCTGTCACTAATTTTGAAAATATCCATATTTTATCATGGAAAGTGTTTTTGTACTGTAGCTATAAATAGATTTAGGTCTATATTGCAGGCCTTGAATTGTGAGACCTGTGAGTGTGGTCGCACACCATCACTGGCCTCAAATCACTGTGAGGAGTGCAAATTTTCGCTCACCTACGGGCACGGCTAGTCGGCTACTGTACAGTAGAATAAAAATGGGCACACAGGCAATCTACGAAAGTTTAAAAAAACAACACACCTACCACACTCCTTATTTTCCTGAGAGGTGTCATTTGAAGCACACCTGGAAAATCTAAAACCCAAGGCCTGCTAGATGATTCACTTTTCTAACCACGAAACATCTGTAGTTTAATAAAATTTAAAGCAGCAATGAAAGTATATATTTTGGTCTGAATAATAACAATATAATGCCTGGCATAAGTCGTATTTCTTCCAAGTGATTTTCACCATGAAATCTGACATTTTCACCATGAGGTAACGCTCAATACTGTGAGCCTTGCGATGAAACTGTCAGGGTTGACAAGTCTGGGCCTGTATACTGTATTAGGTAAGCAAGGACTTTTGTCCCAGGTCTTGCTAATATACAAACTGGCCTAAACTGTACCCTAATGTATACACAAAGCAGTAGGGATGGTTATTTTATATCACCAGGTTTATTAAAGTAGTGAATAATGTGTTGTTTTCAAATTCAAAATAACATTTTTCACTTCCCGGACAGAGCATGCTGCCAACAAATTGGGAGGGGTGGGGGATGGTCTGCATTTAGGGGCCAACAGGTTGGGCTAGGTCATTGCGACTGAACTGGCCAACAACTGGGATTTTTGTGAGGCAGACTTGTAGAGGGTGAACTT
Organism: Stichopus chloronotus; assembly: GCA_021234535.1. Lineage (NCBI taxonomy): Eukaryota > Metazoa > Echinodermata > Holothuroidea > Aspidochirotida > Stichopodidae > Stichopus > Stichopus chloronotus. The sequence goes on from CM037842.1 coordinate 4,399,855, forward strand.
GCAAGGATCCCTGTGAAGTGACGGAACCTTAGGGAATGTAGTGCCCTGAGCTGTTTGGTTGGTAACGAAGGGAAACGGAAGATCCCAGCAGAGTTGAAAGCATCCTTTCAATGTGGTTTAAATTGGACATCATGCACATGTCAAGAAATGCCCCTTCTGGATTTTGACAAAAATTGTGCAGCCTTGTATACCATGTTTATTCTTTTAGTCCTATGATCAATTGTTCTCATTTCCTGTCTGCAGCTGAAAAACCTGACCAAAGGCATGTGTATCGGGTATTCAGAACTGTGCATTTTTGTAATGGGCCATTTCATGGCATGCAGTCAGAACTAAAACAAGGAGTCGAAACATCGAAGTGTGTAAAGTTGTGTGGATCTGTGGTCGCTGCCTATTTTTCACATTTCAAATGCTGAATGCATTATATTTGTCAGGAATACATGAAATTACGTCAATTTTTTTTTTTCTTTTTTCCTTCTGATATCTTTACACATGCAGGAAGTTCAGATAACAAGACTGACCATTCTCGGTGAAGAAGAAAGAAATGAAAAGCTATTCCAGCGGCTCTGCTTTGTGACTCAGTTTTCAAAGAATGCGTTTATATCTACCGATGCCATGTCAAAACTCAGACAGGTAATCAGAAACATTATCGCTTAATTACTTGTCAGTAACATGAAGTACTGAGCCTTACACATGCCACATTCTTTAAGGACATAAGTGAAGAAAACCTTCATCTTCTTTTGACACCACCCCTGTCATCTGTTACCCATTTTCACCTCACTTTCCTAGTTTTGTCCTTATTTTTCAGGTTTTCTGCTTATTCCTTTTGTATTTCCACAGTGTTTTTCATCAGGGCTAATCCTCATAACTGTACCTGTCTTCTTTTTTGTTCTCTATCAAATGAAATTGATATCCTATGGGCAATTTCTTTTCTATTTTCTATCTCCTTCACTTTCTGTCATCTTGTGTAGCAGATCCTGCTTGAACAAAAATGCCATGCTGACTTTTCGACTTGCTTTTACATACTGTACTGTATGTTCCAACATAGGCACTTTTCTCTTCTTTTTTTTTTGTTGTGGATAAGCAATTTTCAACCACTTTTGGTCTCTTTTAATGGGCATTTTGTAGGAAGTTGCATAGTACAATTTAAGGTGATTGTGTACATGGTAATGGTTGCACCACAGGCGTAGCCAGGATTTTGTTGTGAGGGGAAATATCTGTTTTTTCCCTTTTTTTGACAGCTGTCCTTCGGTAGGGGTATAAGGAGCCAGGATTCCAAATCAGTCAGTACCCAGATAGGCCTAGAAGGCTCGAGGAGAGGTCTACGGGGATGGGATAGTGTAGCCCTCCCCTTTGCCTAAAAAGGATCATGTTTGTCCTTCTCTAGCAAACCAATCAGGGTGAAAAATTAGCTCTCTTTGACACCTAGACCCTTGAACCTAAAATGAAGGTTACAAAGTATTGGAGGGGGCTGAGTGTTGTCAGGACTATCTAAGCAGAACGCTACCATCGGTTGGTGCGAATTGCACAAGAAAATTTTGAACTTTTCAAACCCTCCAGATGGCTGGAGACAGCCCTCCCTGGGTGTTCCAAGCTGTATGTACCCAGCCTTGAATAGGAATCTCATGCCTGCAAGTTTTCCATTAGGTCTAGTGAGATGAAAATAAATGTATGAAAAATGGTAATATATATCCGATGGGTTGAGATGATACAAGAATCATAATGAATTATTTGTCCTGTTTCATTTATTCTTGGAACAGTTTGCAAATAGCAGGGGGAGGTGGGTGACCGTTGAACATACCTTTAGACCCTACTTTTTCATTGGTTGCTAATGAACCATTTTAAGATAAAAAATAGATTTGAGTAGGCGGTCGATCATTATCTAATGCAACGAAGCAAGGAAGCAATGCAGAACCTGATTGTAAAAGCCCAGGCAGAACATGGGCTTGTTGCATGCACCCAAGGTGAAGTATTTCCAACTTTTTTTAAAAAATGAAAATGAATGAAAAATAAATAGTAGAATTGACTATTTAATGAATATTTTGCTAGTTTCAGAATCTTCTCAAGGACCCTGTATCTGCCACTTGAACTTTCATTTTAGTTTCATTTTATTTTCAGAAAAATCCAGGTACTATACGAAATCCAGAGGAGGACCTGGGACGTGAACAGCTGCAGATGGACATGAGCATCAATCTGGAGAGAGCTTCGAGGATTAGTAAACACATCAGAGACGTTTGCTCCGAGGCCCGCACCACGACCTACACCAGAGAAGCTGATTTAAAGCTCTGGTCCAAAGGTAAAAATAACAAACGAGTTGCTGATCATAGCATGCCTTAGTTTTCTTGGAAGTAGGGCTCTGGTATATGCATCTTTTTCGTCCTTCCCAACAGCTACCTTTGCCTCGACTCTGTGGAGTATTCACTTTCTTGCCATGGGTCGATAATCCCCTCATGTGGGTTTTCATTTGATTGTTCAGGCTGAAACTTATGATGTCTGACATGTGAAATAGGGATGTGATGTAATTTTGATGTGCCTTGTAAATTTGTGTGGGATTCCTGTCTCCATTTTGAGACACTGACCATCGAAATTGTCAAAATATCACTGTCATGTAAAAGTGAACTTACAGCTTACAGGTTTGATGTCATTGTTGCACACATTGCAGGCAGTTACAGTATGTGGTGCTTTACTCTGTGTAGATTGCGTATGGACTTTGCCCGCCGTCAAATTTGTCGAAACCACCAGAAATTTGCAATTTCATCCCACAGGAGTTGGTCTGACATGTTATTCCCAAGATATTGTAGTAAATGAATGCTAGCCCAGTGTTCATTTCACAAGTGTTGGGACGACTTTAAAAGCTGTACTGTACACAAAACATTCTGTAGTCATGATCCATCAAAGGTGGAATATCAAGATTCACTCACATCTGCACAATGGTATATTAAAATGAACTGCTTAGTGTTGTCAGAATGGGTGGAGCTCTTTTTGTTCCTCAAAAGGTCAGCATGAAAGTTTGGAATTAGAGTAACCTTTTAAGATGGCAGGATTATGATTTAAATCATTAATGAATTAAACGATTAATGTACATCGTATACATTTGTGTGCCTGTACCTAAGCCACATTGCTAATTAAAAAATTATCTGTCAGGTGTTCTGTTTTTGGTGCATCAGCATATAAAGGCATCATACAGATTGTTTAGAGGCGAGCATTTTCCATGCACAGGTTGTACTGTACAATAACTTAAACTGTTTGACACGTTGCATTTGTAGGCCAAAATGCTTCACGAGGGCAACTCTCACCGCGAGGTATCGTTAAAATACTTCGATATGTCGTATCTGACATACTGCACGAGAATCCTTTCTACCTGTACGTAGGTTGTCATTGCTGTAACTACAGTGGTCTCACACTGGCACAGCCAAAACACGTGCATTTCGTTGTTGTCAAGTAAATTACCCTGTGAGTGCAGAACAGGTATGCGTCAGATGTTGACATGGGGAGGGGGTGCAGTGCACCCATGCCCCACCCCCCCCAAAAAAAAATTCCAAACTTGATCACTTGTGCTTATAATATCATATTGCAGACATCTCACCGTTCCTCTTCTCGTCACAGGTTTGGTGTGGAAACTTACCTGTCATTCTGAGACAACTAGTTTTATGTAAATCCTTCAGGTGAAAGACTCCCTCCCACAATGCTTGAATCTAGTGCACCCCCCAAAACACAAAATTCTAGTATCTTCTTCCTGTAAGCCAACCTCACACTGACTCTGATAGACTCCTTCTAATCCTATAATTCAGTAGCAGCTATGTAGTCAATTCATTTCCCCTCTGATGTCTATTCAATTGAGTTACAGTACATGAAGCAGATACCAAAATTCCTGCATCTGCTCCTGTTATAAGAGGACAAATTTAGATTTGAGTTAATGTCCAGTTTTTCACACCAAGATTGGAAGTTGTAGTCAGGGCTTTCCCATTGTTTGAAATCTTTGGGGGTGTCAGAAAATGAGGCCAGATAGAGGGGAGGGTACATTGGAATAGGAAAGGTATGTGTGGATGATGTCAGACAAGATGCCACAAACTCACATTATTGCTGTGGAGCTCAGCAGTACATGGTTAAAACAAATGACGAAGCAGGTGAGCTTAAACTGTCATTTAAATGACGGTGTTGACACTCTGGTAGAAGTAAGAGTGTTGACACCGGTGTATCACCCCTGTGTTACTGTAGTGTCATTTACTTCAGTTTTGTTTGCATCAGACAAATAGATTGTGAGAACAACATGGAAATAAGATGTTAAACACAACTTCAGTCAATAGCAGGAAACATGTTGCTCATGCTAAGTAGTTGTAAACACCAAAAATTGTCATTCCAGGAATTTCACCAAAGGTTTCCCCCTTCTGTGGAAGAAACCATTCCTTGTAGGATGTCTGCAGTCCAAGACCATGATTGTCTCATTGGAAAGGCATACTTTCTGGTGCTGTCTTCCACCTCGGAATGAGCTGTAGAAATATACCTTGAAAACTCTATGAGCGTTAAACTGGCCTACTGCTAAACTCAAAACTTTGACAGAGTTAAAAACCAAGTTTTCTTCTATGCGAGGTCCACCATCCTTAGAAAAGTCCAAATATAAAAAGCTACTGTCTGTTTGGTGGATTCACTTCTTGGTATTTTTTTCCTCTATTTTTACTGACTGTATGTCTCTTGACATTCAGTGAACAGATAAACAGTAAGTGATAAACACAAAACATGGAATGGGATGCTGTCACATTCAGTATCGTAAACAATATTGCTCCATTCCCTGCTGTATCCCTGCTGGTTGTATTTCACTCGCAGAACAGGTATTGTCAAGGAATATTGGCGGTTGTAAATTTTAGGTGAGTGCTGCAAGAGTCGTCGGTGTACTGTGTAACTTGCCAACTTGACATCCCAGACTGACTGGAATACCACTTATACTTGTTTTTTGATACCTGTACTTGGGAGGTTTTGGTGAAATCTTGACACTGCCAGTCTTTCTTGAACTTTGGATGTCGAGAAGGCATAAATTGGTAGTTGATGTGAGAGGCAACTGCAGAAATTTTAACAAAACTCAAATGCTTTTGAGATGTGTGGTTGTCAGTACATCACACTGTACATGTACAGTACCTATATTGATAGGAATTGCTATACATAGATCTGTAATACTGTTATTACCTTTCACGTCTTGGCTTTGTGGTTCATTTTGTCGTTCAAAAATGCATGCCATGAGATGAAGATGCACCATATATGTTTGTGTTCTCTGCAGATCGTACCAACAACTTCCTCCTAGAATATTTGCCTCCCCCCTCTCCCGGAATAAAAATCACCCTCATTTGACCATCAACTGCGAACTAAGTTTGGGTGAATGGGGATGTGGTACAGTGTCACATGCATGGTGCTCCCAAGGGAGGAACGGCATTGATTTGATCATAGTTGGCCAAGATGGCTACCTTATTTTTCTATCGTGTTTCTCACACACAGGTAAAAAAGCGATGGCCTATTTTCCAAAGTTTGCCCATACCAGTCAGGGTAAATGATGCACTGTTCCCATTTTGCATTTTATAAAGAAAAAACTCATTTGTCTTCTAACCTACATTCATTCACAAATTATGTGGAACTGAAAATTAAATGAAAAAAAAAGGTAGTCTAAGTGTAAAGAATAATTGTGGAACGTAATCAGTGGGGTGGCACTCGTAATAACTTTGCTCTTCACATTATGAAAATCTTTTTTTTTGAAAGCTTTTCATGGGTGGCTAACCATGTACTTCAGGCTAAACATTCGTACAAATTTTATCTTGAAGGCAGCATGTGGTTTCATGCACAGACTAATGACGCAGGTTGTTTTACCTTGTTCTTCTGTTTCATATTTTTTTTCTCTTTTTATAATATATTCATCATTCTGGCTTGTCATTAATTTTGCTCATCTGACTCACATAATTTAAAGCTTGGACCATGAAAATTTCAAAGTCTTGCTTTCCTTCATCAAGGCGATCGATCATACATTTTGAAGAGTTTGTGTCAGTTTTGAAAAGTTCTGCCCCAGCCTTCCCTCGCTACACTCTGGTATTTGTGAGGTTACCTCCCTCCCAATTTGCCCCCCCATGGCCACCATACTGGACAGCTGCAGTGCAGTGAGGCACGTGATAAGAAACCCATGAAAATAACTGTTTTGTCATGTGAATGTTGCATATGAACACCTAGACAACTCCCAAAGATCTACGGTTATAGTAGATCACTCCATACATGTGTGCTTTCTCTCTTACCTAGTTTTCTTCACTTTAAGATACAGTAGGTACTGTATTACCTACAGTACCATATCTACTGTAGGTATTGTGTTGTTTGTTTTGTGGTGTTGACATACCGTTCTCCAAAAATCCCTTCTTTGGTTTCGTCACTGTAATGATTGTAAACTGCATGCATACATAACCTGCATTTTGGTAAACCAAAGATTCCAAAACAGCAACCTCTCGTTCCTCAGTTCCTCATGCAGGACGCTTTTCGGATTAGGTTCAAGACACCATAAACATACACTAGGTAACAGGACACAGTGACAGTTACATAACACCCCAGCCATATATTGTATACTGTACTAAATACAACTCCTTCACTGTTTCTTATTTAAAGTAAACTTACTTCTCTGTTGTGGTAAATTCAAAGTCTTTTCTATTTTCTTTACTGTACCCCCCCTTCCAATTGATCATATTTTCATTTCACAGTAAACCACAGTTTCGTTTCAAAACACATACAGAATGGCAGTACCTGAAGACGGTAATTGGGTTATACAATTTTGTTCATGAGATATGTAGTAGTTTTAGCACCTTTGACCTTTCAACCTTTGACCAAAAGTCATGCTGGTGTGATATTTGTCAGAGATATAATCACAGCAGTTCCAAGGGGAAAAAAAGCCAAAGCCTGGGGAAGGGTTTGTTGCATTTGTTTCTTTCTGGTATCAAATCATAATCACATAATGCAAAGTGTTGTGTTGAGGGGATTATTGATTTAGGACCAGACAGTTGCCATCGTGGGCAAATTCGTATGGATACTGTACACCATTAAATAGCCCCCCCCCCATGACTTGGGTGTTATTGTGGTGGGAAAAGAAGGACCTGATGGTTCTTGTCCAGGGGAGGGGCTATTTGTCTGGCATCGATCAATTCAGGTTCGAATGTATGCAGCAGAAAGTGACCTTGGATGAGGGATGATGTAAAAATAATCGTCATCAAGTTGTTTTAGTCCAGCAGTTATAATTCAACTCTCTAGAGTAATTGTATGATATTGCCAAATATTGTGGTCTTACTTACAGTACTTAAGTTCACATGTATGCATTTCAATAGTTTGTGGTATGTACAGCATGCAGTTGCTGCACTACTGTAAATCGATAGAAAAGTTTGAATGAGAATTGTGCATAGAAGAAATATACGCTAAGCAGTTATCAAATTACCATACTTTACATGTTACATTGTATAATGAGCACATTAGTTCCCACATCAGTGATGGAATTAAAAACGTCCAGTGACTCCAGTAGTCCGTCCGAGGCGAGTAAAAATGCCAACAACCAAACCCCACTCCTGCCCTCTTTGATCGACAAGTAACTTTCTGAAGAAAATTTTCCCCTATCAAAGTGCTAATAGTTTGTCGGCATTGTTATTCATGTACTGTACATTTCAATAGAATAATAATCATCTATTTGGTTAGAAATGCTATACCACAGATAACTTATTTTGTGTGGCAACAAAATTATCATTGGTTGTGAAATATGGTATTTGTCCAGGGGAGGGGGTATTTGCAGGACAAAACTTTTTATTGTAAACAGGAAAAAAAGAAACAAAAATGTATTTTAGATAATCAAATACTGCTAGCAAGTTGTGCAAAAGACAACTCAGAAATTAAAAAAAAAAAAAAACAACAAAGTCAGGCCTGCAGATGAGATCAGAGCCTACATGACGATATTCCTTTTTTGGTAAATGTACTGTGGAGGTGAGGGGTGTAGCTTGATCAGCATAGAAGACAGCAGTATATGCAAAACTAGGCATAATGTTAAGTGCCCTGTCAGACTGTTTTTGAAAATTCTGAAAAGCATAGTCGCCTCAAGAGGCAGTCAGGGATATTTCCAAGTTTTAAAGTCTTTGCTGCTGGAGGGATTTAGATTAAACACTCTGGTGAGCCATGGTAAAAATTGAAGTTTCCAGTTGTGGAATGCTGCACAATGTACTAAATTAATAGATTGTAATTTGTGGTTTGCCACCTTTCTCTTGTTTGTAACTGTGTGGAGTTCACCTTCACAGGTACTACAAATAACTCCATGTCAACCACCAATATCATTGTGTGTACGTAATGTATGCACATTAGGGGCGGGGGTCTGACATACAACATGACGGATACCTGTAACTTGGTGTTTTGTTTATTTACCAACCGCTGATAATGATTGATATACAGCACTGCACAATTTACCACAGTGTGCTCTCCACCATGGTATACCTGTAGCATGTCTCACTAATGTACATGTACTGTAGTACTGGTGTTAGTCAGTAGGCTGTTGTGTACATGTCTTAATCTATGCACAGTGTACATGTGCTTGCTGATGATTACTAAAATTACATATCACACACATACACACAGTATTCTGGACTCAGATCTACTGTACTGTAGTCTTACATGTATTACCATTTTGTATACCCAGTTTAGTTGACAGTTTTGGCATGTGTTTGTACGTACTCTGAGGAATTTTTGGAATCCATAAAAACCATCCAGTTTTCCTAAATGGTTATTCTTAACTGATTAAAATTGTGAGGACCTTGCTTGAGCCAGTGACTTGCTGATGTTATGTCACGGTGTGTGAATGTGTGAATTTTTATTCCATTTGAAAAATTTATTCTCGATAGAATGCTCATACAGGTATGTATGTCTAAAATCTGACCGACTGCCAGGGAGCAAATTTTGCTGGTTTGACAATATTGTTTTTGTAAGTTTGCATGTGGGTATTTTAAAAATGTACAGTTTTTCAGTTTCATTCTATAAGCAAGGACTCTACAATGGTAGCTCAGTCCTTATTTGAATATTGGCCAGCTCATGCTCTGCATATAGACCCACCCACTGTACTGTATTATTAACTAGGGGGTACATTTTGTGTTTGTTGAACTGTAAGTGTGGAATTCCGAGGACACCAGTGGCTTGATACTGAGCATGTCTGTTTCGACTTGGTTGCTAAAGAGGACAGTTTGCAGGTCTTCAGAAGAACTTTCAGTAAAAATATGGTCATGATGGTTTGGGTTTTTACTGTATACTTCAAATGGCTTGTAAGAACTGTGTAGAGTGAACAAGGCAAATTCTTGTGTGTACACACTTAAGTTGTATACAACTACTACTACTTAGAGTAGTGTAGGTCCTCAGAATCTGGCATTGATAGTGTACAGTAGATAGTGTACAGTAAGTACATGTGTGTTGTAGCTGTTCACTGTCATAGGTTACAGAACAATGATATACAAGTAGTGAATGCATGTGCCAGGTTATTCTTGTCACAGCACACTGAGTAATTCGGCTGGTAGGTGTAAAAGTGCTTCCATCTTAAATGCTGTAGTGTTCTGTTTTGTTCTACAACACAAATTTATAATGTATGATAAGTGGTTCAAGGCCTAATTAAGTGATGTCAGGCTTCAAGTTGACGAGCTAAGGTTAATCTGTATGCAGTCATATGCATACCTTCTCAACTTTCTGCATGGATACAGTTCAGATGCAATACTGTAATGGATGCAAAGTACAGTATAAAGGCGAATCTCAGAATGAATTTTTATAAACTTGTCCAGCATGCAAAAACAGTTTAAAGGTGAGCCAGGGAAAAGGAATTTGACCTTCACTGCAGTGACCACAGAGAGATTACAGTATAAGAACCCTTCTAAATGGTATTGTGTCCAATAAAGATACTGACAACAGTACACATTTGTTGTTTGGTCCCGCTAGTCTCGATGTCTCTCAAATTTTAAGCAGGTACTGTATAGAACCTCAAACTCCTTAGGAAAAGAATTCAAAATGTGAAACTTTGATTGCATTAAAAATTTGGAAATGGTTTGGCTTTAGAGAAACCATGTTTGTACATTTTTTGTGTGTTTGTTTGTGTTTACTTGCTTTCTTGTGTTTTTTGTTGTTTTACTTGAAATTCTTTTATGACATTTTGCACTTGAAAGACAAGCCGTACAAATCGACTTGCATTTAACATAAACAGAATGTTCACAAGTCCCTTTTCATCAAGCGCACTGTGGTAATTCCAGAGTTTTGCAACACTGACTGCCTATTGGAGACCTTCACGTTTAAAATATGTCAAAAAGAGCAGCTTTCATGGGAATTTTGTACAAATCCTACAGTAACTGGTATAAAAGGCTTTCTTTCTCTAAAATTATCTTGCCATGTAAAATTGCAAACTGTGATCATACAATAAATTTACGAAGATAAGAAACTAAATGAATGCTGTTTAAAAGATTTACTGATTTACTGTGGACATCTTCATGTATAATGTGATTAGCCAACATTAATAACATTGATCATCATTACCCCTCGTCCATTTCAATGTAGAGAGCACTTCATCAAAGAAAATTTACCTTTTCTCTTTTCCTGCACCCTCCCCACCACCCTCTCTTATCCACTGAAGCGTAATCACTTCAATTAAACATTTGTTTAACTCCCAAGCGTATATTCTACAAGTGGTCTGGTGTTAGGCCCACTACTCAAGGCTTATTAAGTAGTAATAGACTAATAGTGTATTCAGAGGTGTAAATGATTTAAATTGTGTTTATCAAGTAACTTCAATTAGGGGCAAGGAAGTCACGGAAATGCAATCTGCAGTGGATTTCGTGATGTGTGCGTGTGAGAAACTTATCAACACAGTTTATTCGACAATCAATCACCGATAGCCAATAGTAAGAAATAGGAGTAGAATAGAAGAAACATGTTGATAATTGGTTATGAGGGGGGCAGGGCGCTCTTTAGGACTTTCGAACCAGGTGGTCTGCCATGCCTGAATTTCATTTTTCTGGCTCTGCACCAGATTTTTAAAAGGGAGTACCCAGCTTGAAATTGAGTGTCCAGATATCTCTGTTTGAAAAAAAAAAAAATATGCTCATTTTAGCACTTGAATCCTGTATGCAAAAGAACTGCCTGATTTCAATGGTCGAAGATGAAATATCTGAATGATTGAATACAAGCAAAACGTGGAGGTGACTATGGTCTTGCAGTATTAATGTATAGAGGCATACACACTGGTTGGACTTCCTCAGTGCATTCTCTATTAAAAAGGCGGGTTGCATACGTATGCAATGCCAGACCATTGCTAAAAGACAAAAAATAGCAAGTCTTTTGTATTTTTGGATTGTATTGGATTGCAGTGACCACATACTCAATCAAATTGCAGCTAATTACAGCCCAGTATGTCAATTATTTTGAAAGTTACTCCCAAAGGCACATACTGTATGCTTTATTGTGACATGTACAATGTAATGGGAAAGTACAGTAGCAGAACTGTGGCAGTCTACAGTACTTACTGTAGAGCTAAAGGTGTGTTGGTGTTTCGCGCATGTACCGTACCATGTTTGTCTGGTCGTCCAGATGTCAATGTCGCCAAGTCTGTGTTTGTGTCTTAGAGTCTTGAGTATCTTCGCATCTAGTTGGCTGTATATATGCTGGTTGCTCATAGTGTACATATTGTGTGTCATGTGTGTGGACGAGTGTCTGTAGCGTACCGTACAGTAGGATTCACTGAATCTATTTTAGTGGTGTATAGTTTATATGCGTAGTCATTACTCCAGTTAAGCAGGGTGATTGCCAATCACTGCCGTGTGAAGTACGTCTAATAATTCATATGATTTTACATTGTGTAGATGGCTTAATAACATTAAACATACCCTGGGGTGCATATATGTCATCATCGTACACGTCTGTCGGCATCTAGAGGTACAGTACGTTTGCATCCGTTCATGTCTCTTGTCGTGTGTCTCTCATTCTTCAACCTCATCTTTCTTTGTTAGCTTCAAACGGGAGGTGTGCAACTTAAGCGAAATCAGTGGCATCATACCTAGTCTTATGACTAGTATTTAAGAAAGGGGAAAGAGGCGAGTGGCAGTGATGGGGTGGGGAAGGACTGCCACCTTATGACAATTTGACCAGGAAATCAAACTCGCTGTACATACAGTCAGGCTGCAAACGAGACAGAAATGAAATCGGAGATTCTGTATGATGAGATGCAGAATGAAATGAGAGCTCTGAAGTAGGAGAAGTGATGAAGAGAAAAAAAAATTAATAAAGAAAAAGTATAAAGTCTTTTTGACAAGTCAGATGACACCCACCTGCATCCCCCCCCCCCTCCTCTCCTCAACTCCATCTCCCACTCCATGAGGATAAATCATTCATCAGGTCAAGCTGGTCTTTATCAGCAAATGGTGTGCAACATATTCAATATTTCATGCACATTAAATGTTAATTTCATCTCAAATGCAATGTTCCATTCATGTAAAATACCACACAATGTGGTTACCCTGCTTGTATATCAGACCAATGAGTCACAAGGACTTCCTAATACATTGGATTAGCCAGATTCTTCTCTTTCAAAACAAGGCAAGACTTTTTGGGGTATTTGACATTTGGTCATGTCATGTAGAAAAAGAAATTATTACAGTCGGTAGTTTACAATTTTAAGCCAACATACTGAATACTTCTGTGTTCTTGATAACACAGAACTCATTACTGACCGGTAAATTTGGTAGTTTACTGGTCTCCATTTATCCCAAATGTCAGCACACTGAACTCTCAAAATCGTCAAAAACATTTGAATGACGCAACTGACGAATGACCCGAGTTGACATTTCGTCACTGGCTACTGATCTTGGTGTAACCAGCCCTTTTTTAGTCTGTGTAACGTTCATGGACTTCATCCATGCCCAATCTGATGGTGTCCTTTAAATACTGCTGAAGTTGTACGGTATTGTGATGATGTGATAAAAAAAGGACTTTCTGAAATTATTCAAGAAACTTGACCTTTCAGTTCTGTATACTATTTCACAGAAATTGCATTGCTTTGCAAACGTCTTTTGTTTTTCATCTCAAAATAGGCTTTTGCAATTCTCATTTCATACGGAAATTTGCCGCAGACAGTTTTTGTCATTTCTGAAAGTTGGTCGAAGTTATTCCTTTGATTTTCTTGGCAATGCGTTTTCAGTCACCCTTAAATCTTTCAGTTCTTGTGAATTCTTTCCAAAGATCGATGCATGTCTCCTTTCGACCTGTGACTTTTGTCGGCATTTTTTTTTTTTTTTCCTGCAGATGACATTGTCATGGACACTTATGCTAAATTGTGCTTAAAGTGTTAGCATTATACCTTTTTTTTGACATAAAATGTTGCTCAAATATATAAAATTCATTGCTCGCTTAACTTGCCTCCAACATGTCATGGTAGCTACACGCCACATGGCAAGAAGTTGAATGAGAGATTGTCAGTTCTAATAAGACCCTTCAATTTTTGTAAGGGGAGCGGAGATGGAGAATCTCGCATGCTCACAGCTTTACTAACTTGTTGTCTTACCATCTTCTTAAAATTTAAAATTTAGATAAGTTTCTATAGTTGCTACACCAAGGAAGTGAGTAAAGGGGGCTGTGGTGGGGAGGGGAGGGCAGAGAAGCTGGGAATACTTATTAGTGGGCTACAACACAGAAACTTACACACTGTAATCTGTTTTTGTGCACCCACTCTACAGGTATGTGATTCTCTTTTTACCATCCAAGGACTGACAAACTGTGTTTTCCTTTTGTAAGGTTTGAAGAGTTTTGCTTTTTTTTTAAATGGGCAGCATATGGTGATTTGAATATTTTACTCCTATAGTGAGTGTTCTCATCGCACATTCGTGACAAGCTGAGGGCAGAAGGTAACCGATGGTTTCAAATGTCACTTAATTTTCCTTGCCAGTGTCGATGAAAAGCTGAAATTGTTAAACTCTTGGTGAAAAACATAGCAGAAAAAAAGACATCCAAGTGTGCCCACCAGCACAACATGATAAAGTCAGTGCAAAGCCTGACTTCTTTCTGACTCTTTTCCCCCAGATGATCAAATGCTTCAGGTTCTTTCCATTTAATATCTCTAACCTTTCAGGTGCCAATGCAACGTTCACGACCCTGTCCGGCGCCGTTCAGAGGCAGCCCTTCGCCACCACCTCGCCGAGATGCAGGGACACCGTGGACTTTTGGAAGCCCTGTGTGTGCCATGTAGATGTCTGCGTGGGATGGTACCCCTGCGGGCTCAAGTACTGCCGGGGGAGGGACTCGGCCGGCAACAACGTCAACTACAGATGCGGCATTAAGACGTGCAAAAAGTGTAACGGCTTTGATTATTACATCTCTCAGAGGTCATTGTGCCTCTGGGACCGTCAAAGCCACTGATCTGTTGGCTATTCTTCTGTACTGCATCGCACTCATAGTCAACATTCTGCACTGTGAGGGATCTTAGGGAGACACCGAGTTGAAATTTTCAGCTTCCAGGGACCCTAACCAAGTATAAACTGAGGTGTGCTTCTAACTGGCTGTTCAAGGATGGTGTGCCCTTGTTCATTGTTTACACAACAGATACTCGAGCATACCTGAAGCAGTAGCGTAGATGGTTAATATGTAGATCCTAGGATGGTTGTATGCCCATGAATGGCACTTTGATTTACATGCGACCAGGAAACATTCACAGTTTGCAGTCTGCGGTAAAGAAAGTCAAAATAGATTTTGAATCTGTCAGTTATCTTGCAACTGTTTGGATTACGTGACAACTTTGGGTGGAGGATTCCTTCAACATAGTGTGACTCCTTACATGACATTGACTCATTTGCAACTGCAGTTATATGGAACATATGTAGGCAGTTAAAATTCATCTGCTGTGTACCGTACACTTGTATAGGTACAGGCTGTATATCTTACTAAGGTAATTTAGGAGTTTCCTGGTCCTGTTGACTGCAATGAAAACATGATCCAAATTGATATGGCCAGCAGTGTGATGTGATAGTGAGGGTGAGATGTAGAGGATATACCTCAGTGGCCTCTCAGACAAGCCATGGAGGTATCTGCAGTGAAAGACAAAAGGGCTTTGTTCTCCAATATAAGGGAGAAATAATTAATGAATGAAACAGAGCAATATTTTTCATTGAAGAAAAAGGAGAAGAAAACAAGACAAAATTGTCTGAAAAAAAAACACAAACACAATGTATTGTCTTTGTGATGCTACAAGCATCTTAGAAATAAACAATTGCTCCATTGTTGTGTTGGTGGTTAATTTTACTTAGTTCTGTTAATATGTCCTGCTTTGAGAAATGTACTTAAAATGTTCATTGGTGATCTTTATTTGAAGAAGACCAGCCAAAGATCTTGGCGAATTCTTATCAATTTGAGGTCTAAACTCTGAAACGGTGCTTTAACAAACACAATGTATTGTCTTTGTGATACTATAAGCATCTTAGAAATAAACAATTGCTCCATTGTTGTGTTGGTGGTTAATTTTACTTAGTTCTGTTAATATGTCCTGCTTTGAGAAATGTACTTAAAATGTTCATTGGTGATCTTTATTTGAAGACCAGCCAAAGATGCTTGGCAAATTCTTATCAATTTGAGGTCTAAACTCTGAAGCAGTGCTTTAAATCAGGTGACTTTGACATACAGTGATAGTGGTGATCATCAAAATTCACATGGAAGCTTATCCAAGTCACTGCCTTCCATTCAAATTCACTCATGTTACTCTTCAAGGAATCGCTTGGTATCACAGCATTTGTATTTAATGTAACATCCATGCTTTTTATTAAAAGAATTCTAAAGTGTGTTCTGCTGTTTCAAAGGCTCAAAAAAAAAAAAAAGTAGCGTGCGTTATTGGTAATGATTCATGTTCTGTTTTCTAAAATGAGTCACTAACCAAGAATTTTCCTTTTGTCCAGTTAAATTGTTCATCCTCAAGAATACATTGCTCTATCAGTTCATATACACAAAAGAATTTCATCGCGACAGATCAAACATCCCAGTCTGTCACACCTGGGACGCAAGTTCCGGGCAGGGAGGGGGATTGGAAGGTGACCATTAACCCCCAGTGAAAATTGGGGGTTGAAAGGAAATTTGGCCCCCAATAAATATGAACAACAGTGGTCAATTTTTTAAGTTATTCTTGGTTACACTTGGTTATTCTTCTCGATACCAAAGTATGCATGATGTATGGTCAGCAGCTCTTTGTCTAGTTATCCCTGGACCACAGCTGTTAATTTTCAGCTATTGATAAAACTTACTCAACTTTTACATTTCCTTTTTCCTAAGGATGCACAGATTCCAATTCACACATATGTCGTATGCATTTTTGCCTACCTCCCTCCCAGTTTCAAACAGAAATTTGCACCACTGACTGGAGATCATGCTGTCATTGTTTTGATGTTGGTAAGCCAATTAGGTAATCACAAAGCTATCTTAGTTATGGTATGCTACAGTTGGGGCCACTACAGTATGAGTGGGGAGGGGTACTTATATGCTACATCATGGACAAACTGTGATAGTTTATGAGATGAATGCCATCCAGACTATATTTAATCTTGTATAGTATTTATGTAACTGTTTTCTAATAAAATACAGTATTTTTTAACATAAGTAACATATTGTTGTTGTTGCTTTTATATCTCTCTTGTTGTCTCTTGATAGTTGAAACTAACAAACGGGACCAAAGAGTACTTCAACTACAAGTGACATCCATTACTCACAAAAGGCTAACCCCAAAATCTAAATCGTATCCCTATTGATTGTTTTATTTGGACAAATATGTTCGCGCAGAAAAGCTGAAAGGATGAGACGAATGAAAATCTTTCAGTTTCAATATTTTGTTGCTTTTTGGAAACTGCTATGCTTTGGGAATTTGTCAGAAAGTTCACAGTAGTTTTTAAAATTGTTGGTAGTTACCATTACATGAGAATCATACAATAACACTCCATTTCTTGATCCATGGTTGGTGGCAAGGTTACCTGTCCGACTCTTTTCCCACGTTCTAATTTGATCCCATACCCACATTTTTCCAAAAATACTTTCATTGCTAACATGGAAAGAAATATTCTCTAGTTTTTCCACATATTTAGTTATATATTTGGGTGCCAGCCAATTAAAGTGTATTGTTAAATGTGTGAAGATGCCATGTGCTTTTGTTGTTACTTATTGTCATGATGACACCGGTGGTTGATCGAATGTAATTTTGAGTGAGTTGCAAGGCACAAGCAAAATACATGCAAGCCCTCACAGATTAATGTCATCTGTAACAAATATTGTAGTGAAAATTAATGGGTTTCTTATTTCCTTTACCTTTTTACTGCATTGTTGGGCCCCACTCCAGTATCATATGCCTATACCCGAAGGTATATGATCCTGCTCCCAAAAAGAATTTTCAGTTAAAAGTTCCAGTTTCCACTAATTTAGTTTCAACTTCATGTAACATTGTTAGATGACTCAATATATATTTGTTGAATTCCCTAGAACTGTCCGATGTGTGTATTTAAAGTTAAAATATGACACCAGTGCATAATTAGGTTTGAGGGAGACTTAAAATGTACTCCCTCATATGCGTCTGACATGCTACACATTTATAACCCATTATGAGGTCTAGTGGCAATTCCTTCACTTCATACTTGGGGTGTTTAAATCTATGGAAGTGCCTGCCCATTGAATCCGGAATGAAGTAACGCTAGAAATCATACCCAGTGCTATGTTGTCATTGTTTAAAAGACTAATCTCATGAGATCTGCTTTCACATAGCTGTACCTTTTCTTGTATGTTGATTTTCCTTTTTTCCCTGTCCCATACCTTCAACATCGTTTCTGGTGGATACGTGTGCGTAGCAAATCTCTTCGTGAAGGTCAAACATATGTGAATAATGTTCTTATATAAGATACTCATGATTCAAAGGATTTTCAACAGTTTATATAGTATGACATAACAGGTTCCCATAATCCAGTAGCACACGCATGGTAATGATCCATAGCTCCTGGCAAACCAAACATTCTAATGAGATGGCTTTTGTAGTGGATTATATTTGTTTTTAAGATTTGAGTTATTCCTGCTGGAAAATTGTTTTAATGTTCTTCATAGTCATGAACTCAATGGACTGCGGTAGATGAAAGTGTGCGTCACTCTCTGGTTTCAATCTTGGATCAAATGAGACACTCTGCCCCGTCACTGCCCTTTTACCTCCACATGGTCACTGCAATTACCTTACCATACCATTTTCTCGATGAAGATTTTTGCTGCAGATTTCACCTAACCCTCGAGGAAGTCAAACAACCCAAAAGTGGAAACGTAAACGATCTTATGAATATTAAGTTATAATTTGGCATATTCCTTACAAGATGAAATAAGCTGCCTCTCGATTGGCCATGTGTGTAGACAAAATACAATTAAAAAACAAATCGACCAATGACGGAGTTTCTAATATCATAAGCTCACCACTGTTTGTTGAATTGGCGCAATCCAGCGGTTGGCGTAGGTAAGACAGACGTCAGGTAGATATAACTTTATATTTTCATTTTATGATAGGATTAAGGGTTTTACTGTAACTAAAGATTGTATATTCATAGTGTAGAATTGATACAAGACTTGAAGAAGTATATAAAGTGTTGCCTTATTGAGATATCTTGAAATCACGAAGGTATCTGCTTCTCAAACTCATTTGTCCATTCACCCACAAGAATATGTGTGTTGTCCAAGGAACATACCACTAGCGAAGCTGAGTAGCAAATCTTTTCATTAATTCTCGTCATTGCAAACTATTCTCGAGCCGTGAGGTATCAAAGAAGTCGAATAGTTGCATTTCATTAAATTTTATTGAAACCTGAAGTGCTTTAGTTGTCTGAATTTGAAATTATTTTGCATGACATCCCGTGTGACAGGATCGCAACATGGCGGAAAGGGGTGAACGACAAAAATTTGCATGAACAGGTTATGCGCAGGTATTGCTCTGTAAGTAAGCGTTAGCATCGTTCATGTCCGACTTCAAAAAGTGCGTATAAAGTGATCGTCCTGGAAATTATTTTCCTCTTTAATGGTCCAGATAGTCGATTGATTTATTTGCAATACATGGAGACTGCTATAGACTATATGTATCATATGCTTACGAAGAAAACTCGCATGTTCATTTCATTGGGTGTTAGGACTCGTGCGCAGGTATCGTAGTCGTACATTCATTGTATAAAGGCTGTAGTATACGAAATTACGAATACAACTAGAACTGGCTAAGTCTGCTGATTGCCATGGGTAACCTGCAGGCTACACTATAGTGTCTCATTCCCAATCACTTAATCTCTACTCGTACCTCTGATGCGCAAAATTTGATTAAAAAATGAGCCAGACCACCTCGATCGCGTACACATACACACATGAAAACAACATCATAAACAAGTATTCGCTGTGCTATTTTTCATTTTGTAGGAAAGCATTTTAGCCTATCACAGGCGTGTTTTCAAGTTTCACTTCAGCATTAGGCTAACCTGACTTAGGCCCTAGGGCATATAAATCCTATATGAGAATTGTGTTCGTTACTGTTATGTTTGAAATCTTACCAAAAATGTTGAGTATAATGTCTTGGATAAAACCGCCTCTCCAGATTTTGATGACAAAGACAATATTTTTATTGTTAAATCTTTGTTGACATTGTTATTCATGAATTTGACTGTAAACCCCTTTTGTGAAGCCGATATTTTTCTGAACTGATTGCACACTAAAGTTTGTGTGTTAGTTGCAATTTGACACCAGAAATGGCAAACCTTGAGATTCTTGCAAGAAAACCTGGAGATAACATGTTCCACATGGAGATTTCACAAAAACCTGTTATTATGAAAAATGTTGTCTTGGCCTACACCTTTGGTTTTTTTCTCTTTTTTTTTTTTTTTCAATTACTTTGAAAATAAACCAGCAATATATGTAGCATCCTTGGTCAAAATAGGGAAATATCTCAGTGTTGCATCATAATTTTCGCAGTGAGAACTGACATTTCACCTGAGAAGTGAGATGATACCCCAAACCGTGACTCGCTCAATTGAAGACAGTTGCTACGTTACTGATTGATTCAATATTCCATCATTGTGTTTTGTGCGGCAGCTGCCTCCTACAATTAAAAAGTTTCACAGGGTTTAAGTAACTTGAACAAAACCCAAGGGTGTACAAAGCTATTAGAGACTGGGGGATTTGACTTTCAGTCTGATGAAGTCTGAAATGTGGAGGCAGAAATGCACTCACAATTCTGTTCCCCCTATATGTTTCTAAGGATACCCCTTTTGAGAAGGCCCCAAATTTGTTATGCTTCTTCAATAGCTGCAGGGTACCCCTTCTCAGCCAGCTGTATAACTGAAAATTAATACTTTACAATGGGTGTGGGCAATTAGAAATGTAGCTGCAGTTTGTGTCTAATTAGTTTTACTGTATGCAGTTCTATAACTGCCCTATAAACATTTTTCTGTCGATTCAACGTCAAGTTTTAAGACAGCGTTTAGGTCGTTCCAACGTCTGCGGCATTGCCATTTGCAAAGACATTCAACAGTGGATGGATGTCACCAAAGACGGCCATCTGGCATTGTTTGGACTGAAATCTGACCGATCAATGTCCATTTGATATCGGCAAAAAGACTAGTTTTTTTACTTCGGTCTGGAGTAGTTTTTAGTAGCAAAAATACGTTCCCAAAAATGATGTCGGTTTGACGTACGTACTTTAATCTGATAACTACGTACCCGACAGATTGAACCAAAAATTGACATCCGTGTGTAAAAGATGTTCTCTTCCAGTTACCTTTACTTCCTAACCCCCTCCCCCCCCCCCTCCAATTTGATTATGTTTAAAGTCTTGCTTTTTGTAATTATCTCAGAGACTTCCTTGGTGCATAGCCTACTGTATACCCAAGCAAGGTGTTTGCTTGTACCCCAAAGGAGCACTACTGTAGAACCCCTGGTTGAGAACCTGTGCAGTATCTGAAACATGTTTCCATGGAGTTCTGCTAATGTGCAGGAATATTGAAACAGGAATTTAAGTATCCAAATTACATAGATGGTTCGCTACTGTAACTATATATGCAACCATTTTAGGTCCAGTCGATTTTACTGTGCGTAGAACAAATCATGAGTTGGCTTTATTTCTGTCCTTCAATTGGTCTGAATATATGGCTCTGCAGGGTGTAATTTAAATTATTAATTCTGTTTGGAACTGAAAAATTAATTTCCCTGTCATTAGATGTTCAATTTTCAGCTCACATACATGCTGTATGATATAAACTGTTTTAGCTCTGTATGTCACACCTATAAAGTACCACCCGATTTACAATATGTATGCCGTCTTTTACATGTCAGAATGTCACCAAAAATACCAATCTGAATCATAAGACACTGAGAAGTTGAATTACAGATAATCAAAGCCAGCAATGGAGGCTGATGGCAGGGAGCCAGTGTGGCCCCCTCATGCCAACAGCAACGAGGGTGGAGCAGGCCGCAGATTAATCTCGCTACAGTCGGTCCGTAGCCCCATGCAACATGACGGGGTGTCAAGTTCTCAAGTTGATTCATCAGAGGTATATATTACTAAGTACATATTGTTTCTAGAAATACCACATGAATAGTACAGTACATAATGTTCTAATTTTTGTGAGAATGTACAATTCTAAAATAATTCAGGCACCTCCAGCTTACAACTTCCTTACTCCATGACTCATGAACTATGTATAAGTGGCCTTGTAATTGCAGGGTTTTTGCAACCTGGAAAAGTCATGAAATTTTGTAACAATGTCAAACATCTTGGAAAAGTCATGTTCTTTAGAACAGAGAGATTGCTTATACTCTCGGGGTTATTAATTTGTACTAAAAGTTCTTGTTGAATTGATAAAATGGTCATTTAGAGATCATGACATAGTCATGGAAAAGTCATTAACTTTTTTTTCTTGAGGTGCAGGAACGTACTACTGAACTGAGGTTTTTTTGTGTTTGATATGATGTACCAAATAATAAAATAATATTAGCAACAGAATTGCTGACCTGTAGACTATTTTTTATCGATTGATGTGACTAAAATTTTCAGCAAATTTTCCACCAGCGTATTTGGTCTTGCACCCTAATGCCTAAATAATGACATACTGTTCATTCCATTTTATTAGCCTTTGTGTTTAGTTTGCCCAATAGGAAATACTACTCATACTTTGAATTTTTTTTTTTTGATGGGAATGTACACCCATGCCTATCCCCCTCCCAGGATAGGCTGTAGAGTAGTCCTACTCCTGATTTCTGGCTCTACAGTATAAATCTCAAAACAGATGACACCCCCAGGTAGTGCAGTATAGTTTACACATGTATCCAAACTTAAATCATGCGTAATATACAGTGCTCGATAACTGTGCATGTTTGTACTCCATTTGCAGAACCACAGTCCACACCAAGATCTGGAAGAGGGCTCTTCGCACTTCCCGTACCCTCAAGGTCCAAGCGCATCATTTCAAGGAGCAGAGGCACAAGCCTGGGTACCTGATAATGAGCCCCAGTCTACCGTCAATGAAGCAAGGGCCGTGGAGGTTCCATCTCGAGCACAGATGTCGGGTCAGGATCGTTTAGTCCCAGGCCCCAGCAACAGGCAAGGGTCTCCATCAAGATACAGTAAGTGCAATGACAACCTTGAGTCTTGCCTTGTCATATTTAGTGTAAAGAAACGTATGTGGAATAGTTCACCTGTAATGTTTGGAGACATAATGAGTACACCACACATCATTTTGTTTCTGGTCAGTTCTTTATTAGTAACACCTGTGACCGGACAACTAGGACAATCTCCTCTTGAACAACCACCCCTGGGCAATTCCCAACCAGGAGAATTCCACCTCAGACAACTCCCTCTCTAACACCCCTCCCCCTTCCCCGGACAATTCCTTTAGGAGAGGGGATTTGTCAGCTGGGAACCATAATACCAGTGTGTCAGACTTTACTTTGCAGTTGCTCTGATTGAAATGGAGACTGAAAATACTTCAGCCACTGCAGTCAGCTGGATTGTGTTATCAACAAGGATGAGAGGGGGTGGTGTTATATTGCATGATGGGACGTTTTTCATATTTAACCACCACAAAGGTGTAACGAACAATTGATGTGGTTATAGGGGATTCATTGCTTGTCAAGTGTATCAGTCCAACTAATCACCCTTGTGCATTGCCCTCCTTTGCAAGTAGATGCAATTTATTTTATTTTTTTCATATCCGTGGACAGACGAAGAGTCAATTTCCATAGCCAGCTCCACCCTTCCGGACTCCAGCATCCCGACACCGCTAAATCACCAGCTAGAAGAAGAGAATGAAGCAGGTAGCGGGGAAGCTGTCCCTCAGCCGGTCAACGAAAACCACCAGAGGGTCCATGTTGAGATGGCTGCTGAGGCAATGGAAGTGGACGCTGCCCCTGCTGTATCCGAGGTGAGATGTTTACCGCTATGGATGCAACATAGTGGCTATTTTGATTAGTGCTCATGATTTTCCTTGTTTTAATAAATGAAATGAAGCGGTACACTGTAGGAATGTTATAAGAACAATAATGTAAAAGTGACCCTCATGGCCTCATTGTCCGCCAACATGTCGTCACTCAGCAACCCTGTTGAGCAACTGATAGGTGGCCCTAGTCTTGGTCTCTTGTAACCCAACACTAAATGTACAGTTTAGTCTGGATATGTATGTCAAAGGATTATAGACAAAATTCCAGCATGATATCTGAAACCGGTTCTATGCTCGGAGCAGACTGTTTATGTGTTGAAATATTCTGGCTTCTTTCTCAGACAAGTGGGAAATAGGCTGGGATGAAGATTGGGTTAGTAATTGACTAATAGGTGAGGGTTGGGTGAGTGGCTTCGAGGATTTGGTGGTTGGTTGACTTGGGACTTGAGAGTACACACCACAGCACAGAGGTATTATCATGAAATTAAAGTCTTAAGTACAACAAATTATTGGATATTTTTTTTTACTTAAACCATTTATAACATTTTAGTGGATGTAACTAAGCAACATTCTTCATTATTTGTCATAACAAGTCATACTGAGAAGATGAAACTGAACAGAATATCAAAATCCAGTCACAATTTGAAAGGCAATTATTCATATTTTCTTTCTCTGACAGTCTCAACCTGTGATTCAACAACAACAACAACCGGCAATACAACAACACCATCCTGATCAACATTTACCAGCAGTAGCACAGCAGCAGCAACAACAACCTGTTCAGCCACCAATAATGCAGGTGAACCCCCCAGAGAACCAACAGCAAGAAGACCAGCATGCATTGCAGCAGTCCCTCCAACAACAGCAACAACATCTGGTCCAACAGCAGCAGCAGTCACAGCAACAGCAGCAACAGTCACAGCAACAGCTGTCACAACAACAGCTGTCACAGCAACAGCAGCTTTCACAACAGCTGTCACAACATATGCAACAACAAGCACAGCCACAGCAAGCACAACACCATCCAGTACAGATTCAACAGCACCTGCAACACCAGCAGCAACAACCATCAGTTCAGGTGCAACAACAACAACAGCAGCAGCAGCACCCAGCACAGGTGCCACATGACCAATCAGCCACACTGAATCAGCAACCTCTGGTACAGGAGGAGCAAGCTTCGGTGACTCAGTCTGAAATGGAATCAGAGGCTCCCTTGGAGGAGGAGGAGGATGGGGTGAAGGAAACAACGGCTGGTCCATCTAGCGGAGAGGAGCAACCTGGACCTTCGAGGAGACCGGGCAGACGAGCTGCTCAAAACGTCCAGAACCTGATCGACTCGGAGAAAGACGACACTTGTAAGCAAATTGTATGGATTCTCAGCTCCTCAGGGATTACAACAGACACTGTATGTTGATATATGATGAAAAATAAATCACTTTATCAGCCCATCAGTGGCTGACCTTTCTGAAAGTTCTAACCTAGGCTGTTGTTGAAAGTTTCATGACATGTTAAACACTTTTTGAGGATCAGTGGTGATTCAAAAATGGACATGTATGTATCAACCATTCGTTTGAATTTGAGTAAACAGAATGTTTTCCTTTTAAGAACAGTTCAATGAGGTAGGATTGCAAACAGTTGATTATTAAAATGCGATGGCTTCGTGATTCCCTTTCATTCTTCTCAGGTACCACAGATGGTGGACCCAAAAAATGCATTTCAAATTTATGAAAACAACCATATCTGTACATGCAGAGTGTATTCTTTGTGCTGATGCCTTCACAGTTTGCTTTTGAACACTGATTAACATTACATCTGTTTTCGCATTACGTTGTTTTGCAAAGAGAAAGGAGAAAATGTTGGCATCCTTGTATTTACTAAACAGCCTAAAATGCCCTCTGAGTTTAAAATAGTCAAACCTGAAGGTTTGTTTACCTCTTTTCTACCCCTGAAGGGACAGATGATAGGGACGAAGTAGATGAGGAAGCGTTCTTAAAGCAGGGAGCCTTCATGAAGATCATCGATAGACCGATCACATCCAGGGCCAGAGCCACGCTTCCCAGCATGCTTCAGGTTTTTAAGGTCTTGGAGGATGACGTCGGTGAGTCATCGATGGCGGCAGTCATCGACCACTAATTCTGATAGAATCAGTGGATGTGGTCAGTGGGTGCAATCAAAACAAACATGTACACAGCCAAAACAATACACCTACCAAGATTTAGTATGTATGAGGTTGGAAAAATTGAAACTTTTATGTAGTATTTTGACATAACTCCCGGAGAAACAATTGCAAATGCAATAGTGCAGTCATTAAAATGTGCAATGTTAAACTTTAAAAGAGTTCAAAGTGATATTTTGGAGCCACTCACCGTAAGTAAATCTAAGGACAGTCTGTTGAAAGTTTGTTGATTATCACTGTAGGTTGTCCTTTAAAACAATGAAATAAAAAAAAATGTTGGGTATATTTATGGGAAGGTGGAGACAGGGCAGCTTGATAAGTTCTGAGATAACTTACAGCTTGATAAATAATAATGCAGTCTTTCATTCTAAGGGTGTGTCTTCATTCCCTGCGACTTCATAATTCGTGCAGGTGAAGGTGGCGTTGTTTAGTATAGAAGTTCATTGTGAGATGAACAGATAGTAGTGGTGAATATGGATGCTTAGAAAGCATTTTTGGCACTTCTGGTCACCTGGCGATGCCGTACAAAGTTCTTTGTGGACTGACCTCGTTGTAACCTGTTTTGCTAGTTTTGATTGATGTAAACTGACTGGAAGTTACTGTTAAATCTGGCCTCTGACAAAATGCCACATATATTTACACCCATTTTCGTCAATATATTTTGTGTTCTTTAGTAGTTAACGTTACTATTCAATTTGCAATCAAATTTATTCTTTGTACTTTTGTGTGCGTTTGCTAAAAGAGGACTGTTTAGGAGAACTTTTGGTTTTCCTTTTTTTTTTGGCAGGTGTGTTTGCTAAAAGGGGACTTTCTAAGAGAACTCAGTTTGGACCTTTGGAAGGTGCCATAGTGAAAGACCCTCCAAACTCGATTCTCAAATGGCCGGTAAGTGGAATGTCTGTGTCTATTTTGTCTTTCCTAAATATCAATATATTTGACATAATATCTGCCTAGTGTTCTTGTGACAGGGCTTTTTTTGTTGTAGGAGTCTTGTGTCATTCTCTCTCAAATTAATGCTTTCTGAAGCACTGTGATCTTTCATGGTGCAGCGCATGTTTACTTGACCTCTTTGAATGGACTCACCCCAGTGGCATGTTGTTTGAATATCATACAGTCTTATTTTCTCACTTGACTGTTTTCACGTGACTGTTTTCACGTGACTGTTTTCACTTGACAGTTTTTCACTACACATGTATGTTTGCATCTTAGTTTCTAATGCGTAGTTAATTCGATTATGTTTGTTGTAAGCCAGTAGTGTCAACCAAAATGCCTGTTGATATTTCATAGTGAACAAACATTTGCTTTACTCATATTTTGAAGGATTGTGACAGAACCAATAACATTATCACTTAAATGTCTCACAGAATTGAGTGAAATCACAATCTGTCTGCCAGTTCTCCTCTTGTCCCCCATACTCTCTCTCCTGCTCCCCCCCCCCCCCTCCCCCACCAATATTCTCTCTCAATTCATGGCAACAAAAAGGAAAAGTGCTGCTTAGGTCAAAGTTGGTATAGTGTTTATATTTTTATGTCAAGACCTGCTATAAAACATTTGAGAATGAAACTGAATTATAGCAAATCCTGGCCAACCTTTTCAAAGAGTCTGTGATATATTACTGTTAATTAAATGCTGCTGTCATAAAAATGTATGCATCATTAGCAAGGGTAACACTCTTAAACAATTGCAGGTTGATACATGCTTTTCAAGTCATCAGAACAGGTGAGTTGGTAATGGCTCACTGCATGTTTGAATTTGCAAATTTTCCCTCAGGTGGAGAGGAACGGTGAGAGAGTGTACATCGACTGCCAAGACGAGTATCGTAGCAACTGGATGGGGTTTGTCAGGCCAGCCCGTTCTTACAGTGAGCAGAACCTGATGGCATTCACCTTGAACAACGAGATCTATTTCGCAACCATCAAGACGGTCGAGCCCAGACAGGAGCTGAAGGTGTGGTACGCAAAGTCCTTCGCAGAGATGATGGGCGTTCAGGTCTTGGAGATAACACCGGAGGAAGCAGCAGGTTAGTGGTGTGGAGTCAATGATGGACTACCTCTTGATATCTGGTTGTACACAGAGACGGAGAGAAACATCGCTGTTGGGATGTTTTGAGGATTCCCAGCAACGGACATGTCGTCTCTCTTGATTTCTTCTGAAATTGAAGTGACAACCACAGAGTCGTCAATGCCACTGTATGTTAATATTCTAGTTGTACAGTTGCACTGTGTGTTGTTAAGCATAAAGACTGGTGTTCATAGTTTTGCTGAAAAGGATAGCAAAAATCACAGAAAACATTAGTAAAAAACCAAAAAACACAAAATTTAGAAAACAAAAACTTTATGTCAAAAACTGTACATGTCCAAATGTGTAACAATTTCAGTATTTTCTCATTGTGTCTGAACAAATATCATATCATTTTAAGTGTGATTCAAGACTCTAACCCCATGGAAAATGTTGTAAACATTCTACGTAGTCGCCATGTTTCATCAGTTGTGCCTTACAAGTGTAGCTTTTCAAAATGGACTATTTCTTTTATAAAATGAAAATCAGCTCAAATTTAGAAAACACAGAAGGAAATGGAAGTCAGTTTTTACAAAATGCTAAAATGTTGTCTTTTACAAGTTTTTTTCTGCTGTGTGGTAGTAGTTAGTGAATTCTTTGATGGATAATGGGCAGAATAACACAGTCTACCTGTTTTGTTTGACATGTGATCAGCTTACTAGTTTCGTGCCCGCTCTCTCCTATGGGAATTACTTGCTTTCTTTCCTCAAATACATTTATTCATCAGTTTTTTGTTTTTTTTTATGTTACCACCCTGCCTTTTTCTTTACACCCTGATGGTTAACTTTATTTTTGTGTCACTCAGCTCTCAAAGAAAAAGAGAAGACGTGGCCATGTTACGAATGCTCAAGAAAATTCAAGACGTCTGAGCTTCTCCAGAAGCATCTGAGCACCCATGATGCACCAGAGATGCGTCCCACAAGAGGTAGGGGCCGTGGGAGGGGCCGGGGTCGTGGCCGACCACGTAAGAGAGGGAGGCCAAGGAAGTATCCAATATCTGATGCAATTAGCTACAAGCACGGAGGTGGCAGATCGGTGCAGTTCCAAGAGAAACCATGCCCTTTTGTTTGCAATACTTGTGGGAAAGTCTTCACCAGGAACTATGACCTGCAGCGCCATGCTGCTATCCACATGGGTAACAAGACCATCACATGTGAGGTCTGCTTCAAAAAGTTTGCCCATGACTACAATGCCCTGAGACATCTGTTGAAACACAAGGAGAAAGGCGAGTACACTGGATTTGTTCAACCCCCACGGCACCGTCAGGTGATAACCACGTGGTCCTGTGAATACTGCGATGAAACCTTTACCAAGGAAGAGCTGCTGGTCAACCACGAGACAGAAAAGCATGCGGAAGAATCCCAGGCAGTGTCTGTCCCAGAACCCATCAATCCACTGCAGCAGAAGGCACCTGTAGTCACCGCAGTGGATCACCAAGTGGTAACACAGCAGCAGCAGCAACAGCAAGCACACCAGGCCGGTCCTGTGGTCCACCACCAACAGAATGGTGATGGGGTGGTACTTCAGTCCCTCCAGACCCTTGGCAACTTGCAAGACCCTCAAGGATACCAGCAACAGCAGCAGGTCACTACAGTGAACCAGGACATCATTAATCAATCGGTGATGGGGCGTCTGCCGATGACGCACGGAGCAGACAGAATTCACTTCCAGCAGGGTGAACTGGATGCCGTCAGCAATATGGAGTCGTTTATCGGCGAGTTTTCAGGCTTCCAACAGAGCATGTCAATGAATGAGCAGGGACAGACCTTGATCCACTGTAAGGTATGTGGGAAGACATTTGACAGCCAGTCCCTGTACAACAGCCACATGAAGGCACACATGATCCCAAAGTTTTACAAGTGCCCCTTCTGCGAGATAGGATACGAGAGGCCAGAGCTCCTCAGGAGGCACGTGACCATTCACAAGCAAGAAGGACAGTACTACTGCCCCCACTGCAGCAAGGCCTTTGACATGTACTCCCACATCCGCAAACACATACGCGAGTCCCATTCCTGCAAGGAGTTTCCCTGCCCTGTCTGTCATAAGATATTCCCACGGCCGGACAAGCTCAAGATGCACATGCTCCGCCACACAGACCGTAAGGATTTCCTCTGCGCCAACTGCGGGAAGCAGTTCAAACGGAAGGACAAATTGAAAGAACACATGCTGAGGATGCACAACCCAGAAAGGGAAGCCAAGATGGCTGCCCTCGCAAGTAAACCCAAGAAGCCACCGTTCAAACCTGCAGTGGATCCCACGGAGGTGGATGCATTCACTTTCAAGTGTCGCGCCTGCCAGCTGGGTTTCAAGAGGCGTGGCATGCTGGTGAACCACCTGGCGCGGCAACATCCCGACATCCAACCGGAGTCGGTGCCGGAGCTGAACCTGCCCATCATCAAGCCAAATAGGAACTACTTCTGTGCGTACTGCGAGAAGGTCTACAAGAGCAGCAGCAAGCGTAAGATTCACATCCTGAAGAACCATCCAGGAGCCCTCCTCCCTCCAAGCCTGCGGAAGAACAAAAATAACCCAGAGACTAACGTCCTCGACGACCCACACACTGCACCGGCAGGTGCAACCACCACGCACTACTTTGCCTGTGCCCACTGCCCACGCCAATACAGTACCAAAGCTAAGATGATGGACCACGTGAGGAAAAAGCACATGGACCCTGTGGTGTCTGGGGCTGCTCAACAACAGCAGGTAAAGACTTAATTTTGTCTTCTGTGACGTAAAATAGCATTCTTGCTTTCATCCTTGAGCTATTATTTTCTCTAATGAAAATGCTGCAAATTAAAACATCATTATTTATCCAGACTTTCCACAAAATAAACACACATGCACACATTTGGTGAATATATCTGAAAAAGTGTCAAGAAGTCTCTCTTTATCATTATGGTTTGTGATAGGAATATGGTAATGAAAAATCTCAGGAAACTAAATTTCAACTTGCTTTTTGATTCCTTGCCGAAGGCAGGCAAGGAATCTATGTGATGGTGATGGCATTTGTGTGTGTGTGTGACGCCTTGGCTTATAAACATAGTATCTCAAAAACAGAAAGTTGCTTGAACTTCAAACTCAGTGTGCTGGTAGGCAGTGTGTAGGTAGTCCATTGTAAGAGATGATCCCTATTCTTTTTCAGGTAGGTCAAAAGTCATTTTGAGGTCACCAGAAGGAAAAGTTGAACGAGTAGATCTCAGCAACTGAAAGTTGCTGGAACTTGAAACCCTAACCTTTGGTAGCACGTAATAGGTAGATGATCTCTGTCAATTTTTGTGGAGGTCAAAGGTCATATGAGGTCAGTAGAGGTCATGGTTTGGAAACCTTGTAAACCACAGTATCTCAATGAAGTAAAGTTGCTGGAACTTCAAAGTTGGTATGTAGGTAGTCTGTTGTGAGTAGATGATCTCTACACTTTTCCAGGTAGGTCAAAGGTCTTTTGAGGTCACCAGAGGGGAATCTCCAAAAACGTGTTTAGAGAGCTATCTCAGCAACTAAAAGTTTCCAAACTCTTAACATTGTTTTCTCTTGATGGATAGATGAACTCTGTCATGTTGTGGAGACATCAAGGTCACACAAGGTCATTGGACTCAAATTCCAGCTGTTAAGAACAATAAGAGAAACTGTGAACAGAAGAAGCAGCAATGTTTTCTCTCTATTGTAACTTTATCATCTTCATGGATTATGTTTTTTTTTTGCTTTATGCAGATATCAGTCGTGGAGCCAGTTGCCGTTGTGGCCCAAATAGATAGTTCTGATAGGGCGCTACAGAATCCTTCAAACCAAGTCAACCAGATCACCATCCAGAGCCGGGACACCAACCCGGCCGCTGCCGCGGCGGCACAGGTGGTCACAGCGGCCATCCAGGGGATCCCTCAGAGCCAGAACCCAGCAGGTCTCTCCCTTCAGCCCACAGTCCAGCTGGTGGTGGCACCCGGTGCAACCCCCGAACAGATATCCCAGCAAATACAGGAGGCCCAAGCTGTCCTGAGTCAGGACAGGGAGACCTCAACAATCCGATACATCGACATCTCACAGATAGCCCAGGCAGACTCCTCAGTGCAGGCCACTGACCTTCTGAACCAGGCAATGTCAGAACTGCAACATTCCATACAAGACAGCAACGTTCAACAGTCTGTGACAGAGCTGGTACAGAAGATCTTACCCCAGATACAGCAGAACAACCAGCAGGCCATCCCACAGTCCATCTCGGTCTCACAGATTCCCGTCTCTCAGATCACTCATCATGTCCCTGCCAGTGTGGCGCAGCAGGTACAGAGTGCCCACATCATGCAACAGCCCAGCGGTCAGGTGGTGGCCATCTCTGCCGATGGAACCACCACCCAGGCGGTGGACGTCAGTCAGCTGATCCAAATTGGGCCCGCAGCACAGACCCTGTCGCAGGCCGCGCTGGCGGCCCTTCAGCAACAGCAGCAACAGCAACAGCAACAACAACAGCAGATACAGGGTGGACAACAAGTCCAAGTTCAGACTCAACAGATACACCCTCAGGTGGTCCAGGTACAGACAATACCCACCGTCAGCAACCAACAACAGCAGTCGGGACAACAACTGCAACAGCCGGTCAGCTCCCAATCACAACAACAGCAGCAGCAAGACCGTCAAACACAGCAGCAGCAACAGACGGTCCTTCTGTCGTCGGGGTGGAACTACAACACCAACGCCAACCACCAGTACAGATGACTTCAGTACATCAAATGTTGGAAGGGGTGGCTGAAATCAGGTTCTCCTAGAGCCATCTTAAAATGCCTCATGTGATCCTCTGAGTCAATTATGAAGTCTAGACTTGTTTGAGAATTCCTCTTCTTAAGGCCTCTTTCATCAGTAGAGGACAATATTCCTCACTGCCAGTCTAAAAATTTCCCTCCGGTCCTGAATCTTTTATTCCTACTCTGAACAAAACAGTTTTCAACTAAAGGTAAACAAAGAGACAATTCAGGAAAGCAATCAGAGCATCTCATCTGCTATGTGAACATGTTGGAATCTTTTTGTGAGTTTTCTTAATAGTTATTGATCGATTGATTGGATCTTGAAAAGCTTGAAATAATTTCAAATTTCATGAAACTTTGCTACTGTATCAGTATTTCTTTGAGTGATATATAGGGCTCCATTCAGCTATATTCTACTGTCCTTTTGCATGTATTAATATGAATAACTTGTCTTGCATATGATAAAAAAAAATAAGAAATTCATTAAATTTAGTTTGGTTTGATTCGATGTCATCACTCGAATGCGGTGCTGCTACACCGATCAATTCTTCAGTTTGAAAAAAGAGTGAAAGTCTATATCTTTCAAAGCAAACTCCTGTTTTTTTAGTAATAGTTGATAAAGTAATCAAATTATAACTCAAATTAATGTTCAGTTTTCTGTAGATGCAGAAATTATCAGTGATAATTGCCTGTAGCTTGGAATCGTTACTCACATGGTGTCAGCCGGTAGCCTCGTTCATGCTACACAAACTTTCATTGACTCAATGAGGCCATTTTTGCTGTCATGCATTGGGGGGGGGGATGGCCCAAGTTTGTCTAGGTGGGAACTTTTTCAAGACTTTCATCACAGCAGGTGAAAATAAGATATTTAATAAGAAAACAATTCAAAATAAATTTATTGGTCGTTATTCAATTGCAAGGATCTAATGCATTGCTGCAAGGCCAATAGATTCTACAATATCAACAAGGTCATAAAATAATGCAAATACCTAACTTTTCTGTAAATTAAGGCTGATCAATCTTTAATAGATCACAAATCTACTGAAGTATAAATTAATACTCTGGGGGTAATATTTTTTTTAAATCATTCTGTAATCAAAGGTTCCAGACCTATTTCTAGCTATTTTTCAATATATTTTATGCAAAACAATGAATCCTTTAATAATATTACAATTTTTGGTTATGTCTCCACAACAGATGAAAGTGACAATTCCTCCAATTTTTATCAGTGTTATTGTCAAAGTTAAGAATTTGCAGTGGCAGCGATGTAAAAGACTTTCTGATTCTTTAGTTTTAACTTTTTCATCCAGATTTCAAATGTTTGAAAGCTTTCGACAATGTCGTTCACACCAAGTTTATTTTGCAACTGTTGCAGCGGACCCTTTCCGTCAAGCAGTATCAAAGGTAATACGTAGTTCATTGTTGAAAGATACTAAAATCGGAAGTACAAATCAAGTTCCTTTCTAACAGGGAGAATTCAAAATGCCGATGCTGGAGCAACAGTGCTGGAAGTATAATCTGTGGTTCTCTTTGCAAGCAGCTTTGTTATCTGATTAATGTCTTTAGGCATATTGTGAATGCAGAAATGCCATGAAATTCTGTTAGTCTAAGATTTCTAGAGTTTTTGTGCAACTTCCAACCAATTTTACACATTAACATAATTTTGTGGATTTTTGGTTGATCTATAAGTGTTTCCAGTAAAAACCTTGAACCTGGAACTTTCAAGGAACTTGGAACCCTCAGATACTGGTTTCAAACAGTTTGATCCAGCGAATGGATCATAGTATTTTGTGAGTTTCGTTGATCACTAGAAGTATTTGTTTTAAAACATTGATCTTCGGATTCCATTTGTGCCCCCTTGTTGTTGAGATGTCATTTTATTGGGTCATCTAAAGACAGCCAGTTGTATTACAATCCATTGAGTATCCCAAAAGTAAATAAATGCCAGAGAATGGGTCATTTAAATTGCAAGATTTTTCTTGAGGGTTTGGTTTGAGCCAGTCACTGATGCTTCAGCAAACGACATATATGCTCTGATGCAACACACATGTGTACATAGTTTTTAAAATCACCTACCAGGTAAACCATGATGTACATAGTGCATAAAATTCTGTGCTACCATTGCACTCATGTCGTGTTGGCATTCAGATCTCCGAGTAAGGTCGTACAAATGAATTAACCTACTTCTTCTTTTAGAACTACTTGACACTTACGGTACATCGAAACCACTAAAAATCCTGTTTTCCATACCACACTATTAAGACAAGTGTGGTTTATCTTGTTACCAGTCTTATTGCCTTAGCTCATTTTTATAACATCATAGTGATTCTGTCCCTCGCAGGACTGTAGCAAACACAAACATGATCAATTAAACATCAAATGCATAGATTTTCATGACCTGCATTGTATACCATGACAGGAGATATTGATTGTCATGCCTAAAGGCAAAAATGTGTAATCGATGAGGGAAGTTGATTTTCTGACTAAGTTAATGAGACCAATTTATCTTTATTGGTAAAGGTAGCTGTTAAAGGGAATTTAAAAGAGACAATGAACCACCGTATTTTATCCTTGTGATATGAATCCATGATTGCACCATCAGTGTAGTATCTCTTTCATCCAGGTCCATAGAACATTTTTAGATGAAAAAAAAAAAAAAAATCAAGACGTCACATGCCCATGGGCCCATCCCCTATTCCAACACCCCCTCCCAAAGCTGACCTGGCTATGGGCCGGAATGCATCATGAGTATTCATATTACAAAGCCAAAGGTTTAGGTTAAATCCAAGGTGTCAAAAGTAGGCTACATCTGGAGTGAGAGATGAAATGGGTAGTTTGTTGCCAAGCAGCTGGCGACTTTGTAACTAGTTAAATCTTTAAAGCTGTAACTGAAAATTATATACTGTAGCTACCTGTACCTTAAGCTGATCCTGCAATATCTTTGAAAGTCTCTGAAGTTATTGATTGTAAATAATTTCTTTGCCTAGACACCTTGACAAATTTGGTGCAATAGGCTGTATAATTATACAATATTTCTTTCTTTTTTTTTCATTCTGTACCGAGGAGGGGAGGTAGAGGCGACGAGTGAGGGGTATCATACCAACAACATGCCACGGTTAACATGGATGCTTATCTTCATTCACACATATACTGTATAAGATGACCGATCTTTTAATGAGGTAGTCAAAACATGATGAGTTTGGTTGGACATTGTCAATATTTCTTTTCTTTGTACAATCTTTGCTTCCATGTAAATACGAAGTAAGAAAAATTAATAAAGTTTTACCAACCTCTTGTCAAAGCAAGTGACTCCGACTGTTACTTGTATCGTATGACAACTCTCTTGGCTGTTCTTTTACCATTCACTTTTTTTCCCAACTCAAAAATTGAACAAATTTACTTTATGAGACCATCTTTATGTTCACCAGTTGCCTCAACGGAACAAGTAATTTATAAGCGGAAAGGAACAGTAATGGTATTTTGACACCAAAAGCGTTTTCGGCTTGGTGTTTCGGGCGTCCGACGCTCGAGCATGTGAACGCTCGGTGGTTTTCATTTTACCAGCGAATACAAGCGAGTAGATGGATTGTTTCATTTTACTTTTTTTCAGACGGAAACACAGAAATTGTACATGTGGGTGCTTGTGTGAAACCAGTGTGTTTGCGGTGGATTTCCAGCACATTAAATGAGCCAACATTATACGGAGAGCGAGGTTTATAGAAAACTGATGAAGACACTTTGCTTGTCTGCAAACTGTGAGCATTTGACATTGGTTTTAAATAAGGCATTTACGAAATGCTTGAGACACTAGGCTTTGCTCGCGGTTTGAAAGTACCTCGAGTAGGGCCAAAAGACTTTACATGAACTGTCACTACTATGGTATTAAAGTCTCTCTCTAACTAGGACAGAAACATCCATCTAGTAAAAGATTATAAACTGCAGAAGAAGACTACTGAGCTGTCCTTCCAACAAGTCAGTCGCTGCAAATTAGCCAGCACTGTCTACCTGCCAGACTTGCACTTAAGATGACAAATGTGTAGCGGCAACGGTGGGCCAGATTAGGATGTGATGGGTGTCTCTTAAAATGTGCAATAGATCCGTCTCGTCATATGACTCCCCACCCCCTATCTCCCTGCCTCTTCCCTTAAAATCTTGGTGAAATAAACACATGTAAATGTTAAAAAGTCTGAAACAGGTTTGACAATGTGGAAATGGTTACTGCCTGCTACATCACCAAATAGTTTTAGGAATTTAACTCTAGGACACATTGAAAATACATGTGTACTACAAGGGAAAAAAAACCTACAGTTTGAAAAAGGCTCCTTTTTCTTTCCACAGCACAGTCAAAGAATCCTCCTCAGACAGGAAAAAGCCAACAGTGAATAACTTTTACTGATTATTAGATTTCAAAATGCCATACATGAATTGACACAACTGGAAATAAACACAAAAGGTGAAACTTCTGTGACACTATTTGCCAAGAATATTACAAGCGAATGACAGATACGTATGAGCAAAAAAACTTAACATTACAAAGATGAGGTCAAGAATTCTCTAAGGCCATTACCATAGCTACCATTTTCTTGGATGTGCAATCTCACCAAGTTTTTGCTATTAATCTGTTGATACATTTACATAGAAATGTCTTTTTTTTTTATATCCTGAAACAGGTCTACTGTGAAAGCAGCATCAGTTCCCTCTGCTTCTCGCCATCAAGAGATAATTTACTTACGAGACTTGGACAGTTAAGTTACCTGGCCTTGAAAGTACTATCACTGTGAGAGCACTCCAATGAGTCCAACATGATTCTGAAATAATCAAAGCCGGTTGAATGCACAGTTACAGAACACCAAAATACTGTTCAAGTTTGCTATCACACATTTCCAGATAAGAAAACATCTGCACGAGAGGAGAAAGTCCTGCCACTCTCAAAATAAATGAAGAGACAGTTGCTATCATCTAGGTCGAGTGTCAGAATTTACATATATATTAATAAATATCCCAAATTGTTTCTACACATGGACATCAAATGGGCACTCTTGGAGCATGGGATCTCTTTAATGACAGTGATTGCTATCCCATCAAGTTCCAGTTCTCCAAACCACTTCTAGTCACTCCCACAGCCTTACACTCCGCCTTGTTTGAACACAATCCTAAATTCAGTGTAACATATTCTGGTGGGCATAAAAGGACCACATATGTAATCAAAAGACTCTGTCCTTGGGTATGCTGTGTAATTTGAGCTACTCTGCATATTTTGAATTTGCTGTCAATCAAAGAGCAGAACCAACTGAGAATTTTGCATTACCCCTACTGTAGCTAAAACCCCTAGCTTCAGGTGATACGTGACTGTTTGTAAGAACTAACCTTCATATTCTCCACTATGAAAAACTATTCCTTTGTAAATATTCTCTCTTTTTCTACCCTTTTTGCTTTGGCTCACTTCCTTCTTTCAGCAATAGTAAGGCACTTCCTTAATAACCTGATTTTGTAACTTATAAATGCCAAAGACAATTTTTTTCTTCTTTTTCACTCAAAGAGACTGGTTTGTCATATTGTTCATTATTATGAAAATGAACATATCCAGTAATCTTCCAAGACTTGAAGATGTTAAATCTGACATTTTCTTTCTTATAAAACACACAAATGCAATTGTCCGTTCATTTACATTAACGTTCGATTGTGGAGAAAAAACATCATGGACGATGGTTGATATCTGAAAAAGGGAAAACAAAAGTTCACAGTGTGCATGTCCAATTTTTGAAGGTTGTTTGCATAATTATTGTTTTTTTTTTTTTTCATTTTCTGAAAATATGGACTGCAGCAGCATAAATATGAAAACTAAACTGTCTTTAAAAGAAGATTAGAGAAATTACAACAGAAACAGAAAAAACAAGACCACACCATGTCAGTAAAAAGCAAGCTGTGGTGAAACTTAAAATTTTCACAGATTTGTGTATACATATCAACTTATAAAATTGTTTTTAATGACCCACTGCATGTAGCATATAACAGTTTTTTTTTTTTTTTTGAGGTTAATGAAACTTCTACTTGGTTTTTGCTTTTTTTAATCTCCTCGTTTTCAACCATATTTTCCCATCCTCCATCCTCTTATCCCGGCTGGCATTTCTGAAAGACGATTAAGTTTGAATGTCTTCTTTTTTTTTTCACTAAAAAAAAAACTGAGTTTTGATTTTAATCATGTACAACAGGTTTACACAATGCTATATGTACATCCTACATTTAATGTATTTACACTCCCATCATGGCTACCATCGTATCTTTCTTTCCTCTACGAGTCAACTGCCCTCGCGAATCATGACTTTTTTTACATTCCTTGAGATCAGTGAAAAACCAAAATTCAGATTCAGGAGATCTGGGACTTTTTCGGCACACTGGACTGTGTACGGCACACTGGATTGTGCACGGCACACTGGACTGTGTACAGCATGTCAGAAATACTGATCAAAAGACAGTGATTAATGTCATTTGACCATAGAATTAGATAAACTAGAATGAAATCATGGAACAATAAGTGAAGCTTAAACTTTGTTAATGCAAATGGCTTTCTCCTGAAATCGCAAGACACAAATCCAGCAGAAGCTTCAAGATAACACAACTCAACCAGAACGCACAAATGCATTGCGGTTTCGAAAATCTAATTATGAGTATTTTTTTTTCTGAATCTGCCATTATAGTATTAGGATGTGTCACAAATTACCTGCTTCATGTGAAATACGAGATCTGTGCAAGCTTCCTTTCTTAAAATCATGTGTACAAGGTTTTTGCAACTTGACCCTTATTGACATCGAATGACCTTTGACCTTCATTAAAGACAAAATGTTCTTATACTCAATGAGATACAACTACATACTGAATATGACATTTGTCAAAGCTTCCCTTCTTGAGATATGATGTTTACAAGAGTTTCATAATGTGACCCTGTTGACCAAAATGACCGTTGACCTTCACCAAAGATGATGGGATTCTTGTATACTAAATGAGATAAAGCTACATTCTAAATGGGAGATCTGCCCAAGTTTCCTTCTTGAGATATCATGTTTACAATGTTTTTACAATTTGACCCATTGACCTCAAGTGATCTTTGACCCCACCAAAATCAATACAGATCTTGCAATCTATGTGATACATCTACATACAGTACCAAATATAAGGTTTGTCCAAGTTTTGATTCTCGAGATAAAATGTTTACAAGGTTTCAACATTTTGATCCATGTTGACCTAAAATGAACTTTGATCTCCATTAAATACAATAGGGTTTTTTGTACTCTATAAGATACACCTACATACCTAATATGACATCTGTCCAAGCTTCCCTTCTTGAGATATTGTGTTTACGAAGTTTTCACAATTTGACCCCTGTTGACCTCAAATGACCTTTGACCTCCACCAAAAACAATACGATTCTTTTACTCAATGTGGTACACCTATGCACTAAATGTGAAATGCAGCCAAGCTTCCCTTCTTTAGATATCGTGTTTACAAAGTAGGCATCACAAACAAACATAAACACACCCACACCCACCCACGTACACCACCGCAAGATTACAGAGGTTACCGTTTCATCAAAACCCAAAAGCAGGTGACCATTGGAATGCAGTTTGCCCTGGAAGTCATGTTACTTCAAAAAGCCAGAGGTTGCATTTACTTTTGTTCTCCCCAGAGATGTCGGTAGATATCAAACAACAAATTCTCAGGTGGTAAAGTAAGAGCATTTTAAATGGTAAATGTAGAATCAGAGCTGTTTTACCGCACAGACCAAGACTGAATGTATTATTGTTTGGCTTCATTTGTTCAGTGTGTGAGTAGTTTACAGTTACATCATTAATCTGGGGCATCTATTTCTCTGTACCTGACATAAAAGGAAGTAAAACAATGACCCAGTATCTTGAGAGTCACTGTGTTATATGCGCTGCCACACAGGATCATTGACACTGAATGTGTCACACTAACAGTCACTGCTAACATGGGTCAGCATGTGACACAAGGTACCTGGTATGTCCAACATGTAACACAAGGACGGTCATTATGTATGGAGTTACCATGGAGTGCAAACCACGTGCACATTCATTTGACATCACTTAGCAGATATACTGTGCTACACTTCTTTTCAATATTTCAATAAAAAAGCACCAAGTAGCCTGACAAATGTCACAATAGACTATCATCAACATGTGACATGACACACTAGTGTCAACACATCACAATAGCCAACATGTGACAGAATACACTAGTGTCAACATGTGATATGATACACTAGTGCCAACACAACACAGTAGTCAACATGTGACATGACACACTAGTGTCAACACATGTCACAATACACTGTGTCAACATGTGACATGACCTGTGAAACGCCATCAGCTGACAACACAATTTATCAAACTAAAAAGAGAAATGTATTTTTTCAATGGATTTTAAACCTGCAAGAGACATTTGCCACAACAATGGCACAACAAGAGAGAGTATATTAAACACTGACATTAGGTCATCAACCCAGGTGTGTTTGAACTGAGGACAACCAAAAAAATTTCATATCAAGGGTCCCATGGCATGCATCAATAAATAGCAAAGAAAAACATTTGACTCTTTTATCAGAAATTTCAAAATGCATGACAATTTGTCACAGTGAGGTATTTTCATACTACTTGCATTTAGTGTTGCCCACTCCTCCTCATCATCGGTGCCATATTTGAGACTATGCTCGAGGTATATTCACTGCATTCACGGAGGGGAGCTGGATGCCTTCAATAAATATGCAGTACCACACAGAAGATGTCACTGTTTTCACGATGCTATACCTTTCCACATGACATATGACACTGAATATTCAACAGCACTCTGAAAAGATCGTTTTTACATGAATATCCAGAAAACAAATAAATTACAAGCACTAGTCTTTTTCACAAGTATGTATCTATGTATCCTCACTGACTCTGAGTGATGATGGCATGTAGCAGGTTTCTATCAGGATTGGGGAAC
Organism: Stichopus chloronotus; assembly: GCA_021234535.1. NCBI lineage: Eukaryota > Metazoa > Echinodermata > Holothuroidea > Aspidochirotida > Stichopodidae > Stichopus > Stichopus chloronotus. The sequence goes on from CM037842.1 coordinate 4,441,287, forward strand.
CGAGGTTGTGAATATCAGTCGGTTCTATTCCATGGACGGCATACTTGCCTTTGTCATTGCCTTAATGTAATTCTAATTAACATACACACAGTGGCATCAAATTTACTTTTGGTATCCATTTTGGAAGCCTGGAAAGGAGGTGTTCCCATGAACACCCTGTATCCAATTCAATTGCTTCAGCCTCACAACCTCCACAATCCCATCCTAATGTAACCATGAAAGGTGTCACAGGATATATTCTCCTCCAAACTGTGCTCTAGGAGGTATGAGTGAATCCTAGGACATATCCTAGGACATATTGTGAGTGAATCCTAGGACATATCAACATGGACCTTTGACCTGGATGGCAATGTATGCAGCTCCATGGAATAGCGTTGCGAACGTTGGGAACAGATTGACAACTTCCCTGAAGGCAAGGCACTCTCTTTACCAGTAAACAGACAAAAGGGAATAGTTTCCATATTCTTGCTTGTCAGTGAACTTGAAGGTAACCCCAAAAGTTAACTCCAAGAACCTTAACATCGCGATCAAGCAGATTACCAATCCACTGCCATCTCTCACAGTTCAACCGTTCCTCATCTTATCCAAACCGAATTTTCTTCCATAGAATGAATGCAGTAGGCGATGGTTCTCCATTTGATGCCAAACTGGTAGTAATGAGTGCAGTCCACAATAAATAACCCAATCCCTGGCCCCCAATCCCTCCCCCTTCTGAGCTCCTCCCCCACTCCTCTAACACTAACTGTTCACACTTTGGACGGGTTCAACACCATGCTGCTGGAGCTGTGCTCTCAAGAGAGAGTTCTCATTTTTTAATTCCTCTACTTGCTGACGATGGATCTCCAACTCCACCGACAATCTCTCCGTTTCCTTCAAGCTCTCCGCCATTTTGGCATTGGCGTTCTTCAAATCCTCGATGTAATCGCAGGTCTTCATGAGAATCCCGCCTTTGCTCTGTGAGAGATTGAGAAAGATGCAACAAGATGATGAGCAACAGACCATGAAATGTGAAGACAAATCCAACAAAAGGACAAAGGTCGTACAAAATTTATCAGCTGTTGATGTGGATACCAAAAGGGGAAAAGGAGAGATTGGCAAATTTGACAAATTATGCCACTTTTATACCCTGAAGAGACATAGCAGTCACTTGTTCGGTGTCAATGAAAACATTACAGTCAAGGTTACAGGTAACTCGTTTTAGGAGGATGATCACCTTTTGGTGCCCATTTTGTGGAATTACAGAACTACCAGAGTAATCTTTTTTGGCATTTTTATGTTCCTCTCCCTTGTGGCTGTTATCTCTCTCAGTTTTCAAAGACATCAACTGCAGTGATTATGCAGAGAGATATACGCATACCGACATCGCCTCGACCCCTACTCACAACTTGCACCTCTGATTACGGGTGCCTGTGCGAGCATGTTACGTTGTGCAATGTATTGACTTTTAGTGCCCTGATCACCAGAGAGGGCAGGGTGCCCTCTCGTGCGCCCAATTTTTTTAGCCCTGTCCAAGATAAGAGACTTGAAGCAGAGAAAAATTCAATGATAACATTACAGTTCAAGAATGCCCTTTAAAACGTCATTTCCAACTCTGTCACAACATGGAACATCGGAACCATCTTTGACAGACTGCACTCCACCAACAATGATGATCGAATGTATGTGTTCCAGTTACTCTGCACTTTGGTTTGGAAATCTTAGATTTCTTTTGTTTAGAAGAAGGACTGGACTATCCTGACTGAGCAAAAGACAATTGACCATCCTCTTCAAAGTTACGGTTAAATGTAGACAGAAAGATACATCTTTTCTACTGACGTTAAAGAGAAACCTTGAATTGTTTCATGAAATTCACCAAGTTTTCCAAAACCTGTCAAGTTTGATTCAAAAACTTGTGACAAGTAGTCAAACTATGAGGATCCACATGTGTTACAAACAAAGGAACACTAATGAGTGAGCTAAGGTAATTAACAATTCAAATTGGCTTTTGAGAACTTGTGACACCTTTCATATTAGCATGATTCATAAGCACACAGCCAGTACAAGTCAGGCTAAAAAATCCAAACATTTTGAGTTTTCAGCACTGTGTGAACCTTGACAAATTACGCTACTAAATATAAGTATCGTCACGTGTTTGACCCTTAAAAATCCTCACAGACTTATTGACATCAACTCAATGAGCCCCTTGACACAGAAGGATGAATTAAAAACCTGTTCCTTTACACGGTTTTAGTAACCATGCAAGGTCACAAGATTTGACACGTTGGGGGATGGGTGATATGTGATGTTATTTTGTTGTTCAATTACTTAATTTTACTGCATAACACCTTTGCCTATGCAGTGCTGATCCTCAGTGCCATAATAAAAAAATACGTATAAGAGAAACTAGAAGATAATTGCAAGATTTAGATGATATTTCAAGTAGGAAGGACCGCTTTTTTCCCTGCTTACACTTTTGCTACATAGCTAAGACAACAATTTTCTGCGCTCAGTCTGTTGACAGTGTGTCTTGCGGATTAGCTGTCAAACAGACCATCGCCTATCTGACAAATGTTCCCTGGGAGTTACACAGGGTATAATGTCGACCTGTCCAAAGCCGTTGGACACAAATCAGGAGAAAATGATATGCTGAAAGAGGAATAAATTGGTGAACTTACTTGACTTACCTGCCCTTGTTTTGATTGGTCCATGGAACAATCTGGAACCAACTTTGACAGCTTCACGATCCAGTTGTTGATCTTATCTCTACGTCTTCTCTCTACTTCATTGTGTGTAGCCCTCCTTCGGTCGTCCCTTGCTGTCCTGACTGTGTCCAGTTTCCTGTGAAGATTTGATGCGTTGCAAAGTGTTGAATCAATGCAATGTTGTATTGTGTGTAAAAGTGAAGAAAAAGCAGTCCGATCACTCCCATGTATCGAAGACATCACGTGATCACACTAAATGTCCTTAAGACATCATGCCATTACACCACACCCTGTTATAGACATCATATGATCGCAAATGTCTCAAAGACATCACATAATCACATCACACGTCATCATGTGATCACGCTGCATGTCTTGAAGACATCATGTGACCAAACCAAACATCTTCACCAACTCATAGGATCACGTGTCTTGGAGGGCATCTTGTGATCACACCACATGCCTGAAAAATCAACAAGCACCAACCAGAGAAATGTTGTGAAACCTGGCTTCATCATCCACAAGGACTAAGTCACTGTTGAACGATAGCTAAACTGAGAAATCAACAGGAACCTTTATAATACAATGACGCCTGCCTAAGTGTAAACCAATCAGTACTAACATCAGCTTAACAAACAGTGCTGACTTACGGAGTAAACTGGTGAGTCCGGGGGGCAATCGTTCTCTGGGAAACCCCTTGAAGTACATCCTGTGGTGACATCATGACATAAAATTGTCCTGCAATCAACAAAAGTAGAGAGTTATAGTTGGTAAACATACTTGACAGCTTAATCTCTTAATGATATGTAACTATCCAGAAGCAGATTTGCACAAGTCAACAACCAGATTTACAAAACTTGTACTTCGTACCATTGAAACAAAGACATTATTTGTTGTTATATCACATTGTTAATAACACCTTAGTCAAAACAATGTGATTTTCACAGCCCACAGGGTATACAAAATCAACTTCTTGTAAGAGCAGCCCATGTGTACACCAAATTTCCTTTAATTTAAGACATATATCCCCTCTTGACAAGGAGGCCTCATCACTAAACATGTCTAGACAACATATAAAACAACAGACAAAGTAGGTCAGTTCGCTCTCAGACCACAGAAATGTTTCTTCGACACAACATAGGCATTTATGGTATTGACACACAATTACATTTTCTTATTGTTCAACATAGCTGAATATTGTCACACTGGAGAAGACAACTGTGTCAAAATGATGCCAAATGTGGGTCTCTTTTTAACTGACAGCATCAGAAACCAAGAGTGGATAGGGGAATAAGTCATAAGTGTGCTATATCACCTTGACATGAAGTCTACGTTTGATTTCTGTGTTAAATAAAATATCATTTTAACCCTACCGCCAGTATTCGCTGGAGACTGTATCGTCTGGCTCTCTGTGGCAGCCGCAGATCCGTTCGTCTCGGACATGGCAGATGCCGGGAAGTACGTGAAACGAGTCTCTCCGCTTTGCCCCTCACCCGAGGAATTCTCCTCTGAGTTAAAAGGGGTCTGTATCACCTGAAGTGAAAGTATCAAGAGGACTACCTAAGAGAGGCGATATTGACCAATATAGGTTATCAACAGGAATTCTTTTCTTTCAAAATTTGACAATTTGGGGAAGATAAAAAAAATACACAGTCGATGAATTCATGTCACTGTTTTTTGGGCGTTTAAATGCGTTTTAAAAACATTGCATGTAAAACAAAGGATGCTTCTTTCTGTTTGACCTTGTAATCAAAGAGGTAAAATGGGGGGGGGGGGAGTGTTTGGGCGCACATGTAAATGTGTGCCCAATGGTAAAGTGATTGTCAGAAGTGAGTTTGAGAGGTTTCACATTCATTCCCTAAAATTTTTGATAACTGAAATGCTAACTGATGCCAAATGGTGCCACTTAGACACAACTTCTCATGCTTTAAAAATACGAACTTTTTCGAAGATATCATATCTTCCTCTTCAGACAAATATATACAATATATACAAAAGCTTGAACCATGCAAAATGTGCAATATATACAAAGATTACATACTTTGTATGGTTCAAAATTACCTGAAGAGAAAGATGTCATATCTTAAAAAATGTTTGAATTTTAAAAATGACTCTCAAGAATTTTCTTCTTTGCTCTTTATTTGGTACATACGACACTCACAAAGTTAAACTTCTCATTCTACTTGAAATGGGAGCAGCCGTATTGATGTTTCTTCTAGGTCGAGCAGAGAGCTTGAAAGCCCTGGGCAGGACTCATTTTGGGGGGGGGGGAAGCAGAAGCTACTTTTAGGAAATTTCACTAGGGGGTCAGGTTGCTCCCGTAGAAGCTTCGTTGGTGAACGACGACATTACGGTATCGGTGGTGACCTTTCTTATCAAATACTTGCAGTGACATGCAGACTAGATGTATCTACATTGTCCTCAACAGGTTGGACTTGGCAGGAAACATTTATTAAATTGACTTTCATCATGATGGAGTTGAAGATATCAATAAAGAAAGTTATCCCGATGTGAACTACTACGTCCCTCAAAAGGAAGTCCTGGTTTAATAATTGACTAACTCGGTACACCATCACATGACAGATCACCTGACTGTCACGTCGTCTGGAGAGGAAGCCGAGGAAACGATAGATTAAAAGGAACTTGACCCTACCACTAAACCAGCCTGTTGATATTTGACGGGATTATCTCTCACTTGAAAATAAATTTAATTACAAAAGTTCAGTCCTGTAATGCATTTGTAGCACTCCATAATTAAAGCAATACGCTGCTGAAACAAGTGTCAGCACATCGTGACCAGAAACCTTGTGATCAAAATCTTCCCTGCATGTAGCTTTGTTGCCTGTGTTGGGTTTGTCGCATAGCTGCAGTACTGTGAGGGGATTTGAGCATCAAAACTAAAGTACATGTAGCTGTTATAACATGTTTGACAAACTGTGGGTTAATCATCTTTTCTGATTAGTTTTAAGCCTATTCTACGATTAGTCTTCTCACAGTGATTTGAGGTGAGCGATGTGGTGTAAACGCGCTCACACTCCTCCAGATTCAAGGCCTGGCATACTGGTTCCTCAAAGGCTGTTTACAACAACACATACTTGAGCAAGCGGGGGACTCAGCATTTCTACCAATGCAGGATCATGCGTCCAGGACGCAAGTTTTCACCGATGGACAGGAATTCCTCCAACTAATTGCATCTTCCAAGGAATTTAACTTTTCTTACCACTTCATTACCAACGATACATTCTTTAAAACCACATTTAGAGCATTTTACCCCCCCCCCCTTACTCCATATTTCTTTGGAGTTGCCCTAAATACAGAGTGATAAAGCTTTCAAGTTCTTAGGTTCATTCTACTCAAAATTCATAATCAAGATCAGTTGCAGAATCCTAAAACCATCAACTGTACAATCATATCCAAACAGACTGATTGCAGCTTTGCAAGAAAGTCTTTATTTTGTCTGTTATTCCTTGGGGAATTCTGACAGAAGTTATTGAATAACAGTCGGCAGTTAGGAAATATTTTCTTTCAGTACCAAAGCAAAACAAATTTCTGCAGATCTGTTGTAGCTTTGTGTAAACTCTCCACAAGTGAGAAATTGTATATAGGCTGCAAGATGTTTGAAAGCAAAACTGATGTTAGGCCTCATTGTAAGTTTTGTGATTGGTCTAATGGTCTTGGTCTAATTCTGACAGGTCTGGTGGCCTTGTGACCCAAGGGAACACTGCACATTTTAAAAGTTTGTCAAATTTTGCCCAGTCAAGTGTGAAGCACAGTCTACTTCACAGGAATTGCTGTATTTTTAAATACACCAACAGTTGGTTTGAAAACTGAGGCATGCCAGAACTCAGAGAACTGAATGCTTGTGTCAGATGTTGTTTGCTGTAGTAGATATACAGTACAGCCTGGGCAGTGTCACTCCGGACACAGGCTTATTTTCTCACCTTTTTTTTCCCTTTACGACGTAGTTGGGAATGGATGGCGGGAAGCTGTTTGATCAAAAGTTGTCACGTTCTTCTTCTTTCATTTTGCATATGGTGTAATGTGTTGTATGAATAGCTACGATTGGTACAGTATAGTTAAACTGGCGCTACAGTAAACTCGTGCACCAGCATTTTCAATATATGGGCGGACGCAAGAATTTTTGGTAGGACGCAAACTTTTCAGGATGGTCGCGTCCATGTGATGCACGATTTCAAATTGTAGTAAAAACACTAAGAAGGGCAGGCTGATTTGAAAAGTGTGTTGTCATGACGACCATGGCAGACTGGAGATGTCATCACGAGGTATCTTTTCCATTAAACTATGATGAGCTTGTACATTCCACACACGTAAATAACTATTGCACACCAGACTCAGCTCTAAGCTACTTTACATTGCATCTGAGAAACAAAGGAAAAGTAACTGCCTTCTATGGTGTTCATGCTTCTGGCGCATTTTGGGTGTAAACAAGAAAGGTGTGTGTACTGTAGTGTTGTTCTTGTTAATACTTGCTGTGGCAAAGGGGTCTGGAAAATCATATGACATAGGCTACAAGAAGCAAAACGAGCCACCGTTAATAGAGCTTACCTGTGCCAGGGCTGGTTGTCCCCCTGTTTGGGCTGTCCTTTGACTGGTTGAAGTCTCTGTGCTGTTCTGTGTTGGTATAGACACCACGCGATACGTCACCGAACCAACCGAGACGTTGTTCGCATCTGTCGGGAATTGATACTGCCGAAGACGAAAAAGAAACAACTTTTAACTACGAGGGATCTGACTTCTACTGGCACCTGCTGGGCTATTTCCAGAATACAAGACCTGGAGCCAAGTTCACTAGAGTGTCAGTACTGTACATGTAATACAAGTATGCACTTGTATTAAATGGTTAACTAGTAGAGATGTACATTGTAGTATCTTGATCTGGACTCATACATCTGAACCAACTCAACCAAATCTTATATTAGACTATCCAGGATATTGAATGCCACATACCTGCTAGTCATTGACATGATTTGATGGTTCCTTATCCCATCTTCCTCCCCCCCCCCCCCATTCCCAGCCACAAAAATCTTTTGGGATTTGTGAGAAAAAGGTGTGAATTACAGAGAAAAACGTGCCACGAAAACGCTCCTAAGAATGAACGTGACCTGATAAACCCGCATGTGTGCTATACAGCACAGCACATCTTCACCTTTAGTTATTGGCTCTCCATTTTTTGACAGAACTTAATACTGATGGATGGAGGACTGGATGGGTAAAGTGTCATGTCAGTATGGTTGGAGCATTCAGAAACTTTGGTGACAATCAAAACTAGATGAGATACCTTCACTGGACTCATCTCCACTCATCACCATCTATGATACTGTTACTTCAAATCAGGTTTCTAGCATGATGCACAGTACTACAACTCCATGTGATGTGGGTGTCATATACAACTTGTATTAAGGACTGTAACAACTTTAAGCTGATAAAAAATTCTCATTTTCACAACCTAACTCACTTAACCTACTGCTGTACTTACACTACGATAAAGGTTCTGTCATACATGTACAGTACAATACTGTAATGTTTGCACTATGTTCAAAATATGGACCTGAGTACTGTACAGGTCTACCTTCAGTTAAGTTGGTCAGGTACCTGAAAAGTTCAACTTTAATTACTGTACAGTGGGATACAAGGGCATTTCCAAGTCAAAAATTACAATGACAATGGAATGTTCATACTAACAGACATGCTGAATCTTGTCACATGTTGAATGTATGTAAGTAGAGTAAAACTTGAAATTCAGGCAGCAATTTTCAGAACTGGCTCCCAACATCGTTGGTCAGGTACCTATGTCCAGTAACTGATACAAACACTAACGTACTGCGATAATACTGACACTGAAAGTACAGTACTGTAGTTGAGAGCCTCTGATAAAGAATACATGCATACAGTAAACAGTATACACAAAGTATTCTGTAGTGCATCACTTTAAAGGGGCTCAATGAGTTGTTGCATAGGAATCACTTCTTTTCTTTTTTCAAATCTGTCAATTTTTCTTCATAAACTAATTAATGACAATAATCTAACTAAGAGGATCTTGTATTAAACACAAGATAAGAGAGTAATTATCAATCTAACTTGGTTTTTGAAAATTTGTGACCAGACACTTTCTCACATTTGCACAAAGTCACATGTCTGCACACTGCCAGTGCTGGTCAGAGTGAAAAGATTCCAAAATGTTGAGTTTTCAGTACTGTTGACTGTGAAACGTGATTTATGGTTGCTCACGTCCCATGAGCAATTGCGATGTGATTGCACCCTTTGAAATCCTTGCAAATTGATTTGATATCAACTCAACGAGCCACTTTAGATGTACATTTGTACTGCTTTTTTAAGTCCAAGTAAAATTAAAGTTAATAAAATCAATAACTATGTCTAATTGATTCGACAGATCTTTACCAAACTCTCTGCACTACTGAGATGATGTCCGTCTTCATCTGCTGTAACCACAGTAACAGGTTCTGTGGGGAGAGAAAATAATATGATGCTGCTGGAGCGGTTTGCTTTTTCGATAGGACCAACACATTAATACAGCCTAAACTGCACAATGGCACCCAAAACATACTGTAGTAAACACAACATCTACTACAGTAGTATGTGCAGCTTGCTTGTGTGTAACATAAAAGATGATGCTGTACAGGTACTCTATGTAGTTTTGTGAGTACAGTGCCTCCTCCATATCTGTCCCAAACACATCCAGTTGTTGGCTACCCCATATAGCAGACAAGCTTCTTCATTATGTTTATCGCTACGAAAAACTAACGTCCGCCAGCAGGCTTTGGGGACAAATTCCTTTCAATTTCCCAAAAATCCAAAGCTACATTCAGTTTCAAAGTTTTATGGCAATTGGCTGAAGCAGGGCTTTTAAGATAAAAGAGAAACACTGCTACACTTCTGTCGGATGTAGCTGCCTAGATCAACTGCATGTGAACAAACAATTTATTGACTATCTGGCACTCTGTAGTACCTTGTATGCAGCGAAAATAGACCAGCGGAGTTGCAAATCTCATCCCTATTGCTTTGCATGGACATTCATACAGTACATAACTTCATGTACTGTACTCCTGTTTTTAAAAAAAAATTGTTCTATCGTCTTCTTTCCAATATATGGTACAATAGTTTTGTAACTTAAGGATATTCACACATAGAGATAATCCAAAAAATGTGTCTTTCTCTTTCGTGACCTTTAACCTATGATGTCATTGGTCAGGCGGACACTACATCTTATACCCAGGCACCTACCCAACAAGTTCGAGGTTCACCCTACTTACTGTCTAGGAGGAGATGGAAACACAATTTTCAGAGCATCACTGATATGACCTTAAATCACGTGACCTTTGACCTGGTGACATCATCAATATTTCTTAAAATTTCTTGCATTGTCTACTTTCCGTATATGGTAGTTTTACAGTATAACTCTAAGATATTCACTCATTGAGAAAAAGCTAAAAATAAGTTTTTTACTTACATGACCTGTGACCTTTGACGTATGATATTATCAGTCAGGCGGACACTACACCTGATACCCGGGCACCTATCCACCAAGTTTGAGGGTCATCTGACTTACTGTCTAGGTTGTGCACACACACCTTTGAACACCCATTCTAACCCCCCCCCCCCATCCTTACACCAGTGGGTAATCTCAATCCATACCGTGAGCTAGCCTACATGAGGAATAATGACCCACCAAGTTTCGGTTGAATACCACAAGGGATGTAAGGTAGGATACCATTTAAGAGTCATTTTTGCCCACTTTAACTGCTCAAGTAAGTACAATATCTCCTCCGGCCTGTCAACTACCTGTAGGGATATGGATAATGCATCATATTCATGCATTGTGCAGTACATGTTCCCTCATGCAGTCCTTAGTGTAACAGGTACACTATGCAGTGCCACTAAATAGGTTACCATATGCAGGTACAGTAGGTCTGCACAATGCAGTACTGTATGTACGCATGAACTGTGTCACAGACATTTTAATTACTGACACATAGTGAGGCAAGTATACACAACAGTCACAATACCATCGACATAAAAGCACTGACGTAACACAGTCACTGTACTGTACCTTCTTGTTCGTCTTTCATATCCTGATCTCGCTCCGTTTCACCTTTGACCCCTTCGTCACTACATGCATGTACAGAGAAACGAGAAAAATGGAATTAAGTCATACAATATGTAAAGAAGGATAAAACAAGTTATTGAACAAGCTAGAGTTCATACAGGCCCTCCAATAACCTTTGAGCACTGTCTTCTCTTAAAAGTTATACACTGCATATAAACAATACAAGAAATGAGGGAATACTAAAGACATCAAGATTTGAAATAAAACTATCAGCAGATTAGTTACCTACAGGTTGTACAGTACAGTCTCAGACCTGATACCTACAGTACATGAAGATCTAGCCAAGTTACTGTGACACACCCTTTATGGTGTGTTTGACTGGCTGCCAGGTGGTAAAGCTCAATGAAGAGATCAGGGTGATTAAATCGAGCTAGAGAGGGCCAGATATGTACAGTACTGTACAGTATATTGCTGTTTGAGACAATACAAGTATCATCACTTTGAAAAACAAAAGGTTAAGGCACTGGCTAATGCTGTTTACTTCCAACTTGTGTCCCTATATTAAATTAACATCCCATTAATGTTGCAAGGAAGGTGTATTAATGATCATGAAGTTATTGTACAGTCTTCAAGTGTTATTTGCATGTTCAACTCTTGTCCTTACAGTATATTATAGTAACATCCCTTCATGTTGCAAGGAAGGTGTATATAATAATGGTCATGAAGTTATTGTACAGTCTTCAACTTGTTGTTTCCATGTTCAGTATATGCACATCACTCAGCTGATGTTGTATTTTCTTGATAAATGTTGCTCTTTGCTGGTACAAACAGTAGGTCAAGTGTCAATTTACGGCATATTTGGACCTAAAATAATTGGAGGACCTACTGTAAGACCTCTGTAAGTGTTAGTCATGATGGAGTCGTTGCATTTTACAGTAATCCAGGAGAGAATATGTACAGTACTGCAGCTTTGTAGATACCATAAGTGAGTGTCAAAATAAAAATCAAAGCCATGCATATAGCTGTACATAGTTTTGGCATACACTGTACTGTACCATAGCAACACCTAGCATACTAAGGAGTGATTTTATTTGCTCAATGTAAATTACATGGCAATCGGTATATATTTTTATTTTGCTTTGCAATGCAGATGGAGTATTCACTTTCAGACCAACTCTGAGTACTGTATGCCTTACTCTGTATGACAATGTGACATAGCAGTGCAAGTTTTGAAAATATTGGTACTGTAAGCCATTTCCCCAATTCTGTTCCCTCTGTCCCCACAAAAATAATGTCAGAAAGATGCTGGTCAAATAGCACTGTACTTTGCCAGGGTTTTGTTAAAGCACACTTACTGTACTTTAAGCATAAGCACAGTAGGCCTACTGGCAAACACACCCATAATCGGTCCAACAATACAAAACTCAGAGACATAAGGGGTAACAGTATCCATTCCTGTAAATCACTGTACAGTACTTCAAAATAAAACGAATGATGTTGAAGTAATATTCCTGTTGACACATTGGCACTTTCCATGAACTACTGTATGCAGTTTTTTTGTTTTTGTTTTTGTTACTTTACTTTTTGGTTTAGGTCACAAAAAAAGTGTATGCCAGTCAAAATTGTACACAGCTCCATGGGTAGGACAGTTCCACTCACTATAACCTACAGTATAAGCTCAACACTACACTGCACTGATTATACAGCACACTTTCAGCATGCTGCATCGAGGGAGCATCTCTGCTGAACTTAACTCAGGCATGCTTCCTGCCACAGTGACACACCATATCTGGGGAAGTACTGTACAGTATGTTGTATTTTAGTAATTACGCATGGATATGTCCCAAAATTTCTTATCCTACACGTACAGTACTAGGAGAAAGTTTGAGAACTGTGGGAAGGTATTATTTTCAAAATTTTTCGGACTCTACCAAATTTCCCCAAAGAATTTTTCCAGGGGGGCAACTTTCCCTCCTGTTCCTCAACCATGCGCAACTGCTTTCATCCCACCACAAAATAAATTTTGCATACAGGCAAATGTCTTCTTTTTTTTGGCAAATTTCAAAGTAGTTAAAATACTGTAAAATACACAACACAAAACTGTAGTATGTCATCATCTTCTTTTTCCTTTTTTTTTTGGAAGAAAATACATACAAAAAACAGGGTCTCTATCTTATCTCTAGAGGTTCTTTCTAAATCACTTGTAACATCCAAAAACCCTCCTCTTCTCCATTTCCAGAGTCACTATCTGGCTCAAAATTCAAGAAAACAAAGTCTGTGCAGAAAACCATGGGAAAATACTGTATTGATTAAAATGAAGCAGAAGTGTTTGACAAACATCTTCCCAAAGTTTCATTCAGAGATACTGTTTCCTATCCAAGTTACACACTTTTGAAATTCAGAGAAGGGTGCTGCCATTTTTGCCTTCCATAAGTCACATCACCACTGATAGCAGGAATTTCAAAGTATTTCTTTGTTTTCTTTAAAACTATTATTTCCAAAAATCTGCACACACTTGCACACATTTTGTTTTGAATTACTGGGGCATATCATGCATGCAATAATCAAATCTGATTTGAATCTACTGAATATGCATAATTTTTAAAAATATTTTGACAATGAAACAAAAACAAAAACTTTTCAATCACATGTGGTCCATCGATGTCATCACAATCTCAAAATAACAGCTTCCTGATTGATTTTTTATGACCATTCAAATTGCAAAACTTGGAAAGTAATCAACATACTGTACGGCATTTGTATGAAATCTGTCCACCAAATTTTATCCTCTCATTTAACACTTTCACAAGTCCTGACTTTCCTTCTCCTTCAATTGAGAATTGTATTTTTTGGATACAGAGGGGGTCATTGCAATATCGAAATTTGAAAGAAAATACAACCACAAGGTCTCTGTTGAACTACTGTAATTGCAGGGAAGTGTAGACTGCAGAATATTCAAGAATACCTCCGGATTCCACATACTTGATCAGTATCTCAATACAAATGTACGTTCTGTGGCATAAACAAGCACAAAATGCTGAGCTGCAGTAGATCGTAGTGATTGTTCACTGCATGCAGGGAACAATCAAGGTAAGGGTGTATACATCCTTGATTAGCTGGGCATTACGAGACCCAGTTAGGTGGACATACAGTAACAAGTAATTCGTCAATAAACAGTGCATGAAGATTAGGACATGACAAATATACTCTTCATACTAAATGCAGTGAAGGGGAATACTGTAGGCAGTCACACCAACTTTATTCTGACACAGCATCAGCCACTGTACATCTTACAAATCTCCTCTTTTATACCCTACTTTTGATCTTCCAGGATATACAGTAACTTGCATAAATTTAGCAATCCAACATTTTCACTTGATGCAAAAGAGCCATCCATGACTTACTGTAGGACAGGGTCAAACTGGGTTGAATGATTTTTCCGTTTAAGTGGTTTAAATGCTCCTGCATGTGTAAGTTACAGACTTGCCAGCATCAAAAATGGAAATGTTGATGTTCTCAGAAGAAAACCTGGAAGTCACATTCCACACCTGGAGATTTTTCAGAAGCTTACAAAAGTGTTTTCTGCACTGATTTATTTTTCTTTACAAGCTTTAAGTTAGAAGCCTACAGTATCTTGTGATTAGTCACTTTCTTGACACTGATTCATCAGCAATTCAACAATTACTTAAAACAGCGATGGAATGAATTAATCTTCTTGGTCTGAATAAGGAAACATCTACTGAAGTAATTTCATCCAGCGGTGACATTTTCACTGTGAAACAATATATGAAAAGTGTACAAATCATAGTGAAACCGTGAGAGTTGTGAGGACCGCAGTTAGGACAAGTAAAAAAAACAAAGTTGATCAACCCTTCTGCACCTGCATTCTTTTTTCTGCTGTATCAATTTTGTTTTTTATTTTATACTTCTGAAGACAATATCCTGTAGTTTTATCAGAAATTTGAAAATAATAAGTTACAGTTTGAAATATATCAGGTCTGTGTTTATTGTCTAACTGCACTACACTAGTGTGGCACTACAAGAACTTTTGAACAGGAGAAAATTTTGAATTAAAAATAATAAATGAATAACAACACAAGCTCCATTTTTTAAGGAAGTCCAGATAAACAGCTGTTTCTGTTTTTTTTTCACTTGGCCTTTCAGTGCTATACCTAGGGCTACAGTAAGTTGACTAGGCCTTACAATAAGTTATGGGCCATACAGGACACTGCTTGGGCCTAGTTAAAATGTGAATTCAGACATAGGAAGCTTTAATGAAAGACACTTTTCCAAATCCTGGATACAGATTCCTACTTAGTCGGTATAATGTTTTAGACCTACAGTACAGTATTTGCGTTTGAGAAAGACACTGTGTGATGTTTAAAATGAATCAGTATATCTTCAGAAAAAAACGTACTGCACAGTGGATATGCCATGTACTGTAGATCCTTCCTAGTTGCTTTGAAAAATTCTACGTGTTATTGACTTTTCCCAGGTTTCTTCAATTAGGAGCACTAGTACTCATACCCCCCCTTCTCTCCCACCCTCATCGGTCACTGGTAAACCATTCTTCACTAGGTTCCTAGCCACTGATGAAGCGAGATGTTTGAAAGTCAATTGAATCCATTTTTCACTGAACTCAAATTCCAGTCAAAGTCGCAACCTGACTAGGATTGGAATCCATTTGCAGCTGGATTCCTAACAGTATTTAAAGTAAAAACTTTTAAAACAGTCACTAGGAATCCATTTTTAGTGGATTCTTAGTCGTAGTTGAAATGAGGGCTTGGACAGTCACTGGGAATCCATTTGTGGCTGGATTCCAAGTTGTAACAGTTAGTGGCTGGTATACGAATTGGAATCCAGATGCACAGTGAAAATCGTTGGGGTATTATATGCAGTAGTTGTACAGTAAAGGCCTAATTGTACGTATTGTGGACTAGACTAGACACTAACGTAACTGTTACTGTAGTGCAAGGCTCACAAGTACCGCTTTGGCCTGCAGATATAGCTTAGGCCTATAGTTAGCTTAGGTAGCATTTCAAAGTCAAAAAGTGTCACTAACAGTATCACCCTAAATCTAGATTTTTTTTCCTAAATTTAACAAGTTAAGTTATCTATAGGATTAACTTAGGCCAAGGCTAGACAGTGGCCATAGACTGGGCCTAGGTGTGCATGTGATACGCATAGCTTCTTCGGTCTTATCAGCTCTAATTTACCTCGTACACATTGACACAGTACAGTTAGCCTAAGGCCAAGGTTAGCGCAACTGCGCTTAGGTGAAAGCTCATACCGCGTTTAGCTGTTAGACGTTCAACGGTGACGGTCCGTTGCTTAACGCAGCCTGTCCCGCTAAGTGCACGAAACTATAAATTCGTCGTGGTTAGTGGCTAATTTAAGACAAAGCCACTCCCGGAAATCTTGATGGGCATTTCCTTAAGAATCTACCACCTAGAACGCAAAAACAATCGCAAAAGTGGACTTACGCGTGTTCCAAAGCCTGATCTAACACATCCATGTGCTTCTATGAGTTAGAAAGTTTGAAAACGAATCAAAATTTAGGATGAAGTCACGGGGCCAAACAAGCTGGTCATGTGAGGAAACTTTAGGACATGTGACAAAAGAGCCCAAATGAATACCAACTGACCAGAAACTAAGTATTGTGATATGCTAAAAATGTGGATCATACTGTGGAACCAGTTGACTGTGCGCGTGCCACAGCGTGAAGTACCTGACTTCCCTACTTCCCTTCAATTTTAATCACTAAGACATGTATACGTTATGTTTAGAGTTTCTGAAAAACAGCAAACTTCTTTCAGATGTGAAGAAGGGCCAAACTGTAAAGACTTTCCTTTAGACTTTTGCTAACTACAGGACAGACAATTTTGTTTTCATTTTCTCAAGTTCTAGAAAATCTTCCATTTGAACTGAAATGTTCTGTTCGAAGACACTGTATAACCCTGTAGGCAATCAATTCTACCACCCAGCCCCCAGGAGAAAACGAAAAAAGCTTGATAATGTATTTTTAGTTTTTAGTTTTTCTTGAATACTTCACAATGAAAACAGTTGATCAAGTCGTTGGTATGTGAAATTTCTGAATAATATGCACTGGCCAAACAAATATCGTAGCATATTTTCTGCTAGAATGGTTACATCCCAGAAGAACAGAAAGGATACGCCATCGTCCAAACTGAAAAACTAGATAGTTCTTATCGTTAATTTGCATACGCATTTAAGTTAACTCAGTATGTCATAATGTACACTTTATCTGCTTTATGCTTTTCTATTGGAGATACTTACCATTCCATGTGTTTTTTTGTGTGGCTTTTGTTTTTCAACATTCTTAAAAGAACAGAATATGCACTAACCTTTCCTCGGAAATGAACCTTGGAAGAAGGGCTTTTCGTGGATGTGATTTGGAATAAACTCTTACAAAGGGAGTATATGCAAATAAACTGACTAAATGATTATGCTAGCGAAATCAACGTTGTGCGAGCTTCATGACTCCATGAAACAAAACAGCGTATGACTGATAATTGCTATGAGAAGAGAAACTAGGTAGTAATGAAATTATCAAGTTTGTCACCTGATGAATCAGGCGATGGTTCCCAATGCAGCTGAAATTATTTCTGGGTGGAGCAACTTGCTTTGATTGACAGTTTTGAGTGGGGTCGCTACAGCAGATTGTCACTTACTGTGCATTATCAATGTATATTCAAAACCCAAGATTACCAACAGTAACAGTAAACAGCTGGTGAGGTTTCCGGCTACGAAAGCCCATGACATCCATGCAAGCAAGGGCGTCAATTCTAGGGGGGGGGGGGGGGGGGGGGACACGTACCCCCACATTTCGAAAGGTAGGGGACGTAACATAAAATGTAATGTCAAATGAGTGATTTTATAATTCCTTTCATGTAAGTTTACATTTAGGCTAATTCCTAAAACATATTTCGGAATAGCAAATTTCATGCCAAGGCGAAAAACGCTCCTTACACGGGAATTTGAATTTGAAAGATGAGGATCAGGAAGCCCCATATGGACTCATCAAGGACCCCGTGTTGATCGTGGATGAACACCGGCGAGATTCAACAAATTATTAACTGGAAGTAGTAAATTATTATTATCTCCTTTCGGAAAACAGATAACCTTTGTACTTTTTGAGAGATGGGAATTGGAGGTATACTACCACCTATTCTGGAACTGTACGTTTTCGTCTAGTTTTATCTTGCACACTGAAAATATGCTTTTGAAAAGCCGTTGACAAATGATTCCTTCTATAAATTTAGATGCGTTCTTAAAGTTGAGCAACAGAAAATGATTCAAGTTAAAACGAACGTAAATTTTTACAACGACCATTGTTTTTTTGTCTTTTTGTCCAAACCTTTTTGTTTGCTTTCCCTTGCGTAACTCATTTCTTCAATGCCTTTATTTCTGTGCTGCTTTCGTTGATAATACCACCGTGTTACATGTGTATTCTCTTTTGAGCTGGTTAAACTGTCAAGGTGCCTCTCGGGTGTTGTGTTCTTTCTATGACCATCCTTACCTATACGTAGCATTCAGTCAAGATATGTTCATAAATACAATGAATGAAATAATTTAATGCAATGTAACATCTTGTAGGTATTTATCAAAAATGAAGAAAATTAGTGTAGGAAAGCCAAAAAACTCTACAAAATGCAATAACAAATTAACTGTTTGTAGTACAAAATTAAAAATGTGTCACAATAAATTAACAAGGTACTAAGCAGGCTTCGTATATCCGGTAGTATGCTTGCGAACGTTTGAAATGTGCATTGTGCGCAGACGGTTTTGACGTTGCCAAGTGTACCGTCAGGCATTACTTTTCCTTACAGATGTTCACTATTGTCGCCCTCTATCCGGGCAATACGGCGGCATGCAGCGGGTGGTATATACTGCAAATGCGCTTACAGGATTACCCCACCGAGAAATTTTAACACTCGATTGGATATCGTTTCCCTCCTTTGGGCCAGGTTTGGAAGTTGAGCCAGTGGTTTAAAAAAAAAATAGGAATTCTGGTTGGGAAACAGAACGTTGTGCTTAAAAAAAATGCCCGCATGGTTTCGATTGTTGTAATGAATGATATATATATTGACGCAATTTAAATGCAACTGAAGTACAAAACTGTCTTCGTAGTATCTGGAGGTATTACGCACTTGTTTGACTGATACAACACCGGGGGTACCTAAGACTTACGATGGGCCCAATTATGAATCCCACGCCTAAGTCACTACCACTTCGTCATCGAGAGAGTTGATCTGTCAAGAAGCTGGATAGAAACGGCCTGCAGCTGGCGGTATAGGTTATACTGAGTGTTCTATGTTAGTAATCATGTCTATTTAGACATTGTAGTGCACCGTACGTGTGTCAACTTGACCGTGTTCTACTCCTTAAACGAAGTTTGATTGCGATGTTGAGATCGTTGTTGGTGCAATGTTGAGAACATTGCACCAAGTTTTCATTCCAGATGCCCTTCAGTTCACTGTGTTTTCCCCACAGGGACACCTTTTCTACCAACCCCTCTCATTCACCCCCCCCCCCCCCTCCTCCATCCTGAAGCCCTGATCATGTAGTACGGTTTTGCAATGTGGTGGCAGTCTACGCGTAAATGAGCCTGAAGAGATAATTCAATTTCTCATTTTTCCTCAAGATATAGCCGGTCTTCCTTCTTTAGTGTTACACAATGTTCTCAGAATAACTTTTCATAATAAAGCAAAACATGAAAGAAGTCTGTCTAAGGCAGTGGTTCTGAACCGGGGGGGAAAGTTCCCCCTGGGGGGAACTTTTGGGGTTCCAAGGGGGAACTTTTTGCAGGGGCTTTCAGTGTGATTCCTTTTAGAAATTAGGAAATTTTCATGAAAAAAGGGCAAAATTTGACCTTTTTTTTCTTTTTGACCCCAATTTCCGGGCACCTTTTGAAAAATCGTAACATCCTAACCGTTCAAGTTATCATCACATCGGAATTAAAAAGTTGTTTTGTTTGTATCAGATATGTGATACTCGAATAGTGCCTTTGTTGTCTTTTTTCCTAACTACGAAAATTATTCTCACTGGAAATCATGTTTTTCTGATATATCTTTCCAGGGGGAACAGTCCGATCGGCTGATTGGCAAGGGGGGGGGGGGGGGGGGGGGGGGGAACTGCAAAGAAAAAGGTTAAGAACCACTGGTCTAGGGTGACGTATATATGGCTGACGAACGGCAACCGTGTTTCTAAAAACATCGGCTTTGCCAAAGTTGACCCCACCCGGAAGGCATAGGTCAAAATCTTCTCACCATCCACCATGAAGTGACGTAACACGTCCTGTGTGGAGGCGCTATTGATTTACTGACTTGCAAAGTGATAAAGTGACTCGCGGCTTCGAAATACAATGCATACTCCTGGTAATACAATGCATACTCCTGGTAATACAATGCATACAATGCATTATAATCATGCGAAATGCAATGCATACCCACCAAGTGCCCTGCGCCAACATGGTCTTTGCCGATATACCGTAAAGACTTATAACTTTAGATTTTAATGGGCTGGCGGAGGTTTCTTGTCGCTAAATCAGCTAAATCTCATGTTTAAAATGTTAAGGACCTTAAAAACAGGGAAATTTGTCAAATGTAGAATTAAAATACCCAGATTCCGCTTATATAGATTACCGGAATGACAAATTGAGATGTGTCGGGTTAAATTAACAGAGTATAAGGTACATTTCAGGCTAACTGAACTTTAGTGAATTTGAAATTTTGAGGATCAGAAAGTCTGAAGACTCATCGAGGATCCCATTTTGATCGTGGATCAACACCGGAGAAATACGCCTATACTCGTGGATCAACACCGCAGGAGAAATACGCCTACTCTTACGATCAGTGTTCGGAGATTAGCCAGGCAGGGATGAACTAAAGAAACCCAAATTACCTGCTCCCGGGACCGCCTTTTAACGTCCCTACCCGATGGACGAGAGTGCATCCGCCAGTCTTTAGCTACTCTCCCAACGGCTGGTAAGGGGGTGAAGGACCTGCCCAGCTCAGTAGTCCGTTAGATGAACTGAGCAACCTGTAGCGGACGTTATCTGTATCGATGGACAACAGGAACCCAAAATGAAATCACCAAAAAACCCCTTGCATCACCACCTGTACACTAATAGCTTTTCTGAAAAAAAAAGTAATTTAGTTGAGTTCCCCAGAAAATTTCCAAGTGGTTCCACCGGTATTTGATTTCTGGACCTAGTGATTGCAAGTACTCAAGACTGATAGAGAGCTCAAAAATAAATTTCGTTTATTCATGATCGTGCGAGAACTCGAATTTTAATTACTGCAGCTTTGCCTCACGGTGTCAGTATAGCCTTATAGCAATATGTACATTGCATTATTCGACAAGGTGCTACTCGGGTATAAAAATGTGTCCATCTCTGGTTCGTCCACTGCTAGGCATATAAGTCTAGATGGCGGGGGTTCTTCACTGACGTCACTTGGAATCTTTGACGTCCGCAAGGGGTGGTGGGGGCTTCAAAGTAAAAACTTGAAAAAATGGAAGAAAAGTATCACTCTTCTTTCGAATACCCATATGAAGTACACAAGACCAGTAGAGGTGGCTTGTTACTTCCTACAATATGAAAGGGACTAGAATTTTCTCAGCATGCACCTTAAGGCCTGTCCACACAGGTTGCGTTCCGTTCCGGACACGACAAGTTTTTTTTTTTTTTTTTCCGCATCCTTCCGGATACGTCAAGACTCATGCCTGTCTGTACAGGATGCGTTCACACTACGTCAATTTCGATGCGTCACTTTGAGATGCAGCATGTAGTGTCCAATGACAATGCATGATGAGTGACAAAAAGGTGTATTTAAATCGTAGGATGCCAAGAAAATTTGAGAAGTAAATACATCTTAGATAGCCGCCCTTGCCATTGGTCATACTTTACAGCAATCATCGACATAAGATATGCAAGTTTTGTGAAAAAAAAATGTAAAATTTGATTTGATTTTATTCCTAAACACCTTCAGTTTGTCACAATCTATCCGAATTTGTGCAAAATTATTCAAAGTGGGTTTATCTCGACGGATTTCAGTTAGTGGCGTGCCCTCTCATGGAAGTGTATAGGGACATGCAGTATGTTGCGTGATCGCCGGCCTGGGGGAGGTGTCCTAGTGGAGGGGGTGTCCCCTTCCTCCTTTGAAGGCATTTGAAACATTAGGTGTCCTTGCATGCAATCTGGTGCCACATTAGCTACCTTTTAAAGTAAAATTTGTTTTAAAAAGTTTGCCTACTTTTAGGAACAAAAACAAATCGGCATTAGTGGATTGATTAGAATGGAAATATTCTACAGTCAGAGTCTATCATTATCAAGTTGAGTAGCCCAATCGAGTGAATTTTTGTTGGCCCAAATCGCTTGTGGAGGAGCATGGAGCGCAACGATTGAGGAGAAGGGCTCGATCCCATAAGCCCCAGAAGCTATGCCACTGATTATATACACTACATTGTATATATATATTTCCCCGTGTGTCATGAAATGTCATGTGCAGCCACGTCTAGTGTGCAGACTTCCCCTGCCTACCGTCCCAACAATGAATACAACTGTTTTTCAACTACCGAAGTCAATAATATGGCAAGGGTAGTGGGTACCCAAAGAATCATAGGCCTACGTATACATTCCCAATGTTGTGCAAAAAATGCCAAAAAATGAGCTTTTCTACTTATTTTACGTTTCATTGTGATTTTAAGCTCAAACATAGTACCATCCATATCCCGTTAAATTGCATTTTATGAAAGAAAAACATGAAAGAAATCAAGTTGAAGCATGCTTCCGTACGACAACTCTGTGTCTGAACGCACATGGACTTTGACAAAATTTGACGCATCCGGAAGGATGCGTCAACTTTTTTTTGCGCATCGATCGTGACTGAGCGCAATGCATCCTGTGTGGATAGGCCTTTACACGTCAGCCGATAGTGTCCCTTCGTTTAGATATAGCGTCATTTACTTACGGTTATCCACCCCCCCCCCCCTTTTCAACCATTTTCATACTTTAGTACCCTCCCTCGTGACTAGAAAGTATTTTTCTTCTTTTTTTGGGGGGGGGGGGTGGGGGGTGGTTGATGAAAAAGCAGCGTTTATCTTCTATCTGTCTTCTCCTTTTGGTACCAACCTAGAAAACAACATTATGCGCCATGTCTGTATCAGGAGGAATTTCTCCCCTTAGAGTGTTAATTACGATAGAGAATTACTTTTCAAGTTATCTGAGGGGCGGGGGGGAGGTAACATATTAGCATAACCGTGTCCTTTACTATATACACACGGTCTTCCCTGTGAATAACCACAATGATACTCTTATGCAAAAGCAGTTCTTTGGAAAATTTTGCAATTTTCACTTCATTTCCTGGGAAAAAGACCACCGTACGTCAAATCATTTTGTTTTAAATTTTTTTTGTAAAGTAACTGTGAGAAGAAAGTTATGGTCAGTCCTATGGTGTACTTTTGAAAACTGTAGAACTAATTGCATGAAGCCTTGAGTGAATTCAATAGTTTTCGACAATTGTTCGTGATGTCGTCATCATGACGTATAGTCTAAGATTCAATTATGAATGAATGAAATTTTATCACAGTTATTCAGTACTGCCCTGAAATAATGATGACTTTCTACAACAGTGCCCAAATGGTTTCTTACAGACGTTTCACTGTGTGTACCCAAATGTAAAATCACACTCATGGTAAAGTTTTCGCTTGGAGTTTGACTGGTGTTCATCAGAGGTGCAGTAAGCTGTAGTTTCTCGAATCAGAGATAACGCTTTTGGCTTGCTGTAACTATGCGGCTATACTTGATACATAATATTCATATGTATGTATGTATGCCTCTCCATAGTTTTTTTGTCAACATGGACCGTTGTTTGGGTCAAAGGTCATCAATGTATAAATGCAGAGTGTAGAAAAGATTTAGAAAGACAACAACCAGCTTGCCTGTTTCCTGGGGCATATTTTACTGACTCATTTGTAAATCATCTAGTTTTACCCCATTGAATCTCCTTATGCTTGCACTCGATTTGAAAGAAGAAAGAGCAAAAGATTATGTAATAGACCTATGATAGTCACAACTGTAAATTTTCTTCTTTGAGGATTTCATTGAGTATATACTCTCTATATTCATCTAGGCTACGTATCTATAACTATCTATCCTCTTGTAAGGACAATTCCACCAACTTCACCAAGCACTGATATTTCACATCAGAATCATCGTAAAATAGCCTAATTAACCGGTTTGACTTGTACTATATATGGTTCACTTAAAATCCTTTTTAAATGACCACAGTTTACGTCTTATGAGGCCATTGTATTTGAAATTTAAACTTATCTTTTCTGACAATCACTCAATTACTGTGTATCCATGGTAACAATACCACCCGTTGCGTAAAAGTTTAGTTGAGGTCAAACATAAAATTTATAAATAAATATCGGACATGGACCATGACGAAGACTGGAGTGCTTGCAAGGCCGTGTACGCACAATCGTGCAGGAACTGATGCTATCTCATTCCACACCTTATCTGGAATCGCTCGTACCGTAGCACATATGAAATGGATCCCAATGGCCTCCGTAGCGTATCTCTTATTTCACGTAATTGCCTACACCGCACAACGGACGTGTGTTATTTAGGCATCAGGTCTGGCTACATTCGTGATACCAAAAAAAAAAAAGGAGGAAAAAAGGAAAAGGACGAGAAAAAAAGAACATATTAAAAGAACTGTACATATACCAACACCTGCTGGGATGGTTAACATTTACCATGAGAAGATACTGTTCATATTCAGACTGTGGGAGACGGAACTGTAATAATAATTAACGTCGGGTGTTGGTCCACCCATCATAAACGGATAAAGCGACAGTAGCAATTATGAACAAACTGATTCGCTTGGAATTTTCATTGTTGATGTTATTTTTCAGCATTCATTTTGCCAATCAAAATTTCGTGTTCACAGAAGTAGTCGTAAGCAACCCCCTTCTTTCCCCAGAGGAAAATATAAAAAAAAAAACCCATCTTAACAAGCAAGTTCGGAAAGTCAAAGGCGAAACGAAATCCACCAGCCATGAAATTTTTGGAAACTGATTAAAGTTATTTTGATGATGACGATCTTGAGAGACACAGAGGACTATTTCAAGTGAAGGCCGTCGCATAACCTGTGTTGATTTGAAAAGAAGAGAGTTGAAAGGCTTTCACTCGGATCATACACAAACACAATTGGCCGCCCGTCAACCTCCTTTCATTGACCACTGATGAGTTGGTCAGTTTCAGATCTGCATGTTTGGGACTACAGTACAGTTAGCCTCCGTAGAAGGTCTGTGGTCAGCTGGCAAAAGCGGTTGTATTGTGCAAACTATTTATTTCCTTTCTCAGTGTTAAATCTATCTACGTCGACTAGACTGCCTGGCTGACGACGGTAGCTGTTAAAGGTATGTCGAAATCAATGTATTCGTTACTAAGTAATGGAGAGGTGTCGACCGGTTCATTTATTTCTCATTCTTCAAAATCCGTGTGCAGAAACATAATAGTGTACTGACACCACCCCTTGCAGCTCATTATATGGGAAACATCATGCACAAATGAAACTTCATAAAAGATTTAACTTCATTCGTGTGTTGAGAAAAAATAGGGTTTGCTGATAAAGTACACACGTACTCTTTAACCAGGAAAAGTCAACGCCTCTGCAAGTGACTCAATTCACCGTCAACTGGCCACTACCTTCTTAAGTTTCATAATACTTAGTACATAGTGCTCATAATAATCAGACTAGCTACTGTTCCAATATAGTCATACCAAACTCCATTAGCGCTGCATGTTCAGTTAATGGCGTGAGAAGTCTACATCCAAGTGTTTGTCTATATATTCTTGGATTTGTCTTCGTTGTTTTTATTCTCATTATTTTTTTTTATCAAAGACTGCTGACTGCTGATAATATGTTGGAGGGATGACACTTAAATCATTGTAGTCTGATAATTTGCAATTGTAACTTGTAGCTGGTAAGACGGATTCAGAAAATTGTTGGCGGTGACTATATTGAGCTGTGTCCTGGGAGATGCCCAAGGTGTATTGTATCCACTCTACTTTGGAAAATTCCGTTTCATTACATGTGCTCAGGTAGGCTATACGAAATGCTGCAGTAAATTGACAAAGGTTTTGTCGTATTCCATGGCTTGAGATTGGACAGTTGAATGAATTGTTTTCTTTTCTTTGAAACAAACTTCTTTGTTCTTACCTGCCCGTTTTCGATCATACATCTCAAGAAATTTATATTGCTCTAAACATCCAGAAAGAATAGAGACAGTTGTGTAAAGTCTAACTTACGTTCCTCTCAGGTTTCATTTTTTCTTTTTTTTTAAGGGTATAATTATATTTACAAAATTATTCAAATATAATGTGGATGCCACATGGCGAGTGACCATGGATGATTATTCATCTATATACCACTCGCTCTCTTCTGTATCCGCCATGGAGCCTATAGTGGTAAGATGAATCCACAACCGAGTTTCATTGAACAACTCCCCCCCCCCCCCTTCGTTTTTTTTTTTCGTAGATTTGATAAGTTATTTCACAGAGGACGTAAGAATTATCAATACTTTCGATGAATTTACTGTCGAACCCCAGAGTTTGTCTCATGTAAACAGTATACACATCCATACCTAGCACCTAGACGGACGTTGCTATGGTAATTGATTTTTTTCATCGTCGGTATGTATGGTGCAAACGTAGTTACAGTGCCAAGAACAAAAATAATTCTGTTAAATGCTTTCTGGTAGTATGGGCATCTCACCTTCTTTGCAAGATTACAAAACATGAAAACAGGTGAATAACATTCCATATATCTCTACTGAAAATCTGAAATTACCAGTGGCGGCACCAGGATTTTAAAATTGGGGGAGAGCTAGGGGGGGGGGGGGCAAAAGAAATTGTTGGGGGTAAAAATTTCTCTAGTAGCGTGAAATCGAGTGCGAAGCGTGAGCTTAGAGAATGAAGTTCAGGGGCCCGTCTTAGGACCCCCTGTTGGAGTCCTTTGCCCCGTGTGGGGTTCCAGAGGGCGAAGCCCCTGGAAGATCTGAGTTTTGAGCATATCTCTGGGTGAGTCATGTATCTCAGGATAGGTATATGTTTGTCCAAAGTGCGTCATTATACCCAAAGATTCCAAACAATTTTAATTATTCATCCTATTCCTTTCCTCTCAGTTGACAAGATGAGAATTTAGGCCCCCTTATGGAGTCCATAGGCAAGTCTCCGATGGGTGTCCAACAGATACCCGAGTTTATAGCTTATTTCTGGGTGAAAAATTAAGTCTCCCGATAGTATAATACAAATGTGAAAACTAACGACCCCTTCAAGGGTCCAGAGGCAAAGTCTGTTCGAGGTCCAGAAAGAGAAGTCCCCTGAAACTCTGAGGTTTTAGTATATCTTTAGGTGAAAAATTTCTAGAACAGAAAGATATGAATGTAAGCAGGTAATATACATATAACTTGTCAGGTCACTTCAGCTGAGGGGAGGGGGGGGGGGGGAATGGGGGAGCAAATGTTCTGACTGGGGAAAAATTGGCCCATGCCCCTCCCCCTCTTTTCGTACCGCCACTTCAAATTACAGGAACTAACGTCTGCCGTATTGAAACCTGTTACTGCAGTTTGAATATTTTTTCTCTGTTTTTTTTTTATGTTGAAAGCTGATATCATGTGTCAAAAACATGCTGGTTTATTCCTTGCGCTGAATTTATGTTAAGAATCCTACACGAATGAAACGTATCACGTCGTGTTTTCCTGCAAGTATCATGCTCAAGTTTGTTTGTGTCCGTGTATATGTGTGTGGTTTTATGTGCAAGTGAAGGTTCAAGGTGGAAGTTGTGGTGTTAGAAGTAATCAGTACGGGATTCATGAACTCATTTGACAGCCTAGAACAAGACCCAGAAATAAACCGAGCTGTGTAATACCATGTTTAAGATCTATACAAATCTCTTCAAAATCCAAATTATCAACTAAACAATGGAAATAAATTTAAATAAAAAAATAAAGAAAAAATAAAGATATTAAGATTAAGTAGACAAGAGTTGTGTGCAATCTTAAGTTTGATTTACCATGTGAGCAGCCTATAGAAACCAAAATTTAGATCTTAGTGGTACAGGATTCCAGATTTACCCTTTGAAAAATGATTTCATTACGGTATGCTTCAAGGATTACTCAGCACCGACTCTCTGGTCATAGACATAGGAGGCGGGGGGGGGGGGGAGGGGTCTGCATCCCTCTCAGAGAAATGGAATGATTATTTAAGGGCAAACACCCTTGCCCCCCTCCCTCCCTGTGAAATGTCTTCCCATACGCTTATATCTCTGGTTTTCTCTGAGATTTAGTACAAAGTGTTATGGGTGGACACCAGGTTTTTTTTATACGGTACATTTATTTATCACATTTAATGTGTTAGTTATCTGTCACAATTAAACTTCACATGATTCTAAGCAAGGAAATTTGTATCCAATCACGGCCCATTCATGGCCCTACTACAGATCATCATATCTTCAACAGGCTCTGGCTCTATGTTCGGGTGAAATGGTCTGCACATAATCTGCAAAATTCTGCTTGAATTTAGACGGAAATGCATTCACTGTACTGTCCCTGTAACGATGGTTGCCACGGATATCCCTTTAGCCAAACTGAACTGCGTATGTAGACCCATATACCGGTAATTCAAACATCGCAAGTAACCTAGATGTACTTCAAAATTCCTTTATATAATAAAAAAGAAACTAGCAAAGACCCCCCAAAACCCCAAAATGGAATAAAAATTTTATTATTCACATTTTTTTTTCTTTTTGCAAAGCAAAATAGCTCAGAATAAAATGCTCTCATACTAAAGCCCAGGCTGTTTACATAAAATGTTATGGTACATACACCCCGCCCACTTGATTTTGTCGTGACTACTTCGCGTGACTTACACTGTATGTGAAAAGACTGTTGATTATGTATTGATATAGATCAGAACTATACGTGGTATACAATACACAGTATACGTCATGAGTGCTACTGCAAGTAACACATGTAAATAATAGTCCCTTCATACTGTGCCTGTGATACGGTGTATGTTCAGCAAGGTCGTTGGGAAGAGGTTTAGAAAAGTTACTTACAGTACCCCTTCCCCCGAAAAGTCTAGACTTCGGTTTAATTTTACGACACGTTATAACTTCTTTCCCTTTCAGTTCCCTTTTAGGCATTTACCCCATAAAAGTTTTTGGTTTGTGTCCGTTCAGACAATATTACCTCCACCCCCTCCCCAAACTATAACAGAGTTATTCTCACGATGGCCTTGTTCAATGTGACAATTACCGTTCAGTGGGACTGAACACTGAAACTTAAAAAAGTGCTGCACATCTCAACTCATTTATAATCTGCATCATATACAGTCAACGAAATAGTGTAACCACGGAATGTAGGCCTAACTGTTATGATGTGCTGTAGCCACTGACAACGATGAATTGATTACCAAGTATAAAGGGTCAAATCATAGCAACTTTTTTTTTTCTAATTCTGAAATAATTATCACTCTTGCAATATGACTTATGCACGAGATGCGAATGTACAGATTACCTATTAGATTACATCGGTTAGCTTAGCCTACACATACTGTATACAATCATTACCTTGGCGAAAATACCCTCAATGCTTATATATATTTCTTTTATCGTAAATGTTCAATTGATTTTATAGGACTGTTTAAGGCATCATTTTTTATCACATAGGCCTATGTTCGTTGGTCGATGTTTTCAAGTTTGTGGATAATTCATCCGAAATGAGATAATTCATCCTTAGTGAGAAGCAAAAAGTGTTGAACGACTGCTTGAAAAATTTGTGTATTTCTTTTTTTCTTTATGATGGTATTAAAGGGAAATAAGGCGTTTGTTTCACAGAAAAGAACCATATTTTTAAAATCAATTTTTTGCAGGCACAAAATGAAAGATTTTTCAAAATAAGGAAGTACAGTGTGCTTCTTCCAAAGACATAAGTTTCTCACAGGCAGAAATTCAGTTATTTGTTGCCCAACAATAATTTGTTCAGTCAAACTTTTTAAAATTCAAATGATGCATCTTCCGTTACTCTTCACATGCACAATGTTTTGTGGAGATGAAGCTTTTTCAGATGTTTATTGGTGGGACTGAATGGTTTAACAATGATTAAAGCTAATTTCTTTGTATGCCATGTTGGTATATCTTAAACGCCCTGTTTCCCTTTAAATTTCCAAGAAATTGCATCAATCTCCGGGTAAAGTACCTGCAAGGCAATGGACATCGAAATGACAGGTGAAATAAAGAAGAAAGTGCAGTTATTTCTGCCTTTCCAAAAGTGCCTCAAAGGAGTAGCTATATACCTCTTGCAGTTGGAAAAAAAAAATCAAACATATCGCACAGTGGTATATTTGTCCAAATAATAATAAAAAAACCGTGGAATCCCTCGTTCACCCTCGCCCCCCTCTCACCTCACCTCTTTTCAACTGCGTTACTACTGTTGGTATACACGAGTGTATGTTCATAGTACGGAAGGTTTAGTTTATAATGTCACCGCCGTCGCATGCAGTGAGCGCTGGACGTATAGAAAAACAGAAACACTGCATACACAAGCCCGCAGCCAGGAACTGTCACTAGGAGGGTGTGGGGGGGGGGACAAGGGGGGGGACAAACATCACTGGAAGGGCACCGACCAGTGGCAACTCGGGTGCACTTTCCTGGATTGTGGGAGAGGGAGACTGAGTGGGCCTATCGTCAGTTACTAGCTAGGATTGTAGACTATCTGAGTAAATAGACGGACTTTGATAAATCCCTTGGACTGATATTATGTACATTATTCAAGATGTGTGTACTTGTGAAGGTATGTGTTTGTAGACGGGACATTATTTATTGGTTTAAATCTGTTCTCGCCTTACTTTCACAATCCCGCCTCACAAAGGGGATTGATAAAAAACATTGTTTTAACCGGATTCTTTCTTGATGATCACTACTAAACTAATAAAATATGATAAGAACAATCCAAACTTTATCATATCGATAGAAGTATGCTACCCAGACTGTATCACGTGAATCCTTGATCTGTTCCAATACATATAGATCTGTGCCTTACTTGCTTTTGTTAACAAACTTCTTTCCACAGAGAAATATTAAAGTCAATATAATCTCAATATATACGTACAGCAACTAAAATACAGTGCAGGGCTGAATGAACCTCCAATACTCCACTCAGTGTACAATAATAAGTTGTGTGGAGACGTCAGACTTAAAGGAAAAGAAAGAAATAAAAATATCGATCCAGCATTTAAGTATAGTTGTCAGTGTGTTACTATACAAGAGCCGCAGTGATAGATAGTGTACTGAGGAGTATAGGCTACTCATGTATGGCACATATAGATCAATAAAAAGCAACAATGAACGGTTGATAGCAAGTGCTCAGCAATGATGTTGATCTGTACCATGGAATAAAACACATTTCAGACCGTTGTTGATTCGGTGTTAGTGTAGTCTTGGTCAAGACTCACTGAATCTTTCCCCTTCCTTTCCACATTCCCACAGCGCCCATATTTTTCTGTTCTTAGCGCCATTCCCGTCCACGGTCTCTTTAATA
Source organism: Stichopus chloronotus (assembly GCA_021234535.1). NCBI lineage: Eukaryota > Metazoa > Echinodermata > Holothuroidea > Aspidochirotida > Stichopodidae > Stichopus > Stichopus chloronotus. The sequence continues at coordinate 4,472,688 of CM037842.1, forward strand.
TATATATATACTGTTCTGCTTTGAACTGTTATATTCTCGCATTTCTTTCGTCCGCTAATGGTGGACAGTGACTCATATATCATAGCAAAGGCGTGCTATAGAGCTCTGTGTATGAGTTTCATAGAACTGTATGGCATACATCAATAAGGGGAAGCGGGGTGTCCCAAGGTACTATGTCCAAGATTGTAGGGTTAATGTTGTCTCAGTTCAGAGGCGAAGAGGCTATTAGTGTGTAACTCCAACTTGGGGTTGTTGTCATGGGAACTCAATGTATCACTGATAGAGGCATAATGTACGGTACTTATTGCTGTGAAGCTTGAAGAAGATATTATTTAAATGAAGGCCGGTACTTGGGTGTTTTCGTTGACACTGCAGTTGTTCACTGATGTGCACAGCAAGTGTCCGTCCGTGTAGTTTATTCAGGACCATGATGTGCAGATTTAGCGTTGTGCAAGTGACACACTGCTGTCAGCTGCAGGGTTGTTCATTTTTTTTTTCTGATGATGAGCAATTAGTTCACTTTGAGATATCGATCTAGATTTTATGTGCTCTGAATCTGGCGTTGATGATGGAGTATTTTACGAGAACAAAGCAGTAGCCCAAGTTAGATAACCAGACATTTTTAAAAAGTTAGAGAAACGTGAGATTACGACAGTCGGTAAACGCTCATGATTATTTTGACCGACGTTCGTCATGATATGGAAGTAACTTTCTTTCCGGCTGCAGTTGCTAGGCCTAGGCCTATATTATAACTGATAATCAACACGACCTTACAGCCGGCAGTAGAATGTACGTAGTCATGATAATCACGTATTTTGTGATACATTTTCAAAGCTGCAGGAACTTTGAATTAGAAGTCGTTAAATTGTTTTTTCACTGTCAAGACCGGCGGAGAAAAATTCTGGAAGAAAAATAGTGCATTTGGTTTACAGAAAAAGGGTATATATTTTAAAAACCATGGTTCGGAAAGAATGATGGATTTGAAGGCAGGAAGATAGTCGCTTTTTCGATAAGTAAGTATCTTACGGATAGAAATGTTAGTTCTTCGTTGTTCAAGAATGATTTCATCACCGAAACTTGAACAAAATTCAAATAATGCCTGCTCTGCATCTCATCTATGTCTAATGTTTTGAAAGAAATCTATTGCCCCATTGTTTATTGATAAGACTGAATGATTTAATTGTGATTAAAGATAATATCATTTTTCTTTGTTTGACAGGTTGGAGCATTTTAAAGAGTATTTCTCTATAAATACATTCAATTAAAGGGAAATAGGGCGTTTAGAATACACCAACATGGCATACAAAGAAAACTGTTTTAATCGTTGTTAAACCATTCAGTCTCATCAGTAAACATCTCCTCGAAACATTATGCAGGTGATGAGTAGCTGAAGAGGCATCATTTGAATTTTGAGAAGTTTCGGTGAACGAAATATTGTAGAGCAATAAATAAGTGAATTTCTATCTGTGAGAAACTCATTTCTTGAAAAGGCGGCTAGCTACTGTCCTTCCTTATAGTGAATAATCTTATCATTCTCTGTCCACAAACATTTGGTGAAAAAATATGGTTGTTTTCTGTAAAACAAATGCCCTATTTCCCTAAGTTAAAACCCCATGTCAATGTCTTTCTTCATAACTCAACTGAATTGCTGTTTGAAGGACAACGTTTATGTTCAAGAAAGAAGTTCCCAGTTGCCTCAAAATAGCGAAAATACCAGATGGCAGTGGCAAATTTTTGCATTATTGCTCGTATAACCTTTGCTTCAATTCGGATGCCGCATTTTTTAAATATTAAAATTAACACTTTTATCAGTTAACCCTGAATTATTGTCCAAAATTTAGGTCACATTTCTTAAACTATCGCACTGCCTCGTTAAACAGATTCAAGATTATAAGGAAATGTCGTAACGGGATATTCAGATAGTTTTGCCTGTGTTATCACAAGTATCCCATTATGCATGTAACATTTTGAAATATATATTCTTTAAAAATCAGAAACTTACAAATGGAACTTGCTAGTGAGATGCAATTTTCACAAAAAAAAGAGGGAAAATATTTGTAATTTTCTTTTGAATGAAATATCAGTTTCCTACTGTGGTCGGTCTCTGTATTTTTTTTTTACGTTTACGGAGATGCTTTCGACTCAAACTGCCCACGTGCTCTGAGTGGTTACAATACTTGATGCAGATTAGTATCTATTCCGCTTACATGCATGTGTTTATATATTGATGGCACTGTTATATGTCATTGGAAGTATATGTTATGAATATCTTGTGGCCGAATATAGCCTTCAGTGCCACCGATGACACCAAAATGTAGCGTGTTTTCCAGAATGAGGCGGGAACGTGGCCAAATGAGTGACGCATGCAGATCTGTAAAAGAAAGAAGACATAACTAATATGCCATGCGATTAGGCTCGAGAATTCTGAACTTTACCGGTATGTTGTGTTCTGCTCCTCGGCTACCTCTAGGAGAACTTAGGAAAATTACGGAGATATTTTAGACTCCCACTGGCAGACTCGAGACTCGAGTGTTTATATATTGCTTCAACACCGTCGTGTCATATGGAATTTACTAACATATAACATATAATAACATTATAACATATAATAACATAATAACATGTATGGAATTTACTAATCTTGTAGTCGAATAGCCTTCGATGCTATACATCGGAAAAAAATGATAACATCGTTTTTGTAGTAAAACTTTCCCCTACATTCGACTATTCAACTAGAGAGGTTGATTTAAAGTATGTTGATTTAAAGACCAAGTGAAATTAATGAAGAAAAAGGCTAGCTTCAGAAAAAAGCACAGACTGAAACCTTGGATAGTAATCAGTTGAAGTTGCGTTTTTGATTACATCTATAAACCATTTTTGAGATATGGCTTTCAAAGTTTGATGAAAATTTAAAACAAATGATGCAGCATGTTACAAAATGTCAGCATTTCTTCTGTTATCATAGCATAACATTTTACGCATTAATTACTGGGTTTCACATTGGTAAGAAATATCATTATTTATTAAAAAAGAGTATATCTGCCTCCTTACTAAAACTCTAGGCCTACTAAATTGGTAAACGACGGAAACCGTAAGACATATCGTATGAGTCCGTCACTGGACGTCACAAATTTGCATATTTGAATTAAGTTCATTCATGATGCAAATGAAATGAGACTAATTATAGTCAATGTTTGATTTAGTTTCGTGGAAAATGTGTCTATATCTCCAACATATCTAACGCATAATTCGCTCAATACCCCAAAATGTGTTTTTCATGCCATTTGTGCTTTAATACCCTGCCACCGATGTGTTTTCTTCATGTCAGAGACTTGTTTCTGTCGTTGTGCATTTATTTTCTTTTTGGTCGTCTTGTAGAGTTTCGTCCGTGTCTCTTCATTTTCTGTTCCTCTTTTTGTCCTCCTACACGAAAACCCAGTCTCTAGCAAGTACCAATACGTTGAACAAGAAACAACATCTTGAGAAAGAAACAAAAAATTATCAATTGTTATTCAGACTACCGTAGATCAATATATGGGAACAGACAAATATTGATCCGATGATTATGAGTCATAATATACGTACACAATATTACGTTTGTTCACAGTATCTTAGTAACTTGAACTAATTTATCATTGTAACATGTAGTTGCTCCTTCCCTTGTAGAAGTTACTTCTTTTGTTGTCGTTGTTGTTGGGCATGAGTGTAGGAGGGGGGGGGGGGGGCTACGTGACAGGTATACCTATTATAAACCACCATAATGATGTCACATTGATTTAGTGATGACCTAAACCTAAGCTTCTCGATGAAAAAAGAAATGGATGTTCAGCAATGCAGTGTGTACGATTCATTTGAATCCTTAATTGCAATATTGCCTTGCGAGGCACCGGAATATCTACCGACAACATCGATCTGTTTACCTGTTATGCTGGTTCCCTTGCCTTACACGTTACAGGTGATAACTTACGAAGACAAACCGAATGGTACCGTAATTTCAATTAATTACAGTCCTCTACAGATATTAAAATATTTACGAAAATGAGGAATACAATACAATAAAAAATGAAATACCAAACATTCAGATTATTATTTGTTTTTTCTTTTTGTTTTTTGTATGGGGCAATATTTTGCCTCCAACCGAGTGACCGTTGTACGTATACGTGCAAGTAGGTTAGTCAAACGGGGATACATGATCTGAACATGTTCAGAAGAAGCAACTATGTACAATAGCGAATTTATTGGTTATGTTTCTCACAGAGGATCAATAAGTTCGAGCCACTTGGAGGCAAAATGGCGTCAAATAATCGGTCGTCGAAACTCTCTCTGTAAAGGAATCTTGCATCGTAGGTTAAAATACTGGCTCAATTTAAAGAAATTTGTCTATCTAAACGAAACAGATAATATTCTGGAATGTTTAGCGCGTTATCTAAAACCCGGTGTTGGGGAATCTCATCGTGTCATGCTTTCTAATTCAGTAGTTTTAGTTTTATTTTGCTTTGGATGTGATCTTATCTACAGAGCACAAGTCTTCCGTTGAGACTGGTAACGTTAGCTTCGAAAGATATGCCAAATTAAAGCTACCGTACATCGGCCTTGTGTGTCTTATTCTTACTTGTAGGCCTCCCTTTGTTCCTCTGAAACTTCTTCGTATTTTGTCATTTGATTTGTTTGTCATCCTTGAATCTGTTGTATAGTACCACATCACGATACATGAACAATCCAGCATACCTCACTGCTTCGCTGATGTATCATCTCCGCAGAGCCATGGTACATACAGCGAACAGTAAATGAGGTCTATATGTGCGTATGGAATGATAGTATGTGGTATATACTGTCAACTTGTTGCATGTATTTTTGTTCTATTTTACATTCTGTACAAGTGGTACTTGCCACGTACACAAATATGTCATTTCAAAAGGCACATACAGGAATGAACTCAAATGAACGTCAGTATATAAAATGTATGACCCTTTAAATTAAAAAGTGCATGCATTGTATTATAATACAAGATGCATTGGCCTACCTTAAGGGTCAAGCCACATACATCTAGAAATAGCTAACTTTATGCAAAAGTTGTAGAGTGAAACCCTGAAAGGAAACCGGTTGGAATTGTGATTCCATGTATCACGGTTTTTGACGGAGAAACGACTTTTAAAAGTTTCAAGAAAATACATATATTATAACGTGGAGTGTTGCACAGTGTCGTTATTTCTTTCATTAGGGGTATATATGTACTCTGAATTACTGGGTTTTACATTGATAAGGGATATCAATATATGCAAAAGAAAGAATAAATACATGCTTTCAAAACAAAACCTTCTGGACACTAATTTTCAATTGTCCTTGAAATAAAGGTTGGTTAAACAAAGAATAATACAAAGTGTATCATATCAGTCACTTTATTGACGTCATAAATTTGCATATGTAGCCAAAGTTATCCGGTGATACTGTACAGGTATATAAGACAGGAATTTTTTTGAAAAATGGCAAAGATTCGATGGATTTTGATGAAATTTGTGACTATTTTCAATATTTGTTGAGATTAATACAGCCAATTTTCCAACATGCCATTTTCGTGTCATACAACCTTTAACTCTTAGTGTAACCTACTGGCTGATAAAGGAAGAGGATGTATAAACTATACCCTATGTGTACGTTATTAACAGTTTCATGGATTCTGTTTCCTTCTAGATGGCGGGGGAGCTCCCTCAACTGATGGCGACGCTGATCCTGGGAGCTATAGTCTCCATGCTGTTGGTAACAGTCTACCTCACAAAATTCAATCCAACGTACATGAGAACTTCACAGCAGAAATATCCAAAGTAAGACAACGTTATATATAACATATTAAGAGGATGAATTACGTTCTTCCTTCGTCGTTTTATGTACTTTGTCACTGCACGAGTTTTCTTATACCAAGACTGAGATTTTTTTTAAAATTTAAAAGAAAACAAACGAAGTACGTATTTTATTGATAGATAATACGAATACAAATTATGACATCAGACAATTCTGTTCCATGCTCACTTTGCTTATCAAATCTAGGCTTCAAATGACAATAATCTCGATAAAAATGCATATGCATAAATCGTTTCCAAATTTTAAATGGATTTTAGCTCGTTCCTGTCTCTCTCTCTGTGCTAAATGTTCATGCCCTGCCCATGATGTTGTCGGCTCTACATGCCTGCCACACATTTACAACCTTTATGATAATGCCTCCTTTACTCATCCTGAAATGTGCGTATCATGATCTGTGCAGTTTAAAGTAATCCATCGCGGCAAACCCCTATATAAGAGCACCAATCATGGACATTTTGGTGTTTCCTTTAACGGCCATTTTTTTTTCATTCATTTGGTAAGCCCTCACAAAAGGAAATGTTACTTTAGAAGCATTTTTTTAATACACATACCATTCAAGTTGGATTGAGGGTTACCACTGCTTAACCAAACGTTACAAAAATGATTTATCAAAAGTAAATAAAATGCACTATAGGTGATTTAAGCAAACCTACATACTTTCATCGGTATATTGATAGTCACAGCAATATGATCGCAGACGTGAAACTGCTCATGCTTTTCTGTTTACAGTCGGTTCACATTTGCAGTTTCATGGCTACGTGTGATTTAGCTCACGATAAAGCATGTGTGTGTGTGTTCCAACACAAATCATTTGTCACTACAGGTGCAAGGCTGTTACTTACATTGTCAGCCCCTAACTCTGTCAACAATTTTATCATCATCATCATCATCATCATCATCACCATCACCATCATCATCATCATCATCATCACCATCATCATCATTATAATTGTCATTTCTCATACTTGTATTAGTGGTCGTCGACATCACTTTCACTATTACAGTAATTAGACTGCCGACTGTCCGATTTTAACCACCATAGACTTCCGTGATCAATGGTAACACCCGTCGGGCGGTTCAACAACTGAGAGGTGGTATCGCATCCCTCATACTGTAACAAGACTAACTCTGTAGAGACTATTATTGTGTCTTAAAACATGTAAGTGAGTGTGCTTATTCAGAATTCCAGAAAAAAAAACGGAAAGAAAGAAAGAAATGGTGTGCCCGTATATATGATCTTATTGCAGAAGTAACCTGGTTTACCGAGATACCTTGACGATTGATAGAGGTCAAGAATATACGAGAAACGGGAGAAAGAGTCTGATGATTCCCCCGACGAAACCTACCATCAAATTGGTAATGCTCGATTCAGGGGGAAACATCACAAACTTTGCCAACGTCACCGTATCCGAGACCAACAGTATTCACAATCTCCCCCTGAGTGACGAACACAGAGTGTCTGAACTAACGGGGAAATGTTCGCCAAAGAAAAACATAGTCTTATTGAAAACTCATAAGACAGGAAGTTCAACTATACAAAACATCCTGTACAGATTCGGAGAAAATCACGAATTGACGTTTGCGCTTCCTTCCGGAGGAAGTAACTACTTTTGTGAGAATACATTGTTTTCACGCAGATGTGTGAAACCATTGTCGGATGAATACCAATATAACATTTTAGCCAATCACGCTCGTTTGATGATGCCAGGTAAAGTATACCTTTGTCTTACTTATTAGGTGTTTGTCCTAAAATAGTTCGAATAACTTTGCTATCCACTTACCTGTCTCCACACTACTGATGTACATTCTAAATGACTTCGTGTTAGCCTTAAGATAGAGGCGGTGTCAAAGATAATCAGCCGTCTCAAGAGCAGTAATTTGCAAGTGCAATGTATAGTTGAGAACAAGTGAGTTAGGAGTGAACTAAATATCCAAGCCAGGTTAGTGTTTTTTTTTTTTTGTTGTCTTTCCCAATATTGCCAGTTTACATGACAGCTTTTTATTATTTATTCCTATGACTCATTATTTTTTCTTCTCTCTCTGAGTTTTTAGTTTGCTGATCTTTTTAAAATCCTGTAATTTTCAATTGTTAGACCTATGTACTGCTCATTTGACGATGGTGCGTCAAATGTTTGAATCTCTTCTTTGAAGCCCTATCATGTATTGACGGGGAGATTTCCAGCTATTGCTTAATACTTTGTTTCTTTAGTATCGGAAGGATTATGCTAACGATGGATTTAAAACCTACAAACGTTTGGCGAACTTCACTACAAATGAATAATTCTAGGTCGTAGCAACGAAAACCAGTAACTCTGATTGTAAGTGGCATGTGTGACGTTAAGCACATAGTCAGTGGGACAACAACTCCCCTCCCCCCTCCCCCCCCCCAAAAAAAAAGAAAAAAAACGTTGACAATGTAGTCTGAAACAATTTAGTCAAGCATGTAGAGTGCTTTTTTCCTTGTAGTTGCACTCCATAATAATCCACAAATATTGAATGCAAAATATATATACATTTAAGTACATAAATAAAAAAGAAAAAACAACACACTTCCCTAGTAGTAATTCAATGAAAAATGCCATTGTCTGTAGTAAAAGCAAAAAGCTTAAAAAAAAAAACAACAACAACAACAACAAAAAGCGGAGCAAAACAATATTGCGATCGTCGTGCTCATTTTCATTGGTTGTGCTCATACCTTGTGCTGAGTCTGCTGTCCTTTTTGCCTCATTACTGACCCGGACCAAATGGCCGTAAGACCGGTCCTATGACCATTCACTGAAATATGTTACAATGGACATTACTAACATTGACCTAAATGCAATGTAGCGATGTAACTTAACGGTTTGAACTTTTAAGTAAAAATCAACCATAATGGAGTTCGAACTAATGACTTAATGGAAATGTTAAAGCTCGGACAACCCATTTATCAATCCATTTGACGGGTGACTGGTGGTTTCATTAAAGAAGAAGAAGAAAACCATGTGAATATATATGTGCATATATATTTGAATATATTTATAAGAATGAAGTAGAAGTGTATGACAAACATCTCCCCAAGGTTTCTAGGCTTATCAGAGATATTCCTTCCTATGTTAGTTACACAGTTTTGAAATTCAGAGAAGAGAGCTTCCATTTTTGCTTAAGTTGAATGTAAACCAACTTGAGTAAGTCGAATTATGATGTCACATAACAAGTGATAGCATGAATTTTAATGCACTTCTTTGTTTTTTATACCTTCCACAAACTCGCACACTCTTGTTCACATTTTGAATTAAATTATTGAGGTGTATTATGTAATAATCAAATCATTAATACTCTGATTTGAATCTATGCATAACTGTTAAAGTATATTGACAAGAAGTATGAAAAAAACAAACAAAAGCTATTCAATCTCATGTGGTCCAGTGATGTGATCGCAACCTCAAAATGACAGCTTCCTGATTATTTTTTATAAACATTCAAATTGCAATATCTTGGAAAGTAAACAACATATTGAAAAGAAATTTGTTGACGGTGTTTACCAAAAGTTAGTCTCTCATTGAATATTGTCAAAGGTTCTGACTTTCCTTATTCTTTAATTCTTCATCTGACGTCAGTCTGTGCGGCTTGATAAGTGTTTACAGACATCACCAGTTTACGGTCAACCTTTGCACGTATATCAATAGAGCACCGGTAGCTTCCGTCCGTATACACCGCTTTGGTATGATAGAAATATGCCCTTCTGTACACGAGTATACGTGCAAAGAGTAGAGTGTAAAACTAGTAAGTCCGCAGAGAGTTAAGAAGAGTCTGACGTCACATGAGAAGACCAATCACCTTTAAACTGCTTGCAAAATGACCGGTCAGGACAAAGCAATCAGCCATATTGAATAAGAAAACAATGTTCAATAGTAATATGTCCACGGCACGCGCATATGCCTTTGTTTCTTTTGTGATAAAGTTGTGATCTTTAACGATCAGCACGTATACACTGCATCCTTTATGGGAATTTATCATAGGTGTTTTTCGGTTTAGCATCCTATATAAAATAACTTGTTAGGCGGATGGATAAAGTTTCAACTATCCCCGAAATGTTGCTGGTAGTGATACTCCGCTTAGAACAAGCCTTTGAGTTTTCACCATTTGAACATGCCTAACTTGAAACGAATGAAGTTTAGATTTTTCGTGCAAAAGAAAAAAATCTGTATATATATGTCCACTGATTGTACAGTATATTTGTCAGGGAAATTAAAGGATGAATTCTATTTTGGAAAAGACTAGTAGTTCAATTTCTTCTTGCCAGTCGTGGGAGAGTACCGAGGAAGGGGTGGTGGTGGAAGGTTATAGAGAAATGTACTATGTCGGGGAAGGGCCATGATTGTTTGAAAACTTTCAAAGCTATTGTGGTGAAACATAATTCAACTATTCCATCTTTTTAAATCTCCTTTCTTTTTTTGCTTTTCCTTTTGAAGAATTCCAAGCTATAATGCCCGAAGACACAATGTATATTACCATATTACGAGATCCCGCAACTCAGTATGAAAGTTTATACAGCTACTATAAATGGAAAAATGTATTCTTGACGGACTTCCAAAACTTTGCCAAAGATCCAAAGATCTATTACGAAAAAAACAATAAACCTTGCAGCAGCGGTCCACACCACGGATTTCGAAACCCTACCCTTTACGACCTCGGTCTGACGTCCCCAGTCCAAGGGACTTTAAGAAAGGAGGACGTATTCGCGAAAATCAATTCTTTGGAAGACCAATTCCACCTGGTTCTGATAATGGAACACTTGGAGGAGTCTATAATCCTCTTGAAGGATTTGATGTGTTGGAGCTGGGAAGAGGTTTTGTATTTTCAGACCAACTCGAGGGAGAGAAGCCAAGTTGACGAGATGACGAAAGAGGTCAGGGAGAAGTTGATCCTGTTCAACGAAGGAGACTGGATTCTCTATCGCCATTTCAACGAGACACTTTGGAGCAAGGTGAGAGGTTACGGAGAAGAGAAGATGAGACGGGATGTAGACACTTTGAGGAGGAAAATTCATGAAAAGAAGGAGAAGTGTATCGAAAGAGTCAAAAACGTGGTGGAGCTTCAGCATATCACGATCAAAAGGTTCCAACTTACAGAGGAGGGGTCCAAACGAATCGACTGCAAGCAGATGATAAGACCAGCCCTAACTTATTTGCAAAATTTGAATAAAAAAATGTCACTGATTCGCAAACGGTCGGAGGGGAGAAGATAGTAACCCACTCCGGGTTGTATAGAAAGGTAATCGTTTGTCAGTTTAACGGTGGTGATGAATTACCGTTGAGAAGACGGGTTGATTATGGGCATGAAAAAATTGTCTAGTTCTTCCCGGCAAGTTGTGACCAATCCTATATAGAGTACTGTGGTTAATGCTGCAACGCGTGTCTTCATTCTGAACTTAAATTGGGCATTTCTTCAGAACTGATCGTTTTCTTTTTTTACCGTGGTCGTCTGCTGTGTATTATGTTTCTTGGAATTTTTTCATTTGGTTCTTGCACAATTCAACTATCTATAACCATCATACGATGATGCCTTAACACCGAATGTTTCGAAATGCTTCGGAAATGACTCAAAATCAGATGTTAGCTTATATTTGCTCTCTTCTTACATTGGACCAAAAATCATGATTCCCTAACTCCCTTGTTTCTTTCTCAGGTTTTTACTTTCTAATTATGTTGTTGAATACTCTACTATAATTCGAATAACTTTCTATCTCTGATGAATTTCAAAAGGATTACCGTATTTGAATACCGTCCATGTGGTTTCCACATAATCTTTTTCTTATATGCTATTTATGGAAGTAAGTGCAATATAAGTTTTTAATATCGTTAATCGAAAATTATTTCACCCTTTTACGGAGAAGTTCAAATTGGAAGTAAACATTATTTTAATACAACAAAGTTACAAATTGACCATGGTCGTGCACCTTCAAGTTTTCTGTAAGAATTTAAATTCTCCACAGAAATAACAAAGAAAAAATAGATAAGAAAAGAAGAGGAAATTTTCCAGGTATTTAATACTTTACAATAAAACATCAGTTCGATTACTGAATGCCTTGTTTGACATAGTAATTGATATAACTGAAAAATATGTGAGAATATTCTGTAATTATCTAGGGTACACAGGTATAATGAAGAGTCCTTTCACCCGTGCAGTAAAACAAAAGGTAGCATGACCTTGGCTTTTGAGTGTCTTGTGATTTGTTAAGGAATATCGACCTCTATAGGAACGATCTCTCCTACCGTGAGCAGTAGTCCTCAGATGAAGTACTAATTTTCAACAACTCGGTAGTGATCTCTACCGAAACGTCTGTAAATAACGCCTTATTAGGATGAAAAGGTCATCAACATGTCAAGAGGTCAATATTATGGTGATAGTGGTGGTAATAATGATGGCGATGATGTTAACGACGATGATAATGATAATGATGATGATGATGATGATGATGGCGATGATGTTAACGACGATGATAATGATAATGATAATGACAATGATAATGATAATGATGATGATGATGATGATGATGGCGATGATGTTAACGACGATGATAATGATAATGATAATGACAATGATAATGATGATGATGATGATGATGGCGATGATGTTAACGACGATGATAATGATAATGATAATGCTAATGCTAATGCTAATGCTAATGCTATGATGATGATGATGATGATGATGGTGATGATGATGGTGATGATGATGATGGTGACGTTGTTGATGATGGTGAAGATGATAACTGCAATTATAATGATGACTACTCCAGTGATGGTGATGATGATGGTGACGATAGTGCATGATAATAAGGATAGTGGCAAGACTGTAATGTGCACAGTATTTTTCACATATAAGCATATTCACGTGTCTTCTATGGCTTCAAATACTGTATTGCTTTTTAATATTGCTGCATGATTAGACAGATGCATAGTGTTTGCTTGTATCCAAACCTGACAATGTCCACTCAAATTGTTCACAAACTGGTGTAATGTTTTTGTGCATCGATTATTGGTAGATGTATTTACAACTTCAAACTGACTGCAAACGCAACAATTTTTTAGACCAAATTTGATAACATTTTGGTTTTACATGTCAGTTCAGGTGGGAAACGCCTTAAGCTTTGTGGACTAAATACCTATGTTACCGTGACCCGTCCAGGAATCGAACCCCGAACCTCCAGGTTGCTAAGCTTCATTGCTTAAAATGCCACTACCATAACAGCTGGACTATTGACAAACAAATGCACAAACAAATGTATTCGGTGAAAAAGTACTAATTCAATTCAAATTATTCCTCAACTGTGAGTCATCATCATTATCATCTCCCAGCAGAATCATGGGTGAGGTGTAGATGTTGGAAGATGAAGTGCACTGTTCAAAAAATGTCTTTGCTCTTTGTTATCTAAACTACTGGACCAGTCAACCGACTTTCACATTCCTCAAAAATAAATGTGAAAGCTGCAATCCTGAATTTAAAGGTTTATAATAGTCAATCAAGAAAATGTTACAATGTTCAAAAATAAAAGACATGAGAATGGACACTACTCAAGGCTCTTGCTAAGTCTCTCGTGGTATTTTGTTTCTTCTCGTACCTTTTTTAATCTTTCCGTTCTTCTAGTGTTTCATCAATCGTCTACTTCAGAAATCATTTCAATAAATGAATCGATAAAATTGCTTGGAATTCACATGTGCCCCTTTTACACCTCTCTGCGCCTCTCCATGAGAGGCAGATAGGGAGATGGGTGGAGTTAGAAAAAAAGTTGACAAGGAGGATGCTTCACGTGATGAATTCGAGTGGAGCGCTTAAAGTACATGTGACATAAAAAAAAAAGTGGAGTGTTGGCCACATTAATCATTGGGAGTATTGAAAATAGCCACAGTTTCCATCAAAATCCATCAAATGTTGACCATTTGACAAATCCATTTCTTTCCTCCAATTGCATCATGGGTAAACATATTGCAAACATGCAGATTTGTGACGTCAAGAGAGAGACTCCCATGATACGTCTGACATTATCCTTTGTTTACATCACCGTTATTTCAAAGACAATTGAAAAATTTATATGCCAGGAGGATTTCATTTTGGAAGCATATGTTCTTTAAAGATATTGATATCATTTACCAATGTGTAAGTATTAGATTATGGGGCGTTCGCCTCTAATGTCTTGTCTTGTTCTCCCGCAAACGGCGGGGGAAGGAAAAATGTTGAATATGAAGATAAAATATCTTTCATATAGAAACTTAATCAATCCCGCGTGGAGGTGGTCACAAATGAAAAAAATAATGAAGAAAAGATCCCCACTTTTCTGTGATAACGCCACGAACGAGGAGCCACTGACGTCAGGTGTACGTAGGTCATAAATTACTTTTCAACCAATCAAATTTCGTCTAGGAATTGTCTGAACGGAGTGTCGTCCGCTAGTGCAATTTAGGCTTAAGTGCGAGCAGTATACACACAGTAATACTTCCCGCGTATCCAAAAAGATCAAAATCGAAAGTAAAATGTCTCAAAGTGTCTGTTATGCACATGTTTTTGAAACAAATGAGGAAATTAGGCCATTTAACGAAAAAACTTGGAGAACTTTTTTGCATGGTGTACAAGTATGGGAGAATTTAGATGGTAAACAGGCCGAAGTATCCAGGTGTTTTCTTCAAAACAATTCGTGTGATGATTTGTACGTCTTACCAATACCGGAAAACGGAGGATGCCACCGTAAATGCTACCAGTATTTTACAGATATTTCCAAACAGAAACGGGCTGTGAAGAGGGTTGCTCATGAAAAACGGGGAGATTCTTCTGCTACCTGTAGTACTACTTCTGTCTCGGTTATATTTGCTAGGCCTAGACTAATGGAGCTAAAAATAAAGCTAAACGTTTGAGCAACACTCACGGTTTGCAGCCTCCCAAAGGCGCACCGCCGCTTAGTTTAGTTTAGTAGAGTAAGGGTCAGGAAGGACTTAAGTCCTCATAAAAGACCCTGAACCACCGAAAACCCTAAACACTCCCACAAGCAGCAAAGTAACGATCAACAGCATTTTTAAAAGCATTCACACTAGAAGTGGAAACAATGGAATCAGGAAGAGCATTCCACTCATCGATAACTCGATCTTTGTGAAAAGAAGCTATTTCTAACTCCTGATCTACAATAGTTCTTCTGAAGCTTGAAACAAATGAATGCCCCCCGCTTAGGCCTAGGGCCCAAACATTTGAGGTGAAAATGGTTGGAAACAAGTGCTTGTAATGCCAAACGCTGAAAATGAGATTGTCCTTTAAAAATATTTTCATTTTATTGTTATAACCAATAACCAAACCACACAAGCAATAGGCCTAATGCATTAGGCCTAGGGGCCTTCGCACATAGGCCTATAGGCTATATATATAGGCCTAGGCTATATATATATATATATATATATATATATATATATATATATATATATATATATATATATATATATATATTTTTTTTTTATAGCTAAGACGTTAATTAACGTAACAGGCCCAGGCTATAGCCTAGCCATCAGCTTCATTCCAGTCCAGCCCGCTTATATAAGTAAATTTAAAATTATAAGCACAAACGCCACCCTCCAATGTTTAAATAAAATTACAGTTAAATTAAGTTGCAGTAATATTGCAGTATTATAGCGTAATACATTCAAATAGTATTGCAAAAGCTTATCGTAAGAAAGATCACGATGGTGTAGTGGTAAACCGTTCGACTAGCAAGTTTTGGAAAAAATTGTGTTGCGAGTTCGAGTCCCACCTCATTCAAACTTTTTTTTTTTTTCCGGGGCAAATCTTTTCTCGTCTTTTCTCACCAAACCTTTTAAGACAGCCGGCCATTTTCATAAACATTGTGAGATAAGTCTTTTATTCGCTATTTTGTGGGGTAATTTTGCTTAAAAGAAGGCATGAAAAGTTAACAAAATGGGAAGATACACTAACAGCCTTTGGGAAGGCTAAGATCAACGACCAAACTGTTTTCTGTTTCGCCGAAAGCCGCAGCGGAACGGAATATTGGCGAATAGATAAAAAACAACCTTTTCGGAAATTCCCAGAAAAATGGCGTACACTCCTGACTCCCACAGCCAGGGCGTTTTTATGAGTAATCAGTTAAAAAAAAGTATAAAAAAAGAAAAAAAAAACGGTGGGACTGGCAAGTAAATAGTTTTGGCCTGATTTTACGTATTTCTCAATGTCAGTGATTTTAGGAGTCATATCGTTTAGGTTAATCCTATATCACATGATGTTGAAAAGGGATTTTGGTTATTGGGCCAATCAGGGGGGGGGGGGGGTAGGAACCGGGGGAACGGGGGCACGTGCCCCCACCTTTTTCCCGAGTAGCAAATGTGCCCTAAAGACTCACTCTAGATATTCTTGAGCCCTAGTCTTTACCATTCTCACCATGATCTCTTGATGCATACTAATTACGGCATGGAAGAGGCAAAAGGGAAAATGTTGCCCGAATTTTCTACTGAAATTCCTGAATTCTGAAATGCCACCAAAACGTGCTTTGCGCGCATCTGATTCCATGCATATACCTCCGTAGCGATGACCACTTAGTTTTAAACTATAAAATGATACTTTTGAAAAAATACCATTTCTTACGTAAAGTGCACATATCAGACGCAGGATTTTTCTTGTGGAGGGAAGGGGGAGGTCATCAAAAAATACCATTCCTTTACTAAAATACACATAAAGGAAGCAAGATTTTTCTTGTGGAGGGAAGGGGGAGGTCGTTGCTGCAATATTGCTCTTTTCACATAATAGACCAAATTTTCGATCAAGTAACTACTACCTAAAAAGTCAAAAGTGTGGAGGGTTGTTAGTGTATGTGCTCAGGGGCTAGTTCTGAATTTTTAATTGAAATATCGACCTCAGTTTAAGAGCGGAATTTTGTAGACATACATATAGCAGACTCGTTATTTACAGTTTCCAATTTTCTTTTTAATTTTAAGCAAATAATATATCCTAAAAACGACAATATATAACACCCGAGCCACCCCTGCAATGCATTTAGCAATATCAGATGGCTTTTTTATGTGAATTAACTTAAGTAGTTCAGTGAAAATCTGAGAAGCACACCAAGTGAGGGCGCTAACACAATTTTCAGATAATGACCCCCTACTCGCCACCCTTCCCTTGCTAGATTTAAATTCGTTTCTACGAATTTTAATATCATGTATTTCGCTTCATTTCAAGGTTTCCATACACTCACAAACAGTAATTTGAACGTTTATCTTCATGTGGATTTTTACTGAAATTAGCATATTTTATAGAATTTTCAATCCTGTTTTTCTGGCCACTGTGACCCTACTCGGAGTGGGATCGCATGACTTCATTTAGGAATACCATTTTTCTGCAAGAAAAGCGAATTTTTATTCCCTGCCAACATGGAGAGAACAAAGCTTAATCTTTAGTAGCTATATTAGAACATGCCCCATAGTCTATATATATATATATATTCTCTTACTGGCTATCTAGCTTTGCAAGCCATATATCCCCCACCTCCCCCCCCCCCCAAAAAAAAAAAACGGTAATAGATAGGACCACAATTCCAAAGGATTGACATTCATGATTCCACTCTGCAACTTCTGAATCAAGCCAACGTCTTTCTAGATGCATGTCAGTGATGTCACAAGGTCTTTAGGGTTTGCATGACATGCCTCTAGAAATGAGGGGGCTTTTCTTCAAAGTTGCAGAGTGAAACCTTGAATAAAATTCTTTTGGATTCTTCCTTCAGTTTTATTCTCCCTTATTTTTTTTTTGTGAAAAAATAGCGTTATATCTCAGGTGTTGTTGGGTCCACACTATTTCTATTTTGTTCCTCCCCCTCCCCCCTACTTTCCAGGAATCTGAACTTGCTGAGGGCCTGCTGCAGAGTCTGACAAACTACAAAAAAAAAAAAAAAAGGCCCATCAAATTGACTCTAACCATTTGAGATCAATGTTTGAAAGTGAGGATAGAAAGATATAACAATTGTTAAAAGTTATTAGTCGATTATTGCACAAAGCATGCACGTGACTTACATGATTGATCAGGTATCTTGCCTATAACTGGTACAGAAGCTTAAAAAACTCGTTCGGACACTCGACTACCATTTATCAATTCTGGTCTAAACTTGCACATGTGTTCCATTGATTGTCAGCACTTATCAGGTTATACCCTTTGCTCACTCAATCATTTAATCCCGGCCCAAAGCCCACTCTTTTCCAAAACCTACCATCCTAGGCTTGCAAAATGTTCCATCGATTTAATCTATACTTTTGTCATATGAGTAACTTCATCTTATCATTTTTCTATTTCAGTGCATAGCCGCACGATTCCGATAAAGCTCATTTATCCAAGAAGATAGCCAGCTTTCTGCTGAACTGTTATAGCGCCATCACATTTACGCAAAACTGTTTCAATCTGCGGTTCCTCACGTAGGCCCATAAGAAGCTGTGTCGTAACGGAATCCTATCATCAGGGTTTATCAGCATAGTGATGCATGAGGAGTAAATTTAGATATTGTTTAACTCTTCGGTTCTGAATTGATAGTAAACAATTCGACTATTTAATAAAACGACTGGCTCCTCAACTGTTTAGTTTCATTGTTTGCTTACGAAATATACTGGTGATGTTTAAATAGCGAGCGACAAAACGTTTACTACTCTCTGTTAATGATAGTTGCGATTTTGATTGTCATAATTAATGGGATGATTATATGGATAATGAACTGTCATATATAATATCAATGAGAATTGTCACAATATAAAATAAACATCAAATTCACGCCAATTCAAATAAAAGCATTAACAAACGAAAAGAAAAGAGCTTAAAACATAGAATCAATCGGATTTTAAAGAAATAACTCTCCTTGACTCAAACAGCAAATAATGGTACATTACATGCAAAATTCATTCTGCGATGGTCGTTAGGTAACTTGTAAAAAATGAAAAGAAAAAAAAACACGTAAAGAAAACATTAAATGGAATGTGTTGCACATTAGAGGAGAGATGTCGGCCTAAACAAGCTGATAAATATGCCGAAGACGTTGGGGTTTGCGGAGACAATAAAGGTGTGCAGTTATAAATGATATCAAATCAACTATTTTACTCGACACTGTTTAAAATTCATAAGTCTGTAATATCAGATAGTTTTCCTATCAATGTAATTATTCCGATACAAACAATTACGACGAATTCCTCAATGACGCCCAAACAGGAACAGCTAGGCTGAGAAATAGATACTGAAAAAAAAAAGGTGAAGGCAATCTCTAACTTCGACATGATAGTAACAACTGTAACTGATACTATCGTCAGTGCGTCAGAGAAAACAGGTCATTTTGTGCCGAACTGTTTAAAAAAGGGCAGGTGCTGCTTCAGTGAGATTCATGTGATTCATCTTTGAATATTCATGAATATTTGGTTGAATGGAGCATGTACTCATGAAAATCGACCCTGGTAGTTTTGTCAATTTCGATAACATAGTTCAATTGCTCCTCCCTTCTTTTTTTGGTTATAATTGCTTGCTGGTTCATTGTTTTATTATGGCATCGTAACAAACAGATACATATGCCTGTATAGCTCTGCTAAGGTCATCTTATAAGGGTAGTGTAATTGCCATTCGGTTTGTCTTATCAAGACCTATCCAGACGGGGTTAAACTTGCACCTCTGGTGATCGCAAATGACTTTTGAATTCCTTGTAAAACAATAGCGACCTACTACTCAGAATGGACAAGCTATACACTTGGTTTGGAGTTTCAGCAACTTTTCCTTCTGGAAATACGGTGCCTATAATATTTTTTAACTATGACCTCTACTGACCTTGTGTGACCTTAAACATCCCTAGAACATGACAGCAGTCGTCTACTTATCAAGAGCGACGAAGGTTAAGAATTTGAAGTTCCTGCAACGTTCAGCAACTGAGATAGCTGACTTAATAAGTTTTCAGATTTGAAGCCCAAGCAACTTTCATGGCTGAGATATTCTCCTTAATAGGTTTTCAGGCATTCCGCTTTGGTGACCTCAAATGACCTTTAAACCACCTGAAAGAGAATAGGGATCACCTACTCCTGACGGACTACCTACACTCCAACTTTGAAGTTCAAGCAACTTTCCCTTCTTGAGATATCGTGTTTACAATCCAAGGCGTCACACACACCTACACACACGCCATCACCATCGCATAAATTCCTTGCCTGCCTTCGACAAGAAATAAAAAAAAAATCACTTGTTTTGCCTCTTGTGATCTCGATGTGCCTCTACTACATGTACATCTACTAAAGAACGAACATATACACACCAACTTTGAGAATAATGTGAATACTTGGATATTTAGCTATCATACAACATACCGCGCATGCCAATGCAGCACACAAACACACACGTCCCCGTGATTGCACAACTTTTTTTGCTAACACAAGGAACTAAAAATAAAACCGCAGCGGCTAGAGAATGGACTAAACACATATGACTTTTTTCTTTCAACCAAATGTGTATTTCAGTGACGGGGAATACTGAAAAATTGATGAAAACATTTTGCATCCTTTATAAGACAAATTCAGTGACAGTACTGTAGCTTATATCATACATTATTTCATATATCAATGTCAATGTGATCAGTTGCATAAGGCGATGCAAGCAAAATAAAAAAAAAGTACAAAAATAAAATGACGACAACACCTGCAATGACTTTGCGAAAGCGATAGGAGGACATTAAGGAGAAATTATGGTACATGATTCTGAAAATACAAAGCTATAAATTGATGCCCAACAAGGTTATCTCAAAATGTATAATGATTCCCATACTATGCGAATGTTTCCACAAAACACAATAATTAAATAGCACCTTGAGGTGACAGGCTGGGTAGACTGGGAAATATCGATCCCAAGAACGATGAAAACAATCATGCACTTGAATCATGGTCAATATATTGATTGACAATGAGCATCCCAGTTTCATGCATTACCAGTGACTTGAGCTTCACAAAAAGGGAGTGCTATGTAAATGACGATAGGGTTCTCTCTTGTAATTCTTTCAAGAATTATTCATCCTTTGCAGAGTTATTTCCCTGTCTTACGTTTCACCTACCGAAGAGTCACATGGCTTTGAAGGTAAATTGCGAACGCTTGAATTTGACAAAGCTGCAATCACTCAGCGACGTCAGTTGTCGATGCTACATGTCTACACTCACGAACACATCTTTGATAATGTGGCAAATCTCTCGTCTGTCACTGCTCAACAATGTCATCACAACTGTCATCGGCTTTAGCGACTGGCCTGTTCTTTATCGTGACTCCGATGCAGGCACCGATCACGAATACGGCTCCAACGTAGGAGGACCAAACGGCAGACACCCTGAGGATTAAAAATTGAAAAAGGAAAGAGAACACGATTTCCAGAGTCAACATGATCGTTACAACTGTTGCCGAAACATCTTTTAAGGCAAAATAAAGAGCGGTTTGACCTAGGAGGTTTCCAAAGCCTGTCAAAAATATATACAAACAGTCCTGCAAAGTAGGTTTTGTCCAGTTATTGACTATTACAGCTGCAATGACACTGACAATGACTACCAGACAGGAGTTGAAAAACATCGAAAACAGGCTGTGTATTCCAAGGAGAGATTGTTTCCGTATGACGATGTACTGAATACTGATAGCAAATGCTGCGATGAGGGCAAATACGATACCGAGTAGAGGGTTGTTGTCAGAAATCTCCTCTGCAGAGTCGTCGGAGCCGAAGATGAA
Organism: Stichopus chloronotus; assembly: GCA_021234535.1. Classification (NCBI taxonomy): domain Eukaryota; kingdom Metazoa; phylum Echinodermata; class Holothuroidea; order Aspidochirotida; family Stichopodidae; genus Stichopus; species Stichopus chloronotus. The sequence goes on from CM037842.1 coordinate 4,494,288, forward strand.
GGGCGGCCTTGCGACAAACACGACACCTATGAAAGCCAGGAGAGCAAAGAGAAAGTCAAAAGGACGGAGCGGTTCCCGCAGGATCATCCAGCTCAATATACCGACCGAGATGAGGGATGTGTAGAGGATCGTGGTGGTGTCAGCGACGTTGATGTGGGTGATCGAGAGCACGAAAAATACGAAGTTGACTGAAAGAGAGATCCCACTAAGTGAAAGCCAGATGTAGCAACGAAATCCTCTGGGAACCGGTATCCTCTGGCAAATGCCAAGGAGAACGGAGCCGATTGTCATGATGGGTACTATCATCGAGATTGCCTGGAATGGATTGATCGTGTCCAAGAGAAGCTTCAACACGGAACTTATGAGGGCAAAGCAGAAGGCTGCAACAAGGACTAAGAGGAGCCCAAAACGTTTGTCCAAGGCGTTGACGATCTCCGTCGCAAAAGACGAACGTTTTGAAATGTTATCAGTTCTCCCATCATCAACTTCTGAACTGCCATCTCCTCTGTCAGAGTTATCGGAATGATCTATTTGTTCCAGACTTATTTGGCTTTCCTCCCTGGAGTGGTCTTCCTTTTTGGTATTCTCGTCGAGAGGGTGTCTTTGCATCAAAGGTATAGCTGTCGCTGGTACATCGTCGTCTTCCATTTTGTCCTAAGTCTGACAAACAGAAAAATAAAAGACAAAATACATTAATTAGCAAACATCTGGTACTGGTATGCAACCAAATGATTAGCAGGAACATAACATATATCCTACTGTATACCGATGTTAGGAACCCCACCGCATATGTGAAAGTCCCTACAATGGACATTTGGGCAACTTTTTTGGTATTTTGCGGGTTTCATTCTTGTGGCTTGAATGTTGAGGCTGGTGATTTGAGGTATATACATGATATGAAAATGGAGTCAATCGAAGCAATTATGGAAATAGTTTTGGACTTTTACCTGGCGGAGCATTATTTCTGAGCCAATGTGTGTTTCGTACCTCTGAACAAAGCACGCAAAATTCGACTACATCTAGCTACAGTAGTGGCATTAACAAATACAATTTGGAGAGGCTGAGTCAAGATGAGGTAGTGAACTTAAAAATGAGGAATAACAAGTGAAGACAAAAAAGGTAGGAGCAGACAATCAAAAGGGGGAATGGTGAGAAAGCCAGTCTCTCCCTGCTAAAGCAAAAAACATTAAAACAATTGTTACAAAATCATATTTTGAGCCCTTTCACCATTAAGACTATAATCCTTAAATTTACTAGATGGAAGACTACCTACTGTACTTCCTGTCAGACCACTTCTACATTCTGCTTTCTATCCTGCTACAAAGGGTAAAATTTACTTTTATATCAATGCAAATCACTTCCTGCAAACAGTACTTCTAAAATATAATCCTCAGCATCGGTCATCCCATATGGGGGTGGGGGATCTTACTGTACATCTTTTCAGCATGACAAGCACATGGTCCAGACCACAGTATCGTTGCGGTTAAATACTTAACGAATGATCATGTAGCCTATTGCTCAGATATCGTATTACAGTAAATGTCTGCTACTGTACATCCAGTGCTGTAGGTGAACTTGATCTTTGACTTCCCAAGAAATATTATAATAAATTTATCTGTTACTGATACTGGACATACAGTTCGAAAGTTAACCTACGCTGTATGGTGAAAAATATCAACAAAGAAGTGAAAAAATGCAATCCACAAAAGCGAAGTCAAGCTCTGCACCAATTACATTTCTGTCTTAATTTCCACGTCTTAACGGCAGGGATGGGCACAGAATCACACAGTTAGATCCACGCAAAAGAGCCTTGTACTGTACTGTATGTCTGTGGCATATACTACACAGTACACATCAATGTCACATTACTGTGGCATTAATCACTCCCATCTAAACTAATGTAAATATATTAAAGAAACATAACTTTAGAGTGTGTTTGAACAGTAAATACTTTCAGGAATGGACAAACCACATACTGTACATACTGTAGGAAGGTACTGTACTTCACACTAAAGAACCACATCCTAAGCTACGCCAGTTCAAAGTACAGTAAAGCCCACTCTTATCATCAAATGTGATACTGTGCAACTGCACAGGTGTTCAGTGTTGTACTGTATATCCACTGGTATGTTATTACCCCATACACTTGTCTTTACAGTGGGGTGAATGGGCCCGTTGTACACAGTACAGTAACACTGTGTTGGGTACAGTAAACTCAGGGGTGTCAATCCAAATTAAAATATGGGGGGACATGTGTAAGTTGACTGACAAGTTTGAATGTTTAAAGCTGCCCCAGCAGGGGTCTACACACTGCACTTTTCCATGGCTTTTTGTATATTACTGGTCCAATAGGTTTTTCTCTGGGTTTTGGGGTAACGTCCATCAACGTGATCAGAAGAAAAAGGCAGGAAGCTATGAGGCATATGCAGGATTGTGACCATTTGAATGAAGGATTCTGTATCTTCGAATGGTATTGAAAGAGCAAAACTGGTCAATCACTGCATAGGCCTACATTAAGACAAATCATCAATTTGACGATTGACAGGCGGGGGCGCCAGGGTCTAGCGATTGAAGGCACATATATTGTCAAAGTCTATAAAAGGACAATTCAGGGACTGCATGTCCAGGTGTTTTAGCCGGGGACAGAGGCTGGCGTGAGGACATGTGTGACAGTACTGTCTAAGCAGAGTGCCACCATTAGTTTGTGCAGAGCATACAAGAAAATTTTGGGGCTTTTTACACTTCCCAGATGGCCGGAAATGGCATTTCCTGGCTGTCCTAAGCTGCATATACTCAGCCTTGAAATAGGTATATCATATCTGCAATTCATCAATTCATGTAAAAAAAAATCAATCTATGAAAAACGGTACCGTAAACACATATCAGATGGGGGTTGAGGTCATACAAGAATCATAAATAATTACACATCCTCTTTCATATTCTTTGAGAATATTTGGGGCTGAGCACATAGGTGCAGGGAATCTTTTACATTTTTTTGGTGGGGAAAGGAGATTTTTGTCCGAATGTGTTGGTTACTAATTAATGAGCAGGATTACTACGTAACAGAGGGCTACAATGAGTTAGCTTGTCTATGAAAAATACATACTGTGTATGAAAATTTACAGAAAACATCTCGTGGAGAGTGGTTCAAAACTCTCAGCGACATTTCAAAGAAAAAAAAAAAAACTTTCCTCGGTTAGGCAGAAGATGAAGATGAATAGAATGTAAACAGAAAGTACCACAGCAGCGCCAGGGTCTAATGATTAGAGGCATATTTTTATTTGCTTATGCATCATCGACACACCATATATGAAACGCCTGTCCAGGGTTTGCAGGCTGAGTGGTGACCTGTCCTGAGGGCATGTGTGACAGGACTATCTAAGAGGAGCGCCAACATCGATTGGCGTGGAGCGTACAAGAAAATTTTGGGCTTTTCAAACCTCCCAGATGGCCCAAAGTGGCATTTCCCAACAGTCCTTGAAATTAGGGATATCATGTCTGCAATTCCTCAATTCATGTTAAAAAAAAAGTCAATCTATAAAAATGGTTTGGCTAGTACATATCAGATGGGGGTTCAGAGGACACAAGAATCATAATGAATTATGCATCCTTTTTCATTGTCTTGAGTACTTTGCAAATATTTGGGGCTGAGCACATAGACACAGGAACTCCTTTAATTTTTTTTCTTTTTTCTTGGGGGGAGGACATTTTTGCCCGAGTGTGTTTTTTACTAATTACCAGCTAAGCAGAGGGCTACAACGACTTACCCATCCATGAAAAATAAATATGTGAGGAAAAAAAATCATCGGTAAGACAGAAGATGAATGTGAATAGAATGTAAAAAAAACATTACCATAGCACCACAAGGGTTTAGTGATTACTGTATGGGCATATTGTGCTCATACGTCATCAACATTACATACGAAGCATCTATCCAGGGTTTTCAGGAGGGGTGGGGACCTGGCCTGAGGGCAAAAACCTTTTGCACGCACTTTGGGCAGGACTATCTAAGCGGAGTCCCACCATCTGTTGGCATACCTGAAAAATTTGGACTTTACAAACCCCCAACAAGATGGTCAGAAACAGCACCTCCCGGGTGATCTGGACTTCATACACCCAGCCTTGAAATAGGGCCCCCATGTCTGCAATTTCTCAATTAATAAGAAAAACATCATTCTATTCAAAACTAGTACTAATTTGGATTGCTCTTATCTAGAATATTTGATGCTGTCATAATTTTCTGAAAAGTTCATTCAACAGTTTTTACTTCCTAACGATAACAGTTTTTTCTTTTTGAGAAATTTTCAACTAGCGGGTGACCTTAAACCAATTCTAGTGCAATCTTTTGCATCTATAGCAATTATTTTTTCCCGGAATAATTATGGTTTCAGAAAAGTTATTCCAATAATTTTTACTCTCATTGCAGGTGTTTATTAGTTTGCTACCACAGTCAATGATTACATGACAAAGGAGAACTCGTTCTTGTACCGATAAAATGTGCTAAATTGACATAAGAAAAGTTCCAACTTGGTATGTCAGAGTTTCTGACTATCCTCACTCCTAGCCTGAAATATATGAAATTTCAGAATTAATGAAAAGTTGTTTCAATTACCAGTTAACCTCACAATCTGGTACAATATTTGGCATTTTTTTATGTTACAAAATGTGAATTCTGACTGGCTTTTGAGATTTTGCGACTTTCAAGGCTCTGACTTTTGTTTTGTTGATGGTGGGACCTTCTCTGGTCATGACGTCTCTCAGTGTATATTGACAATTAATTCAAACACGTTCACAAACAGAATTTTTACCTAGGTTCTCTTTTATCGGGTAATTTGAAATTTTGTCTGTGTACATTATATAGGGAGGGAACGTGCGTCATTCCCTTACCTTCTTTTTTACAAGGACATAACATGGCAATGAAACCACTATGCAAAGCGCACAGAGGTTGACCTTTGGGATGTGAAGATGAGTCTAACTTTGGCACATGAACATGTAAACTGCATGGTCACGCATCCAGTGATTACATCAGTCACTCACCAAAATTGTTGGGGATATTTGTTACAATGTACAGTACCACTACCATTCAAAAAGTGAGCCAAAATATTTCTCTTTAGGAAATGTGGGGGGGGACATTGTATAGTATGTCCCCCTCCGATCAAAATGTGGGGGGACATGTTGCCCTGTCTCCCCCAGGATTGACGACCATGAGTAAATTGAATGCTAAACATGCAGTGTCCTTACCAAGTGCTTGATAAATCACACTGGTCTTTGTAAACATTAGTGCAGCAACAATTATGTTAAGATTAAAATCTACACTGTACAGTAGCCAACTAAATGATCTCTTTCAATTTTTCCACAGAAGTCAACACAGTGTCACAATATAGTGTTTCACCCAGGCTAGAAACAGAACAACAGCATTATTAACACCACTTGCTGTGCACAGTTCACAGTTTAACTGTGTTATGTTGCATGCATATCTTGTAACTATGAGACAACAGAAATGAAGAAACAAAAATAAAAGTACTGTAGTATGTTAACTATTAATGCATACATCCTCCTTGAATTGAACCCAGATAGTAACTGACTGTTCAGTCATTCATAATAATACAAGTTCATTTTGGTCATACGTGTTGGTACAGACAACTCAGAAGAAGTACCAGGTAGGCCAAAAATTGACCTTGTGGTGACCAGGTTAATATTGTTACACAAATATGAAGAAATGTAAAAAGAACTACATGGAGAAATTTGCTGTGGACCTGCATTCGTTCTGTACAGGTCTACGTGACAGGTAGTTGGACAAACAGGTCTTTGTTTGTGTTTCAATCTGTGAGAGTATCAAAATGCTGCATTTACATAAACATGGCACTCTACTTTTCTTGTAGTAGACCAAGACTATGGTATAATTGCAGAGTTTGGTGAGTGTTGACCTAAATGAAATCAAATTAATAACCAGCACATATTCCCATTGCTGCCACAATACATGGAAAGTTAAAAATTTCCACCCTAAATTTTTATGCTAATTTGTGATTTATTACAGTATTAGCTTCTCTATACAGTACTGTTTGTCATATTTATATTACAATATTATGGTGGTCACCACAAGGTCAACTTTTGACCAACAGTATTTGGTACTGCACTTCTTCTGAGTTGTCTGTACCAACACATATAACCGAAATGAACTTGGAATATCATAAATGACTCGGTCAGTTGCAGATCTGGGCTCAGTTGAAGGAGGATGTATTAAACTTGTATTACTACAGTCATGTATTGATAGTTAACATACTACAGTACTTTGATTCTTTTGCCTTCATTTCGGAGTTTACCATCTCCACCTTAATTACAAGATACACAGTATGCATGTGACATAACACAGTTACTGTATGTTCTGTAAATTGGACACAGCAAGTGGAAGCACTGCTCAGGGTCTAAGGCCTTTGGAAAGTTTTTGGTTTTGCATGCCGTTGCATTTACCAACATTTGGAACAAATTGGACTATGATCCACACATGTATGATAATGCACATATCCCAGTCACTATAGACAGCTGGAAGAGTTTTCAATATATTCTGGAAAACTACATACTTTGAAGAAATTCTAGCATGGTATTACTGTTGCAGCTACTGTAACTATGGTAGCTAGGCTAGATCACAGGCATCCCCAACATAGTACAGTACTAAAGTGGTACCACTACATAGCCTCTACAGTAGGCTACCCCCCCCCCCCCCCCCCCATAATATCTCCTAGGTTGGACATTACTTCTAACAGTATACAAAACTTAACCTGCAGTAATGCCAACTTAGCAACAGGAGACTCTTAATCACATCTTTTCATGTGACAAAACTCTATGTATACGTTTAAAGCTCAAAAGTATTCATAGAATCACCCATGGACTGACGAATATAAATTTAAGGTATCCACGCAAATTTTTGGTTAGTTGCCGAGGGCGATGTCGGCAGTCTGTGTGCCTGGCTATTAATCCAATACTCTCTTGTCTTAACAGGTGAGCACTAAAGTGGATTCCCAGCCACAAAGCTTGCTGATTTCATGCTCGACAACTGTGCCTAACACATACAGTAATTTCTGCCCAGATACCGTGTAAATGGCAAATTTGTATGATAACTTCTGTCTCGGAGTGATTTTATAAAAACTTTTGAGCTCAAAGGTGCATACAGAGTGCCATCACATTGGAAAGATATGGTTAAGAGGGTTAAAGAAGTTTGTAAGGATGTAAAAAGAGGTCAGCGTAAGGATGTAAAAATAGGCCACATTTCGTTTACCAGTTCTAGAGGAGTGACCAACCTTGTAGATATACAGTATTATACTCGGCCTAGCCAAGTAGTATTAAGCGGGAAACACCTGTGGGCTGGCTGGTCCTACATTCAATGATTCAGTGCAGTGTACTCAGTGTAGGAGTATGAGTGGACTTCATGTTTTGTTAACCAAATACAGTGATACACATGATATGTATCACTGTATACTGTGCATGCAGTTGCAATACAAATATGGAACAATTTGAGCTACAATATGATCCATGCATGATCACCCTAGACAGTTGGGAAGATGGCGTCCGTTGTTCAATCACGCGTGGAAGGTGATTAGTACACGTTGCTTATCCACCCAGCCTGCAACCAGGTTGGAATCACTTGTCAAATTAAGTTCACAGTGTTACCATTTCGCAAAACTGTCATACAGTAATAGACTTCTTTTGCCTGGCCAGCTGTTGTTATGAAGCATATGCTACAGTACTAATCTTGTCCTCTTGAAATGACATAAAATACTTCTTACGGATAAGCTTCGTGACAGAGATGGTTAAAATATTTACAAACCTTTCATCAATCCAGAATATTGCACAAAAAGCGTCTGGTGTTTTACCTGCCGCTCGACTGCTCTAGCCTCCATAACACTTGACAGAATGGCGTAAAACTATGCACATGAGGTTGCACTCCAGTGTTATACTGTACCCATTCGTTGAAGAACTGAGGGAAATGATAAAGTAGATCTCTCACACAACCTCCTTATCATACATGTTTATGCGTTCTCGAGGGGAACATAACCTTGACCCTTATGATGTAGCTGGATATCAAGTCATGTTTTTTCATGCATAAAATGTCTTCTCGAGACATGATTTTAACACAATCAAATGCGACGTACCGTAATATGTGTAGGACGCATATGCTGCATGGTACAGTATAGATATAACATTTCATGGAATTTAGAGTTTAAGTATCAAAATTTATCACGGGGGATATTGCAGTTTGCTCATGTAACATGGTACACTATCACTTTAAAAGAGATTTAATGTTGTACACAACTTGCCATTCCATGTTGTTGATTTGAATTTACGTTAGCCCAAGTCTTTCAGTTCACAAAGCTAACAGCCGGCCCACTACTGTTCTCATTGAACATCATTCATTACAAAAGAGAAATTCGGCAGACGAGACTCTTTTTTCGACTTGGAAAGACGGAATGTCAGTTGTAATAAGTGGCAGGGTGTTTTTTTTTTCTAACAGAGTAGTTCAAAGAGCTTTCATCCTACACACATCCTACATCATTTAAATTTTAAGAATGTCTTCAGTCAAGACATGTCTATCTCGTAATTTTTGAAGAATGCACGTTTATTTGTAATACTTGCACTATATATCATCACCATCATCATTATCATCTTCTTTGCTTTCATTATTATGATCGTCATCACCACAATCATCACTATTATCATCTGTTTAATCATTATTATCATCATTATCGTCATCCTCAGTATCATGATTATTATTTTTATCATTATCACCATCATCAACATGGTCGACACAAAAGAAAACTGGAAAAGCATTTAGACTGTGGAAGATAAAAACATACTGAATGATTAGAGACATGAATAAAGCAAGTTGACTATACCATCAATATGTGATGAGAAATAAAACGGACCAAGAACATCACACCCACCTTCCTCCCCCATGAAAAAAAAAGAAAGAGAGAGAGAAAAAAAATACAGATTGTAGGTACACCGCTCCTGTGAAAAAGTATACCTGACGCAATACGATTTAGTTTGCTGACACAATTGAATTCGTAACGCCGTGGGTGGTAAGTTGTCTTCTCTAACAAGGAAAAAATATTGTAGATGAATCTACATGTGTACAACAGAAATTCTGTTCATCGATGATGGAATACACATTGCAATGTCCATACCATTTGAAATTCTTGAGTTAATTAGGAACTCCATAAATGTTTTTTTTTTTTTTTTTGAGACCCCATGTTGGACATCTGGAGATAATATCAACCTCATCCTGTACCGAGCCACAGAGCCGCTGGAACCCCAAACAGGAACCCCAAAGGGCCCTTTAAGATGGTGTTTCTCTTTTGAAAGAAAAGAGACAAGTATACCGTTATGCCCGTTGGACATTACGGTATCCAAAACGCTAGTGACAACAACTAAATTCTCCATCTTGTCCAGGAGAGCAGATTCAAATGGTCCAACACTGAAGTGACGAGGACTGTTACTTTCCCTTGGACCCCTGGGATATGGGAGGATCCGAAAATACGAAAGAGATTTGTTAAAGTAGCTTTATCTTGCAGTGGACCAGGTCCTAAACGGACACGTCAATGATGGAATAAGAGAAGCAAAAGTAAATCTGACACGATACATGAAAAATATAGTTTAGAGTAGTTATAGAGTATTGACCAAATCAAGCTTCCAACATGTTAAAAAATAGCCAATGTTTCCATCACGATTCATCCAAAATTGACCATTTCACAAATATATTTCTGTTTACAATTGCGTCAAGACTAAGCATAAGCCAAATATGCAAATTTATTACCTGGATATGACATGTCTCATGTAATCCTTTGTTTAATGAACCTTTATATCAAAGACAATCGAGAATTTTACATGTCCCGATGATAATATTTCTCTGATGCATATATTTCCTTAAAAATATTGGAACCCAGTAATTAAGGGACAATACATATATGGGCCTAAAAAGTGGTAATGCCACGTAACTCTTCATGCTATAGGTTCTGCATTTTCATCAATTCTTTGAAAAGCCATAACTCAAAAACTGTAATAGATATAAACACAATATCAACGGAATTTTGTTAAGGGTTTCACTCGGCTCCTTCTAAAGGAGTTAGTTCTTTTTTAGATGCCTGTCACACGCCTTTAAATTATTGCCATGCTCGTTCAACGCAAAATGAGACAGTGTATCAGTTGAAAGTATTTGTATATTCATTCACCAAGATGGGTTATATTGCTCCACAAGCACTATAAAGGGGAACAAATTCTGCTAAGGAATTAAAACAATCAATAGGCCAAAACTGATAACTAAAGATAAACTATCGGAAGATACGAGATATACACAAAGTTTAAGAAACTATCATTACAAACTCTAAAACATGAGCAAGTGGTTACAACGTTAAATCTGCTTCTTGAAATGAAATTTTGTTAACTTACACATTCTAAATCGATATGGTAATATTACAAGCAATAAATCTCAAATATTTCATAATATCATGCTGAGCGGCGAGTCTAAGGGGTATCCAGAAAAAACAAAACAAAGATATCTTCTGCTATATCTAAAAACAAAAGCAACAAACTACTACCACAGTAGTAATTTTGAGTGAACTGATCTGCTCATTTCAACGAAAGAAATTATCGTTTCTTTTGGGTTAAATGCAGGAATTACTCTCTAAAATCCAGAAGCTTCCCTGAGGTTTTGCACCCTCGACCCCTTTCCTGTGCTTTGCCTCTTTACCCAACCGGTATTAACCCAATTCGCTCACTGCGTCCTCGTATTGCCACCACCGCACCATGCAACAGTCCCCATACTATGATATACCTTGGCTACTTATGTTACCGTTGCCATCCCATGGATCATACCATCGTGGTAGATTCGAGACAACAAACTATGAAATTGAAATATCCAGTCCTATTCTCGTGAATCTTTAATGATGGACCTCTTAACATATCTATCGCTCTGCAGATATAATGTAAGCAACAATGACCGATAAAGAAGTTTTATCAACAACCAGTATTACTAGCTGGAAAGTATCATGAAGAAAATGTGCTGACCTGTCCCTACGTGATCTCTTTCTACCAACTGTTTTGCAACAATTTTGCAGCATTTCTCACTGCAAACTTTCTGACGTAGTTTGCTAATGACGTAACGAAATATAGAATTGTTTTGCTGTAAAAATGGATAAAATTTTTACGAATAGAGTTTTTTTTATTCAGTGTTTTACATAAAGTTCGTTTGCAATAGAATAGTCAATAACGTATAGCATATGGGTCTCTTTTTGATCAAACCAATCTATATTTTGTGATTCCCCTAAAGATATTTAATAATATCTCAACGCGTGATAATTCTGTCACTCTAAATTTGTCCGATCAAAATCCTCGAAATAATCAAAAGAGGGAGAAAAAGCATTGTAAAAATAATTATTGAAAGGTTTAAAATAAAAAATATAGAATGTTTTTTCTGTTTGTATTTTTTATCTTTTTGTGTTAATCTTTATGACAGTTTTATTTAAATAGTAATTTTGAAACTAAAAGTTATAAGAAAGAGTTGTGATCTAACGTTCCTTTCCGGTATAATGATAACGACATTTCCCTGAAGAAACAAGTTTATTAAGTCAAACATGCATATTCATATCGATTTCTCCACCCCACCCAATGAGAGTTCACCAAAACCCAAGAAACTTGTGAAGACTCGAATGTGACGTCATCGAACTGAGACGCCACGATTTCGTCGACGTTTGGCTCGCATGTTTGCAGAGAAGAAAATAAGAGAAAGTAAAAACAATTAACAGAGTCGCCTCCTTGGAAGCTTAAAATTGATCAGATTCAACAGTACGAAAACGAAAGAGAGATTGAAAACAATTTGCTTTACAAAAAAATTCCCCGTTTGTGCGGTCAGTTTCGATTCGTGGCTATCATTATCGTTTAATCGCTTCCAATCGTTTGGCGCAGGAACAAAACTGAAGACAAAAGGGAGAGGAAGACGAAGAGATAATCCGCATTGTGATTTTTTCGTAAGGTAAGGGCAATGTATCTTTACATATCTGAGGGATGCCTAATATGTTGTCTTCTAGATGACGGAAATCTAAAAGTTTACTCACATTTAATGGTAAATAAAGTTTACGCATGTTAAAAGAAAGGTGCTTTTTCGATTTCACGTACTTTACAGCAAGGATATTGCCTTGAAAGTCATAAGGTAACCTACGATATTGTATTCCAATATGATTGCATTTCATTTCTTCATATTTCATGAGTATCTACAGCTTTTCTCTCACCAGCGAATTATCCGATTTTTCTCATCCCTACCCCGTCCCTTACTTATTCCATACTTCTCTCATACATTTTAAGAATAACTGTAGATCTAAGCTGTCATTATTTTTTAATTATCAGCAATATTTCTGTACCTTTTAGCAAAAATAAACACGATTTATTGGATGGGAGAGCTCACATTCAGTTTTTATTTATTTATTTTTAGACGCACGAAGCTCATTGAATTTTTGTGCTTTTTGTGTGTACTTCAGTGACCTCACTGATTCGGTGGTAGTCCTACCACAGTGTGAGAGCAGATAAAAATAAGCCTAACCTCACTTAAGTTAAAACAATAATGAATGACTTTTTTTTTATCGACAATTGTTCTCAGTATACATAAGGTGGTAGAATTGAACAGGCCTGTGTGATATGAGATGCACATCCCATTAGTTAGCAAGTCCCAGTGGGTCTTGTGTGGGCTTAAACGTAATTTCCACACGCATACAATCACATAAAACATGTACTTAAAGCAAGCGTGGCATAAGTTTAAGTTGCACCTGCGACAGTCTTATGCTCTTCTACAAAAGATAAGAAAAAATGAAGGGATTAAGTTTTCCTAAAATTAGTGTTTCCCATTCAAGCGAACATAATTCAAGAAATGTTTCGTTGGTTACGAGAATATTTAGCTACTTCTGTATTTTATATGCTCCATGAGTTCAGGCCTGAAGCTGCAGCTATGGGATGAATTTATAATTTCTCATTAGAGTTCCGCTGTATATTTCTTGCAAGGATTGGTCTAACAAAAAGCTTTCTCTGTGAGATTGCATTTAACCTGCAACTTATTTTTCTTTCATTCTCTTTGCTTGTGTAGTTCTAAGTCAGACTCTACTTAGACTATATCTTTTTCTCCTATACAGCTCAAAGGAAGTAGGTATCTATATTCAGTTAATGTTAATTTCGAATTAGATTAACTTATCAAGATTTTTAAACTGACGGCCACTTAATGGACTAAGTAGAGAAGAAATGCTTTCGTATTAGTTTCTTCATTCCTTTTGCTTTAGAAAATGACAAGTTGGATAAAAATGGCTATTATATAAGAACTTAAGATCTACCATAACCCTTATCACCCCACCACAACCCGTCACCCTGACTCCCGACTCCCACCCCCCCCCCCAAAAAAAAAACAACAACAAGTAACAAATCCTAACTGGTATCGAGTATTAACCAGCATTTCTCAGGAAAATTACTGATATGTATACATCTGAATCAGTTCTGAAGTAACTCAAACAGAACGTTTATAGCCGCTACAGACATTATTTTGTTCCTCCATGAAGACAAATTTTCATAATGTTCAGTGTGGTTTTCTAAAAAAATTAGCAAGTTTGATATAGGAATCGTTATAAGGAATGAAATTACTATCATTACGTAAAATAAAGGGGAATAAACTACGGCGTAACTTATACCCCTGTTGGAAATTTGAGATTTTCGTATAGTTAGCGACAGTCTTTATTTCCGCTGGAAACGAAGAAAACCACTTCACATTAATTAGACTAGAGTTAAACGTGTTATTTAAAATTTGGCTACGTCACGGAGAATGAAAGATGTGATGTACAACAAACATTTACAAGTATAATTAGGGACAACAAAAGTCTTCTTGTTTTGGGAGTGTTGGAAATGTTGATATGCGATGTGTGATCGTACAATATGAGAAAGGATATAACTAATTATAAATTTCGTCAGGTCTTACTAATTAATTCATATAGCTAGATATTATTATTATTTGGTATTTGTAAGTATGAAAATAAGGACAATAACCTTGGAATTTAAATTTAATTATAAACAGACACCATATCAGTTGTATTATAAAACCTATTAGAGATTCTATGGTGTAATGGCTTTTATTCATTTAAGATTCCGGTATTTGAATGTATCTGAAAGTCTTAGCACCTGTAGTAAATCATCAATTTGTATTTGATACATGCTGTCAATGACTGTTGCACAGGCCGTCATAGGAAATGCAGTAAGATGTTTCACTACATTGGTGAGTTTCAATAGAAACAATTAAATTTGACATTTCCTTCCCTTTTCAACAGCAAATGTTGTTACTTGTGAACAAAGATTCGCTATGGTGGCTTTCTTGCATTTGCAATTGTACTACACTGGACCTATATGCAGTAGGCCCATCATCAAGTTTAACAGACTGCTGTTCTTGCAATGTATTGTAATGCAATTTGAAAGTTCTAATTGCATTTTATTGCATTGTTCTACATTGGGTGTTACTGCACTTAAACTACGCTGTGACATTAACGTACTGTTTTACTCTGCACTGTATTTCACTATATATAAGGTAGTTTTGTCTTGACTGTGTCATACTGTCCTGTCAGTATGTACTGTGTCGTGTGGCATTACATGCTGTCCTACACTACTCCTTTCTCTGTTGCAACGTATACAGTACTGCATGATATAGGCTAGTATTGTAGCCTACTGTACTGTATTATTGCACTGTATCTTATCGTTTAGTATTGTGTTGTATACGCTTTAGTCTATTGTACTCTATTGTACTTTATATGCTGCACTGCATGCTGTCTTGCCCTGCTTGTCTGCAGATTCTGTTGGCCTGTATATTGAATTGAACTATATAATATGGTATTGTACCATGCTGTGCTGCACTGTATTATGGACCATAGGGTTACTGCACTTCCCTGTAATAAAAAATCTTATGCTGTAAGTCCATTGCGCAAGGATGTCCTGCCGTATAGTGTATGTCACTAATTATGCTGTATTGTGCTGAACTGTATTGTACTGCATAAGACTGATTTGCTCTCCACATCGAACAATGAGACATGCAAAATGCAATTTAAGTGTTTCCATTATAGCCAGGATATCACTCAATGGCTTAATGAGCCATTATGGTGCTAACGCATCACACACAAACATAGAGGTGGCTTTGCCAGGGGTGGATTAAGGGTGGTGGGGTTATTCACGATACTATGGTCACGCCATAAAAATTAAAGCTGTGTGTAAATACTATATAGATAAATGTTCGTACCTACGTTTCCAAGACTTTTTTTTGGGGGGGGGGGACGGGGGGGGGGCTACTGATTGGTTGGTTAGGTTACTGGTTAATCCCACCCTGGGTTGAACACGTCAATTTCGTTCAAGTCAGTCATTTTGTGACAACCGGGGATGTCATTTATGTAGCTTTTCAACTAATTTTCCTAGCCTTACAACGTGCTGGTAGAAACCAGTGCCAATATCTGCCTTACGTTAAATACATGTCTTAAAAACTTTTGCCCAGAATCATGAAAGATACGGCATATTAGCAGATGGCATGAACAATATACACTACATAATGAAGGATCACAGAATTGACTTTACAATGAAAATCCTTGAGGCCTTCATCTGATAAGAAAAAAGAAGAAAAACAAAACAAAGAGAGAGAAAAAGACAATCTAAACAATCATGATTGCTCTCTTTTTGTCCTTAATTTGCCATTTGTCTGTAACATCAGTCTGAAAGAGGAGATCATTTGACCCCGAATCATAATTTCATTGTTTCTTTTTTTCTCTCTCTCTTTTTTTTTCACTCTCTCACTTTCCAGCATTTTTAATCTTTGATGTCCGCTTCACGCAAAGAATAAAATGCTAATTAGACATAAGCAGTTATTTTATAAAAAAAAAAAGGTGGAGCGGAAGGAAAATAAGCAAAGAAACAAAGAGAAGATTGAAAATCTATTGGAGTTGAGCTTTTGGAAGTAGACACAAACGATAAGAGAAGCGAGCAATTGTTTTCAGTGTGACATCTGGCATTCGTTAATCTTCGAATCAGTTTTGAGGGTTCTCGATATGGTCACAGGCAGGCTGTTAATGAAGAATGAAAATAAAATTTACAAACTATAAAAAAATATTTTTTGTTTTCTTACTTGTGAAAGAATTTGGAAAAGGGAACGAAGCAATCATATTCGACGTGGTGTCTTAAGACTTGTATCGGTCTTTATGGGTGGAAGGGAGGAAGGGAGGGGGGGGGGTGAAGGGAAAGCCATTTGGATACCAAGACAAACTTCTAACTCGTCGTTCTTTTTATCAACACTGTAAATAATTACAGATAATCCCCAATAATAGAAATTTATGTTTGATTTTTTTCATTATAGTAAACAAAGAATCATAGCGATGTACCTCCATTTCACACCGGGACGAAAGTGTTTCCATCCCCGAGGTTAGCCAATGTGCATGTTCCATGTAAACACAAAGATGGTTAGTTCCTTTCAAAATGAATAAATTTGAAGATAGACAATGAAAACAAAACGACTCGGGGGAGCCTACGTGATCATTGTTTTAACATAATGGAACATTCTAGACATTGATCACGCTGTTATCATGAGTGGCGCGTGTGTCTCGGAAGTCAGAAAGGGCTAAGGGGTCAAAGGTTAGCCTGCGATAAGTGTTTGCATGGGGTCAAAATGTATAAGCACTTTATATGCAGTTTATGAATTCCCCCTTTAAGATTGAGAACACTTTTGAACGAGTTAGAATAACGTATGTGACGTCACGGCAAATTAACTCTGAGAATATATCAGCAGTCCTCTGATAGCCGTGTAAGCAAGACTTCACTCTCTGTTGATGAGGAATAAAAATTTTTTTCGAGACCCGGTCACACTGTATAAATTCATTAATATCGGAACTTGTAAAATAGGAGAATCATTCTTAAATTTTCTTTCCATATCCATTTTAAGTCTCATTTTGACTTTGGAACACTTCAGTGAAACTTCTCATTCCCATTGTTTTACTCTTTTCAGGCACAGCTGTACCATTAAACAGTTTCTCCCGCCAATGTAGTTCAGATATATAGTTGATGATAACGATTGCCTGCGGAAGAACTTTTCACAACTTTTTTTTTTAAACTCTTCCAGACCACTTAACTATCTTGAATATTTTAAATTTTACAGCCCACACTCTAACGTGAATACACGAAGCCCTAAACGACCGTTTTATCCACGATCCACGCTTACGTGTCATCCGTCACAAATCAAGAACAATTTAACTATACGTGCGTTGGTCTCAAGTTCTTTAACTTAGAAATGAGTTCACACTTTCTGACTTTTTCCAGTGGCGCCTCATTTTCTCCTTCCTCACCTACGACACAATTTAACACCTCCTAACAAAGTCTTTAAAAAAAATGAGAAGAATAAAGAAAAAGGACGTCTACAAAGTAAAATGAACAAAAAAAAATCTCTCTTCACTATTTTTTTTTCCTCTCCTGGTTTTGAGAAATGACACCCCGAATGGAAATCATCACCCTGGTAAATATGCGGCGAGGCTCATTAGAAGAAAAACGAGAAATTAAATAGTCCAATCAGAAGAATTGGTGATTTGGGAATTTGTTTTTTTTTTTTCAGTGTGCGTGGTGAATGGAACATTTTGTTAGTGTGTGAAAGCCATTAGCAGTGTTTCTAACGGATTGTTAAGGGGTGTTTTTTTTTTGCTGTAAGATACAAGACCAGATAAGAAGTATGAAACTAAAAAAAAAATAGGAAGGGAAAAGGGAAAGAAAACAAAAATTTTTTTTTATAGAAACAAGAAATAACATAAATTAAATTAAGACTTGAATAAAATAGTACGACAGAATGTCTTACTTAGTTAACACTAAGTTTAGTCCTTATTGAGGGTTCCCTTCTTTAATTGCTTAAGATTTTCTTCCCGATAAAAAATAATTCAGACTGTTATTAGTTCAAAAAAAAAAACAAGGGCGTTAAGCTGTTAATTCAGTGAAAGAAGGGCTAAAATTAACTTTTTTCAAATCTGTTACTATAGAGATGACATGCAAACCCATTTTATGCACATTTCATCGATAATAGATTGATAACACAGATATACACTAAAACACCACCAAACAATCAAAGACGATTAAGAGATTAATAAAAAAAAAAGAAGTACTTACGTGGCTTATAAACGACCATATGTAGGAACAGATTTGAGACCACTATTGTGTGTGCATGTTCCTTTCAGTTGTAACAGGGAGTTGCTATTTGACTATCGAAGAAAACAGAAACAATGGGATGAGTAATTAAATACAAATCATCTTGGAAACAAATAATGCACAGCGGTTGAATGATGTCTCAAAAGGAATGGCCTCAGGCACAGAGACACACAAAAGGACAACAGTTCTGAGTTGTGATTAAGACAAGTATGTAAATTTGTCAGGACAAAAATGGGACGGTTCGTTGGTTCAAGGTCAGTTCGTAGGGTTGACCACAAACAGGAATGGAAAACGATATGGAAGTATGATAATTAGATATGACTGCATAAAGTATTTGAACTTCATCACATTTCAATCAAAAATGAAAGGAAATGTATTCTGGAGCTTGTTTTTGTCGTGTATTTCGTCGTAATGTTGTTAAACTTCGTTAAATTTAAGACATGCGAAATGAGATTTGAGATATAATATAGACCATTGTTGACTTATTGTTTGTTTCAAGGTGACTCAAAACGGTTACGTTAGTCGACCCCCCCCCCCTTATGGTGGTGGTTATAGTGGGTCACTACATATGTTCGAAACACTAATAAAACAGAAATTGGCAGAACTTCAAAGTAGTTCATAAGGTATAGTAAAATGAGATAAACATAATTTGTTTCTTGAGTGTGTTTATCATCAATGTATCGTTGTAAAACTTCATCAATTGAAAAATTGAGAAGATTGTTCAAAGCTTAGTCACTAGCAGTAACTTACATATAAAGGACTGAGATGAACTATAGCACACTGAAAAACAGCACCAAAGATATGCATTTATATTAGTAAATTTAATTTGTAACTTTAATGACCGAATACTTGTAATACTGGAATACCCGAAAGAAAAAAAAAAGCTACCATCAGCTAGGCAGTAGACCTTGCTATCAATACAACTTTTAGCTCTCAAAATTGTAGAAGATGATAAAAATCACGTTGTCCTCTTCTGCTCTCGTCCCCCTTCCCTCAACTCCCCACTCCAACCCCCACCCCCTCTCACCCCGACCGGTTGTATTTCCATCCTCGTTCTTTATCTCTTCCATATGTGTTCGCCATCTTCTCTAATTTTATTCAACCAACCGATTTGTTTTTTGTCGTATTTTCAAATTGACCATAAGAGCAAGTTGTCTAGTTTAACTGTTCCATACACATATGTTGATGTTAATTTTTCTTATTTTGTAAGATTTTTATCTCTCTTTCTCTATGTTTTTTTTTCACGGGAATATTGTGACTTGTTTTATGAAAACAACAGTGAACGACACTCGTCAGCTAGGAGAAATTCTAAATTCGTTTTAAATTCATGCCAATTGTCAACAGACAAAAAAGAAAAAAAAACACAAAAGATAACATATTTTGTAAAAATATGAAAGTATAACATATTTTGTAAACAAAAAATAATATAGTTTGCAAAATATATACACCATCGTCAAATCGACGGAGAAAAAATGACGTCACAAGAAGTTTGAGTAGTAAAGTTAAAGCCTGTAGGCTGGGATTTTGTCAATAAACCCTCACAAACCCACGTAGCTTTGGCCATAATATGTTAAGTTAAAACTTCATTCCAGCTGAAATCATGAAATCATACTTAATTAGTAATCGCTATTTGTCGATTAATTACATATTGATGATACTCCGTTCCTTGTGTAGATTGATCAATTATGACAATTTTATGACTGATTTACCCTGTACTCAAAGAACTCCCCCACGCAACCCCAGGAAAAAAAAAACAACAGTGGAAGAAAATGTGGACTTCTCGAAGTAGTACGCTTAACAATTTAATGAGTTAGGGCTATTGTAATTAATGTGATGTTTGTTCGACACGACCCAGAGATGTTAACACTAACCTCTGTGAGTCTAACCTTTCATTTGAGTCCAACAGGGCAACTGTCTAGATCAAACCGAATCATGTGAAGTGATGTGGAAGACCTCTTCGTCGCTGATATAAATGGCTATTATAGTGTAAAAGTCTAGAATAGAAACCCCAAAGCAGCGTTTAACGTAATAACTGTTTTAGAACGACAAAAATTGTCTTATCGACATATGAGAGTATTACGTTTTAACGATGACTAACTGGACAACTAGCTTACAGTGTCTATGTCTAAATTTAAATCTTCCTCTTTTCCTTCATTTCAGGTAAGGTGGAAAGACTAACATCTCTTACTCTGTGACACAAACTTTATTCATCAGCAAGACCAAAGATAACGGAATAGAGGACAGTACAACCAGACAGAAAGGAGAGAAGGGAAAGAAAAAAAAAACTTTTTAAAATTATTTGACGTCGAAAAGACAAATTTCTCGCAGCTGACGGAACAACCGATTTCGTTTACGTTTTGAATGATCTTCTACTCTGGGGATGTATTCATACAATAGACCAGAAATTCTAGCCAAAGAAAAGTCTTAAATCTTACGTAATACGTTGTCTGTCTAATCATATTGTTAGACCTTCTGGTGGAGGTCATTGGTGTTACTTATTCAACTTGTACTGAACTAAAATCGCAAACAAAAGTTACAACTGTATTAGAACAACAAATTCCTTAATTTCATAATTTTTTAAAATTTAAATTTTTTAGATTTTTTTTTTCGTTTTTTTTTTTCATTTCTAAATGCTGGTAACTGTATCTGACCAGAATGGGGAACCCATTACTAGCTAGATAAATATTAACTTGACACAATATATGCAGCTGTTAAGTGGATGGAATATATTTTAGGTGGAAGCTCATGCCACGAATAAAGTTACTCCTTGGATACGATACTGTCTAACAAGGATGACAAAAATTCTGGTTTCGTATCACAAAAGCGATTTTCTGCGTTCTTTCAGAAATTACATATCTTAGTCAGTTTATGAATTTGCACAAGTTACCATAGCAACATCTCGGAGGTTTGGAGGTAAATATTTATTTCTTTGCTAGACGTCATCTTAAAATTAGCATTGTATTGTTACCAGTGCGCGGAAAATTGCTCTCTCTCTCTCTCTTTTGCAACAATTTGCTAGTTTAAATTGATGACTGATAACCATATTTTTTAAAAATTTCTACTTAAAAATTATTATTAATATTATGCAAAATAGCTTGATCTGAAGATAGAAAGGAGATAATACAATTATGAAAGGTGAAAACAAAATATCGATGACGTCATCTTGTGGTGGCGGTATTGGATTCGACGTAGGATTCAAGTCCACGCCGGCCTGCACCCAAGAAAAAGGAAACGTAGACTCGCCTTCCAGCCGTTCAGATAAATCTGACATGCACCTGTCCCGTGAAGAGAGAAGACGAAGGCGGCGGGCGACTGCGAAGTATCGCACAGCTCACGCCACGCGGGAGAGAATTCGAGTGGAGGCATTCAACGCAGCTTTCGGTGAACTTCGGAAATTGCTGCCGACCCTTCCACCGGATAAAAAGCTATCAAAAATTGAGATTCTCAGACTAGCTATTTGTTACATCTCTTACCTAAACCACGTGTTAGACATGTGAATGGGCTCATCTGGGTAAGATGACGAAGCGGGTGATACTCCCACTGGAAATGGATATTACCGACGGAAGCGTGAAAGCAATGGATTACCGTATACGACACAAGCAAGTAATGTCACGGTCTCTAACCCACATGGAAGTAACTATAGTTGGCTTTAAATTAATATTATCGATTGTCCTTTTATTACAACATTTCAAGGCACTCGAAAGATATTTCTTTCTTATTTTCAGATAATTTCTTTGTTTGTGAATTGTGCCCTTTACTAGCACTGCCATATCGAGAGAACAGTTTTAACCTATTTACTGCAAGATTACCGGCTCCAGATCTTACCATTTTTATTACGTAATAACTCATAAAAAAGCCCTTAATATTAGCTCCAGCCTTCAATGAGAAAATGGCTGTACAATTTTTCTTGTGGAGTGCAAAATGGAGGTTGGTAAAGTAACGTAACATTCAAATGCCAGTCCCACTATAAAGAGAGAATTTTAAAGTGGTACAACTCGGGAATTTTCCTATAAAGACGTGTATCACATGCCTAAAAGAATTACTCTGCCTTACACAAATTAGATATAATGATTCGTTTGAAAGGTATTGTCTTGCTATTTACATCCTTTTCCCCCATCCCCCCCCCCCTTCACTATGACATTATTTTTCTTCATCACACCTACGATCTAGCGCTAGCTTTGTCCTCTTCCGTGAAAATCGGATTTATTTCATTGTCACGTCATGGGAAGCATTCCAGAAGAGCGCCATCGAAAGTTACCGCTTGTATTTTGACGTGGTGGTAGAGCTGTTTGAGTCTGGAGACATAATTTGCGCGTGGTGCTGTAACTGTTATCATATGCTGTTACTATAATTATAAACCTGGAGTATTACATGTATTTGTGGATCACCTGAATCGAGGTGGGGGGGGGGGGGGGTGATGAGAGTAACTGTGGGCAGTTACAAAAAACTGGTTGGCAGCTGATAGCATGATACATGCTAATCGATTTGAAACACAGTGAAAGTTACTGAAAGTTACTGAAAGTTACTGAAAGTTATTGACAATATTGACTGATTCCGACATGACCTTGTCATATGTCTCATCTACTTCTTGGCGTGTAACGTATTTTCATTACTTTTCCCACCCAAGCTAAAGCTTTGGAAACAAATTTAATTTTAAATAAATATTAGTGTTGCGATATTCATACATGTCTAAGTGCTGCTTTATTGTGTACAATTAAGAATTAACGGTCATTTATCGTTCCTCAGGATAAACTTATTTTCAATGTCTACCGAGTCACTGAAGTAAACCTTGATATTTTCAAGCTTCTTCCATCAACGGATGCAGCCCTCGTTATCGGGTATGGTTCATTTTTCCCATTGAATTTAAGTCTTTTACATTCTTGTATGAACCAGATGACAGCATATGTACGCTATTTTATAGGGGCCTAGCCCTATGTGGTATCATTGTTAAGTGTACGGTAGGCTATGACGGACATGCATGGTATCCCACCATACACTCGTGCAATGACAGGAATAAGTGGTATATATTAATACAGCATACACTTGTTAATATAAAGAATATATCGCTTCAACTGAAGCTAAACTTAGTTTACGCATTTAGTTAGTTTCCATATTGGAATGTTAACTGACATGTGCTATAAATTTTGTTTAATACGATCATATATTTCTGCTAAGGTAATTGGTTGAATTCATAAACTGCATTTATTGCGCAAACAAATAAAATTCATCACGTGGTTGTATTTGATACTTTTATCTGGTAAGCACAATATTCACAACCATGCATGTTTGATAAAAACTTGATGCCCACAAACATTTCACACGCATGCGTATTTACGCAGAGGAAAGACTGATTGTAATGAGCGAGTCAGCGGTAATTGCGTTGTGGCTTTTACAAGGTAGCGTGAAGCGACACAATATATGTATTTACGATAAGTGTAGGCTTCTAATGTACATACAAATAACAGGTATTTCTCATTCGAGCGGTAGTGTGAATAATTTCTGTCATTGAAAGATTGAACGTTCTAGTCGACTAGGCTTCGTCTCGTTGGAAAGAAAAAGCGTCCAAAGTTTCAACGAGACTCAAAAAATTATTCATACTATTTTACTTACAACCGTTTATTAATAGCATGATACAAAGGAAGAGAAATACTACCCTAATACATGTTGGCCGATTCACGCATGTCCTCGTACATTGCATTAAACTATAGCAGCCTTAGAAGAGGGGGCTTTAGCATATGACTGGGGTTGAGGTATCAAGAAATTTGGAAGAACAAGAGATCATCCACACCGATTTGATATTATTTGTCACCAGTTGCTCTAAATCATGGCCTATACACTCTCTCTGTCACTTTCTTGCCACACTAACACACTCACATAATAGGTATAGGCCTACTATGAATGTCCCTTGTTCTGACCTATTCTGGTAAGTGCATCAAACTAAAGTATGTTGCAGCATATATATGATCGGTAGAATGATTGAATCAACGAAAAAGTTGTACACCAGTTTAAGTGATTGCGTGCGTACTCTAAAAGTAAAAACAACAAAAATATCATGTCCAAAGGTTTAGTATACGTGTTTTAATTGCACCATTCAGACAATTTGGGAATAAACATAGGACTTACGTGATTAATTCTGGTCTTTGATTTTCTATTCTCCTATAACATAAAGAAAAACTGTATAGCAGACGATGATGTAGTGAGTGACAACTTAAATTCATCAACTTAACTTCTTTGAAGCAGCCGATTGGCAGTTTACTAGTGATGAATATTCAGTTGTTCCAAACACCGAATCACTGACGCGGCAATGCGGTGACCAGCTTTCAGTAAACCCTAAAAGAGGCGTTAGCTATCAAGGAGCGATGACTTGAGCAGTGTGTTTTTGATATAGCCTTCCAGTGAGCACCAAATCTATATCATGTTTTCACGCATCCTTTACATACACTCACAAAACGTAACGGTAAAATAAGAACTCCGTAACTTTTAGGTAAAATTTTACACACAGTTAATGTAAGTCTTACATTGTGTATATAACAATTTTACTAAAATGTAGTAAAATTTACCAAAATTATGTACAATTTACATATACTGTTTACCTAAATTATGTAAAATAAGACTCCATAAATTTTACATATATTTAGTGTAAACAGTAGTAAAATTTACCAAAATTATGTGGAATGTACATATATAAATTTTACTACATTTTAGCAAAATTGTTACATACACAATGTAAGACTTACATTAACTGTATGTAAAATTTTACCTAAAAGTTATGGAGTTCTTATTTTACCATTACGTTTTGTGAGTGTATAGACTAACCTTGTCAGGTCTATTAGGTATGATATACCTGTCTCAAGATAGGAATGTGAAAACTAAAAAAAAAAAAAAATGGATTTGGTGCCAGTACCAGTTCTGTTGCATATTCATGATGCAAGCGTGGTATGCATCTTATAAAAGGTAAATTTTCAAGTGTGAATTTTCTCTATTACCATTCTTATACCTTTTTTCGTTGCTTTCCCAAGTGGTTGCGTTCATTTCTGCTCACCGGATGACATATTCCGTCAATGAACAACTTCGCGTGTATATTTAAATATAAAGAAAAAACTTGAAATTAATTAATTACTTAAAGAAAACATAAGTTGTTAAAATAATATCCTGCTCTTAATTATAGAAAACTATGCAGACGAACACGTTAAGTATTCAGTTTGGGGTTTACCCAGACTCGGTCACAAGGTTCCACTCTTCGGTGGGGTAAAGGGCGAGTGGACAAATGAAATTCCCCTCCGACCCTTCTCATGTCTTTTCAGAATATGTAAACATTTTTTATGCGTTTGGTGTTGTGGAGAAGTCCTTTAAGTGATATTTTAGTGATCTTACTTAAATTATAGTTTCTTCCTGTCGTGGCTCATTTCGGTGTGTCGCCTTCAGTGTTATGGTCAAAATGCAAGCAGTTATTATCAAAGCAGCGCCGACAGCTGAAGTCCAACAGGGGATGGCAGAGAAAAACAAAATCTGAAACAAAAATCCAAAAGCTACTTTGCTGGTGAACAAAATCGCAACTACGGTGGCACTTTCCGATTGTAAGGCTAAATAGAGAGAAATCTGTCCTACTACGTAAGTCATTCCTGCAGCGAAGTGCAGTAAAAGTTCCCCCGCAGTATGGCAGGTCCATTGAGAGAAAACAATGCAGAGGGGAACGGTGACCAACCCACAAACGACTGAGTTGAAAACAGCGGCTATATATGGATGAATGCCAGCAGATGACTGCTTTTTCACGAGAATGTACATTGTTGCTATCCCCGTGGCTACCGTTAAAGCCAAGGCGGTTCCTCTCAAAGGGTCATAACCTGAAGGTTGATTTTCTGTAAGTCCAAAGATGAACGAAGGACGCGCCACGAAGACCACGCCGCAGACGGACATTGCTGCCGAAATGATGTTTACCAACCTGAGAGGTTCTCGCAGGAAAAGAAATCCAAAAATCCCAGCGATGACCACAGACGACTGGCCGATCGTGATGATATCAGCCAGGGCCATGTAGGTGAGAGCCCATACGTTACAGGAATTCAACATCACCACCGTCGCAGAACTCGCGACCAGCCATAAGTAAGAGGAGGCGACTCTTGGCGGGCGAACCCCTTTGAAGACTACGAGGACCGAGGCAGATACAGCAGCAACTGGAACATACAAGACTATTACAGAAAATGGGCTGAATTTTGCAGTCAGTGACTTAACGGTCGAAGATTGTAATGCAAATGAAACGGCGGATAAGAACGTAAGCAGAATTCCACGACGAGAATAGATTGACCTCAAGCAGCTTAGACGGATAGATGTACCGCCGCTTTTCGTTTTCTTGTTCCCTGACTCTCCTTGGTCAGTACGTACATTGTCGTCATCCATGCTTTCCATTTATATCACTTTTATTTATTTATTATTTAGTTTTTTTTCGGCAGCTTCCTAATTTCCTGAATTATCTTACAACAAAATTTGCGTCACTATTTAATACATCCAAGTCCGTTACACGTCTAAGTAACAACGATTTCACATCCTGTACTCCAACCAATATTGCAATCCTCACATGACAGTAATATTTGGAGGTAATTGCACTGTGTGGTAACGAAAACTATCTGCGACAACTTAGTTTGCAGTGAATGTTAAATGTTATTGCAACGAATTCTATTGTGATTGTTGATTAGCCTCACACACCACAGGCGTAGTATGTCTTTGTATTCAGTATATTTCTATTACACTGTGAAATAACCAAGCAATGTTAACAGATCCATATATATAAAGAGTACATCACGTTAATACCAGGCACTTTTATCCGTAACCTGGTCATTAAATCTCACGAAGCGATGCTTCAAAGGCGATTTGAAGGTTTAGTGTGCGTAAACCATATTTTCAATTTCGATCATGATGTGTGGGGAGTGCAACTGAAAAAAAAAAAAAAAAAACTGAAAAAAAGAAAAAGAAAAATGGATTCTTCCAACGGTGTGGTAGGTAATACTGTCCAAAACTTATGGGATATTTTCCCTGCTCAAAATCTATCCTAGTAGTTAAGCAATATGGGTCCTACAGATACATACTACAACCTTTTATGTCGCAATAGTCCTAGATATAGGTGATCGCCCAGCGTTTAAATCTCTGATCTTATTTCCCGGGAATGCCTTTTAAAAATCAATCATTACCACCATTCACGTTTTTGTACCCTGGATGTTTGATGAGTCAGTCAAAGACAATACCAAAAGGGAAGACCAGAAAAATAAATAAACGAGAATGAGGTCATGAAACAGTATGTGAAGTCCAAAATTCTGTATAGTAAAAGGTTTTCTCAAGTTCCCCGAAACACTGACGAGGAAGAGAAGAAGAGAAAGACTTGAACAGGCGATCGACAGTAATAATAATAATAACACAATAATGCTTCTTATAAAGAGCTTTTCAATTAAACTCAAAGCACTGTACAAAGAAAATTATAAAAATAACATAGAAACAGTAAAGTCTCAAAAGCGTAAAATTCATGACCAGTTATGAGTTTAAACAATTAAAACTAAGTTTTCAAATTCTTTTTAAAACGATTAAGATTTGTTGAAGAACGCACATTAGCCTGCCAACTGTTCTAAATCTTTTGAGCATCTACGGCAAAAGATCTGTCCCCATAAAAACTTAGATGTAGAAATAGTAGGTTGGCGATAATTACAGCTGACTTTTCCAGCTTTAAGAACCAAATCTATTTTTTGTTCACACAGTGGCAATGCGTAACTGTGTATATACGCCATTAAGACCATTACACACATCAAAGCTAGAAGCTCAGTGATGTGTTGAAATGCTGATTTGTAGCACAATTTCCTTATAAATTTTTCACAGACCAGTCTCTTAATTTATTAGTGTTGACGAATTTGGTCCATCCGTGACGAAGTTGCATATTTTAGAGAAAAAATGAACCTTTTTTTTTAACTTAAAAGGTTACGTTGTTTGAAAATCAAATTTACTATCTGAAGAGGTAGGAGGGTTGCAATTTTTCAGCCAATCAGAGAGTGCGTAATGTAACGCACAATGCAAACATTGCTTTGTCAGCAAAGAAAACAGAAGTTCTCAACAAACATGAAATGTAATCCCATTGGACGGCGATTTTTTTGCGATATTGGACCATTCCAATAGGATACATGGCTGAAGTATCTCTATTCAGTTTGATTAAACGAAGGTGGATAAAATATACTTTGAGAGATCTGACTTAAATCGCAGTTTCTTCTTGCGATTGTTGATTTTGGTTTGTCTTCTTCATTGTTATGGTCAAAATGCAAGCAGATGTTATCAACGCAGCCCCGACAGCCGAAGTCCAACCTGGAACGGCAGAAAAAAACAAAATTTGCGACAAAAATCCGAAAGCAACTTTGCTGGTGAACAAAATCGCAACGACAGTGGCTCTCTCCTTAGATAAGGCCTCGTACATTGAAATCTGTCCAACGAAGTAAGCCATTCCGGCAGCGACGTGGAGTAAAAGGTCGCCCACTGAGTGGCAGTTCCATTCAGAGAATACAATGCAAAGCGGAATGGTAACTAAAAAACATACGACGGTATTGGAAACCGCCGCTACGAGTGGATGTATTCCTACGGTGTGTTGCTTTTTTACGAGAATGTACAGTGTAGCAATCGTAGTGGCAACTGCTAATGCCAATAAAGTTCCCCTCAAGGGGTCGTAACCGGGAGGCTGATTTTCTGAAAGTCCAAAGATGAACGAAGGACGCGCCACGAAGACCACGCCGCAGACAGACATTGCTGCCGAAAAGATGTTCACCAACCTGAGAGGTTCTCGCAGGAAAAGAAATCCAAAAATCCCAGCGATGACCACAGACGACTGGCCGATCGTGATGATGTCAGCCAGGGCCATGTAGGTGAGAGCCCATACGTTACAGGAATTCAACATCACCACCGCGATTCCTGTCGTGGCTAACCATAAGTAAGAGGAGACACCTCTTGGAGGACGAACCCCTTTGAAAACTAAGAGGACTGACGAAGCAATAGAGGCAAATGGAATATACAAGACTATTACAGAAAATGGACCGAATTTGGCAGTTAGTGATTTGACGATCGTCGCTTGTAATGAAAAGCAAGCAGCGGCTAAGAATGTAAGCAGTATTCCACGACGAGAATAGATCAACCTCACACAGCTTAGAAGGATCCGTTTACTTTCATTGATCGGTTCGTTATTCGTTGACTCTCCTGACGGTACACGTTCCTGCTCGTTTTCCTCTCTTTCCATTTTCCAGTATTTTTTTCTCTTTTCACTTATTTATTAATTTTTCTAAGGCTGTCTTCTTTCCTGTATCATCGAAAGTCACAACAGTTACCAACAAGTTGAAATATCTAATTTATCCAAGTAGCCCGTTATCAATGGTTACACGATGATCCACGCCTGAAACTAACAACTGAAAGTATACTGTCATTGTCTCAGATGAGAGTACAATCCTAAGTTTATTTCACTGGCATAGCTCAGAAATACTAAACAACCTGTGACACAAACTCAACTTACCGTAACTCTTAATTACTACAGTTACAGTAATTCATGATAAACTTCCAATTGTTAATTAGCTACTCACAGCGCAGAAGTGTGGTTAATATAATTTAAACTTGATGTATTTTTTTTTCTTTTAAGAAATCACTTGACGACGTTAACGTAAGGAACAAAAGTACAAGCACCAAGTGTACCAGGCAACTGCATCTGTAATCTGGTCATTAAATTTCATGAAGCGATGATACGAAGGGCATTTGGATTTTTTAGCCTGTTTAGACCACGCAAATAATTGCAGTCAATCAAGAATGCTGACTAGGTATCCTGGACTGTATTCATCAAACGGGATCAACAAAAGTGAAAGGGCGCCTCCGTTCAACGGTCGAGCTCCAGAAAAGATTATTAGGGGTGGTTGAGTCCCCCTTTCAAGTACCCCATTGACTTATACACTAAATCGTAAAAGCAATGTGGTCTTCAGATCATTGTCAAAGTTTTAGCCATGCAGAAGCTACAACTCTATGGAGAGTTGACATTTCGTTCGGTATCGCAGGTAAGGTTAGATTTTACGCTAGAGGTCAAAAAACTTTGGAAGTGAGTAAAGAGGTTTTATGCAAATTCTTTCCTTTCTCATCTTTCCCTCAAAATTTTGTGAAAGGCCATAACATTGTAAAAAACTATATCATATGCCTTTCACACTACATAAATGTCATCCCACTTGCTCTGATATCCATGTCACAAAAAAGACCAGATGTATTTGGTGAGACAGTTTAAAACGATCGATTTTAGGGCCTTCCATGGACGGTGAGCACTCGATCACTTGTGTAGAAATCTCCCAACTGCTATGTAGGGTATGCTATACCTTACGTTTTCACCACAATAGTAGGCCTACACGAGCAATTAAAATTGGAACTTCAATTTGTCACGTGAGTTGCTTCTAGAATAAATTCCCAAACTCACAAGAGGAGGTAATAGTCAGTGATTTTTCTACTACTGTGGCAACTCTGGCTTACACTATCGGAGCTTAACTTTTTAAATTGCATTTACGTTGACTTAGTAACATGTCATCATTACGGAGCTGTCACTCTCTTGCCATAGATATACCAACAACGGAAGATGTGACGTCACCTCAGCACATTTCTGTGATTTGAACTTGCAAAACAATAAATACTAATAATTAGTTGGCAAGTCAGACGCGAGGACGAAGTAGTTATGACGTTTGCATGCAAGACAGGTATCGAATCTCACACAAGTTTAAGAATGTATCAGAATTGTAGTATTTCGTGTAGTATTTCGGTAGTAAACTACAAAAGTGCAACAATGATATTTATGATACAACCCATAGCGCTGACATTCATGTTGTCCTTCTTTAAGTTGTGGTTCGTCTGAACATTCTAATCCTTTCCTTTTTTAATCCTTAATCCTTTTTTTTTTACATTGCGCTCATTGGATTCTTCATGGATTTAATACCGATGGTATTTACATTCAGAAGTTAACTTGCATATGCTGGTACACCTCTTCGTTTGAAACTTAGATTTAAATTTAAAGAATATTCAATTCGATGACCTTCATTAATTAGACAAAAAATCCCGGTATTGGGGTGGTTTCATTGTCACAATAATAGTACAGCTTAGCTCACTCAATAGCCTGTGTCTCCAGTCATTTGAAGAAGAAGTAGTAGTAGTATACACCTATGATATTGCATAACCCATGAACTGACAATAGTTGGATTAAACAGAACATGGATAGCAATTGGATTGACTAAGCCGCATCAATTTATTTTTTTTAACAACTCATCATTTACCACCCCAACCAATTAAGAAATGTAATGACATGGGAAAGTAGATCGGATTGAGGATTTCATGATTTTTTTTTTTCTCTGCCGGCTGTGCTTTTTATTGATGAACCAAAGTGGATATTGTTATAAATTGGGGGCAAAGTAATCTGGTGTCCGAAGTTGTTCGAGAAGGGTGATAGAAATGAAACTATTCCATGTCGATCATGACAAATACGCAGGCACCCCCCCCCCTTCACCACCCTTATCCCGTCACTTCGCTTCCCCTGACATTCCCTTGGTTGTCAATGAATGATATGTTTCCGTGAACAAAGCACAGGGATTAGACTTATCGGTGTTAGTACATGATCATCCACAGGCCCTATTGGGTCGGATCACCTATATCGCATTATACATACAAGGTGTCTCCTACATTCTCATTCACGCACCTACAGGTATTCGGGTGGACAGCAGACCGGCGACTACGCATGTTATCATTTGGAATCAGAATTAGAAAAAAAAAAGGTAAAGCGTAAAGGGCCGGGGAGGGGGGAGCTTTATGCGGGAGCTATAAGTCAGTCGGATGGAGGATCAGAGAAATTATAAAAGGACAAGAACTGGTGAAGTAAAGGAGGGAACACTAGTTTAGACTGCACTGCATGTAATTAGCCTAAATGGAAGAATAGCCCTTGACAAGGGCTAGGTTATCCATTGAGAGTGCTTCCTACTTCTCAATTACTGACGAACATATGTGTCATGGCAAACATTATTATCTCATCGCCCTATAGGGGCTAGATGAGATACTGTAGTCACTTGGCTAGTGGAAGCTATATATTGTACTATGCACCCATGGGAGAATCGTTGCCATGGAAACGCTTGGAGTGGGTGAGTAGCGACACCCCAGGGGTACCCCATGGTAGAGTGACCATGGGTACAGGAGGGCCTTATAAATGAAAACGTGTCCGTGCCAATGTGTGTGCGTGTGTGTGTGTGGGTTCGTGTGTGTGTGTGCCTCCAGACCTGTCCAAATTGTGGTTTTTCAAGAATAGTGTGAAAAGCATAAGAGCGATTAAGTTGAAAGTTGGTAAGGTTGTGTATGATGCCAATACGTGCAAGATGTATTAGTTGTATAGTAAATTGAGTCAAATTTGCTGATTTTTGAGGAAAAAAAAAGTCCAATTTTGCCCCAAAATTTGTATTTCCAGCATATCTTGAGAACTATTAGATCAATTAACTTACAGTTTTGTAAGTACTTACCTTAGAACACATTGTTCAACATAATATTACTGTAATGGTAAATCAAGTCAAATTTGCTGATTTTTTAGGAAAAGCCAATTTTGCCCCAAAATTGCTATTTCCAGCATGTCTTGAGAACTATTAAACCCAATTAACTTCAAGTTTTGTAAGTACTTAGCAATAAACTATTACAAATTCCCATGTACAATCCCTGTATTGAAATCAATGTGCATGTTGGCTGATGAGATATGTAACTTCGTGGATTGCCCTCTTGTTTAATTTTTTAATTACAACATGTGTAAGGCACTTATGAACTTTCGCAACTTGTCATTAGCGTAGTCAAGCCACCCAAATATTTTTTTAGGATGAAAAATATTAACATGATATCAAAGGTGTATGTGTTCCTACCCACTGTCCGCTCTCGCTTCACCTCAACTAAGAATATCAGACGTGATTTCGGCCTGTAACTTGCTTATTTGATAATTTTCGTTGTTAACTGTCTTCAAAAGTCGTCCTAAGACTGGGGGATGAACAAGAATTGTGATTTGGTCCGTAAAAGCGTTGACTGACAGACACTCCTTCCCTGTTACGTCATCCTGACTGTCACGTTGTCGTGGTTACACTTCTTCGTGTAGAAGAATGCAGACGACATGGGAATTACTACATGCTGTGTATCTGATATGTCATAAAGTAGCACACAGTCACAATTACTAGTAGTTACTCAGAATGATTTTTAAAGAAAGACGGAAAGCTCCACGGAAAACAAGTGGAAATATTTATTTGCAACTAAGCAGTGTTTTAGGTTAGCACTTATGGGCTTTTGCAATTTGTGCATTCGATTCAGTCAAGTATCTGACGACCGTTAAATTTCTTTTTTGCGCCAAAGATGCAGTGTTATTTACTCAAAGATAAAATTTTCTGAAAAGGATGTGTATGGGCAAGTTAATTTCTTATATGAATGCCAGAGCACGGAACTTTTGGTGGTCCCCGTTAATTATAAACCAATAAACTCAGTTTCTGTTGTAATAGTTTTTAACTCAGTTTTGGAGGTCAGAGTTCTTGGGATGCATTGCACTATTCTCTTCACTTCGACTTTACCTAAAACTTATAAGAACTCAAAAATGCACCACAATTTTCAAGGTGGCGCCATTATAAAACCAAATTACGGTGCCCCATACCACATCAATTCATGATATTGCATTGCATCAATGATTTGCAGATAGTGCATGCATTTGTGTTCGTTGGCAGTGTACTTTTTGCCAATTGATTTTACTGATAATGGCCCTAAAGCAGAATACCATTATGTAACATGCCAAGTGTAAACAATATATATATACATGTAGTTTCAAACCCAACACATAGGAAATAGAAAAAGTGACAAAAAACAATTAAAAGAAGAACAATAAGTGGATGCT
This sequence comes from Stichopus chloronotus, assembly GCA_021234535.1. NCBI lineage: Eukaryota > Metazoa > Echinodermata > Holothuroidea > Aspidochirotida > Stichopodidae > Stichopus > Stichopus chloronotus. The sequence goes on from CM037842.1 coordinate 4,528,444, forward strand.
GCAAATAGACTCTTTAATGAAACTCTAAAAGACTTTATGAAAAAGAGTAAACATAAAGTATAGATCGAATTGTTCCAAATTTCCAAAAAACGGCACAGCTGCTGGACTGAGAAAAGCAATGTTTTTAAATTGCTTTAGGAATGTAATGCAAGTTTTTGTTTTCTACCTAGTTAAAGGCATTATACCATTTGTTACTCTGTTTGGTCTTTTGAGCTATTCATTTGTGTACTGACAGTAACCCTATAACAATCAAAATTCTTCCACGTATTACCCCCCTTGCGCCCCCCTTGCGCCCCCCTTGCCCACCTTTCTTTGATGTACATCGTACGCGCATGATCATGTGCGTCCGTGGTTGCCATATTGTTGAATTATAAATTCATTTGTAAGTTTTCTTCTTTCAAAAATAAGGAAAAAAAAACAGAAAAGAGAAGAAATAGAAAGGAAATCGACAGATTATTATTAAGTTATTTTTTTTGTCATGTCAAATTTGACCCAGATAGACGATGTCCTCTTCAAAGCGACCCTAATGTTGCTTGAGGGCGTTCAAAAGAGCCCGGCGTCTGTTCTGCTGTTTGCTGGCGTTGTGGCCACGCTTTGTCTTACTGTCATCCTTGCCTGGTCTTTGATCGACTTTATCGCCTGGTCTGCTGGCGTGTTTATCATCTGGTCTGCTGTCTTGTTTATCATCTGGTCTGTCGTCTGGCTTGCCCACTACGATAAAATTTAACAAGAAAAAAAAAAAAAAACTTAAGTAACAATTTGAGCATTGCCTACTATTCCTTGTTGAGTAACTTATGTGACTACGGTCATGGTAATCTTACATTATATGCAAGTAAAATAGCGTAAAAAACTTTACTTCGTTACTCGCTTTGCAGGTCGTATGAAGAGAAAAACCGGTGCAGCTAAAGGTTATTCACGTGACGCCATTGGTTTCAATTTTGCTCACTGGTCGTAGCTGCTCATGCGCAGAACGTGTATCATCGATAAGACATGGCTTGAGTTACAATTGCCATTCAATGACGACTAGTCGTCAAAATGGAGAGACGAGCATTGCAGTGACGATGATGAATAACTCGTATAGGATATATACCTATGAGTATGCGCATGCCCATAACCTAGCTTTTGACATTTGAAATAACTTGAGCTTATTTTTCAAAACATACTAAAACATGATCAAGGTGGTAGAGCAGGACTGGCAAAGCATTAGCTTGTAACATTTAGGTCCAAACTGACAGAGAGAATGCAAACCACGGAGCCTTGCAAAAAACACAGACGAATAAAGATAAAAACACAACGATGAATAACAAACAAACAAGTGACCTTATTTAAGTTACTGTATAACAGTAACTATTCGGCGAGTTCCAATCACAGGATATGATACATGTACATCTTCTTAGAAACATGTCACTGACACCATGCATCTCCTCTCAATCCAAATGGTTAAAAAATAGGTGAAAAAAATTATGATGGAATCTAACAAGCAACGTTTTGATATGTTGTCCATGTGTATAATAAAGATACCGCACACGGATATGTCACGTGTTATTACGTATTTGTTTAACATAGAAAGTACATCGAGGCAGTCAAAGGGTCTTTCTGCTGTAGTAGGCTTGATGAGCCTCTTTCGCTTCTTCCTCCTACGTTCTCTGGTTGCTCTAGGTGTAGTCCTACTGGCATCTTTAGATTAATTCAGTCGGTATTTACCGGACTTTTCCCAGTGTATTTACAAATTCTATTTTATCTTTCCTGCCATTTGTTTTTGTGGACCTTCCGCACTGCGTTTTTGAAGATTCTAGGCTCAGCCCCATGTATCTTTCATACATGTATAGGTGGGAGCTATTGTTTCCGAAAGATCATTTTCACTCATCCCACACCCGATTGCCCTTTGACTCTATAACCTCTAATAATTAGGACCCCTTTTATGTCACTAAACCCCCCTCCACGCACACCCCCCTCCCACATCCTTCTACGTGACAATTGATATCCAGAATTATGTAATCAAGACAGTTTATGAAAGAAATGATTGAACACTGGTGAACACCTTCAACGGCAAACATGGAGGAACCTCCTTATGCGTTACTTAACTTAAGGTATCTCCTCATCGACCACCCCCTCCCCCTCTCCGTATCCCCACTCCTGCACGTGACAGCTGATATCAGGGATAATGTTTGACTTGAAAGTTTACATGTTAAATTATTACGGAACAACCACTTTAGGTTGTCCTCACTGCGATGGTGAATATGTGCTTTGTTTCATTTACGTCATCGTTTTGTTGCCATCCTTCATGATATTACGTTGTCACCTCACCGAGGATAATTTAGGGTAGGTGAAAATTGTTCTCCCGTGAATTAGGGTGCATATAATTAGAATCCTGACAAAAAATCAATGGACAAGATGCTTAAGACATTGGGGAAGGGGTTGAAAGGAGTAATAAACAGAGTAAAAATTCTTTTTTTTTTGTTTTTAAGTTTTCTGGTTTTTTTTTTTTTTTAATTATTTGAATTTAATTCCTGACTTACTCAAACAATGCCAGAAGTCGTCCTCAGCGCCGTCGTAGTCGAGGTCCCTTTTCTTCATCCAGCCGAAGCATTCCCAGAAGTTTCCCCAAAAGTCGGAAGAGGTGGAGTATGAAAAATCGAGAGACCAGTCACCGTAGGAGAAGGAATCAGATGAGCCAGATGAACCAGACCATGATTCAGATGAATAGCCTCCATCGGAGGAGGAGGAGGAGGAGGAAGAGGATAGGTCAGAGCTACCGGATGACCATGTCCACGGAGAACTAGAGTCGGAATCTGAGGAGAAGTCGAAGGAATATGAGCTGAAGAACTTCTTGGCCAATTCTTTCTTTTGAAGGGACTTCTTCTTCAAGACTGCCAGAGACCGTAGACGATGAGCGAGGGCGTCCTTCGCTTCTTTCTTCTGCTAAGGAAATAAAACGAGAGAGATATTGCTCGTTTACCACAAAACATTGATGGCCCACGAAAATGGGGGGGGGGGGGGTGGAATGCAAATAAGGTAGCGGGATTTTGCGCCCAACAAAGATCTTATGATGGTCCCCCTGAATCCTCTCCGCTAAAGACTGAGCTACATTCGGACTTCGTTGCTACGCGTTAACATTTCTTACCAACCCCGTACGTAAATCCGTTATACTGAAGACACTCTCCCATAATGAGTGAATTTAATGCACCCCCACAGCCCACAAATATCCTGGTCCCCCCTAGACCTAAGACGGGGACGCTTACCTGTATTAAAAATAAAAAGTGTTAAATAGACGACCAAAGTATCATTCTGACTACATGAAGTACACACACACACACACAATCAAAGTCGCACCTAGTGATAATCGTATAATCTAAGTACCGCCAAGTTGTCAATCTTGGAACATTACTTATAGTTGTCGAAGAATAATATTTTATGCTAAGAAACATTTGCGTCACATGGAGTGAAGACCTTCTAGGACAAATTGTAAATACATTAATATCCTCGAAGGAATCATTGGAAAATTAGTTGCAATGCTAGATATATTACTTAAAGGCCTTTACAAAAGGTTCAGATTTTAAGAAAACTTTGTGTTAACTGCAATGACTTCACAGGAGGATTATCCTGGCTACGGTAACTTCAGGGGTATATTTTATGAGAACATATTTTGTCTCATATAAGAGTCACCGCTTAATCAAAAGTGTAAAATGGTGTCGACCTAGACTACAAGTTAATTTTATTACCTTCAAAGCCTTCTTGGCCGGTTTAGCCTGGGATATAACCAGCAAAGCTGCCACCAACAGGAGAGTTACGTACAGACGCATCTTGTTTGAATTTGATTTTCTTTAAATGTCAAACTAAAAATCTCATCTGGCCTCATCAAACCAAGGAGGAGTTCCTTTTATATGAAGAAAATGTATGCAGAAGATGACGTCACAATCTTGCCGCAAGCTCTTAGAGACTCCGCCATTCTATTACGGGGGTATCTCTGTTTAGACATGCAATAAGAAACCACAAATGATAACAAATGTGTCCAAGAAACCCCCTAAAAATAAATTAAGTGGAATCCATCTGAATGTGCACGTTTGATTCTCGTGTTCCCTGGCAATGAAAAGAAGAAAGATCATTGGTGGTATGTTTATTACGGTAACTATGAATGAGACATATGCTTAGTTTGCAGGGAGGGTCAACAAAGAAGACCTTAATGTAAACAATTAGATTTATTCATACCAATTAAAACGGATCTGGTGGATTTTTGTCCGCTGGTTTTTATAGAGTTGGTGATACCATGATGGTTTGAACAACAATAAATGATAAATATAACAGTCACGACACATATTTTACTCAGCACTAATATTATTGTCAAGTTATGCATTTTGAAATGGCATATCTGATTTGACAGTAATATGTTTATTAGGTTTAGGTAATTGAAAGGTGTAGCATTTAGTGACGTACTGTCGCTTAACAGTTCCAGTGTTAATTTGATCACCACTTTATATATTAGTTTAGCTGGAGTCATAGCCTAAGTTTCACTCGATGAATGCACGCAGACCTAGAAAAGATAACGTAACATGTTGATAATCTTTGAGGAATTTTTTTTTTTAATTTGAAAATTACGAGGAAATGAGCCAGAGATTCGTGGCGTTTTCAGCAGTAACTTCACAACTGCCAATGGCATCTTATTATTACTGTTGAATTGCATTGAATTGAAGTTTATTTCTATATTCCATATTCAAAATTAACGATATATAATTGTTATTACTGATATCATTTACTGATAATAATATCATGTAATTGCTGTTAATGGTATAATTTTATTACAGTTAATAGTACCATGCATGTCACTACAGTTAATAGTTTTTCGTTATTACTGCTAGTAGTATCATGTTATAACTGTCAAAGCAATCATGCAGTAGTGTTAATAGTACTTTCGTGTAATCACTGCTAATGGTGTCATATTATTACCGTTTATAGTATTACGTTTTTCCTACTGTTAACAGTATCATGTTATCTCGGTAGGAGTATCATACTATTGGTGTGAATACTACCCTATTATCAGTATTGTCAATTAACATATTATTACTGTAAACATTATGATATCATTACCGTCAATAGTATATTATTACTCCCAATACTATCTCATTATTACTGTCGATAGTATTATATTATCACTATTAATAGTATCTTGTTATCACTGCTGGCAGTGTCATACCATTGTTGTTAAAACTACCATATTATCAGTATCATTGTCAACAGTATTAAAGTTTTATTGTCAATATATAGTAACACATTATTTTAGAATTCTGGGCCCTTTCCGGTAGGGTAGGCCCATCTTGGTTCGTTACAATAAGTAACAAATGCGCACTCTCTGTAACTAAATGAAGAGGGAAATGCCATGTCTATGGCATTCATACGTCCGTGTGTGGAAAGGATGACAAAATGACCCATTGTTACTGTAAACAGCTAATATTGGGCCCATGATGAGTGGGCATAAAATCCATTTTCTCTTTTACTATAACTTGTCTAATCGTTTTTTTTTTTCTTTTTATCTGTAAACTGCTTTTCAACCAGCCGTTCACTTCTTCATAACACTCGAAGAAACAACAAAAATGATTTGCAAATTCCTTATCAGGTCTGTTCCATGTTTGCTAAGTCTAGCATGCGCAAACAATGCAAGGGCGGTTAAAGCTGATGAGAAAACGAAGTTAAAACGGGCCATCGTTGATTCCGGCCAAGAGAAAGAACAAACTCCTCTTTGAACAGTCACATATTCTGCGATGGAGGGGAACTGAACTAATACAAATTTTGCAGAGTAGTTTGTTCAAGATAAACCAACGGAGATCAGAGTGACATAACGGTACGGTTTGCTTGACCAACAAATAAAACGAGTGTCGAAAAGTAAAAAAAGAAGACAGATGTGAAAATTCAAAAGAGAGTGAAAAAAAATAGGTCAACAGATCTTGTGTAAGTATGTATGGACGGTCCGTTGACAAGAGTTTGCTCAGGAATTGTCAAAAAGTTCTGAAAAGATAATTTGATCAATGCAAAGTATCCGTCACTTAAAACGAGATAAGACGCAACCATGGCAACGGACGGCAACACTGGAAAGAGAAGGCAATGATGGGAGTACTTGAGGCTAAATGAAAATACGAAAGAAAAGAAAAAAAAAATCAAATACCTTTGAAGACGCTGATAAGATAGACAATTCGTTTTCAGGATTCGTTTCCGATTTGTTTGATTTTAAATATACCACGTCATTGATCAGTTAAGGTTTGTCAGACTAAGGCTTGCGGACCCCTGACAGAAGGAAGAACATACAATAGATTTGTTTTATTGAATATTACTTCGGCTGTTTGGATGATTCAGCAAATTACGCTGCTAACTTATTGGAGCTATATTATTCATTTTGTACCTATTTATTTTGTTTATCTATTCTTCTGAGTCGATAGTTAAGTAAGGGGAGGGGTACTTGCCCCCCACAAAAACTTAAAAAATTGAAGACAAAATAGTGTATAGACCTTTAATACTGGAAGTGTAAACTTCCGTACCTGTGTTGTAAGATATTTAGATCACTTGGTTGAAATTCACAAGGGCAGGGAGACTAGAAGTGCCATTTCCTGCAACCCCAGACGGCACTTCTGCCCAAACATTTGCATTGCTACGTTATTCGGCTACAGATCAACTGATGGCTGAAGTTATAGCCCGAAAATACGGCGGAAAGTGTCCGACAAAAAGTATTGAAATGTGATTTCATCAAAAGAAGAAAAACATATGGCGGAAACAAATGAATATTAGTTGAAAGTAAAAATTAAAAAAAAATTAGAAGGACTCCCATGTAGTTTGGATGAGGAAGAGGGAAGATCTACAAGATAATAGTGAATTAGTCTAACTATAGACATTGTAGGCTATGTCTCATCAAAATTATACACTGTTGTCTCTCGAGCTATTATAGTATAACAGGCTTCATTACTTACCAGCTTGACCCCTCCCGCCCTCCGCAATATAACAGGTCGACAATCAACTAACCCTAGCCTCAACCCATCCCCTGGTAACACCGGCACAAGGTTGGCTCGGTTTGTTGAAAAGAGAGGCAGCTACGAGTTGATACCTGCACAATGATTACAATTATACGTCCGCGTCGATCAGTATACACAAAAAATGTTATACCGACGAGGCTCCGTCAAATTGACTGCCCTTTGCATGCTCTTCAAATATGTGCTTTGATCAAACAATATTCTCTTTACTCGATACACAGTGGGGGTATGCTCGCGTGACGTCACTTGCTTAAAGTAATCCTTCGTAAATATTGACAAAAGTGTGAATGGTATGTTTTTATTCTGTGGGTGAATACAGCGACGAAAAAAAAAAAAAAAAAACTTAAAAACGCTGAGTGAATCAAGTATTCTTCATAGCTAATATTTTATAGTGAATGACATTTTCTGGCAAAATTGTCCTCAAAAAAAAAAAAAAAAAATGCTAGCTGATTCACAAAGCGGGGCAGGAATCTTGGAAGACAATTGCAAACCTTTGGAAACCTGTCCGTTCGGCATTTACGTAACGCAGCAAAGCACTTCAGCGCAGTGAGCGAAATACTGTCACCCTAAAAAGCGAAAGCTCCTTATTTTCTGAGCTGTTTTGAATCTACTTTTCACTCGCGCTCGATTCGCAATGGGGAACTCTCTCCTTGCTTAGGTGTTGATATTTCTTTACCTCAGTTTTATTTCCAAGTTCGGAAAACTTTTCGAACGTTTACAAGAAAAAATCGAACGGAAAAATGATTCGAAACGTTCTAAAAGTTATTTCGAGTGAGCGAAAAGTTTATTTGAACCTACGAAAAGATTTTTTCGAACATGCGAAAAGATTTTCGAACGTTGGAAGGGTTTGTAGGTGGCAGGCACTTTGCAGGGTTTTCAGGATGAAGATATTAGGGCAGGGTATTCCTTTCTACAAAATGAAGGAAGCTATAAAATACGGTCGAAACGAAGGGTAATACAGCTATGACTATAGTACACAGTAGGTCCTACTACGGTATTTTCTTTTGGTGCTAAAAAGAATACACTACTTTACGATTGGCACAGTCGGTATTTATCACCGGATCAATCGAGAACTTCGATGTAATATAACGCATGAATACAGAGATGTCATAAAGACGAGGGGGGGGGGGGGGGGGAGAGAGACAGAGAAAGAGAAAAAAAAGACAAAAAGAATCAAGTTTTCGTATTTTTCAATCTGTGCGTGGAAACTTCTTCTGAGATACATTACTAAGAATTCTGAAACAAAACCCATATTCTATCATGACAATGTCTGTCATTAGTTACAAAACAAAAAAAAAGTCGAAGGAAAGAATATCACCGTTATTACGAGAGAAGAATACAGTCAAATGGAGATTCGCAGACATGTACGTTAAGTGAAATGCAGTCTATAGGGGTAAAATACTCCCTGCATATTCGGGGCGAGCATTTATTCAGTTCTGCTAGATGTGATCGATAGAAAATACAAACAATAGTAGTCGATGGTTTTTTTCAATCCGCGTAAAATGATCCAAAAGTAATCGTTACAGGTATGTTTTACATCGACAATGCAGGCATGGCACACGTATGAGAAACTGTTTATACATACTTCTGGTGTGAGGCCTAACTTGCAAGTGAAGTCGCAATACCCAGGGAATATCGAAACTGATTGTGACATATCATTTTCCTCCGAGTTTTACTTTAACTAAACAGAAAAAATTAGAAAATTTTTTTTGGCCTATCTTTGCATGTCACGCTGACCCTGCTTCATTAACTTTACACAAAATAATCAACTCACGACCAGTACCATCACCTCTGATGACCATTTAACTTGCATACAAAGGGCAAACAAACTGTATTTCTTTGTTTCACTTACTTTCTACTTTTGTTCTGGGGGTATATTTTTTGGAACAAATCAATTAAAATTATTTCAATTAAAATTCTCTGTCCTCGTCTCCGCTTCAATCATGAAAATCGGTATACCGCATTGGCCAGTCTCCCTAAATTAAAGTACTACATGATCTTACTTAGTGTTCTTTTTTCCCCTTGAAAATAATTGCACAGGCCACTTTACATAAACCATACATAAACCAACCATTGCAAGAAGACTGTGGAAAGCAAAATTGTTTCGTTTATTGCAGTTTTGAGTGACCATAAAACTATAAAAGTGAGAATCTAAACCAAAAGTAAATATATAAACCAAACTACTGCAGTAAAGCATCATATTCTTCTCTTTTGATGATCATAAAAAGAAAGTGTATCCATAAAAAGAAAATCTCAAAATGTAAACCAAAAGTAAACATACAAACCAACCCATAACAGAAAAGGAATGCAGAAAAACAATATTATGTTCTAACATTGCAAAGTTTTGCACCTAGAACTATGTACGCTGATAACGAATTTCCATAGACTAATCAATTTTAATTTTCTCATCCACATAATCTAGAAATCATTTGATTGCTTGATCCAATGGCTTCAAGTCCGTTCTTACCTTCCCCCCCCCCCCTCCCCAACTAAAAAAATAAGTCACTACTTGAAATGGTCGGCTGACAAAGAAACATTTTAAATGTATATACATTACATAAGTAATATTTTGCATGGATATAAATTCCTTCTGCGTGTTCAGGTAGCTTTATGAAAGACTTCAAAACCTTTGGAAGAGTTGCCACTTTCATGGCTCTTATGTTTCTTTTGTGAGGTATTGCTTGAGGTGGGATGCAGATACTAATTATTACTGCTTTCAGTATCCTGGGGATTTCTACTTCAATAATAAAATAAGAAAAAAACACAGTGCTATGGGTGACACAATCTACCATCAAATACGAATACCACAAAATAAATCAAAATATTGTAAAATTAACAAAAGGTGGAATACCAAATAACCTGTGAGATAAATATGAATATATCTTTATGAATAGTGACCAGCAAAAAACATAAATGAATAAAAACTTTCAGCTGAGGCACTGAAGTGTTACTTAGTCCTTGGTGATGCCACTGATAAAATATGAAAATTAAAAAGAGAATCGTTTTGAAAGCAACAAAGCAAAAGTTGTTTCAATAAAGAGCAAAAACATCAATAAGCAAACAATTGAATTACTATATTAAAGACAATTCCCTTAAACAGCCGACTGCGTCTCATAGCCAATGGTCCTTGTATATATCAAATCAGAGTGGTGCCTCTCAAGGGTTGGCAATCTCTTTAATGTCAAACTTAACATTTTGATGAAACTAAGACCTGTACATGTTACATAGATTTCAATTTGGACTATGATGCTCTGTGGCAAAAATTAACATTCCGTTAAGAAATATCGACGATTTGTGAGTGAATTTTAATTATGGTTCCCTATTGGAATCCACGATTTGTTGATACAGTTGAGGTTTTGACCACATGACAATGATATCAAATGACCCTTTTGCTTTGTGTTTTCATCACTAGATGACACTGAGATTGTTGGTGACATTCCTGTATGATCCAATAAGATGAAAAATCGAAAGTATCATACACTTTGAGAGGACATGATATCCCAAGATGACATGATTGGAAACATGAAAAATCCTGAACGACATCAGGAAAAGAAAAATGATGGCATTGAAGTGGATAAAAGTACCAAGGAAGGAGAATAGAATCGTTTGAAAGACTTTGAATGTGGAGCTGACAATGAACTTGAAATTACTGAAAGCATCATAGGTGGAATCTGAACACTAAAATACGAGGGAATGATGATACTGATCATGATAGTAATGGTGAGGACTGAATTTGTAAGAAAGTTCAGCTACTGACAATTTTCAGAAAATGCATTTGATGAACTGTAATGTTATAAAGATAACTTAAGCACCTTTCCCAGGGGATCCAGCAGCCCCCTCCCCACCCTAGCAAAGTGGGTGGTCAAGAGAAAAAGAGATAACAATGTAGGAGATTCTTTGGACTGAGAGTTTTCCTGTTGTAAAACACAATTTACCTCTTGTTTTGCATTAAAGTTAAAGAGTACTGTAAAAAAAAAAAAAACAATAAACACGACTAAGCAAAACAATAGCAGAAAAAGACATGCAAGCCTATCATCCAAGATTTGGAATAAAGTAAAAAAAAAAAGGTACTGGCAAAATTCTCCATGCATTAATAGAGAGTGTGGTTGTGATGTTTCATAACATCTTTGACTGGAGATAAAAATATTACATATTATGAAATAAATGTGTAACAAACATAAGAACATAATATTGATAGATGGAAAAATATGTGGTATAATGATTTTGAAAGCCTGTTCTATATTGCATGAGCAGCCTCATTTTGACATGTAAGGAATGCACAGATAAAACAATGTATGCCTTATGAGGTAAGGCACACTCGTAATTATGGACATACTTATAAAATGTTAGAAAATCTTTAATCCTCTTTTTTTTGGATGGAAGTAAACTTTAACAAATCATTATCACAAGTAGAAAATGTTAGTGTTTGAATTGCATACTGTTTGTTTTGAAAATATGGTTTGTGCGAAGATATGAAATGTACAAAAACACGAGAGCTCCCTATCACTGAAAAAAAAATGAGGGTGATAGACAGACAGACATGCTCTCAAGAACACATTCACATGCTGTAAGCCATTGTGATTCTCACCAATTACATCCCATAATCAGTGTTGTAAAAAAAAAACAAACTTGACAAGACATTGAAACTGCTTGTCAAGTTTTTACAACAAGACATAATACAAATGAGATAGCATCTTCCAGTTTGGTTACTCAATGTGGCATGAACTGTTCCTGTTGGTGACAGTTCAATTTTGACAGTGTGACAGGCCATTAGACAATTTGCACAGTAACTGGCCGCCATAAGTTAACAAAAAGGACAGTCTGTGGCAATTGTAAAATATTGCACAATGTGACCGATTGTGACACTGTCCCTATGTGACAAGACTGTGACAATTCTGATTTCTATCATGTGACAGACTGACATTCCTCTACTATTTGAAAATGTGACAGACTGACAATTTACTACTATTTGACCATATGACAGACTGACATTTCTCTACTACTTGACCATGTGACAGTCACTGTGACCATGTGACAGACAATTCTCTACTATTTTACCAGGAGACAGATTGTGACAGTTCTCTACTATATGACCATGTGACGGACTGTGACATCATATCTTGTCAGTATTTCGTACAGTAACTGGCAATTGTGCTGGCAATTCTGCAATTTGACTATGTGACATCCTACAATATGTGTATACTATTTGCTTTCTGTCTGTGACATCCTGTACTGCTATTTAATTAATAACTGATGATGCACTTTGCTCAGTTTGTAAATCAATCTTATCCTATCAGGCCACTCAATTCTACAGTTACTGTTCATGCTGGAGGGTAAACATTTTGAAATGTCTTAGTATTGCTCTTGACTAATACTTTCTCGTATGAATAAATATAACAAACAAACACTATTAGCTTTACTATATTTAGTACTGAACTATTATAGTAAAACTGCACATTCAAGGTCCTATTATAGTTAAAAACAATACATTGTTACTTTCATAACTCGAAATGACATCACTTTCTTTCATACTTCAATAATGTATTTAATACTCATGGGCACACTTTCTGTCACAAGCTTTTCCTACCAAACTCAACTGTATTTATTTTACCCTCCCCCTCATGCAGCTTTGGCCAGAAAGTTACCCACGCACCAACCATCTACTTCACTAGTCAATCCTACCTGAGATGCATACGCCACACTTTTCGGGGAGCATTAAGAAGGAAGCAAACGATGAATAGAAGAGTCTCAGGTACTAGAATCTGAGGATCTTAAAAGATCACTGCAGGTTACATCCAAATCGGGCAAACAGCAGTCCCAGGTCCCATCACTGCTATAAGCAGATGGGGGGAAAAACAGGTAGGCGCAAACGGCGCACACCTCTCTGATTTTCAATGACCAATGACTTTTTTTACCAAAATGACCAAATAGATATGGAAAGAATGCTTCCCATATGCTGAGAAATTGCATTAAAGCACATCTAGGATCCAAAGTTTCCCAGAGGAGGTACTCCTATACACTATCCCATGGCTTCGCGGAATGGCTTTGCACGTTCCGTGGTTGCTTGTTGGCCGATGGTGCATCCCCCTCCACCCCCCCCCCCCCTTTCTCAAAATCCTGAATTCGCACCTGATAGTTGATGGAAAGTGGTTTATTTCTCTAAAGACAACCTACAAAAATTCTCACACTAATTACTTTTCTTTCACAATGGATCTTAACACAAAAAACAAAAGAAAAAAAAAGACCCATGCAGGGAATGTTTAACAACTGCAGAAAGTTCCTTTGCACATTTTTGTACTATAACCAAATGCTTAATCAACTATTACGTACAATTCAAGGCATTGTTCTAATCCGGCACTTTAACGTCTCACATTCATATTGAAAGGACACGTTTTTGGTTTTAAACACTTAATTATGCTCTTTTGTACACTAAAACCAATATTTCGAAATGGAGTACTGAAGAATCTGTCTTTTTAAAGTACTTTGATATCGATAAACAAAACCCACATTGTGCTGGACAATTAAACAATGGTGGGAATTGTTTGGTTTAGGCAATTCAGCATCCTAGTTTGTACTCAAGTCTTTATTTTAAGTGTCTAAAAACCTACACACAACCTCTTCTGTACTGGAGAAAAAAAAACAACCATAAAAAAAAAAAACAACTAAGTAGACCTTTGAAAGCACTGCTGTTTAAACTCTACATTTTTTCTTCTAAAAGAAAACCTACTATCAGGAAAAAAATAATCTTAGGTGTTCTGAAAGTTTTATTTTCTGATAAATGTTTTTAAATACTAAATAATTTTCTCTTCCAAATGTAAAATAAATTCTAGAGTAGAAGAAACTACATTTCTTGTTTGTTTGTTTGCCCTGTGATAAATCCGACAAACAACCTTTAAGGCTACAACTCTTCCGATATATGAAGACAATAATTCCGTGCGGTGAACTAATATCTAAAATTGAAAGGCACTGAAGTTTACAACTGATAAAAAAAAAAGAAAAAAAAAGAATGTACGCGATCACGTGACAAGTGATGTCATCTCCTCACTCCTGGACCAAGTAAGGAATATTCATGTTGAACTTCTTCACCAGGATGGCCATCACGACTCCACCGACGAAGATCCCTGTGACGAAGGTTGCCACGGATATCCCGACTATGGCCCCTGGAGGTTAACGACAGATACAGTCTTGTTAGATTGTGAGAGCGCAAACTAGTGAACGTGACTTTTTGCTTTAAAGAGTGGTGGCAGAATTCAAAGTGTTTGTTTAGACTGACTGACAGAAACAAAAAAAGGTGGATTTATCTAATGTGTTCCTCCTCATTACCAGATAATCCAACATTAAGTTGAAGTGTACCGGAGGATGATTATCATGACAGGGTGCCAGCACCTTTAAGTGATCCTGTGAGTTTAAACATTATAATATCATGAATTTTGACAAATCTTATGACTTGTATCCCCAAACCAATTCTTATCTCTCTGACCACAACCTAACCTTGTCTGGTGCATCATGTATGACATGGACACAAATATGGAACCTAAAAAAAGAAAACTATGGATTTGGTGTGTCCAAAAAGTTGAGTAAGTTTTTTTCTCGCACAGTTTCGACAATTTGGTGATATAAAATAGGTTTCAGGGGATAAACTGTGCCATATGATTTCAAATCCTTTGAATATACAGTAATGACAAAAAAGTGTAAAATATGATAGGAAAATGGTGTGACCCGACTTTTTCACTCAGTTCAACCTGCACTGCTTTGAACAAGCCAATAGGAAGGATACTAATAATGAATATTCAGATGGTTAAAAAAGTAACACCTAGTCCTCACAGAAATTCCATAATGTGCTAAAATCGCGTCTCGAGAAGACCTTCTCTCTATGATGGAGCATGATGTTTTAGCCAGATATACCATGACGGTTAGGGTAGGTACCTCTCGAGAAGCCATAATCATGTACGATATCATGTGTGAGGATTGGCTGAAGGTAATCACTAACACTGTAATGATAGGGTTAGCTAGGTATTTATGGATCCGGTGCTTCCGTTCACTAAATACTACGATTTCTGGCATTGGTTAAGGGAAGACAACTTTAGTAGTCATGTTTTTGACAACTGGTAAGACATGCAATGTTGTATGCCCAGTTTGTAGGCGCTTATAATAGAAACTGTTAATTTTCAACTCTGACTTCTGTCTTTTTTTACTATTTTTATGCTGTTTGTATGTATGTTCTAAAAACCATTATCAATATATATATATATCACATATCACTATCACTATTTTTCATGACTTCTGCCACTTCTGAAAAAAAAAAATCATGACTTTTTCCAGCTTAGAAAGTGAAAAAAAAATTTTTGTGACTTTTCTAAGATTCTTCCAGGCCACATGAATGCTGCCTGAAGCTGTAATGCTGTACCACCTGAGGGTAGCAATAGGTCATGTGCAAATCATTTCAATGGTAAAAAATCTTTGTCAAGCTCTGGGTCATGAGTAAACAAACCCTTCTGTACGCACACTGTAAATGACATACAGTACTGGCTGACTTATGTGCAAATCATTTTTTTGGCCACAAATGCAAAAAACACATGTGCTGAAACAATTTGCTTCACCATAAACAGTTTCAAATAAAAATGCTGAGAAAAGAGGGAAAGAGTACATCTGACTTAAACCGTTTGAATGAATTGGTGGCTTGACCTAGATGCTGCCAAGCTACCACTTACTGGGTGAAAACAAGGAATGTCCTAGGAGAGTCACTTACTTGTTGCGGTAGCCAACGTAGACTCGACATAGGTATACAGCAGTGACAATTACTTTAAATTTCTTGTGGTACCTTTCAAACTCTGCATATCAAACTTGCACTGATTTTCAAATATGTCGGGGAAGATCTTCAAAGTTTCGCTTCATGGAAATGCGTAAAATATATCAAAATAAAACTGTAATGACAACAAGGTGTAAATACCTACCCACATTGCTGCTGCTCTGATCTGCGGGTTCAGAATACGAGAAAGTTTCACGAAGACTACCCGCTTTCACCTCGAGCTCGTTTATCTGCAAAAACAAAGAAAATGTGGTAAAACATGAGGAATATGACAAGAACACAGGAATCATTTTCTTTTTATCAAAATATGGCTTGATAATCTAATCTTGATGATCTATATATTGGATTATGAGTGATAAATTGAAAGATGGAAAAGTTTAATGTCCCTTTTTTTTTGCATGTCCTCCCTGCTATAGGGCTCAAAGGCACACAACCTAATTGGTCCTCATTAACTTTTGAATCTCAAAAAGTTGGAACAGGCGACAGGACAACATGAAGGACAAAATACCAGCCAACCTTTGAAGTTTAATACTAAGAGCCACATACTCCGTTCTTTCTTCTGTTTTAGAGATGCGTGTGGCTTGAAAGACATTCAAAGTTGAAGTTACACACCAAAGCAAATCAAACTGACTAGATAAAACTATTAAGATTTCTTCTCACATTGATCTCTCACAGCTCATTTTATTTTTTACTCAGTGAGGAGTTAAGTCGGTTCACTGCGGGAGGACGGCTCTGACCGCGTAGATCCTCTGCACTGTTGACACTACAATGGGATACAATCATTTCTAATTTCACAGACCACTGGTGGAACAATTACAATGAAACCATTTCTGAGGGGAATCCCTCACAATCAAAAATGGAAGGCTGCTTCCCCCTCGAGGCTGTTTCACCCTGGTGACTCACCTCAAAGTATTTTAATGTCCTATGGGTTACCATCCAACCTCTCCACCTTTTTTTGTCTTTTGATCCATCTTTCTTCCTTTCCCTCTTCCATGAATCACTTTCATAATGTTTATTTCCTTGGCTGCTTTTGTCAAAACAAAATGCATTCACTTCCTCAAGAACTTTTTACTTTAGTTGATCCTATCTATTAGAACTACACTTTATCATATTTCTTTTGTTACATGCACTGTCACACATTTAAAGGTGAAGCAACGACAAGGAAACGAGACCTGATTTCAATCTACTCCAGAATGAAAAACAAACACATTCCATACCAAAAACTTCCTCAAATGGATGCATGAATACAATGCAATTTAAGGCAAACAAAACTTGGAGTGGTCTGAAATACACTACAGGCAGAATAAAAGAAAAGAAACATTTTTTTTTAACTTTTTCAAAAGTTACCTACATATTGCGAAAATTTACCCCTGAAAATTGGAAATTTGTGAAAATCTCTGGTTAGGAAAAGAGACCAAACTTTGCACCGATTTGCATCTGAACCAAATTTGAAACAGACACACACAAGAACGTACAAGGGACGTCCCCAAATACCCTCTAGCAACTCTCTCCCACCCCTCTGGCACACAATTTTCCAATGTAGCACTTCACCATATTTAGTTGTGCAAACCTGCTTTAAATATCAACAAAGCCCACACATTTAAAAATGGTCAACGTAGAATTATGTCCTGGCAGAGGTAGGGGAAATGCACGCTTTTGGTGCACTATATTCATTTGAGAACTTTTAATCTTTATTTGATGTCATCCATAAACAGGATGGTATGACAGACTAATGATTTGAAAGAGAAAGAAACCCACGTGAAAATACTTCATCACAGAGTTAAAATTGAAACTTATATCCACATAAGGACGCTCAAAGAACAAACTCTACAGGATATGGAATGACAATGTATTTGTTTGTCTTTTAAACTGTGACCAATCACTAAAATGAGACACAAAAGTAACAGAGGGAAAATCCAAACTTCTCCTGCAATGTGATGCTACATTTGCTTTGTAATGTACACGACACTTGCCACAATTTCCACAAACCCCTTGTCCCTGACTTAAGCGAAAATGCTATTTCTCTTCCTTGTTTTGTGTTGGTCATGAAGACGTTTTTCCTGAACTTTGCATCATCAGGTTCTGATGATAAAAATCAAAATTCACTAATCTGAGCGTAATGAACTCGACCGACCTTTCCGTCTACTTCCACAGATACGAAGAATTCCTTGTTGCTGATGGCGGTTTCCAGGTTTTTCTTGGCCTCTGAGACACGGATGCTGTAATTCTGAGAGCTGTTCACCGCGTTTCCCTGGATCTTAGGCACCCCGAGGAGAGTGAAGAAGATGGAAAGTACTTCGTCTGTACCCTCCTCTACCTGTTTGCGTGAAAAAAAAAAGTACTTGCACATGTTTATCTCCTTATTTTTAGGATTCTGAATCACAAATACTGTAAATCATCATGATGAATGGAAAACGTAAAGGGACTATATCAAGGGATGGATTGCAAAGTACTGTACCACATGTTGGTAGTCAGTCAACTTTTCACTTTATGCATCTTTCAATTCCAAGTCAAAGAGGAATGGAAACTTTTTCAAACTGGCAGCCCTAAAAAGAACACTATAATTTATTTTTCTTCAAAAACACTTTTGAAGCATTTCATGTAATTTCAAAACCAACGAGAGAGCAACCAAAAACCAAAGAATTATTGTTACCAGAAAGCTCTTCTTTCATGAAAAGATGTTAGTAGGCCAACAAAAGCTTGATGACAACCACAAACTTAAAGTTTTGTGAGACAAAATATTTAAAAAGTCTTTCTTGTATTTTACAGTGAAATGAATTTTACAATAACTACATGAATTTCTGAGACTGCTGCTTGTGGAATGTTTTACAAACAGATACCTGTCCTTGGTATGCTGTACTGTAGCTACACATCAAGATACCTGTCCTTGGTATGCTGTAGCTACACTTTAAGGTACCCGTCTACAGTGTAGCATTTCATTTCCAATACACAAATCAAGACACATAGAGTGCAACAACACAAAGTTACATACAGAACCTATGTAACACTGACAATATAAATATTTAACAATCCATTTTTAACATGTAAAATGCATAAAGCTATAAATGAAGACACATCCACTGTGTAATACCATACAGCACACTTATATGCAGGACCTACACATCGAGACAAAAAACCTTCACACTGAGATACATTGTGTAACATTTAATGCATAGTAAGCAGAACCAACACAATAAGGACCATAAAACTAAACAATCCAAGTGAAATTCCTATCCCCAATTTTGAAGCCATTGCAACACACCTGGACCATTTGAATAGGAACTGAAAGTTCCATATGTGTAACAAGTTTTAAGTCTCAGCAACAACATGCTATAAACTTCATCACTTCTGCATTGCCTGATACCAATAAATATTCATGAGGGCTTTTTACAATGAAAGCTCATACAGTTGAGAGGTAAAGTAGGTAAACTATTGTTTATGTGAGAGGGAGGAGGGTGGGGACAGGGTAATCAACAGACTGACCACCCCCCATTGTGCTTATAGAAGCCTTGCCACTGTATTCTCATTCATTATCCTATCCTCGTTGTACAACATCTAAATATTTATTGCACGGATTATGCCGTGGAACGTGTTGCCAAAAACATTCTTGACATCCTTGATGTATCACTGGTTGGAAACAATCACCTCGTGTATGCTCTTCTTTAACCCTCTTTTGACACGTACTTCCTTGTTTTGTCAGGGAGAATAAACCTAAATTACTTTCTCTTTTGAAAACGATAAAACAAAAGGATCCACTTTCCTCACAACTACATCATTATCATCTTCAGCAACTGTTTATAGAGGCAGATGACTGCATAATTTGAGATTTGACCTGTCTCCAACTCTCACAAAAGACAACACTTGTCCATCTTTTTTGCAATGCACTTCAAAGGAAAGACAAACTCTTCCTCCATGACTGGCAATGTTGTTGAAATTTTGGACAACATTTATCTCCCACTTTTCTGAATAGACCCAATGCCTCCTCCCCCTAGACCCAAAGCCCCCTCCCCCCACCAAAGGAAAAAAACGCAAAAACACACACAAAAGCCTTGCAAATGCACACAGAATAGACATCGATTATACTTTTTTGCCAGTGTTCTTCTCCTGCTTTTTGGAAAATAATCAGCAAAGAATCCCATTTCTTCCGGCTGGAGAATGGATCACTGTCATGTTGCCATAGACTTTGTACTTATAGATACTATAAATAGTAGTGCGGCTTTTATCTTGAGATGGCATGCCTGCATCATCTTTCTTTCAACAATGTCAGCAGGAAGATGGTAGGACGTTGAAGGGTGGGGGGATTGGTACGCTACATATTCTTTATTCATTTGATAACATTGGTACTCTTTTATTTATTGACATTTTATCCTTTGTTATTCCTCCTTATAATTTGCCCAAGAAGGACCGCTGGTCACATTGGTTTTAAATCTAAAACTGGCAAACCACAAGCTGGTAGAATTTTAAAAGAAATTCGATGGTGTGTTAAACTGATTTCACATGTCAAATTTCATTTAAAATTGATAGACTGTATTTTATCTTCAGCTAAGAACACAAGAATGCAAGCTAGCAAAACAAAAGACATTGGTCAATTTACTATTCAGTGTATCTAATAATAGTTCACAAGCAGAGAACTAAGTTCATGTTACTATTCACTTCACAGAATAATAGTTCACACTTAGAGAACTGAGTTTAACATTTTTGCTTTTCATCTACTTGTCAAGATCTGTTTAATATTGACAACGTGTTCACCTTGACCAGTGCACCTTTCTTTGAGTGTTTTATGAATCTAAATGTTTTTTCAAACTTTTCACAGGGGTTTCTCTATGATATTTTCTCCTTTGTTCAAGTAACAAGTTCTTTTTTTATGTCCAGATGTAATCTACATCTGTATCTGTTAATAAAATTCCCTACCATCACCAGACACAATAACAATATAAGAGACTGCAAACAAAATGATAAAATATATATTATATCTAACATGTATATGTACGTAATTAAAACATGCATTGGTAGTGGTGTTGCACAACGAAAGTGCTATTATTATACTATACAGGTGAAGTGCATATGCAAAGATACCCATAACCGTACTGCATGAGGCAAGAAAAACCTTAACGATATATTATTCCTGCATCTTTACTGCAATAAACACAATGCTACCTATTTATCCTTGCATAAATATCAATATATATGTCTTACACAAGTCTCTTTAACATTTCTAAATACTGGCAAATGAATGGAAACTTGATCAACATTAAGACTGACCTGAAGGTGAGTGACCCTTGACCCCGGTAGCTTGGAAGCTTTAGCAATGCTCTCGTGAGCACCAAAGTAGAAATTGTGGCTGTTGTTCTGAACGTATTTGTGGAAGTTCTCTGCAGACGGTGTAGGAGAAACAATAATTATTGGAGCATTAACACTGCTCCTTCCAAGTGCTCTATAAACACTGCTGCTTCTCGATGCTCTACACTAGAGCAGTAACACTGCTACTTCTCAAAGCTCTGCACTAGAGCAGTAACACTGCTGCTTCTCAATGCCCTACACTAGAGCAATAACACTGCTGCTTCTCAATGCCCTACACTAGAGCAGTAACACTGCTGCTTCTCAATGCCCTACACTAGAACAGTAACACTGCTGCTTCTCAATGCCCTACACTAGAGCAGTAACACTGCTGCTTCTCAATGCCCTACACTAGAGCAGTAACACTGCTGCTTCTCAATGCTCTACATTAGAGCAGTAACACTGCTGCTTCTCAATGCCCTACATTAGAGCAGTAACACTGCTGCTTCTCAATGCCCTACACTAGAGCAGTAACACTGCTGCTTGTCAATGCAGTACACTGAAGCAGTAACACTGCTGCTTCTCAATACCCTACACTAGATCAGTAACACTTCTGCTTCTCAATGCAGTACACTGAAGCAGCAACACTGCTGCTTCTCAACACTCTACACTAGAGCAGTAACACTGCTGCTTCTCAATGCCCTACACTAGAGCAGTAACACCGCTGCTTCTCAATGCCCTACACTAGAGCAGTTATACTGCTGCCTGTCAATGCAGTACACTGAAGTAGTAACACTGCTGCTTCTCAACGCTCTACACAAGAGCAGTAACACTGCTGCTTCTCAATGCCCTACACTAGAGCAGTTACACTGCTGCCTGTCAATGCAGTACACTGAAGTAGTAACACTGCTGCTTCTCAACGCTCTACACAAGAGCAGTAACACTGCTGCTTCTCAATGCCCTACACTAGAGCAGTTACACTGCTGCCTGTCAATGCAGTACACTGAAGTAGTAACACTGCTGCTTCTCAACGCTCTACACAAGAGCAGTAACACTGCTGCTTCTCAATGCCCTACACTAGAGCAGTAACACCGCTGCCTGTCAATGCAGTACACTGAAGTAGTAACACTGCTGCTTCTCAATGCTCCACATTAGAGCAGTAATAATGCTTTGTTTCTCAGTACCCTACAAAAGGGCAGTTACTGATATCTCCTAGATACTGAGACAACTATAACAAAAGCCACACAGGCTTACTACTTTAATTTCTGATTTAATGAGCCTTTACTACAATCAATACAACATTCCAGGTATGAACATTTCCCTGACAGCAATGGTTGCAGATAGAACCAGTGACTTTGTGGTTTGTGCCAATCTATCTAAACTTTAAAATCTGACAAATTAAACTGACTTTATATCAAGTGCTAAATTCCATAATTAGGCTTTGTTTATTGCAAACTGTAAGTTTGCTGAATGAAAACAACTCTAACACAAACATACAACATCAGTGAAAAGTCAAAGCTGATATGGGACACATTGTGACTGAATACTGTTGTTAATGCTAACATAAAAGAGTCGACGACTAAGCACTTGTTGTAAAAAAAAACATTGCAAGTACCCAAAAAGGCTTTTTGAATGAAATCTGACAGAAAATGACATCTTAAGTTGATTTTGTGATCTGTGTAGCAACAATCTGTGGCCCTTCAGAGAGTCCAGTCAGGAATCACATATGCACTACAATAATGTTTAAACATGAATGCAAAAAAAAAACTGACCTGTTCCAGTAAGGTCGAATGCGAGCGGTATTTGGTCTTCCTCTTGGATGCAGGTGGACGTATCAAAGTGCCAAGGCCCTCCAAGATCTGGTGAGAATCCATACACGTTGACAATGGCCTGGAAAGTTTCGCTCTTGTTCGTAGTCAGATTCTAGGTGTCAACATTGTCCAAAGAGAAGAAGAAGAATAAAACCCAGTATCTTGGGTGTTTTTTTTTTTTGGTATCAATATTTTTGTTTCACAATGATACCGACGACACAATGCACGTTCAAAATGGGTCGTGGCACAATTAAAATGGGTACTTCATTTACCAGCGACAAATAACATTGTTGTTGCGATCATCTCCGACTAGAAATAAAACAATCACAATAAATGTTTCGTAGAGCAGCTAAACTTTTTATAAGAATGTCATTTCTGTGAAACATCTCTCAAAGCAAACATTTAAATTGACCAGGGTACTGGCTCACAAATGTGATGAGTTGACGTCTAAACAACAGATGGATTTTTCTAAAGGGGCACAATGATCTGAAAAAGTTTATTTTGTGCTGAATTTGAAGTAAACCCATTTGATACCAATACTTTTAAATAAGTCTAATTAGTCATGTATCCTTTCCTGCAGTTATTGACAATGCGAGAAATTGTAGTATTTTTGTGAAAAGGAGATGCCAGTAATCAATGCCTCACAGCAAAGAGCATTTGGTCGCAGGCTTCCAAGAAATGAATTTGACTGTTAAATACTTTGGTCATTGTCACATCAGTTGTGGGATCAGATGCTCAAAATCTCAGCTTGATCATTTACCATCAATATCTGGATAATATTCAACAAGTGTGACAAAATATCATCAACTTTGTAAACCAAAAATATGAGCCTTCTTAGTAGAGGAAATCAAAGAAAGGATAAAACATATGATGCATATAGGTATCCCACCCTCCATACTAGCCATAATGGAAAGTGATCAGAAACCAGTCAAAATTTTCACAATATAACACGTTAGTCGAACAAAGAAACAAACCCGTGGAATCACATGGGAAATTCAGAGTCATTATCCAACATCACAAACCATTGTGAAAGTTTGAGACATTAGTCTCACAAATGTGCTAACTCCCTTTCAGTCAGTCGTATTTTATTCAAATAAAAGGTTGAATATGTTACCCATCTGAAAATAGTGGCGAAACAATGGGCTGTTTTTTTTCTGATGTTGTTTTGGCTTTCAGTTGATGAGTTGTTACCAGCTAGTACAGTAGGAAAGTGGAAAAATGTCAGCATTCTTTTGTTTGTTTTTTTCTTCTCCAAAGCGAAATCTAGAGATGGTTTTCAATTGTGAGAATCACTAAGACTGTTGCATTGACTGGACACAACCACATAATTTTTGGAAAAGCACTGGACAATAACCTTTGACTCAATTGCCTACACCAAGTGTATTTCCTGGGGGAATTTTTAATTAAGTTACAGAAATTATACAAAAAATATGTATGGGAACCTATATATACCAATGGAAAGAGTACAGTCTGCTAATTCTAAATATAAAGAGGTCTACTAATTTGGAAGTCACTACATGTATGCAAATTAGCTAATTAACTAACGACTGTTCCTTAGTGGTTTCTTCCTTTTCTTTAGTGCATTTTGATGCTTGAATGGTATTCTTTGCAACGTTTCCTTCCATTTAAGGTAAAATTTTTTTAAACTTGTAGGAAAATGACAGAGCTATACTGTAACAATTTCTTTGAACAATGCCTTATTTGCCATTGCCATGACACACTGTGCATACTCAGCGGTCACATAATGTGTACTTAGTGGTTCCTCGAAAACACTGTATGGCCTCGATACCCACCCAACTGATAACAAACTCTTCCTCATACAATAGTAAAATAGGAAAACCTAAAAAATTACTTCTCTTTTTGAGTGTTCTAGTAAAAACTTGTGTGTACTTTGAAGCAAGCATTGGCCAAAATGTCACCTTTGAATTTCTTTCATGTTTTTGAAGTATTCTACTGCCTCTAGAAGGTACTGTAGGTGAAGTCACTAGTCTGTTGTCAGCTGGACACAGTTAAGTTTCCCATATTTGTTCATAATTTTGTATGTAAATGAATACTTACTAAAAGTTTTGGTGGAAATAACACATGATACCCCCCCAAAAAAAATCTTTTCTTTCTTGAACAAATCTATGTCTCAGCTTTCTTACAACACTTCAACCAGGTCTGCAGGTGGAAGTTGTGAAAAGTTGCATCATTTAAGAATTAACCGGGCTAAGTCCACCTGCTTGCGGTAAAGAAGTTTAAACTTCTCATTGGTATTATAACTTCTGGAGTGTAAAGTGTCCAACATTTAATGTCCTGTAGTAGTACTACATTGGGAAGATACTTATACTTACATGGAAGAAAAATTTGTAGATCTTCTGGACAGGAAAATGGGTGATGTTCTGGAGGAATTTAGATGAGGTGTAGTTGATCTGCAAGGACAAGCAAATAAAAAGAGTAACAGATGAATGGGTACAGAACACGACAATCTGTAGAGATGAATATACTGAAAGACAGTTTGTAAGTCTTGACATATAATAGGAGTTTGTGTACAATGACATGGAATAGTGCGTGTGTGGTTCAGGAATACAGACACAAATATATAAGGTTATGTACTTATCACATACAGATATATGGGTTATGAAAGACGGATTTGTATGCATGTACAGTAATAATTAAGTCTGAGTGTAGATATAGTGTACAAATATTGGATATGGTAGTTTGTATGCATGTATATACAATCTTTTAGTATATAGCATACTGGATATCCATATGTGGATGAACTGAGCACTCCAGATGGTAAATTGAAATACACTGCTTGCAACAATTTGCATGGATTGTAAAATTAAATGATGGAAATATTCCACATATAAGTTTGAAAAGTAGGATACTGAACATAGCAGTGTAATTATTAAATAACAATAGTTTATACTTTTTGATATACAATACAATGTGTTATGGCTATAGAATACAATGTATTATGGCTATAGAATAATATTTTGTATTGCCACATAATACAACGTACATATGTATGTAGAATACAATGTATTATGTATATATACCTGTAGCATACATTGTGGATGTAGAATACAATATACTATGGCTAAAACATGTAGGGCATTTGGGGGGACACAGAACATGATTCAAACCAAACTGGTCACGGTATGTTCATAAGTTAAATGAAAACGTTTGCCATTACGAAAACATTAATTAAGTCATCCAAATGCGAAATAGACCACAGTAAGGGAACAGCA
Organism: Stichopus chloronotus; assembly: GCA_021234535.1. NCBI lineage: Eukaryota > Metazoa > Echinodermata > Holothuroidea > Aspidochirotida > Stichopodidae > Stichopus > Stichopus chloronotus. Next base: position 4,554,587 of record CM037842.1, read on the forward strand.
TATCAGGCTTGGAAAACATGTTCTTAGAAGTATACTGTGTAGTAGGTATGTGGATCAAACAACTCTCACAACATTAAAGACAGATTACATGTACAGCATTGAAAGTATTGAAACAAAGATCATACCACAGCGGGGGTAGAACAGCACATGCTGTACGATGGATCTGTCTACACAAATAGAGGTACTGTACAGTACAAGCAACATGTTTGTTGCTAGACAACATTGTAGAAGCTGTAATTCAATTGATGGAGCACATGTACACACGAGCAAAGACCCACACACATACAAACACACATTAATGAACATGAAAAATGCTGCAAATACATAAGGCATGTGGGTGCTGCACCTGTACACAATTGACCTTAAAAATGAAACAAATTACGACATACATAATAAAAAAGGAAATAGTTTCACTTTCACCAGGATGTAATTTATTAGTTTGTACCATATCCATAGTCTCATATAGGTCATTGCACTAGTGATACCTGTAGTTATGACAATCCAAGTTGAGATTCCTTAAAGTACTCTTTACCACAGAAAAAAATAGATGCTGCCATTGTCTTGTCTTGCTACATATGATCAATCTTCCAATGTTAATCATTGTCAATAATCATCCTAAGACCTCAGTTAATCATCCTCGAAACTCAGTTAATCATTCTCAAACATCAGTTTAAAGTCATTCTGGAATGTCAGCTAATCCTTGTCAAACCTCAGTTAATCACTCCTGAACCTCAGTTTAAAGTCATTCTCAAATCTCAGTTGATCATTCTCAAATCTCAATTAATCATTCTCAAACCTCCTTAAATTATTCTCGAACCTCAGCTTAACGTCATTCTCAAACCTCAGTTAAACATTCTCAAACGTCAGTTTAAAGTCATTCTCTAATCTCAGCTAATCATTCTCAAACCTCAGTTAATCATTCTTGAACCTCAGTTAATCATTCTCAAACCTCAGTTAATCATTCTTGAACCTCAGTTTAACGCCATTCTTGAACCTCAGTTAATCATTTTCAAACGTCAGTTTACACATCAAAGTCATTCTCAAATCTCAGTTAATCATTCTCGAACCTGTCGGAATGAGTCAGCATCACTGACTCAGGGAGGTATCTACATCATCATACTCACAATTTTCAGTGAGTCAGCATCACTGACTCTGGAAGGAATCTTAATCGCCATACTCACAGCAGTGAGTCAGCACCACTGACTATGGGAGGATTCTTAATCGCCATACTCACAGCAGTGAGTGAGCATCACTGACTCAGGGAGGTATCTACATCATCACACTAACAATGTTCAATGAGTCAACATCACTGACTCTGGGAGGGTTCTTAATCGCCATACTCACAGCAGTGAGTCAGCATCACTGACTCAGGGAGGTATCTACATCATCATACTAACAATGTTCAGTGAGTCAGCATCATTGACTCAGGGAGGTATCTACATCATCATACTAACAATGTTCAGTGAGTCAGCATCATTGACTCAGGGAGGTATCTACATCATCATACTAACAATGTTCAGTGAGTCAGCATCACTGACTCAGAGAGGAATCTTATAAGTCAAACTCACCGAGGCGAAGAAAACTTCACTGACTCAGGGAGGTATCTACATCATCATACTAACAATGTTCAGTGAGTCAGCATCATTGACTCAGGGAGGTATCTAAATCATCATACTAACAATGTTCAGTGAGTCAACATCACTGACTCTGGGAGGTTTCTACATCATCATACTAACAATGTTCAGTGAGTCAGCATCACTGACTCAGGGAGGTATCTACATCATCATACTCACAATTTTCAGTGAGTCAGCATCACTGACTCTGGAAGGAATCTTAATCGCCATACTCACAGCAGTGAGTCAGCATCACTGACTATGGGAGGATTCTTAATCGCCATACTCACAGCAGTGAGTGAGCATCACTGACTCAGGGAGGTATCTACATCATCACACTAACAATGTTCAATGAGTCAACATCACTGACTCTGGGAGGGTTCTTAATCGCCATACTCACAGCAGTGAGTCAGCATCACTGACTCAGGGAGGTATCTACATCATCATACTAACAATGTTCAGTGAGTCAGCATCATTGACTCAGGGAGGTATCTACATCATCATACTAACAATGTTCAGTGAGTCAGCATCACTGACTCAGGGAGGTATCTACATCATCATACTAACAATGTTCAGTGAGTCAGCATCACTGACTCAGAGAGGAATCTTATAAGTCATACTCACCGAGGCGAAGAAAACTTCACTGACTCAGGGAGGTATCTACATCATCATACTAACAATGTTCAGTGAGTCAGCATCATTGACTCAGGGAGGTATCTAAATCATCATACTAACAATGTTCAGTGAGTCAACATCACTGACTCTGGGAGGTTTCTACATCATCATACTAACAATGTTCAGTGAGTCAGCATCACTGACTCAGGGAGGTATCTACATCATCATACTAACAATGTTCAGTGAGTCAGCATCACTGACTCAGGGAGGAATCTTATAAGTCATACTCACCGAGGCGAAGAAAACTTGGACTGTCTCATTCACTTTAAATTTGCTCTGGTGAGGTTCACTGATCCAGGACTCCACTTCCATACCTCTCAATTCAGACTGTTGACCAAAACAAGAAGAAAAAAACACGAAATGGTCAATAGAAGAATATTATCTGAAAACCAAAACAGAGATAGACAAAGTAAACATGGGCCAAGGGTCAAGCCAACTGACCTCTGCCTATTCAGATACCATGTTTATGTTTTTTCTTCCTCAACCCTGACATTAACAATTGACTGTCTATTGTTAATCTTGAGAGGACCCGAGAAATCTATTGAATTTTCTACAGAGGACCTAAAATCTATTGTTTCGGTCCTCGATCCCACCCGAAAACAATGGCATTCACACACACACACACACCATCATCACTGCAGCGGTTGCAATTGATATTGAAAAAACTGAGAGAAGTGAATCAAAGTGAACAATAACAACCTGTGTTGGAATACATGCCAACTAGCCCTGAGAGTGTAGGTCAAGAATCTATGACAAACATACTGTATGCACACAAACCAAACAGAAAAGAAAACAGAACCTGGAGAAATAATTCTGCAATTTAAGAGTAATAAAATGCTACACTTCACCTGAGGATTATTACTTTCACTGTTCAATGTAACAAGCTGAAAGTGATAGCCATATACGGTGAAGTCATTCACCTCTGAATAATTATCACATTTCTGTGAGTGAGCAATTATGGGTGATGACAAATTAATTGAGCTGAATTCAAAAGTGTAGTCAATGAGGTGAACAGTTGTTAACTCTTGCAGTGCTGTCAAATGTTTTGTACATCACAATTACCATAAGAACAAAAGCAAAAGTTACCAACCATTAGTCATTGAAATATTGGTAAACTGAATCAGCTGTGTGTAAAATTCATTTAGTCTTTGGCCATTCATACAAAGTACCCTAATACCCAAATATCACCTTTCAAGATGAACAAGATTTGTCATGTTTCATTCAGGAAACATAAAAGCCACACCTTGACCCAGGAGAGATTAGGAGCAGAAAAACTTACAACTCCCTCATACGCCCACGTCAAGTTGGGCGGAATAAAGAAACTGGTAGGATTCTGCAGGAACACATGAAACCCGTCCGGGGCAAGAACAGTGTCCGGCGAAAATCCTGTCGCGTTGATGGCAGACACCGTGCAGTTCCCGACCTTCTCATCCATGGAATATGTGAGACCTTCATTATTGAAAAACAGAAAACATTCATGATAGTCTAGTAGCACTCCAAAGTAATCAACAGTGATTGCAAGAATGATTTTGAGGTCTCACTGATCTTATTTAAATTGAAGCTGCCATTCATGGAGTCCGAAAACTAAAACACCTATGGCGTATCAAGAAATGACTTGCTTCTCTCGCAAAGGGAAATAGGGCATTTGTTTTACAGAAGACATCCATATCACTTAAAACAAATGTTTGTGGACGTAGAATGATAGACCATTCAAAATAAGGAAGGACAGCAGTCTTCTTTTCAAGAAATAAGCCCATCACAGATAGAAATTCAGTTATTAGTTGCTCCACAATAATTTGTTCACCCAACCACTTTCAAAATTTAAATGATGCATCTTCCATTACTCATCACATGCATAATGTTTTGAGAAGATGAAACTTTGATAGATGTTTATTGATGAGACTGAATGGTTTGACAATGATTACCGCTATTTCTTTTGTAAGTCATGTCCGTGTATTACAAATGCCCTGTATCCCTTTAAGCACTTTCTTGGCTAACATATCACAAATCATGGTTTTATTTCTACAAGGTTGTGGTGGTTTATCTGAGTATGTAAAAAACAATTTTTAAGTCCCTCAATTATGCAGCAGTGTTATAATTTATCAGGCAAAGGTATCATGCGAGAATTTACCATGTAAACTAAGCACTTTGTCACTGAATCAATTCAAAGTTAATCATGACACCACTGTCTACATGGGTCACTCAAGTAATCTGAAAAAAAAAAGAAGTTGGGTGACCATCAGGAATCTATACAAAGGAAAAGATTCCAGGCAGGGTTCTCCACATGGGGCTTATAGAGCAGCGGGGGGGATCACAAGTGACAATTACCACTTCCGTGCTAACAGCGACTGATCACTTCCACAAAAGACCCACTTGGCTTCGAAAATTTGGTTAAGAATTGGTTAACAATACGCCACTTCTATTTAAAAAAGAGCAGGAAATCATCTCTACAGGGTACACTTTGCTGTCATTAAATTTCAATTATCAAAATTTCTGGGGTTAAAGTTGGGCCCTTTTCCAATCAAACCCTCACAGAGATTTTTTTAGCCATAGTGTATGTGCTTCACACCTGACCACATCCCCCCCCCCCCCCTTGAAAATTTGTGAACAGTCCTAAGGGATTGAAAACATTCCTACACTTTGAACAATAATCTGGCTAAAGTGCATATTCTTGAGGACTTTGAACTACTTCTGGACCTTACATGATCACATTTCACAGTGATGGCATTTCTCTGAATTCTCCGTTGTCTTTCACAAGATTGAGAAAATTAAAGAGATTTGCCTCACAGACAGACAGACAGACAGACAGACAGACAGACAGACAGACAGACAGACAGACAGACAGACATTGTGATTGACATCAGTTAAAACCAATACTGAATATCTTATCTTGTTCTTGGTGAAGTCATAAATACACACAACATCAACGGACTGAATAGTGATTGTCATTGAAGCATATTGGCCAATCATACCTCCAAAGGTATGTTAATTTTATGCAAAGAATTGTGATATATGAAACAGAGAATAATACAACAAGAGAATGTCTACGACATGCATGCAGAAGATAAGCCAAGTTTTCAACGACAGCATTCACATTAATGTCAAGAAACTCGCCAAAATTAAAATCATGGACCATATTTGCATGTCACAGGCACTAGTCTGGTGTAAGGGCAGACAGTACCAAAGGGGGGGAGGGGTTAATGATTACCAATAAACTTGGTACAGTAGATGGGGAGTGCATTTGTTGTGTTGAGACAGGTAGGTGAGGACTGACAAACAGAAAGCACACTGATGTCAAGAGGCGTACCAAAGTTAAAATCATGGACCATCTTCCCATGTTTACTTTCACCATTCCGGAAAGTCTGGAAGCTAAACGCCGTCATGTTGCCTCGGTAATTGTAATATGCCTGGAAATTATGAAGAAGAGAATATTTGGTTAGGGCATATTTAATTGACAACAGAAAGGGTTCTTGAATGAAAGATAAAGATTATTTTACTGCAGAAATTTCAATTTCAGTCGCTTTAAGAGTAGACAAACAAAGTGTGGTTCACACCTGTATTACTTGACATATACCCTAAATATAACATATCAAGGTACACTCCTATGAACTGATAACTGAAAGTAAACACAGCCAGTAGCACAATGAAGCAACTCACCTTTTAATGTTAACAAAAATAATGATCTCTCACATGAAAGGTTTCAAGAAATGTTCTGCTGGATTTAAAGTGAAAAACAAAACTCAAGGAGCACTCAAATCACTAATCAGTCTTTGGGGTTCGGCAGACTGCATCATTCATGGAAACATCTCAGCCATTCGATTTCGTTGTTAGGCATGATGGGCAGGTGCCGTTGTGGAGTGGATAAAGGGGAGGGCATTTGAAGCAATAAAGTTTAGCAACCAGGAGATTCCCAGGTTCCATCCCTGGGAGGTCACAGTGGGATGGGTTTCTTGCCCAAGAGTAATCTTATGTTTTCTCAATCTGAACTGATCTTGTGAAAAGATATCAAATTTGGTAGTCACCTGACGGACGTTGCTATACGTAAGCCACAGGCTCCCTTCACACTTAATTGCCCTTTAAGGCCTGATGTAATTAATTATGATCAACACTATCGTAAATCTGTCACACCGTAACGTAATTCAGAACTTAACTGTTACAATAATATGGTTACAGAACATTTCTAGACCTGATAGAAATATTTATAAGGAATTACACACGACGCTGAAGCAACAGGAATATCCAAAACATTACCCAGTCTGGTTATTTACGAACACTGTCACTTACCTGTCTCAACATTACAGCTGCACTCCCATCTTGAAGTAAATCTAGTATATTCCATAACTTAGCAGATCATCAGTAGCAGCTCCATACTCTGCCAAATGATATTTATACCACATTGTGATCAAGTATTCAGCACAAACAATTTAATGGAAAATACCTCACTGATTTCCAGTGTTAAGAGACCATGTACATAGGACTAGATTTCCTTGTGTCACTCTACAGAAAGATTTCATGGTCTGCCAGTGGTCTTTCAGACTATCATGGCCTTTCACTTTGCTCTCTGAGAAAAATTTTAATGCCTCTAAAATTGTGTCAACAATACTCACAGAGAACTCACTGACTTTGTTGGATCGGGAACTGAACCACTCTCCTCTCATGCTAAAAATATCCGGCAACTTCGGAAGATCTTTGTGGCTCTTTCGTCCAATGCACGAAACTCCAAGAGGTAGCTGTGAATAATTTATCAACAACAAAAAAAATAAGAAGTTAAAAAAAATGCTAAATCACTTACAGCTCTTGTCTAAATTTTGATGCCAGCAGGTGCAAATGTTTAATAAATTTGAAACAAAGGTAAAACAAAATCTGACTTGTTGGGGTCTTGCAACGGTGCCACTGATGTAATGGTAAAGGTAATTAATTCCAGCAGTGGCTTGACACCAATTGATGTTATGAGTTGTCGACTAGTATCATACAGTGCTGATTGGTTGCAGTTGTCATAAACATATATCCAACTGTGTACATGCACTTTCCCACGATTTTGTTCAAGTGGAATGTTACAGCTCTTGACTTGAATCTGTCTGACAGCTATTAAGGTCCGTCCATACTGAAAAAAATTAACATCTACATATTGATGTTAACATGTTGATAACAAAGGAAAATTTTGAGACATAGGTGCCCCAGCAAAAGTTCATCAAATATGGTCCAATAAACATTGTCAAATGTGTACCGCACTTACAGCAATACACACCTGCTAATAAACACCACGTTGTTTCCTTGTCACACTAGGAAGGTCTCAAATTTAATGTGTATGGCGTTGGTGGTGACATTTAGCTATAGGGCTAGCCTATGAAGTAGTTAAGTACTAGCCTACTGTTACATACTTTCAGGGGAAGGTCTATCCTTCAAACAAATTCACTTGATAAAATTTCTCTCTTTATTCTTATTTTTCACTACTATTGGGAGTAAATTTTTACATTTTATTCACAATAATAGTCTTTTCAGAGTGGAAAACAATTATTTTACAGTGAAATTTGCACACCTCTAAATCACTATGTAATTAAGTACAGTCAGTCACTCATTGCCAAACTATATTTTAGGCTTGGTGTGAGTAAATTCTCAATTGTTTCTGCTCATTGATCGACTGCAAATTCAAAAGACGAAGAGCAGCTAATAGTACACGACAAACACAGTGGTCAAGCGTTTTGACTATACATGCAGTTTTATATTTGCATATTAATATGATGATATCTATATATTGACAGACCTAAAGTGGCAGCTATGAATTGGTGCACATGTCACAGGTCTGTCAATTGTTCATCAAGGTGTACTGTACAAAACAGTTTTTGACTAAGGCCAGCGTTACAGTTATACACGGGTTCTGCATGTGACAGGTCTGTCGATTGAATCGTTAATTGACAACATACTGTACAATACAGCTCTTGACTGTGACCAGTGTGACCGGTGTGAATGAGTGCCTATGTGACAAGATGTCAATTGTTGGCTGAGGTTTGCCGTATAAAGATCTGCAACATCAGAATGATAAAACTCAAGCAAGTGCTTGTCTTACCTCAAAAGGCCTCTTCCACCAAGGCAATGCCAAATGGAGATCGAAGAAATTGTAGGTGTTATCGACAATGTGAGTAATGTTCCCACCTGGAGTTATAAAAATATACAGATAATGCAAACAAATGTCACAGAAACTTCATATAACACATTTTTTAGAAGGATACATAGCACAGAGGATGTAAAACCATAGAAGACATGGAGATAGCAGGAAACATGACAGGCAAATAATGATAACAGAGAAGATGATGACTGTAAATAGCCACGCAGTGATTACTGGAAGAGCAACAATCAGTCACACAGCATGCAAGCATAACGTTCGACAAGTAACAAGATAACTTTATAGTTCTACAGTAGTAAAGAAGTACTGATCTTACTACGATACTTCTGGTAAGAAGTACCAACAGTAAAGGAGAACTCCAGCCAAGGAACATGTCTTCTGACTTATTTAAGCCATTTCAAACCATTTTCATTCACATTCTTGACATTTTGAAATGAAATTCTCATGGGGCAACATGATATGTACAAATCTTACGCCCAACAGTTTCTAACACAATGCATTAGAGCCAAGGGGGCGGCCATTATGATGTAATTGACCGTGATCTTTGTGGCTTGTGACATAGTCAACAACCAGGTCTAATCCAACCGACCTGATTGCCCTACATTCAATTAATGATTAGATGGCTTATTCCCCTGTCTCTGAAAAGGTTTACTGTGTACTTAATAAATATTACCTTTTCCATATCTTCAGCATATTGTTTACACTGCTCTATGCTGTCCATGGGCTTTTGATAAGAGATTTCTCTTCTTATGTGTTTGTTTCTCAATTTCATTGATTAATTATTTTATCTTGTGATAGCTACATTGAATACGCAGTGTGTCTAATCACTAATTATGTAGGTTAATAATGTTGGTCATCGATGGTCATCAACTACTGTACCTCACAAGCCACAGAGATCACGGTCAATTACATCATAATGGCCGGGCCCTTCATGTACAGGCACAGTGCAAGAAACCTGGGGGGGGGGTGGAGTTTGAACATATCATGTTGCCCATGAAAAAATTTCAAAATGTCAAGAATATGAATGAAAATGGTTTGAAATAAGTAGAAAGACATTTCTTTGACTGGAAGTCCCCTTTAATACTTGTAGCAAGATGTAGCTAGTGTACCAACCTTAGTGTGGTGTTTTCAGTAAGCTCTTACTTCACTACCTCTGGTAAAAAAAGTACCAATTCTACTGTATTTAAGAAATTTACCAATGTTATCACATTACAGTATCTCCAGTGAGAAGTGGCCATTTTTAATTCCATACTTAATAATTTCTATAAGAAAAGCAAACCTTCATACTGTACATGACTTGCAGTAAGAAATAACATTCCTACTAAAGCACTGTACTAGCGGAAAAATGCACTTATCTTTCCACATGGCAACTTGTAATAAAAATTTTACATAACATGTAACGGGAAGTACAGAACCAGTCATACTTCTTTTCCAGTATTTGAAAATGCACTCTAATTAAACATTGTAAAGAATGTAACAGAGCCTGAGGGAAGTAAATGTCATTGAAACAGAAAGCAGATACTTGATACAAACGATATGACTGAAAACTAGAATGTAAAGTCTTGAAACCGAGCAGCAGACTGTAGTGTAGTGATAGAAACTCAATTAAGGACCAGGATGTTGATTATCTTGTGGGGGAAGTTATATGTTTGGCTTCTTATATTACAACGTAGAATTTGAATACTTGCTGTGAAATTACGGATGCACAAGCAGTGCTTAAAAGTCTTACCTTGTGAGAGGTAAGATTTGGTACAAGAGAGAATTCTAGGCCTGTGAAAAGCCACCTCAGTGATTTGTTCAGTCAAAGAAATGGAAGGTTCGTGGCAGGCAACACGCGCTGCACTTGGACAAACTCCATCATATTGATTGGCTAGATCTGCACTAGGCAAACCAAAGGTGTAGTGAGTTTTTGCACATACTGTAAGTGCCATGTATAGGAAGCTGTTGGTTGAAGCTTGCAAACATCAAATCCTGCCAAAAAAGGGAAAAACTTAGTGACATGCAGTTCTGTGGATGGCTGGTGTTACTTACTGGTAGAAGTCCCATTCACCGTTGCCCTCACTGGTATTTGCAACCCATTCGATGCTGTGTGGTACCCCCTTACAGTAAAGTAGTAATGAAGGTCAAAAGATGAATCGCCATCTTGTTGGGGTAATTTGGTGACCCAGTGGTCCACAGGTATCCCTCTAATCTCATCCTCTCCCAGGTAGGTCTCATTGAACTGTTTACCGAAACGCAGAAATTCAGCGGTGGTGTTGATGCGTACCTCCGTGCCTTCGTAGTGGAATCCAAAAATGCTGAACTTGTTATTGGTTAGGTCTGTCACGTTGCACTCTGGCTCTCCTGGGACGGTTCATAGGGAGCAAATACAGAGACAAAAAGGACACATATGATGCATACTAAACATGAAATTAACATTGAGGTACAGTACATGGTGTACATTCAACAATGTGTATGTTCATAGATTCAACGCACATGATAACTAAGGTAAAGGAGGGTTACAAGAGCACAGAATATTAGGCTTTAGTTACCTACATGGTAATGTGTAAAATTCATTTGTAGGAAGTATTAATGCTGTCACATTGGTGCCACAGTGATTGTTTAATTGAAGCAGCAATGTAATTACTGTACAGCTACAGTAAACCCAAACAGTTCTTAGATAACCAATACATTGATAGCAATCTAGGCCATTGTACTGTACTGTAGGTGTGACAAGACCGGGGTAGGTTCGTGACTATTGGTATTCTACAGTTAAAAGATGACCTCAAGAACTCAAAATTGTATTTGTAGAGTAGCACTTGCCACAGGTTTGACATGTACTGTACTGTACTTTGAATGACGGCAGCAAGACAAGCAAGTACTGTAAATGCAAGATCCTCAGAGATGACTCATAACCAGGGTTGTTGATTTGTGTGTGTGTGTGTGTGTGTGTTTTTCTAAAAAAAATGACGATTTTAATGAGTCGTGATTTAACTAAAAAAAGTGATTTAAATAAAATAAATCAATATGAATAATTTGCAATAAATATCCTGACTTTAATTGCCTTCATTTATGTCAAACAACCCCGCTCAGAACAGTGTTTCACAAACTGCTGTAGTGTTGTAGCAACCTTTACTTTTCTGGTTTACCTACAGTTATTTGAGGATTCCTTTTACATACATTGGGACTATGCAGTAGACCATTGAGGCCAATTTATAAGTGTACACAGTATTTTCACGTAAGCCTACTGTTATGGTCCAAGTGCCATTCAAATGTGCACTGCTTAAGCCTGTACTTAATTGAAACTGGGTTAAATCAATTCCTCATTTTCAAGCTGGTTCTGATACTTTGCAATTATACCATCGTTACAAAATATTATGTTCCTTTTCCCAAATGGACATATTGTAGAACTTTATTTGAAGCCGACATACAGTACGTATGCATGGTACAACAATGTTGAAAGCGTCACCAAAGTATTCATGAGTCTAATTTGTTTGTGTCCCACTTTTAAATAACAATTTAATGGTAGGCCATGTCTTCTGTCCACTGAGGATTTTTTTTTTGGGGGGGGGGGTTGGGATGAGGTGAGAGTAGTAATGTCAGCTGCTTGGTACTCTTTCATTCATACATTTACTGCAATATTTGAAAGATTTTATGTAAGTCCCACCAAAAATCTTTTCCCACCAAAATCCTAATTAATACCTACCTGTAGCAGTAATAAAAAAGACTGGAAATCAAAAGGATGGAAAATAACAACAATGTTTAGTTCTCGGGAGAATCAACTGCTTGTTTTCATTGTTGACTTCAAGGATGGACTGACACAGTGTCCACTGTGCTGACGATGTATCAAACTGCCTCTAAATATTCAGTTTGACTTTGGCAATCCTATTTCAAGGCATTTTGAGCTTTCATTATCCTTACTGAAACCACGGACTGTCAAAATAGCAACTCTCTGATTATATACTCTGCAAATTTTGTAATTAAGCATCATTAAACTGGTCAATAATTACCAGGTTATTACCGCAAGTGGACTCTCAAATCTTTGTCATCCAACAATTGTTGCAGGGGTAATTCTGCATGAAATTGCATACCATATAATCATCTCTTAAAAGCAGCCCCCACCCTTCCTTAATTTCCTTCACATTGCAATACTTGTCAATTTATGAGAAAACAAACTCAGCAGAGTTACATGCAAATGACATAGGCTGCTTCATTGCCACTAAATCTCATCCACTCCCAACATTCTAAAAAAAAAGAAAAAAAAAATGTTGATGTTGATGATATTTACATACTGCCAAGTACTGCTTCTTTGGTTAGTCAGGAGTGATACAGTTGTTCTCTATACATAGGTATGAACATTCTAAATTCACAAGAAAACTTAACACCGATAAATGCCCCCTTCCATCTGAATCTCCCCCCCCCCCACCTTTCTGTGCATTAGTAAGATCAGATACTGTACATTATAAACTAACTGCAGTCAGTCATACAGTACTGTACATTTACAACGTGCAGTAAGTTCAGCCAAGCTGTAGAGTAAGACCTCAATTCTCATCTGGATAGCTCATGATACTATGTACTGTAGGCCATAAGGAGTGCAGGTAACACCATGTACTGATGATATTGTGAATTAAAGAGTTCTGTTCATTCTAACAATATAACAACCAAATGTCTTCTTGAAGGTCATATTGTTTTCATCCTTGCTAGACCAGTGTGTGAAAGTGTACACTGAGAATCTGAAGAGAAGACCTGCACAGTACAGTACTGTATGTATGCCAACACTGTGTGCTTTCAATTAAACACCTTTACGGGCATTTACTGGTATTTCAGTAACTTGTAAACTTGGTATACTGCATCAACATTCTAAACAGATGTGCAATAGAGGGGATGGACATGTAAGCGAAGAGCAATCCCCAAGGATGAGTTTAAGGGAGGGCTTTGAGGGGAGGGGAGGGGGTTGAGCCCGTTCCAAACATTTTGGACAATTCGAGATGCCTTATAGTAATGCAAAGTGGTGCGACTTAGAGATGATTTCTTACTCTATTTAAAATGACAGTATAGATTGAAAAGGTTTTTGATCAAGCGGAGCTTTAGTGGTGGGGGTGCTCGCCCACTTAGGGGGTGGCTACACTGCACTTTTGATAAGCTCAAAGTGTACAGAACTTGCTGTATACACACCTCCTTTCCAGGTCACACTTATCGTCTGCAGGTTGTTGTAATCATACGTTATGTACGAGGTGTGGTTGTCAACGAATATAAAGGCAGCTCCACGGTTGCCGGGCCCATCGTAGACCTCCTCCAAGTATATCATCATATTGAAACGTTTGATGTTAGCCTCGATGTTCATGTAAAACTGGTCGGGTAACGCAGGGAGAGGAGGGTCTTGGTCATATTCTTGTGATGCCACAGAAATTGCCACCGAGAGAGCGATCAAAGAACAGAGAAGAACGGAGATGGTGGAAGCCATGTTTGTAAATGGTCAAGTGTAGAAGGATTTCCTGCAAAAACAAAGTTAAGAAAAGACTCTAGAGAGAAGACTTCATGGGTAATCAAGATTAGGAATGACAACCAGCAGATGACATGCCAGGGTTGCGGCTAGACAAATCTTAATGCAAAGCTCAGAGAAAGGTAACCAGTCACTTCTGGCCCCACCACAGTTTCAACCCTGGCCTCCAAACTAGGTAAAGGCAGACTAGACCAGCTGTGAACATCAATTTCATTCCACAATCACAGAAGGCATGTCTTCCAAATTTAGCAACTGGTGAAAAATTGCAAAAAATGTTGGAATGACTACAATTTACAGTAGTATTACAGTAGTAAACATAAATATCACTGACAATATGACCCTAACAATATGATCGCTGACAATATGACCCTAACCCTAACCGTCTCATACTGACAATTGTCATTCCAAGCCGCTGAAGTTATGTACTGTGTCAACTATAAATCAATCTTTTTAATTTTCCACACGTTTTTTTTTGTTTTGTTTTATTATACACCTCACGCTTCACTAGCCCTCACCTTTCAGTGAGGGCTAGTGAAGCATACAGAACCGCATTTAAAATCTCAAACTAGAAAAGTGGTTACGAAAATTGTAACCACACTGTTTATGAGTTGTAAAGGGGAAGTTATTTACCTTATTTTGTGACCATCAGTGGTAGTAGAAGGGGACCTTTGATGTTTATTTTTAACAGTTCAAGGCCACATAAATATATTTTAGAAGATGCACGCCCTGTCTCTTTCAGAATGTAGTAGGTAGCCTGCTCTTAGGTCCTTAATTCACTAGGCTGCTCAGTCACTTGCTTCCGAGCTAAGTTAAGGCATTAGAATAAGGGAGTAGACTAATGTTAATAACTTTTGTACACCCTTCATGTCCAGCGGACTGATCTACAAAAATATTCTGGTTCATCTTTTCAGTCAACCACTATGAAGTAATTAAGTGACGAGCTCCTTAAATAAATCGGTCGTGCCCTTACCTACGTGCTTAGCCTATGCTTCAGAAACGAAAAAAAACAAACAACCCCTATAGAAACCCCTCCCCATCCAAGATGTTTTTAAGTGGAATAAAACATGGATGTGCTTTTGCAATTTTGTATCCAGTAGCCATTTTTTACTAAACACGAGAGCAGTGTTTCGAATGGTAGGCTATACAAAACTGCAAATTCATATGAGGGCGACTTGTCTTCTACCCAGAGATGCCCTACTGTATGTGATGAGCTGTCTGCTGACTGATGTGTATAGGCACTTAGTTCATGCCGAATTGTCAGACTTCATAAAGGCTCTGAAAAGTGTGAAGCTGTTTTGTCTTACATGGGCGAGTTGTCCATGCCTCCATGTGTATGTTCTTTGAACGTTACTCTTTTTAAACTGAAAAACAAAAACCCTTTCTCCAATTTCTGTTAACAAGACAAGTTGGAAAATGCTTTTACTCGCCATATTTAAGAGCTAAAGACACATTTTAGGCCAAAATACACATTTTACAAGGACTAATACATCGTCAGGAATTGGCAGCATCGATTTCTGTCGTACTGTTTGTACACACGTACTGTAGTCGCACTCAAGGTGACTCCAGATATCTGCACATTGTATGCCCCGAGTGCAAACTATGCTCTGTGGATACGAATCATCCGATGAACATTTACTGTGTGTATTACGTACATGGAATGCCATCATTGCCACGCCGTTGTATACATTACTACATAAGTAGGAACGCTACAACGGCTCAGACGATACACCTACGTGTTTGCATACTGACAGCATACAACAAGTATGCGGTAGAATTTCGTAAGAAACAACAGCCGTTTCTTTAAAAGGCACCGTTTTGTGCATCAAAGATACGTAAATTTTCAATCTTCGAAACAAGGGTTATAGTTATCACAGAGATGTCACACTGGTGACCATGTATGTCACAATTACTTGTCAAAATTCCAGACACATTGAAGCTGTGTAACTGGACATAAACTGAACGAAAGAACTTGTCACATGACTGAAAGGCACGAGCAGGAATGCTATACTGTTTGTGATGACTCATAAACAGCAATTATGGAGTGCGGGTGAAAACCTGACTTGTTTCAACTTTGTAACTCCCTTAATTGAAAACACATGGCATGAGGGTTACTCAGGCACCAGCTAAAATGCCAACATCTATGAACTATACCTTAGATTCCCACTCGACTGCAGATTGGAAACTACTGAAATTCATTTATCATGCCAAAAGTCATCAAAAACAGTCAGTAACATATCTCTTTTTGCCTCTTCAGATATCAATATTCACATTTTTTCAGCCAATCATCAAACATGGAATATAGTAATTAAGATTCATGAATTTAGAGACCCTGTATCTTAGGACTTCTGAAATTGCTTACAGATGTTACCATATGTGGGGTATGTTAGAAAAATGAAACATACTGTAAACAATGCTCTGAAGGTTAACTAATCTCTATTCTTAAAACAAGACACAGAATCACAGATTTTTCAAAATAAGGAAAGCCTTTGAACTTTTTTTTAAGAATTACATTTCTCACCTGATAGAAATTCAGTTATTTGTTGCTATAAAAGAACTAGAGGGCGACACCATCGGTGGAGCGGCCCATAGCCTGAACACCCTGATGGTACAATGTATATACATCATAATGTCAAATCATACAAACCACCATCATTTTACCAAATCATAAACATTGCACATGAGCATCTGTAGGACTGCAAAATTGGCAGAATTTGGCTAGAAAAACTAGAGCACCAGCGGTGCAAAAGTCCGAACTCTATAGATAAAATTTTGAAAAGTTTGATGGGTATTACCAAATAACAATGATGACAATTAGCATCGCTAATCACATCCAGTAAATATGAAAATTGTCAATTTTTCCCTCTTTTTCACCATGGCTTGTGGTGGTCACTTGCACATATGACTCGGTACTAATACAGACAGATAAATGGTCACAATATTTCCACAACCAATTTAAACAATTAACTTCTTACTCATTTACAGTAGTAGCCATTTGTATGTAACACAGCACAGAGACCCTCTTTATTTTCTTTATATTTAGGGCAACCCAAAAGGTTCACCATTTCAACAATCAATACAGTGAATGTAATAACCTTTAAAGGGGAAATAATTTGATGCACACAACTACAATCATCCAAATACCTATTACTGGAAAAAAAAATAATTAGTGACTGATTTGGCTCTACATTTTAAGAATATATAAAATATGCAATATATACAGATAATGTGTGCAAGTATACAATATACAAATATAATGCTATACAAAATATATAATGCTGAAAAGAATTATTGCAGCCAATAAATTGTTCATACTCTTAGTTCCACTTTCCAAATTGTTCCAAAAATATTTCCACTTTCCAGAATTGTGAAACATGAAGCAAATTATATTGAAAGGAAAAACAAGGTTTGGAATTTTTCAAAATAACGAAGGCCATTTCCACCATTCACCTTGTCTCATATTTAGTCAGAGCAGGATGGAGAATCTCTGCCTCAACACTTATCTTGATTTCCTTCAAAATATTCGAGATGAGGACGTGTCCATTTTGAATTTCGAAGACATGAAGGCACTTTAATTTCCAAATGACCAACTTTGTACTCATGCAGAAAAAAAAGGAAAACTGTTGCAAAAATATTATCTTCCTTTGGTATACATACTACAGATCCCCAGCAAAAACAGGTTAATATGAAAAGAGGTACTTCCACCAGGTAACCTATGGAAAGCTTGTTTGGTCCACTTTAGAATGGATTTTACTTTTGGGAAATCCCAGACAATGTGGTTGGGTGTCTCATTAATTTCATTAAACTTGTTGTCATGGGCATATAGTGCACCATCACCCATACCCCAATCACTGATCCTTTTCCCAGTGTATAGAAAGTTATTTGGTAAACATTTACTGAAAATTGATTAGTTTGTTGTCACAGAAAGTGTTGAACATTAATTTTATTATCCCATGGAAAGATGGTTTGGTGCACTAATGTACATAATATCCTTTCTCCGCTGCCTCAAAGAAGCAATGCTATAATTAAGAACTGTGACCATAATTTTCACAAAATTCTGTAATCAACCTGCACTGAATGGAACCAATCTTCTTTTGTCACTGGTATCAAATTCCAGTTTCTACACACAGCTTTGGGCTCTTTAAACTAGACCAGAAGTTAACAAATTTTGCAAAAATTTGCTGATCTTCAACAACATGTCACCGTGAAGCACCAGGAAACCTTTGTTGGCTACAGAAAACAGCTCTATTTTGGGTATAAAGAAAATATTGGCATGGGGATTGATTTGCCTGACGTACAACAAAAAAACAAATCTTCCACTGGAAAAGAGCCAATTTTAATGTCTGTGGAACATTCCGGTAATTCAGCTTTGGGTTAGTGTTCACCAGACCATGAAACCTGTGCCACATACGGTGCAGTACATACGGGGTGTGGATCTACGGTACAATACCTTACCATTGTGTAATAAGAGATTACAAATAAGTCATTACAGTAATACAAAGTTGAAAACTAGGAAGCGTCCAATAGTCCCGGATGAGTAAAATTGTTGGTCAGTTAACCAAACCCAATCTTTCTGACACCTTGTCTAACAGATGAGCAATTTCTGAAGAAAAATTCCAACATCAAAGTCACAGTGGTTTGTTGGCATTGTCCACCCTCCAGAATAATGAGATAGGGTTGGGCCTGACTGCCTAAGTCATTTGGTACTGTATGAACTCCTTAGCAGGGGTGTGATACGTTTTGTGGGAAACAAAATTATGACTGGACTAGGAGTTGTCTCTACTGTATATATAAGCTTGTCTTTTTGTTTCCTCTTCAGACAGAAAAGGGTCATTCCATAAATAAGGGTACCAATGGTGTTTGGTGTCCCATTTACTGTACATTGTGACATTTTCTTACGACAGACTTGTAAGAAGATTTACAGTTACCTTACCAATATTACTTCAGATACATTTATCTGTTTGTAATTTCAAACAATATACAAAACATTTTTACTTCTTGCATTCGGACTTTATGTCACAATAGACTGTCATGTTTCACGTGTAAACGGGACACCAAAGCCATGACATAAAAAAAAAATCAAACGGCACTGTGTTTTTTCTTTTGAAGTAAATGGAAAGCTTTACTATGCTTGTGTTAATGTTCTGCATTATTATAATGTAGGATAATTTTGTCATTTTCTTGTGTTAAGATTGACTGTTTAAATGCTTAGCTGAGCAAGTACATTGGAGCAAAGTTCATGTGTTTCACGTGTAAATGTAAACCAAAATTTTGGTGTCCCGTTTTTATTGTTTACATTGTAACATATTGTGAATTACGGCCAACTGAAAAAAAAGTAGCAAATGAAATTGTGTTGCTGCACTTAACCTTTGCAATACCTATTATGTGTCTGGATTTGGAAAAGAATGAGCAACTTAAACATAATAATTTTTGGAAAGTCTTGGTGTCACAATGTAAATATTTTACCTGGGGACACCAAAATGGTGTCCCCTTTAACACAAGACTGTAAAAATTGCAATGTCCCAAATACACCTAATTTTTGCAACTGATTGAAGTGTGTGAATGGGAAGGAACAAAATATTAGCTTACTGTAGATGGGCATGTATCCCATAAACTATATGATATATGGCATAAAATTCTGGAAAATGGGCTTTGGTGTCCCATTTACATTGTGACACAAAAATGCCATAGAAATAAAAAAAAAACATATTTTTATTTTCAAGATGCAATTATGCTTTAGTTTCAGTGTATTTACTGAGGAATGTTATTATCTTTCAGTTAGCATATTACTTTTCTTTACCTTCCCTTATCCAATTTTTGCGTAAATTGTCATACATTGGACCCCTTATTTATGCCCAAAACGCATTTCAGTCAACCACATGTTCGAAGCAGGGTGTCAAATGGGCAATTTATGGGGCTTAAAAATTAGATTAAGACTAAAAAATAGATTTTCCAAGTGAGCATCTGACTGAGTGATTTCTGGGCAATAACTGCATGTATGCAACATGCACTGACTGTAGGTTTATTAAGCTGAGGGACAGGGTGTATCAGCCATGTTTCGTTGTCTTGTTGACTACCTTTTAAGGCATAAATCAACATGGCAAGAAAGAAGAAGGTCACTTCCTTCACTGCCTCTTTGTGATTATTTAAAATTTCTGCATTGTTATTAGGATTCTGTGGCTCTACACTGTAGCCTGCAATTTACTGTTAGTGTTACTGAGTCAGTGTGGGCCTGCAGTATGGCTAGTTTAAGGCTAGGTTAGTGTTACTGTTAGTCCTAGGCCTGTAGTGGCTTTACTCCTACACATTTGCCACTACTTTCCTGTATTTACTAGTACTACAGTAACATTCTTTCTTAGATCTAAGATGGTTGTTGCAAGCTGAACTAGCCTGGGCCTAGCCGTCATCGATTCCATCAATTTTAGGTTACGTGCAGGTTACAACTTACATACCTTCGTTGCAGGGCATGCATTTCAATAAACGACTCTTAGCACTACCAACTAGTTCCAGTACCAGATACTGCGAAAAATCTTAATCCATTGTATCCCTGACTGGGCCCCCAGCCAAAATTACTGTGTAAATTTGTAAACATGTTACACAACAAAATGGTACTGGGTGTTGTGAACTTGCCACACAGCTGCGGTGGCCCAAACTAGTTCGATGTGAGTTTCTCTTTTCACGTTTAAGTTAATTACTGTACTTCTAGCCTAGGAATACCAATTTGGAAAAAGAATTATCAAACACTTTACGACAAAAACACGATCACGATAAAACTTACGAGCAGAAGACAAGTCCGCACTCCCGAAGTGTTACGTAATTCTTCAAAAGAGCAGCATGCGCTATGCAGTGAGACTTACTTGTTGGTGCAGTGACCAGTGAGCGCGGTTAACAAACTTTGCCTTCCCTGGATATGTAATGTGAAGTGTAACAGTACAGTTGGTTACAGTACCACAGTCAAGTAAGCCGCACGTTCAGCTGCACATCCATACCGCACAAGAAACACATTATATGTGTTGAAGACAGCAAACAGCTGTGACCTAATGGACTATTACGGAGGCCTTTAACCGCCGTTATCAGAAAGAAAAGTAATGAACGTACTTCCAAAACGAATGTGCGGCAAAGTCCATCATACTTTTTGCTTCCTACGATTTCTCTGACATTTTGACAGTATATAGCTATATTTATTATCTCTCTCTGACAGAAAAGCCTAAGTGGTCCTTGCCCTGCAAAGAAGGCGTTGACGTCATGAACGTTCTAGGTTTTTTTTGCTATACTGTGTTCAAATAATCGACATATGTAACAAACAAATGTGCTGCTTAGTCTATAACACTTTTTGGCCTCATACAATTGTTTTGAAATTTGAATAGTATATAGCAATATTTATCTTCTATCTCTTGCAGGAAAAACTAAGTGGTCCGGGCCCTGCACAGAAAGTTGTGACGTCATGAACATATTAGTTCTACTCTTATGTGTACAAATAATCGACGTATATATATATATATATATATATATATATATATGTACTTAATTTGTACATATATATATGTATACATGTACTTTATTAGTACAAAGGTACCAATAAAGTACACGTACTTACCTCCTTTGTGCGTCATACGATATCTTTGAAATTCTTTTATTATCTATCTCTTACAAGAAAAGCTAAGTGGTCCTGACTCTGAAGAAAGTTGTGACGTAATGAACATATTAGTTTTACTACTATTCTGTGTACAAATCATCGACGTATATATATATCAAAACGAATGTGCGGCTAAGTCCTTTTTTCTAACTCATTTTTTTTTGCCTGTTGCGATTTCCTTGAAATTTTCACATAAAAAGCCATACCAATTATCTACAAATTCACAAAAGAACTAAGTGATCCCATACTTACAGAGAAAAATATGACGTCACAAAGAGACCACCCCCATGAGACAACCTCAGTACATATACATATACGTACAAAGTATGTGGAAGTATTGCACGTAATAAATAAAACGATTGTGCGAGTTTGTAACTCCTTTTTGCTCCATACGATTTAATTGAAATTTTAACAAAACAAAGCCATATCTATTTTCTACAACCACTCAAAAGAACTAAGTGGTCCCATGCTTAGAGAGAAAAATATGACGCAACAAAAAGACCATACCAATGATACTAACTTCAGCATCTATATAAGTGAAAAGTATGTACAAATAATGCACATACTCAATAAAACAAATGCTGAGTTCCTAATTCCGTAGTGCCTCATACCATTTCTTTGAAATTTTACAGTGTATAGCAATTTTTATTTTCTATCTCTTGCAGAAAAAAAAAAAAAAAAACTTATTGGTCTTGGCTCTGGAAAGAAAGTTGCGACGTCGTGAACACACTAGTCACATGGCTACTATCCTGTGTACAAATAATTCACTGTACCAGAGAAACGAATGTGTGGCTAAGTTCAAAAACTCTTTTTTCACCCAATTACGATTTCTTTGATACTTTAACATAAAAAAGCCATAACTACCATATACCACCTCACAAAAGAACTAACTGGTCCCTTACTTACAAAGAAATAAGGGACATAACAAACAAAGATACCACACCCGTGAAACAACTTAAGTAACTATATGTTTTGCAACTTTAGTACCTATATATTTTGCAAAATAGTTACAAATAATGCATTACGTTGTTAAAAGGAATATGAGTCTGAGTTTATAACTCCGTTTTGCCTCATACAATTTCTTTGAAATTCTGACAGTATCTAGCAATATTTATTATCGATCTTTTACAGAAAATGCTAAGTGGTCCTGCTCCTGGAAAGCAAGGTGTGACGTCATGAAGATACTCGTTTTTTTTTTCCCATGACTATATAATTAGCATAAGTTGTGTATAAATGATTCATAAAGTACTTTTTGCCTCAAAGAATGTCTTTGATTTTAGAATACAATAAATTCTGAGCTATTAGCTGCAACTTTATGAAACAATTAAGTGGTCAAATACTTAAATAGAAAAATATGACATGATAATAAACAGACCACCCGTTAAGACAATTATTTACAAGCAGCAATTGTGTACAAGTAATGCATGTACTGAATACAATGAATGTGCGGCTGAGTTCATGAGTCGTTTTGCCTCAGACCATTTCTTTGAAACTTGATGGTTTATAAAAACATTTGCCTTCTATATCCTACATGAAAATGTTAGCAGTCCCCACTCTACAAGCTAAACTGAGTGGTCCCCGTCATATGAAAAAGATGATGACGCCCTGAACATCCAAGTTTTATAATATGATTATATTATACATATCTTTTACAAATGATCCATCTTTTCACCATAACGAATGAGCGACTGAGTTCATAACTCCTCTTTGCATGCCTCATACAATTTCTTTGAAATTTTCAATATTATAAAGTCTTGACTATTAGCTACATTCTTATTAAACCAGAAGATCGAATGACACTCTGATCCATTGCCAAAATTTTAATTTTCCATAAACACAATATCTTTAAATCAAAGAAACAAAAGCAAGTGGAGAAGGGAAGAAATCAATATCAAAATGAAAAACAAAACATAAGAATGTTAACCAAATTTGGTGTAATGCCAAATGCTGATATGAATGAATAAATAAATAATCTAAACCACATACAACTTCATTGACCCAACCTTACCGAAAATTGTGGTGACAAAGGATGGCATATATCTATTAGCAAGGTAATTTACAAGTTGACGGTAAGTTCCTTACACCACTTACGGTTAGAGACGTAAAATTAGTGGCAAATCAATAGAGATACTCCTGGAAATATCGTCCAAAGGTGTCCCAATTGGAGTACTTTGTAAAGACATGGAGTTGCTGGAAACGGGGCCATTGACTGATTACTTAGAAACAGCAATAAACCTAACGAGATATGCTAAGTTATTGCCTTGAAGAGAGTGCTGATAGTTTCATGGGAAAAGCAAAGGAGATTAAAGGCAGTAACTCATCACCCCAAGCTGGCTTCCGAAGAGCAAAATTCTCAACTGGTTCTACTCTTTGGTTGACAGTAAATTCAACAGATGAAGAGTAGCTCATATTACACTCTTTTTTTTTGCCGTTTACAAGGGTTTCATATGCAAAACCGATTACCATCTCTTCCTCTTGTATTTTCATTTAACAAAAGCATGACATTTTTTGAAACTCATTTTATTTTTTATGGAGCAATGTGCCCTCCTTGCTCCCCTCGTAGGGGGGAAGGGGGCTGTGCGGCTGACATAATCTCTTGTTGCCTCATAAAACTTCGTTGAAAATTTAATGGTATGCCACGACACCTTTTATCTACCTCCTACAGGGAAAAAAATGTCGCGACCCTACATACCGTTTTACAATTGCACCAATGATGCACTTTTACAATAAAACGAGTGTTCCCCCCCCCCCCCAACCCCCATTTGTTTAACAGAATTTTTCTTACAATTTTAATATAATACAGCTTGAACCATTATCACACCAAGTGGTACCGTACTTACATGACGTAATAAATAGACCATTACCGTTAGACAATTATTTTTGTGGAAATTTTCGCATACCTTTCAAGTTTTCGCAGAGAAGTGGTATACGTGAACTTCCTGTTGCATAGAAATGATCTCTCATTGTTTTGTGCTCGTGTGTTCTAGGTTTTAATTTTTCTTACGTAATTTATTTATTTCACACCATTACATCAGTGCCTACGATACAACAATCTACTAACCACTTCTTAAAAAGAAGATATTTGGAATGGACCAAATCTGATGTTTATTCAAAAAGACGTCTCTACGATCCTGAATAACTTTAAAGTGACTGCATGCGTGTATACATAGTAAAAACGACAACTTTCATGTGCAAAACTTTTGTACGTCACCATTCTGACAAATTGTTTGCGACGATAAATAGGTTTCATGGGATACATCCCACATGATTTCAAATTCTGGTAACATAACGACAAAAGGTTAAAAATACAATAATGTAGTGGTTGACAGTTTTTCTTTTTTTAAACTTAACTATACGTGCTGGCTTTCAGAACTTGTCCATGGCAAGTATACTGGAGATAAATATTCAGTTAGTCAAAATAGCTGATCACTAACGCCGCAAGAAGACCATCAGTTGATATATTTGTAAATGCATGTGCTTCGTTTCTCTAAATATTACAACTGTCGATGCCGATTAAGTATGAAAACCTGTCAAGGAGGTAGCACAGCAACGGAATGCTGCTGGCACTTCAAACTATTATCGTTGATACTGTAGCAGCTAAAGAGTAGATGATATCTGTCCATTTTTATGGAGGTCAAAGCTCATATGAGGTCAAGGTGAGGTCAGTTGCCAGTCAAGATTTAGAAAGTACTTTGTTTTAGTCACCATAAGGACTCCCAAGGGAGAAACTTTACTTTTGGACGATATTTTCAACTTTGCAATTCCAGATCATTAGCCACAATTTAGTGTGAGGAATTTTCAATTCACTTGTGAATTAAATCAGAGGTTAAGAGGGCAACACTGTCTGTCATCCTTCACTACCACAATTTCAATCAGCTGAATCAATGAATTTTGTAACATTGACAAACCCATCAATAAAATAGCTGATTTTGCGTAAAGTGCTTTTGTTTGTTTGTAGGGAACAATGAGATATTGGCAAGGAATAACAAAGTCATTTGACTTTTTGGTTATCTTCCAAGTAATGCTACATAAAAGTCAAACTTAAATACAGCTATATCGTGAGTTCTAGTAATTGGCAATTCCTACCATTGGTTTAAAGTTAAATGTGGATTTACAAATCACTTCTTTTAGACATAGATGCGTTTGAATATGTTAAAAATTTTACAACAGCTAAGGGGCTGGGTGGTTGAAGTACGCGACCTGTACAACACACCTTAGGTATTAGAAAGCTAACAGGTATAACGGCTTTCCTGTAGTGACTGTGCACGATGGTCGTTGAACATTTGAGCTAGAGGGACTTTTCATAAAGTCTATTGTAGATGTCTTTTCTTTTACTTCATTCAACACATAGACGAATTATTACTCAGATAAATAAAGTTTAGAGAACAGTATTTGTAGATTGCTGTCCGTTGAGTTCATTGTTCACAGAAAAGGCCACCTTTACTGTGTGCTACTATTGTTCACCCCCAGCGTCCATTCATTCAGCCACCCTTTCACAATCAGTTCACCATGAAACGATCACAATAGCCACATATTGTTAGTGCCTTTTGACTCCTCCCCCCCCCCCCCCCCATTTGAAAAGCTTTAGTTGTACGGATAATTAAAAAAAACCTTTTAAAGAAAAACAACTAATGAATATTCATTACTAACTGCCTCTGCCTATCCAAACAAATGTTTCATTTTAAAGATAGATAAATTTGGTCTCAATAAAAACAGAAGCCTCGGAGACTTACGTCTCCGAGGCTTCTGTTTTTATTGAGACCTTTCCTATCAAATGATGGTTACATGAAATATAAAAACGGTTTCATCGTATAATGGGAAACTTTCCATTTTAAAAACACAAATTGGAGCCATGAAAAAATTCCTTCGGTTAAGGGGGTGGGGTTTAGTCGTCTTGATCATGTCAACTAAGAAAACGTTTAAGAAAAGGTGTCAAGTTGCGATATTCACGTTGTCAAATATTTTGTGTCAGCACTTGCCTACAATAACGTCTTTTGCCCTGATTTGGGAATTTATAGAAGGACATTCTTACAAAAACAAATGGTAAATAAAGGAACAAAATCTTGACCTCTTGCAACTAAAGTGAAGAGGATCATGGTCAGAGTATGGTAACTTGTAAGTGAAATAAAAGTCACCTCAATTCAGATATATCATGAGTTCTGGTAATTGGAATTCCTACCAGTGGTTAAAACGTAAATGTGGATTTACAAATTACTTCTTTCAGAGATAAGATGCGTTTGAATATGTTAAAAATTGCAACAGCTAAGGGACTGGGTGGTTGAAGTACGCGACCTGTACAACACACCTTACGTATTGGAAAGAAAACAAGTATAACGTCTTTCCTGTAGTGACTGTGCACGATGGTCGTTGAATCTTTGAGCTAGAGTGACTTTTCATAAAGCCTATTGTAGATGTCTTTTCTTTTACTTCATTCAACACATAGACGAATTATTACTAAGATACATAAAGTTTAGAGAACAGTATTTGTAGATTGCTGTCCGTTGAGTTCATTGTTCACAGAAAAGGCCACCTTTACTGTGTGCTACTATTGTTCACCCCCAGCGTCCATTCATTCAGCCACCCTTTCACAATCAGTTCACCATGAAACGATCACAATAGCCACATATTGTTAGTGCCTTTTGACTCCTCCCCCCCCCCCCCCCCATTTGAAAAGCTTTAGTTGTACGGATAATTAAAAAAAACCTTTTAAAGAAAAACAACTAATGAATATTCATTACTAACTGCCTCTCCTATCCAAACAAATGTTTCATTTTAAAGATAGATAAATTTGGTCTCAATAAAAACAGAAGCCTCGGAGACTTACGTCTCCGAGGCTTCTGTTTTTATTGAGACCTTTCCTATCAAATGATGGTTACATGAAATATAAAAACGGTTTCATCGTATAATGGGAAACTTTCCATTTTAAAAACACAAATTGGAGCCATGAAAAAATTCCTTCGGTTAAGGGGGTGGGGTTTAGTCGTCTTGATCATGTCAACTAAGAAAACGTTTAAGAAAAGGTGTCAAGTTGCGATATTCACGTTGTCAAATATTTTGTGTCAGCACTTGCCTACAATAACGTCTTTTGCCCTGATTTGGGAATTTATAGAAGGACATTCTTACAAAAACAAATGGTAAATAAAGGAACAAAATCTTGACCTCTTGCAACTAAAGTGAAGAGGATCATGGTCAGAGTATGGTAACTTGTAAGTGAAATAAAAGTCACCTCAATTCAGATATATCATGAGTTCTGGTAATTGGAATTCCTACCATTGGTTTAAAAGTTAAATGTGGATTTACAAATCACTTCTTTTAGACATAGATGCGTTTGAATATGTTAAAAATTTTGCAACAGCTAAGGGGCTGGGTGGTTGAAGTACGCGACCTGTACAACACACCTTACGTATTAGAAAGCTAACAGGTATAACTGCTTTCCTGTAGTGACTGTGCACGATGGTCGTTGAACATTTGAGCTAGAGGGACTTTTCATAAAGCCTATTGTAGATGTCTTTTCTTTTACTTCATTTAACACATAGACGAATTATTACTCAGATAAATAAAGTTTAGAGAACAGTATTTGTAGATTGCTGTCCGTTGAGTTCATTGTTCACAGAAAAGGCCACCTTTACTGTGTGCTACTATTGTTCACCCCCAGCGTCCATTCATTCAGCCACCCTTTCACAATCAGTTCACCATGAAACGATCACAATAGCCACATATTGTTAGTGCCTTTTGACTCCTCCCCCCCCCCCCCCCCCCATTTGAAAAGCTTTAGTTGTACGGACAATTAAAAAAACCTTTTAAAGAAAAACAACTAATGAATATTCATTACTAACTGCCTCTCCTATCCAAACAAATGTTTCATTTTAAAGATAGATAAATTTGGTCTCAATAAAAACAGAAGCCTCGGAGACTTACGTCTCCGAGGTTTCTGTTTTTATTGAGACCTTTCCTATCAAATGATGGTTACATGAAATATAAAAACGGTTTCATCGTATAATGGGAAACTTTCCATTTTAAAAACACAAATTGGAGCCATGAAAAAATTCCTTCGGTTAAGGGGGTGGGGTTTAGTCGTCTTGATCATGTCAACTAAGAAAACGTTTAAGAAAAGGTGTCAAGTTGCGATATTCACGTTGTCAAATATTTTGTGTCAGCACTTGCCTACAATAACGTCTTTTGCCCTGATTTGGGAATTTATAGAAGGACATTCTTACAAAAACAAATGGTAAATAAAGGAACAAAATCTTGACCTCTTGCAACTAAAGTGAAGAGGATCATGGTGAGAGTATGGTAACTTGTAAGTGAAATATAAGTCACCTCAATTCAGATTTACCATGAGTTCTGGTAATTGGAATTCCTACCAGTGGTTAAAACGTCAATGTGGATTTACAAATTACTTCTTTCAGAGATAAGATGCGTTTGAATATGTTAAAAATTGCAACAGCTAAGGGACTGGGTGGTTGAAGTACGCGACCTGTACAACACACCTTAGGTATTGGAAAGAAAACAAGTATAACGTCTTTCCTGTAGTGACTGTGCACGATGGTCGTTGAATCTTTGAACTAGAGGGACTTTTCATAAAGCCTATTGTAGATGTCTTTTCTTTTACTTCATTCAACACATAGACGAATTATTACTAAGATACATAAAGTTTAGAGAACAGTATTTGTAGATTGCTGTCCGTTGAGTTCATTGTTCACAGAAAAGGCCACCTTTACTGTGTGCTACTATTGTTCACCCCCAGCGTCCATTCATTCAGCCACCCTTTCACAATCAGTTCACCATGAAACGATCACAATAGCCACATATTGTTAGTGCCTTTTGACTCCTCCCCCCCCCCCCCCCTTTGAAAAGCTTTAGTTGTACGGATAATTAAAAAAAACCTTTTAAAGAAAAACAACTAATGAATATTCATTACTAACTGCCTCTCCTATCCAAACAAATTATGTTTTTCGAGGCTTATGTTTTTATTGAGACCTTTCCTATCAAATGATGGTTACATGAAGTATAAAAACGGTTTCATCGTATAATGGGAAACTTTCCATTTTAAAAACACAAATTGGAGCCATGAAAAAATTCCTTCGGTTAAGGGGGTGGGGTTTAGTCGTCTTGATCATGTCAACTAAGAAAACGTTTAAGAAAAGGTGTCAAGTTGCGATATTCACGTTGTCAAATATTTTGTGTCAGCACTTGCCTACAATAACGTCTTTTGCCCTGATTTGGGAATTTATAGAAGGACATTCTTACAAAAACAAATGGTAAATAAAGGAACAAAATCTTGACCTCTTGCAACTAAAGTGAAGAGGATCATGGTGAGAGTATGGTAACTTGTAAGTGAAATAAAAGTCACCTCAATTCAGATTTACCATGAGTTCTGGTAATTGGAATTCCTACCAGTGGTTAAAACGTCAATGTGGATTTACAAATTACTTCTTTCAGAGATAAGATGCGTTTGAATATGTTAAAAATTGCAACAGCTAAGGGACTGGGTGGTTGAAGTACGCGACCTGTACAACACACCTTAGGTATTGGAAAGAAAACAAGTATAACGTCTTTCCTGTAGTGACTGTGCACGATGGTCGTTGAATCTTTGAGCTAGAGTGACTTTTCATAAAGCCTATTGTAGATGTCTTTTCTTTTACTTCATTCAACACATAGACGAATTATTACTAAGATACATAAAGTTTAGAGAACAGTATTTGTAGATTGCTGTCCGTTGAGTTCATTGTTCACAGAAAAGGCCACCTTTACTGTGTGCTACTATTGTTCACCCCCAGCGTCCATTCATTCAGCCACCCTTTCACAATCAGTTCACCATGAAACGATCACAATAGCCACATATTGTTAGTGCCTTTTGACTCCTCCCCCCCCCCCCCCCCCATTTGAAAAGCTTTAGTTGTACGGATAATTAAAAAAAACCTTTTAAAGAAAAACAACTAATGAATATTCATTACTAACTGCCTCTCCTATCCAAACAAATGTTTCATTTTAAAGATAGATAAATTTGGTCTCAATAAAAACAGAAGCCTCGGAGACTTACGTCTCCGAGGCTTCTGTTTTTATTGAGACCTTTCCTATCAAATGATGGTTACATGAAATATAAAAACGGTTTCATCGTATAATGGGAAACTTTCCATTTTAAAAACACAAATTGGAGCCATGAAAAAATTCCTTCGGTTAAGGGGGTGGGGTTTAGTCGTCTTGATCATGTCAACTAAGAAAACGTTTAAGAAAAGGTGTCAAGTTGCGATATTCACGTTGTCAAATATTTTGTGTCAGCACTTGCCTACAATAACGTCTTTTGCCCTGATTTGGGAATTTATAGAAGGACATTCTTACAAAAACAAATGGTAAATAAAGGAACAAAATCTTGACCTCTTGCAACTAAAGTGAAGAGGATCATGGTCAGAGTATGGTAACTTGTAAGTGAAATAAAAGTCACCTCAATTCAGATATATCATGAGTTCTGGTAATTGGAATTCCTACCATTGGTTTAAAGTTAAATGTGGATTTACAAATCACTTCTTTTAGACATAGATGCGTTTGAATATGTTAAAAATTTGCAACAGCTAAGGGGCTGGGTGGTTGAAGTACGCGACCTGTACAACACACCTTACGTATTAGAAAGCTAACAGGTATAACTGCTTTCCTGTAGTGACTGTGCACGATGGTCGTTGAACATTTGAGCTAGAGGGACTTTTCATAAAGCCTATTGTAGATGTCTTTTCTTTTACTTCATTTAACACATAGACGAATTATTACTCAGATAAATAAAGTTTAGAGAACAGTATTTGTAGATTGCTGTCCGTTGAGTTCATTGTTCACAGAAAAGGCCACCTTTACTGTGTGCTACTATTGTTCACCCCCAGCGTCCATTCATTCAGCCACCCTTTCACAATCAGTTCACCATGAAACGATCACAATAGCCACATATTGTTAGTGCCTTTTGACTCCTCCCCCCCCCCCCCCCCCCCCATTTGAAAAGCTTTAGTTGTACGGACAATTAAAAAAAACCTTTTAAAGAAAAACAACTAATGAATATTCATTACTAACTGCCTCTCCTATCCAAACAAATGTTTCATTTTAAAGATAGATAAATTTGGTCTCAATAAAAACAGAAGCCTCGGAGACTTACGTCTCCGAGGCTTCTGTTTTTATTGAGACCTTTCCTATCAAATGATGGTTACATGAAATATAAAAACGGTTTCATCGTATAATGGGAAACTTTCCATTTTAAAAACACAAATTGGAGCCATGAAAAAATTCCTTCGGTTAAGGGGGTGGGGTTTAGTCGTCTTGATCATGTCAACTAAGAAAACGTTTAAGAAAAGGTGTCAAGTTGCGATATTCACGTTGTCAAATATTTTGTGTCAGCACTTGCCTACAATAACGTCTTTTGCCCTGATTTGGGAATTTAGAGAAGGACATTCTTACAAAAACAAATGGTAAATAAAGGAACAAAATCTTGACCTCTTGCAACTAAAGTGAAGAGGATCATGGTCAGAGTATGGTAACTTGTAAGTGAAATAAAAGTCACCTCAATTCAGATATATCATGAGTTCTGGTAATTGGAATTCCTACCAGTGGTTAAAACGTAAATGTGGATTTACAAATTACTTCTTTCAGAGATAAGATGCGTTTGAATATGTTAAAAATTGCAACAGCTAAGGGACTGGGTGGTTGAAGTACGCGACCTGTACAACACACCTTACGTATTGGAAAGAAAACAAGTATAACGTCTTTCCTGTAGTGACTGTGCACGATGGTCGTTGAATCTTTGAGCTAGAGGGACTTTTCATAAAGCCTATTGTAGATGTCTTTTCTTTTACTTCATTCAACACATAGACGAATTATTACTCAGATAAATAAAGTTTAGAGAACAGTATTTGTAGATTGCTGTCCGTTGAGTTCATTGTTCACAGAAAAGGCCACCTTTACTGTGTGCTACTATTGTTCACCCCCAGCGTCCATTCATTCAGCCACCCTTTCACAATCAGTTCACCATGAAACGATCACAATAGCCACATATTGTTAGTGCCTTTTGACTCCTCCCCCCCCCCCCCTTTAAAAGCATTAGTTGTACTGAAAACTAAAAAAACCTTTTAAAGAAAAACAACTTATGAATATTCATTACTAACTGCCTCTGCTATCCAAACAAATGTTTCATTTTAAAGATAGATAAATTTGGTCTCAATAAAAACAGAAGCCTCGGAGACTTACGTCTCCGAGGCTTCTGTTTTTATTGAGACCTTTCCTATCAAATGATGGTTACATGAAATATAAAAACGGTTTCATCGTATAATGGGAAACTTTCCATTTTAAAAACACAAATTGGAGCCATGAAAAAATTCCTTCGGTTAAGGGGGTGGGGTTTAGTCGTCTTGATTATGTCAACTAAGAAAACGTTTAAGAAAAGGTGTCAAGTTGCGATATTCACGTTGTCAAATATTTTGTGTCAGCACTTGCCTACAATAACGTCTTTTGCCCTGATTTGGGAATTTATAGAAGGACATTCTTACAAAAACAAATGGTAAATAAAGGAACAAAATCTTGACCTCTTGCAACTAAAGTGAAGAGGATCATGGTCAGAGTATGGTAACTTGTAAGTGAAATAAAAGTCACCTCAATTCAGATATACCATTAGTTCTGGTAATTGGAATTCCTACCAGTGGTTAAAACGTAAATGTGGATTTACAAATTACTTCTTTCAGAGATAAGATGCGTTTGAATATGTTAAAAATTGCAACAGCTAAGGGACTGGGTGGTTGAAGTACGCGACCTGTACAACACACCTTACGTATTGGAAAGAAAACAAGTATAACGTCTTTCCTGTAGTGACTGTGCACGATGGTCGTTGAATCTTTGAGCTAGAGTGACTTTTCATAAAGCCTATTGTAGATGTCTTTTCTTTTACTTCATTCAACACATAGACGAATTATTACTAAGATACATAAAGTTTAGAGAACAGTATTTGTAGATTGCTGTCCGTTGAGTTCATTGTTCACAGAAAAGGCCACCTTTACTGTGTGCTACTATTGTTCACCCCCAGCGTCCATTCATTCAGCCACCCTTTCACAATCAGTTCACCATGAAACGATCACAATAGCCACATATTGTTAGTGCCTTTTGACTCCTCCCCCCCCCCCCCCCCATTTGAAAAGCTTTAGTTGTACGGATAATTAAAAAAAACCTTTTAAAGAAAAACAACTAATGAATATTCATTACTAACTGCCTCTCCTATCCAAACAAATGTTTCATTTTAAAGATAGATAAATTTGGTCTCAATAAAAACAGAAGCCTCGGAGACTTACGTCTCCGAGGCTTCTGTTTTTATTGAGACCTTTCCTATCAAATGATGGTTACATGAAATATAAAAACGGTTTCATCGTATAATGGGAAACTTTCCATTTTAAAAACACAAATTGGAGCCATGAAAAAATTCCTTCGGTTAAGGGGGTGGGGTTTAGTCGTCTTGATCATGTCAACTAAGAAAACGTTTAAGAAAAGGTGTCAAGTTGCGATATTCACGTTGTCAAATATTTTGTGTCAGCACTTGCCTACAATAACGTCTTTTGCCCTGATTTGGGAATTTATAGAAGGACATTCTTACAAAAACAAATGGTAAATAAAGGAACAAAATCTTGACCTCTTGCAACTAAAGTGAAGAGGATCATGGTCAGAGTATGGTAACTTGTAAGTGAAATAAAAGTCACCTCAATTCAGATATATCATGAGTTCTGGTAATTGGAATTCCTACCATTGGTTTAAAGTTAAATGTGGATTTACAAATCACTTCTTTTAGACATAGATGCGTTTGAATATGTTAAAAATTTTGCAACAGCTAAGGGGCTGGGTGGTTGAAGTACGCGACCTGTACAACACACCTTACGTATTAGAAAGCTAACAGGTATAACTGCTTTCCTGTAGTGACTGTGCACGATGGTCGTTGAACATTTGAGCTAGAGGGACTTTTCATAAAGCCTATTGTAGATGTCTTTTCTTTTACTTCATTTAACACATAGACGAATTATTACTCAGATAAATAAAGTTTAGAGAACAGTATTTGTAGATTGCTGTCCGTTGAGTTCATTGTTCACAGAAAAGGCCACCTTTACTGTGTGCTACTATTGTTCACCCCCAGCGTCCATTCATTCAGCCACCCTTTCACAATCAGTTCACCATGAAACGATCACAATAGCCACATATTGTTAGTGCCTTTTGACTCCTCCCCCCCCCCCCCCCCCCCATTTGAAAAGCTTTAGTTGTACGGACAATTAAAAAAACCTTTTAAAGAAAAACAACTAATGAATATTCATTACTAACTGCCTCTCCTATCCAAACAAATGTTTCATTTTAAAGATAGATAAATTTGGTCTCAATAAAAACAGAAGCCTCGGAGACTTACGTCTCCGAGGCTTCTGTTTTTATTGAGACCTTTCCTATCAAATGATGGTTACATGAAATATAAAAACGGTTTCATCGTATAATGGGAAACTTTCCATTTTAAAAACACAAATTGGAGCCATGAAAAAATTCCTTCGGTTAAGGGGGTGGGGTTTAGTCGTCTTGATCATGTCAACTAAGAAAACGTTTAAGAAAAGGTGTCAAGTTGCGATATTCACGTTGTCAAATATTTTGTGTCAGCACTTGCCTACAATAACGTCTTTTGCCCTGATTTGGGAATTTAGAGAAGGACATTCTTACAAAAACAAATGGTAAATAAAGGAACAAAATCTTGACCTCTTGCAACTAAAGTGAAGAGGATCATGGTCAGAGTATGGTAACTTGTAAGTGAAATAAAAGTCACCTCAATTCAGATATATCATGAGTTCTGGTAATTGGAATTCCTACCAGTGGTTAAAACGTAAATGTGGATTTACAAATTACTTCTTTCAGAGATAAGATGCGTTTGAATATGTTAAAAATTGCAACAGCTAAGGGACTGGGTGGTTGAAGTACGCGACCTGTACAACACACCTTACGTATTGGAAAGAAAACAAGTATAACGTCTTTCCTGTAGTGACTGTGCACGATGGTCGTTGAATCTTTGAGCTAGAGGGACTTTTCATAAAGCCTATTGTAGATGTCTTTTCTTTTACTTCATTCAACACATAGACGAATTATTACTCAGATAAATAAAGTTTAGAGAACAGTATTTGTAGATTGCTGTCCGTTGAGTTCATTGTTCACAGAAAAGGCCACCTTTACTGTGTGCTACTATTGTTCACCCCCAGCGTCCATTCATTCAGCCACCCTTTCACAATCAGTTCACCATGAAACGATCACAATAGCCACATATTGTTAGTGCCTTTTGACTCCTCCCCCCCCCCCCTTTAAAAAGCATTAGTTGTACTGAAAACTAAAAAAACCTTTTAAAGAAAAACAACTTATGAATATTCATTACTAACTGCCTCTGCTATCCAAACAAATGTTTCATTTTAAAGATAGATAAATTTGGTCTCAATAAAAACAGAAGCCTCGGAGACTTACGTCTCCGAGGCTTCTGTTTTTATTGAGACCTTTCCTATCAAATGATGGTTACATGAAATATAAAAACGGTTTCATCGTATAATGGGAAACTTTCCATTTTAAAAACACAAATTGGAGCCATGAAAAAATTCCTTCGGTTAAGGGGGTGGGGTTTAGTCGTCTTGATTATGTCAACTAAGAAAACGTTTAAGAAAAGGTGTCAAGTTGCGATATTCACGTTGTCAAATATTTTGTGTCAGCACTTGCCTACAATAACGTCTTTTGCCCTGATTTGGGAATTTATAGAAGGACATTCTTACAAAAACAAATGGTAAATAAAGGAACAAAATCTTGACCTCTTGCAACTAAAGTGAAGAGGATCATGGTCAGAGTATGGTAACTTGTAAGTGAAATAAAAGTCACCTCAATTCAGATATACCATTAGTTCTGGTAATTGGAATTCCTACCAGTGGTTAAAACGTAAATGTGGATTTACAAATTACTTCTTTCAGAGATAAGATGCGTTTGAATATGTTAAAAATTGCAACAGCTAAGGGACTGGGTGGTTGAAGTACGCGACCTGTACAACACACCTTACGTATTGGAAAGAAAACAAGTATAACGTCTTTCCTGTAGTGGACTGTGCACGATGGTCGTTGAATCTTTGAGCTAGAGTGACTTTTCATAAAGCCTATTGTAGATGTCTTTTCTTTTACTTCATTCAACACATAGACGAATTATTACTAAGATACATAAAGTTTAGAGAACAGTATTTGTAGATTGCTGTCCGTTGAGTTCATTGTTCACAGAAAAGGCCACCTTTACTGTGTGCTACTATTGTTCACCCCCAGCGTCCATTCATTCAGCCACCCTTTCACAATCAGTTCACCATGAAACGATCACAATAGCCACATATTGTTAGTGCCTTTTGACTCCTCCCCCCCCCCCCCCCCATTTGAAAAGCTTTAGTTGTACGGATAATTAAAAAAAACCTTTTAAAGAAAAACAACTAATGAATATTCATTACTAACTGCCTCTCCTATCCAAACAAATGTTTCATTTTAAAGATAGATAAATTTGGTCTCAATAAAAACAGAAGCCTCGGAGACTTACGTCTCCGAGGCTTCTGTTTTTATTGAGACCTTTCCTATCAAATGATGGTTACATGAAATATAAAAACGGTTTCATCGTATAATGGGAAACTTTCCATTTTAAAAACACAAATTGGAGCCATGAAAAAATTCCTTCGGTTAAGGGGGTGGGGTTTAGTCGTCTTGATCATGTCAACTAAGAAAACGTTTAAGAAAAGGTGTCAAGTTGCGATATTCACGTTGTCAAATATTTTGTGTCAGCACTTGCCTACAATAACGTCTTTTGCCCTGATTTGGGAATTTATAGAAGGACATTCTTACAAAAACAAATGGTAAATAAAGGAACAAAATCTTGACCTCTTGCAACTAAAGTGAAGAGGATCATGGTCAGAGTATGGTAACTTGTAAGTGAAATAAAAGTCACCTCAATTCAGATATATCATGAGTTCTGGTAATTGGAATTCCTACCATTGGTTTAAAGTTAAATGTGGATTTACAAATCACTTCTTTTAGACATAGATGCGTTTGAATATGTTAAAAATTTGCAACAGCTAAGGGGCTGGGTGGTTGAAGTACGCGACCTGTACAACACACCTTACGTATTAGAAAGCTAACAGGTATAACTGCTTTCCTGTAGTGACTGTGCACGATGGTCGTTGAACATTTGAGCTAGAGGGACTTTTCATAAAGCCTATTGTAGATGTCTTTTCTTTTACTTCATTTAACACATAGACGAATTATTACTCAGATAAATAAAGTTTAGAGAACAGTATTTGTAGATTGCTGTCCGTTGAGTTCATTGTTCACAGAAAAGGCCACCTTTACTGTGTGCTACTATTGTTCACCCCCAGCGTCCATTCATTCAGCCACCCTTTCACAATCAGTTCACCATGAAACGATCACAATAGCCACATATTGTTAGTGCCTTTTGACTCCTCCCCCCCCCCCCTTTAAAAAGCATTAGTTGTACTGAAAACTAAAAAAACCTTTTAAAGAAAAACAACTTATGAATATTCATTACTAACTGCCTCTGCTATCCAAACAAATGTTTCATTTTAAAGATAGATAAATTTGGTCTCAATAAAAACAGAAGCCTCGGAGACTTACGTCTCCGAGGCTTCTGTTTTTATTGAGACCTTTCCTATCAAATGATGGTTACATGAAATATAAAAACGGTTTCATCGTATAATGGGAAACTTTCCATTTTAAAAACACAAATTGGAGCCATGAAAAAATTCCTTCGGTTAAGGGGGTGGGGTTTAGTCGTCTTGATTATGTCAACTAAGAAAACGTTTAAGAAAAGGTGTCAAGTTGCGATATTCACGTTGTCAAATATTTTGTGTCAGCACTTGCCTACAATAACGTCTTTTGCCCTGATTTGGGAATTTATAGAAGGACATTCTTACAAAAACAAATGGTAAATAAAGGAACAAAATCTTGACCTCTTGCAACTAAAGTGAAGAGGATCATGGTCAGAGTATGGTAACTTGTAAGTGAAATAAAAGTCACCTCAATTCAGATATACCATTAGTTCTGGTAATTGGAATTCCTACCAGTGGTTAAAACGTAAATGTGGATTTACAAATTACTTCTTTCAGAGATAAGATGCGTTTGAATATGTTAAAAATTGCAACAGCTAAGGGACTGGGTGGTTGAAGTACACGACCTGTACAACACACCTTACGTATTGGAAAGAAAACAAGTATAACGTCTTTCCTGTAGTGACTGTGCACGATGGTCGTTGAACATTTGAGCTAGAGGGACTTTTCATAAAGCCTATTGTAGATGTCTTTTCTTTTACTTCATTCAACACATAGACGTATTATTACTAAGATACATAAAGTTTAGAGAACAGTATTTGTAGATTGCTGTCCGTTGAGTTCATTGTTCACAGAAAAGGCCACCTTTACTGTGTGCTACTATTGTTCACCCCCAGCGTCCATTCATTCAGCCACCCTTTCACAATCAGTTCACCATGAAACGATCACAATAGCCACATATTGTTAGTGCCTTTTGACTCCCCCCCCCCCCTTTAAAAAGCTTTAGTTGTACGGACAATTAAAAAAACCTTTTAAAGAAAAACAACTAATGAATATTCATTACTAACTGCCTCTCCTATCCAAACAAATGTTTCAGTGGAGTACGCGATCTGTACAACACACCTTACGTATTGGAAAGCTAACAAGTATAACTCTAACGTCTTTCGATCCCCTAGTGACTGTGCACGATGGTCGTTGAACCTTTGAGCTAGAGGGACTTTTCATAAAGCTCATTGTAGATGTCTTTTCTTTTACTTGATTCAACACATTGACGAATTATTACTCAGATACACAAAGTTTAGAGAACAGTATTTGTAGATTGCTGTCCGTTGAGTTCATTGTTCACAAATAGGCCACCTTTACTTTGTGCTAGTATTGTACACCCCCAGCGTCCATTCATTTAGCCACCCTTTCACAATCAGTTCACCATGAAACGAGGACAATAGCCACATATTGTTAGTGCCTTGTGACTCCTCCCCCCCCCCCTTTAAAGAGTTGTACGGTCAATTTAAAAAAAAAAACTTTTAGAGAAAACAACTTATGAATATTCATTACTAACTGCTTCTCCTATCCAAACAAATGTTTCATTTTAAAGATAGATGAATTTTGTCTCAATAAAAGCAGTAGCCTCGGAGACCTTCTGTTTTTATTGAGACTTTTCCTATCAAATGAAATATAAA
Organism: Stichopus chloronotus; assembly: GCA_021234535.1. Taxonomy (NCBI): domain Eukaryota; kingdom Metazoa; phylum Echinodermata; class Holothuroidea; order Aspidochirotida; family Stichopodidae; genus Stichopus; species Stichopus chloronotus. The sequence goes on from CM037842.1 coordinate 4,594,396, forward strand.
AACTTTTTTATCGTATAATGGAAACTTTAAAAAAAATCTTAATTTATACTAAGTGACAGAGGGAAAAACTCTTGAAACTTTTTTTTTTTTTTGTAACGTTAGGTACCCAGTGACAATTTCCTTTTTTGTATAGTCTAGATAGCTAATAGTAGAACTTTGACCTCTTACCCTGACCTTATATCCTAACTCTCGTTGATCTACCTATCAAGTTTATCCTACTTACCGTCTGTAGGAGGAGATGGTATACTCAGGTACATACCATGCACCCACATAAGCACACGCACACACACACACACACATCTGGATACCCCTTCCCGTCACCTCACCACAATCAGTAATCCTGATCCACGTGACTTTGTGCATCCTAAGGAAACCTACCAACTTCATTTGTTTTAGCTGAATACCTAAGACGCCACCATAAGGTGGTCAACCATTTACGTGTCAATTCACTAAAGCAGTTCAATGGAGTACAGGATCTCCTCCCTATTATACTACGTATAGGGATGAGCTAACCACCTTGAAAAAAACAAACAAAAAAACTCAAACGCATCGAGTTATCCGCATTCAAAATAATTGCTCATGAACGACTAACGACGACAAATCTCAAAACATTTTCGAGGAAGTTAAAAGCCCTCATAAACCCTATCCATAACCGAAACAGTGACAAGTTACAGATAAATGCATCAAAGATGAAACCTTTTGGTTTCCATTTTTGAGGTTTAAATGAAAGTATTTTACTATATTTAAAAGAATTGGAAGCTGACATCTTTAAATTTAAGACCTCCTCCTCCCCTTGACATAATACTATGTATCAAATTTCTGACATTTACCCCTCCCGTCTTCTCATATTCTTACTTTTTAATGAACTTTACAGATAGGCTATTTTTTAATCGCCCTTCAGGAATCCTACCAAAATGATATTAATTCAAATGAGAAAGTCAGTAAAGATCGTAATAAACAACACAACTTCCAACAGTCTACCCCACCACTAGTAAAAATCGCATAACGACCCACTTGGAACAAAACATCTACTTTTTTCGCCAACGTAAATCCAACATAAATCAGACATTTTAGCTCTCCGGAATTCACATTGGGCTCATCAAATATTTTTCTGGTTTGTTTCTACTGGTTTGTTCCTACATGTCGAAAAAAAGCTTTTACAAAAGCGTTGCCACCGGTATCAGATACGCAATGCCCAGATTCAACCCACGATTTAACTAGACTCTTTTCTTTCTTTCTTTCTCCCCAAATGGGAAGTCCAGATTCACTGCAAATCTTATCCGAGTGATACCATTAACGCAGGCAACCCTTTATGTAACCTGAATATTCTCCAGGCTACAAACTGCAAATTCAGTCAGTATGCCGATAATAATTGTATACAACGCACAAAAAAAAAAAAAAACACTAACTAAAATTTACAATTTCTTACCTTGAAAGCTGGTGCTTCATGAAACTGACATCCCGAAATAGAGTTTTCTTAATATACTGTCTTTTTATACATAAGATACTCTTTTTTATATACCCTTTTTCTTCCAAAGGTTTTGAAATAACACAGTGCATTTGTCTTCAAAATATCATCTATAATGCTTTTATTAAAGCCTCTCCCAGTGCAGCTTTCCTTGGTGTCACATTCTGAAACAAACTTGAACTTTAAACATCAAAGCAATAAATCTGCCATTCCGTTGCTGGATTGGCACAACTGCAATATCTCCATTGCCTATGTTCCATCCGATATCCTCGTCAAGATTGCCAAAAAGAAAAATCCGTCCAGTCCTTTACTGTAGAATTTCTCTTACCACTATAGCTGACGCCAATGAGTAAGTTCTAAATAGAATTCGTGGAAGTTGCAGCCCTTATCTGCTCGCTCGTAAAATCCCTAGTTAGATTGGTAGGTCTTATACCCACAATCCTGACAACACAATATACGGTTTTTTTTTTTCATTTCTTCAGAGACTTTAAGATTTGAAACTTTACAAGTATAACAACTCGGTTGTTGGTAGTTGATCTGAACGCCAGTTACGAAAAGACCAAGCCGCTACAATGCATTTCCCAAAACTTCCTAAGTATGCAGAAACTCCTCTTGCTTTAATCCGCATTCCTTTCTGGCTCACTTCCATTACCTTGCAAGTAAATTGTAACAGCTTTTTTTTTTAAGAATGCAGTGTGATTGTAGACATCCTCATTGTTGTCAATGGATAGTTTTGCCTTAGAAAGAAAAGAAGGAAAAAAATGTCACCGTAGCTCATCCACACTTCCTTACAGGACTTTTCGTGAGGGTGATCAGAGGTGAACTTTATCATTATACATATGTATCTACCTATATGTCCCCTGTTTCTAAAGTTCGTCTGACATGCATCTAGAAAAGAGCTCGCTTTATTCAAAATTTGCAGAATGAAACTCGGAACAAAAATCCTTTGAAATTGTGCTAATATCTGTTACCGTTTTTGACATAAGCTATCCTTTCTCAAAGTGTGATAAAAAATATGATGATAACGTGGGGTAGTTCTCAGCATCTGTATTTCTTTATAGTGAACATTTTCATATGCTACAAAGGTTTCATACCTTGCAAGTGATATCACCAGGCCCGTATCGGGGGGGGGGGGAGGTCAGGGGGTTCTGACGAACCCCCACCCCTACAAGATCTGTAGTTCCGCTCAGCCTATGATAGTAGGCTTACATTAGCAACATATATAATGGGTTTTAATTTGTTGATCATAATTGTCAGATAAAATGTTCCACTTTTTGTAAAATCAAACCCCCCTCTGAAAAAAAGCTGCATACGGGCTTCATCACTATCATGTAAAGACGAAAACTCATGCTACCAGGACAGAACAAAACAAAAGACACATACAGAATATCCTTGAAATAAGACATAACATAAGACATATGATGCAAGTCCCTCTCTTGTCATATATTTGCATACTTAGCGAATACTCATTTACGAAGCAGTTTATGCTCATTTACGAATACAGCAATTCTGTGTCTGTAAAATCGTCCAATATTCTATAGATTTTACATTTTGACATTTTTGGCTATACAGACAAAACATTGTGTCCTTTTCTTTAAGGAGAACAGTGCACTTACAGGAACTAGTTCAGAATGTTCAAACAGATTAACAGCTCAAGTTTAACACCAGCTTTATCCCGGGCTGTCCGATATTGGAATCAATGCCAGTGTTACTGTGACCATTCACAGTTAAAAGGGAAACTCGAGAGTTTCTATTGCACCATTAACTATTGTTACTACGCATATGTTTGAAGTATAATTTTAACAGAGGATAACGTGAAATGGATGACCGGTGGCCTAGTATAGGGGAGGGGTCTATGGGACGGGGTACCAGCATTCCTACGAGGAATTTGTAACTATCAGGTGAATTACTTTGCATCGTTTGAAATCAGAGAATGTGCCAGACGATATAATGTAAATATGCCATATATTGTCTGAGAGACAATATATTATAATTTCTGAGAACCTCAATGACAAATTTGCTAAAGAACCAGCCATGCTGAACCTTTCAAAACTAATTGATGTCAGCAGTAAATGCCTGTGTTTAATACAACGTACAATGGTGAAGCTGACTAGCGTGCACATCACCCTTGGGTATCCAACACACATGCATGAGAGAAGTCAAAAACAATATCAAGCCAAAGATATGCTAAAAACAACAGTAAAGAAACGTCCCAATGACAGGCCGAGTCCACTTTAAAGCCTGCCAGAGATATATGTATATATATATGTTAAAAGGTGGTGCCTATTGACCAGGATGCCGGCTCCAATATATTTTTAGAAAACAATCATACATTTTCACCAGTTTACTATGTATAAGAGTGATATACTGTATCTTCATTACTGTGTTTATACGAACGCCCTTGCAAATTTTGCGTACAATGCCTTCAAGATATGGTGGAAATCCAAATTTTGACGCAAAATTAGCTTTCTCAAATATCAGCACTGAGAGTTCACTGGACTTACCATTACAATAATATTACGTTGAATAATGTATTCTCAGGTAAGTCCTTACAAAGCTTTAAGGTAATTGGTCTAATAGTTCTCAAGATATGCTGGAAATACAAATTTGGATGCAAAATTGGATTTTCTTTCTAAAAATTCAGCAAATTTCACTCTCTTTAATACAACTGTGATATACTTTGAATATTACATTCTTAGGTAAGTCCTTGCAAAATTTTGCATTAAATGCTCAACTGTATCTCAAGATATGCTGGAAATACCAATTTTGGGGCAAAATTGGCTTTTTTTTTCAAAATCAGGAAATATCACTTAATTTACTATACAACCTATACATCTTGGACATTTTGGCATCATGAACAACTTTACCAAGTTTAAACTTAATCGCTCATCAGACGAGGTCAAACAAAATGGTGCCACGGACTGTCGTTGCACTTTGCCACATGTGATTACGTAATCAACATATGACATGGACTGCATTTTATCGTTTTAGATCGATTTCTATCAACTAGTAGATCGATTTCTATCAACTAGTAGCCTATGAAATACAAATGAAAACCAAATCGAGAGTTAAAATTAGACCGGCACAAAATCTTATCGGCGATAGAATGAAAAAATCATGAATGATTGTTTTAAAAAATAATAATTATATATGACATTTCGGAGGGCGTCAAACAAAATGGTGCCACCCATGGTCGAGGACGGTCACTGCACTACGTCACAAGTGATTACGTATTCATCATACGACATGAAGTGAACTTTATCGTTTTTGGTTTCATTTCTATCAACTGGAGCATATCAATTACTAATGACTACAAAATAGGGAGGGTAAATTAAACCGGACCCTACCTAATCGGCGATAAAAGGAAAAAATCCTGTTTATGTTCTCTTGAAGCTATGTCTTCTGTATTTCCTTGCATGGGAAGCCGTCAATGCCACATGAAGACGGAGAGACCACTGGGAAAAGTCTTTTGTGTCGTTTTCATTAAACAAATGGGGGTTACGTTTTACATTATAATCATTTAAAGGGTCGTCGATATCCTTCGGCACGGTAAATGTACTAAAGATTAAGAATATGTTAGGAAGTAAAGAGCCTGGTTGAGTTGTTTCGTGAAATTCACTAAATTAACTAACTTTTCTAAACCTATCAAGTTTCCTTAACATACTAATGACAAATGGTTAAACTAACAAAATCCCAATGTTTCATACACAAAGGAACACTAATAAAGTGAGCATCTAACGATTTAATTTGTGCTTCGAAAATTCGTGACCAGACACTTTCTCATGTTAGTACTTAGGCATATTCACATACACGCATCCAGTACAATTAAAGGTCAAGAATTCACAAAGGTTTTATAACTACTGAATGTGAAACTTGAACAAATATGTTAATCATAAGTATTTTCATTGGTTTATGCCCTTCAAAAGTATCACAAACTTATTGTTATCAACTCAATGAGCCCCTTTAATTAAAGGGTAAAATATCGAAACCAACACACAACATGCGTTTCCTCTGAAATCTCTACGCAAACAACATTAGTACTACATAGGTCCGGTATGCATTTACAGTCAGTAATTTTTGTGTTATGTTCTCTATCTTATCCACAAAAGTTTTAGCATATTCTCCGTCTCCGTCTTTTTACCGTTAAGGAGACTACTACCATCAAAGAAGTCATGTAAAATCATTTTTTTTAAACAATACAACTCACCAAGGAGTCGTCAGAGAGTACCACCAACCACGAAAAGCTCATTTAGAGGATTGACTATCATCGAAGACCGTATATCAGATAATCCATGGATTAGAAAGCTCAGTTTCCCAGGTTCTACTACAGACTTTGGGGTAAACCTGCGTCAGATTCGTCAGCAACGTAGAATTTGTTGCTATGGTGCACTATGTCGGCATGCCAAGATAATAAGAGTGAAACAGTTGACCAAGTTTCCGATTATTAGGATCAAGAAAAGTTGAAACAAACACTCTTCGAAATATCCGTAGTCTCCAGTACAACATCCACTGAATTATATGAGATTATTTGATATAAATGTTGACTCTGTTACCGTGAAAGCAGTATTTAAAACACCGCTGATACCAACGTATGCCGAGTTGGTCACGTGAAGCGAGAGGTCAAGGAGAATTTACTATTCATGCAGTGATATCACGTGCAGAGAAAAATATTTACTTGGATTGATTCTCCAGTCACTGACTACACACAAACTCAACGAAATACAACTTACCACTTAAGCTAGAGATGCATAAACTTATTAACATAACAAATACAAACGTTAGCATGATAAAGGGCAAGCGTGCTCCAACAGGTGGAACATAAGTCAACAGCTGAGAAGGTAGCACCAGATAATACAAATAAATACAACTAATGGAATTCCTTACATCAATTTCCTTACACTAACGTCATGATAAGATGTAATGTTGTGCTCCCTCGGCACGACGTCTTGAAATTAAAAAAAAAAGTGTGTCATGAGTGAATTTGCCTCGCTTCAGGTTTCTTGTACCGAACATATACAAATGAAGATTGCGAATTGTAGTACTCATTAGTGTTAATCGTCAATAAATCCCTATTGGAATATTCACATTTACCGCTTATGATTTAGAATTTTAAAAAAGAAAATGATTTCTTCACAAGCTAAAAGTAATATTTACAAGTTAAATTTCGTAATGATCCTCATAACAATGAGTTGTTACCAAGTCCTGTCAGCTGGCACACCTGACTTTGAAGTGGCATTGAAGTGACAGCTGAGAAGCAAGAAAAGGAATATCCTGACTGGCTACTCAATTCGATAATGATAAAATTAATCCGCACTAATCCATCGGGATAACTCCACTTTACAAGTACTACTTTTGGAGAAACTCCAATAGATTGCGACAAACTTATCTTAGTAATCTATTGTTTATTTATTTAATCGTCAGTGGTCATCTCAATAAGTTCATGCACAATCACGCTACGTACTGAGTTTATTGAAGGTCTATTACTGAAGAATTATCCCCTCCCATTCATGCTAGAGGATATAATATTTACCACACTTTGGTGGGAACAAACATTAATAACGTGACAGTCGGGGTGTATTATATTACTCACAAAACGTTTTCCCTGTTTGGACCAATAAATTTTCCGGAAGGATCTATGCAATCATGCATAATGGTGTATACTCGCATATGCATGTTACGCCTGCAGCTGCCTATAAACAGTTAGTCAAACATGCCAAGTCCTATAAGTGGAAACGTTGTGGCGTGTTAATCTCTTAGTCTCGTAAAACTGTACTAGCATGCACCGTTAAGTGGGCTTATGTGGCTATTACTGTCGATGTCTGACTATACAGTAGTTTTTTTTTATTTGTTTGATGATGGTTAAGTGCATCAAAAGTTTGTTGTGTTGCAAGAACAAGGGCATTGTTTGTATATTAAAACTGGAACAAGTAGGTATTTCATGGAGTTGCAAATCTCATGACTATCATTTTCAACGGCCATTCATACATAATTTCTTGCACTTCCGGAGTTTGCTGAGCTATACATGGTTTTCATCAGTGGTTCAGATCGCCCGTTGTGGATAGCAGTGATTGATGTACAAGTTACTTACCTTAAGTTGGTGATCTACCACTGAAGTACATTCGCATATGCATCAAACTTTCCACAAATACCTGCATTTGCGTAGTATTCCTAGAAATGTGATCGCGTTAGAATATTCCTCAGATGGGTACACGTCACGCCGTCACTCTGGATGTTTTGAATGCCCTGAAAAACGCGTTGTGCGTTTGTATACTCCATGTAGTACCCCCCCCCCCCCCCACATAAGGGCTACTGACCTACCACGTTTCGGTTGTATACTACAATGGGAGTAGAGAGGGTAGGAGATCTGTACAAAAACCTCGAGTTGACAAACCTGTGATTATTTCTGGAAGCAAAGTTTCCTATGCGTTAGTACCTTAACTCAGGTATTATTTGTACAGCTATATGCCTATTGCACAGTTGTACAAGAACTCGAGCTGTTAATCATCTAGGAGAAGTTCACGAGTTCTTGGAACTCTGCTTTTCGACGGGAATGGGGAAAAGGGTCCGCGGAGTTACAAAGAAAAGCTGTCACGCCAACCTAACTTCAACGTGAAAGATTGAACGAAAAGGAACCAAGGCTGAACCCCATTTTGAAATTCGCCTATTCTAACCGTCTCCGACAAATGCTCTTAAAAACAGCTGCCTGGAAGGAAGAGGATGAAGTCTCTCGTCGTCTGAAGGCATTCAGTTTATCCTTAAGACAAATTGGGTACGTAAGGAGAGTAGAAGTTCGCCATAAAAACCAACAGCTCTTTTTAGGGCCACCAAATCCTCACGAAAGAGTGGTTCATTTTCCCACCTTGTGGACATGCGTAGTTTTCTCTCTCATTTTTCTTCCTCCTCTTTTACCATATCTAAGAATAATAATAGATTCGAAAAGAAAGTTCGTCCGTTCTTTTAAAGCTGAGAAGAGCATAAATAAATATAGTATCAACTTCAATGAAAATGTCGCTACACGTGACCATTCAAAACTTTTATCACTCTATAGAGAAGTAGAAACATTTTCAAAATTCATGCTCGACATCTCTGACAGAAACATGTCTGATACAGAGAATATTGCACTGGATAAATCGCTGGTATTTATCGCTGGGCCGCTAAAATCGAAACGAGGTGAAATTCTCGCCACCATGGAAAACCTAAAGAGAAGGATGAGAATACGCTTCATCATTGATGATAAAAAGCAAGCATGCATGATACAGTTAATTACGGCTTCCATCTACATGGTCAACTCAATTGACCTTCAGCAAAAATGTTGCGGACTTTCTAGAAACAACACTGGCAAAAAAAGCTTGTGTTCCTATCCGTAAAGTAAAAGGCAATGTTAATGGACTTGCTTGGACTAAACACACTAACACGATCTCTTTGTTATTTTTAACCGTTTCATAAAGGTAAAGACATTGCAATACTCAATATAATGAATGTAATGAAATAATATTGAAAAAAGAGAGTGGAGAATCTGAAAAAAAAGCTTAGCTTGTACAAGCCAGATCCACCATATATAAATAGAAGAAGAGGAAAAACAGGAAAAACTCTAAGTACCCTCCCCACAACCCATTTCGATACCCCATCCCACCACCCCATCCTCATCCCCGACACCTCAACCCCACCAATCCCAACCCCACCACCCCATCGCCATACGAATAACAGTACGAAAAACTACACAGTACAGGAGCGAACGAAAATATTACCTGTTGTTTTTGCATAAAAGAAATTCCTTAAGGTGATTAACAAATGTAGACAGCGTAGATAAAGTTTTGAGTTGAAGGTCGAGGGAATTCCAAAGAGTCGGCCCGGAGAACCGTACTGTTCTTTTACTTAAAGCTAAACGAGAATAGGCAGTGTTGACAGAGGAAGCGTCGCGAGTAGGATAATTATGGTAATGATTATTAAGATTAAAGAAGGAGTCAAAGACAGGCGGTGATAAACCCTTAAAGTATTTATATAAAAATGTGCCTAGCTGAAAAGGGTAAATATCATAGATTGTCAAAATTCGTAAATTACTAAAAATGGGTGCTGTATGATCATAATAATTAGAGTGAGTAATTAATCTTATAGCCTTTTTCTGTAGTAAAAATAACCTGTCCAGATACACATTATGAGTGTTTCCCCAAAGGATATTACAATACGAGAGTTGAGGGTAAACAAGAGTATAATATAGGGATAGTAAAACCTGTCTGGGAACATGATGTCTTATCTTGTACAGAATACCAACGTTCTTAGAAGTCTTTTTACATACATTATCAATGTGGAAATTCCAACTTAAATGTGGATCAATAAGGATTCCCAAAAATTTAACACAGGTTACTTCATTTATAATTGAATTATTAAAAGTAAATCCTAAATCAGGTTTCACAGATTGTTTGGTATGGAAAATAACAAAGTTGGTTTTGTTAACATTAAGAGATAACTTGTTTGCATGAAACCAACTGCAGATTGTGCGAAGTTCATTATTTATAATATATTCAGTACCTCTGAGATCGTTATGTCGAAAAAGAATACTTGTGTCGTCTGCAAAGAGACAAAATTTTAACTTATTTGAGCAAATAGGAAGATCATTAATGTAAATAAGAAATAACAGAGGTCCTAGAATGGATCCTTGAGGAACACCACATGAAATGTTAAGGTAGGGTGAGATATTTTCACCTATTGCAACACATTGCTTAAGATTCGAAAGGTAATTTTTAAATAGGTCGTGAGCTGTTCCTCTAATGCCATTGTGATGTAATTTACTTAACAATATATTATGATTTACAGTGTCGAAGGCTTTAGAGAGATCTATAAAAATACCAACTGTCGGCTGATTTAAGTTAAAACCATTATTGATAAAATCTACAACATCAACACCTACCATATAAGTGGAATAACTAGGTCAAAATCCAAATTGATTAGAACATAGGATTTTGTTTTTATTAAGAAATGCGACAGATCTAGAATAAATAAGTGTTTCAATTACTTTAGATAACGAAGTAAGTATAGAGATCGGCCTGTAATTTGCAACATCATCGGAAGCCCCTGCCTTAAAAATTGGAGTGATCCTAGCTAATTTGGCGGAGTCAGGAAATTGACCACTTGCAAGTACCATATTAAAGATGAAGGATAATGGTTGTGCAATAGTATGGGAGACAGCCTGCAATATACTAGTTGAGATGCCATCAACTCCGACAGAAGACTTATTTTTAAGTTTTGCAATAATATTGATTATTTCAGAAGGATTAGTGGGAGAAAGAAAAATGGAACTTATGTTAGGGTCTGTTAAAAAGTTACTCGAATTAGTATTACATGTAGGAATCCTCTCAGCTAAAGAGGGACCGACATTTGTAAAAAAAATATTGAAATAATCTTCCATTTTTCATGATATCATTTTTCAAAGACCTAGTAATTCTACCTGGTTTTCACGAGAAATAGTGACTGCAAGGTGAATCGCACCAGGCGTGGTTAACCTCTATGACGTCAAATTTCCATGAAGGCTTATTTGCACTTCACTGCATGTGCAATGGTACGATCAAACAACTATATCATAAGATGCGTCGCTATGTCGGTGAGATGTTCAAAATCTACAGTCGAATTGTGCAAGTATAGAGGTATCATGGTGGTGCGATAGCAGAGACAGTATGCACTCTTGCGTTGACTGTACTTGAACTGATTTTCATACATACGTCATTGCAACTTATATAGACCAAACAAACTCGCATGGAGACCCGAACCGATGTAGCAACTTAATGCAGAAGCATTACAGAGAAGGAAAATATTTACGATCAACATTTCTTCAACACCAAAAGAAGGGCATACTAATATCACCTCTGCAAGCACGGACGCTCTCATATTCGTATTGTACTGAGAGATTTTGGAAGAATCAATCCAGCAGATGTTATCTCCGACCATAATTGGGAGCTAATATGGACTACGAACAGATATATACCGAGAGTATAGGGTGGGAGAAATATTACTTCAGCGTAAACATTTGGCTGTCATTCTTACTATGGTTGAACAAGACTGCAACATCTGCTATGTGTAGATGCACACCTACGAAATTTAGAGTGAAAACATGTTGTACAGAATTGAAATGATATTCAAACAATGAAAACGTGATGACATGATCAGCATATCTGGAGTCCTGAAATAAAAGACATGACAAGAATGTGCTTATGACTCAGTACGGAAGATACCATAACGTGAACACGTCGTACAGTTCTGTAAAAATAAAAATATTAACTTCTTTCAATATAAGTAATGGCTGACATATAATTTGAGCCGCATAAAACATTTTTGTTACATGGGAAATTATAAAATAATGTTTTTTGTTTTTTTTTCAAAATTTAAAAACTAACTGTATGCAGTCCCTTCTTCCATTATATTAACATATCACTAACAATTCAACAGGCTAATATAGCGAAGATGGACTTGATCCAGTGTATAAAGTGAAGTGTATTCCTCATCATATCGTTTTAACTGGGAACACACTCAAGTATGGTTGCAGTAGATCCAAATGTACAATTTGCACTTTGAGTCTCAAAATCACAGTAAAAGCACACATCACGAACAGTGTGCCTTTTTCCTTTCATTCCTGTAGTTTGATGATGTATTATCTAAGTTATTTAGAAACCTCAGGCTTACGATAATCTACATTCTTAACCGTTTCGTGCATTTTCCTGAAGTTCATTGACCTTCCTTCACACTGCAATTAATAAACATATTAATAAACACTTTTGGTCAGTGTACATAAATATTTTGTACACAGGGACCTATATATCAATTGCAAGGAGAGAGTGAGTGAATGAAAGGGGTTAATTAAGTTCCCGTAATACCAAGTTTAACTGATATTTTCCTTGTTCAATTGCTTCCATTACAATACACATGCATACAATTCTGTGGGGACATTCTCAACCACCCTCTCCCACTCTGTTATATGGTAACCTATTCAAGGAAGAAATCACGCTGTTTATGTTTATCGTTTATCTTATCTTTTCACAGCTTTTCTATTTATTCATTGAAGTCTGTTACAAGTCAGATATCATCACAATGCCGTACATAGAAGGTACACTGAAGCCGGTTCTTTGTGCTTCATTGTTTAGTATTGATGACAAAATTTGCAAACTATGAACTCAACAGATTATTCCGCGGGACATCATGGCAGTCATCCGTGGGGGGTGTGGGAAGGGAGGTACCAGGGGACATGTGCACTACATTTCGACAGATGGGGGACAATCAAATGCTCTCTAACATTTCGTAGAGAAATATCGTAGCTTTTTTGAAACGGGGAGGGGCGCATTGCAACAAATTCCGCCCCACATTTTGAACGATTCATGTAGGAGCTAGGCTATGAACGTTCATATGGAATCTCTGTGACAAATTTAGGCGTTCATATTTCTAACGTTAGACTCCCAGTTTTTCGTATACCATATTATCTTAATGTACAAAACAAGGTAATGTGTTGACTGATTTACCTTGCCAATCCAGACTATTATCACGTTACGAGCGATACATCCATTGATCGTGAACTTGTTCATTTCGAAACAGCTCAAAATAAAGTGAAAGTTGCCACTGTCCCTCCCCTTCCCCTGCACCCATACTTTACTTGGAGTAACGGTGGTGTTGAGCGAGATTAATTACCAAGTTAACGAATTTTGAGTTTGTAGGATTAAGTCTTATTTTTCTACAAACCGTTACTGATTTTATAATCAGCCTACTTTTATTCTTGACAATTGCTAAGAGTTACTTTGTATAACATTATATTTCATAATAAAGAAATTCTAACACAGACGGAATTCACTCAAAAAGTGGGAACCGAACTGGTGCGGGAAACGTTCTGGCTCATGACAAACAAGTAGATTGTGGCACTGACGCGTTCCCTCACCATCGATACACCAACAAAACTGAAAATTCGAAAATGTAGAAGTGCGGTCAAAATTCTTTTGGTGGTCGTATATTTGAGTGTATTGTTGATATACACTTACGCTTTCTTGGTTTTTGTTACATATCTCCTAAAAGTATGTAAGTTTACTCTCCATGACTTATTCGTCGTTAATTGCAAACAGTTTTCTAGATGGAGTTATGCATGCACAGAATACACAACTATGCAGTGATGAAATTTAGGAAAACACATTCCCAACACTACCTGCATACACAAAGGTCAGTTTCTACCTAATAATGTTGAAGATACGACCTCAACATTTTTGAAATCAGGCCTCAAATTGTCAAATTATGAGCTCATGATTTTCAGGGTACTCTGCGCTCTAAGTGTCTCTCCTCTTCTTTAATATTTACAGTAGGTTTCAATAGACATGCCAAACACGGGGCAAGGAGGCACCCCTCCCCCGTTTCCAAATTTAAGGCGAAGAACGTTATACTCGCCACTTCAGAAATTTAGAAGTGTACGACGCAGATTAGAGAGACGGGATAGTTGCGACGTTGCCGTTTCAAGCACAACGTGAAAAAAAAAAAATGGTTTTACAGCCACGTTGTGAAACTGCAATTATCCTCATACTTATAGTACGCACACCTTATTTAGTTGTAGATGGGGAACATATGAGGTTCAATCTAAATCATGATTCTTTTAGTATTGCTATCATGATTCTCGGAAGCTTTAATATCCAAATCGCGTAGAATTATTATTCATAGGCCACCATCCGTCTCAATACCGCCAAATCCCTGACGGCGTCACCGAGGGTGGGTGTGTGGGTGGGATGGGTGTGCATGGGATATTGCGCGTTCCCCCCAAATCATTATTCTACCCCAAATTAAATTTACTTGACGGATTTGAGCTATATTTATTTGTATGGGCGGAATGAGGAGTCAACAGGGAAAAAAAGAAAAACTTGGGTTTAGAAATGCCATTTCAGGTTCAATTTGGAAGGCACTTTTTGCTGAAGCTTTTTGGGTGCATTGCTCCGTGGCAAATGATAGTGAGGCTGCCATTAGACAGTAGATGCATGACACTAAGATGTTTTTTGCTCGCGATGACCGTAAGCGAGCGGCCGCCGAACGCGATCTAATGCTAAGTGGAAAAATTGTAGATAAAAGCAATCCAATTTTATGAACTATTTTTCATATATTTGTGTTTTCCTCTTAAATTGAGAAATCGCAGAAATGAGATCCCCTTTTCCAGCCGTCTGGGTATATGTAGCTTAAGACGGCCTGTAAATGGAATTATCGTCCATCAGTGGGAGGTTAGTACACCAAGAATTGCGCCCTATGCCAACAGATGGAGCGCTCCGCTCCGATAGTCCTGCCAAACGTGCCCTCAGGAAAACTCCCCAGTTGAAAAACATGACATGTCCTTTCATTGACCTATGACAATGTGCTCCGATAATCACTATACCCTGTCGGCTCCCATGGTAATAATTAATTTGATGGTTAGTCTTGAAATAAATGAACGGTGAAATGTCTGAACAGTATTGCACGTTTAATACCATTAAAAGATACATAAAAGCTACCTTCCAAATCTCAGTGACAATTCTGCAAACAACTTAGAGCTTTCCGGTTTTCTCTTCTGTTTACACAGACCGCAAGGGGAAACCTAAGGAGGCCCCTGTCCAATGTGCCTAATGCAATCAAGTGCACAGCCCCTGTGATATGATTATCACTTTAGGTATTTTATTTTATTTCTAGTTGTTAAGGAGTATCATGGTAAGCAATGTTATTTTGGGTTATTGTCGATATCATAAAATGTGTATGGTTACGGTTTAAAATTCTACGTACTCCCCCCTCCCCTATCTTTTAGGGTTTATTCCCTATCCCGTTATCCACATGCTTGCAACTGGATACACGTGGATGTGAATGCAATATCGTGTCAATTTGCTTTAAATGACTGACGATGTTTTCTTAGACCTAATTGATAATACAATGGAAATTTACCCGTTATTTCTTTAATTCAAAACAGTTGTGTGTTTGGAGAAATTTTCATCACTTTCTATTTTCCGTTATTTACTAGTTTGTCGTCACATTAAACTAGAGAGTCAAATGACTTTGTGATTCTTTGCCAGTATCTCGCTTTTCCATACACACAAAAACACTTTAAACAAAAGCATGCCAATTGAGAAGGGAAGAGATTTCAGCTCAGCCTTGATGAAAATTGTGGTCATGAAGGATGGCGTACCATATATCTCTTCATTAAGGTAGTTCATAAGAAGATAGAAAGTTCCTAACACCAAATTGTGGTTTAAATATCTGACATTGTGCAAGACAACAAAGGCAATCAGATTCCCAAGGGAGTGTTTATCATGACTAAAATAAAGTACTTGTAAATCTTGGCAGGATATTTCTGGCACCTGAAAAAAAAAAAAATCACTGATTATTTGTAAAAGGTGATAAATCAAAAGAGCTATGTTAGGTGATTGTTTGGAAAGGGTGCTATTTAGCAGCAATATATGCTATCAAACATCTCCTTTTTTGGCAAGTTTTCGATATGAAAAAACATGCATTATTTTCTTAAGATGAGTGACATTTACCTATTCATATGTTCACGCATACAATCAGGACATATAGAACTTTCAAAGTACGGTATCACACGTTGGGCTTATGAATCCAGGACAGATCTTCAGAATTATAGAACTAATTCATTTCATGTCACATTACAGTGATGAAAAGTCTTTCATTGGGCAATACGGATAGATGTCATGTAACCATCAAGTGATAGCAGTGTTGGAAGTTCCAGCTATATTCAGTTGCTGAGATATCTTACTTAATTAACCTCTGGTGACCTCAAATGACCTTTAACCTCCATGAAACGGAATAGGGATCATTTACTCTTAGTGGATTACCAACACACCAACTTTGAAGTTCAAGCACCTTTCCCTCCTTGAGATACTGCGTTAAAAAGGTTTTCAAATTATGATCTCTTTTAACCTCACATGACCTTTAACCTTTTATTTAAGGACATCATCTATTTATTGACATCTACCAGTGATACGAGTTTAAAGTTCCAGCAATATTCAGTTGTTAATATATATTCCTGAATAGGTTTTCATACTTTTAGCGCTGGTCAGCTCAAATGACCTTTGACATGAAAAACAATAGGGATCATCAACTCACAGTGAACAACCAACACGCTAACGTTGAAGTTCGAGCACCTTTCCCTTCTTGAGATACCGTGTGTGGAAAGTTTTCAATCCATGTCCTCTATTGACCACACTTGACCTTTGACTCCATAAAAAATTGCTTCACATCGTCTATTCATCAAGTGCTATCAATGATAAGAGTTTGAAGTTCCAACAACATTTGGTTGCTGAGATATCTCCCTTAATAGTTTTTCATACTTTAAGCTCTGGTAACCTGAAATGACCTTTGACCTCGGCGAAAGACACTAGGAATCATCTTCTCAAAACGGACTACCGACACACCAACTCTGAAGTTCAAGCACCATTCCCTTCTTGCGATATCGTGTTTACAAGCTAGGGCGTCATGTACACACACACATACCTTAGACACATACATACACATACGTCATCACTATCGCATAGATTCCTATGCGATGGTTCTTGATTCCTTCGACAAGAAATCAAAAACCACTTACCCTGAACCAATTTTCAGAGGAAGTGGGAAGAATTGTCACAATTAATCACAAACACCTCACGCGACGATCCAGATTGCACACCATTTATAGGCCTCCGTACTTGTCGCGAAATGAATGCACGCTTACGATGACAAATTTTGTGACCGCTAACTTCAGTATGCTATTTTACAACAGTTATTTTCCAATCGTGCGGTTGAAAGCGCGGCTCACTTGACTCTGGTCAGTACAGTACAGAGCGAGAGCCACAGCCGTGCGATCAATAAACATGTGCTATTCAATACTGAACTGACGTACGTACCAGTAATCAATTCTGTGGTACGGTGGCCGAGAAGTACAAAGGTCAAAGCCATATACTGTATAGCGACAAGAGTCGCTTTTATCTCAGACACACAATTTGCTAGCTCTCATGAAAGTCATTGATATTAATGTACGGCCTATTAAACTATCTCTATTCTAAGATAAACCCATTTTTTTTGTTGGACTATCTAAGTCTCTGTGAGGGAAGTACGCGCTGAATGTTTTAATTATTGGAATTCTCGGCCACCGTATTTAAAGGGGCTCATTGAGTTGATATCAGTAAAGATTGCAGTGATTTTGAAGTATACAAACACACAACAATACTCACAATTAGCATAATTAATCAAGTTTCACATCCAATAGTTATATGAAAACTGTCAATTTTTCCGAATTTTTGACCGTTACTTGCTCTGATTGTGTGCATGTGAATGTACTAATGTGAAAATGTCTGGTCACAAAGTTTCAAAAACCAAATTTAATCTTTGGATACTCACTCATTAATGTTCCAACGTATGTAAAACTTTGGGATCCTTTTAGTTTGACTGTTTGTCATTAGTATGTGAAGGAAACGACCGGTTTAGAAAAATTGAGTGAATTTCACAAAACAACTCGATGAGCCTCTTTAAGGGCGTTAAAGCACATCCAAAAAAAGAGATCCCCCTCAACCCTAGCTACAACTGTATTCAATGATTGCAAGTTTATAATGGATTGACTGACCCAATTATAGACTATGACTATTGAGAGAGTGAGAGACTAGAAAGTGTGTGTGTGTGTCAGGGGGGGGGGGGGGCACCTACAGTCCTATTTTTTTTCATAGAAGTGGTGTAAGCCCATGACGTAAGTCGGTGGAACGAAACAAATATGGGGCAGGGGTACTAGCACTACTAAGTAGAGCGCCACCATCAGTTTTCGCTTAGCGTACAAGAAACTTTTGTTCTTTGTAAACCCTCCGGGTGGCCGGAAATAACACTTTTCATGTGTTCTAAAATGTATGTAGCCAGCCCTTAAATAGGAATCTTATGTCCGCGATTTCTCAATCATGAGGAAACTCCATCAATGAAAAAAATACCTCAGAAGCCTTGAGACAACTCGCCATATAAATGTCATATAATTGAATTATGTATCACCTTTTATGCTTTGAACACTTGGCAAATGTTGCAGCTGAACATACCCCCCCCCCCTTCACCCAGCAGTGTTGGAAAACCTTGCTCAATTTCCCTCGAAACAAGATTGAAAATGTTCTGGATTCCCCCTAGCATCTGTGTACCCTATAACGTGCACGGGAACTTGCGTGCCAGAAAGTCTACGTGGTGTCCCGTTTCTGCCGTAGGACCCCGGCTGGGGCAAGCCGTGGAACCTCTTAAAGGGGTCCAGAGGGAGAAGCTCGGGTAGGGATGGGGTTCCTTGCATATCAAAATTGTCAAACAGGTGCAGCTGCATAGATACAAGACTAACAATCACGTTTGTCCTTCCTTTACATTCGTCACAAAAACTCGGAAGAGAGACTCGTGGAGGTAACAGAAATGTTTTTATCCCCAAAAAGAATTTTCTGGTGCGCTCTGTATCAGCTCAAAGTGGCGTTCCGCTTAGTCTTCCACTTTAAAGGAATCCCATCTTCGATAATAATCATCCCTCCCGGTCCAAAATTATGGATGTTCCGCTGTGGCAGAGGAAGGGTGTCGCGTTGTCAATGTGTCACAATGTCACTTACCCGGAAACAACTTGTGACGCCATTCGAGCTAAAATAGAATCTGAACCTTCTCAAAAATCAAAATTCTTGCAAAAATAATCCCTCCCCTCAGTTCCATAAATTTTGATGTAGCGTTTGCTTATGGGCATTACTAGTACTAATGACGCACTTACGTAATATTCAGTCATTGACTATCAACTTTAAAATGAGCTAAGTTCATAGAGTCACTTTCGAATTTCGATCTGCGATCCCTCTCAAGGTTTGACTGTCGATAAGAGCGGCTCTCTCAGGAAACCAAAAATGGTGTGATCCTGACACACAGGCATTAGGCGAACTTGTTCCTTTGCTTTAAGTTCGCTGTTATCTTTGCCATCGTTGTCAGCCTAGCTAGCTACTCGTCACTGATTGTGACGGACTGAATTGTTTAGCTTGAAATAGAGCACTGGACTTATAGAAGTTGGTTACCCGTTTCACGTCCCGGACTTCAATTTCTTTAATTGTATCCTGTCACACTATTCATTCCAATTTCCTTAGTCACCTTGCTATTCAAACAAGGGAAATATGTTAACATCACTTTGCCCATCTTTCTCTGAAGGATTTTCCCCGTATACTTTTTTTTCAGTCTCTAAAGCAAAACTGCAAAATTCAAGAGACTTTGTCTCCGCTCGTCATGCTCGAAAGTGTAATCATTCGCCTCAACTCGTTATCTTTGGACTGATAGTTGTGTCTGTCGGGGTCTTAAAATTTAGAATTTTCTTCTCATCATGCCATTGTATTGCATGTTATCCCCCCCCCCCCCCCCGAATTATTTGCTGTGATCATCTTCAAGTTAATTCTGAGACCCCGAGTTTGACCATTTTCGAGTAAGTCATATTTAGTCGAGTACAGCGGGCATATGGGACATGTGAGATGGAAAGATAATCGTTGACTTGTTATCTCCACAATTTTTGTCTTAAAAATCAATTCATGGCTCACAAAATCTCCTTGAAAAATTTGTCACATTGTGGAGATACGTTCTCCTTAGAAACAAGTTATTTCCACGAAAGGTTTTTTCTTTTTTTTTGAAGAACCAACGAAGGCTAACTCGACATCTCAGAAAAAATATTATAAAATTGTCGAGATCAATGTGTTACAATAACTTGTTAATCTCGCCAAATTGCAGATACCGACTTAGGCTAACTCGAAGAAGAAAATTTTCAGATTGTCCAAATACCATGTTAGAAAAGAAAAAAAAGAAACCTCAGCAATTTCGTTTTAATGCCGAGATGCCGACTTAGGTTACGTCATCGCCTTTCGATTACCATGGTGACACAGAATGTCAGCTTGGTAATTGACTGTAATTAGTGGCTTCACTTTCCAAATTCTGTCTCTTGTGTTCATTGGTTTGTCCACGTATATTCTCATCTATTGTTTTTACCTCAAATTCAATTAAACATTTTGGTTGATTGGTAAAAAAACAGGGTTAGAAAAAAAATATTACTCAAAACAATTTTTTTCAATTAAAAACAGCAAGAAATAACTGATTTTCAACTAGCTATGGCACGGATATTCAGCACAAAATCCTCGTGCACAAGGTCACTTTTGGGAAAGGTGGCGGTATATACTAGTTCCAAGTTTTCTTCTTTTCCACACAACTTCGCTGCATTGTCGAAGTAACAGTTTTTGCCATCGTGAAAATTGCTTTTGTAAAATTTAGTTCAAAACTATTGCTAAGGCTGTTGATGACGGTTATTTCTGGCTGGTAGACTGTCATTTGAATGGAGTTGAACTGGTAGTTATTGGGGGGGGGGGGGGGGACGACTTCCACTTTGGGGCGAACTTGAACCGTGGGGATGAAACGACCGGGGCGAACTGATTGGGGGGAACTTTCTAAAGTTGAGAAAGGACTGGTAACCTATCTCGACAATATGACAATTTTTTTTCGGAGATGTCGAGTTAGCCTTGGTATCTTGACAATAAAAAAAAAAAAAGTTGAGGTAGGAAAATGTTGAAGTAGGTTAGTTCTACAGTACTTTATCTTCACAATTTAGTATTTTTTTTTGGTGGTGCAGAGTATGAGCAGGCATTATAGGGCTATTGCTACCTTCAAACGGTATTTTCAACAGAATACTTACACTGTCCGATTGACTCAAAAGATGCCCTTTATTAAAAGGTTACCAGTTTTGGAGAGAGAGTAGAAGTAACTTATCTAATTTTTTTAAAGGCTAACTCGACCAACTAATAGAGAAGTGAATCTCATCACCTCATGCATATTTTTGGTTTGCGAATTGCAAAATTCTCCGAACTGGTTCTAAGTTACAGTACTCAAGTTTGATTGACAGCAAATTCGAAAGCTACAGAATAGCTCATATTACACAGCGTGCACTGAGTTTTGCTAACACATGTGGAGGAATTTAAGACAGGCTGAGGGAGGGACTAGAAGTAAGTGGTTTGGAGAACTGAAACTGTCTGGGGTGATGAGTTTTTGTCTTGAAACTAACTTTCGCCGAGAAGTTTGTTATTCGTGGAGACACCGACTTCAGCTAACTTGACATCTTGGAGACCGGAATTTGTCAAAATTTTGAGACACCGAAATTAGAAATAACGTTACCTCGACAAAACGTTACCTCGACCAAATTTTGTTTCTTATCGCGGTACCTACTTCGATGAAGGCTAACTCGACATCGAAGAAAACTAAGAATTGTCAAATTGTCGTGCCTTATATAGTGAACCTTGAAGAAAAAACTTTTTGTAAAACTACCAACGAAGGCTAACCCGACATCTAGGAGATATTTGTCGAATTGTTGAGGTACCGTATAAAAACAATTACCTCGAAAAAATAAAAAAATGTTTCTGACAGAGATAACGACTTAAGGGATTGAACATCGTGCATGGAAGAGCTTAGTAAGTTGTCGAGATACGTTAGAAATAGCCGATCTTCAAAATGAAAAAAAAAAGCGAGGTAACCAATTTCTCTCACAAGTTAACTTTTTATCTTGCATGTTCCTTATGTCCGCAGTAGTTCAGGCTGTTTTATGGGTGTGATAAAGTGACCGGTGAGTGGGCAGCATAAAATGCGTCGTTCACTCACGAAATGCGTGTGTACTGTAAGTTTGCTTTGACCTACCATGACATGAAATAGAATTAATGGAACAAAGTTTGTCCTGTGGCTTTAGGTTTCACGGGTCTTTTTTTTAATGGGGGGGGGGGGGGGGGGAGGAGAGTTGATACCAGGGCACCAGTGATGACAAGAAAGGGGAGGAATGGAGTGGAGGTTTTAGATAGGTGGTTCTCCACTTCAACAAAACCGGACAAACGTCACAAAGAATGAGACTGACTACAGCCATAGATCCATGCTGGCAGTGTGCGACATGTTCATTTCAAATTGGAAACTACACAAAAATGAAAAGCAAAGAAAACAATAAACGTTAACTCTCTTTATGAAAATGTTTTTCATACAAGTATCAGGTATTTACAAAAAAGAAGCTATCAACGGAAAGAAGTACTTATTAACTATTGGTTGGGAAAAGGAACACCACTGAACAGGACAAACTTTAGACATATCAAGGGGTTTCAATTAATTGCAAAGGGCTGAAAATCAATTCCAGTTTTGGCACAGAACACCACCATGGCCAAGCTGATTGTTGACTTCTTCTTTTGGTGTTCTCTTTGATGCTGTTTTCTCTCATTTGGTGGCATTTTTACCTTTAAAATGTTCCAGACCAGCTCCTTTGGCGCATCCCAAAGGAAAACAGATCTGGATAAAAATCTGTAAAATAACATCTATGAAACATTTCATTCATGAGAAACTTCATGAAGTATGGTGTTAATTATGGTAGAAAAAAGGAGTGATTTAGTTTGTTCCGCTAAAAGGTTTGCAGAACAGGGCTGTGTGATAAAAGAGAAGCACTTACATGCGAATACTACCACACTGAAACTCAAACGTGAATTCAATTCTTTTGGAAATTAGGCTACATTCCGACAAACACACAACGGTATCATAATTTTTGTAGCCTCTAACAACCTTCAGAACCATAGCCAGTCCTTTGGCGTTCTTTTGAAAACCAGGAATAACAGCTCACCTTGCATTTAAGAGACTGTCATTGAAACATCTTCTTTGCAGTCTGATTCAATTTTGAAGGTCAACAAGTCTACAACGTCGGCAGTAACTTCCCCGTAGAGGGAGACATTACAGAAGACTCCAACGTCAGATAATCTGAAATTCCCCTCCCCCTCCCCCTCTCAGTGCTCTACGGTAGCTACAAGTACCAACGTTTATAAATATGGCCTTTTGGCATTTCATCTCTGAGCAAACATCAAGGTGAAGGATAGGAACACAGTACATTATGTACATCAACTACATCACAAGCACCAACAATCGATCACCTCAGAGAAAAGTCTGTTAAACATTGCCCAGAGATAGCTGTCATCTAGTTCTCTTTGTATTTTGTCTTAGTAGAATCGTCACTCCACGGTGGGGATTGGGTAGGGGGAGGGGAATGTATGCGAGTTTGATCGCCAGTGACCAATTCTGTTAACAGAGAGCTCCCCTACTGAATTTGGCCAAGAATTCAAAGATAAAACCATCAAGGGGTTTCTAGACTCTTGATGTTTACAGCACCCACTCTCTGTTCATACCTATTAGTTAAGAATTGTCAGAGTTGTAATCAAGTCAAGATTCAAGTCACAACTTGCAACATTAACCGACTTGAAAAATTCTGGCTGATTTTTCTCCCACTGAAATAACACAGTGACTTTGAGTCTAAAGCGAGTGTGGTTGACTTGCTAGAAAAAGAGTGACTTGGTTTACAACTATGGTGGTGGAGAGGATGCGAGACCAACGCAGGGTGGTTGTACTGGTTCGCCCACAACTGCAGATCACATGACTTTCCACACACAGGGATCCAGGCTGGGGTCATGCCCCCTCCCCTTTTTTGATGACCAACGAATTTTGATCAACAATTTTTTTGGCCTAATATCCAAATCGTATGATGAGCAACTAGAAACGGGAATAAGAATATGTCAGCACCCAACAGTCTCAGAGGAACTGGTGCAAGCAGTCTATTATGTGCACTCCCTTTCACAAAATACTGAATCTGCACCTATTCCAGACTTTCTGTGACAGAACTTGCTTCAGTTTGCTCATTTGAGACCAATTATCCTGCTTTTACTCTAAAATATTATAAGCCTTCAAAATGCACCTACAGAAGCAGCAAGGTAAAGAGACAAGCTGTTAATGGATTAATTGATCATCCAACCAAGTACCGTATGGCAAAAACAAAATGTTAAACTTTACTGCAGTTGTTCTTCAGACAATGTGCAATATGATGCAAAATCTACTTTGTTACTTTTAGACCATTTTAATCCCTTTCTCTAATCTTAATTCAACTGAGGCAGAAGATTACCCACTGGGATATTGATGTCATATTTGCATGGTTACCGTAAACAGCCTTTCTGATGTACAGGTACATCAGCAATCACACACACCAAGTGGTTTGCTTCACCCTTTAAGATGGCACTTCTCCTTGAGATGGTTAAATGGTTTGCATCAACTTCATCAGTGAAGAGAGGTAATCAGCTGTGCAGACTTAACAACTGAGCTTAACTTGGTTAAAGGGGGCACTGTGAGCTGAACTTTGATAAGTCTGTGGATACTTAAAGTAGTAAAACCACATGGCAATGCTTTGTACTACTCGCATTTCACATTCAGTAGAAATGAAAACTCATTCGTCATTTGAATTTTTGACCCATGCTTGTATCGGCTGTGTGCCTGCGAATGAGTACTTAATGCAAAATGGCGTCTGGTCACGAATTTTTGAAAACCAAACTGAATCATTAATTATTCTCTCGTTAACGTTCATTTCTGTCAAACACATTAGGTTCGTCTTAGTTTGAGCATTTGCAATTAGTATGAGAAGGAAACTTGACAGCCTTGGAAAAATTAGGTGTTTTTCAATAAACAACCCACAGGGTCTCTTTAACCACGTTTGTCCTGTTACTTTGAAAACACACTGATTCCACAATTACTATTATTTTGGTATAATTTAACATTAGAATTGATCACCGCCCATCTTTGCTGGTCTCATTCTGAGTCCGACTTTGTCCGCTGGAATCCTGCTCCGGTGAGAAACATTTTGATGATCACTCTTTCCCGTACATCATTTTGTCTCTTTGCATTCGGTCTGTGTCTGCTCACGGTTTGATCGCTTCAGTGTCTTTTGTAAAACGTGGGCTTCGGCCGGTTCTATCCTCTTGTAGTAATGCTCCTTCGTTTCGATGATCTCAAAGCCAAAATGCTTGTAAAACTCTATCGCAGACTCGTTGTTCACCTGAACGTGCCTGTGAGGAGTAGGAAGAGAAAGATGGGGATAGACGGTACAAAACACAAGATTATAAATCTAAAATTTATACCTGGATACTCATTTTTCTTGACTTATCAAGTTTCCAGTTGTCACTAGTATTGCATAAAAAATTGAAGCATTTCCATAAGATAAGTTGACAAGATTCCTCTGTGCACTGCAATTACAGTATCTAAATGACATTGCATGCTCAAAATAAAATCATTATGTGAAAGTAGACAGCGCTGAAACAGATACTTCATAGAAGTAGTCATGACATGGGTACAGGGACATGGGTACAGGGACATGGGTACAGGGACATGGGTACAGGGACATGGGTACAGGGACATGGGTACAGGGACATGGGTACAGGGACATGGGTACAGGGACATGGGTACAGGGACATGGGTACAGGGACATGGGTACAGGGACATGGGTACAGGGACATGGGTACAGGGACATGGGTACAGGGACATGGGTACAGGGACATGGGTACAGGGACATGGGTACAGGACATGGGTACAGGGACATGGGTACAGGGACATGGGTACAGGGACATGGGTACAGGGACATGGGTACAGGGACATGGGTACAGGGACATGGGTACAGGGACATGGGTACAGGGACATGGGTACAGGGACATGGGTACAGGGACATGGGTACAGGGACATGGGTACAGGGACATGGGTACAGGGACATGGGTACAGGGACATGGGTACAGGGACATGGGTACAGGGACATGGGTACAGGGACATGGGTACAGGGACATGGGTACAGGGACATGGGTACAGGGACATGGGTACAGGGACATGGGTACAGGGACATGGGTACAGGGACATGGGTACAGGGACATGGGTACAGGGACATGGGTACAGGGACATGGGTACAGGGACATGGGTACAGGGACATGGGTACAGGGACATGGGTACAGGGTAGGTGCAAGGCTAAGGACAAGAAATAGATTAACAGGATGAAACAATCCAAAAGAAAGCAGCCATTGCTGGGATGTTTACTGACTACAAAAATGCTAAAAATTCATATCCTGAAGAGAGATTTGTTTCCTATTTCATATGATACATTAACATATATATGCACAATTATAATCTTGAAGGCCTTATCCCAGTACAACATCTTGCTGTACCACATGCAATGCATAAATATGTAGCAAACGCATCATGTATAGTGACTACAAGTACCAGTTCTGCGAAATGTATTGGTATTCTGAGAGGGGATACTTATGGTCTAAATTTTTCCAATTACAGTGATTTATTGTCTACATTTGATGGAATCACTTTACAGTAACTATAAAGAAAATCATATTGCAAAATGTGATTTTAGGTAGGGAAGGAAACTTTTGGAACCCAAAACACCGACTTACTGCTTTAAATTAGAAATACCACTTTTCAAAAGAGCAACAAATAGCTTTTCATGGCAGATTGGACGATTACTTCATTTTAGACAGAATACTTATAACAAAGTACAGCATCAAAGGTTTTACTTACAAGTAGAGATTATCTATATTACCATCATTTTCACAAAAATTCAGAACATGTTTCAACATCACTGTACCTGAAGAAAAACAAAATGAGAAATATTATAACAGTGAAACAGCAATGGCAGTTCATGTCAAATTGGACAATAATGTAAATCCTAGAGACTTAAAATGTGCTATGGCATTTTGAACGATAAGGCAGTGGTAATATTACATTAGTGTAAACCTTTATGTAACATCATCACATTACCAAATATTTGGAATATGAGACTTTCTGTCCACAAGGACTCAGAAATTCAACATACTGTATCCCCACTGAGCAGTTTGGAGCAATTAAAAGTCACTGTGACAAGTGCAGTGTGCACAAAATTGTGGTCTGCGGGGCACGAAGCCCATGGAATTTCACTAACATTGGATCCCAACTGCTACTACTAGATGATTAAAAGTACAGTATACATGATCCATACAAATGAGCAGACATCGGAAATAGTCGATGAATGAAAACTGAATGCTGCGAGCAGACAACAGCTTCGTATCTGACAGTCGCACTACAATTTAAGAACAGCAAGAACAGTCAATGATAATTACAGTTTAGTCTTGATCTGTTCATACACTGACATTATCAGATCTCATAAATAAGAGTTTGACAATTCCTCAAAAAAGCTGCCTTACAATTGAGTGAATAGCATTTATATAGACAGTAGTGTACAGACGGCATATCTATGATACCACAGTAGCACCAACATGCACAACTCAATGCACTAAGAGTATGTCTCTTTCACAGCCACGATTTCACACAAAGGTATTACACATGAAAAAGGAAACTTTATAGTTGCCAAATTCAAAAACTGAGAACCACACAATCCCAGATGCTGAGGGTACTGGAACATTTTAATTCAAAGATTAAGTTGGGTGGTGTGAGTCACTGACTACATTTTCCTTTCTTCATTCAGCCGAAAGTATGGATTTATTTTTCATAGCTCTGGGGGATTCTGGGGATCTTTCTGTAACGTTCTCTGATATTATGCTGGCAATCTTCAGCAGGATCAGAAACTGCTGATTTACAGTGTTTGAACTCTGGTGACATCGAATGACCTTAGACCTCTGCCAAAACAATAGGGTTCTTCCCTTTGATATGACTGACCCACATACTACGTATGAAGATATCTATCATTCCTATCTTGAGACAGTGTGTTCACTTGTAGTTTTGATGATTTCATGATGAATCTCTTCAGGGGGTTGGTGGGTTAAATGACCTTTGACATCCACCAAAAACAATAGGGTACATGTACTCAATATTTACACCTACATACCACATGTGGGATTTGTCCAAGCTTCCCTTCTTGAGATATCATGTTTACAAGGTTTCCACAACTTTCCCTTGTTGACCTAACATGACCTTTGACTGCCACATACATGAACAAACACACACACATGCCAGCGCGATTGCAAAGGTTGCCTTTATCACTGAAAACGAAAACTGTCCAAAAAGTGATATCAGAACCATCTATAAAATCTTTGAAATTCACATGTATGCAAATATCTAGACCGATCAGTCCAACCAATATCCATGTTGTTATGCCATCACTTGCAACATACCTATACCAAGACGTCTGTAAGGACCAAGGCACCCCAGTGTCATTATGTACATACGTCTGGCGCCCTCAGTGGTTGTGTCTATCCTGCAACATACTGCCCCTACCACGATGTCATTGTAGTAAGCTGAAGAAAAGGTATTAAGTGCAAAGCAAAGGGGGAAAAAAATGCAAAGTTTGAAATGAGTTTGGAAAGCCCTCTTCCGAGAAGAGTGAACAAAGCAAAGTAACGGTGTCCTCATGGAAATAAGTCCTCTATGTACTAACTACATGAATGAGATATAGGAAACTATAACACACACAGACACAGTCCTACTATTTGCTCAGTTTAACTTAAAGTACTTCAAACAAATGTTGTGAATACTAAGAAGGTAATAAAGTAATTTACAATGTTTTATACCATGCAGATGGGATGGTGATTATATAGTTGAAGTGTGTACAATTTACCATACAATGTAGTTTTCTAAACTTGATTAACAAAAGTTACAGCACTGTACTAACAAAATTGTATAATATGGAAGGATGCTTTACAGGTAAAAACATGAAATAAATGATAAATTGAGGGAAGATATGGCAAGTATTGAAACATGGTGTGAGAGAAATAACATGGTGATTAATGCTAGTAAAACTAAGACTATGATCATTGAGTTAAGGCAACGTTTGTCGATGCTTGGAACTAATTTACTTTCTATTGATATTAATGATATAACATTGCAGGATACATCGTGTGCAGGATACATCGTGTGAAAACTTGCTGGGTGTTACAATTGACAAAGAGCTAACGTGGCACGATCATGTTGATAACATGTGTAAGATTGTTAACAGTAAAGTAGCGCTTTTGAGAAGAATTAAGCCATTTATAGATACAAATACTCACATCTCTTTTTATAATGGATACATTCTACCAATTTTAGATTATTGTAGTATCTTATGGGGCACTTGTAATGTTGGTGACCTCAATATGATTTTACTTTTGCAAAAAACAGCAGCAAGAATAATTTTAGATGCTGGTTTTGAGTGCGAGTCAGACGAACTTTTCAAAACTTTAGGTTGGCAACCCTTCGACAAAGGCATAAAAGCTCGAAGGTTGATCATGCTTTATAAAAGTTTGAATGGATTAGCACCTCAGTACAGTATCTCCGTGATCTTTTTCAGTACACTCACAATGTCCATACGTATTGCCTTCGATCAAAAACTTTTAATCACTTATTTGTTAAAGGGGGACGAACAGAATACCACAAGAGACGTTTCACATACTTAGCTTCACATGAATGGAATGAACTCCCTCACGAATGTAGGAACGCAAAGTCTTTGAATCATTTTCAAAGTCTTATTAACTCTTACTTATGATATTTTTACACTCATGTTTGTTATGTTTTTACGCCTTAATGTTTTTATAGGGTTTATGCTCTTTTCACTTCATTTCTCTGTTTTAGGCTTTGTGCAATTTTGTTAATTTCCCTCTTTAAATCTTTGATCATCTTCCTTTATCCCTTTTTTCTTTTTCTTTCTCTGCTTTATGTATACGTGTGTTATTTTCCATTTTGCTACCTTTACTAATCAGTTAAATCTCTTTTAATGTTTTTATCTACTTGTATACTGTAAATGTCTTTTTATTTCCTCTTACTTATTCCTTTTTAATTTTTACGAGGGCCTCGGGTAAGATTAGCCTTTTGTGAGCTAACCGAGTTGTCCACCCTCATGTCAATGTGAAATAAATAAATAAATAAAATATTTGTAGCAAAGACAACCACATTTTTTCATCTTCTAAGGATACGGTTATCTGCATGATGATAAAGTGAAATTGCTTGAGCATAAAACAAAATAAACTACTGAACAACTATCGAGATCAGACACATCAAACCTGTAGGAAAAATGTCACAATATAAAACTTAAATATTATTACAGACTGCAAGACTGGTTGACGGTTACAGTAAATGTTAAATGTGCAGTAGAACTCTTAAAACACTTTTTATCGATGTGTACTACTGTAGGAGAGAGGGAGGATAGGAGAGCCGAGATCTTCACACCACAGTACAGTAGTGGCACATGTTGTACAGTACAATACAATGTATTGTGGCCTCCATAATAAAATATCACTTAGTGTGAGAATACAAACCCAATTTTGCAAGTTCTCCAACTTCTAGGACATCCTTGTAGAATTTATCGTTGTATGAAACAGGAAAGACGACTGAATTAAGAATCTTCAACTGCTTGATGTTGTGCGGGGTGATATCCCCCAACTCTATAACACCTCTGCATTAAAAGAGAAAATACTGAAGACTTTAGTCTGAAAGTTCCGCAAACACCTGGACTTCATGATTCATGCATGGCCAATAAGTTGAGGGGCAACTCGGACCAAAGTCAATACTGCCATCTAATATACAAAACTCCAACTGCTGAAGTTTACTATACGGTCGTGACTGCTAAATGATAAAAAGCTTACAAGTGCTCAGCAAAGGAGTATTACTGTAATCCCAAAGCACTGCTTCCAGGCCATGCCTGCAGACCTTTAAAATGATGTCATACTGCAGACCTTTAAAATGATGTCATACTGTAGACATGCCATCCCTGGAAGCCCTGCATTAACTGCTATCGCTTGACAACTTGATCACGGATGAACGCTGACGTACTCTTTTTCATAAGTGCTCAGGGGGTCTCAAGGCAGCTGGGTAAACCAACAATCCCAAACAAATCCAAACCTTGCTCCCAGAGCTGCCATTTAACATCCCCATCTGACAAGAGTGTACCCCCCAGTCTTTCAGTTGGGAGGGGTGGAGGATGAGTGGCTGCACAGTCATAGTGACAGTGGTCATCCATGGTGGTGCAGCCATTTTGAGAATAACTGAGTAAATGCAGCCTGTTTAAGCTATATTATTTTTTCTGACAACTGAGTGTCAGTCCTCTGATAGATTTTCCAATCAGGAGTGGAGGCGCAGTCACAGTGGCCGAAGTTGAGGTTTTGTCATTTTGAGAATGACTGAGAATGCATCCTTTGCTTTATTTTTGGAAAAGTCCATTGAACCTTGAATCTGGAGTAGAGGAGCATTTGCCATCCATGGTGTTGCAGGTCTGTAAGCAATTGACTGGGACTGTACCTCCAGAGTCTCAGTGGTCTGTTCAAGAGAGACATTGTATTCTGCAGTTGTAACAAACAAGATATTTGGCTCCCAGCTCCATCAGTCCTCCACCAACCATGTGTGTGAATCGTGGATGGTACATCCAAATATCAGCCTAGGATTTAGAGGAAGGTTAGGGCAAGTATGGGCCAACAGAAGGTAGAAACTTGTAAAGGACTTTGTTATAGTATGTGTTTAATTGTAATGACAATTACCAGTGTAGTGTGGGTACAACTGCAGAATACAAGGGCCCAAACGGTTTCCACCGAGGAACTGGAGGCACTGTCACGGTCCATCAACGTACCAACAATTGATGCACTAAGGAGACTGGGCTCACCGTGACATCGCGACAGTGCCTCCGCTTAAGACATATTACCATAATAACATACAGTATGTGGAAGTGCCCGTTGTCACTGCATTGTTCTCAAAAAGCCCTTTGAGTACATACATTATGATCAACATTGTAATCATCTGACTTTCCTCACCGTGGCACCGCGACTGTGCCACCGCTTGGGACATGGTCTTTCTCATCAAGCTAAAATGATCAAAGTTTTACCTACACGATCTTTCATAAAAGGAACACAGTATCGTTATAATATGCACAAGATCCTTCCACTGTGACTCCACGATTTTAAGAAAGTATTGATCCAAAATTGACCATGGTATTCTGCAGTTACTCCGTAGTGTGTAGCTGTGGCATGAGAAGAGCCTTTTAAAGATTAAAGCCTTGTGTGATTATTGACATGTACTTTAGGTAGGCTAGTCCTACCTTTGCTGTTAACAATACTAACGTTAATGATTAGGCTAACAGTTAGCCGAAATGCTTATCCCCTTAGACTGAACTAGGCCTACTGTCACTCTGCAGGCCAGAGTAGGACTAGGTTTGATGTAGTTACTACTTCTAGGCCTATACTACGAGTACTAGTATAGATTAGTATAGTACAGTGTTCGGGCCTAGGCCTAATCTGTAAGTGTAATCATGATCATCCGGATTCCAGTTACGGTAACGTGGGGGGTTGCTAGTGCTTACCGCGTCATTCTGCAACAAAAACACCGCAAACAAACGGAATATGTGAGCGGTGGCTTTTTCCTGATAACGGATTTTGTCAGCTGATAGGTAAAGAATTCAGTGGCTAATACAGAAACTAAGATTCATCAGCATGGGCAAGTTCTCGATCTGACATTGTGATACCGACACACAGCACATGCCCTGGTTTAACATTAGGCTAGATGGCATATAGATATGTGTGATGTGTGTAGCCTACTTTCCCGCGGAGTTCCATGCTGTGACACATACATACAGTACCTATGTCAGTGAGTATATTGCAAAGTAGTGTAGCTGGTAATGACCATTATTAGATACTTCTCCTTACGTTTTTACGTAACGACGTACTAACATTGCTTACATTAACAGTATCCGTAGATATCACGTGAAGTATTGATGAAATATTAACACTTGTGATTTAAGTCATCTGTTCCGATTATCGAAGTATCCGAGTTAGCCAAACTGCCCAATACATCAACCGTCTGCGGGGAACATACGTACTCTCTGGTAA
Organism: Stichopus chloronotus; assembly: GCA_021234535.1. Lineage (NCBI taxonomy): Eukaryota > Metazoa > Echinodermata > Holothuroidea > Aspidochirotida > Stichopodidae > Stichopus > Stichopus chloronotus. The sequence goes on from CM037842.1 coordinate 4,627,501, forward strand.
GCGAGATAGTTAAGCTGCCACTTTATCGACTACCACTAGGAAAATACTTCGTTAGGATTGTGTGACTGGGATAAAACTGGTAATGTAAAGTTACTGTTGAGCTTATGCTAGGAAGTGCATACGGGCTAGTTTCACGATAAATAGTTCTGTCACTGTAGTGTACTGCAGCTCTTATTACTACAGTGTTAAAGTGTACTGTGCTAGTACTCAACTCAGGCAATAAGTTATATGCCAGTATGTGGTGTACACTAACTTCACACAGTAATTAACTGAATGTTATCCTAGCCAACAGTACAGTTAAATCACGTAAAACTGTGTACTCATGTACCTAATTGCCTAAGGTAGGCTACAGTCTTGGACAAAATACCTTGGGACACCCCGCGCCCCTGTTCAATGTTGGCTATAGGATTGCCGGTTCGAAGGGTACTCACTTCTATAGCGCAACATTGGAAAGGGGCACTGGGTTGCATGTTATCCTCTCACCTAAAATTCAGTATTATATTTGCAAGGTATGACAAAGTGTCCCAACAATTTTGTCCAAGATTGTCGGTCAACTTAGCAAGCTGTATCATTAGCACTGCCTCAATTCAGTGGCATTACTTAGACCCTTGACCTATGTCCAATTTAACAAGTTTAACTTTAATTTTTACATTGCAATCTTAACTTAGTTACAGCCTTGGTTAGGCTGTGACAGAATGCTGTGCCCCTCTTCTGTCATCAATACACTTATACCATGGATCGGGATGTACTGTACAGATGCATCATCAGTTGGACTCAAAACTCTCCTCTTGTTGTTCTCAAAAGCATCTTTACAGTACACTTGTTGCACCTTGGGTCGATCAGTACTTTAAGTCAATCAATGCATTTTTAAGTCCAGTGAGCCCGTGTTGACCCCAATTAATTCCAAAGTTAGCACCGCCTGCATCATTACTCCAAACAAAATCAACAACAAGTACTTGCAGCGTTATCTATCATTTCGATGGAAAATTTTACTCACAGTCAAGTTTTTAACTTTCAGCAATGCCGCTGACTATCATGTTTCAAATCCTTCCAAAATATTGACCAGAATGTCCTTGGTAAAACTCTCATTTAAAATTTAAATAGAAGAGACAATACTTTTATCGTTTTTTGACATTATTATGTATAGCAGTATTTTGATAAATCTTATTCTAAAGTGATCGACTCAAGGTTTCATGGTAGGCCTAATCCTATTGTTATGTATGGCCACGTTAAATTGAAGACCTACCTCCAAGTAACTACTCATTTTTAATACAAGGAAAGGGTGTTAGAATGATAAGGGCAAATTTATGAATACTTCTTTCAAGTTACATATACTATAAGAACGTTTTCATATTTTTTTAGATTAAAATGTTTGTTAGGTGATCGACTCATGGTACCCCCATGCTACTGGCACTAGGTGCCCACCATCATACATCTCAGTGAATATTTGACGTAGCGTGCAAGCATTCGCACATTCCTTCAATAGATGATATTTTAGAAGTTCAAGCAGTTTGGGTGGCACTGTGACACTCTGGTTCCCTCCATTCTAGTGTTGTTGCATCAGACTGCCTGGTCTACTCCAAGGACACAGTTGTGGCATATGTACACCAAGTTCTTGATGGTCTACCCCAAGTACTAAAGTCTGTGTCCAGATCTGGTCTGATGGTCCTGCTTCCCAATTCAGGAATAGATTCCTACATAGCTGCTATTATCCCCTTTCAAGAATAGCACAACCTCAACATTTACTGAACTTCTTCAGCACTGTTCATGGGAAGGGTCCTTGTCAATTGGATTGGTGGGGCAGTGAAGCATTATGTATGGAGCCAAGTCAAACCTCAGAAGGCACTCGTTACCAATGCAGAAAGCTTGAATGAAGTGGCAGCAACTGCTGGGATGCCCGAGGTGAAGCCCTACTGATGATGCAAGTTGAAATTGTGGCAAGAAATAGGGACCTTTGTCTGCAATCTACATTTGAGAATGCCAAGCAAATTGTTGGAACTGCCAGTAAACATCACTTGCAGGTGCAGAACAAGGATGTCATCTGCTTCACCACTGCGGATGATAGCAACAGCTTTGATGAGAGGAGTACCTCTCGTGGAGATGGGGAGGACACAGAAAATGTCACTTGCTTAGGGAGTGGTACTGATGGTATAGAACTTCCATGGGCATTTCAAATTTCTGACACCTTTTGAAAACTGAATGAATCAGTTCCCCATCTCCACGAGAGGTACAGCAGTAGCACTGCAACATTCATTTGAGTTATTTGATGGAGATATGTTGCTCTGAAAATTGAACATTTTTGTAACTGATTTAGGGGAGAGATTTATGTAAGTTTTTCTTAACTTCTTCTCTCTCCTTTTCCTTCTTGTATTTCTGTTTTGTATGATCGTTAATTGTTTCTTTTATTTTGACTTTTCATGTTGATTTTGTAACCTCATGTTTTGTATTGTTGATATGGAATAAACTGAACAAACAAACAAGCAAGCAAACAAACAAATAAACTCTTGAAGACTGAGCTTCTTTTAAAATTTATTACTCAATGTTCAATGGAGTTTTTAGTGTTAAATATATGTTACCAATTTAGTATTGTTTTATACAGTAGCCATTGTTTATTATGCATGTTTGCTTCACCAAAGATATTTAGCTACCTGAGTGCAGTATTGTAACTGGATGAATTAAAGCTTGATCCACTACTACGGTAATTCTCAAGAAGGCAAAACAACAATGTTCACAATTTGTTGCTGATTTGTAAAGATATTATTCATGCATTACCTCAAAAAGACATATTGTATACAGTATCTTGTTTAGAATGTTATATTGTTCAGTTGACTAGAGAATTTGTTCATGATATGGAGATGTTCCTTAATCATTGTCCAGTTTCAAGTCCCTCACAGACTCTTATATTGCATGCAGTAGGTGGACAAACTGTAACATGAGTAACCGTAGTGTGAGTAACCAGTGAAGGCCTCATTTTCACAGAGATAGGAGAGCAGATGTGGTTTTAAGTGTGTCCAGTATTTGTATCATCATCTATGTAAGATCCAAAAAACGTGCATTTATTTTCTTCAAGTATGTCCAGCATGAGGACACTTTTTGGCTGAAGTTCATTTTTGGCCTTGGTATGATTTTCAAATGTAACGTGAGTAACCTACGGTGAAAATGTATAGTACTTTTAGGTTGCTAAAAGTCAGTAAACATCGGGAAATGAAGTATGCTAAGAAATCACCGATTTGATCTACTGTAATTACCGATCGAGAACATGTACCCGATCTGACGTCCAATCCAATTATCGGTTGATCCTCACCACATTTTAAAAATGTTAATCGCAAATGTAGTCCCATAACATAATGTGCAATATGTTACAGTACAGTACCTAGCCGGAATACTTACAGTTTCGCTACTACATTTTAGGGTACAGACCAACTGTTGGGAGAAAATAACAAAATAAATTCTGATACAGTAGTTAAAAAATAAGGTATAAACAAAGGTCATCCTGTCGGAAAATGTCAGAAAGACAAACAGCATTTCATTGATCATTTTGATCACTCTGTTTTTCTTTGTTCCTTTTTATGCTTTTATTTTCTTTTTTCCTTTTTATGGATTTATGCAAATACTGTAGTTTCATTCAGTCTGAATTATCATTAAAGGGACGAAATACACTCTCCAGTGTAATGTTCATCAGTTGATACATCAGTCTATTCTCAGTTCATTAGATTAGTAAATTGTTTGAAGACAATGATTTGTATTTACCCTGTCCTCAGAACAACTTATTTGAATTTTCCGAGCCCATGAACGCTTGGGGCCAGCCCTACTTACAGTGTTTACATCAACTGCCCTAAGTTGTCTGTATTCTGCAAATTAACTTTTTGTTTTATTGTATTCCAAAGTTCAGGTCATTTAAAATGGATAAGAAGCAGCAGGAAAATCAACGAGATCAAGATGAGAAATATGGCTACGTCCATGCTGTTTCTGGACCAGGTTTGTGATTCAGTCAAATTTAAACTCATGTTTTGGTATGTGAGTCTGTATGACTTACATGTAATTAGCAGGTACAAGACCATCATTAGTCATACCTACTGATTCTACCGTAATGTTGACAGATGTTGTTCATTGAAAATTTAAAATGTCAACCACTTTTCATCACCTTAAGAAATGGTTAAAATGCAACAAAAAAGGAGATAGTCTTTTGCTCGGACCCCTATTTCTTTAAGAATTTACAGTATGCAAATTATCAGATTTGTTCTGCTGGTGTTTCTCTCATGAAAACTCTTGTAGACCCACCTTACCTCTGAGAAGTCATAAATGGGATGAAAATGGACCAACAGTACTCTACTTCCAAATCAGTCTTTGTGTAGTTTGTATGTAGCATTAAAGACTCTTTTATTTTGTTCAAAATTTATGGAAGCAAAATGGACATACTTAGACTGGGAATTACTAATACAGAAATATAGGTGCCTTTTTTTTTTTTTTAATGCAAGTCACACAGTTTTGCTCATTCTCTGTCAATGGAACATCATATCTCTCTTTTGCTCACATCCTGCCAAAAGTAAGTTTGTATGTAGCATTAAAGACTCTTTTATTTTGATCAAAATTTATGGAAGCAAAATGGACATACTTAGACTGGGAATTACTAATACAGAAATATAGGTGCCTTTTTTTTTTTTTTAATGCAAGTCACACAGTTTTGCTCATTCTCTGTCAATGGAACGTCATATCTCTCTTTTGCTCACATCCTGCCAAAAGTAAAACCAAGGGATTGATGTTCCTGTTTGTCCGTCAGAGGGTTGTTCATGGTGTGGGGACTATCCACTGTACAGTCATCGGGTCAAAAGTTTTAATTGCTTCCTGTTGTGCACATGTAAACATTTGTAGAATATGGGCATGGTACTGTATGTGAAGTACATCTGAGGGAAGTGGCAGTGGAGTAAGGATGTGATTATTGTACATTTTCCTTTCATAGCTAAATGCAACACATGTACAATGTTTTTTATTATAAGAAAACTTGTGGAATTTGTGGCAAAAATGTCAGTTTCACAAAATTCTTGCTCATTGAATGGAATTGTTGAAGTTGCTGTTCAACTTCAACATGCAGATCTGCCTAGAAAATATACAGCATAGCACACAGTATGTATGTCTGTATGTTAAGGTTTGCGTAGTGCAACATAGAAAAGTACTGTATAGCATAGTGTACAGAGCATGGTGCTGCCATTGCAGCATGTACATTACAGCATAATAACTTACTGTATTGTGCATCACCATGTACAGTACAGCTTAGTGCATTTCAGTATTTGTACTGTAAGTACGACAAAGCACACGTCTCAGTGCTACACTTCAGTATCATATGGGTGCTGCAGCATAATACAGTAAATCATAGTAAGGTACAGCATATCACAGTGTGATACAGTGTGATACAAACAGTATGACAAACCACACATGCAGGTTTCACACATTGCAGCACGTGCATCACCATGCCACATACATGTGTTGTACTGTACAGTATACTGTACATACTTCATAATGCACTGTAAACTTCAGTACTACAGTACTAGTATCCGTCCAAATTACAGGCAAGGCCATTTCTTGTCCAGTGTACATTATTGTTTTGGTTAGTGCATATAGCAATTTTGTAAAATAGGTACACCTCAAGTCTGGAAAAAAATTGCAAGTCAGCAATTTGCAATCCTTGATGCAAACAGTGCAGTCACTAAGTGTGGCTGGTGAAGTTTTGAAGTAATAGTACTGTTCATGGATGTTTTCAACTGTATCACAATGGCTATTAATGCACCCCATCTGGATTTTATTTTTTGAATGTTTTCAACTGCAGTTTAGTAACTTTCTTCCCTTCAGCTCATCAGGCTAGAGGTATGCACCACACATTGCATTGCGTTGGTGTTACAGTACATGTTATACTGTGTAAATCATGAGAACGACATAATTTTCTGATACAGTCAAATCTATGGAAAAATCCCATTGACTCACATGTTTGCTGAAGTTTTTTGTAAACTTGGCACAAAACATTTGGCATTTTTGTTGCATTGAAAAAAATAAACAGAATTACCTTTAAAAGAAGCAAATTAAACCATACTGTAGTCTATAGAAAGGGTGCTAATGCATTTTTCCCAACACCTTGTTGCACAGAGTATATGGTACAGTTCTATGTGTGGGAGTCTTTTACCCACACAGCACACTACTGTACCGCATCATTTTGCAATTACCTCGTATTATTTTTATACATTTTCTGGATACAATTTAGTACTGTAAGTTGATCAACGCACCCATTTTCTTTCCTTTTGAAGTGCAGTACAGTGTATGGACAGTGCAAAGACATAACATCGAGTACATTAATTTAAAGTGCAGCCTATACAGCACAGCAATACAATAGCATTGCACAGCACAACATAAGTTCACTGCTGCACATCAGGGTTTTGTGTACAGTACGTACCATCATAGCATCAGGATGGAATATCATCGAAATTGACTGAAAGCTGAGCATTTCTGTTGCTACTGTAGAAATATGTATACCAGCAAACAGATTGGTCTGAAAGTCTTGATGGTGAGATGGGCAGAATTTCAGATGGGTTGGTGCTGTTGTACTCATAAAACTACTGTTTTGTTTATATGCTGGTACAGCACAGTACTGTAGGCTCCTTTGTAGTATCTATACAATACCTGTAGGCAAACATAGCACCAGTAACACTGGCGTCTTATCTGTGGTAATATTCGGTGTATAATAAATGGAAATGTGGAGATTTAACACTCATAATTACTGTAAGTGTGAATTTTCTTCAGAAAAATGTGTGGCTGTTTACTTTGCTGTAAAGAATTACCGTAGCAACATTGGGATGGAATGTTGCTGGAATTCTCTATGGTATCCAACTGCAACTTCCATTTCTAAAGAGGCAATGTTGTAAACTACTGAGAAGCTAATACAGTATTTCCCATGCAGTGCCTCAGAACGTAAGATAGAGCTGACTGGACAAAAGCTCTCCATATTTTATCCTACAGTTATTGTTCAAACACAGGTTTGGTAGCCTACGTTGAAACATAGACACAAAAGTGTAAATTATGTGATGGCAGCTTCATGCTGTAAGCTGCTGTCATAAATGAAACTGATGTATTGCCAGATGTTTGTCGTCGGTATTTTCTTGAATATCACCCACATTAGGCACAGCACTCGTTAAATAGGAAATGTCTCTCGAATTTCACTTTCCCTAAAGTTTGTTAAAATCAGAGATCTAGTCAATTCTGTAGTGTGTGCTTTCAGAGCTTCCTCAGTCTTTCGTGGATATGAAGGATTGTTACATTTCAGAGCATCAACCAGGTGTTTGATAAATCTCATATATGATATGATGTAATTTGGCATATAAATATGTCAAAAAGAGAAAAAGAAGAGATTTCACCATTTCACCAATTCCCACCCACTACTGTACCTTCCCTTTTGATAGTGAAGCTCCCTTAGTCCTCACAGTACTGTAGATACACACAGTAGTGTATTAGAGCAGATTGGTGCAATGAAATCTCTGGAGCAACGAAATTACTGTGGGCAGATCTCCTTTTTGTACCTCCTTCACTTCTTATACATTTTTATTAATGCTTGGTCCATTTTGCTTCTCCCAACAGTGGTTACTGCTGAGAACATGGCCGGAGCTGCCATGTACGAGCTGGTACGTGTCGGTCATGTGATGCTGGTGGGTGAGATTATTCGTCTGGAGGGGGACATGGCCACGCTTCAAGTCTATGAAGAAACTTGTATCCTTCAATTAATGAAGCTCTGTAATTTCCTTCACTTTAGCGTTAATATGTTTAAACAGCATATTGAGTTGATATCGATGGGTTTGACGAGGATTCTGGAAGGTTATGACTATACCCCAATTTCACATCTACTAGTTTTTGAAATTGTGCAAATTTTTGATTTTTTGCCTTGGCTCATACTGATTGTGGGCATATGAATTAGAACTAATGCAAAAACTGGTCTAGTCTCAGATGTAGAAAAAAAAACAAAAAACAAATTTGACAGTTATTACTCGCTTATTAATGTTTATAAATTTGTACGTGGCACATTGGTGATCCTTGTACTTTGACCAATTGTCATAAGTTTATGAAGGAAACTTTACAGGTTTTGAAAACTGTAGTGACTTTCACCAAAGAACTCAAGGTGCCCTTCAAATCCAAGTCCTCGGCGGTGAATGTAAACATCCCAGTCTGCAACGTTTACCATCGATTCATCTGGTGTCCTCATCGAAGGTATTATTTTCTGCAATTTCTATGTCTGTTCTGTACATAAAATGCAGTATAAGTTTATTTGTTTATCATCAGTCTATAAGGAAACCAGTGAAGAGATGTTGGGGAAGGGTCCAGGGTTGAGAATTAATATATTTTCAGTACAGCCGTAATTTTAGAAACTTTCAATCTATTCTAATGACACCAACCTTTGCTGCATGCTTCACGTTGTAAGGTCTTTAACAATCATTTGAAACATGTCCTTTTTTGGAACTTGTTTTATAGTTGATGTATTTCTTCATTCATGCTTAAAAGATTTTAGTATGATCCCCTTAACTGTCACCCTCAGCTGGTGTTAGTGTCGGTGATCCTGTGCTGAGGACAGGCAAGCCCCTGTCCGTGGAGCTAGGCCCGGGGATCCTTGGTAATATATTTGATGGTATTCAGAGACCTTTAACGGTAAGCAATGGTTCATTGCAACTTGATCTTCAGCTGACCTTGGCTGATGCCTTTCTCATGAGTTCGATATTTTGTCTTCTTTTTTGGATGGTAGATTGACCGGACTGGAGGAGCAAACATCTCGTCAACAATACTCTATCTACTCTTCTGGAGTTTTAAATACACAAATTTAGTTTTAAAGTAATGTGTCATATTTTGTGAGCCATCAGGTGTATCATGATAAGCTACCATTGAAAAGAAATATCTTTATTCCCATTATTTGTGGTTTTGTTGATTTGACAGTAATGATGAATCAAATTCATGTGGTAGCAACAGATGAACAAGTTTACAATAATGAACCTACATTGTAATATACCTTTATCTGAACAAATCCTTTTTGCTAATTGCCTAGATCTCTTTGAAGCACCCCCCTGTTTTTGTCCATGGCTTGCCTTTGACTGGATAATCTGCTTTAATCCCTAAATATGCATCTGCAAATACCATATCACCATCGCAATGCCTTTCTTCTGTTTTTTTGGCGTGCAGAACATTCTTAGAAAGTTCGTTTCTGTTTCATTTCCTGATTCTCTGAAGATTTATGAATGTTTGATCGTCTTTTTGTACAAAACGACTAACAAAGTGGAGAATCTTCTTTGGTGTTTGGTTACTGTACCTCATAACCATGCAGCCTATGTTTGCATTCATTATCACAGAAGAAATTAAGTGAAATATGTATGATTTATATCTCTCCTGTCCCTTTTTGGCATCTTTCTTTCGTTTTAAGGATGGACAAAACATTCAAATAACTTTCCTCTAAAAGCCTGCCCCTAGTTGCTACAATGGACCAGACATTTGATGTGTCCTAGAAGAAAAACATAGTCTGTGCTTCGTGGCCTCATTTGTAAAATCAAAGTGAGGAAGGGGTTGATGGGTAGACTTTGAAAGGAAGTCAGAATTCACTTCTCCCCCTTGATTTTTTTTTCAACTCTTTTCTCCCTTTTGTCATTTCAGGACATCAGAGAGATGACAAGTTCAATTTACATTCCAAGAGGTATTAACCTGAACTCTCTGGACAGAACCAAAAAATGGGATTTTAAACCATACCCAGGCATCAAGGTAAGATACCCAGGCATCTAGGTAAGATACCCAGGCATCGAGGTAAGATACCCAGGCATCGAGGTAAGATACCCAGTCATCTAGGTAAGGTACCCAGGCATCTAGGTAAGATACCCAGGCATCAACGTAAGATACCCAGGCATCAAGGTAAGATACCCAGTCATCTAGGTAAGATACCCAGGCATCAAGGTAAGATACCCAGGCATCAAGGTAAGATACCCAGGCATCGAGGTAAGATACCCAGTCATCTAGGTAAGATACCCAGTCATCTAGGTAAGATACCCAGTCATCAAGGTAAGATACCCAGTCATCAAGGTAAGATACCCAGTCATCTAGGTAAGATACCTAGGCATCAAGGTAAGATACCCAGGCATCAAGGTAAGATACCCAGGCATCTAGGTAAGATACCCAGGCATCAAGGTAAGATACCCAGTCATCTAGGTAAGATGTAAGCATAGAGGTTGGTGATTGTGATGGTATGTTACATTGTCAAATGCTTACTACTTGAGCACCACAACTTATCACAAATTGTAAATCTGATACACAGATATGATGTCATACACATTCTTTACTAAGTACAGTGCTGACAGAATTGTTAAAGCACTAAGCCTGATTTAGATCTCTGGCAAACGTTATCAAGATTCGGAAATTTGGAAACTTGTTTCTTTTACACCATCAGGATAGGATGTAGTGAGTTTATCTCAGATTATCAGTTACTCTATCACAGACATGTTTATTCTCGCTGTTGATGAATAAGTGACTATTTTTTTTCTGTTACAAGATTGCCATAGTCAAGGCACTGTATTAAGCATGTCTTGAGGCACTTTTAAATAGACAAAGTATTTAAATCCTTTGAATTGGATTTACGACAGTCCCCAAAGCACTGTCAGTGTATGCACAGAGTCAACACCTCATAAAGGAAAGTACTATGCGAATATGGGTACGTCTAATAGCTGTCAGTTTCTAGTCAAATTGATGTTTTTAATATCCACAATTTACCCCCTGGAGAGACTTTGGTAAGCACTGGATGTTGAACTTCATGGCTTATTTTAGATGTTCGCTTTGTTGTCGCAAAATTTTAAAAGCCTAGAATGTGCTCACCATGTTACTTTGAAAGATCATTACTTTGCAGTAATCTTCGCTAATGTAACATTCCTGCTTCATCTGTAGATTCTTTGCCTTAAAGCATGAGAGGAAGAAACAAGAGGCAGTTATCCTCTCCAAAGGAATGGTGACAAGATCCAACCTAGACCACGTTTGCCGGATTATTTGGCTCAGTTAAAGCCACTTGTCTTGTTTCACTTTTTACTTTTGTAGGTGGACAGTCACATTACCGGTGGTGATTTCTACGGGCTAGTGCAAGAGAATTCCTTGATCGAACACAGACTGATGTTACCTCCCAGAAGCAGGGGAACCGTGACATGGATTGCACCGGCCGGCAAGTACGATAACACGGTAAGAGCCACGAACGTTATTACGAATATGTATGAATGAAAGTGATGACATTAAATGAGAGCAGTAATGAAATAAGTGACTGCTACATCACAGCATGTTAGCTGTATGGTATTGCAGTTTATGAGGACTACTGCAACAGTGCAGGTTGATGAAATTGACTGTATGTATTTCAGCCATTGAAACATGATGCAGCTGTAGCCAAGTATGGACTACATAATTATACTTTACTTTTTAATGGCTATAATTGCTGAATCAACATAACATACTTAGATTATTTTGCTTGCATCAAAAGTAACACAATGAGACAAAGACATAATACAAAATATCTCGACAACAAAACTGACAGCAGAATACAATGTTAATCACAGACCCCACATGTGTGCAGCGCAGTATGAACAAGCAGTGATGTAAACTATGGAGTGAGACCCCAGTGGTCAATGACAATGTCACATTATTACCCAATGGGGATTTTAAACAAATACAGTATCTGGTATTAACAGTTACAAGAGTGGCTACTTTGACAACACAGTATAGATTTAGCTGCCGCACTGACTGTATGCTATAACTGGTGCAACCACAAACAAAATGATTGTAAGTGACATGCTTGGTGTTGTCACATAATTGATATGCCGTACTTAAAATAATCGCGGTCACAGTAGTGGGCCCATGTATTGCAGTTCGACATGATTATCAGGAAGACAACACATGTAGGGGAAGACATTGGAGAATATAACCTGGTGGCAAAATTGAAAGTGTAAATACAAACTAATTTAAAGAACCATGTGTACACAGCACATTGTAAATGAGTGGCAACTAAACCCAGTGGCCACCTTTTCAAGTATAATATTTGGCACAGTAAAGATAGTGGATACACTGACAAAACAGCTGAAATTCATTCTCTACATTCACAAGCAGTGCAGTATTAAATTACATGCACTACAAATAAATGTACCATTTGCGAATTTTTTCATGTCATTCGAGCTGTTACTCAGCTTAAGTTTGTTTTCACTTGATGTATGCCAAAGGTTTGCATTATAAAACACAATTTTGAAATAAGTGCTTTCTGCTCTAGAGCAAGGGATTAGAAAGCTAGTAGTCGAAACATTCAACTTCATATGCACTACCATTGCTACAGGTAAACAAACGTAATATTAGTTATAATGGAGACATGAGACAGATATATATGTCCTGTAATATATGCACAAAACTACATCAGATAACCCCTAGCTAATCAATAATATAGCTTTGAATGATCGTTTGTTGTGCACAGAGAACATTCTAGTCTTATTATGTGTTCGCTGTTCACCATAGGACAGGTATATTGTCTTCAAATTGTATATTGATCATCTAAAGAGGACCTGGGAGTTTTCTGGGGTTAATTGATTTGGTTTAAATTCTCTATGCAATTCTCTCTTAAATTGAAATGGCCCCCTCTATTCTATTCAACCTAAGAAGCTTTTCAGGGTTCATTTGAATTGACTGGGACGTAAGTTACAAAGTTTTAATTTTGCAGTTAAGTGGTGAACAAGGTGAGTTCAGATGGGGGAACTTTAGATCACTCTTGGATGAAAAACTCATCTCACTGTAACCCAGCAAGGGATCAGACTCCAAACCTACTGGATGCTAAGCTTCATCACTTCAGATGCCACCACCTTCACCCACTCGTCCACAGCTCCAGTTGAACCTACCACCGAAACAGCCCAAACAGCAAAGTGCAAAGTCAATATGGAGCCAGCGCTCAATTCAGACAAACTTTTGTAGCAAACATGCAAAGTTTAGTGAACAATTGCTATAATTTTTTTTTGTCCTGTTTTCATCTCATTTCTAGGATATAGTATTAGAGACGGAGTTCGACGGAGAGAAGACAAAACACACAATGGTCCAGGTCTGGCCCGTAAGACAGATGAGACCTTGTCCAGAGAAACTTCCGGCCAACTATCCTCTCTTGACCGGCCAGAGAGTCCTTGATGCCCTCTTCCCGTAAGCTCTCCTGTGACGTAGACGTCATGCCGTGAAACCTGTTTGCCGACACACCTCATGCATGCAGACCTCAGTAGTGTCCTGCTAGGCCAACGCTTCTACTTGATGATGATTTTGAAACGTTTTGAAAGTCAGCATAGTTTCGGAAATGACAGACAATGAAAGCTGATTGAGAGCCCATACTTTGATAACAAGGTGCTCTCGGACTGACGAATTATATCATCTTTGCTATTAAATAATACTTCAATCTCTTCTTATCTGTCCCTTTTTTCCTTCTGCCACATTCTCAGTCCTTCTTGCATGTAGCTGCGTGATAGGATTAATCTCTATGTCCTGTTTAGAAGTCCAAATATTTTTGGAACTACCGCCCTCGCCACTGAAACTGCTACACATTCTCAGAGGGTTGTTTTATTTCATCTGATGTGGTTGTTCACGGTTCCTACCTCTGAATTCTTCACACGTCATTTAGAATTCCTGCTGAACTCTTTGCAGACTGATCAGTAACTTTTTCCTGTGCTATTGCAGGTTGTCCAGATTCATGGTTGTAAAACAGCCACTTAGCAAACCTGAATGCCAAGAAAACCCAACAGTTACTGCAGCCAACTTCAGGCTTATTTTTGTCTACTGCCCTCTAAATTCTGTTAAGCATGCCATATGGATATGTTGCCAGAGAAATATTTTCTCATCTTGATTAATTGCTCAGTCTTCTATGATATGAATCTTGTGGTTGATGATTCTTCCCAAAGTGTTTGCCTGAATTTATATTTAAATGTCTTCTTTTTAACATATTTTTCAGATGTGTCCAAGGTGGAACGACGGCTATTCCAGGTGCCTTTGGCTGTGGGAAGACCGTTATCTCTCAGTCCCTCTCTAAGTATTCCAACAGCGATGTGATCATATATGTGGGCTGTGGGGAGCGTGGTAATGAAATGTCTGAAGTACTACGGGATTTCCCTGAGGTAAACAGAGATGAATACAAAATTTAATGATTTTTGCAATTTAGCTTGAAAAGAACAATTCTTGTTTTTTTTCTACTCAGGTGTTTCCATTCATATTTTTGTGCATTGAAAATTCCATAGTGTATGGTATTTGAAGTTATATGCTACTGTGGTAAAGTATGTACCTGACAATAACTCCTGTTGCATATTTGAGTGTCATTAAAAACATTTGGTTTAAAGTTTGCAAGGTATTCTGGAATATGAACAGTGTAATTTGGATCACTTTTGTTTTGATGATCAGACATATTTGTCTTACCTTTTGCATCGTGTCTGCCACCTTGGAGCCATTTACTGCTTAAACTTTTAAACTTTTCCATTTAATCAATGCGTGACAGTCTTGGCCGATATTGTGTACGTGCCGTGTTAAAGAGTTGCTATCGCAGCAATTGGCCACTTACAGCTTCTACATTTGAGCAGATGTACTTCTGATAGGGGATTGAAACTTATATTTTGGCTTTGGAAAAGACTTAATTTTGCTTTGATGATTAGGGTATATTTTGTCAGACAGGAAGTAGTGCATTTAATGTGTCTCCTTACTGCATCACTGACAGTGTGGAGTCAGGTACACAGTAGGTCATCGTACCTTTGTTGCGATTCATTGGTTTGAATCAAACTTGTTGCAAATCGTAAGTAGACTGTTTAGTTAAATTGGTTTTATTACTACACTCACTTCTCTTATCGTTTAGCGAGCCTTAATATGAACGGAGAAAGGTCAGTAGTGAATACAGTTTCCCGAAGCCCTGTCATCTGTTTGCATGGAACCTTCAATATCTTTTTCATTTTTCCCATTCAGCTGACAGTTGAAATTGGAGGCAAGACAGAATCTATCATGAAGAGAACAGCTCTTGTAGCCAACACATCCAACATGCCTGTGGCTGCTAGAGAAGCATCTATTTACACAGGTGAGGGTAACAAGGTATTGATCTGGGCTTGCAGCCAAGATTTACTGACAGAGGGCACTCTACATTGTCCTGCATAATAGGAAATTTTAGATTTTGAGTTGCATGCAGAAAGTTTTCTTCAGTGGAAAAAAAGAAAAGACCCAGTTTTGATACGTGGGGATCTCTTTAATTGGAAATGACCTGTCATTGAACTCATTTGTCGTAAACTAAGATGCACAGGATACTTTGTTGGGATGTCTCAAGTTGGCTTTCTGTATTGCAAAAATCTTTCCTGAGAACCAGTAATACAGCTTTCGATGAGATAAAAACTGAATGACTAAAACAGAGGCAAGAAAAACAAAAGTAAATCAACTAGTATTTATGAAAAACGATCCTGCATTGGCTTCTTCACAACCTCATCCAATTTGTAACTTAAGCTCAAAAGTTTAATGAGATTGCAGAAATATTTTCAATGCATGAATATTTAAAGTGAGGTTTTTAAGGCTACTTCTCATTTAGACAATGATCATGTCAATTATTTTAGAATGCAGTGTGTATATTGTATTTGAAATACAAAAACCAAAGTTTGTAAAAACCAATTCAACCTTTCAGCATGTTTGTTATCATATATACAGGGTGAGACCTTCATGCTGACAAATTTCACTTTTATTGGTCATTGTGCACATGAGCTACCAGAATAGACTTTGTTTGTATGCTCCCGGTGGAGTGTATATTGTATTGTCACTGGTTGTGTCTTCATGGATGTGTTTTCATACAGTAGGTGACACAACTGCTCTTTCAGGGCATAAGGATTCATGAAGTGTAGAATAGTACATTCTGAAAGAGAGCCCTCATTTTACATGATGCATTTTATTTTCTTTGTTATTATTTGTTCCTGTAAGCATGTCTTTTGTAAATATTATGTTCATTCATTTAGAAAGAGAGAAAGATAAAAGTCATATTTTGCTGTTATTTAAATATTCAAGTTTCAGTTTAATTTTCATATTCTACCAGTCATGTTTCTTCTGTATTTGTGTTATGCCTCTGCATTTTAGAAGAGAAAGTTCACACACTGTATGTATCACATTGTTATACAGCTTATGGTAATTACATTAGTAATGCAAGTGTCACATTTGGTAAGCCAGGAACAACTTAACGACCATCTCATTAACACTGTCACATCAGAGGCATTGTCTTCAACTCATTGTTAATCATGATAATGTTGTCATTGTATTTCTATTGCACATGATGTCAGAACATATCAACACATGCCTGTTGATGATGATGTGGTATTGTCAACAGCTCAATTCTGTCCTGTGGCTTTAAAACATTTTTCTGAAGCTAGTTTAGCCAAACCTGCAACCATGATAAACGGTTGTAAATACCAGTATTTATACATGTACAATTTCAGACAAATATGCTGTGTACACCAACAATTGATAAGAATAGGACCAAGGAACAACATCAACATTAAAAAGCAGGAAGGACAATATTTAAGGAAAATCCTGCAAAGTCACCACAGTGACTGAAACCTCAAGAAATCCTTGTACGCAATAAATCACTGGAAGTACCCACAAATTATTAGTGGAAAACTCGTTTGAGAGCTTTCAGGTACTATTGATTTATTTTGTACAGGTATCACATTGTCAGAGTATTTCCGTGACATGGGTTACAATGTTTCAATGATGGCTGACTCCACATCCAGGTGGGCCGAGGCTCTGAGAGAAATCTCAGGACGTCTGGCTGAAATGCCTGCTGGTAAGTGTGTGTGTCTGTCTTTCTCTGTCTGTCTGTCTGTCATAGGATAGTGTAGACATGGAATAGAGAATACTGGCATGGTATGGCCTTTCTTCATGAGGGAAGTTCCTTTGTGATAATTTTACTGGGCAAACTTGTTAATCTTGTCTTCTCAAGTTACATTCATAGGAATTTCATGTTTCATTTTATTTGTGTTGGTTAGGTTTTATGAAATCTGAAACAGCTGACACAGTCAAACTAAAACCAAAGGAAGTTGCACTCTAAGGTCCTAGTGTCTTATTGTGCAGACTTCATAATCGTTTAGTTTAGCTTCCAGTCAGTGTATGACAATAATGGTAATATAAGCAACTTGTCCCCATGAAAAGAAATCACAAGAAAACGAAGCAAACCACAAGTAGTTGTAGCAAAGCATGAATGGTAACTCAGTACCAAGAGAGACAGTTGTTTAAACACTCGGCAAATAAGCATGTGTTTGTGTTTCATTGAGGTGTTGTGAATGCATGGATTCTACAAATGCAATGCAACTAAAGACAAATAAATATTTAGAAAGTATTTGAAACATGCCGTTAAACTATGAAATGTTTTGTTGCTGTGCTTTGTTTCCAGCTCAACAAACTGTACATGCTGCTTTATAGCTGATACATTTCCACCTGAATTAGCATTGCTAGGGCAATGCATCTTTAACAGGACTTTTCCAGTCATGTATAATTTGCTTTTGTTTTGAGGATAGAAGTGGAGACAATAAAAGTAGATACTGAATGCACTTCCAAGAGTAAAATCATGAAACAGGTTCATTGCAAGTGAAAGTTTTGTTTGCATGATTAACTACAATGCTCTGTTTGCTTTTTCAATGTGTTGTGAAATGTGTCAAATGACCCCGTGTACAGTTAGAGATATGTGACTTTGACTTGCAGTGTCTTTGGGCAGTGTAGATGTTGGCCATGTTGATGTCATAGGATTTTAATTGTACATACTCGCTGTCAGTGATCGTATGCAGAGGGTGTATTATTGATGCATGTACAAGACACAGCTTACAATTGTTGTACGAAGATGACCGGTGATTAAAATAGAGACACGTGGAGTGCGAATGATATCAGTGAATAAGCTGTATAGACCACAATTTGTAATAACATAAGTAAATGCATTGTGCAGGGATAACCCACAGGAAACTGATTTGAAGTGTATAAGCATAGGTACCCCTAGACACATCTAAAAGATCTCAGATAACAAGATGCCAGCAAAAAAAAAAAATACAAAGAACAAAAACAAAAGGAGGAAGATGTTTTTACGAAACAGTCATGAAAGAAACATCATATTTAAACAAAAAATCTAAGTTATTGATGCCTTTGGATATGTATACATGTACACATTGTCAAACTTTGCATTTTTACTGTAAACATGAGGGACTGACATTGCATTAAATTTTCACCAACTCTTTTGATCTATCTCTTGTGATATAGGGGCGGGCTTTGAGAAAATTGATAACGTATACATGCCTTGTAAATGCAAGTTATATCGAAAATGCTTCTGAATGATGTTACTCAATGTGTGAGTTTTGACCTTGATATTACGACACGAGAAACAGTAAGCAAGGTTATCAACCATAGAAGAACTGGAATTCACTTTATCTCAGTGATACAGACATAAAACAATTTTTTAAAATACATCAAGTATCCCTGCATGCAAGTACTTGTCTTTGGTGTGTAGTTACTTCATGTGATAAAGGCAATGTAGCAAGTACTTCAGCCTTTAAATTGCTGTAGTATTCTTAGCAAGTGGTACTACCTCTCTGATATCGACTGTGGTACGTAGGTCACGGTGTTCAAGTGGAATCTAGGTCATCAGTTCTCTTTATAGGTTACTCATTAAGTATGGAACAAGCACAAGTGGTTCCTTAAAATACATTGTGCTTTTTCTTTGCTTCTCCATTGCTGCATTTTTTAGCAAAGTCTTTCCGTTTAAAAACGGAATTGTGAAACTTAGTCAATGTGATTGGCAGGTTACGTCCTTGATGTTAGACTTGAAGGTGTGAATGTCTGATGCCAAACATTTTCAATTATTACAAGAATTCAGTATCAAAAATGGTTTTAATTAAGTGTCAAGTAATGTAAAGTCCCAGCAAATTTTGAAATGGTTCCACCAGGATTTGATCCGGAGATCAAGTGATTGCAAAATGGACACTCTAACCAACAAGCTAACTCTCTATATGCAGACCCTGCTGTATGTGACATTTTGATCACATCGAAAAGACTATGTGGACACTCTAACCACCAAGCTAACTCTCTATATGCACACCCTGCTCTATGTGACATTTTGATCACATCAAAAAGACTATGTTTCCTGTGAGTGACTCTAACCACCAAGCTAACTCCCTGTACAGACCCTGCTGTATGTGACATTTTGATCACCTCGAAAAGACTATATGTTTCCCGTGAGTGATGGTTTAAATGCACCAGATAATGCAGTCTTTTGAGTAACACTTTTCACATTCCTTTCCTCTAAGTTTTCCAGGTCTTGTGACTTGTTTGCCATATCAAGAATTTCAGGAGGAGATCCTTGCAATTTCACCCCACGTTCAACTTTACCTCATTCCTTCAGACGAGATATACTGGTAGCCTATTTGAGATTCTTTTCTTCTTATCTACAGACAGTGGCTATCCTGCCTACCTCGGCGCTCGTCTTGCTTCCTTCTATGAGCGTGCTGGTCGGGTCAAGTGCCTGGGTAATCCAGGCAGAGAGGGCAGTGTTAGTCTTGTAGGAGCGTAAGTGTTCCTGTCTATCAGATGCTGTATTTGTGGGAGTTGGGGTTTTTTTTAGTATTTTTCCTAAATCTTGGTTTAACTGATATCAACAAAGCAAAAACTGCTCTGTATGTCGCAGTACATAACACATCTACCTTTAATGAAATAATATTTCTACTATGGTTTTGAAGCTTTTCAAATTCAACTTCAATAGTTACACGCTAGGATAAGCTTTTAGAGTATAGAACTGTTTCATTAAATTAATCACTCAAAATGGCTGTGCTGGCAGCATTTGCTTGGGTGCTCAACCGTCGCTGTCAGGACCTGATTCTGACATTGCTGGCCAGATCAATGGTTTCCCTGTAAGGTGTATTGTACAAGTGCTAAAATTCAGCATCTATGTACGCATCCGAGAACAAGTCATTGTCATGTATGTAAGTGCATTTTGTTATAATACCATGCACCACAACATGTCATATTATGACCTCACAACAAACCTGTAACCTAGCAGAAGTTATTATGTCGGGTACTTGGATTCCCAACTAGCTTTGGATGGCAGGTTTGTGGGTTTGACTTTGGACCTGGATCAAATACAGCAAGATGGTTACGTTCATGCTGCTCAAGTGGTATGTTAACAGTTATAAAATAAGGGTGCGCATGTTAGGTGGAAGATAACAGGAAATGGCTTGGATTGGGATTATCTACAGGAAATGAGAGAGAGTGTGGCTCTCTCAAGTTAACCTTGAGAAGAATGTTCCTATTACAAACTGTTGCGTTTAAAGTGGGAGACTAAAAATTCCACATCAGTTACTAAAAACCACTATTTCAGGTCTCTACCCTAATTTTCTGTGGATGTAGTTGCTCCAGTATGTTCTGTGTTTGGCTAATCATACTTTTCAATGGGAATGATCACAGTCACTGGCTTATAATGTAATTGTCACAGATTCCTTATAAAATTGCCACTTATTTTCATGATCCAGCTATTTGTTGGTCCTTGGAAATGTTGTGTTCCCGGAAGTCATCGTCCTCTGGACTAAAAATCTCATCAGAATACAGTTAATTTTTGCAAGATCACTTAGGTGTGACTGATGAATGAAGATTCCTTTATTGGTTAGAATCTAAACAAATCTTCAAAGGATACCCCTGTGACATCACACATTTTACCGTTTCCCAGGAGTGAATTAATTTAACTCCAGGGATATGAAAAGTATGGATCTTTGGATGTGAGCAGTGTTATTACGATGAACCACCAACTATTGTTGGAAAATGTGTACTACATTGTTTTATGAAATATTCAAATGTTGATCAATAAAAGAGTCTTTTACTCTTCGACATCTTTGTTTGTAAGATTTGGCATGGATGGAGAGCTATGTTTCATGTTTTCTTTCAGGGTTTCCCCACCTGGAGGTGACTTCTCAGATCCAGTTACTTCTGCTACCCTGGGAATTGTCCAAGTATTCTGGGGTCTTGATAAAAAACTAGCACAAAGGAAGCATTTTCCATCCATAAACTGGCTGATCAGTTACTCCAAGTACATGAGGGCATTGGACGACTTTTATGACAAGAACTTTGTGGAATTTGTGCCGCTGAGAACAAAGGTAAATTTGATGTTTGAGTACGTTAATGTCTTTATGGTTGATTTCCGGTTGTTGTTAATCGGATTTGGATGGGGTGTCTGACTTGAGTTTTATGCATTTCACGTTGTGTATTAACCATCAGCAGTTGCAACTCCTTTTTAGCCATGACTAATTTATCGTGGGTTGCATTCATGAGCATAAACTTGGGGTGGGAGGGGAGGCAATGTTTTAGACTTTCTCTGAACCTGTGAGACAAAAAGGTCACAACATCATAGAATACAAGGTTTGTGGAATGTTTCCTGTCATGAACTAAGTGGTTATGAAAAGAAAAAAAAATAGAAACAGTGTCGAAGAAAAACAAGATTTAAATGATGATAGGTTTAAATCAATGTTTGGTTTGCAAAAGAGGAACAGAAACTCTGCATTTCTCAGAATTTGTTATTGAATCTTTGTTTCTACTTTTGAAATGATGACGTGGATGTCTTTCTGTTTGTCATGTAAGGGGAACTCACACACTGGGTGCATCAATGTCATTAGTAAATGAAAGGTCAGAAAGGACAATGTCCTCATGAAGGGACACTGAAAGAGCAGACCTCCCCAAACCCAAAGCAATGACAATCACAGTTTCCCACTTTGCTGAAAATTTTGATCAAGTACATTCTTAAAGGCATTTACACTCTTAGACATCACCACAGATTCTAGCAGGCCATTCCATTCATCCGCAACTCTTCGTCAGAAGAAGTACTCTCCAACATCCGGCTAACAGGGCATCTTTTGGCGCTTAAATCTGTGACCACGAGAACTCCTTGAGTTAGCCCACCGAAAGAAGCTTTCTGTAAAACAAACTTGGCCTGTAATTTTCCACAAACTCGGTCGTACTGTAGTGCCGGAACTTGCAAATTACTGTAGGATTGGCAGGGCATGCCCTTCATTATCTATACATCTTAAGGAAAGCTAACAATCGCATCATTTCAAAGTAATTGAGTATAAAATAAACTAATCACAAAGCAAATAAATCATCACGGACTCATTGACTTGATATCGTTGATGTTGTGACAAGTTTGAACAAAACCACTTTGATGCCAATTCTTCTAATTAGTCTCTTTAGTCCTGCATCTATTCCCACAGTTACTGACAATGTAATAAATTGTAAAATTCTCCAAGAACAGCAGTTTCCCATATGGTTAATATCTCATGGTAAAAAGTGTCCCTTCACAGATTTGCAATACGTGATTTTGGTCATTGATCACCCTTTCATTGTTACCTCAGTCGTGAACCAGATCTGTGAATGAAATCATTATGATCAACACATGATTAGAACGCAACAGGTGTGACAAAACATTATCATGGATTTTGTGAACTAACTCAATGGGCTCTCTTCTGTGTGAAATGTTATCCCTGCTTGTATCCAGTGAAGTTTGTTGATTACTGAAATGATGCAAAGTCAATGGAAGATACACTGTTACCACACAGACTTAATGTTCATATTTGTGTCGTCATCATCCTTGTAGACCAGAAACTAAAGTCTCGCTGAGATGATAAGTAAGAAGTGACTAAATTGATCAAAATTTCTTTGAAAGATATGTAGTTGAAATGCCAGAATGCATTGAGTTAGAAGTGCTTAAATTTTTAAATTTAAAGTTGTTTTTAAATCCAAATCTCCCATCTGCTTAGTTAGTTCTGTGTCATTTGTCCCTTGGTAGCATAGATTTGATCCTTAACCTAGGGTGAATGTCCATGACTCCTTCCAGTCGTGAATCTAGTTTGTATTAATTGTCCATCTAAGGTCTGTTACAATTACTGATTACAGCTGTTAAGTTAGTTCCCACTGATTGTGTACAGGGTGTGTATCAATGGCCCCCTGTCAGGGGTGAAGTTTTTGCTACCGATCGGCTATTTAAGGCCTTTGTTGTCTCCCCCCAGCTTTTTTGGTTTATTTCTACTAATGGTCTAAGTAGGATGTGTGTAAGTGACTTTTCCTAGCTGTACATTCAGTTCATTACCGATGGGCAGCTGCCCATTTAGTGTTTCTGTCATTAGCTTCCCCTAGATGTTGAGTTATTTTCCTGTCATTTAGGGCTTCAGTCCATATGGTCCCCTCCCAGCTGCTATGTCACATTTCTCACCGTGTTTAAAATCTGTCGAAAGTGAATCTACAGTTTTTGCCTTCAGAATGCTCAGGTGTTTGATCTTCATTAGCTTTCACGATGAAATTTTAATCTAAAACTTAAGTTTACATCAGCAGTAATTTATTATCCCCTAAATTGTCTTTGGATTTGGAAAAACAATTGTCACTGTGAAAACTTTGATAATTAATCAGTATTTTCGTCTCAATACATTACATAAATGGAGATATTGTCAGGCTATCTGGACTATCTGATATCCTCTTAAGATGGTGTCAGTGTCTTGATCCATTGTCAAAGTGTATCAGACTTTCCCAGCATGCTTCCTTGCATGTGAGCAAAAGATATTACTAGTTTAGGTGTGAAGGAAAATATGTATAAGCTTTTTGCAAATTATCAACCAAAAAAGTGGCTGAAACCTGGAATTGTTACATCTTCTTCAGTCGTGGTACTTACTTGAATTACAGATGTTTCAATCCTTGTTTTGATTGGTGGGTCGTGGGCAGTAGTTTGTTTACCACTCCTTTAATACGCTGTGTTGTAGCAGGACAAAGTAGTCCTAGGCTATTAAGATTTTCAATTAAATTGTGTGTATGCTCAAATTCAACAAAAGAAAGAAAAATGTTGGATACCTTGTGTGCGTTTAATTTCATTACTGCTAATAATTTAAGATCCAACAATTCCAGAGAAGGTAAGCTGCTCAATTAGCTCACAGGTCTTTCATTCCTTTATTAGGTGATTCCAGTTCAATGTCATTCACCTAGCAACATAATTTAAGTCAACTACTGAAATCATTTTCCTATTAGCTTGCCCAAAACAATGCTTTGATCCTAAGTGTTTAGCCATTTCCAGAAAAGGTGACTCAAGACTTGAAGCAACTGTTTAATTGACATAAATGAATACATTTACCTGTTTGTCATGTTAAAAAGAGATGGCATGCCAATGAACCGAAGAGGCAGGAGTCACCTTCTTTGTCAACCATCAATTCTTTGTTGTTTGTCTGTTCACTCACAATTGAACTGTTTATAACACATTCAGAACATCCTAACAAAGTCACATTAACTAGAAATATTGACTTTTAGCAGCACTGCCTGCTCTAGTTCTATATTTGTCATTGTTTGTGTTTTATTTCTAACATTGACTTTCTGGCCAGTTACCTTATTTGTTATTGTCAGATGCTGAATTTTCGACGAAGATGAAACCCATATGATCATGACCCGGTTTTGAGCTCAAACTCTCCTGCCTCTAATTATTTTATTTTATTTATTTAAAATAATATCAAAACTGCTTTCTTTTTGAGAGAGCTGTGCAACAGACCTTGTACTTCCCACTTTCAACAAATCTTTGTCCAGTTTGTTGAGAATTGTATTAAACCAAAATGCAAACTGTCCACACTCGAATTGAATAAACTCTAGCCTTTCGGTTTTGTTCTCGTGACCAAAATGAAGTTGAAGTAAATCTGAAGTGAGTTGAATTATTCAAGTGTTTACAGTCAGTCATATGACATACTCATTTCTGCTTTCATTTCCTGCATTTGTCAGTATAGTATAAATGAAATTGATCCCAGGAAATGGCATGGTGTCATAGGTGAGACGAAAAAAAAAGTTGAGAAGAAATCAATCAGTGTAAAAGAAAAGTGAAAATAGGAATAAGTTTTTGTCAATCTTTTGTCAATCTTCAGTTTAAAGAAGTGAAACTTTCAAAGCGTTTTGGATAATTTGGTGTTTGATTGTTTTGTTCCTTTTGAAAATATAATTTGCGGTTTAATTTGCCTTGTACTCACGCTATTAAACAACACTAGGGTCTGAGAGGTATCAGTGTGCTTTTCACCCCCCCCCTCACATAACACAGAGGTACTCAAGTTGGTAGCATTATTTTGGAAAGTGATTCTACTCGGTGTCAATTTAAATCATTACTATTACCAGCACTACCCGGTGCCTTTGCAAATATTGACTTAATTTATAGGAATCGGTGCAATTTTTGAGAATTCTAACAGTAATTGTCGTTGAAATTTGCTCTTAGTTCTTACATTCCTAATCTCAGAATTGTCTAAAAATATGTTGCTGCGAACAAGTAGTAACAAATGGTAATAAATGTCACTGTTTTGCTGTAGCCTACAATCATTCTCTTAGCCTAACAAAAGTAACATGATCAGCTAAAAAATCTTAACATTAGGCTATTTTGTATGTGAAACTTCAAGAATCTATGTATACAACGTAAGTCCACAGGACATAACATGTACTTCAGGCTTTCTAAAATCAAAAACACCTGTTCCCAATAATCTTACATGTGTCAGAAATATCCCTGGCATGGGTTCAACAAATGTTGTTTGGCCAAAACAGTGTAGAATTAATTTGTCTAGGTGCACGATATTCAAAGAAACAGCAATATCTTCACAAACTACAGTACTTAAACGTCACATAGAAAAATGTAAACTAGGAGCTACAATCTTGGACAAAATACCTTGGGACACCCCGCGCCCCCATTCAATGTTGGCTATAGTATTGCTGTTCAAAGGGTACATTCACTTCTATAGCACAACATTGGAAAGGGGTGCGGGGTTTCATGTTATCCTCTCACCTAAAATTCAGTATTATATTTGCAACATACGACCAAGTGTCCCAACAATTTTGTCCAAGATTGTCTGAGAATTTCGAGGGTTTAGAAGCATGCGCGGTTCACAGGAAAAATCGTCAATTTGAAACAAGTTAAACGGCAAAATGGGGGGTGATATTCCTTGCAACAAGAAACGTCAGCAGTGCATGTTCGGCATGTTTGGGGCCTATATTGAAGTTGGTTTACTGTAATAATATTATTGTGTGAATGTTGTCAATGTTATTACAGAGTCAAGGGAGGAATAAGTCAGTCAAATTGATGTATTTGCGCTAAATGTGCTAAATAAAATGCAGTCATTGGGGAGGTAACATTATAACTCCTATGCATCTTGTCGACCATGAAACTACTTTAAAACATTTTGTATGATACAATTGACATACTTTCGGCTCAAACTCTGATATCGAGACAGGTAACGAAGAAAAAAAACTAACAATAACAAAAAAAAAAACACCCCCTAAAAAATTACATGTTAGTGGTCCATTGAAGAAGATCGATGTATATGTCTTATTTATTCAAATTGTTCACAGTGATGACGTGGTGTCTGGTATTAAAGTAACTACACTTAATGTCTATTAGGACTGACTTGCAGGATAATCTGGGTAAAAAAGTATACTATCATTATACAAAACAAACCCCTAAAATACAAATTTAATAAATGTGACGTTTGCTCATATTCACATAACAGTGACATTGTGGCACCCATTCTATTGTCCTGTGCATGGTGCACTGTAATATGTCAGTCATTTTAAGCAGTTTCAACAGACTTCAGAGTACATATTTGTTGTTAGAGCTATATCATTATGTTAATACACATATATACATATTACCTTATGCTGTATATGAATGAATGAAAAATGAGAAGTTGACAGACATTTGAGTTTGTAAGTGGATAATTGAGCAGTGAAAAACACTATGGTCATGCCGTGAATCGAACCCCGGCCTCCCCATCCAAGCTGACTTAGACCTAACAACAGCGTCCGACAGTATAGGTTAATGAAACCCTCGTTCTACCAAATGTTTTGACAGGAAAATTTAAGCAACCTGTGGAAAAATTGCGTAGATTACAAGACTGAAGATTACATATGTTACCAGCTTCATGCAAAGTAAAAATTGCAGTCACAAATCTTGATTTAGCGGCCGAAAAGGTAAAAAACCAGCCTTTACTAATGTTCTACCATTTGTTTTAATATTAAGCTGAATCTACAGTTCTGACTTTAACGCATTTTGGTAGAACGTGGAGCTACTTCAGAATATATTATAACTGGGATTCCTACCAGCATTCTACAATTGCAGTAACACTCCTGTTGCAATGCAATGCAACAGCTGCCCATCAATGTTATTTCTAAATGCAACTATTTCTGTCCGCATACAAAACCATGAAACAATCTATTTATTCATGATCACTCCTTTCCAACAAAACATATACAAATAAACCCCCAAAATTAAAATTAAACTTGTTATGTTCATAGTCGAAATTCAGAATCCTTTCATTTGAAAATCCCCAGACCCATAGGCCCCGATAACTAATTTTTATGATGCACCTTGTCCAAAAATGTTCTATTTTCTTTCGAAATTTTGCTCCAAAATTGCTCCCAAAAAACTCAGACAATCTTGGACAAAATACCTTGGGACACCCCGCGCCCCCGTTCAATGTTGGCTATAGTATTGCTGTTCAAAGGGTGCATTCACTTCTATAGCGCAACATTGGAAAGGGGCGCGGGGTTTCATGTTATCCCCTCACCTAAAATTCAGTATTAAATTGGCAACATACGACAAACTCTCCCAACAATTTTGTCCAAGATTGTATTTATTCGAATACTGAAGGAGATGAACACAATTGACAGTGTCTTTGAGCTGTATTAAAGGAAAAATGGTCCTGCTCCTTCCCATGCATATGTGCCCAATGTGTCCTCCACTTGCTACTCAAGGCCTGTTGTCATTCTGGTGTACAATATTAATTTCTATGGCTCTGAGCTTCTGTAGTTTCTGTGATAGGACATACTGTAGTAAGATTAAAGAGGTGCTACCCTTTTAGACAGGCCTATGAATAGTGCCACAATTTGATCAAGTTAATTTATAGTCACAAATAGACAGTATATTTATGTTAAACAGTAGGTTTTAAGCTACTTTTTGGTGTAAGGATTACTCTGTATCAATTGTCTGAAGTTTTGCTGTGTAATTTATGACACTGTTTTGTAGGAGGTTTTGTACTGTGCCTAGGAGAGTAACGTTAAAGTCTCGGTGCCTAAAGTTAGTAATAACGTTAGGAGTAAGTTACACAGAACAAATACACTTAGAAATTAAGTATGTTGGCCTATGCAATTTCGTCAACTTTTCACAAAAACAACTTGAAACAGGCTGTGCATGAATACTTTGCTAAAATTTGTTTCTCAGGATTTCCCTGCATTTTTTATCAGTAAACATTCACAGTACTTGTAGAAATGAAGCTACTTACATGATCCAAAGTCACTCTGCGGACAGTTCGTAGTTGCAAGCCTAAGCGTATCTTCTTCGAAGTGATATCGAATGTATCATAAGCAGAACATTTCTTATACCTTAGAAAATATCAAGTGTGCATAAGAAATAAGGCTAAGTTCAACAACATGAATAATTTTACATCAAATTATGCTCATGATTAAAGGTGGATGGGCAATTTTTGGATACATGTTTGAGTGGATCAATTTACGATTTATTTCCCAACTCAACGTTTTAGAAATGCACGTGTGCGTAGAGGACTGTACCGTCATCGGTTCTCACTGGTGCTAGGATCCTAATGTGTTTTGTATTCATCCTTACATAACACATATCTGAGAGATGTCAATGAGCTTTGCATTCAAGCTGACATACCTCAAGAATGCTCGTTATGAAGTTGCAAGAGATCTCAATATGCTATGTCTTCAAGCTAACTTAAGAAAATGAAATATAAAATTTTGCAAAGTTTCAGTTGGCTATGCGCTTAAACTGACATAATACAATAGGGAGTTATGGATTGAAAGATTTTAATGAACTTGTTAGGAATTACCCAACATGGCTTTTGTTGCTGATGCTATGGTGGATACTTTTGTCACAGTGTCAAATAATAACTGATCTAATGTTTTCACTATCAATCCTATTGTCAGTAACATTTTTGTGTGTGTGTACAATAAGCAAATCATCCAACATTTTACAGGAATTTATAGAAAAAGAGCTCTTGTGAATGATAAAAACTTGGACGTACTTTACGTCTCTCAGCTTTGCTTATCAACTTATACACTGTTATTGGCTCGTGTTTAATGTATTTACAGAATAATCTAATTAGAAGTATTTAGTTCTATTGCACTTCAGGTACAGTAGTTGTAGTCTGTGATGAGGTCAGTAGCCAATCTAAAAAGTAGATCTATCGGGAGGTAAATAAATACTGGATAAACTGTTAATGAAGACATGTATGTAAACATGGATCTGTACACCTGGCAACTGTACATTCATTGCAAATTTTGAAGCCTTTTTTCTCGTATCCTCGATGGTCAGTAAAAAAGTGACAGGGATTTCTTAGAGATTTTGGGATTATGGAAACATTTCTAAAGAGCAACATCTGGAAGGAAAGTAATTTTAATTGATATCTTACCATCGTAATTACATTCTATAAAATGTGAAGTTAACAGATGACCCATTGCACCGTTTTACTCTCTCAGGTAAAGGAAATTCTTCAAGAAGAAGAGGATTTGGCAGAAATTGTCCAACTTGTAGGTAAAGGCTCCTTAGCAGAGACAGATAAAATCACTTTAGAGGTTGCCAAGCTCATAAAGGATGACTTTTTGCAACAGAATGGCTACACACCATATGATAGGTAAGTTTGAGTTAGGAGCATTCGCATAGTGCAGAACCAACCTGTATTTATGCTTTGTAAGAAACAAAAACACTGACGATATATATGTCACAAAGAGTTAACTGATAAAGTAGAAATTTAAAATTTGACTTTGTGGCAACCACCCCTAAACCAAGAAGGTGGACAAATTTAAAAAAGAGAAAAAGAAAAAAGAGGCAGGCCCTTTTAACATCTCTGAAATTTACCTGAGATTTGGCAGCGTATCTTAGCTCACCAGTCTGAATTTGTCACCGACTTTGAGCGGGAAAAAGAGGTGGTGGTGTCGTTCCACGTTCTTCAAACAAAAATGTAACTGATTAGAATGGCTTTTAGGACAAAAGAGAGCTATACATGTGGATAAAAATCAAGTTACAAAAGAATGTCCTGATAGTAAATGTAATTAGTTGCCATCATAAAAAGGATTGACATCAGCAATTTACAGTAAGTAAATGTAAGTTATCAGTTTGATTTCAATATTCATATTTTGGAGTGAAATTTCCCTGATGAGAAGATAAGGAGGCAACTCTGAGTAGGTTAGAAGCTTCTGAATCATATTCAAGTTCACATACCTATTTTTGTTCAATCTTCATATTCGGCATTTAAAATTTCCTTGATACAAACTCCTCCTCTGGCTTTAAAGGATACTGTTGATTGGAAAGTTCAAATCTGTTGGGCTAACAAGGAAGTTAATAATACAATTGTTCTTGTAACTAAATAGTGAGTGTTGAAGTCACACCTTTGTTGAGATACTAACAAACAACAAGTTGAAAACAAAAGTGAAAGCTTTAAGGAAGGGCCCACAATGTAATGAAACTATAAATGAACCATGATATTTGCTTTAGAAGTCCTTTCGTCCTTTTTTTTTTAATATGACCACAGTTTTATAGCCAAGTCTTCACTTTCAGAGCTCTTAGTTTGTATTATTACACCTCCTTTTTTTCAGTTACTGTGAGCAGAGGTTGTTAGCATTAAAAGAGTGACCATGTCTCCTACTGTTGTTGCGATGATGCGATATCGGCAAACAATATTGACGTGAAGCTGCGCTCCTCGCATCGTTTGTGAAATAAGTCAAATGATAACGTCTGTGTACTTAGACTGGATACCAATGAATCAGATGTTGTGGCTAAATAAAGATACAATGAATTAGTTTGATTATTTTGATAGTAAAGTATCAAATCAGAAGGATAGATTTTGACTCAATAATGTACAGGCCCATCATACGCAATAAATGGTTTTACACGTACTGTGTTTCTTTAATTGTGCTTTGGTTCCAAATTACAGCCCCCCAGGTTTGATGTTGTGATATTGTTTGGCAATGGCATTTTAAGAACAAGTATTGATTATGAAAAATTTATTTGTCAACAAGGCTAGTGTCTCCTCTGTTTAGTAAACACAGCACAGTGTACTTTGTGTCTCTTTGAGCCTGTTATTAGAGTGTACATGCAGTGCATGTATTTAAAAAAATGTCACCATGGTGATGAATGTAAAGTGAAATTTTCAATTTTTAAACCCTGTCTATTTTGGTTTTGCTAACAATATTTCAAGAAGAGAAACTTTTACTGAGTTCCTATTTGGTAAGTTGGTACTCTTCATCAGGTACAAAAGGAGCTTATTGTTTTGGTAGAGGTCACTTGAAGTCGACCTGTGTCAATTGATGTACTGCAAAGCTTGTAGACAAAATATCTCAAAAACACAAATATGGATTGACTTCATATTTGTGATGGCAGTGCACTACACATATTTACAAGATGTCTGACAGTTTCAGGTGTAGATCTTTTTGAGATCAGATCTCAGGTCTTTTGACACACCATCACAAGGGTGGAAACGTGTTAATGAAGATTGAAACATTCTGTCCATGAATGGAGGAAGCTTTGCAGACCAGACTGCAATTTTACAAGCCTTATTAACCAGTGGGATGCATATTATATGTATATTGTCATGTCTTGAAGGGAAATAGGGCGTTTAGAATACACCAACATGACATGCAAAGAAAATAGCTTTAATCATTGTGAAACCATTCAGTCTCATCAATAAACATCTACCAAAGCTTCATCTTCTCCAAAGATTATGCATGTGATGAGTAACGGAAGATGCATCATTTGAAAAGTTTGGGTGAACAAATTAGTGTTGAGCAACAAATAACTGAATTTTGATCTGTGAGGAGCTAATTTCTTGAAAAGAAGGCTACAGTTCTTCCTTATTTTGAATAATCTATCATTCTACGTCCACAGACATTGGTTTCAAAAATATGGATGTTTTCTCTAAAACAAACGCCCTATTTCCCTTTAAGCATCACTCACTGTGTGTGATGAATACTGTATATACTTGTCTTGTAATGTATACATCAAACTGTGTCACATAACACCCATCGCAAATCAATGACACGTGCTCTTGTAAGATTGCTTGCTTTGTACAGCGACCAGTCTCACCCTACAGTGTAATCAGTTCACTAATGCTCCAAGGGGCATCAGTTCATCTTCATATTGGCATATCGATTAAATAATTATGAGGAACCCTTCCAGAAGTGTTACTGAATGTGCTACACCCTGTAAAGTTCATCTCTGCAGGGACTACAGCCTACAAGTACATTTCCTTTTCAATTTCAGTGTCGGAGTTGCTTCCTCTACAGTAGTCCAAAAAAGCAGACTTCTCTGTTACTTTGCAGAGTCTTGTTTGATTTGTAATGCGAGTCAGTGACTTAGAAAATGAGGAAGAGGAAGTGTTTTTGCTTGAGGAAGTGATTTAGAAAGAACCTCGACAAATGAGATAAGGACACTGCTTTTTGCTACTTTGCTGAAAGACGAAAAAGAAGATGATGACGTGTTTTCATGTTAAATATTTACAGTGTATTATTTTGCTAATGCTAAATTGAAATCTGCAAAAAAAAAGACATTTTTGCAAAAATTGATACTGCAGTTGGATGAAACTTGCGGTATTTTAACTATTCTGTCCTTAACTGGTTAAAGATGCAATCAGGAAACTTTCCCAGCCATAGCATGTTATCATTGTGCTGGTATAGCTGATATTTTACAAACAGAGAATAACATTACAAAAAAGAAAACAGCTAAAATAGTCTGAGTGCCACAGCTGGTCTTTCAGTACACTTGTTCATTCTGATTAAGTTACCTTTTTGTACACTCTGTTTCCATTTTAAGTGGAATATATATTGTGAAGCATTAACTTAATTGAGTTACAGGTACTTTTAATCAATTCATAAACCCTTTAGTAAGTATGTCTTTGATATTAGTGCAGATAAAAGTAGAACTACTCAACAAATGAAGAATTATCTTGTATTCATTGAGGGAAGGTCTGTGTTGCACAGGCAATTCTGAATCTGTCATTAAAGGGAAACAAACCATTTGTTTTGCAGGAAAATGATCATATTTTTCAAAACCAATATTTGTGGACACAGTATGATAGATTTCTGAAAATATCCAAGGACAGTGGCCTTCCTTTCAAGAAATAATTTTCTCATGAATAGAAATTCAGAAAGTTGTTGCTCAACAATATATTTCGTTCAACCCAACTTTCAAATATGCAAATGATGCATCTTCTGTCACTCACAGCATACATCTCATGCGTAATATTTTGAGGAGATGAAGCATTTGCAGATGTTTATAAATGGGCCTGACTGGTTTAGCAGCGATTAAAGCTATTTCCTGTTTGTGTCAGGTTGAAGCATCTTAAATGCGCTACGTATTTCCCTTTAATATTAATACTGTATGAATGCTCATGTGACTCCAATCTCACGCTGTGAAACACATCAGTGATTATCTTTTGTACTTTCAATTCGTTTTAAAGTACAGTACTCTTTGAAAGACTTCACATGAGTTGATACAACATGTCATTTTGATTCAACCTGTGCAATCTGTCGCTGTTCTTTTATTCCAGTTCAAGGGCCCACATTGATTCCCACATTGATTCCTTGATTGCCTTTCACCGTTTACATCATGTGATTTTAAAAAGTCTCTTCTGTGACTGGTGTGATTTGGATGCATTTTATATTTTTGTCAGATTGGATGCACTTTACACTGTATTTTTTGTTAGGTCAGAAAGAAAACAAACTAAATGAAAGGTGTTTCTAGCATTTACTGTTGTAAATTAAACATAAAGTTGTTTCTTTTTATGGAAACTTGTGCACAATAAGATGATTATTTTCAAAGAATGTATTTATTTGCAACCTGTACAATGGGTGACCCGTGAAATGTAAGCACAACACCACTATGACACAATGTGATTGGAGAAATATAATGAAACCACGGTAATACTGTAGTATGTGAGTTATAAGCAACAACAAAAAAAACCAAAAACAAAAAAATAAACAGTTAAATCTCAACATGTACATTAATTTTCTTATGTTCTTTCTATTATTTCCAAAAGCTGTTTTCAAAGCTGTTCTTTTTGTAAGTGTTTAATAGTTGAATTCTTTAGCAGGAGATACATTCCCTGCTCTGAGCTGTAGGTTTGGTGGGTGTGCACTGGCTTGTTGCTGACCTCCATATTTTATTATTTTCTATTTTCTGCATTTCCTAGCATCACCCAGCTTCTGCAGCGGTTGCCTTGTCAGTGGTTGCAGCATCCTTGCCAGCCAACTTTTTATGTGGTACCTAAATTAATTTTGATACTTGCTGTTCTTCATGAATTTCTATTTAACTGTGATTCTCTGTCTCTATCCTGCAGATACTGTCCATTCTACAAGACTGTCGGCATGCTTCAGAACATGATCGCTTTCTACGATATGGCCAGACATGCCGTCGAAACCACGGCTCAAAGTGAAAACAAGATAACTTGGGCTATCATCAGAGAAAACATGAATGACATCATGTATCAACTGAGTAGCATGAAGTTTAAGGTAAGTGGTGCTATAATCCAGCTCTTTGTCACATACACCATGGGTGGTGCCATAAATTACAACTGCAAAGCGAGATTTATTCATTTAGATTCCATTGATATTATTGTACAAGAGAAATTTTCTGAAAGGCCCCCCACCCTAGGATAGAGTTCATACTACATTGGCAAAGCTCTACAGCCACGTATAACTCAGAATCCTCTAGCTAGAGGCCCTGTGTGTGTCTACTGTAGGTTATGTACTTTTTGTGTCTTTATCTTTTTTGCAAGATGGACGAGGTGCTACACATGCAGAGTAATCTGAATGTTGCAGTATTGTTGGCAATTACATTGTTGCTAGAAGGCAGCAATGAATCAGTAGTCCTGTATACAGTACTTCCAAACTATATCAGTAACCATTGTGCATTACTGCCATAGAATCTTTAACTTCAAAAGAAAACAAAACCCATTCAGTACTTTTCCCAAGTCCAGCTGGAAATCTTGCTCAGTTTCAAGACTTTGGATGAATTTTCATAACAGGATTAATTTATGAGCTCAGTTTTGCCTGCGCTGAACTTTTATGGCTGACCCTTTCTTAATAGGCAAAATGTCACTTCAAGTACACGCAATCCATTGTAAGAATTTCCTCAAGCCACTGTATTGCCACCATTGTATTAAAAAGCTGTGAATAGTTTTGGTTTCAGCTCCATTGTATACCCGTATTATGATTAATTAATATAAGTTAGTTGCATTTGTCCATATGCTTGTTTATAAGACAAGACCTTGTTATGATTTCAAGTGGGTTTTGTGCTTAAGTTGACTTATAATTTTCCCTCAGTCATATAGCACTACTAACTGTAGGGGTGGGTAGTGCAAAATAAGTGTCAGTTCTTAGGTTCCTTTTACACTTGGCATTTGATCATATCCATGTCTGGCTTACTGCTTTGAGCATTTAAACAGACATGGATACGATCAACCACGCAAGGTCAAGAATTTGACCTTTATGATTGATTCAAGTCAATAGATCGGATCTCGTTCACAAATGAGAAGTTATCCGTCGCACAAATGGTGTTGTCACCGCGATAGCTACTGTAGTTTAATACTGCTTACAATGCAGATAGTGTATGTGCACAGCTCACAGATACCCAAGATCATGGGACATTTTGATCCATAGAGCTTTGACATACAGCTTTTTGATCATCTGATCAAGGTGGATCAGCATCTTTTAAAGATGTGATGATGATGATGATGATGATGATGATGATGATGATGATGATGATGATGATGATGATGATGATGATGGTGGGAGCGATGGTGGTGATGATGGTGGTGATGATAATGATGGTGATAGTGATGGTTATAGTGATAATGGTGATGATTGTGGGGAAGATGATAATGATGATGATGATTATGAAGATGACGATGACGACTATAGTGATAATGATGATGATGATGATGATGATGATGATGATGATGATGATGATGATGATGATGATGATGATGATGGTGGTGATTATGATAATGATGAAGATAATTATGAAGATGATTATGGTGATGATGGTACAGATAATGATGATGATGATGATGATAATGATGATGATGGTAGTGGTTATGATGATGGTAATGATGATAATGATGATTATAAAGAGGATGATGAAGGTGATGATCATAAGGATGATGATGATGATTATGATGCATGGAACTTCTTACAGAGAATTTTTCTATAAAGTTAGTTGTATTATCACACCTAAATGTCATTAATCCTACTGATCAACCATGAACTCATGAATCTGCTATAATCAGGATATCCTTGTTTCTCTTGTTTTTCAATATTAGGAATATTTAAAAAGATTTAGACTAAAACATGTCTGTGCCATGTAACAAAAAGCATTGAATGTAAATTACAAGTATTGCTTTAATATTGTTTTTTTTTTTCCATCTGATGTTTGACTTACATTGTTTTTGCTTTCATCATTTCAAGCTACATATTAGATACCTTACAGTCTCAATAATATCAAATGTGTCCGACAATCTTATGAAACCTGTCTACGTGATTTAACCTAGCCTTCCAGTATTGTACTTCATGAATTTCTAATTCTCACTGTGATGAAAAATCCGTTTGTAATAGCCCATGTCACTTTCATGACTCAGAGATTGATCGAATGATATTACTGTTATACCTTTCTCTATTATCCAGTATTTCGCTTTACTGTGTAAAGTGTTGAAAGTTACTTTAATAGCTGTTACTAGGTGCCTCCTTTCCGTTGTTCTTTTCTTGTTAATATCAAACCAGAACTTTCTTTTTTTATTTTTGAATACCATGCAGGATCCTGTCAAGGACGGTGAAGCCAAAATCAAAGCCGACTTTATGGAACTCTACGAGAATATGCAGCAGAGTTTCCGCAATCTGGAAGACTGAGATGTTTCCTTGCGTCTTTGATTTTCATTGTTAGGAAAATGTTGTCAGCAATATTTAATTTGAATGTCTGGATATTTTATTGTCGGTAGTAGAATGTTTAAGTGATCGATATTTTCAGTGCAGGTTTGTTTACCAGTTACAAACTAGATACCTCTGGTATATTATGTATGATAATTAAATGTGTTCTGGTGAGAACAATTACAGTGGTACTACAGCTCTTTGTTTCTGTCTATGTTAAATGTCAAACCCTCCATACAATGTGTCATTTGATGCGAGAGACACTGTATAAACATCAGATTTGTCTTTCAGTTTGACACTTACATAATGACAAATCGGCTATTCTTTGAAGGATGTCATTCACTTGAGTTGCTTCTCTGTGGCACTTGTTTTTGTCATTGAGGTTAGCATCGTGTGATGCTTGTCACGGTTATATGTGAAAGGTGTTCAGGTTAGAATTTTTTTTTCCGTTGAGAGTTGCATGTCAGAGGCCTCAGTGTTTTCTGTGATAGGTATTTATGAGTTGTATGGGTTGTTTAGTACAGAATGGTATTGGTATGGTATAGTGGGTTATTAGTAAGTGTGACCTACAGTACTGTCAGTGCTACCAAGGGTATCTGTGACAGCTACCAATGCTGTGTATGTTGTCTGTGACAGTCATCAGGGCTGTCAAGGATTTGTCTGTGACACGTACTAGGATTCAAGTTGTTTTTGGTTGTGCCTGTTTAAAGGGCTCATGTGACAGTCAGCAGATTTGTGAAGGCTAACATTTATTGATCAGACTATTTGAATGTTGAAGAGAGTTTGAGAAAGTTTGTTGAGGGTTTTGATAAATCAGATTAGTTGATGTTAATTGGATTATTGGTATGGTACAAAAAGTCTGTTTATGGAATGGGCAGGTGCATTGAAAAGGAATTCTTGATTTTAAAGAAATCTTTCTGTAGTGATCCTAGGTTTCTATTTTATGCCACAAGCTCAGCTATCAAGTTGTACTATACAGGTTGATAAGCTTCATTAGGTTGTGTGTAATTTGTATACAACGCAAAAGTTGAAAGTGTACTGCTTCAATCAGCCTATGTGACAATTTTAGAAGACTGCGAATCCTTGTGACAAGTGGAGTCAACTCAGTCACTTTCACACATTCATCTTTAACATAGTAATGCATGTATGTGTCTACATTTGTCGATGCTACAGTCAGCAGTCGTGAAATCTCCATGCTCCACAGGACTGGGTTTTATTTATGAGCAATCCGTTTCTTTATAACCATCTGTCCCCAGGTCAGCATGCTGGTATGGGATACTCAACGTCGCCTAGTTGTGTATATCTGTAAAACTTTTTTACATTTTCACTGAAGACTGCAGGGCAGGAATGTCTGCTTATGTCAACAGAGACTGAATTCGTGGTTGTGCTGTTCAAAGTCATTGCGGTAAAAATGATATAGAAGCATTGTGCACTGGAGTGTTGATGTTGTCTCCATGGCGATTATACCACAAAAAGTACCCGTTTATTTCTGACTGCTGTGGGAATGGTATATGAGAATACAGGCATAGGAATTATGAAAATGAGCGTGTAATGTTATGACGCAGCAAGTTGGACAATCTGTCATTACTTTAATCTTACTGAAAGCTATTAGAGGCTCACAGTGGGGTGTTTGGTAGTTCCACGATGTAATGGAAAGAAATTTGATCCACTCTCTGTCTTTGATTTAACATATAATTAAGATATTATTTCCCTTTGTAAATGCAACATTGATGTCATACCATTCTATCAGAGATTTCTTAGATATTGACAAAGCTTTTGGGCTGTTTTTTGAAAAAAAGTAATTTAACCTGTGATAGGAAGAATTTGCATATCCCATTCACGTAACTAATTTTAAACTTGAAACTTTTTGTATCATGATATGGCTTTTGTATCTTTATGGTCCGTAAACTTTATCCTGTAGTCGCACATGTTTCCTGTTTAGCTTTAAATCTCCGGTTACTGTTCATCCAAGTGATAAATTGTCCCAGTCCCTCAAGTTGTGTGAAATCGAAATCTTTTCCTGTCAATCAGTGTAGTGATGTATGTACCTTTTTCGAATCTAGTGGCCATATAAAATAAACACATGCATACTTTGCAAAGGGTCACGATGAGTAGAAACAAAGACAGTAGCAACAAATTCACCAGCAACAAATTCACCGCCTTATTTGACCTAAAAACAGTTTCAATTGAATTTTCTTCAGACTATTTTCACTATTAAAAATAAATACAAACAATGCTGTCTGAATATCAATGATGTTTTGTGGTAAAATTTTAGTTGCTGTAGTCATTATCCCCTGATTATCTTTACATTATGAATTTCCTTGGCATATTTAGAGGAGACTGAAGGAAGTTGTGAGCAAGGAACTATGTCTCCTCCGTGGAGTCGTGCATTTTTTCCAAGAACTGTTTGTAGAGTGTCATGATGTCTATGTTCTGTCAGCCATTGCTAATGATTAATGGAAAGTGAGTAAAGGGAGAATAATCTTTCACTTCTCCTTCAAAGGTGTCCAACGGTATTTGTCTACGTTATGATGTAACAAGAGCCTAACTGTAACGATTAGGTTGAACGGACACTCAGACTGAATTAATAAGATAAGTATATCCGGAATCTCATGGGACTGCCTCTGGCTATGGAATATAGAAGTTTAAAGTCACTTTAATTTTTATCAGGAGTTTTCACCTTCTTTTACAAAAGGTACTTGTTTGGTCAAGTACAGTGAGATGTTTACCGCCTCATGAAGTGCACTCTGTGTCTGAATGTTCCTCGATGACCCCAAGTAGTTGTTGGACTTACCTGTATTTCTTCATCTACATCTGTCCCAGAGAATATGTTAGTCTTATCATGTCAATTTAATCTTTGCTTAGCTACAACTCATTACATGCAGGATTGGAAACACAGTAATTCTGGCACAGTGGTTTTCGTTTACCCTGAGTCTGTCTTAAAAAATGCAAGAAGTTACAAGTTTTCGTATAACCCAGTGACTTACAAGCTGCTACATTACTCTTTTACCATTTGTTCTCCTCATAATCTTACTGGCTGAGGACTTTACCTAGATATGCATTGAAGAGTAAGTTGTTGGTAAATAAAGTAAGGGATATTTTTGTCCAGTTGCTTTAGTGTTGTTGTTGTTGTTGTTAGTTTAAAGGTTTTGAAAATATGGACGCACATTTGAGATGGTGGTAAATTAAGTTAAAGCTTCAACTTTTGTCGTTTTATGTTTACTATTTACATTCTGTCTTAGTGATGGAATTAAGTGAGCAAAACAATGCCATGATTGTACCAACTTGCATATTTAAAAGGCAAGTAACATTTAAAGTTAATAATCAGTCCAGCTGTGAATACCAGAATAATTTTAGTGAGCAAATTAAAGTTAAACATGCATAATGTTTGTAGATAACATTCCACTAATTGTGTATGGAAGAATTCAAAAGTCATTATATGTAAACCTTATCAAGGAAAATGGACATTTATCCCCAAGTTGGCTTTTTTCTATTCTGTTTTTCTTTCTTTTTCTTTATTTTTGTATCTTTAGCGTGGTATAGTTGATTATCCTCACAACGGGTATTGTTGACTGATGTCAATCGCAGTTGTATGTATCAATAAAATGAAACAAACAAACAGACAAATAAACAAAAGAAAAACCCACCAAACAAACAGCAAACAAAGGGAAATTGCATGGTACCCCCGAGGGAGCAGGATGGGGGGGGGGGGGAGTTAGACTTACATTTGCTCTGAGTTTTAGTAGTGACTGGGTTACTAGGAGATTTGGAGATAATTGAAATTTCAACTTGAAATCAGCAGCTTGAAGCTGAGAAATATTTTAAGCAGAGATGTGGATCAGTAATACTGGGATGAACGGAGAATTCACTCATTCCTCTCTCCCGTTCCTCTTATTGTCATGATTATTCTGCCTGTGGCACCAGGATGGAATATGAATGGACTGAGTTTCTCAAACTCAGGTGGTATTGCATCAAAAACATGGAACAACAATAGACCAATGAATGGTTCACCAAGGTTGTATTTGTTTCCAGTATTTGTGACGCAAAAAAATAATAACCAAATTAAAACCAAAGTAAAGAAAACACTGAATATTTGTTAACACTGTTTCTGTACAGTGGCTTCAATATTACAGCCATGCTATGAACATCTGAAGTAAGACAAAATGAGAACAGCTGCCGCTGCTGCTGCTGCAAAAAAAGAAGTGAGGATTTTATTTACAATGGAAAGGAATGTATCCTTAAAATAGCCATATAAATGGAAGTAACTTTGTAGTGTCAAGAAGCATTTAAGTAAACCAAACAGTAAAATTAAAAATTCAAGGATATTTCTTGAAGACTATTAACACACATCATCTGACATGTTGAAAAATGAAAATATCAGGACAATGGTCAAGATGATGAAATTCGCATATAATTATTATATCTAAAAATTTTGATTTATTCGTTTCCGTGGGAAAATTAGTGTTCAGTGTTCCAAAGGACTCCTTAGGATGTATGTGCACATTGTGTAACTTGTATACTAATGTGGTCGTATGTCCATGAAAAAAAAAAGATATCAACTGTATGCGGTGAAAGTGTCCATTTCCAGACCCGTGTGGTTAGAGACAAACAATAATAACTAAAAAAATCCCAAGGCCACGGAGAATAGGAATTCCCATTTTCTGCGGTCTGAAAGAAAAGAAACATTCTCTTTGCGGTACGCACCATCCGGTAGTGGAGCTCCGCTAAGTGTCAGCACTGCTTACCAACACTTCAACCCTTTCATTTCCCCTCCCTTAAATTGCAAACGGTACTCCACTACATCGAAGCTCTTTGCAAAAGTAAACGCAAAACTGAGCTGATCAAATGAAAGTTTTTCCAATCCCCCCCTCTCCTTGTCTGTTTTTTTTTTTTCGGACGCCCATATACGAGAAAAACAAGAAGGCAGCATTAATGCTAATGGATGTGTAGCCATGATGAATAAACCTTCCATTTTTCCTATCGAAATCTCAATATTGATGCTACACACATTGAATATAGCAAAACTGTAATATGCAATAAGATAAAGAAAAAAAGGAGAGGTATAGGCTTCTCATACAAAGAAGAAAAATATCAATTTGGGTTTCATGGGGATTCATGCTACTGCTTCCAAATGTTTGTTAGGTTTGTATGTTACTGCAGGAATTTACCACAAGAAAGTATGAGGTGATAATTAGCTCTAGAGCTAGAGGTACAGGATACGTATCTGTATCAGCTTTAAACCAACCTTCAAAATGCATCACTTGCTAGAGAAAAAAAAAGAACAATAAATTATGTTTTGGCTGCAAAGGTGTGGCGAATGTAGGTCAACAATTTCTTGATGAGTTTACATTACTTTCATGCCCTTACTTGATTAAGATTGTTTTGTCTCAATCGACAAATAGGTGTCGGGCTGCTTCAGATGGACAGATTGCACACCGCAATTTCTCTTTTTTTTTCTCGTGGTTACCGTGATATTGAAATTCTGTTATGGTAGACTAGGCTACAGCTAAGAACGCATCTGTTCGATACATCCCACTGACAATACGATGTATTGATAATTTGTTGTATGAGTTACTTTTCCTTCAGACCACCCAGAATTGCCATCCAAATCAATTGCATGATCTCGAGTAGGCATAAGACACTGACGTTGTAGAGAGTTATCGCGCAAAATCTTGAGATTGTGGAAAAATAAAGTTGAAGTCTTTTGGAAGTGGAAAACAGTTTTCTTTGGGCCTGGTTACCTTGGTAATGGACTGAAGTTAGCAATCCATTTCAATATAGGGCTTAAGAGAAACCACAGAGGTTACTCCTGATACTCCTAATACTCCCGGAAATGCCCTGGAGTTGGCCTAAGTTATACTGTGGTCCATAGGCTTATATGAGCTATAATAATATCAGTGTGCCAAAATTTTGAGAAAAAGAATTTAGGTGACTCTTCAGGGGAGTGCTAGTAGGCTGAAAAATAATGAACAAAGTTTCACTGGCACATGTCATAGTGCTCTAATTGGATCTGGTTTGGTACTGTTTGATGAAATTGGAAACTTTCAACATGTTTGGAATGGTGGGGGGGGGGGGGCAGGTCCCCGTCCCTCTAAATCATCCTCTGATATTCGTACCTCTAACCTCAAATGATAGAAATTACCCATATTGACAGAATCACATAAGCTCCCGCTCATGTGAATCGATCATGTCAACGGGAATGATAATTCGGTGCTTCCTCTTCATGTGTACCGTACCAGACACAAACATAAGACAATCTGCTTTAAAGGTCGTGTGACATGAAAATGACACTGTGGAGTATTGGGTGCGTTAAGCATTAAAAATGTTGAAAACTGCCACAAATTCCATCCAAATCGGTCAAAGACTGACAATTTTACAGGCAAATTAGTGTCTCACAGCTGTGTCATGAATGAACAATGTCTAGGTATGCACAGTTTTGACGTCAAGAGTTGGACTCCCGTGATATGCCTTATGTAAATCCTTTGTCTATGTAACCTTTACTTCAAGGGCAATTGAGAAATTTGAGAACCTTTTAACACGTCCGACCAGCACCATTCGTGGATTGAAATAGGCCTATACGTGACAAAATTAGTATTACCTCTGTACCCCAATAGCATTTGAAAAGAAACCACATTAACTGCTTGCACGTGCACAACAGTAGACCAGCAAACTGGCCTTGGGGAATCCCCTATGGCGCAACGTAGCGTAGATCACGAGATGTTATTTTCATATAGAATGGCTATGCACGTCCATAGTTCTACAGGTAACACCCATTGTATGTACAGTTCCTACAATATTTCTATATTATCTTGTCACGATCGATTACGACTGTGAGCGCCATTTTGTAGGCCTAACCAAGTGATTTCAGGAACTTCATCCGAATAAACCAATTTAAACAAAAGAAATCGGGTAAGTCAGCTGCTCATAACAGTAGCAGCCTAATTGCCGACAAAGATTATTGCTACAATTAAAATTGAGTTCTGACTATGGATGTGAACATTTGTCGTAGAGAATTGCCATTATTCATATATCTGTAAGCTGTTGCACGTATTAGGCCTCACTGATACTAATTTATGTTAATCAATCGGTAACCTAAATAACAGACGCAATGTACAGAAAGTGGAACTTAATTTAAGTCTCAATGAATGTTACTGTTGTACATGGGCAATGTAAATAAGTGGGTAAACAGAATGACAATTACGATTGTTCATGAATATTAATTACTCAGTTTAAAGGCTGTATTGCATCACCCTAAGCTATATTTTTACCTCCCAGAAAGCAAAATTCTCAACTGGTTTTAAGTAACAGTACTCTTAGATTGACTGCAAACTGCAAAAGATGTAGAGCAGCTCGTATTACAAAGCGTACACAGGGATCCATTGTTTTGATTACACATGTGGAGGAATTTATGACAGGCTGAGGGAGGGACTAGAGGTAGGTGATTGGGAGAATTGAAACTGTCTGGGGTGATGAGTTTTTGTCTCTAAAGCCAGGCTACTGTGTTTCGTGGTTTGTTTCCGCCGAGGATTAATTTATTTCAGGTATACTGTGGTC
Source organism: Stichopus chloronotus (assembly GCA_021234535.1). Taxonomy (NCBI): domain Eukaryota; kingdom Metazoa; phylum Echinodermata; class Holothuroidea; order Aspidochirotida; family Stichopodidae; genus Stichopus; species Stichopus chloronotus. The sequence goes on from CM037842.1 coordinate 4,672,066, forward strand.
CCGTACATAAAGCTTGTATAATAGATGTTCCACCGCACATAAACAGAATATATTAGGCTGTTCTTCGACCTTTGAAATTATTTGACTGGAATGTAATATCAACGGACTGGCAGTCATTTGCAAACACATACACTATAGTTGCAACGATGATACAATTGCCGGCCTAAGCCTGACTTAAAGTACTATGCTAGCAATGGATCCATACTAACTCTCTTCCTTTCTATTCGTCGTATCTTGTCTTTACGTCATAAGAAGGAACTATAGTAGCCAGTGTAAGCCTATGTGGCCTACAAAAGAAGTGGTGAAGGCAATAATCAGTAAAATTATGAAGGACATTGGCCCCTAGTTTTTGTCGAACCAATGTAGATGTGTGCGTGTGTGTGTTTGTGTGCGGGGGGGGGGGGGAGGTGGTAAACAGCATCATTCAGCTTCTCCTTTTTAATTTACTGCCTCTCCTTGTGAAGACCAATTATTTTTCATGGATGATTTGGTGTGCATGTCATCTGAGATTATGGTTCTCTGTTCAGGTTTCAGTCATGAATTTACTTGTGTTTTAATTAGTTTTGTTAAGGAGCCTATACCCAGTTCACACAGATTCCCCCTTTTGCTGACAGTAAATTTCACCAGTGATTGTTTTCATGAGTACAATTTATTTCCGTGCATAGTCAAAAACCATTTTTAATTTACATGCATGTATTTTTTCTGTCCTTGGTATAACCTGTTAAGGTACTGTACTATTCCCATTCATTGTTCTTAATGCATGTTTCAGTCCACCTAAACAGCTCCCTTACACTGCTCCATCCATCGTCCCTCGTGTTTATAGCCAAAAGTGCCTCCGATTATTTCACCTAACATAGCTCATTTCTTTAAACCTCACGTATACATTCAACTGAAAGTTTTGTCCCGTTCATCCCATTCACAGCAGCCACACCAACTGTTCATGATATTCACACTCTGATGGACTGATTGGCAATAACATTAACATTGCTGTTGCATTTAACCATAGACGATGATGAAACAATACCACATCACAGATAACAAAGTATACTCTAGCAGGATAAACACTCACCATGCAAATTCACAGACATCTGAAATGTATTAAACACAAAGTGCACAATCTTTATCAATAGAATAAGACTTAAAGGAAAAGAAAGAAAGAAAAGAAAACATGCTACAGTCTATTGCTTTTCTGCTAATGTTGGGTTAGGGTTGCTATTCTGTTTTGTTTAGATTTGTCAGTGTAAATTGATCGTTTACTCAATCGGTACTTAACTGTTAACTTACTTTATGTTAATTTTGAGGTGCGATGCTGAACTTTGCATACACGATTATGCCCCTCCGAAATAGATACCAGTTTGCTTCGTATACCAGAGAAGAAATGTAAATACAGCTGTACATGTATTCAGTTGATATTCAAAATGGCGGGTGAAGGCTGCACAAGTATGACGGTGACCTAATGTGGTTATTCCATTCCCTTGGACAAGATTAATTCAGTTATTTTTCTTGCACACTAAAAACGAAAAAAAAAAAACAGCAAAGGATCACTGTATAAATTGTTTAAACTTCCACGAAGCAACTCGTTTTACCTTTTGATCTTATACGAATTTCAAATAGCCACGTATCGCTAGTCTATTAGATGAGTGCGCAGCCACGACACGGCACTCGTAGTATATATCAGCAAAGCGTTCGGTCACATTTTTCTCAGCTCATGACATACATGCAGTTGCCTAGTTGCAAGCTATTTTGTAATTCCACTTATTCCAGTGACGCTTGAATGATTTCATTAAATGTGTTTGGGAGGAACAAGATCCTGTTGTCCGTCTTCATCTCCTTCTGATACTTAGAAGACTTAGTTTAGTTTAGACTTAGTTATTTTCCTAGGTTTGTTCGTGTATTTCAATATCAAATCTACATGTATCTGTTTAATTGCCAATATCAACCGTACGTCTCTTTCCTGCCACTTAGTTCTACAATCATGTATGGTCCATTGTTTTACTCTTTGAACATGCCATGGTCATGATGCATATTAGACGTACTCATTCCCCGGTAGTTCTGCCTCGAGGACGAAATATGAGTCTTGGGCAGTTGCAACAGCTTTCTCACCAAATTCTTGCCGTGAGTGGCAGGCACCAGATGGTGTGTTTGGCGGTGATCTCTAACATGTTGGAAGTAAAACAGAACACCAGGTCAAAGTTTGATCAATGCAGCTAACGTTCTGTTCAGAATAATCAGAATATTTATCCGGGAATGACTTTGGCACACTTACATAAAACTATGAACTAATAATAAAAGTTCGATATGACCTGCAATTCAGCATAATCACAAGAGGAAACACGTGCACGTTGGCATTTCATTTGGATTGAGACGGGACTTTCCCCACGAATGTGACTGACTTGATGTAACCAAAAAAAGAGAGAAAGTAACATGTGTAACCTCATCATGAACGTAAAGCCAAAAGAAACGTTTATATAATTTAAAACTTTGTGAACGTTTTTTAGAAAAAAATCGACCTCAAAATTGTGCACTTTTGTTGCACGCTATCTCATCTAAGGACATTCAGTTACAGACAAAAAGTTCCCGAAAGGGCCGGAGACACCAAGCACCCTAAGAACCATCCCCATTCCAAACAAAAGACTTGTACTATCTGCCGAGTAAAAGACAAACAATGGCATTTTCTGCTCCATCGTTACGTACCCCTGTTAATAGTCTGCAGAATGTATACGTAGACAATTTATATATGCAAAGTAACAACACACAGGAACTCATGTGAGAGGAAAAGGAAATCTTTCGCTGAGATAGTTGTTATTCATAAACGATTTCCGGAAACAATAAACGACTAGAAGCTGTATTGCTATATTTCTTCCTGTATCTAGTTTTACTGGCATACACTGCAATCTCTGATGTGAGTTACAAGTAACACAACGTTTCCACGTTATGGATTTATGTTTTTTTAAACGATAATCATAAAGCTGGAATATGAGTTCTTCGTAAGTGCTTCAGAGAAGAGAAAGTAGGAGCGTAAGTGCTTCAGAGAAGAGAAAGTAGGAGAAACATCACCTGTCACAACATCTAAAAGAGAACTATGCACTCACTTTCGAGATGTGTGAATATTAAAACTGTCTTGACCTTTTTGTTGGCCCTACAATTCAGACACTTCAAGAAAGCCTAGCCGTACATCACGGTTACTTGAACTAAAACAGACTAATTGGAATGGATATGACTATTCATGTATGCAAGAGTGGGACTTAAACAATGTTTTCATTTGTAGTTAGACTTTCAGTGTCAAAAATGACAAATAAATAATTTTTGTATTATTAATTACAATATGACTACTCATATTAAAGCTTTTTTGTTAACTGCAATGCCATATATATATATATGTATACATATATATATACCTGTTCTAGTTTCCTCGCCATATCTTTGAGTTTATTTGAAATCGAACTGAAGTTTGGCCTTTCTCGTTTCCTGTTGTTCCAGCAAGATAGCATTATGCCATATCTGTGTTAGAGAATAGGTATAGTTCATAAATATTCTATAAATTATGTTCTATAGCTACATATGTAACATGTCAATATACCAACTTACACGACTTACCCTAGCTCTGAATTACATGGCCGTTATAGGCAGCATCTAGTGATGGGATCAATGATGATGCTACGATTTAGGTAATGGGCCCACATTTCAGCTTCAATGGCTTCAACATGACTTACGTTTCTAGAAAGCTTAACATGTGTTTCCTGACTGGACCTATATTTATTTAACGAATTCCCCACCCCCATGAACGCTTTAAATTTGAAGTATGCACCATGAAATGATAAGTTTGTTTGCACGATAATTACATGCCACTGATGGCAACCCCTTGAATAACTGAATCTAACTCAGGCAGTGATTAGTAGGCTCACCCACACAGAAAGAACCCCCCCCCCCAACAAAAAAAAAAATCAGAAGCATTGAACCACATGGTACCATCGTTCTACAGTGCATTCAACATTTTCGGTTGGTATGAAGGACTGTATGTCGAACAGAAAACACCGACAATATGAATATAATGTATGACCTTTAAAACGATCCTTATCAGCAAATATTCTCTTTGTGTATACACGTTCAAAGTACAAACTTAATATGACATATCATACACAGCTCCGGGACAGCGTAGTGGTTGCCCCATCGTGAACCCTTCTCGTAGTTTCTGTTCAATTTCAGCGGTACTAGCTCTCGCAAAAGGTACTTCACCTGCATTCGGAGCAAAGAGAGAGGAACAAAGGATAACCATTTGATTATTGGTGATTATATTTGTTCTATTTTGAAACAATCAAGTACATTGCAGAAGTGAAACTTGGGATAAATTTCATTAAAACTAAGAGGTACTTTACAAACCACTTGAGACAATGAAGAAAATGCACTTACTAATCTGGTTCCCCTTGCATGATATTCTGCATCATTAATAATCAGATGTTGATGTACAAAGGTTTATACCGTTGGCAGCAGGTTAAGCTAAACTGTAGAAACAGTTGGGTAAAATTTACTCCTGTTGGTTCGGTATGCCTTGTACTAAACTATTGCGTATGAGACTACCCGGAGTGGTAAAAAAATCATTAAAAACAGAAAAAAAAATGATCATAGATGTAAAGGAGAATTCCATCCAGGCAACATGTCTTCTGATTAATTTACGCCATTGTAAACCATTTTTGTTCATATTTTTGACGTTTTGAAATGACCTTTTCATAGATAACACCGTATGTTCAAATTTCCCTCTCCACAGAGTTTCTAACACAATGAATGCTAAAGAAGGGTATATCCATTACTACCTACTTGAATTTGAACTCTGTGATTTGTGACGTAGTCGACGCCTAGCTCATAGGCATGACGGCCAACCGTAGTGTCCTAGATGATGAGTAATTAAACGGCTTTTTGCCTATTCTCTGAAAGGATCACTTTCGAATCCTTTGTACGAAGTGTAAAGATTACCCTTTCGAACGATTTTTACACTGAGCTGTGTAATTGTCACTGGTCTTTTGATGAGAATTTAATCCCCCCCCCCCCCCATGTGTTAAATTGACCGATTTAGTATCGTATAGCCATTTTGTCTTGTGTACTAATTGTATTGGACAATCAGGTTGGGCGTTTTGAATCAGATCTGTTCGTCGGGTACATACAAATTCTCAGAGATGCACAGAGATTACATAATAATTTGATAGGCGAGACGTTTGAACACATCGTGTTGTCTGTATGAAATGTCCATTTCAAAACGCCGAGAATATCGTCAAAAATGGTTTGAAATGGCTTTAATACGTCAGAAGACATGTTTCCTGCTCGAAATTTCCCTTAAAAATTAGCCACCAATAGTAGGGGGTACTTAACTTCCGCTTTTAGAGTGTGATATACATCCAGTTCATAACAGCGGTCACCTCTTGCGTTGTAATTACACATTTAGGTTCCCTGTACTGTATACCCAAGGTACATAGAGTGATTGCAGTTAATACGATGTCCACATGCACCATATGTCTTTGCATATTTCTCACAACCAATGTCAATTTTAAGGTAATCCTAGCTCAAGAATTAACTAGGCCTAACTGAGAAAGCCACCGTGATAGCCTTTTGTGGCATAATTTCTTTCAGCGCAACAGATCTTGAGTGAAGCGAACTTGTCAAAATAATTTAACTGTGGATGATGTCATATCTAGGTGTTGTAATTTACTTACTTTGATCATGGAAATAGTAACCAACAGAGTTTGATTACGCGAGGTACAATCTCAAAGTCAATAAAAAAATCAACAAATGAATTAAACAATTAGAAAATATTACAAACAATTACCGTCAAATAAATTAAACACATTCCCCATTTCAATTCAGGCTCTTGCAATCAATATTGACCAGTTACTCTACTGTACAACTGTAACGTATTTCATGCCATAACATTGACAGTGTTTCTTACCGAATGAAAACAATTCCCACAAAAGTACAGCGTATCCCCAAGTATCACTGGATTGGAAATACTCCTGCATGAAAACGGTCTCTGGAGCCATCCATGCAATAGGTGGCCGACTCTGTAGATATTGAAACGATATGTCTGTTAATCTTGAAACGATATCTTTGAGTACCATGAGTACGGGCGACTACGTGGTCCGTCTGTTTGTCGGCAAATGTACTATAGTCTGCCGGTGTGTGAAGGAGCTTACAAGTAGTTTTGAAAAGTATAATGCTATGTCAAGATAGAGAAAATACAGATGTTGTCTTAATTAAGGCAATTGGCCCAATAGTCCAGCCAAGCTATGGTTTGATATGAAAACAGTGTCAACAGAAATAATTTATATGACATTGGCTTCACTTCAGTTCTGATAGGGGAAAGTTGCTAAAGTTGCATAATCATACCACTCAGTCAATGACATTACATATCATGTATGATTGTGAGTCTGAAAACTTACACTATGAGAGTCTCTGAATTAAATTGTAAAATTATATCCTGTATGATATACATTTCTCGAGGCACGAATGTGAAAACGTGCACATCTTAATGCCAGGAACTTAAATTGTGCTATCGTATCGAACGTGTTTGGAATGTGAGTGAATATGATGGTAGTGCCACAACCTCTCTTGAGTATTACATAACATGAACTACATATGCTTATTAGCAGTCCCCCGTAAGGCCTACAGTGAAAATTATGAATGTAACTTGGCACTAAATCGGATACTATTTTCACACAGATCTTACCAGGAGAGTTCACTAAGAAGTTTCGTACAATGGGGACACTATACCCTGGTGGTTACCCCCTTCCCCAAGAAAAAATGACACTATAATTGATCACTTAACTGACAACAGTTGCCATGATAAAGCTTTAGATTAGCAATATCGAGTTTTTCAGGTACAGTTAGACTAATTTTTACCATTTTGGCGCGTTTTCTTTTCGAAATGAAAACTTTAAATGACTAGATGGTGTAGACTCTGTGGGTACACTCATATGGGACACCAACGGCCCCATTAGTGCCCCCCAAAAAGTGTAGCCAGGTGGCTTGATAAGAGTTACCGTGGAAATGCTTCAAAGTAGGATGGATTTTTTCCATGTGTGATCACTACTTCTAAATCGGACTTAAAAAAAATGACCCCATTACTGATGATGTAATGGGGGTACACGCTATGGGGACACCATAAATCCTATCGGTGCCACCTTCCAATGGTTTGCGAAGCTTCTTTTTCCATAATTGCCATACTTTTTTTCAGTTTACTGCTTACTTATGCTACTATTTAGCATATTTCAAGTTACGTAATACCGACAAAAGGTCCTCATAATAATCATCATTGAATGTCCAGATTATCATAGCATGGTATATACACCACTTTATTACAGTTTTCATTTCGTGGTTATAGCGAAAGCTCATTAGCATTAATTATGCAATTGTGACAACCTTCCCCAGCAGGACGTTTGAATATCCATGTTCTGTCATTACCATGAACGGTTATTAATGCCATCATTTCATTCACCGACCTTCAAAACATGGATGCAAACCTTTTTTTTTTTGACATGATATCACAATCTGATGCATGATTATTCAAGGATACCCAGATGCCCGTGGAAGTAATTCAATTTCTGTCGCATTGTTCCTTACTTCATCTGGTATTCATTCTAGATTGACTGGACTACAAAGCAATAGTCATATGACGGTGATCAATTACACATTGGTATGGATCGATTAGAGACTTATTCCAGCTCACCTTTTTCATGAGATCTTCTACCTTCTTCATAGCCATAGTTAACGGACAGATATCGTAGAGCTTACACTGACCATTGTTGGAGAGGAGCACTTTCTTGAGACAAAGAGCAGGGTGGCAGAACTATAGTAAAAAAAGTACAGTTGGGTAAATTGTTTAAACAAGAATTAGCCTAAGTATCTTTACTCTCATTGTGTAGCGTAAGCAAATCTAAAAGAAATTTTCACAGAGAAAGGAGAGTAAAAATAATTGCAGTTAAGAAAAAAAAACAGCACTCGTTACTATGCATATTAATTGCTTCTTGCCAGTTTCCTTGACCCAAAATGTGTTCGTGAATGAATTGCATCTCAGACACTTAATTCGATTGAAAGGAAAACACGTTGCACTCATAATGTAATCTCGTATAGCCATGCAATGAGAACTGTTACGTAACATTTTGAAAATCAATTTGAAAATCAATGTAGTAACGCTGATGTCTAGATTCTACAGAGAAACTTCGAAACCCTGAAACGAAAGGATACCTTTTGACCGGAAAGAAAACGCATGCCTTTCGTTATGTTTGAAGCGAAGTACATGAGCTCTTGTAGTTCGGCTTTCATCTTTCCCTGGAGAAAGTCTTGCTCTTTGTTGCTAACTGAGGCTTTGATAGTATCACGAGCACCTTGATACTGGGACATCATAAAATCCCTCAAAGACCCACACTCAAGTTGCTCATAAAAGATAGAATATGGTACTGTGAAATGAATAACATGCAATGCAATATGCCGAAATATGCTTTGCGATAGTGAGTAAGAAAAATATTTCTTTGATGGATGAATGTCCTTAGTTGTAGACTACAGTGCAGATTTCTCGAAACTAAAGTAAACTTTAAGCACTGTTGCCCGTGTAAGTATGATATTTGCACACGGTATTTTGCTACCACGAATTTTATTTTCGATTAATATGTAATGACAATACGATGCAAACCAAAACAGAATCCCAATTTTATGTTTTTCAAAGACTACATAAAATTGGAATTCAAAAGACATTTTGAGAAGCAGTATTGACAAAAGTTATGTTTGACAGGTCCATAATATGCCGTTCGTGTTTATATTCTAAACATCATGAAGTATATTTTTAAGCTAAATCTATCATATTACACTAAATATAATGTATATTATAGTTTCACCACGTTATCATTACGTGATTCGCTACTTACAGTGATATTGATGGTGTAAAGTTATAGTTATAAAGGAAATCATTTTAATATTGTGAGACTACTTTTCGTCACTCAATTTTCTCTTTTACTTAATAACCATGAGAGTATCAGTATAAAGGAAATGTTTTGAAATGAGAGAATACAAGTATGCATTGAAATGAAATCATCACGTGTGCCAACTCACGTTCATCTACGGAAATGCAAAGTAACTTAACGATACATGAGTGATTTTGAAGAGATTTCAGCTCCATTGCTAGATTCTGAAAGGACCTCGCGTCGTTCATTGTGGCTGAACCTTCAGGAAGTCAAAATGTTACAAAAGGTTAGAAAAATCAAAACCACTCACATTCAAGTTCACAGCAATGTACACGAATGCTGTCATATTTGGAACAAATTTTATTAAATATCGTTTATTTATTGTTTGTGTAGCAAACAATGTTATTTATTACATAACTATGACACAAAATAAGATTTTAGTTGTGTTTTATGTGCATAAATAGTTTGTCGGTCGGTTTACATATCATGCTAAGAATGAAATTGCGATTTGTTTCTGAAAACTTATACAAAGATTACAGTACCTTAAGAAAGCTTGATTATATCTTACATTTAACAAAAATGAGTACAATCAGTCATTTGCTTTTTGTGGATAGGTCAATAATCATCTACAAATAAAGTAAACACACTAAGAAATCCAAAGCAATGACAAGGTGGGTGTCCGAAGCTGATATTGTAAATATTCTTGTCATGTCAGTGCTTGGACTACTGTACCTGTGGGTTGTACAATGTCAACATCGAACAAGTGTTATCACAATGTTAATGTTAATTTGTATTGTTGGAACTGACCACGAGTATTTTGCGATTTCGTTCATGCACCTGAAAGTCGTCTTAAAGTTCTTACCCGACAATGTTTTGGCAAAACACTTCACATCTCTTTCCTCTTCTTTACTGTATGTGGCACTCCAGTATTCAAACATTCCACTTGTCTTCAAACAGACTACTAATGACGTTTCATAGTCAGATTTTGTTGATGCTAAATGAAATAAAATTACAGAGAATATGTCAATTATCGAAGAATGAGTGTACGAGAAACAATGTAATAATAGAATACAGTTTCGGAAACGTTAGCTGGCATCGAGTGTTTCATTAAAAGAGAGAAAAAAAAAGAAAAATAAAAGAAGAAAAACATATTGAAATTATTAAGGGTAATTGAAATGTTTGTACTCCACAGCAAGAAATACAGAGCTTCCCCAGTAGAAAAGTAACTAGAAATGTGGTTGCAAAATCGCAACCACCTGGCTATGAGTTTACAGTTGTTCTCAGGTTTCTCACGGTAGTGTCCTGTGAGATACGGTTGGACATTCGTACATTACTAGGCTATGGGCCGCTTGTCTGCAAGAGTTGTTCGACTTTTGGTAGAATTCGAAAGAAAACGTATATACATGGAAGAACTAAGAATGATATTAATCTTGATGTATTGAGATGTCAATGATAGGTAGCTTGTCCTTACGAAGTGGGTAGAGATATAATTCCTATTCAAATATAGCATGATGAAATGCGGCGTGAAATAATCATGCAAACAAAGCAAAAGTCATGTAAATCTGTGAACAGACGAATGACATATGATTTTCTCCTTTCAATATTAATTTCAACTGTTCAGACGATATTGTCCTTTTCGCATTACCATTTAAGACAGTACAACCAAGTTGTACGTAGTTAGTTGTACTAGGATGCTGAAATGCTGTTTCCATGCACCATTCACAATGCTCAGCCAATCACAGTCTATGTTACTGACAGACACCCACCTTCATCTTAAACATATATCATGTGATTTTTTCCCATAAATCACACTAAGATCTTCCAAAAATCATCACTTTTTCGGTATGAGCTTGTAGTTTTCAGTTAAAAGTTCAATACCGTAGGGTTTTGAAAGATTAAACAACCTTGTTTCGTTTGAAGTGAGGTGGTTACTTCACGTTGCAAAATCTTCAGGAAAAAAAAAAAAAAAAAAGTTGACAACCTTCTTGACGGTGCAATACGAAAGCTAAGCCAATAGTGTAAGTGCCTAGACGTAGAAAATGTAACGATTCTGAAACTATCTTAACTCTATTAGTTTGTTATCATTTGAAAAGCAATGAAACAGACACTCCTAATCCGTGTGAATGAAAAACTGAAAATTGAAAAAATAATGATTACGAAAAAGTTACTGTGGACCTACGTCCGACACCTTTCAAAACCCACCAGAGAAAGAGCTATTTACCCGTAAGTACTGCTCAGAAGAATATGAGCATCTAAATTGTTAGGATATATTGGTATTACTCTTCTTCCACATTTGTATGTTGGGAACCACGTATTATTCTAACGGCACCCCCACTGTAACGCAGGTCAGAATGTAGCTAGTTGAGTGCATTTGAATATGGGCACGCCGTATATCATTTTGCCCAGTGTTTTTACTGCAGAGGCAACGTAGCCTATAGTCATCCCCCAAACTATTGCATTTGGAAGCTGCATTTGGAAGCCTAAGAGAAAGGGAAATGCTGCGGTTTTGAAAGATTTCTGTGTACACAATTTTCCGTGAAAGTTAGCAGTCGCTTATTATCGCACATATGGACAGCCTATCTAAGATACGTATCTCATCCTGCTGAACATTCGTAGCTGCTACATAGGCTAGCATTGGTATGGCATTCGTGAGCGTCGTAGCCTCATGAATTGCCATAATTGTTCCGCGAACAATGAACTTAAACCGGCACTGAAATTTACACGGGGGGCTCTATTTTGTGCGACAAAGATATCGATGATGTCACTTTCAGCGCGAATTCTAAAGCTACTGACTATGTACTGACTACGGATAAACTCATAGCCAGTTATAATTATCAGATAAAGAAAAGGAATAAATAAAAATGCAGTTTATACTCATTTTGTAATCATTCAGTGTACGGTAAAACGGGGCACCTTTGAACAAGGAAGTGACTTTGAACACTTTTGGTTGGTCATACTTCTTACCTTATTGAAGGCTAATCTTTCATCATAAAACCATTCGTTTTGGTGGCTTTGAAAGTAATGTAATCAATATTTCACCATAGTAACCTATCACTCGGTATTGACAATATATACCTCTTACACATTTCAACAGGGCAGGCAAAGTTTATCACGATTTCCTTCGGTGCTGAATATCGTAGTCGTTACCATGGAAACATAGGGCCAATCAAAGTAATGTTAATATATCTGCTTCAGGTAGTTTACAATCAGCAGTAGCAGTGACTTTTCTCTTTTCATTAATTTGGTCTATGTTGTCAAAGGAGCGATTGAGTGACTTTGAACATGCAAACAAGCAAGACAAATATGTGTTTCTTGCTAATTAACAAATCTTCAAGTTTTGTCGTAATGTTCAGATGATTCAAGCCTGGTACATCGTCTTTCACGTCACCACAAGTTTGTATTTTAAGGGTCAAAACAACATTCCCGTGACGTCGTGGGAATTCTATGTTTTGGGAACCAATTCAATGCATGACGAAATTGAATAGTAAAATACCAGTACGGTAACTCTGTTTTCTTTGTTTGACTTGAATGACACAGCAATATCCCCCCTCCCCATTCTTTATTAAGGAGCTTTTCTCACGTTTAACTTAATGTGTGACCCACAATCATTTGGGGTCACCATACTCTCAAAACCCTCTAGTTAAACAGTACCAGAAAGTTGATATTGACGTTGTTTCACATTACATGTCTTCAGAGGTCAACCCCCATAAATCCTCTCTCAGAATATATTCTGTATGTGTTAAACAGTGTTACTCTTTAAAAAAATCAGACGTGTTAAAAACAGTCAATTTGGTGTAGGGTTTGAATGGAAGGCAAGTAGGTGTTCAAAGTCACCTCATAGCTAAGCGAGTTTCAACACGTGATAAATTAAAACAAATAATTAACCGAATGACAAAGGTGATACTCCAAAAACATAAAAACAACATGCTACTTTTTGATACGTCATACCAAGAAATAACACTTTCTGAAAAAAAGGTAATGAATAAAATCTGAAGTAAAAGTAAAACATCTCGTGGGAAGACGGTTTCCAGCGATTGAGGGAGGATGCCAGTTACTTTACAAAATTATTTGTATAATCCATAATATCGTTATGACGAAGAAGTGTGTCAATTATCGGTCATCTAATACAAATAGAGATCGCTTTGCCTTAAAGAGTCACCTTTACTTGTGCATTCGTTGGCCTTTCGATTTCGATCTTCCTCTGCAGCGTCTAAATCATCGTATACAAGATGTTCAGTGGTATCTTCAGAGTTATCTACATTTCGATGATATTCTTCAGCTGGAGGATGTCTTTAGATGAAGTGTATGAAACATTTTAGCATTAGCTACAACCGATCATTTGTGTTTGCACTACAAATTTTAGTAAGTTAAGATTAGAAGTTGAAGTGGACTGCAATTTAACTCGTAGCTCTCTGAGCATTGTTTGACATATTGTGATTGAAACAAAATGTCGAAAATCAATCTGTTTCTTTGGCTGATCTTTGTGGTTTGTGGTTTTGCAATCAAGTCAGAGTGTATAATTTGCAACAAATATTTACTATATGAGACACGAGATAAAAAAATAGCTACCTGTGTGGTTTCCGTTGGAAATATCGGTTGATAAGAATCTTAGGAGAGTCTTAGGAGGACACAACATAAGAAGAGACTTATTTTCTGAAACCTCTTATCGAAACTACTTACGGAATGTGAAGTGCATCTTTACTACGCCCTGCAAAGAAACACAGTTTTGAAAAAAAAAATGAAATGTTCTATCTACACAGATTACTTCTTAGTCCGTTTTAATGACAAATCATGACAGAGTTTACATTCATTCTCAAAATGTGTTCTTTAAGAAATTTCAAACTCACCTTGGATCCTATAATATAGGAAAAGACTTGTCAATATGGATGCGATAAAAAGGATCGGTATCAAAACGTACAGCGGAATGAGACCTGTTGGCTCTGAGAGAGATAGCAATTACAAATTAAAAAAATGATATTATGCAAAAGTTAGCATGAAAACAACTTTGACTAACGACCGGGAGCGACAGCTGGCTTAAGCTGATTGTTTTTTCTAGAGTAGACTAGATTAGTATTACACTAAGTATTCCCATTCCATGAAAATAACTGACATAAGCGATACAGTTATGTACTAAGTATGACTTTCTAGCAACCTATTGAGTGTGCTCATAATCCTAAGTTGTTAAGTATGGAAATTTTGGTTTCATCTTTTTTTTGACTTTAAGTAGTAAAGTGCGCGGTAATCCAACGACAATTTAAGTGATTGCTTGTGTACTGAAAAACCAGAAGAATAAGATTATTTTTTATATCAACTTTTTTTTTTAAATGTACACATCATGTTGTACATGGACGGACTACACTTTTCAATGAAGGAAAATGGCAGTAACTACTTTGAAAGCAACGGGATTGGCATTAAAACAGTAATACACAGAAATCATATTTGAAAATTAATGGTTCTTAATATGAGCGCCTACGTAATGAATAGTCAACAGTAAAAGTCTCACTGGTGTATCAGAAACATACTACTCAAGTAATCGTTCCTTGGTCATATCTGCAATTGTAGTATTTGGTAAACGGAAGCACTGTATTCACAAATAACCCACGAACTGATCATAACATTGCTGGTCAGTGATCCTGAGTTGTTTTGACTGAATATTTAATACTAATACTTACAATTGGCTTGTTCAAAGAAGCATACCGTAGATTTGAATGAAAAGGGTCAACCATTACATTATCGTATTCTACACTTTTTGTCTTTGTGTTAGAATAATTTGAAATCATATGGCAGAATTAACCAACTAAAACCTATTTATTTCCACAGATTGTTTGAATGGTGTACTTAAAAGCCTTACCAAACTTTTGGAGATGAAATTTCGATGTTTTTCATTTTTGCCCACACACGAAATCGCTTTAATCGTTTCAATTGTATGAATTTGTAAATACTGCAATATGTTTTGCGCACCTTAATCAAAAAGCATCCAAATATCTGTTGGCTATTTTTTTAATGCTTTAAAACATGAGTACTGAATTTGATTAAATGCAAACCCCACTGCATAACAGAAGACAGCATATTTCGTTTAAGACGCATACCAAATATACACCAAAATTATTAAGGTATTTTTACGCTTTAAAGTTATGTTTAGTTTGCAATTACATTACTAAATAAAAATGCATTTTGGTTTCCTCCGTGGTTTCCTGCATATCATTATGGCTTTGTGATCATAGCGTTGGTTTGTTTAAGGTTAATACATCGGTTCACTTGGTACCTGTGTTACATAATAAAACTGATTTCAACCCTCTCATGAAGCAAAATTTTCACATATCACATATATAGAAAAAGAGCAGTAAATACAATTGCATTAAACTGTTTCAGTACTTACCTTGTCCTTGAGAGACGGTAGTTGGTAATTGGGTGGAAAGGATGACCGACGCATTTAGAAGTTGTGTCACTATGTAGTCTCCAGTAACGAGGCATGTTATTGTTGTATACCGATTATTCAAGGATAACACAAAGGTGGACGTAGAATACGTGAGATGAGGTTCCGTGTAATGCTTTTGCTTCACACCATTTACAAGCCACGTTATATTGAAGGGTGGAATTGCATCCTCGACGCGGCATTCTAGTAATTCTTTTGTTCCAGCTATGAATTTCAGCTGTCGTTGAAGAATTTCGTCGTCATATACGATGGCAACGGAAGGTTTTGCTGCTTGCAGATACACAAATGATTGCAAAATCGAACAGAAAGAATATCATACCATCCAAAGTGAAGACTAGTAACTTTATGACTTGCACAATGTCTGTATTTGTTTGTGTGGTGTCAATATATCTGTATATGAGAAATCGTAAGTTGTAGGATGTGAAAGAGTATCGATTAAGTTACCACTTTGTATTTGTCATAATTTACAAGACAGTGGTTAGTGAAGAACCACAGCCTTGGAAATAGTGAATGAACTTTATTTATGATATACGGTGTTTTTTACGGTTACGTGTTACGGTTTTAATTTTATTTGTGACACCAAACTAGGACTATTCGCAATTTTATTACGAAAGCTGTTATTTTCATTTTCGTGAAATTACAAACATGCAAACGATGTAAGTGATGACTAGATTGTGGATTTAGATTTTAGATTAAAATATTAAATTGTATTCAATTGTCTTAGTACACTCTAAGGTGTTTAAATTAATCAGTGTCTATTTCGTTATGTCATTTCTACAATTACTTTTTTTTTTGCAGCGCTCTGTGGCGATAGAAGCAGTCTCATTTTGTGTGAAGTATCTGTTACACGGTGCACAGTTCAGTGATATTTTGACAAAAAAATATTCTAAATTCCACATGATACATACCCCGGAGCACTAATTCAAATGTTCCTTTAAGAGTAGATGTTTTCCAACAAGTTAAAGTTCCTAGTTCCTGAAGAAACATCGTGACGTTGAACAACTTCAGGGAATGGTTTGATTTATCACATTCATTCACAGCCATGACAATGGAAACATTTGTGTTTTTACGTCTTATACCGTCTCTGACTATCTTTGTATTGTCCATTTTCCAAGTCACGTCGTCCTCACTGGGATTTGCACTTAGTACAATAGGACATATCAAACAAAACGTTCCTTGAGGTTGAATTGCAACTTTCAAAACTGGTGCTTCGTTCTCGGCTGTTGTTGTACACGTGATAAGCACGTCAATAACCAGTAGAGCTGGAATAGAAAAAATAAGAATATTAATAACTGAAAGTTGCGGCTAATATGAGAAAACAGAACATAAAAACAGAGTGTTACAGAGTGTACTGTACCATTTATACGTAACATATTTTCGCAGAAAAATCTCTTCAATAATGCTACTGACTGGATAGTAGTTAACTCCTCACGTATCGGTATTCCAAACAACGCTGTTTGTTGTAAGTCATTAGGTACATTGTTGTGATCGTCCGTGGAATCATTGCAGGATTCACGTGTAGGCTACAAGTAAACGAATATATGCGTCGACTTGTTACTTTCATTTTCACTAGTTAAACGTGTCTGGCGTGATTGGTTTTCTATACAGGTCTGCAAGGAATGCATTTCCGTCTACTCATTCCCGCTGAAAGAACTACAGCTGTTATATGTACACTACATATGCAAAATGCAATCTTTTCGAAGGAAGCGTAAGTCACACGTCGATCCTTGTTACGCTTCGAATTCATTACGTTTTGATTAAATGCATTTTGCTATTGATCACTGATTGATAATATACTGGGAAAAAAAGTGATGTAGTACTGAAACTGTTTCTGCTAGTATGTGGCGATACACCTCTGAGTAGAGAGTTGTTGTGGCTAAATGTATTAATCTTACTTCACATTTAATTAACCCGAGACTTCCCTTACATTTCAAGATACTATTTGACACCAACTGTCAGTGCGCTTCAATGAAATCAGTGTAGCTGACACCTTGTAGGATGATAACTGTCTATCAATTAAGATATTATCAAGTTGCAAAAATCTAATACGTATGTACTTAGAACAGAGTAGTAAGTATTACATACACAGCTAAGGTTTCAATTCGTTTTCGTAACCCGTATTGGGATACTTTTTGTATGGAATGATAATTTAGGATTTCATTATCTTTTTGTCACTTATTCGTCATTGGCTAATAATAACATTCGTAATTAAACATGGTATATATTCACTTAAAGATCTCTTTTGAAATTGTTAATTTCTAACCATTTTCATGTATTTGCTGTTTGTTTGTGATATGTTATATTTAGTTCTTAATATGGAGTATTTTCTTTGAAATCGGTACTTTAGGTTTACTGTATAAAATGGACCTATTGACAACAACTACTGCAGTCGTATTCGCCTTAGCGATAACGAAGTTTTTGCCTGGAGGTACGTTTAATAACTCCCTTGATCCTTAGTATTCCAAATATAATTACTCTGGGATTTTCTTCATCATTTTTTACCCTCGGGACATTAATAAAGAACAGTTACAGTTATCATACCCAATTTAGTGTATTATATTATCCCTTTTTACCTCTCCCCAACCCCAGGGGCTGATCCCGAATTACTATTTACCATGAAGTACCCTAGTAATAATGCCCAATGATTTCCTAAGCTTCAGTGTAAATTCCACAAAGGGTGTAGGATGGGCTACAATTTTAGCGTCACATATGACGGCTAAAACAGCTTGGTGGAGTGCAATATACGTATGCATACATACTACTTGTATAAATGACATACAAACAAAAGGTGAAGAAAATGGATAAAAACACATAATCTGGTATGTAATGAACAATATTTGACACTAGGAACAAGACAAGTAATGTGTGAGTACGTACAGACGTATAGTAGTATTAAAAAAAAAAAAAAAAACATTACTGCGCAAAGAAGCAAAAGAAAATAAAACACGTAACATATGCACATATCAGAAGATCACTTATGGGTTTTTGTTTTAAGAAAACCGTACAGTAAAACGGGGTGAAAAATTAAAAAAAAAGGTATAGTGGAGGTGAAAAACACACCTGCAAGCTTCAATCGATATAGTACTGAACTTTTGTGTGCTGACTACTTTAGGCCTATTAGTCATTGAATTTCAACATAACTTGCAGACGTGTAGCTGACTATTCAGCTTAAATCCAAAGCATCCTATCAAAAAAATTTTGCCAATATTGGTCTCACCTTTGCAGCCCATATCTGAAACATTTTACTATGTAAGATACGTACATACTAAAACGTTGATTTTTGTTTCCATTCTTAAAGACCTATCTATCGTTAGTGGTCCAGTTATCCCCACTATTTATATTTTTCAAAGATCCACCTTGCTGTTTTATACCCCGAAGCTGGGTATGGAAAAGGGATAAAAACCAAGAAAACAGGGAATACTGTTATAAGTAGTATGTGCCGATATGGTGTAAGTAGTTGCAAAGCAGCCTAGCACACTTTAGATCTACACCGAAATACCTTATATACCTTAAATCATTACTGCTGTGATAATAGTTTTATGTTTAATACTGACTTCTGATGGTACAACAATATTTCATTACAGTTTTACTTTATTCTAAAAGAGATGATAGTAGGACAGATATGTGAAAAAGATTTCAATGTCGTGAGTAAGTGTGAAAATCTGCATGACTATGAATGAAGTCGTGAATAAAAAAAATGCTAGTCCTATAATATGCCATCGATATGACATGTTTTGTTTTCCCTGAAGGTACCCTTAAATCCGATCATGGATATTTGTTGCCTCAAAAAAGAAAAGAAAAAAAAATCTTTTCCAATAATTCGGCAACAGTGGGCCAAGGCCACATCAAAATGTTGGCAAATTGCTTATATTATTTACACCTAGGAAAATACTTTTTAGAATGAGTTACAATTATTATTTTTTGTTGCACCAACTCGGGATCATAATAGTCAAGCAATTGTCCCATACCGGCGTTTCATACTAAAACAGATTGCTAGCTTCCGGTAGCTGCGAAAACCCCTCTACACACACTTAGTTTGTAGATTCGTGAATCCAGGTGGGAGTAACTGGACCATGGACTCACTCCAAATGAGGGTATTGGTTTATAGACTTAATACTTACGACATTTTTTTTTTGGTTAAAAGAAGGTAAGTCCATAAATGTACACCTTAGATGAAATCGTATGTGAGAGCATGCAGTCACAGAAGTATTTAAAAAAAAATGAGTGATTCTTTTTAAATTACCCTACAGTTACTCTTGCATTTAACAGTGCCACGTGTCTGATCCCTACCAAAACAGGAAGGTTGGATCGGCCAGTGCATTTAAACAGCACTAAAGTGTGATGTTTTTGCTTCTCCCTGCAGACGCAGATCGCATCAATTGTGAAAATGTATATTTTGGGGAGCTAAATCAGTTGTCTTTGATTGACTGCCAAGTTGATGGTCCGAAAATGGATGTGTATTGGTTTAAGGGTAACGTCACAACGATATTCCCTATAATATCACTTGAAGAGGGAACCGTTGAATGGGGCAACGGTTATAGCGACAAGTATGATTTAACCGAAGACCATATGTTGAAGATTATCAACACAGACCCAGAAGATGAAGGTGCTTACACAGTGAGAATATACTTCGATGAATTCGACCATGAAACAGTAACCACTGAATTAAAAGTTTACAGTAAGTCATTTAACTTTCTCAAAATAGAGCTACCTCTGTGAATACAAATACTCATAAACCCAAAGTAAAATAGTGCACATGTTGAAGAAACATACTTATTTTGGTCCTCAAAAGATTACATTAATCTAAAGCACAAAGAATTGAAGTATCAAATTTGTCTCACTTTAATATCAATTGTGAAGCGAGGTAACGATGATCGTAGACCTCTGCAACTTTCCAAGTAATCATTAACCTGTTTCTAGAAATTTGGCACATATATTTTGCAGCTGGTTTAACGTTGAAAGGACTTTGTAGAGTAATGTGACAGATTGAGGGAGTATTGCAAGGACTGTGTGACATAGTAGCAGAGTTGTTGACTTGAGTCAGTTACTTGTGACTACAATGTAAATTGTAATTAGAGTCTACTCCAATCACCTTTACTTTCTGATTTGTGATGACTTGGTTTAAAGGAAAAGACTAGAGTTGCCAGTTTCGAAACTGGATGACTTGTGATCAGAATTGTTGAAAAGTGACTTGAGACTTGCTTGATTTTGATGACTTGTCGATAATTACAATTTTCGACTTATGGTTGTAAGAAAATATAGCTTTAATTTGATTACATTCTCCGCTTCTCCTTCCAGAAAAACAGATGGTCTCACTCTATGCTGTCATACACGTATTCATATCCTGTTGCAGCTGATCTGTTCAGTTGCAGTAGCAGTAAGGATAAACACCCACAGTAAAGGGAAGATAGAAGCAAATGTAGTGTAAAGTACAGTGCAGTGGCATAGAAATGTTGCGTCAGTCTTTGTTTTGGTTCAGTACTTCTATTCACTAGATTTTAAATTTGTAAATTAAAGCAGGATGTGCTGTTACTCCTGAGTTTTCAAAAGCACAACAAAGTACTGGCTATTGCTTCTAACAGTTATTAAAAGCTATAGAGCCTACAATACCGTAGTCTGTTTGTCCAAAATAGCTTAATTATATTCCATAAAAAGTCGTTTTGCATTCGAGTTTCGTTGTATGATAGGTTATTTTCAGTGCCGTACCTACATCACATGGTCCGGTTCCGCTACTTTTTTTAGCCCCGCCCCCCAATAGATAATTCTTCTTTCAGTCGTAAGTTATACTATAATACAAGAAATTACTCATGAAAGAAACGTGGCATTGGTGCTGTTTTCCAGCCTGGTATCAAATGGAAGAGAATGAGAAAAGATTAACGACAAAGGCTACTTTTCACATTCAAAGAGTACAGTCTGCCTTAAACCGAGTTTTACGAGTTTAAATATTCATCGATGGAAAGATATTCCGGCCATGGTGGAGTAATTATCAAACCACACTCATGTCGATTGTGCGAGAAAATAGTCTCTACGTTAGTCTTCGAGAGGCCAACAGGTTTATGTTTATTTAGTCTGGGCAAAAGGAGAAAGCTCCCGTGCGGACCAACATCACCAAAATAGCTATGAAAAGGTCATTTCCATTTATGATTATGTACATGTATTTCTTATCATGGAATGGTCGTAAGCAGAGTCATCCTGACTCTGCGGCTGGGATCGGTATGCCAGCTGCGTATTTAGCTATTTGTTTGTGAGCTATTTTCACGTAACCTGGCTGTGTGATCATATGTTATCGTTGTGTCTTTCAGAGCTTTAAAAATATTTCTTTACATACATTGGCGTAACTCTTTCGTTTTTAAATTTAGTTAACCACTGGGAGGCATTTATAGAATTTATGCTGTTACCGTGGTTCTGTGTTTGTGGATATACGACATATTTGTAGTATGATTAAGTTTCTAAGTGATGGTTTTTGGTTTCGATGAAATTGTCACCTTTGTAATCATGCCCCGGTGTATGTGTATGTGAACGTGTTTGTGACGCCTATCTTGTAAACTGGGGAAACTTGCAAAAATCTTATATTTAGTACATAGGTGTACCACATTGAGTACAAGAACCTATTTTTTTTTGGTGGAACCTATTTGGGGTCAACAGGGGTCAAACTGTGAAAACCTTGTGAACACCATATCTCAAGAAGAGAAGCTGACACAAATTTCAAGTTTGGTACGTAGGTGTACCATGTTAAGTCCAAAATTCATATTGATTTTGGTAGACGTTAAAGGTCAAAGGTGTTGTAAACAAATTATCTCAAGAAAGGAAGCTCGGACAGGTCGCATATTTAGTACATAGTTGTGCCACATTGATTAAAAACCCTATTATTTTTGGTGGGTGTCAAAAGTCATTTGGGGTCAACAGGGGTCACATTATGAAAACATTGTAAACACGATATCACAAGAAAGTAAGCTTGGGCAAATTTCAAATTTGGTACGTTGGTGTACCAGTCCAAAATTCCAGTACCAGTGCCAGTTTAAAATTCGTGTCGATTGGTCAAAATGTGAAAACCTCGTAAACACTACATCTCAAGAAGTTGAAAGGATGGTTTAGCCACAAATATAGCTTTGATAGTTAATCTGACCATTACAGTGAACCTTCCATTTAATTCCTATGTGTGGTTCCGGAGATATGCGCAGTTGACGTTACCACATTTGTTACCAACAGTTGACTTGAAGCAAGCAGGAGTGATGTCATCTCCCCACACTGATAAAGCATCTTATGTTTTTCAATTGTTTTTTTACAATTTACATCAACTTTAATACTTCAATATCTAGTGCTATCACAATGTGAATGTATGATGGGTATGAGAGTTTAGCAACCTTCACATAACCAGTGCCTAAGCTGACCACCTATTGATTTCAAGGTCAAAATAATAAATTCAATAATAAAGAAAACAAAAGACTATTCAGCCATGTGAGGAGATGATGTCACTCCTTCTTGTCTAAAGTTCACAGTTGGCAGAAAAGGGGTAACTTCAACTGGTAATATCTTGAGAACCACACATGGGAACTGAATCGAACTGACTGAATCGAACTGGCTTTTCAACATATCCGAGATAAATTTATGGCTAGACCATCCTTTTAAGCTTGGACTAATGTCATATATGATATGTTAGTGCACCACATTAAGAACAAGATCACTTTCGACTTTGAAAGAGGTCAAAGGTTATTTGAGGTCAACAGGGGTCAAATTTTGAAAATGTTTTTAAAATTCTTTTTGGTGAAGTCAAAGGTAATGTGACAGAAAGAGTCACATTTAGAATTTCTTGTAAACGTCATATCTCAAGAAGGGAAGTTTTGACAGATATCATATTCAGTATGTTGTCGCAGCTCATTGAGTACAAGAACTATTTCACCTTTGATAGCGGTCAGCAAGGGCCAAATTGTGTACACCTTGTAGACGTGATCTCAAAAAAGGAAGCGTGCACAGATCTCATATTTGATGTAGAGTATAGGTAGACTTTTAACACATACTTCTAGTGCTATAATGTTAGATTCAGAAACAGAATTCTCATGATCGGATCATCGAAACCACGATGCATTTGAGCATTCTATTTTTTCTTGTATGCATTCCTTGGGTAAGAGCTAGAGCTGTATTTTAATTAGTCATGCATGACGGTCTGATATGTGTCGCTCTCCTTGTGAACTTGGTAACTCAATAATGGAATGTTAAAGTCATAATGTCAAAGCTGTTTGGTTGATAACTTGCCCAAGGTCAAGGCCCTTAGGAAGTGTAGATTTCATATCAAGTATATACAATTTAACAAATATTACACACGCTTACATTTTATTTTGTTAACTTGGTTAACTTTAATTTTAAAGAAGAATAGTTAGTTGTGACATACATTTATTCTAACTTTTGCACTTTTACACACGTGGTACACAATTATCCCCTGAGCAGAAGAGGGGTAAGTGTCAGAACGTGCCCAGAAGAGCGGAAAAACTTCATTTCTTAACTACCCTTATGTTGACATCTCAAAGATTATATTCATGAGTATGCCTTTTATGCGTATCCCCACAATTTACATTATTCACTTGTAATACTAAAATATTTAACCTTAGCTATTAATGTACAAACATAATTTGACAGGAGATATGCGACTTGCAAATAGGCTGTAAATAGATTGCATGGGACTTGACTGTTAACAGACTTGTAACTGAACCTGACAAGAAATAGCATGTCAAAATCACTGTACTACAGTGACTACCTTCATGGTTTTGATCTGCTGATATAACGAAGGTTGCTGAGTTTTGAAAATTAAGTTGCATTGAAACAATAGCTTGCTGTGATAAACACAACAATTTTCTGTTGACTTTTTTTTTCATTTTAATGGTGAATTATTAATTACAATACACGTACATAATGTGGCATTTTTTATCGTGTTTCTCTGAAATTCTGAATTATTTCTTAAAAGTCGATGTACATTATTTTCATCTTCAACTAAGCTTTTGATACTTTTTTGTAATAAGCTTGACACAAATGGAGTCGCATTTTCTTTTTTTAGTTCCTTCGACTGGACGTTTTCGTCAGTATGTAAAACGAATGCATCACGATATGTTTGAAACCATGTATTATTTTTTTTACGATACGTAGCTATCACATATTGATTTTCATATTGAGTAATCTTTATTTGAAATTTTTCATTAAAATCATTTACTTTTAGCTAGGGTTTTGGTGTGTCGTATTTATTACTTCACATTGGACCTAAGACATTAAGTTGAACTTAGTGCACTTTATTTCAAATAATTGATTCCTTTTGAACTGTTTTCTTGTTGTGACTTCCACTATTGAAACTTTAGAACAGGAAGTCTTTTAACATCTAATAGCGTGTGTGACTGGATGCAACAAAGGAAACCATGGATAAATACCTTAGCTACTGTACGGAAGCAAGTGATCGTCTGATAAAAACATCTTAATTTGTGAAGTGCTGTCAAAGGACTTCCAATATTATGACTGAATTCTACAGATATGTTAATCGAATTTCTTTGTGGACCGTTTTCTTAGGTGGCCGTTTTTGTATTTATCTTTTGTTGCAAAGTGGGTAAGTCCTCAAGATGCCTTTACTCCCTACAACTGATTTTATTTCAATTCTAGAAGTCCCACAATGTTTTATTTTGGATTTTTGTTATTACAGGTGAACCTGCTGACCCCTGCGTACAGATTGATTCATGCGATCCAAACTGCGATGATTGTCGTTTGAACGTTACCGGCACTGGAGAGCTAATGTGTAAGGTGTATGGGTCTAGACCTCTGATTAATCTCGAGTGGATCGTAACCAATCAGTCCGGGATCAGTTTTCTTCTCAACAAACAAGTTGATCGATATGATGATGTGTCGTTAACGTATGACACCACAATTACGATTACGTACACCACAGACGGTTGTGGAGGATCTGCATCTCTCTATTGTAATGGATCTGTGTCGGACCATTTGTTTGTATCAATTCTTGACGTGTACAGTAGGAATGTTCGAATTTTTTCAGGTATCTTCTCAACATTCACCTACTATTCCCTGAAGTATCGTTATTAATAGTGTGCAATCTACTGCTGCAGGTCATTGCACAATAACATGATCTATTCATGCCCAATGCATGTACTGGAGACCATCACATTCTAATACTATTCTTTCTGCTGCACTGATAATATTAAATCATTATTATTAAAGTTTTGTGTGTGGCTATTGTTTTGAATATATGTTCTGTTTATCTTCGCTGCCAGATATTGATCTACATAAACTTCGGTCTTCTCTTCTTTTTACAACTAAGGCACATACATATTGTTGTGCTCGGTAAGGGCCTTTTGTATTGAGTCATGTGTCTCTTTTCAAACTTAATTAAACGGCTATAATAGACATACACAGCAAGTAAATTGTACTGCAATGGTTTTGCGGTAACACGTGATACAATTAACACCTTACAAAAAACTTTTCATGAAGAAACCATTGTGTGCTTTTGGTGCCAAGATACTACAACTAGCACTACTTCATCAAGCTTAAACAAAAATGCAATAAAAGAAGATCAATAATTGCCTTATACCTTTCTTCCAGATACCTGTCAAGATATCATTCCAGATACACTAAAACCACCAAGTGAAGGAGCAAGAGGATTTGTGTTGCTAATTATCATCTTAGCTGTAGTATTCCTTCTTCTTATTTTTCCCGTTGTTTGCTTCATTCTTTGGAGGAAAGGTAACTTTAAATATGACAAAGGGACATGATATGTACAACTAAGTGTGAGTCGAAATGAAAAAATCTAGTTTTATATTCGGCCAAAGGAGTGCACAAAATTACTTTATAAATTTGAAATACTGGACTGTGGGTAAAACATTCCATTACAATTTAGTATAAAGGATTTCTTGGAACATGGTGATCTTCATTCAGCGTTGAAAATCTTAGACTAATTGGCATGGTGGTCGAACAGGCTTTAAATTTCGACACATTTAATGCACCTCAGAGGAGGACCGGATGTAAATGAGAAAGTGTATCTTACTTATAAATATTGACAAGCCTGGAAGATCCTGCCTGCAGAACCCCCCTCCCCCCAAAACAAAAATGAAAAAACTACTTCATAACTCAAAAAGTGACGTTTTTGGATAAATCAAATTCACTAGCTGAGAGTGTTTATGTAGAATGTACATGTTTTAGCCGATCACGTTTGAATGCAATGTGTAACGTTTGCTAGCGGGATCGCCCACAATCGTCAGTGCCATAATTTAGTATCTGTTGAATGATAATTTTAGGTACAGTCATGAGATGGGTTACAAAGCTAACGAAAAGAGGTCCCTGCGCAACAGTGTATATTGGTAAACGTCCACTTACTTGCATGAATTCCACCTACTTGCGTGAAATTTACTTTCACACTTTCAGCTTGGCTAGTTTATGACTGCTGAATAGACAAAATAGTCTTCAATATATGTTCGCTTTTCAATGCACAAAGTCATCTTAAATACACGTTTGCTATTCAATATAAGACGCTATAGGGCAATATGAATCGAGAGACCTATCACCGGAAAGATAGGAGCAGCAAAACATATAGGGAAATGAATATCTTCTTTAGATGGATAATCCAACGTGCAAAGTAAGAAGGCGCGACAAAAGGACAGAAATCTAACGCTATAATTTATCTAAATTCGTACCGTAATATCACTACAATCGACAGGTTTATCCTCCCATGAATCGAAATGGAGTTTGGAAGGTAGGGCTGACATAATTTTGACGTACCGAGGAGAAGAATACGTGTAACTTCTATATGGTTGTAGTAAATTATGTTGACGATAAGTATAAAATTGTATATCCTCATTTGGGAATTGGATTTAATTTGTGCAGGAAACTTATGTGACGAACCCCCAAAGGTTTGGATTTTGCACGTTATGTTTCACAGCGACCATGTTTACAATGGCACTCTTGTGCTTACTTTGTTTCAAGTTATTTGTTGTTCTACGTAATTCAACCACTATCAAAGTGAAGGTGTCACAAGTGTATTACCAGCGCCACTGCTGACTTTATAAGTTTTACATTAATGAATTCATTGCCAATCGAAATAAAATAACACTATTCAGAGACGATTTGACTAAATTTGAACTAGACACAGTTTATTTCTTACCAATATTTCTCCTGGACGGTTGTGATAATTTCTAACACAAACTTTCAAAAGTATCACAATGAAACATGTTCGAATATCATGGCATTTCATATGATATGCTGTCATACGTCATCCCATGTTAAACGTTGTTGACACTTTATTCACTAACAATATTGCGATAATTATCGACTTTTAACGGAAAGAGTATGTATGTATCTTATCGAAAAATTAAATCATATGCATAAATTCACAATTAAGTCACTGAACGCGAGGAATAAGGCATGGAAAGTAAAGACATTGTATAGTTATGAAGTGTATCCAAGGACGATTTGCGATATTGTTCCTCAAATCTTATTTATCAAGTTCCGAGTTTTCGTTATGACTTTCACCGAGATTTCAAAATAACATTTGTCGTCTGATTCGTTTCTTTTCTTTTTATCTAGGTTTGTCACGCAGACCAAATGATCACGACGACTACATGGTAAAACTTACACTTCTAGTGTATTTTTTCATGAAAAAGAACGTTGCTACATCGGCATGTAAAGTTTCATCACATAGATTAGATGGGAAATATTTTCTTTCACTTTGTACAATGTATAATGTTTTGCCTTTCTCTTAGGAACTGGCACCAAGTTACCAACAACCCCCACGACAACCCTCAAAAGCAAAAGGTACTCGTAATAGTGCTGAAGTAAAATATAAATAGAAGTAAACAAATTATTTTACATATACCAAGAGAGTAAAATGTTACGACATTAAGGGATATACCTACATGTTTGATCGTAGTATGACGTATTTACGGTTATATTCTCTATAAATAATGTCTGTAACGATTCACTGTTTGAGGTCGAAATAGATAACTCTGATTATGTTTTTATGCATGTAGGTCACGTTTCCATCCAAATAAAATATACCGCTATGAATCAGGTTGACACCAAATTTCCTAATTAGTATAACTTCTCACCAGGTATTTATCAAAATCTCATTTACTGATATTGGTCACAGTGATTTAGATTCATTTCATTTTGAGTACTTTGTCAATATCGCTTTAATGAAAATGCCGTGATGTATGTTGTGTCCGTTAAATATATATTCACTAAAAGGATGGTCAACCCACACATATAACTTTGATACGTTAAGGAGTAAGTAAATCTGACTGTTACAGTGTTAAAAATATCAACCGCAATACGTGGATATTTAATATTTTTGTAGCTTCTTCTAGTCATATAACACTGTTTCTGCGTCCAGCAAATACTGTCATAGTTTCTTACCATCACGTAACATATGATATTTTTCATCACAGACGTGAAAAAGGAACTCATTGAGGCCCTTATCAGACATTACGAGCAATATTGCTTCGTCAAACCATTGCCCTGGGGTGAACCAATACCAATAAATGCACTTTACACAGCATACGAGTGCACAGTCACTACTACGAAGAATAAAACCAGCCATCATACTAGCGAACATCTTTCTACACGAGACTTTGATTTCGACAATAAACGAGTCCTAATTACGGCAGATCTTGGTTATGGGAAAACAACTTTTACGCAGCATTTGGTGGCAACGTGGATATCACATCAAACCGTAGAAAAGGGAAAGAAAAGTGTCAAAACAGGTCATTGTGTGCTGATATATATTCATCTTAAAGAAGTGACCAGAACAACGATACTTTCAGAGTTTGTTCAACGTATGTTACCAGCAGGAATAAATCTGACCTGCAACGACATTGAACAAATATTTCAAAACAACGAGTGCCATATTCTCCTTGACGGACTTGATGAGTTATCAATGTCTTTTCAAGTTAAAGCAACCCCAGAAGAGTCATCCGATGACACGCCGGGACTGAAGATTGGCAATTTGCTCGATAACCAGATTAACATGAACACATACAAGCAATTGAAGGTTTGGGTGACTTCGCGAGAGGTTGATAATATGAAGTCTGAGTTTTCATTGCCTTATTCAAAAGTCAAAATGTTAGGATTTAGTCAACAACAAATCTTTGATTATATACATAAAACGTGCAAATACTATTACGAGCAGAAACATATACCAGAAATGGCTTTGTTTGACCATGCAAATGCCGACAGCTATTCCGATAATGTAAAAAGCTCTAAAGCTCAAAAGAAACTCTCTACAAAAGTTGAGGAACCCACCAGTGACATGCAGAAAGTATCAGAAGACGTAACTGAGCCACAAAATGATTCTTATGTGGACATAATTGATGAGATTAAAGAAGATAGAAATGAACTGCACTTCGGTAATGGAATAACAGAGGAAGAGATAGAAGAAATAAGTGCACCCACATCTTTTACCAAGCTATTGGAAGATGATAAACAAGAGTCAAATAAGCTTCCTCCTGATGGTGAATCAAATGAGAGTAAGAGGAAGAAAGATGAAATCTCTACTGAGAAGGAAAATAAGGCAACATCAGTCACTTCTACTTCAGAGATTGACAAGAAAGATCATGAAGTTTCTGGTCAACTACGGTTACTCGTAGATAACGTCATTAATTTCATCGAGGTTAACGACGTCATTAATATCTTCTCTAATACGCCTCTTCTGCAGATAATGATAATCCATGTAATAACATGTAGGATACTAGATCCAACAGGAAGATATAAAGAAATGAATATTAACAAACTAACAACAATAATAAGATTAGTAATCACCTGCTTGGAATCAAGATATGTACAGAAAGTTCAAAAAGATTCTATCAAACCTGATATAAAATCTCTTGAAAATAAACTGGGTGAAATGGCTTTCAAAAACAAACTGAAAGTAACATTAGGTAAGGAAGAATTTTGGGAATCTGAACTTGGTAAACAAGAAGATGTCAAAACCGCTCTTGAAATTGGATTATTGAAGTATTCAAAAAGTGCTGGAAGTGGAGGTATCCAACTAGAACAACTAGCCTTTTCTTCACATTCTGGAATTGAGTTTTATCATGAATTCTTCAAGGAATATTTGGCCGCTCAATACATATCAGAGAATAAAACAAAGTGGAAGTGGCTCGATGAATTCATCAAAGGTAGTGGAGATGAAGCGACAGTGAGGCTACTGCAGTTCATGTTTGGAATGGATAATCCAAAGGTTGATAAAGCCTTCCAGACGCTTGTAAATGAAAAGAAAATGTGGAATAATTTGATTGATTGTATTAATGAAGTTGGTGATCCTGAAAAGAAGAGATCGATGATTTTTAAGTTGAAAGACACAAACTGGAAAAAGGGCATATTGAATGTCAATTTGAACATCAATTACCTCGATAGGAAACACCACTCAGTTGCAGTAACTGACTTTTGCAAAGCCTGCAACGAACACGAGGTAAGCTCTACGGTACACACTTGTACTACATCAATGGTTAGACCGAAACTAGGCAGATCAAGTTATGACTTCTTCTCACGAATTATTGATGTACACTTGCTTATTATTATAGGTCTATGTATTGTTTATAGTAACACTGTAACCTTTGGTGTTGAGAAATTTTTCGTTTCGGTTTGAAGGCGAGGGGGTTTATGGACGGGTTTATGGAGGAGTTGGGGGAATCTAAGGAATCATTGTGATAGGCAAACTACAATAAAGTTAGATTATTCATATTGCCTAGACAGCATCATGTATACATAATCGTTAGTAAGACAAGTGAATTTGTCTTGAAAGGAATTTTCCACTAACGAGATAGAACTGGAGGAAACAATATGGTACCCATATCTACATAACCTCTTATGTTCGTAAGTTACAATTTGAACGAAAAGAATAAGAACATTGGTGGATTGCACTGTTTGAAATAAGTGATGTCATATTCTGCATATCAGTCAATGGTAATTTCCATTTCTTAATGATGTTATCTACCTTTAAGGGGACATTACGATATACTTCTCAGAGTTTCTAACTTGGTTCTTACAAAATGTTAAGTGCTAAGTTGATCTCATTTTGCATTGGTGTTAACTCGTATGATCAAATTCACGCTTCATGTTTAAAGAACAACAATTATTTTTTAGCATTTTCGACATCAAATGTCACTAGCGTCAGCTTGATGAAACTTGAAATTAGCAGTTTCGTCCCATCAAGGACCATGTGTACTATTTCGTGCATTTGAAGGGCCTACAGTGAATAATATATAGTATATACTTATTCTAATTTGTATTAGATGTCCCCGAAAAGTGTCACCAACATATTTTGTAAATTAAGTGGAATAAATCTTTAAAAGGAAGGGGGGGGGGGGAGGGACACCGAAAAGAGATTACCATAAGAGATATGTTACCTTGAACTCATTGATTGACATGGCAAACACAGATAGACAAAATGATAGACTTAAAGAAGTTAAAATGGCGAATAGGAGGAATAATTGTTATATTGTTGTAAGTGTTATATGAAGGTGTAATGGTCTCTTATATTTGTCAAAAATGTAAATGACTGAATATTTTCTTATTCAGTTTAAAATGAAGTTTCGATATGAGTTGTGCTGATTTCGTAATTTCACGGTTCTTTATCTCCTCAACATTAATAAAATATTTAAATGCTTCACCCACATCTAGTATTTTTTCCTGTCGCAATTAACATTGACCATCTACTCCAAGATGAAACTCAAATCAGCGTTGATGATAGCTAATGAAATCCTTGATCCTCAGCATATCAGAGAGATATCAGATAGACAAAGAGAGAGAGGGGTGGGGAGTTGGGGAGAAAGCGAGGTGGGGTGAGAGTTGGGGAGTTGGAGAGAGAAAGTGGGAGAGCTATGGTGGTGAATAATTCATACCTTTCACACGCTACTTGAAAAAATATAAAATAAAGAAGAAAACAAAACACTCTCTTGGCAGTCATAGGAAACTAGGAATCCAGTGAGGATATTAATCTGTAAAATTGAAGAAATTCACCACTGCAAGAAAAAAGATACGTGTTGAAAATTGATTCCTAACTGAGATTTTTGTTTTGTTAAAACAATTATCCAAAAATCAATAAGCAGTAATCATCAATTTCTTTGGGTTCGAATGATGTTTTGTTTCTTTAATTAGATAAATATCTCTCGGATGACGTTCAGAGAAGCCTGTGCCATCGACTTCGTGAAAGAAGTGACGCTGCCGTCATTGGAGTTTTTGATATTCTTCGAAATGAATATCAATGAAACACAATTTGTCTCAATTCTCACCAGCTCAAGCGTTCAAAAACGTGCGAAGGTTTTGCTGTAAGTAATGTTAAATTTTTGAACGTCGAGGGAAAGTGAATTTATTCCGCTTAAATGCGTAGTGAATTCCATTATATATGTATGATGATTTCAAATTTTATCGATACAGGTTCGTGGCATGTGAAGTACCAAAGACGTTGTTTGGAAAAGACTTAACTAGGGTGACGCTTGCTATGAAGGAGAATGAAAAGATGAAAAGTAAGTGCCACGTTACATTAGAAGAACTAAGTAAGGAATTATTAATCACTCTTACGTTATGATGTTGGTGGAAGAGACGCAATACCTCTCTATTGACTTTTACGATAATATTGGTGAACAGAGGATGACTTTCATTCCACATTACGTAGTTTTCGCGATGAGAAAACAAGTCATTGTCGTAATAATTAGGACTCAGAACGTGTCACGGAAAACGCATTCATGAAACAACTTCAACCACGCGAGGCTTATATGTGGAAGACGCTTTGAAATAATTACATTTTGTTCCGCTCATGCCTTTTTTGACCAAACAACACTCAATAACGTACTAGGTAGTATCCCAACATATTCTTGATCTGCAAAAATATGATTTATCTCGTTATCCGGAAGCACAAAATACATTTTATCACATTGAACTGAACGCGTTTTCTGCTGATTTATGTTGTTCTATATATTTGTTAAGTCACTGAATGCCAGCGATACATTCATCACCGCTCTTTTAAAAAAATCCAACTCGTGTATTTCCATACGGTAAGTGCCAAAAAAAAAGGGAGAAAAAACCCCCCAAAACATAGATACGTATGGGATACAGTTATCCATTACACGTTCTTAGAAAACCATGAATTCTCTATGCACCAAGCACTTTCTGTTGAGTTACAGCTATAGTTCCATTTTCCTGATTGTGTAAGGTGTATTCTGTTATCTCATATCGCCTCAATAAATTAGTAAAAACTGTGGTTGTTGTCATTTCTCATATTCTAAAGGATCTGCAATTCGGGAGATTTCTTTTAAACCTCATCTGATACATTTATATGCCGAAATGTTGAAAAAGAAAACAGCAAACACCTTAGATTTTCAATAATTTCGTGCTTTGTATTTAAGTTTCTACAAGAAAGAAGGATGTAGTGACTTCTGGTCGAGTATCAATTAAGATACATCTAAACAATATTTTGCATTGGATATAAAATAGCTAACTTTTTACAGGTATCTGAATGTAATGTAATCATTAAATACTTAATACCAAAATAATGTACATAAACGAAAGTTGCAAGACTATATCCGGGTGATACCGTTGGACTATTTGAGATAGCTCCATGAAGATACTAAATACAAATGACATTTCAAAGCAGATGTTTCAGAGATTCATTGTTCTGGTAACAGAATGTTCAAAGTAGCTTAAATTTTGAATTCCCCCATTAATCTTTCATTGACCCATGTGTGGTAAATGTATTCTATCCAAGGACGTGACACGAATACGGAAGGAAGTTAAGTTTACTGAAGAAATCTTAAGAGTTTTCGTAGCTTTCCTTTGTAAATAATGACCTTTGTGGAATTTTCTCGCCATTGTTTACATCTCTGGTGTACTTTTAATACCATATCATGTCATATCTACCATTATTAAGTGTTAATTTTATTTTTTTCCATATTTTATAACTTAGCTCTTTTTTCAGCGTTTGCACTTTTCCTCTTTTTAAGCAGACGAGCCTCAGACCCACATTATAAATACCTCACCAAAGATTCTTATTAATAGTAAATATCCCAGTGGTCATTTCGTTTGATTGCTCCCACACTCACGACTTTTGTCATGAAAACCGTTCTTTCAATTAATTATTATTTTTTAATATACGTCATCCAACTATTGCTGCGACTTAGGAGATCAAAGCAGATCTAGCGATTACACGACTGGTACAACAAGCAGAGTTTACTATTATTTTGGTTGGATTCTGCTACATGATAGCCTACTTGTTTAAATTGAAACAATTTGCCCTACTAGTATTAACCACTACCATTATCAGAAACTATCGTTACTGGTTTAATTTTGGTGAACGCAATATATTGTTCCTTGCACATTCCTCTGAATATTGTTTCATCTCTCTTCTATCCCTTAGTTTACAAGTTGAAGACGATATCGCAGGCGAACGTGACGGTACCTGTTTTCAATTGTCAAAAAGGGACATGGGGCACAGCATTTTTCCCAAAGCACTTCTAATCAAATGTAATGAAATTGTTACATTCAGTGTACCAGCCTACACAGCCTACATTCAGTGTTGTTCTCATTGTTTAGCCTTAGTCAACTTTTTTTACTAAAAAGAAACACCCCCAAAAAAGAAAAAAAAAACGCGTAAAATCTTCAAGTCGTAAGTGGGAAAATTTCTTTGTGACATTCTTGGGAAGACTTAATGAAAGCAAAGTCAGATACCAGTAATCATTCACAATGTGATGATACTTTAATTGCTACTTTAACATGCTTTAACAAATGGATGATATCTTTTAGTTGTGGTGTTGTGCTAATAAACCAAGCCCCACAAGCGTGACCATAACTACTGTATGGCATAAGCCGGTTTCTAAATTATTATATTTGAGCAAACAAACTCGTTGCTGTGGTGGCATATTTACGATGATTCGATTGTAACATTGGAAATTTTTAGGCATATTTACATTTTTTTAATTAAAACTGTTTTAGCTTTCATTAGTTTTCATCATCAGATTGCCATAATAATTCAGTTATTTACTGTTTACTTTAAATATCACTACCATCATGAAGTAATTTTATATTACTTTTTTTAACATTACATACATTGTATCAAGTTATGTTTACTTTGTATTGTTTTGTTCTTAATTCCTTCCCCTTCTTTCCAAACAACGTATATTGACAGCACTCGATATTTTAGAGACTTCTCGCATTCAAGGAATACAAATAATATTTAATAGTGTAAAAATCATCCCATTGATGAAGATTGTTAAAACAATATTAGTTGAAATGGGCTTACTTGGAGCCCTCAAAATTAATCTGAGCTACATCTCGTAGCAGTTTGGGATTTCACATAGCAAAGGGGGAAATCTGCAAAGGTGGTTAGCCAAAGTCTCAGGTGTAAGGTCATGTTACAAGTGTAAGAAAAAAATTTCCCTCTACAATGGATAGAATGTGATGGATGGAACAGGAGGTGTGGCAATTTTAACAATATAATACAACCAACAATACACAATGCAATTTTCGTCTCTTACAACCTTCAAACACAATGTAATTTGTCTCGGCTACATTAAGTAGCCAAAAAGCAAACAAGCATCCATACCAATACCATTCATTCATTTATGTAATTAACAAAAGAAGTCCAGGGTGGAGCCTTGTGAGACACTCCATACAATCCATCTCTGAATTTATTCCATTTAACGACGTAAATTGGCACGCAGTTCTTTCTCTAGCTTAGAGGCCTACATCTTAGACCGTAGTGTGAGAGTTTATTTAGGAGTATGTAG
Organism: Stichopus chloronotus; assembly: GCA_021234535.1. Taxonomy (NCBI): domain Eukaryota; kingdom Metazoa; phylum Echinodermata; class Holothuroidea; order Aspidochirotida; family Stichopodidae; genus Stichopus; species Stichopus chloronotus. The sequence continues at coordinate 4,708,206 of CM037842.1, forward strand.
TGGTCAATGGTGTCAAATGCTTTAGATCAGAGTGATGTTTACTTGTTTGCAGTGACTTTGTATATAATTTGACGATGGAGTGCAATTGCAGTATCCATTCAGAGACCTGATGTACGTTAGTAATCTTTTTGTATACAGGTTTTACTGTAACTATGAAATGCGCCCTCTCGAATAAATTAAAACATGGCGATAGTGATTTACATTTGTGTGAAATACTATAATGAACAATCAATGGACGAATCTTATCACAATCAGCAATTTTTTGGGGAGCGAAAACAGATGGAAGATATAGTTATAATCCCATCGAGTCGTGTAGATGCTAGAAAGATATAGTTTGGATTTAAAGGAGTGAAATAATGATTACCGAAATGATTGCTTATCCTGTAAGATAGTGAACCCTTTTTATGAAAAAAAAAATATATTGAATTCTTGATTAATCGTCTCTTGCTCCTTAACTTTGCTCTCAAATTTATTTAGTATGTAATATATTTTATATGCAAAATATCGTTACTGCTACTCCAAGTATATCACATTACAGCTGATGAATTTTTCTTATTGCAGTACATTTTGTTCAGGAATTTGCAACAGGTTATTAAATTCGGTGCAAAAATTCTGGTACATCGAATTTTTCATGGTACGTTTGACTGACTGAGTCCTTTAGCAATCCAGTGACGTTTCTTTTTATTGCACCTTGTAGGCTCAATCCAAGTGAATTTTTCAGCATACAAGTTTGACAGAAAACTAGTTAGAATACTTTGTAAGCCACGTGAGTGACGTGTTTGTGATATATATATATATATATATATATATATATATATATATATATATATATATATATATATATATATATATATATATATATATAAACGCATCTTCTGGTGAGTAACGCTATCGATGTTAAAATCACTCATCTAACACCAATATTTTTCTGATGAAATGTGAAAAACTAAGTACATTTGGTCATTGAGTGTTTCTATGTAAACTCCAGGTTGGTGGTAAATTACCTTGAATACTGCATTATGCTTTAAGCCCGGTTCTCACTCGATGAAGAGAGTCCTAATGCAGCTCTCGAAAAAAAAAAAAAAAAGATCACGGCGACCTGCCTACAGGTACTCTTTCTTCACAAAGAGACAGAAACCCCTTCCCTTTTAATTTTACGATGACTTCCAGTGATATGCAGTGATCGAAATTACTCGACATTTTTCTGAGTTCGTAACGGTGTCTTGGCTCACAATTGTGCTAAAATTACGCAGTATGACAGGTGATAAGCAGAGACGCACACGAAATTAAACGTAAACATTTACAACAATTATTCACAAAGATTAAACAGATGAGGCAATTTTCACAAAGAAAATCATTAAACGGATGGTAACGTTCAGCTGGTCAGCAATGTTGAACAAAGCGTTGTATATTTATGGACCATCCTAGGAAAGCGATATCAGTGATGAAAAAGATCAAGCTGTTTGATTTTTGAAGTCGGTAGGTATCTTGTTAGGACTTCTGATGATGAGACAAAAAATTGCATGAATACATTTCAATGTCAGAACAACTGCTTATTTTTTCTCAGCCTGTTTTAGAGTTGGCATGATCGTATCGGTCGTTTACATCGTTTGCAAAAAAAAAAAAAAAAAAAAAAAAAAACTCTCTTCTAAGGTCCAACACTGTTTAACCTGACCTTGCTTTTTAATACATGAAAATTGCGATTTTTTGCTTCATTTTCAGTAAGATTCTTGTTGACAAATATCCCAGTGCCCCTGTTTAGGAGTTGTATCAAGCAAACCTGGAAAATCGAAAATAATTTTGATAATCCAATTTTATTGGACGATGATCAAGGTCAATTAAATTAATTGGATTAAAGCAGATTCTCAACCGATAGTTCAATATTTTAGGTTCAGGTTTATCAGTTGATAATGTAGGTTTATTTTGCTATAAATCCACGTTTTTTCGAATAAATTTTGATGATCATACTTTGATTATAAAAAAAATAAAACAAGACTATAGAATAATAAATCAAGGCTATCGAACGAAGAACATGGATGCTCCAGTTATAAACATGGATTTTTTTTTATTGCACACCAGGCTCGCCATATACAGACGGAAATCATTAACGTCAATTAAATAAACTGAATTAACGATTAATACACATGAACTTTCGGCTAATAAACGCACTGGCAAACCTGGATCATCGGGTGATCATGATAAACTTGTACCTCTTAAATCCCATTAAATGTTCATTCCCAGCTTGATTACACATTTCCATCTCGGGGCAAAAAATTCGAACGACAAACCTAGTTTATCACCAATAATTCAGATTTATGAACTGATAAGTAGGATGATCGTGTAAAAAAAAATGAACTATCAGATGTTCATTGCACATTAGGTTTACCGTTAGATTTCTTTAATGTTCTTTCCTTCAGTTCAGTTTTTGAGAAAATTTCTGGACTCGATGAATCAATAATAGACACCATACAATATTAGATCCTTAACTTCGAGTTGTCATTCAGATAAACATCTACAGAAGCTCTGAAGCACCATCTACAATAATTTCTAACATTTGTTAACCCTAACCCCTAATCACTAACCCTAACCAAACGATGCTTATCTAAAATACTTGATCAACAATAATTAAGGGAAACTAAACGAGCAGAGCCCAACTCAGTGCTGAATTGGCTGATTTTAAGATTTCATTTTATGCTAAGAATGTTGAGAGATGATTTTGTTTTTCAAGGCTAATGCAGTAATTCAGAGTATACCGTCATCTTTCAGTACATTGTCAATGATTTCTCATTCGACCACAAATTGTTGATAGACGATACCGCCTAGCAGCGTGGTATGTGTTGCAGACTACTGTATCACATACCATAACCTACCCTCAGTAAAAGGAAGGCAAATCCATTAGTATACATTGATAAATGATAGAATTATTTTAAACTGAACAAAGGAAAGAATTGACAGAAAATACAAAATATTGACTATTTTGAATGTTTTATTACAATTGAATTGACATATTTTTAACACAGCACGATATCGGTGTAAACTTTAACAGTATTGTTCTGATTAAAAAGATCAATATTGATAATACAAACAGAACATATTTAATGATACCAGTTGAAAGTGCAGGATAAATATGAATGTGCATGATAAATGTACAAAATCGGAAAATGTAACTTTGGACAATTCATTGCTACAGTGAGAAAAGAATGATAAAAGCGTTCACAAATAAGTTGTTTAAAGGGGCTCATTGAACTGATATCGATTGGTTTAAGAAGAATCGAAGTGCTGTAAGCACGTGACAATGCTTATAATTATTATAATTAGTCCAGTTTCATGTCCATTATGAAGTTATTTTTTACTCTGACTTGTACTGGCTGTTTGAAAATAAATTATTACTGTTTATTTCGCCTGTTTATTTCAAAACAAAATTTAACCTCGGGAATGTGAAAAGAAGTAAAGCTTTTACTTAATACTAGCATACGTCACTACAATGTGGTGAAACAAATCATTTGAATTCTTCGTATTTTATTCTCATCCAATAATTATCCGGTATTTACGTTAATAATGTTATTGGAAAAGGTGAAATAACTTATTTAAGTATTTTAATCCCAGTATAAATCAGTCGAAATTCCATTTATATCCACCCAATATTTATGACCATCGGATTTCAGTTTGCTTATTAGGTAAAATAAGAAACCTTTTCACCTTCAGCTTCAATGCATATTAGAATAGACGATATATGTTTCCACTGATGGCGAGCATAGTCAACATCAAATGTCTGTTTGTCTATGGCAACGTAGCACTCGACTTCCAGTTAAGTAACTGAATGTAAGATTTGTGTTTTCATTCGTTTTCATTTCTTTCACTCCACGTCGTTTCGAATAAACGTTACTGCCCGTAGACATAATTAACACCGAATATTGAACGTAATAAAAATTTATGCGGGTGTAACACTGATTAATTTAAAAAAAAAGACGAAAGAAAAATATTTTAAAAGTTATTGCTTCTATTTCGAATTGTGGAGTAACAGCACATCCTCCTTTAACACCAATTACTAAACTATTACATAACAAGTTCAACCTCTTATCACAAGAAACAGACACTAAAGAGAACTTTAGAGGGTAGGTGTGTTAACTGTCGAGTTTAGTTACATTCGGAGGTAGAGTATTCCTTGATAAATGACGAAGGTATGATGGCCATTGACGTTTCACATTGCTGGAGGAATCCCAGTCGGGGTCCAGCGGATGAGGTCTTTTAAGGCTTCTGGATATTATTGAATTGAGAGGGGTTGGGGCTGATCAATTACTCCATACACCCATGGAAACGCCCTACGTAGAAGTGTATACACCACTTGCATGTACCATTTTGACGGTAAAAGTGAGAAACTAAAGATTGCTCATTACATTGAGAGTTCTAATATTTACTAAATGTACATTTTGTTATTCACTGTGAATGTTTTACTATCTTAAACTTCATAGTATTACAAATTCCAACATCATGATCTCAGTGGCAGCACCGGGTGTTTTTTTTTTTTTTTTTTGGCGACTCCGAATATCGATAATAAACATACACATTTGAGGTCACCAGAACTTAAAAACCTTCTAAGGGGGAATATCTCAGCGACTGAATTTGGTTAGAACGTTGTTTTTTAAGCTCATCGATAGCCATTGATAAACAGGTAACTTCTGTCATAGTTTGAAAACCTTGTAAACACGTTCTGTCAGTAGGGGAAAGTTGCTGTTGGGTGTTGCCGCATCTCCAAGCTGTTATACCTCAATGAGCAGATGAGCTCTGTCATTTTTTATGGAGTGCAAAAATGATCTGGAAAATGTGTAACGACCCATCTGTAGTAGGTCACTTGGTAGGATTTTGCCGGATATACTGCATGCTGTCGAACAGTGGCATCATATGTAGAATGTCAAGGAAACCAACTATGCAGAGGTCACCAAAAACACACAGTTTTCAGCACTATATGCATGGGTCAACTTGTTCTAAAAATTTGTAAAGTGTCGTGAATGTAAAATACATGAGATGACTTATTTTTAAGAAACATTGATCAGGTCAAATGTCAGCATTATCCAGTTTTATGGAAGAATAAATAAACGTACTGCTACATGATTTGGTAAAGTCTTCCTTGTTACTTTACTTTTTCGCAAACGTATTTTTAAGAAACATTAATTAGGTCAAAAGTAAAGAGATCAAATTACAAATCGTCAACATGGCACAAAGTGTATTACGATTTCTACCGAAAACTGTAAGTCCGATTAAGCTCAAGCTGGTAGGTTTGCTAGTGGGCCTTTGAGATGCAGTGTCCGTCCGGCTGATGACGGCAAATGTCCAAAATTAAAGGTCACTTTTGCACATTTAGTATTACCCATAATGCAGTGCTATAGTAGATTTTGTTCGTAAAAATGACGTTTTTTGGCTTTTCCGTAAATGCGATATTGGACATATGCAATTAAGTGTCCTAACTTTGTATATATACCAGAAGAGGAGCTGAGAAATAAATGTGTTAAATGTAAGGTTAAGTGTAATAAATGTGCGGAGAGAACTGAATCACGCTCGACTCGCTGTTAAAGGGGTATTACAAAACACAAAATGTGAAAACCAATTCTGAGGGGATACTTGGCACTCATACAATTTCTTGGAATACTTTTGACACACACACACAAAGTTTAGGCCCCCGTGTACGGATGCAATTAGTCAAGCGCACACGGTACCAATATATCAGAGCACTCAATAAGTTGGAATATACAGTGCTTAATTTTGTTCACCGTTAGCATCCTGAAGTACTGATATATAGAGTGCAACTGAGCGTGTGCTGCAAGTACATCAATTTGTTTCTATGCAAGGTCCATTGAACCAACTGCCAGAGACAAGTAATTATATTAGTATGCTATGTATTATAAGTAATTATATTAGTATACTATATTATTGGCACTGATAAGACGCTAATTTACAACAGAAAGGCAGAATTTGGAACTTTTATATGTATTTTTTGCGAGTCTCATAAATTCCTTGCACTAGTACTTGTATCATGGAATGCCATTAGTTCCAATAAGATACACAATTACTCGTTCAGAGCTAAGGTTCAGACTTCAATGTACAAACTATTTCTAAATTAGAGTAGAATATTTAGGATGTTTAATTAATTTAGGCTTAACAATTGGACTTAAAAGTACAAGGGTAGTACCCAATAACTGGTGACAAAGCAATGGACCCCGGGTTGGATTTTCGTAGTATTTAGGCTGAACTCCTGGAGCTGTAGGACCGTGATGACCACAGCGCTGAAGATAACGATGGTGTAAGATGTGATTGGATGTGATAAATAAGGACACTCTCTACATCAAAACTGATGATATGGAGTTGTAGGATAGAATATTGGAATGTATGTTGGCAACGATAGAGTGCCACGTCAAGACCGTTATTTTTGTTCCCAGGACGTACAACTCATTAGCTATTACCGTGCATAATAGTTGCTGGTTGAATTACCTAAAGACCTCGAAACATTTCGAAGATAATTATAATCGTTGTAACCTGTACAATCATTGTACCCTACGATAGTATCTTACAACAAAATTAAATATTGGTCATTACTTTGACACATGTGCTAGAGAAACAATCATAATGAAAAACGATATGAATAAGAATTATGTTCTGTGAGTTACTTTCGTGTTCTTCGTGTTCATTGTAATCTTATGGAAATGTTAGACCAGCTTAAGACTTACATTTAAACAAATTAAATTTTTACAAATGAGTGAAAACTGCAGTTATTACTGGTTTATGAAAAAAAAGAAAAATACGGCAGACCTTTTTAGTCCCTTGAAAGTTTCTTGAATTCTCTTTAATTAATCTCAAGTTACATGTCAATTGTAAATCTGAGGTTTTGACAAATAATAGTTACTAAGATTAAACATTATGACATTTTTGTGCACTGTAAATCTAAGTTATTCATATTGCCTTAAGAAATTAATCCTCCACAAAGCTTCATAAAAGTTCAGTCAACAATAACAATTCAATAAAGTTAGTTACATGATTAACACTCAAAACTAGCCTTGTGTGCGTCATAGAGTTAGTCCGGTGACTTGCTGTTTCGGTCATGAAAAACCGTAGTGGCCTTTTAATAAGACGAAATTATAAGATAACAATTACACTATTTTGAGAGATGCGTAAATTACAAGTCTGCACTGTTGTTTGCCACTAAACGTTGTTTTTACGAAACTCATGTTTGAATAAGATATCTGTAGGTTCAAGAAAAACATCATAACAAAAATATCTGCGTAATAAATTTTATGGACTTCTTCTGTTGCTAATACATTGCATACGTCGCGTATGTGTCAACATATTTTCATCACGACGCATTGGCAATACGCCTCAATCAAACCTTGGATATTAATAATGTTATAGAGACTATGTTACCCTATTTTTGCAACCCTAACGCTAAATAAGAAGGAAAAATAAATCCTTCAAAAGTATTGGTTGTCAATTCCAACAAAGAGTATCGTCATTGCGAACCAATATCTTTTCATAATGTGCGACATTTCTATCACTTAAAATTTCTTCAATTCTGCTACTTCAAAGTACTTCAGTTGGAAGAAAGTTGAGAATTTTTCACTACGGGCGTACTCAGCAAGCTCATTCCTTTTAAAAAAGTTCCAATCGTTTACGTTGTCGCTTCGTTGCGTTATACGATGTTCAATCTACTGCCCCAATTTTTATTTTTAAGCTGAATATAGGTCATCATCAACAAAGAAAAAAAGTGCGGACTAAAAGTATATTCAGTCCTCCCATATTTGGTAACTGGTCTACGAATAAATGAAACGGGATGTATAATTCATCAGAACCCAATATCACCTCAAATTCTCTGATATGTATTGCGTGCAAATGTTATAAAAAGTAGCAAATTATCATCGTAAGAACATAAATGACGTAAAGGAAGAAAATTGTTTTTCTCCCATTTAATTTTTTTAGTGTCTTTGGGGAGTATTTTCTTTTTTGCGTTATTTCACGTTATTATCGGCTTCCATACTTTCTTAAAGGAAAAAATCTAAGGACTGCATTTTGAAATATTTTGTTTATATCCCGCATTGTCAAGTGATTCCTAATCTTCAAAGAGGAAAGTTTGGAAAAATAACCCTTTGTAAAGTCACTCTAGTTTATTTATGCAGATATAAAGTATACGGAAGCCATTAAAATTTAACAAATTTAAACTGTGGCTAAATTTGTGGAACTGATGATTATTGCTCTAACGCTCAGTTTGAAAGAATTTTTCGAAACAATGAGAGATAATAAGCCAAATGTTTCATTTGCATTTTAAAGGACGTTAAGGTAAATAAACCAGGATGTGATATAAGAGAGAACATAAGGATGAGTTGTTAATACTGTTTCTCATTTCCCTCACTGTAAACCGAGTACGCAGGTATCTTCGAGAGACAGAAAGACAGATGCCTATTGGGTTAAAGTGCGGAACAACAATGTTCGTACAACAACATTGCCTAACATTTCACACTTCACAAATCATTGCACAAGGTAGCTGACTTGGAAATTGTCCTTCGAATACCATTGTGGATTATTAACTTTGCGGAAAGAGAAGATCAACAAAAAATGGATGTACCTGTATTGTAATTTGTAGATTCCAGGAGAAACGAGTGACAAGTTTCAAAGAATCAACGATGTCAAATTGAGCTGAAGACTTTTTTGATGACTAGATCAGTTAGATTCCAACTTGAAGTATTTGCTGACAATTTCTATAATTTTATAGTAATCCCAAATTAATTTGTACACATAGTTTCATCAGTTTTTGTTTTGTGTAGATGCGAATATTAAAATGTGTAATGACGAATGATAACCTATTTTTAAGTGTCATGCCACACACGAATATCACCAAAGTTCGAGTTCTCTTCAAATTTTGTTTCAAATTATCTCTGTAAATATGAGTGTAAATCGAAGCTCTTTTTTCTTATAATAATTTTTAATAGTCTTCCAATAATTGATCAAATCTATGAATGTCCAATGTGTTAAAAGAAAACAAAAACATACTAAAAGCATTGGTAACTAAGAGGAATAGCACATTGGTTAAACTTGAAAACCTCAGTTTTTCATTTGTAATTACGCGAAAAAAAAAAAGAAGATTAGATTTACCCTTAAGAAATAAAATACTGCATGTTTGTAACTAAACCAATTTCGTATATCATGTTCTCAATTTTGTTATAGCTGGCTGTGAAATCTTCCTTCTTACAGTATAAATAAACGTAAAGCAATATCTTCAAACTTTCTCTGGAAAATACATAGGACTTGGTGAAGCTCTAATAGTCTATCAATCACAGAAGAGCACACTTAAACACTCTGTATCTGAACATCTGAAACTTTTAGGAGGCATACTTAGCTCAACATTCTTAGTTCACTCGAATTTGTTTTCCTTTGAATTCTGACAAAAATAAAACATACAATTTGAGGGTTATTATTGGTCCACACCTTTTACCATATTAAATAACTTAGTTTTTAACGCCGTGAGGCCAATGCGTTCGGCGGGATTAACCATCAAGCAAGACTTCATGATGGCGTACCTGAAACAAATAAGACAGAATTAAGGTCAATTTACAAATTACAGAATTTAATAGAGTATTCCAGATAACGGCAATCGATAAATAAATCACCAGGTGATTACGTATTAACGGAAGTATTTTTACCACTAAAACAGAAATAACTCACACAACATCTGAACACAGACGGGGTTGTGCAAGAAGAGGTATATCCATTGGACTGGACGAAAACGTCTTAATATCCACTCCGTCAAATGGAACATCACCTAAACAATCATATGAAAGAACGTTTGACAGGTTTGAACAGAGCTTATATCGACCTCTTCGAAATGGGTTTGTCTATTTGAATCAGTAATCAACAATCAACTTGTATAATTATGAGCTTTAGTTGTTGAAAGATATCTTACCTTCAGAAAACACCTCCCAAATGAAAACAGCAAATGACCACACATCGCTTCCTCGGTCGTACTTTCTATCAAAAATGGTTTCAGGAGCTAACCAGGGCAGACGCAAATATTCCTGGAGAAAATATTGATCAATAGTTTAGTACACTAGCTGATGTTGAATGTTCATTGTGATACAAATGGTCCATGGGAATTCTATAACAATTTTATAAAAAATATATCTAACATCAAACGAAGAAATGTAATCCGAAGTCTAACGATGTAGATATTATGAATGACAACGGTTCACATAAAGTGCATCTAAATTAAGAAAATCCCACATGTTTTCAGATAGATGACAAAAATAAATTTACATGGTCAAAATCTAATCTTCGCAGTATAGAACTGAACTCATATATAACGTGTTAAGCTGATTTTCATAATTTTAAATGTTACCGGTACATTAGGCAATAGTTTGTGAGGGCGTCATTGCGCTACCTAAATTACTCTCTGTTTCTTTTGGAAAGTCATTACACTTTAGTTTGTCACCAAATGTGAACACTGTTTAACTACTATCGAGTGATTTGACTACCGATATACATCTTATCGCTATAAATTATGCTGCGGAAGGAAACAGTTAACTTTTAATCTTTTCTAAAAATTTAATTTCCAAAGGAATCAAACGAGAATAATAACAGTTCCACAAGGTAGACGTCACAAATTATTGCAAAATTGACCACTTTAGATCAAGTGATTGTGTCTCGACATTTTAAATGATTTAAATCAATTTAAATTTTAAATCAATTTAGATGGAAATCTGCTGACATAAGATTTATTCTTCAACCTCTCAAATATATTTTTTGTGATGCTAGATTTACATACACTTTACTGAACCTTTTCTGTTTTACCTCAAGGTTTGCCGTGGCCACAAATTTCTTGGTAGATGATTGCAAGTTAAAGTCGTACAATTTGCAAGTCATGTTAGGCGTCACTAGAACCTTTCTTGCACAAAGAGCAATGTGATCACACTACAAAGCAAAACAAACAAGTTCTTCTGTACATTTAAATAACAAAGCTTATAAATCCATTGCTATCATACAGTATGATTATACATGTTACGCATATACGTTTTGCAATAGTTCTAACAAAAACATCACAATTATTTGCATAACTCAATCTCTTTTCCCGCCTAAACGTACTGGAAGCCACTCAATCCCTCGTGTTTAACGTACATGTCACAGTAAAACCATACTGGGTAGAGGTATCAAAAACATGGAAAATGACATTATTATTGTATATAATCCCTCAGTTCAAACATGGTTACACATGTTGAATTATTATTTAACATTGTATGGAGAAGCAAAGATCTAATAAATTTTTTTTCACCTTGCACTAACGGAAACTGCTGTCCTGTATTATCTGCCCTATGGACATATCACGTCACCTGTCTCGTGAACACCACATATCATAATCAGGTACCTAACGACCAAGTTTGAAGTTCACTATACTCACTGTGTAGTACAAACTTTTTCAAAGCATTTTGTTGATGAGATATTCGGCATTTGACCTCTGACCTTAAATTTTGACTGCTGACACAACTTCAGACCATGGGGCATCTATCTAGCAACTTTGACCCGCATCAGCTTTGCGGTCTAGCAGGCACTATTTGCTGTCAAATGTCACCTCTGACCCATGAACTTGACTTTTGATCCCGAAACACATACCAACATGATTTTTACCTTTGAAGTCTGAACTTGACCTTTGGCCCCATATCACGTGAAAACATGATTTTTATATAAAGTGTTTCATATGGTCCCATGTGGTAGCATAAGATCTCACGTAAATAGCCATTTTTGATTAAAAAATACAGCAAAACTAATATTTCCCTTAATTTACCCCCTGAACTTTGACCTCTGACCTTAAATTTTGACGGGAGAATCAACTTCACCTGAAGGGTCACCTATCTATCGACCCTCCTTTGCTTTGCGGCCTAGGAGGAGTTGCGAATGCAAACTTTTGAAACTGAAATTTTAATTCGCAAACTCTCTCACACACACACATCTTTAAACATTTTGACCCCTACCCAAATGGGGGTTTCTGGTCACCTTAAGTCCATATCAGTCCATGGAAACCGTTGCTATGGCAACTGAGAGAACCATAATATATGATTGGGTTCCAAAACAACTACAATATCTCATCCCGTACATTACATGTACAGCGATGAGATACGAATGTTATGTCAAACTTTACCTAGTATTTTGTAATGAAAAGAGAGCACTTTTTAAAAGATATTCTTCTGTAGAATATTTGAATTCTTACGTCAATAGATTCTAGAAAGAATATTGCTTTCAAAGGCTCTAACAAGAATGATCCAATGCGGTAAACATCTGTTGATTCTGTGGTTCCTCTCATTCCTTTCATATATATAGTCTTGGAATACAGTTCATCGTACTTTGCCTTAGAGAGAATATCTAGAAGAGTACCATTTGTGACGTGTTCGCTGTAAATATAGTAAGGAACTGTATCGAGAAAAATACGAAAACATGAAACATGAGAATGACAACTTAAAAGAAAACTCAATAACAAACACTCTTGATATTATTTAACAAACATTAACACGCAAAAGATTGATAAAGAATCTATCTTTAATTTGACCTGCTAGTGTTCTGTTTTGCAATGTTGAATTTACTAAAGCAAATGGAAATGACTGTTGTAGTTGTGGCTGCTGCTCTTAAATGAAATATGAAATTCGTTAAACACCAGTGAGTAGTTACTTACTTTGATCAGTATCACAGCCAGAAATTGCTACAACGTTTTCGTGTTTCGGAATATGCCTTAAATGTTCAGCAAGTAGTCTCATATCAAGCCAGTCTTCCGTCTTTGCCATCTCAGCTACAAAAAGAGAAATCAACAAAAAAAAGTTACACACAAATGAACACAGAAACGTAAGTGAAAATAAGTGGAAAGCGTAAAATAGTTCTTTCAAAAAACAACACAATGTTGAAAAGTGCTATTATATTTCATATAGAATTATTTCAGTGTCTTTATTTTAATCAACCATTATGATGTTTCAGTAACAGAGAGTGTTCATTTACTTACTTGTATTGGTTTTAACACAGTTTCCAGAGCATTTATATATTGCAATGACAATACAATTTTGTCACTTGCATTTATTTGAAACATTCTAATAACTCACCACAGAGAGTAGTTGCCACTACCGACGACGACTGGCCTTTCCATTTCGGTGAAGCAATCCACCTTTCTCTTCTCCCAGAGCCAGGTATAAAACTTACCAACTCAAAATCATTTCTATTTAGCACATAATTGTCTCCATAAAAATATATATCTGAGTTATTAAAAGAAAAAGTAAAAATATTCCTGTTTATAGTTAATTTTAGACTAAAGGACAAAATGTTAGACAGGATCGTTGTACCATATAATAACCCAATAATAGCCCAGTAGTACCTACCGTCAATCATCTCTTGAGGAGATTCGTATTGAACTTCTCCCTCCACAGATCTGTTTAGTGTTGTAGTATACGCCACGGGATGACTACACACAATTCGTTAAAGAAAACAAAAAAACAAAAAGGGGCAGTCAGAGTTCTTGTTACCAAATCAAGTAATCTGTTAAGAAGTATTGACTTTATCAACGGTCAATCATTAAATCGAGAATACTAAGAAAAAAAGGGGAGAAATACTCACAGATGTAACGAAAAGCAGGAATACAGGTTGACAAGCGTTTCATAAACGGCGAAAAATAAGGTGAAGTGTCAAAAGTATTTTTATGTATTTGTCAGGCATTGCAAGATTGAAGGCATCGACGAAAGACCCTTTATCTCATTTATTTCATTATATGCTCAAAAGCTACAGTTGTCTTGACGATGTAGCTTGACGAACAACTTGATGTCAGCTATTTCACTACACTATGTTGATGGTGTATGTTACTGAGTACGTGGATTCTGATGAAGAGCAACATTTGGAGACATGTTCCACCAAAGCATGTTGAACACCTACTTGGTAAAAGATGCATTTTATATAGAGATAAACTTAATTTGTGAAATTACACCCGTTGATGACAGCAGATGGCATAAATATGAAATACAAAGTTAGGAAATAAGTAGCATAAGAAATGCAGATTCAGTTTGGATCCAGCAAATTCAGTTTTCATATTATAAGTTATTGTGATCTGTAAATAACACAACTTCATTTCCTTTCATATTTATGTTACGCTATGTGGTTTGCTGTATTAATGTGATTGATTTTTCATAGGTAAGTCGACTTGATGATATTACCCCCAAGACCCTGCTCATGCCTTCCTTTTCTCACATAGGAACAGGTGAGGCATTGGTCCCCGATTAGTAATTGGTGTCGCAACTACCTATTGTTTTATAACATGTTCCTCACCACTTATAAAGTGTTAAATTTTTCCAACAAAATTTAATCACTGAAGTGTTTTCAAAGAAGAAATTGTGCTTTTATAAATATGCATAGAGATGGTACCTTCAGAAAGAGAGGCACGTATTAGCCAAATGTGGCTGAAATCAGCAATTACTCAATACTAAATTGATTTAGTGTTCAGCCTTTGTGAGCAACTGCAGGAATCTTCAGCAACCATATATATTGTACTGCATTACCCACTAAGCTGAAGTGACTATACAAATGCATACAAATATATGTCTATCACCTGTTCATATTCATATCTTTCTGTTTTAGGAAGTCCATACGATTTACTTTCCACCCATATATATTCTAAGATCTCAGAGTTTCGGTGGCTCGACGCTATGGACCCCCAAGAGACGTTTGCCAAAAGGGGTCATAAGTTTTCATATTTGAAGTATACTATCATGAAACTTAATTTTTTAGACAGAAATATGTTACAAAATCTGAGATCTGGTAGACACCCATCTTCGGCTTTGCCTATGGACCCCATAAGGGGTCCTAACTTCTCGTCTTGTCAACTTAGCGGAGAAGAGAAGAGGAATAGCCAACATAATAAAAACTTTGGAATTTGTTTTCGTAATAACGCACTGAGAACAAAAATATACCTATTCTGAGATTTAATATTTTATTTCGAGGTATGCTGAAACCTAAGAGCTTCCGGGGTTTCCCTCCCTGGACCCTCACAGGACGTTGCAGCTGGACCCTACTTGTCAATCTCGCGCTTTGGGTTTGATTTTGCGTTACGTGCCAGTGTTATGCCTCGGCAAAACTAAACTTGTGGTGCTGCCATTGATTGCTGAATTTGTTGAATTTCATCTAAAGCTGAACCATATATATGTGGCTTTTTGGTGGAAACAATAAATATGTTCTCAATGCTTGTAAAATAGCTACTAGAAAACTGCACTCCTTCCAATCGCAGTGACTTCACTTTACTCAAATTTGTTGGAATCGGACTCAAAAGACTCAGTCTAAGGATAAAGATCCTAAACTGATGTAATGGATTCGTTCTCAGATTGGGGAGTTTGGTCTGACTGGCCTGCATGTACTACAGCACTCCATGTTAGCCTTGAGACAATGTACTGAGTGGAGGTAAGATCCCATTCAGGGAACAATGAGTATATTCTCTATTCTTGTAAAATAGCTATTAGAAAAATTAAAAATTGAAAAATTTTTCCAATCGTAGTGACTCTATTAACTCAAATTTGTTTGAATCGGACTCAAACGACTCAGTCTAAATTTCTCGATCGAAAGGATTCGTTCTTAAAATTGGAGAGTTTGGTATGACTGGCCTGCATGGACTTCAGCACTGCATGGTAACCTTGGGACAATGTACTGAGTGGAGGTAAGATCCCATTCAGGCATTTTCTTCTATCCACTAACAATGATAGTTTTAGAATCAGGAAGACATCTTGGGCTCATTAGGGACCCTCAATTAACTTGAGGAATTTCAAAATGAATATTTTGTCTGGCATGACGTGCAACTTTGGCTTTTTCCCGTAAGCCTCAATTATCTGTGTTGGTAGCCTTTACCACCATTTAGCTATAGAAAAAAAAACAACAGAATGAAAAAAATTACTCTGGTGTAGCCGTAATTAATTTATGAAATTTTGCTATGGCATGACAGGATAAATTTGTACTGCTTATGGTTGGATTCAAGTATTATCCCAAATACAGATTTGGTCCTTTGGATCATTCATAATTAACAACATTATCTGCCTAGATCATGGAAATTGCAAACTGGTACTCAGTTTTTAAAAAAAAAAAAAATGACTCTAACTTTTTTCTTTTGGGGCATAACATTTTTAGGGCATTTTGTCATTTCTTAACTTTCTTAATTTCTTAACTTCTTTATTTTAATTGTCTATGGATCTGATTATCTAGCAACACTAAGTTAAGTTTTCATATAATTTACCTCAAACTGGTAGGAATTTTACATCATCTTAGTCTACACAGGAAATAGCTGCGTTGGTTGCCAACACAGTGTAGAACCTACCGAACTTCGGACATCTCATAGCATTTGGCAAAGACGATTCTAAACATAACCACCACAAAGGTTTCATCTAAGCTATTGCTGTCGTGTACGGCAAATGTCTGTCACAATAATATTTGCGTTTAAGTGCCTGACATTTCTCTTTTTTTGGTTAAGTTTTGCTGCAATTTGATAAAGATGTTAGGGTAATATCCTTATGGTGCCACTCTTTCTGATTAATTAGACCCGTGTTCGACCTCGAGAGGGGGTTCTGTTGGAAAACCTCAAATTCCCTACTTGTCTTCCAGTTTTGCACCAATCTTGATAATATGTTTCGTTTAGATAGTTCAATTTGTGGTGAACTTTTTTTTCAGAACTTCTTGAAACAAATTCTGGCTAAGTCCCCGTGTTTGGGTATATTTTGTGCATTGAGACCTTACCAACACTTATTATGTGATTTGTTTCTGTAAAGGATCTATGTTATCCCAGTTTAGACACCATAACACCATAATAAAATTGTAAGAACAGTGTATGGGGAAAGAGCACGTAAACATTTACTTTTCTAATAAGTTGCGAAATGGTAGAAAGCGTTATGTCATTTAATGTCCATGTTTTTCCCTATGATGTGACTCGATTTAGCTCCTCTCCCTTCTGATGGTTCATGAAACATTTTCGTTCGTTGCATTATAGTATTGGAAGATTGCAAGAAACGGAACTGAAAATAATGTATCTTCGTATCTCTTACAGCAAAATAAGGTAATACAAAAATTTTATTCTATTCATATACCTTGTTATCTATTTGATGCCATTTGGAGATCGCCTTTGGAACTTGTGATTTTTTCTTAACTAAATAATTGTATACATATTTCGTGATCTTTGGCGATGTAATGGCTTTAGTAAGTCGTTGCTCATTTTCATTTTGAAAGTTAACACAGTTTATACTGTCTTTCCATTACCTTGGAATTGCGGATATGATGCCAACAAATAAAGTGAAAGGAAAATGATTAATACCAAATTTCACACAAAAGGTATTATAATCTAAAGCGTTTCCATCATTATCGAAAAAATGACACACTCTGAAAGCATCGTTACGTTTAAGAATGCTTAAAAATATAGGCTGATTATCAATTTTAATAAAAGAGTTATTCAATACGCTCTGGTTTCCATAGAAGTTACTATTGGGAGATCTAATATATCTCATATTCTATGACCTATTATGAAATAATTGCGGCAAATATAATGTTGTCATTATTGACTAAGACCAATGAAGTAAAGGCTCTTTTTCACCTTTAAGGACAAGTAACTTAAATTCTCGTTTAAAATATTTATGTCTACCTTTAAAGGGAAATAGAGCGTTTAGAATATACCAACATGGAATACACATAAAATAGCCTCGTTCATTGTCAAACCGTTTATTCCTATCAATAAACATCTGCAAAAGCTTCGTCTCATCAAAACATTATGCATGCGTTGAGCATCGGAACAAATAATTGCTGTATTTCTATCTGTGAGAAACTTAGTTCTTGAAAAGAAGGCTGCTGTCCTTCCTTTTTTGAATAACCTATCATTCTATGACCTAACTTGGTGGTACTAATTTCATTTCATGTGGTTCAATGGGTACAACAACTTCATTGGTATGTTTTTCTTTTTTTTATGATTTGAATAATTTTGGTACGTTCAATGTCGGACTCACTCATGTGGAATGAAATTTGCTTCGAACTGTAAAATTGTGTTGTGCTAAGTGATCAATTAGGCTTCATAGTCTTTCACTTCACAAAGAATGCTACAAAATTTTACCTTATGAACAACTTCTGTTTAAACTTGAGTAAGGCTTTTATTAATATCGAAGAACATGGTAGTAAATAGCATTAGGAATTAAAAGAAACCTACTGTCAACGTCACGCCCTCATACCCATTATTTTGACCCCTGAGTTAGTCTTTCACATTGTCAACAGACAAAAACAAGTTGAAATCTCATATTATCTTAAATGTAAATAAAAACCCAAGTTATCACAACAGTCTTAATACTTAATACTTTTATCAGCCTTCTACGTTTTCAAAATGCAAACAAATCTTCAGAGATCACCCATTATCTTCAGTGTAAAGGAAAGCCTCATCTTGCACAGATTAAACTTCATATTTTTGTAGTAATACTTTGTGCTTTTGATACTTTCAATGCTTCTGGTACTACATATGTAACAAGCATATACAGCAGAGTACATTACTAGTTTTATCTACTTCAAGATAAATATATAAGGCCAAATATTTTTTCTATGCCAACCAATTTGAAGAGAAAATTCAACTCCACCAATGCAAGATGCAATAACAATTACGTGAGCCAAAATAACTTTTGAGTTAACATTATATGTTGATGGATTAAGTATCTTTCAGTTACTTACATAACTGTAAAGCAGGAAAGTCATAAACTATCACTTCATGAAACGATGACCCAAAAATCACCTCTGCTGAAGATTGTAATGCTAACAGACTTTTCTGCAATTTTTATTCTGAACTTGAAAATATTTTATGTCTCTGCCATAACAAACTAGTCTTAACACACTATGTCAGTATGTCTATTGGTTTTCCATTTCACTCTTTTCGGGAAAAAGAAGAAGAAATTAAATGCAATTTTAAGTACAAAATAACCGTATTTCATTTTTAAATGTACGGCAACATTCTTAGGAATCACAACCGGCGGCAGTCTTTCTCATGGATTCCTCATATCAACAAAATGTCATGCCCCCCCCCAAAAAAGAAAAGAAAAAAGAAAGTCTTGGCATCATTTTTTTTTTAAAGTAAAACTGAGTTTCTTTCTATATATTATTTACAATGTCTCTATTCATCCTCAACTTAGTGTAATAAAGTGATATTCTTACTCGTCTGTCACATCTCCCACGAATTATTTGTTTAAGAAAGAGTGTTGGGATTAATTTATTGTATTTCTGTCTGAAATAATACATCTTTATCTACCTCATCTAACACAAACTTTAATCAGTTCTTTGTGTTACAAAACCAAACTACAAAGTGTCACTTTCATACATGAATTTCGTAACAATTTATACCCATTAGATTTTCTGCCCGTATACTTATTCCCTGTCAACACTGGTGTTACTAGACGTCTAATAAGTCTTAGAAAAAAAAAAAACGTTCAATTGAACAACTTACAGAAGATTGTTGAACTATTCCAATAAGAAACGTCGAAAATTGATCATTTTTCTTCTTATTTTTTTTTATATGTCTTGGTTATCGATAGACATGTGGAAGAAATAGTCAACTTATAGGGCATAAATACTCATATTTTTAAAGCCCGCTTGAAGCTTCCATCTGTAAGAGCTCGCTCATGCTCGGGTGACTTTTTGTACCCAGTAAACAGCAGGTACAAAAGGTCGACGTGATTTAAATTTAGGATCTTTGGTCCCCCTTTGCCGTCAGGTTGGCATTCTTGTTTCCACAGTGCCTATGGAAAATGTGTCCCTCATTCTAAGACCGAAAAAGAGGGGCGGGGTGTGTGGAAATTTTGCACCGTTACACCTGGCCCCGAATTTCGACCACACCCATAACGTGAAAGAGAACATATCTAAGAGAAACCTTGTGTATCTGTTATATCGGTGACCAGTCCAATCCCCCCAAAACAACCCCTCTTTGATTTGTGTCCTACTCCACCCTTCAGGTAAATCTAGGCCTGTAGGCCACCATACAGTATGCAGTGTCTGTTTGATTCGTCCACATTAAATTTTTTGGAGGGTCTTATTCTTTGAAAGAACCATGCATGGTGAATATAAGGCAGGGTTGAATTTAAATTTCGTGGTAATATACTTTGAAGCAAAGTTTTGCCTGAAAATAGAAGGTGTACATGCTGGGCATTTTGGAGAACTACTGTATTTACCCCAACTTCTATAATAAGAGATAAAACATTGCGTAATTGCCGACATCTGCACAGGGGCACCTCAGCCAATCGATCAGATAGCATGCGCCGAGAAAAAACTCAGATTCAAAAGGTAAGTTGCTGAAATTTGAGTCAGAGGTCACCAACTCCCATTTCGGGTACTTTGGAATTTCTAACATTTATTGTAAAAAGTCGTTGCAGTTATGTTGGATCAGATTATTACATTTTCACTTAGAAATTATTACATTTACTCAGGGTAATAGATTTATAGCTTTTATTACATATAAATTTACACAAACCCTTTTATATTTTGTTACAGCCGGATGCTCCTAAAAGTAACTGTCAATAAAAATATTTGAGAAATTTATATATGTATGTTCCAATTAATTTTTACCTTTGTCCCCTCTCTGGGCCTGATCAAGATAAACTCCCCATATTTTTGAAGTCTTGAAAGTCGTCAGAGGATATTGTTTATAAGTCTCTCTATTCCATGGAAACTCAAACATGGTTCAAAATTGCACAATCGCCTAAAATTTACTTAATACAGAAACATCAGAATAACAGTTGATCGTGCAAAGTGCATTTCGACTTCTTGTTAAGCTAAGTGAAGGCTAACATTGTAGTAAAAATATATTTTCTTTTTATTTATTTTTGGGGTAATTGTGTGTCACAAAATGTAATATTTCGAGAAACTTGTTGCTCTTAGGGATGTCATTTCTCACATCTTAATTGAACGTTTCATCTCTTCCAAACATAGATACACAGTATTCTTAATGATTTTTTATAATTAAACAACGCGTGTTTAGTTAGCGACACTTTTCCTTCTCATTCTGCCTCTCAAAGGTTAAAATGTTTCAACCATGTTCAAGGCTTCAAACAAGTTGATTCTTCGAGTTTTTATACCTTCATTACGTTATGTCCAGTACGAACACATTTTTCACACTACCCCAACGTTCACTTGCACGAAATGAACATTTATTTGTAGTTGATGTTCCTACCTTCTTTGTTCCAACAGCGAGCGAAGCAACAGTTCGGACAGCTAGTGCTACAACAACAGCACCATGGAGCTGTAATCACAGTTGCAATCTTAACTTACACATCAGTGCAGTTACTAGGAACCGAATGATACAGACTAACCGAAGCCTTGGAAAGTGTTCAACTTGCTGTGATAGGATGTTGTTCCTCTACAACGTTAACTCAAAAGGGGAATCTTTGCCACAAGCAAAGTAGTTTTGATGTTCTTGTTTTCTAATTTATGTTTTTCCACATCAACACGGGAGTTCCCTCGGGAATTAAATCCCGCCTGCAGTAAAATGACCACACTGTAACATAGTACATTTAAAACAGTGTTATCTGTGTTATTTCAGCCTTGACTCTTTACGAATATTACATGCTAGTAGTGCATTTACAGGAAGAGATGTACAGGAAGAGATGTATTGTATACAATATCTCAGTAACGATCGCTCACTCTACATGCGTATGCTTCGATGAGTGTAATTTTACGACCTTAACGACGTACATGTGTAGTCAATTAATTTAGCATTAGTGAACAATTAGGGAACAATGATAATTCTCATAAACGTGGTTATAGGAAGTAAATTGCAAGAAGGAATAGCAATAAGCAATATTTCCTTGTCTGTATTGTAATGCAGCCGTAAACATCGAAAGTGAAATCTCATTACAGCTTAGAATAAATTGAAACTAATAGTAGAACTAAGGGAATAACTTATTAATATTCCTCCACGCGGCACTTGTAATGGGGCATTTAGAAACAGTCACGGGAAGTCAAATAGAAAGTGCAACCATATATTTGTATTTACCGGCGTATGTAATGTGATTACTTCCTTGTATGTTTTAACGGCATATCGTATGCACAGAATTAATACGTTGCGGCATTTTACATCATATGTCAGCTACCTATTAACAGGAATGTCACTCAATATGCTGTAAAACTTTCTTCGATTGTTTCTCAACAAGTTGTTATTAAAATTGTGTAATCGTGTAAAATTGTGTAATTAATGCTGGAGCACAAGCAGCTTTAGTTTGAATTCATAAATTCATTCATGAATTCTCTTATTCATAGATCTATTTTGAGGCTCACAGAGACATCAATTTGTTGTTCTTTTTATCTCATCGCCGTTTACAACGAGAATGAGAAATTGTTGTTACTTGGCTAGTAGAGCTATATACTGTACTGTGCACTAATGGGAGAACGGTTGCCATGGAAACGCTTGAGTTGGATGAGTAGCGACACCCCGGGAATACCCCATGGTATACTGTAGTGACCATAGGTCCAGCCGGATCCTGTTGGGTGGTTTAAATGTGTACTTATCCGTGCCGATGTGTGTGCTTGCGTGTGCGTGGGTGAGTGTATGTGTGGGCACCGATTGGGGACACACACCAGAAATTAGGCTTGCAACCGGGGATATGCTAAAAAACGGGGATATCCCCGTTTCTAGATATTTTAATATAATGCAAATTGGGGTTTCAGATATGCACCCTCAAGTTTATAGCTCAATCTGAAGTTTTCCCCAATTACCTGTTATATGGATTTATTCCTGTGTATAGGGGTGTATGTGTGTAAAAAACATTATACACACAATTCCGTTTTGGTCGTGAATTGGGGATACAAACAAGTCTTATATCAGTAAAGTGGGGAAATCATGTTGCAAAGTGGGGATGTCACCGTTTACGTGAGGAAAAGTCCATGTCCCCAATAGGCGCCCTTAACGGGGATGTGTGTGTGTGTGTGCGTGGGTTTTTTTAGGGCGCCGAACGGAGACACACACACAAAGTTTGAGCTTGCAACAGGGGTTACGCCGAAAAATGGGGATATCCGCATGTCTGGGTATTTCAACGTAATGCAAATTGGGGTATCAGATATGCGCCATCGACTTTATACATCAATCATACTTTTCCCGCAATTACCTATGCTGTGGTTCTACACCTGTGTACCTATATATGTGTATTTATAACTGTGTAAAAATCACACAATCCCGGATATGCATGTGTGCCTCCGCACCTGTGCAAATTAGGTTTTTCTTTTCCCACAACACCTTGGAAAGTGAACAGACGATTAATATTTAACGTTGTTAAACTAAATAGGAATAAGATAAAAAAAAAATAAGATGAACGTTCTTAAACTAAATCCGAGAAATTTTGCTCACACTAGACATCATGACAGTCACCTTTCCAATGGTGATTTGATTCTGATTGTCTGGACATACGAAAGTTTTCGAAATACCCGCAAACACAAGACAAACTTTTCCATTTACCATTTTTTTAAATTGTTTTGTCCCGGGGAACTCGAGAAAGCTACCCGCCATGGTCATTTTGCTACAGTCATAACCGACACCACGCTTTTCTCATTTTTCGTGAATAACGGTGTGTATTCCGATGAAGTGGGTTAGAAAGTAACCGTCTTAGCATGAGATACCTGACTACACAAATAACGTCACTGTATAGGGTTGTGCAAGTAGTGGCTGTAGTGTCATACACCTATTTGGTGTGTAGGTGATATAGCATAATACTGTGTAATGTTCTATGCAGAGCGAAGTACGACATCGAACAGCAGGTTTGTTATTGTCCACTCCTGACGTCACCTATCATATATCCGGAAATGCCGGCTTCAACTTCAAAAGTCGGCTTCAACTGACGACAATGAAATTTCGACAAGTTACGCCTGAAATCCAATTATATTTCCAAGTTTGAACAAAAAGAAGTTGCACACGTCATAAAAGTGATGTTTGATTTTCCTGAAAGCGTATCTTGCTTCGTGATACCATACCTTTAAGCACAGTGACCTATGCAGTCAAGTTGGTTCGTGCGTGCTTGTGCATCTGTGACACCTGTGCGTGCGGGTGTGTGTGTGTGTGTGTTTGTAGCACTTGCTTCTCTACCTGTAACTGGCAACAAAAGGTGTGTCAATAGTGATTCAAGTGCAAGGAAACACCGAGGAAGGTCCCCACAGTTTTTCATTGCGAAGATTGTCTTGGGCCGGAGGTGGTCTTCAAATTAAGTGAAAGCATCGTAACATTTGCCACTTGACAATTCATATCTTATGATAATCGTCTAATGTTTATGATAACACATAAACATATCACGTTACATGAAGGTACAACAGGCCACAGGTCTTCAAAATTTGCAGTGCATTGTGTGAAGCACTTCACCCGCTGTAAAATTTGTCAGTAGAAACAAGTCTTGTTCTTTTTTCTTTTTGAAAGTGGCTCTCAAGTTAATAATTTCAATGGAAATACCTCTTACATTAAACAATATCTGTTACAAAGATCACAAAGTAGTAACTTGCTATAGTTTTCGTTTTAAGTCTTAATTGTGTATGACTCTGTCACATCAAAAAGTGAATAGAAAGTTTTTGTCAAATAACTTACTGAATATGAAGCATATCTTCACTACCTCCTGCAACGGAAATACAGTCACATGAAGAGATCAAAGCAATGAAAAGAACGTCCTAAATATCTTTTAATTAATCGATGTAATATTTACAAGAAAACTATGAAAGAAGTCAAATAATGTAAATTAAATATAGAGACGGACGTTAACTTACCTTTTATTCTAACATAAACGATAATGCTTGTCAAAATAGACACAAGAAACAAGATCGGTATCAATGCATGCAGCCGTATGAGATTTAGTAGCTCTGTAAAGAGACAATGCAAAGAGTAAATCAGTTGTCACGAGTAAGTAAAGACTTCACAGTGTTTAGGTAGTGAGCATTGTTTATAGCTGTCGGTGATGAACTGATTGGCCAATTCAAGTACTTTGTAATACAGAGGATGACGTGGTAGTAAAATAATTTTTAGGGGAAAAAGTTTGTTTAATTGAACTCTTTTGGCCTTTGCCCCTGTTAGACCCCAATGTCAGCGGGTAGATCGTTTTTTTTAGCTAAGTAACGTGATCGTACATCTAGTCCTCACAGAATTTCTGTAATGTGTTAAAGGCTTGCCTCGGGGACACTCTTTTCTGCATGATAAAGCATGAGGTTATATACAGCATACCATAATGGTTAGAGTTTGTTTCTTCGATGAAAACTTTTCATGTGAGGACTAGCTCGTGGGTAATCGTATACAATTAATATTCACAATTTATACAGTAAGTAAAATAAGGCATATAATTGTGTGTCAGAATCTAGTAGCATGCCATCAACGATGTAATTGTTATTCACTATTGCAATTGGTTTTCGAAACATAAGGCACACTATTTCTTCTACCCCTACTTCGTTGCTACATTTTTTGACATTGTGAGAAATTAATTTTGTTATAATTGTAATTACGACGAATGAAGTAGATATTTTGTGCAGATAATTTCATTCATGAGTACTGACTTCGGCCAATGAAAACTTTCCATTTTTCATTTTCGAGTCAGTAATTGAAAAAAGTGTCTTGTTGTAGTACATAGACATCTGAAATGATTTCCAGGTAAATTCATGGCAAGGATTTTATCATGGCTCATGGAATAGACCTATTGCAGTCGTAAACTTGCTTATACCTTAACTTTGAGAGGTTGACAGGACAGACTCGAATCAATAAGGAATTTGAGGGGTTTTTTTTACTTTGTCTCATTGTTTGAGGATATATGCCTTTGTCTTCGAAGAAAGTGATGACTACTTTACAGTTAGGAAAATATTCACACACTGACTTGACTTATCCATGGAACAGACGAAAAAGGGAGGCGAGTAGAAGTCAGTAACTTACCTCCTCCTCCTGATTGTGCCCCTCCCCCTCCTCCGCCTCCGTGAGGCACAATGGTAGGTACCTCGGAGGCTACACTGAGAGACGTATTCAAGGTCTGGGTCACTATATGGTCCCCATTGACCAGGCATGTTACAGTCACATAATCTTCAGTCATGTGAACCGTAAGAGAAGACGTGAAAAAGGTCAGATTGGGTTCTGTGTCATGATTTCGTTTCTCGCCATCGACAAACCAAGTAATATTGAAGGGTGGAATTGCTTCTTGTACTCTACAGCTTATTATCGCCAGATCTGTTGTGATAATCCGGTCATTCTTTACTATGGCAACGGATGGTCGTGCTGCTTGAAGAGAAAGAAATGAATCATACGTTCAAAAATGACCCAAAATCAAAACACAATTTAAGAGAATTGATAGGAAATAACTTCTTGATCTTTCCTTCTTCTGATTTAACAGTTTTATAGTGCTAGTAGTTTAGTGTGAAACATAGAACGTGTAGTACAAAATGTCTTTGTGTCAAGGATGCTCTTTACTATGTATTTCACAGTACATTTTCAAAGCTAGAATTGTGATAGTTTTATTTTTCTTTTTCGAAATAACTCCATTTAATTCCAACTACATACCTCTGACTTCTAATAAGAATGTGGCTTTAAGACCGGACTTATTCCAACAAGTGAAATATGCTTGTTCTAAAAGAGAATTGGTGATAGCGAACAACTCCAGGGAATGGTTTGAATTATCACATGTATCCACGGTCATGTCAACAAAAACGTCTGAGTGTTTAAGTCTTACACCGTCTCTAACTATTGTAGTATTGTCCTGTTTCCAAATCACCGGGTTTGCAGTAGAGCCAAGTATGACTGGACATAGCAAGCAACAATTTCCGTTAGGTTCAACTATTACTGGTGAAATTGCTGCATCACTGACGGCGGCTGTTGTATACGTGGTAAATAAATCCACTAGTAGAAGAACTGCAATAAAAAAAAGCAAAACTGCTGGAAGTAGAGTCTAACAAAATATGTAAAACGACAATTTTAGATTGGCGATGAACTTTACCGTTTAATGCTAACATTCCTGAAACAATTTCCTCATAATAATGCCAGGAGATGGAACATAGCTTGTAAGGAAGTCCAAACCGTTTGCATAATAACCTTACAAAATTTACCTGCACAATCTAGTGATTATAGTTGACATGTCACTTTCATTTTAAACGAATGAACTTAATTTCTGTGCATGTCTACATCAAACAAGTTCCCGTCAAATCGTTACCGTTTAGAGAAACACCGGTGACTTTTTGCACACACTCACACTGCAATCACTTGAAGCATCACTAAGTGGGAAGTTTTTACACTTTTATTTCACAGTTCATTTCACAGTTTTTACATTTTTATTTTGTTTCAGGATGGATCTATTAAAGAGTGCAATATTTGTTGCAATATTTACTTTAACGGTAATAAAGAGTTTCCTCGTAGGTATGTCTAGAGGCTCCCTTTGTTCGTTTTTAATTCTCATATTTATTACGAAATTCTGTCATTGTTTTGTTTCTAGCGAAAGTAAGGAAGGCTCATTCCTTATGGTATGGTAAGGCATATCAGGCAGCTGTACAGAGATTGCAGAGCTGACTAGTCTATGGTCATTCGTCATTCAGGTATTTTAATCAGTGTTGCGAGAATGTAGTATAATCGAAAGATTATTGAAATACGTGTCAGTAAATAACACAGTTGTTTTAAAAGAACATGCTGATTCTCCAAAGGGAGTTTCTTTTCCTTTACATTTTTGTGCAACCATCTCCATCACGCCGGGGATAATATGGTTGTCATCATAAAGTTAGATTTTCCTATTGCCAAAGTTTGCTTATATTGCTGTGCATTGCTGTGCTTGTGCTTCGTATCATCACTTGCGTAGTAACTTGGTCACGTAAAGTAGCGAAAAGCATGATCAAACGGTATCATTATCGAATGGACACATCGTTCGTCGAAATAATAAATGAGATAATGGTAGTGGGTCACAAAAGCATGCCTCTCTTTCCATTAACAATATCTGCAATCAAATTCAGTTCATATCTCAACAATGTATCACAAGCCACTTTTTGCTTATGATGACAATATTCACAACTTGCTAATGTGGGTAATGTAAGACGTCCTAGTTGATGAAGGAATCTTCATCCAATAGTTTGCATCGGAGATGTCACTCTTCTTTGTTCCTTAATTATGAGTAACATTTTACAGTATTAAACTACTTGGTTATAACATTGCCTGAGTTTTGATATTAACTTGTATTTTGTATCTTTCACTCGACAGGAGCAAATCGTATCAAGTGTGAAAAAGTATATTTCGGGGAGCTGGATCAGATATCATCAAGTTACAAACATTACAATTATTAGATATAAACAACCTTCGCATAGGTCCAACAGAAGTTGTATTTCTTTCGCCTAAAAAAGCTGAAACAGTCACATCCGGCTCAAAGCCCTTGGAAGTAGTATTAATAGTATACCATGAAGATGAGAAATTAGATGTTTACAATGCGCTCAAGCGTTACCTTCTAGTTACCAAGCCACTAAGGGGAAGTGAAACGTAATTATCTATCAGTTATACTCCACCCCATAAACCCGTTTCTAAGGACTCCTTATCACGCGAGGTGGATAACGAAACTGTGAGCTGCACCTGGCTTTGATGTAACCCATTACTCTGCTCACAGCACTAGAGCAGCAGCGGTTTCAGCTGCAAGACGTAAGAACTTGCCAGTCGATGCCATTCTAAAAACTGCGGGGTGGACCTCAGAATCAACATTTGTTCGTTTTACAAAAAACCCATACGGTTAACTAGTAACAAATCATGTTATATCGAGCCACCACAATTTATGTAGTCCCGTATGTGGTAACATTCACATCAGTATGCTTTCATGTAATTAAATCAGTTACTACAAGAAACGATTATTACTTTGGTAACAGTAAATAGAAAAAAAAAAACAAGTGTATAAGACATTCCTACAAGTTTAAGCTCTCCTACTGCAAAGCAGTTTTGTAACAAGCCAACCTTGTGTGGAATCAGAAGGCAAATCAAGTCAAATTGGACTCGAGACATAAGGCAGGTAAAGTCATTTACTGTATCGCCCAAGCATGTAAAGTCAGACACTTTGGCAAGTCAAATCAAATATACTCAAATTAGTGCAATGGTTTAACAAGTTATATCGAGCCACCACAATTTATGAAGTCCCGTATGTGGTAACATTCACATCAGTATGCTTTCATGTAATTTTACGTCTGGTGTTTCTTTGGACATTTTTAAGCAATTAAATGTTAATTTTGGCAACCTTCTTATCTAATATATTTTCGTGCTGCCTTTTTCGAAATCGAGTAAAATCTCCTCAACAGTCCTGTGCCCCCTCAAAAAAAAAGAAAAGAAAAATATCTAGCAATGGCAGATTCAAGTGGAATGTGCCAAAGTAGGCAGAATTTGTATACATTTAGATTTTTTTATGTTTTGAACATACAGCTATATTCATGAACATGTGTTTCATACCCCCCCCCCCCCCATTTAAACATGGAAGTTTAGTGTTTGGTGAAAAATCATCAGTGTACTTTTAGGTGCAAGTTCACATAAGTCATATGTTAATTAACGGTTAATCAACTCTGGACCGTGTATTAACTGCAGGATAATGCACGATGGGGGTTAATGCAAGTGATGCAGCCCGAGGGCATCCGGCGATAGCATTAACCCCAAGAGCATTACATAAAGTTACGTTACACGTTGTAACTCACATTGACTTTACAAAGAATCTGAGCTGCATTACCTAAAACGCGCACTGCGTTCTCATTGATGTTATTTGAACGTTTATGTTGCTTAAATCCGTGTTTTTTCCATTAGATGGTGAACTGTCAACTGTATTGGAAATTTTCTGTTGAAGACATAAGTAAAGAAAGCATAATACAGTTTTATGAAAGAATACATAGACGCACTGCTACATGATTTGGTAAAGTCTTTCTTGTTATTTTACTTTTTTAGTTTTCTTTCGGCTAAAAAATTAGCGGAACCGGGCACTATGATGGATGTGCGGCACCAAAAATAACCTACTATACAACGAAACTCCTGTGCGAACGACTCTCTGTTGGAAAGTAGGCTGTTTTGGACAAGCAAACCGCGGTATGGTAGTTTCTAACGCTTTTTACAACTGTCAGAAGCGTAGACAGTACTTTGATGTGCTTTTAAAAACTCAGGAGTAACAGCACATCCTCCTTTAACACCAATTACTAAACTATTACATAACAAGTTCAACCTATAATCACAAGAAACAGACACTAAAGAGAATTTTAAAGGGTAGGTGTGTTAACTGTCGAGTATATTTAAATTCGGAGGTAGAGTATTCCTTGATAAATTGACGAAAGTATGTCGGCCATTGACAATACACATCACTGGAGGAATCCCAGTCGGGGTCCAGCGGATGAAGTCTTTTGAGGCTTCTGAATATTATTGAATTGAGAGGGGTTGGGGCTGATCAATTACTCCATACACCCATGGAAACGCCCTACGTAGAAGTGTATACACAACTTGCATGTAGGCTACCATTTTGACGGTAAAAGTGAGAAGCTAAAGATTGCTCATTACATTGAGAGTTCTAATATTTACTCAATGTACGTTTTATTATTCACTGTGAATGTTTTACTATCTTGAACTTCATAGTGTTACAAATTCCAACATCATGATCTCAGTGGCAGCACCGGGTGTTTTTTTTTTTTTTTTTTTGCGACTCCGAATATCGATAATAAACATACACATTTGAGGTCACCAGAACTTAAAAAAACCTTCTAAGGGGGAATATCTCAGCGACTGAATTTGGTTGCAACGTTGTCTTTTAAGCTCATCGATAGCCATTGATAAATAGGTAACTTCTGTCATAGTTTGGAAACCTTGTAAACACGGTATGTTAATAGGGGAAAGTTGCTGTTGAGTGTTGCTGAATCTCCAAGCTGTTATACCTCGATGAGCAGATGAGCTCTGTCATTTTTCATGGAGTGCAAAATGATCTGGAAAATGTGTAACGACCCATCTGTAGTAGGTCACTTGGTAGGTTTTTGCCGGATATACTGTATACTGTCGAACAATGGCATCATATGTAGAATGTCAAGAAAACCAACTATGCAGAGGTCACCAAAAACACACAGTTTCAGCACTATATGCATGTGTCAACTTGTGCTCAAAATTTTTAATGTGTCGTGAATGTAAAATACATGATATGACTTATTTTTAAGAAACATTGATCAGGTCAAATGTCAGCATTATCCAGTTTTATGGAAGAATAAATAAACGTACTGCTACATGATTTGGTAAAGTCTTCCTTGTTATTTTACTTTTTGACAAACGTATTTTTAAGAAACGTTAATCAGGTCAAAAATAAAGAGATCAAATTGCAAATCGTCATAATGGTACAAAGTGAGTTACGATTTTTACCGAAAACTGTAAGTCCGATTAAGCTCAAGCCGGTAGGTTTGCTAGTGGGGATTTGAGATGCAGTGTCCGTCCGGCTGATGACGGCAAATGTCCAAAATTAAAGGTCACTTTTGCACATTTAATATTACCCATAATGCAGTGCTATAGTAGATTTTGTTCGTAAAAATGACGTTTTTTGGCTTTTCCGTAAATGCGATATTGGACATATGCAATTAAGTGTCCTAACTTTGTATATATACCAGAAGAGGAGCTGAGAAATAAATGTGTTAAATGTAAGGTTAAGTGTAATAAATGTGCGGAGAGAACTGAATCACGCTCGACTCGCTGTTAAAGGGGTATTACAAAACGCAAAATGTGGAAACCAATTCTGAGGGGATACTTGGCACTCATACAATTTCTTGGAATACTTTTGACACACACACACAAAGTTTAGGCCCCCGTGTACGGATGCAATTAGTCAAGCGCACACGGTACCAATATATCAGAGCACTCAATAAGTTGGAATATACAGTGCTTAATTTTGTTCACCGTTAGCATCCTGAAGTACTGATATATAGAGTGCAACTGAGTGTGTGCTGCAAGTACATCAATTTGTTTCTATGCAAGGTCCATTGCCCCAACTGCCAGAGACAAGTAATTATATTAGTATACTATGTATTATAAGTAATTATATTAGTATACTATATTATTGGCACTAATAAGACGCTAATTTACAACAGAAAGGCAGAATTTGGAACTTTTATATGTATTTTTTGCGAGTCTCATAAATTCCTTGCACTAGTACTTGTATCATGGAATGCCATTAGTTCCAATAAGATATACAATTACTCGTTCAGACCTAAGTTTCAGACTTCAATGTACAAACTATTTCTAAATTAGAGTAGAATATTTAGGATGTTTAATTAATTTAGGCTTAACAATTGGACTTAATATTACAAGGGTAGTACCCAATAACTGGTGACAAAGCAATGGACCCCGGGTTGGATTTTCGTAGTATTTAGGCTGAACTCCTGGAGCTGTAGGACCGTGATGACCACAGCGCTGAAGATAACGCTTGTGTAAGATGTGATTGGATGTGATTAATAAGGACACTCGCTACATCAAAACTGATGATATGGAGTTGTAGGATAGAATATTGGAATGTATGTTGGCAACGATAGAGTGCCAAGTCAAGACCGTT
Source organism: Stichopus chloronotus (assembly GCA_021234535.1). Lineage (NCBI taxonomy): Eukaryota > Metazoa > Echinodermata > Holothuroidea > Aspidochirotida > Stichopodidae > Stichopus > Stichopus chloronotus. Next base: position 4,740,755 of record CM037842.1, read on the forward strand.
ATTTTTGTTCCCAGGACGTACAACTCATTAGCTATTACCGTGCATAATAGTTTCTGGTTGAATTACCTAAAGACCTCGAAACATTTCGAAGATAATTATAATCGTTGTAACCTGTACAATCATTGTACCCTACGATAGTATCTTACAACAAAATTAAATATTGGTCATTACTTTGACACATGTTCGAGAGAAACAATCATAATGAAAAACGATATGAATAACGATATGTTCTGTGAGTTACTTCCGTGTTCTTCGTGTGCATTGTAATTTTATGGAAATGTTAGACCAGCTTAAGACTTACATTTAAACAAATTAAATTTTTACAAATGAGTGAAAACTGCAGTTATTACTGGTTTATGAACAAAATAAAAATATGGCAGACCTTTCCAGTCCCGTGAAAGGTTCTTGAATTCTCTTGAATTAATCTCAAGTTACATGTCAATTGTAAATCTGAGGTTTTGACAAATAATAGTTTCTAAGATTAAACATTATGACATTTTTGTGCACTGTAAATCTAAGTTATTCAAATAGTCTTAAGAAATTTATCCTCCACAAAGCTTCATAAAAGTTCAATCAACAATAACAATTCAATAAAGTTAGTTACATGATTAACGCTCCAAACTAGCCTTGTGTGCGTCATAGAGTTAGTCCGGTGACTTGCTGTGTCAGTCATAAAAAACCGTCGTGGCCTTTTCATTAGACGAAATTATAAGGTAACAATTACACTATTTTGAGAGATGCGTAAATTACAAGTCTGCACTGTTGTTTGCTACTAAACGTTGTTTTTACGAAAATGAGGTTTGAATAAGATATCTGTAGGTTCAAGAAAAATATAAAACAAAAATAGCTGCGTAATAAATTTTATGGACTTCTTCTGTTGCTAATACATTGCATACGTCGTGTATGTGTCAACATATTTTCATCACGACGCATTGGCAATACGCCTCAATCAAACCTTGGATATTAATAATGTTATAGAGACTATGTTACCCTATTTTTGCAACCCTAACGCTAAATAAGAAGGAAAAATAAATCCTTCAAAAGTATCGGTTGTCAATTCCAACAAAGAGTATCGTCATTGCGAACCAATATCTTTTCATAATTCTCTATAACTTAAAATTTCTTCAATTCTGCTACTTCAAAGTACTTCAGTTTGAAGAAAGTTGAGAATGTTTCACTACGGGCGTACGCAGCAAGCTCATTCTTTTAAAAAAAAGTTCCAATCGTTTTCGTTGTCGCTTCGTTGCGTTATACGATGTTCAATAGCCTGCCCCAATTTTTTATTTTTAAGCTGAATATAGGTCATTATCAACAAAGAAAAAAAATGCGGACTAAAAGTATATTCAGTCCTCCCATATTTGGTAACTGGTCTACGAATCAATGAAACAGGATGTATAATTCATCATGACCCAATATCACCTCAAATTCTCTGATATGTATTGCTTGCAAATGTTATAAAAACTAGCAAATTATCATCGCAAGCACATAAATGACGTAAAGGAAGAAAAGTGTTGGTCTCCTACTTATTTTTTTTTTAGTGTCTTTTGGGAGTAATTTTTTTTTTTGCGTTATTTCACGTTATTATCAGCTTCCATACTTTGTTAATTAAAGGCTAAATTTAACATCTAAGGACAGCATTTTGAAATATTTTGTTTATATCCCGCATTGTCAAAGGATTCCTAATCTTCAAAGAGGAAAGTTTGGAAAAAGAACCCCTTGGAAAGTCACTCGAGTTTATTTATGCAGATATAAAGTATACGGAAGCCATTAAAATTTAACAAATTTAAACAACTGTGGCTAAATTTGTGTAACTGATGATTATTGCTCTAACGCTCAGTTTGAAAGAATTTTTCGAAACAATGAGAGATAATAAGCCAAATGTTTCATTTGCATTTTAAAGGACGTTAAGGTAAATAAACCAAGATGTGATATGGGAGAGAACATAAGGATGAGTTGTTAATACTGTTTCTCATTTCCCTCACTGTAAACCGAGTAGGCAGGTATCTTCGAGTGACAGAAAGACATTAGATGCCTATTGGGTTAAAGTGCGGAGCAACAATGTTCGTACAACAATATTGCCTAACATTTCACACTTCAAAAATCATTGCACAAGGTAGCTGACTTGGAAATTGTTCTTCGAATACCATTGTGGATTATTGACTTTGTGGAAAGAGAAGATCAACAAAAACTCCAGGAGAAACGAATGACAAGTTTCAAAGAATTAACGACGTCAAATTGAGCTGAAGACTTTTTATGACTAGATAAGTTGGATTCCAACTTGAAGTATTTCTTGACAATTTCTATAATTTTATAGTAATCCCAAATTATTTTGTACATATAATTTCATCAGTTTTTGTTTTGTGTAGATGCGAATATTAAAATGTGTAATGACGAATGATAACCTATTTTTAAGTGTCATGCCACACAGTTACGAATATCACCAAAGTTCGAGCTCTCTGCAAATTTTGTTTCAAATTATCTCTGCAAATGTGAGTGTCAATCGAAACTTTTATTTCTTATAATAAGTTTTAATAGTCTTCCAATAATTGATCAAATCTATGAATGTCCAATGTGTTTAAAAGAAAACAAAAGCATACTAAAAGCATTGGTAACTAAGAGGAATAGCACATTGGTTAAACTTGAAAACCTCAGTTTTTCATTCGTAATTACGCGAAAAAAAAAAGAAGATTAGATTTACCCTTAAGAAATAAAATACTCCATGTTTGTAACTAAACCAATTTCGTATATCATGTTCTCAATTTCGTTATAGCTGGCTGTGAAATCTTCCTTCTTACAATAGAAAAAAACGTAATGCAATATCTTCAAACTTTCTCTGGAAAATACATAGGACTTGGTGAAGCTCTAATAGTCTATCAATCACAGAAGAGCACACTTAAACACTCTGTATCTGAACGTCTAAAACGTTTAGGAGGCATACTGGGCTCAACATTCTTAGTTCACTCGAATTTGTTTTCCTTTGAATTCTGTCAAAAATAAAACGTGCAATTTGAGGGTTATTATTGGTCCACACCTTTTACCATATTAAATAACTTGGTTTTTAACGCCGTGAGGCCAATGCGTTCGCCGGGATTAACCATCAAGCAAGACTTCATTATGGCGTACCTGAAACAAATAAGACAGAATTAAGCTTAATTTACAAATTACAGAAATTAATAGCGTACTCCAGATAACGGCAATCGATAAATAAATCACCAGGTGATTACGTATTAACGGAAGTATTTTTACCACTAAAACAGAAATAACTCACACAGCATCTGAACACAGACGGGGTTGTGCAAGAAGAGGGATATCCTTTGGATTGGACGAAAACTTCTTAATATCCACTCCATCAAATGGAACATCACCTAAACAATCATATGAAAGAACGTTTGACATGCTTTAACAAAGCTTATGTCGACCTCTTCAAAATGGTTTGTCTATCTGCATCAGTTATCAACAATCAACTTGTATAATCATGATGTTTGGTCGTTGAAAGATATCTCACCTTCAGAAAACACCTCCCAAATGAAAACAGCAAATGACCACACATCGCTTCTTCGGTCGTACTTTCTATCAAAAATGGTTTCAGGAGCTAACCAGGGCAGACGCAAATATTCCTGGAGAAAATATTGATCAATAGTTTAGTACACTAGCTGATGTTGAATGTTCATTGTGATACAAATGGTCCATGGGAATTCTATAGCAACTTTATTAAAAATATATCTAACATCAAACGAAGAAATGTAATCCGAAGTCTAACGATGTAGATATTATGAATGACAACGGTTCACATAAAGTGCATCTAAATTAAGAAAATCCCACATGTTTACAGATAGATGACAAAAGTAAATTTACATGGTCAAAATCTAATCTTCGCAGTATAGAACTGAACTCATATATAACGTGTTAAGCTGATTTTCATAATTTTAAATGTTACGGGTATATTAGGCAATAGTTTGTGAGGGCGTCATTGCGATAGCCAAATTACTCTCTGTTTCTTTTGGAAAGTCATTACACTTTAGTTTGTCACCAAATGTGAACACTGTTTAACTACTATCGAGTGATTTGACTACCGATATACATCTTATCGCTATAAATTATGCTGCGGAAGGAAACAGTTAACTTTTAATCTTTTCTAAAAATTTAATTTCCAAAGGAATCAAACGAGAATAATAACAGTTCCACAAGGTAGACGTCACAAATTATTGCAAAATTGACCACTTTAGATCAAGTGATTGTGTCTCGACATTTTAAATGATTTAAATCAATTTAAATTTTAAATCAATTTAGATAGAAATCTGCTGACATAAGATTTATTCTTCAACCTCTCAAATATATTTTTTGTGATGCTAGATTTACATACACTTTACTGAACCTTTTCTGTTTTACCTCACGGTTTGCCGTGGCCACAAATTTCTTGGTAGATGATTGCAAGTTAAAGTCGTACAATTTGCAAGTCATGTTAGGCGTCACTAGAACCTTTCTTGCACAAAGAGCAATGTGATCACACTACAAAGCAAAACAAACAAGTTCTTCTGTACATTTAAATAACGAAGCTTATAAATTCATTGCTATCATACAGTATGATTATACATGTTACGCATATACGTTTTGCAATAGTTTAACAAAAACATCACAATTATTTGCATAACTCAATTTCTTTTCCCGCCTAAACGTACTGTAAGCCACTCAATCCCTCGTGTTTAACGTACATGTCACAGTAAAACCATACTGGGTAGAGGTATCAAAAACATGGAAAATGGCATTATTATTGTATATAATCCCTCAGTTCAAACATGGTTACATATGTTGAATTATTATTTAACATTGTATGGAGAAGCAAAGATCTAATAAATTTTTTGGCACCTTGCACTAACGGAAACTGCTGTCCTGTATTATGTGCCCTATGGACATACCACGTCATCTATCTCGTGAAAGCCACATATCATAATCAGGTACCTAACGACCAAGTTTGAAGTTCATTAGACTTACTGTGTAGTACAAACTTTTTCAAAGCATTTTGCTGATGAGATATTCGGCATTTGACCTCTGACCTTAAATTTTGACTGCTGACACAACTTCAGACCATGTTGCATCTATGTAGCAACTTGACCCTCATCAGCGTTGCGGCCTAGGAGGCACTATTTGCTGTCAAATGTCACCTCTGAACCCTGAACTTGACTTTTGATCCGGAAACACATGCAAACATGATTTTTACCTTTGAAGTTAGAACTTGACCTTTGGCCCCATATCACGTACAAACATGATTTTTATATAAAGTGTTTTATACCGGTCATATGGTGACATATGGTCGCATAAGGTCTCATGGAAATAGCCATTTTGGATTAAAAAAATACATCAAAACTAATATTTTCCCTAATTTAACCCATGAACTTAACCTCTGACCTTAAATTTTGAGGGGAGAATCAACTTAACCTCAAGGGTCACCTATGTGTCGGCCTTCATCGGCTTTGCGGTCTAGGGGGAGTTGCGGAGGCAAGCTTTTGAAATTGAAATTTTATTCGCAAACTCTCTCTCTCACACACACACACACACACACACACACACACACACACACACACACACACACACACACACACACACACACACACACACACACACACACACACACACACACACACACACACACACACACACACACACACACACACACACACACTCATCTTTAAACATTTTGACCCCTACCCAAATGGGGGGTTTCTGATCACCTTAAGTCTATATCAGTCCATGACAACTGTTGCTATGGCAACTGAGAGAGCCATAATACATTGTTGCGTCCCAAAGCAACTACAATATCTCATCCCGTACATTACATGTACAGCGATGAGATACAAATGTTATGTCAAACTTTACGTAGTATTTTGTAGTGAAAAAAGAGCACTTTTTAAAATATATTCTTCTTTAGAATATTTAAATCCTTACGTCTATCGATTCTAGAAAGAATATTGCTTTCAAAGGCTCTAACAAGAATGATCCAATGCTATAAACATCTTTTGATTCTGTGGTTCCTCTCAGTCCTTGCGTATATATTGTCTTGGAATACAATTCATCGTACTTTGCCTTAGAGAGAATATCTAGAAGAGTACCATTTGTGACGTGTTCGCTATAAATATAGTAAGGAACTGTGTAGAGAAAAATACGAAAACATGAAACATGAGAATAACAGCTAAAAAGAAAACTCAATAACACAATCTTGACGTTATTTAAGAAACATTAACACGCGAAAGATTAATAAAGCATCTATGTCTTTAATTTGACCGGCTAGCGTTCTGTTATGCAATGTTGAATGTTACTAAAGCAAAATGAAATGACTGTCTTTGTTGTTGCTGGTGCTCTTAAATGAAATATGACATTCGTTAAACACCAGTGACTAGTTGCTTACTTTGATCAGTACAACAGCCAAAAATTGCTACAACGTTTTCATGTTTCGGAATATGACTCAAATGTTCAGCAAGTATTCTCATATGAAGCCAGTCTTCCGTCTTTGCTATCTCAGCTACAAAAAGAGAAATCAACAAAAAAAAAGTTACACACAAATGAACACAGAAACGTAAGTGAAAATAAGTGCAAAGCGTAAAATAGTTCTTTAAAACAATTAACACAATGTTTAAAAGTGCTATTATATTTCATGTAGAATTATTTCAGTTCCTTTATTTAAATCAACCATTATGATGTTTCAGTAACAGAGAGTGTTCATTTACTCACTTGTATTGGTTTTAACACAGTTTCCAGAGCATTTATATATATATATATATATATATATATATATATATATATATATATATATATATATATATATATATATATATATATATATATATATATATATATATATATATATATATATATTATAATGACAACACAATTTTGTCACTAACATTTATTTGAAACATTCGAATAACTCACCGCAGAGAGTAGTTGCCTCCACTGACGACTTGCCTTTCCATTTCGGTGAAGCAATCCACCTTTTTCTTCTCCCAGAGCCAGGTATAAAACTTACCAACTCAAAATCATTTCGATTGAGCACATAATTGCCTCCATAAAAGTATATATCTGAGTCATTAAAAGAGAAAGTAAATTTATTCCTGTTTTTAGTTAATTTGAGACTAAAGGACAAAATTCTAGAAAGGATCGTCGCACCATACAATAACCCAATAATAGCCCAACAGTACATACCGCCAGTCATCTCTTGAGGAGATTCGTATTGAACTTCTCCCTCGACAGATCTGTTTAGTGTTGTAGTATACGCCACGGGATGACTACACACAATTCGTTCAAGAAAAAACAGAAGGGGCAGTCAGAGTTCTAGTAACCAAATCATGCAATCAATTAAGAAGTATTGAAAATATCAACGGTCAATCATTAAATGGAGAATACTAAGAAAAAAAATACTCCCAGATGTAACGAAAACTAGAAATACAGGTTGACAAGCGTTTCACAAAAGGCGAAAAATAAGGTGAAGTGTCAAAGTACTTATGTGTACTTGTCAGTCATTGCAAGATTGAAGACATCGACGAAAGACCCTTTATCTCATTTATTTCATAACATGCTCAAAAACTACAGTTGTCTTGACGATATAGCTTGAAGATCAACTTGATTTCAGCTATTCGACTACATTATGTTAATGATGTATGGTACTGAGTAAGTGGATTCTGAAGAGCAACTTTTGGAGACATGTTCCAATGAAAATTTTGAACACCTACTGGGGGAAAAAATGTATTTCATATAATGATAAACTTAATTTATGAAATGATACCCCTCGATGATAGTAGATAGCATAAATGTGAAATGCAAAGTTAGAAAATAAGCAGCATAAAAAATGCAGACTCGGTTTGGAGCCAGCAGATTCAGGTTTCATATTAAAAGCTTTTGTGATCTGTAAACAATACTACTTCCTTTCCTTCCATATTTATGTGACGCAATGAAAAAAGTTGACATGGTTTCAGGTTGATATCTAAATAGCTAATTATGTTGTTTGCTGTATTAATGTGACTGACTTTTCATGGGTCATTCGACTTGATAGTATTACCCCCAAGACCCTGCTCATGCCTTCCTTTTCTCCCATAGGAACAGCTGAGGCGTTAGTCCCCGATTAGTAATTGGTGTCGCAACTACCTATTGTTTTATAACATGTTCCTCACCACCTATAAAGTCTTAAATTTGTCCAACAACATTTAATCACTGAAATGTTTGCAGGGCATAATATTGTGTTTTTGTAAGTATGGATAGCAATGGAACCTTCAGAAAGAGAGGGTCGTATTTGCCAATGTGGCTGAAATCAGCAAATACTCAATAATAAATTGATTTTATGTTCAGCCTTTGTGAGCTACTGCAGGAAACTTTATCAACCAGATATACTATACTGCATTACCCACTATGCTGAAGTGACCTTACAAATGCATACAAATATATGTATATCACCTGTTTACCTTCATATCTTTCTGTTTAAGGAAGTCCATAGGACTTACTTGTCACCCAAAGATATTCTAAGACCTCAGAGTTTCACTGGCTTGACGCTATGGACCCACAAGAAACTCATGCTCCTGGACCCCAAAAGGTTTCGTAAGGCTTTCGTATTTGAAGTATACTATCATGACTTTCATTTTTCAGACAGAAATAAGTTAAAAACTCAGAGATCTGGTAGACACCCATCTTGGCTTTGCCCATGAACCCCCAAAGGGGGTCCTAAGTTCTCTGCTTGTCTACTTAGAAGAGAAGAGGAGAGGGATAGCCAAAATAATCAAAACGTTGGAATCTTTTCAATGACGCACTGAGAACAAAATTATACCTATTCTGAGATTAATATCTTACCCAGAGATATTCTAAAACCTAAGAGCTCTCCGGAGCTTCCCTTGAGTTTCGCTTTCTGGACCCTCACAGGGCTTTGCACCTGGACCCCTCTTGCCAAGCTCGTGCTTTGTCCTCGATTTGCGTCACGTGTCACTATTATGCCTCGTCAAAAATAAACTTGTGTTGCTCCAATTAAGCATTAGGCATTCGGACTGTTTGTTGAATTTTATCTAAAGTTGCACCAAACATATGTTGCTTTTTGGTGGAAACAATAAGTATATTCTCTATTCTTGTAAAATAGCTATTAGAAAAATTGAAAATTGAAAAAATTCTTCCAATCGTAGTGACTCCACTTCACTAAAATTTGTTGGGATCGGACTCAAACGACTCAGTCTAAATTTCTCGATCTAAAGGATTCGTTCTCAGAATTGGAGAGTTTGGTATGACTGGCCTGCATGGACTACAGCACTGCATGGTAACCTTGAAACAATGTACTGAGTGGAGGTAAGAGCCCATTCAGGCATTCTAATCCATTCACTAACAATGAGAGTTTAGAATCAGGAAGACATCTTGGGCTCATTAAAGACCCTCAATTAAGTTGAGGAATTTCAATACGAATATTTTGTCACGGCATGACGTACAACTTTGGCTTTTTCCTGTAAGCCTCAATTACCTGTGTTGGTAGTCTTTACCACCATTAAGCTATATAAGAAACAACAGAATGCAAAAAAAAAAAAAATGCTCTGGTGTAGCCGTAATTAATTTTTGAATTTTTTTCATGGCATGACAGCTAAATTTGTACTCCTTATGGTTGGATTCAAGTATTATCGCAAACACATGGTTTTAGATAGGGTCCTTTGAATCATTCATAATTAACAACATTTCCCTTCCTAGATCAGGGAAATTGCAAATTGATGCCTAGTTTTAGAAAACCATGACTTTTTCAGCATTACTGTGTGACGTTAGGGCACTTTGTTATGTAAAATTTCTTAACTCTTTTATTTTCGGCCAAGTGAGCCTTTGCCTAAATCAATAAGCAGTTAGGTTACACAAGAGTAGTCTGAGAAGAGTTTATGGACAGTTTAATCATCCTTATTCCTATTTCTGCTTGGGGAATTCTCTCCTTAAAAATAACAATCTTTTCACACAGTCTGGGCCTAGCTATTTTTTTGTTCGACTGCCGTGAAATCTACATACGGTACGAAAAGAGTTCTCAAATTGTTGACGTTCTAAAAGGGTTCCCACAAACAACCACTGAGACTTAAATAGGACCAGTCAATAAGGTTCATCTCCAAATAAATAGATGAAAATAGACGGTGGTATTGTATGGTTTGGTTAAAGGAACACACTTATGTTCCCACACCCCTATGTTCCGACAATCATACTATGTTGCTACACATTTATTACATCAGACACTGTTAAGGGGCCTTCATATGACGCCCGGTGTAGTTATGATGCATTCTGATTTTTTATTAAGCCAAGTGAAGGCTAACATTGTAGTAAAGAATATATATCTTCATAAAGGAGTTGAAAAGGTGATTTTTGGGGTAATCGTATGCCACGAAATGTAATGTTTCTAGAGATATGTTGCTCTTAGTTACGTCATTTCTCACATTCCAATGGAATGTTTCTTCTCTTTTAAACATAGATGCACAGTATTTCAATGATTTTAATTGATAATTAAATAACGTGGGTTTAGTTAGCGACACCTTTTCTTCTCATTCGGAGCTTCTAAAAGGTTAAAGTGTTCCAACCAAGTTCAGGGGTACAAAGAAGTTGATTCTTTGTGTTTTTGGTCTTGATTTTTTTAAACCTTAATTATTATGTCCAGTATGAACACAGTTTTCACACTACCCAAACGTTCACTTGCAACGAGCATTTACTCTAGTGGGATGTTCCCACATTGTTTGTTTCAACGGCGAGAGAAGCAACATTCCGGACAGTTAGTGCTACAAATATAGCACTACGGAGCTGTAATCACAGCTGCAATCATAACTTACAAATGCAGTTACTGGAAACCCGATGATATAGAAGTGTGCAACATGTTGTGATAGGATGTTGTTCCTCTACAAATCAAAATTGGCATCTTTGCCACAAGTAAAGTAGTTTTGATGTTCTTGTTTTCTAATTAGTCAGTTCCATACCAATGGGTGCCTCCTGAGTTTCTCTTCCTTTAAGCAATATCTTCAGCTGTTGATATCTGGTCCTTCGGAGTTTTATTTTGGGAAATTTTCAGTTACGGTAGGTTACATTCATGATATTTCCATAGCCACACTACTTGTCACTTTACTTGCAGGAAAAAAATCTTACTCTATGATAATGACCACAAAAAGACGTAATTTTCAAGTAACGTTTGTTTCCATAAAAAGAACAAGCTTTTGGTCCAAATATTGCAGGGTCTGAACCATACCTTGGGCAGACAAGATCTGATGTTGAGAAGAAACTTCGTCAGAAAGAGCTCCTACATATGCCCAACAATTGTCCGGGGGACATGTAAGTTATTTATCTATGTTTTTAAAACACACTTATGTTATATATCATTAACTAATTACTTATCAGTTGGAAATAAAATATTAATCTAGAATTCAATGTCCTCTCTTCTCAGATGGCAGTTATAATGTTAAGTTGCTGGCAATCATCTGCGGACGAAAGACTACCAATTGATGACATTACATCTAAACTAACATCAATGTGCTTTCAAGACAAGGTGATATTTCTTATACTATAATATAAAAAAAAATAACCATAAATGGTGCATGATTTTATCAGTATGGCACATCTGTTCACTACAATGGAAAGATAACTTATATCTATTATACATATTTTATCGAAGTTCTCATAATGATGAACCGTAGTCTTTTATGTAGTAGAATCGGACGCAGGAAAAAAGAACCTGTCTGCGGCCATGCGTTTGCACAGTATAAAGATCAGATGAATTGAACTGGGATCATTTAAGACAGTGTCAAACTTACAATCTCTTAAGTAGTAAGAGGAAGTGCATGGTGTGTTGTCTGTGTTGTCGATATAATGTCAACTACATGATAATTTATGAAGAAAGAAAATTTGACATTTTGTTTCATTCTCTCCCCCAGGAATATCAGGAAATAAGATAATTGGTACACAGAGTGAACAAGAGGGTAAATAAAGTTAAAACGTTGATTGAGAAACCACTGTATTTTGTATTTATTTTTTAAATGGGCAGTTCACTCCCTCTTCACTCCCACTTACTGTCGATATACTAACTAACACATAAAGAGTAATATATATGTTAAGTCAGTAATCACTTCTGTATTTTCGACCAGTTACCATTATTGTTTCACTAGTATAGACTATTGAATGAAGAATTTTTTTTGTTTACAACTACCTTTTATATGAAGTTTAAAGGGCTAATGGTAGTTACGTATCTTTATGGTGGCACATAAATATGACCTAAAGAAACTAAAAAGTCTCAAATAGGCTTGTGGTGTAATAACGCCAGTTTTTTAGTGTTTTTAACTCCCCCAAGAGCAATTTTGAATGTCTAACGATTGGAATCATCGTTTGATATTTGAAATTTGATGTTCTTGTTTTCTAATTCATGTTTTTCTCCTAAAACTTTCCACGTCAACACGGGAGTTCCTTTAGGAGTTAAATTGCTCCTGAATTATAATGAACACACTGTAACATAATATATTTAGAACAGTATTATCTCGGTTATTTTAGCCTTGACTCTTTGTGAATACCACATGCCAGTAGTGCTTTACAGGAAGAGATGCATCGTATACAATGTCTCTGAAACGACGGCTTACTCTACATACATATGCAGCGATGACTGTAATATTACGACCTTAACGATGTTCATTTGCAGTCAATTAAACTGACATTAGTCAACAATTTTTACATGATAATTCTCATTAACGTGTTTAAAGGAAGTAAATGGCAAGTAATGGCAAGAAGGAAGCCGAGGTAACATTATTTACTAAAGAAGAAACACGCTTTCTTTCCTTGTCTGTAATGCACAGGAAACCGCAGCCGTAAACATCAAAAGTGTAAGTCTCATTATAACTTAGCATAAATCAAAACTAATAGTATAATTTAGGGAATAAAGAGACACTTGAAAAGGGAAATTTAGAAACAGTCACGTGAACTCAAATAGAGAGTGCAACCATATATTTGTAGCCTCGCTTATTTACCTGCGTATGTCATTTGATTATTTCCCCGTATGTTTTATCAGCATATCGCATGCACGGAATTAATACATTGCAGCATTTCCATTTTATGTCAGCTACCTATTAACAGGACTATCACTCAATATGTTGTAAGACTTTCTTCAATTGTTTGCAAACAATTTGTTATTAAAATTGTGTGCTACTACATCCCATGAACCTAAACGTCAAGAAAAGTTGTCATTGATGCAGGCGCACAAGCAGCTTTAGTTTGAATTCGTAGATCTGTTCTGAGGCCTACAGATACTACAATTTGTTGTTGTTGTTCACTGAAAAAAAACAGTAATGAATAAAATCTCAATTAAAAGTAAAGCACCTCATTGGATTTCAGTTTTCAGGGATGGGGGGATGCCAGTTACCTTATAAAATTATTTGTATAATTCATAATATCGTGATAACGAAGGAGTGTGTCAACTATGGGTCATGTAATGACTAGAGATAGTTTTGTCTTATAGAGTCCTTTACTTGTGCATTTTTTGGCCTTTTGATTTTGATCTTCCCATGCAGCGTTTCAATCATCGTATACAAGTAATTCCGTAGTATCTTCAGAGTTATCTACCCTTCCAGGATGTTTTCGAGCTGGATGATGTCTTGAGATGAAGTGTATGAAACATATTATCATTATCTACCACGGATCATTTGTCTTTCTACCAGAAGTTTTAGTAAGCTAAAATTAAAAGTATTCAACAATTTAATTCGCAGCTCTCTGCGCATTGTGACACACATTGTGATTGAAAACAAAATGTTGAAAATCAGTCTGTTTCTTTGTCTGATCTCCAGGTTTACTTTTGTGGTGTTGTAAACAAGTTAGAGTGTAAATAATTTGCTACGAATATATACTATATGTGCCACGAGATGAAAAACTGCCTGTGTATTTTTTTTATCTCGAGGAAAAGTTTTTCCTCTTAGGAAAAAAACAACATGAAAAAAGGGACTTGTTTTCTTAACGAAACTACTTACCGAATATGAATTGCATCTTTGCTACGCTCTGCAAAAAAAAAAAAAAAAAAAAAAAACTAAAAAAAAGTGAACTGTTCTGTCTGCTTATTTTCTCTGTAGTCCTTTTAGTGACAAATCATGACAGAGTTTACAGTCATTGTCAAAATATGTTGTTTATGAAATTTCAATCTCACCTTGGGTCCTATAATATAGGAAAAAACTTGTCAACATGGATGTAATAAACAGGACCGGTATTAAAACGTACAGCGGAATGAAACCAGTCGGCTCTGAAGAGAGATAACAATTACATGAAAATGTTGCATCAGTATGCAGAAGTAAGCATGAACACACTTTGACTTACGACCTTACCATATCGAAAATAAGCGATGCAATTATGTGCAATAACTTGCTAACAAGGTATGGAGTGTGTTCCTAATTCTAGTATGCTAATCCTAACAATGCGAATGTTGCTTTAACCTTGTTCGGTCGTAGTAACTAGTGTCAATGGTTGGAATTTGTCGATACCGCAATATGTTTTTGCCTACCTTTCCACAATGAGAACGCATCGGCCGGATATTTTTACGACTAATTTGAAACAGGAGTACAGTACTGAATTTGTTCAAATGTAAAATTTGCCACTTACACAATTGCATCACCGCCTAATGCTGTAACGGAAAACTAATGTTATACTAAGTCGACAGCTAAAGCAGTAACGACTGCAGATATCAGAAAATGAACGGCTAATGTATTCATTTTATATACCGCTATTGTAATAAGGAATCAGCGGTAATATAATAAACTTATCAACTGCTAATGTTTAAAAGCATCAATCGTTAATTTTATAATCAATAATGAGCTAAACAGTGGTCTGGTAGGAAACGGAAAAGTACCGAACGGGTAGGGTCAAAACTAAAGTCATAGGTCAGTGGTAGGACTGTGGTGGGCTACATGGGGCATAGCCAAGATCTACGTTCTCACTCGTATTCAATTCATGTGTGATTAAATAGGATCAGTCAGTTATAGAGACATATGGTTGTGCTTGTACATGCATGTACATGGTAGGTCTACATTTCTCCAATTATTGGCCATATGCATTTAACGTTTACGAACATTTGCGAATTACCTGCGAATTTAAGGGTCGGCGACGCTGTAGGCACCGCGACGGGGGACTCCTATATCCTAGAGTTGAACTAGCTGAATCTCTTGGATCCCACTTGACCAAAATTCTTACGCCCCTTCCCAGTTTGACCTATTGCTGACTATCTATATCATTGTCGGTATGCAGTCACACGATCTTTGCTCATTACTTCAACTCTGAAAGACTTTACAAGATCTACAATTGATTTTCACAACTTTAGTGGTTGTTGAATTTATTAAATGAGCGGTGAAGTTTAAAAACATTATCCGTTGTTATAACATTGAAGGGGATAAGTAGTTGTGCTGTAAGCTACACTTTAGATAAGGTTTTGCACATTATTCTTCCGTTTATGGCCTTCGACCAAACAACGTTCCTTATTCAAGCTATTGAGAGGCAGAGAACACATACTCATGCATATTATGTTCGGAGCGTTAACATAAAAAAAAAAAAAAAATAACTGCTTGTCCGTCTATTCAATGGCTTTCTGATATAATTTATAATTGACAAATCATTTATTACCACAGACATGTTATATGATTTTTAGTTTGTGTTTCACAACTACTCTTCCGCTTTATACGGTTGATCATTTCATTAAGCGGGTGTGCCCGAATTTCATGTGAAAGTGAAAGGCAAGTGGTCTTAAAGTTGTTAAGTTTCTTTATAATTTCATTTCCCGTGAGTCTTTGTTATTTTATTAATTCATTACAAATAAATATCTTATGATAGAAACACTTTAAAGGACAATTACCAACCAGACCCTTAAAAACTCATTTAAGATAATACAAAAAGTACATCAAAATAATTATTCTTGAAGTTGCTTTTCAGTTTCAAGCACACACACTTTATTTGCTGAATACATTGGTTTTGTCTTTTGGTTTCCTCTGTGATTTTCTTCAGTGATGTTGTAACGTATTCACGATCTTTGATTTGGCGGTAATGTATAACACAATACACAGAATATCTGAGCATGTGTGTTAGGTCTATATCAAAACTGATTTGCTCCTTCTTAACTAAATATTTACGTACTGACTTTGTGAACAGCAGAAAATAGGAGGGAGTGGTTAACTGCATTGAACGTCATAAGTACTTACCCTGTTCTTCAAAAGTATTTGGTTCTTCCGTGGGAAGAATGACTTGCATATGTAGAAATTGTTTCACTATGTAGTCTCCACTAACAAGACATGATATTGTCGTATACTCATTAGCTCTGCTGATATCAAGAGTTAACGCAAATTCCGTATGATTCTTTTCTGTGCAATGTTTGTGGTTCACACCATTTATGAGCCAAGTAATATTGAATGGTGGAATTGCATTATTTACGCGACATTCCAATTCTTCTTTTACTCCAGGAATGATTGGTAACTGTCTTTGTATAGTCGTATCACCCTTTACTATGGTAACGGAAGGCCTTGCTGCTTTCAGAAACGGATCCGAAGAAAATATAGAAATTAAATTAAAGACGAGTAACTTCATGATTTGCATACTTTCGTTTGTTATTTGTCTCATTAAAGAGGCCTATGCAAACCTCCTACGTTACAGTATTCAATAAGACTTATCTATTCATGGCTTCCAGTGTAATGAAGTCTCAGTTTTGGAAACTGAATGTGAATTTCTTATTTTAATACGTTGGTAGACATTTGTATGTGAAACTTCTGCAACTTAAAGTATCAAAAAATGGTAACCATAGGATAAAGTAAAGCTGTAATTCACTGAATTTCAGGCATCGTCTGTTGAATAACATTACGAACTTACAACCAACATTACCCTAAGCTAGTTGCTAAACTTTTTCCTTTTTTTGTAGATGAAACGTTTTAATGATATTTGCTTTGTTTTGGGTGGATCGTTGTCTACTCCGTCAATGCCATTAGGGAAGGAAATATTTTGTTCATAATATCTAGGGTGACGTATCATAACGAAAAGAAATCCAGTGTTTTTGGATGAAGAAAACAGTTACGTTATTGCGTGACATTATTTCATTAAATTAGTATACATACCGCGCAGTTGGAATGTGGCTTTAAGGGTTGAATATTTCCAACAAGTAAAATTCCCCTCCTGCTGAAGAGTCTTTGTGACATTGGACAACTTCAGTGAGTAGTTTGATTCATTACATGAACTCGTTTCCATGTCAATGTGAACAATTGGGTGTTCATGTGGTATACCATGTCTGACTATATCTCTTTCTCCCAACTTCCAACTCACACTTATTGCATCATTATCAAGTGAAAGAGGACATATCAAACAAGATGTTCCTTTTGGCTGAAAAACCACTGTCGAAATCGGTGCTTCATTCTCGGCTGTTGCTTTACGTATTATGGTCACATGGATCAGCAGAAGAACTGGAATAAAAAGAAAATAATAGTAGATGGAAGTTAACACTAACAAAACAGATAATATCTCACAAATATTCTCTATTACAGGATGTACTCTACCAATTAAAGAACACATATTCCTGAAAGTTATCTTCTGCTTTTATGCCAGTGGATAGACGATAACTCCTGACGTATCACAATACTACTCACTATTGATTGTTGTAACACACTTATCACATTGATCCTCTCTTCCTACGCATATCCTTCCACGTATGCAAGTGAGTGATTATTTATGTGCACTTGTCACTTTCATTTTCAGAGAGAGGTAGGGCACTATTACACTTTACTTTCTTTGCAAATCTACAACGAATAAAGTTTCCGTCTACGCACTGCTGCTGAAAGCAATAGAGCTGTTACATAGTGGACACAAAGTGTAATCTTTTGGAAGGAATTGTCACATTTTGAATGAGCATCTAAATCTTCGAATACATTAGATTGTTAGTAAATGCATTTAAGTATTGATGGTAGACTAGTAATACACGAAAGGGAAAAGAAAGACATGGCACTGAATTCGTTCTTATTTGTATGTTGCAATACAACTTTGGGTGGACAATGAATAAAGCTAATGTTATTAAGCCTATTCACAATTCATTGCGCTGCAGTCGCTCTACACCTTAGAGATATCGTCTAGCATCCAGTATTCTCGTGATTTAAGTACGTTATAACACAGTTAGAAAAAAAACTTAGCTGATGATTTTCTATGAAAATATTATCAACTTGGTATCAATGAGCTAAAATGAATTGGGATATTCACGATCGCACGATTTTTTGCTGTCGAGCACTCTAATAAAGAAAACAAAAATAAAAAATAAACAAGAAAGACAATGACACATGTAAAATAGAGCTATTCTCATACATTGCAGCTAAGGTTTTTATTTGCTTGTATGTTGTCCGGGGGTACTGTTGTCATAAAAGATAATTTTACATTCCGTATTCCTTTCTTATTTGCTTTTGATTTGTTTATAAAGATTAAATATTGAGTATGTAATATTCATCGGTACGTTAATTGTCACTTAAAGATTTCTTTTTGAAAGTTGGTCACATTCTATGTTACTTACTCATGAAACATTTTCATTTCTTTGCTACTTGTCGGTAATGTATTAGATTTACTCCTTAATATTGAGTATTTCGTTGCCTTTTTGTGTATAGTTTGTATTACCATTTGAAATGGATCGATTGGCGATAACATCTGCAGTCGTATTTGTGTTAACAACTTCAAGTCACGGATTTTGTCATATAGTTCGTATCGTTATTGTTTAATGAACATACGATATATATAAATATTGGAGATCTCGAGTTGTCATGTGCTTTTATTTTATTTGAAATTTTATTCGAAATGTGGCTAAAAAGGTTCAAAGGAAAAATACCCGAAGTAAATAATCATTCATCCTTGGATGGCCTCTATAAACTATGCTTGCTGTGGACTGCTTTGGACCAGTAATGCTATAACAAACTATACTGACAGATATATTTAAATGTTTTTCGTTATGTAGGCAACGTTACTTAGTATGGAACGTATTGTGTTCAACATCTATAATCGAAGATATTCGAAATGTATTTTACATTTTTCTCTTCAGAAGCAAATCGCATCAATTGTGACTCTGTACACTTTGGGGAACTAGATAGGTTGTCATTGATTGAGTGTCAAGTTTATCGTCCGAAGATGGATGTGTATTGGTTCAAGGGTCCCGACACAACGGTTTATCCTATAATATCAAGTGAAGATGGAAAGGTAGAATGGGGCCGCAGTTATGAAGATAAATATAACTTAACAGACAACCATATGTTGCAGATATTTGACACAGAGCCGGAAGACGAAGGGAGCCTACACAGTGAGAATATACTGCAATGAATTTGATTATAAAACAGAAACTACAGAATTCAGAGTTTGTAGTGAGTCTTTTAAGTTTCTTTAAATGCATCTACATCTTTAAATACAATTTGCCCATTTATTTTTCTGTCTATCTGCTTTTCTTTCTTATTATCAGTTAGCCTGTTTGTCTGTCTGTTTGTCTGTCTATCTCTGCAACAAATGTTGTTGGTAATTCAAACTGGATATGCACATTGCCCATTGTCAGTAGATGATCTCTACTGTTGTTTATGGAAGTCAAAACTCATTTTGGCTGATCATACTGTTAAGATATGAAACCTACTAATTGAAATATCTCAGCAACTGGATGCTGCTCGATCTTCAAGTTTTTTTTTTTTTTCTTTAAGTCAAATTTTCCATGTGAGCCTTTTGGCTTAGCTAATAACAATTTGTTTCAAATACTTTTTATCCTTCATGCTTTTAGGGAATTGTATAAAAATTGGAGGCATTTTTGTTTGCGTGGTGGAACGTTTAGGATGTTCAGCAATTTTTCTTTTATTGCCAAATGTAGACCCTATGGAGGATTCTGCAGAAGTTTAAAATGCTTATTAAAATGATATTTTTAAAAATGCTTAGTACAACTTATCTTGTAGAATATTCAGTGTTGTTTATTATACTGACTCTCTGTTAGTGGTTCGTTAAGGGTGGCCAGGAATTTCAAGTCCGAGAATTGTTGATGTAAGCAAATAATTGCTGATATCAACAATTAATTGGAGATATCAGCAAATCATTTGATGATATCAACAATGAATTAATGATATTAGCAGATGTATTAATGATATCAGCAAATAAATTGATGATACCAGCAATTACTGATGTCAGCAAATAATTGGTGATATCAGCAATTGTTCGATGATATTAGTAAAGAATTAATGATATCATCAACTGATTTGCTGATATCACCAATTCATTTGCTGATATCACAAAATATCGAATAAAAAGTAAAACGACTTGCCATACGGTAGGTACATATACCGTGCATGGAATTCGACGACTCCTCAGCTGTGCTGAGATGCTACTGTGCTTTGACTCTGTTGTGCTGTGACTCGCTGTTCTTAGACTCTCCTTCGCTGTGATTTCGGATTTACAAATGCAAATTAGCTACCAGTTGTAAATCATCCACATATTTTGAATCTAAGAAAATTGGTACTAATTCTTCAGATTGAATAACTGTGAGTTCAAAGGAGATAACCTATTTTAGCCCAATTGCGTAACTTGGAAAAAAAGGCTATTTAAAAAAAATTGCCAAAATCTCAAAGGCTACCTCCCCCTTGGATTAGCCACTGGGTTGGATTTGTGCAGTGCAATGAAATGTTTCAATTGAGTAGCTACATTCTGATAATTGTCTAACGAAATTTATTGGAGAACATTTCTGAAGTGAGAACTAGTTTCATTGCAAAGTTAATAAGTTCTAAAGGTGTCCTTCCACACTACTACTTATTGTATCTTAATTTCAACATTCTCCAGTTGTCACCGATGTTTTGATTTTCTTTTTTGAAAAGGTCGACCTGATGACCTATGCTTACGTATTGATTCATGTGATTCTCCCTGAGATGATTGTCGTCTGAACGTGACCAGTTCTGGAGAGATAAAGTGTTGCGTAAGTGCGTTTAGACCACGCATTGACCTTCAGTGGGTCGTTACCAATCAGTCCGGAATAAATTTTACATACCACCAAGAAATCGAACAATACGATGAAGTGTCTGGCACGTTTAGCGCCACAAGGACAGTCACATACACTGCAGACGGATGTGGGGAAACCGCATCTCTCCATTGCGACGCGTCTGTTTCGAAATATTCATTTGAATCTCTTGTTGACGTCCACCATAGGAATGTTCAGATTTTCGCAGGTATTTTCCATGTGTTTATATCATTCATTGGATTTTCCCTTTTTTCTAATGTGGAAAACAATCTGTACTGTTGCGTATCTTTATATAGTCCCATGATGCTCCCATGGATAACCTTAATGCATGTAATGCATGTTGAGAACCACTGCAATTTAATATCATTTTTCCTGATAGAGGACCTTGATGGCACGACTATGTATAGTTTTTCGCGTGGCCACTGTTTGACAATATGTTTCGGTCATCATCTGTTCTCTATATTGTTTATACATTGATCTAGTTCGGTCTTTTATTCTTTGCTACAACACATCGATACCCATTGGTCTGTTCGTACCTCCCATTAAGTCACGTGTCTCTTGTCAAGTAAATTATATAGGCTCTTCCAGCCACGCTCAAAAGCATAACTTGTACTTCACTAGTTGTTTGGTAACATATGATCCGATTAACTTCTTGAAAACTACGTTTTCAGTGAGGAAACAGTGCTTTTGATGTTGAGGTGTTCTTAACACATTCCACTCAAATCATGAAAAATGAAATAAGTTAAAAATTCTTTTTTTTTTTCAGAAACCTGTAAATATATCATTCCAAGTACAACAAAACCCCCAAGTAAAGAGGGAACATTGGTTGTGTGGCCATTCATCATTTTACTGCTAGTTGTCCTTGTCGTTATTCTCGTTGTTTGCTTCATTCGGTGGAAGAAAGGTAACTTTAATTATGACAAAGTTACATGATGATATGTACCACTAACTTTGAGTCGAATTCAACTAATCATAGATTCATATTCAGCGAAAGGAGGCAAAGGTTGATCTTAAGAGTGTCGACGGTCTTGGTACCCATCAACTTTATTGCATGCATGAAGTTAATGTTTATCTTTTTCTTTTTTAATGTGGGGCGAGCTTATTACTGCTCATACGATAAGTGAATGAACAGAACCTTCAACATATCTTGCGATTCAAAGTAAGGAAAATTAATGTCTGGTTTACGTTTATAATGTATAACACAATAGAAAAATGCTACAGCAATCTACAGTAAGTCTGTAATCTAATCTACCTAAATCTGCAATATTCTAACAATTGACAAGCTAATTCCCCTGGTTTCAGTTGCACTGGTGTCAATAATGTATACAGATGGCATGATGTGACCTTTCGAGTAAAAGAATGCATGTAAGAGCCATGTTGGAATAATAAAATATTGTGATATATAGAGTAAATCTGAAAGATTCGAATAGACGAATAAGCTTTGATTTTGTGCAGGAAAGTTATCTGATTAGTCTAAAACATTTTGGACTTTGCGAGTGATGATTCATGCTCACTGTGTATACACAATGACAGTCTATGTGACTATTTTCCTTCATGTAGTATGTTGTTTTACATGCTCCAACAATTACTACTGACAAAAGGACAGTATATAAAAGGTATTTGTAATTTTCTTTATTGACTTTACAAGTGTGTGCGATAAATGATTCAAACAATAAATGCATTTGATTTCTTTTCGCTAATACCCCGATTCAACCGATTCGACCGATTCGACGACTGTGATTATTTTCCCTTAACCTCTCAAAAGTATCACAATAAAGTATTCCCTACAGTCAAAGCATTGTATTTCAAATGACGCACTATCGTATTTCCTTCCATGGTAATCGTTTGTTAACACTTTATCTTGAACGTTTAGTGTGATAACTATAGACCCACAGAAAGAACAGTACAAATCACATCAAACTAAAATGAAATCAATCAATATATGTATATATATACATATATATATATATATATATATATATGAAGTAAAAAGAAAGTTACAGAGCGTTACTTATCTGTAGGATGTAAGCCTTCGACCTAAGGACGACGTAAAGTCGATAAGATATGTTCATAGAAAATGTAAAAATTGTCGTACATAACACTTACTAAAATTTACCAAGTACAGAACCATGTAAAAAGTGTAAATGATTCTTTCCTTTTCATTTCATGTAGGTAGCGGATTGTCACAAGAAACAATTGGACCCAAAGAATACACGGTAACTATAACACTTCTAGTATATTTGTTTATGAACATATGATTTACATCGGCACGTAGTAGTTCTAGTCACATAGATTGTTTGGCAAATAACCATAGTAATTCGCATATAAAAGGTGAAGTTTTTGGGCGTTCTCTTTTAGGAACTGAAACCAAGCGGGAGTGACATAAACCGACAACCTATACGACAACCTCCCAAGCCAAAAGGTACTATTCATTTGTTGGTTCATAGTCATGAACCAACAGAGTAAAATGTTATCACATACATGAAAAAATATAAACCAAAATTTTGAATCTTAATATGACATATTTATAGTGATACACTTTATAGTGATTCACTTTTAACAATAAACTGTGATTATGTTTTATGCTAATTACTTGTCGTTTAATCATTCAAATCGAATACACTGCAGAATCAAGTTGACAACAGTTAGTGTAATTAGTATACCGCTTCAAAAGTTGATCTTGTTTAATGATACTGTTCACCTACAAGACTGCAAGTGAAAATAAGCGTAATTAACTAATCTTCATTTGAGCACATTCATACTACTGATCAAGAATTGAAAGCATAAACTAGCTTTTCCAGCTACCATATAGTTCAATGAAATGGGCTTTTGAAATCATTTCACTAAGAAGAATACAACGAAGATGCTTCTGACATTTAGACACCGATATGCGTGTATTATGAAGTAATATGTTCAATATTCTTCAGCTTCTTAATCATAAAATACTGTTTGTGTGTATAAAAAATGTTGCTGCAATCGTGTAATCAAATGACACTGATTTTATTCTAACAGATGTGAAAAAGGAACTCATTAAAGCACTTATCAAGCATTACGAGCAATTTTGTTTTATCAAGCCATTACCCTGGGGAGAACCGATACCAATAGATGCGCTTTACACAGCATGTGAGTGCACAGTCACCACTGATAATGAAACCAGTCATTGCACCAGCGAATATCTTTCTACTGCAGAATTTAATTTCGATTGTAGACGAGTGTTTATTACGGCAGATCTTGGATACGGGAAGACAACATTTACTCAACATTTGGTGAAAAGATGGATTTCGCAAGAAATGACAGTAAAAGAGAAAGAAAAGATCAAAACAGACCACCCTGTTCTAATATATTTTCACCTTAAGGAAGTGACCAGATCAATGGTACTTTCGACGGTTGTTCAACGTATGTTACCAACAGGAAACAACCTGACATGCAGCGACATTGACGAAATATTCCAAAGTAATGAGTGCCATATTCTTCTTGATGGACTCGACGAGCTATCAATGTCTTCCAAAGCTAAAACAACTTCAGAAGTGTCTAAAAATGACAATACGGAGTTGACGATTGGCAATTTACTTGATAACAGGATCAGTATGGATAAGTACAAAGAATTACGAGTTTGGGTGACTTCGCGAGAGGTTGATGATATGAAATCTCAGTTTTCGTTACCATATTCAAAGGTTAAAATGTTAGGATTTAGTCGGCAACAAATTGTTGAATACATCCATAAATCGTGTAAATACTACTATGAACAGAAGCATATACCGGAAATGGCTTTGGTTGTCGATGATGCAAATGATGGCATTTCTTCTGATAATGCAGCAACCTATAAGACTGATCATCAGCTATCGAAGACAACGGACGGAATTGAAAAGACATCCTCTGGCAAGCAGAAAAAATCAGAAGACATATCTGCAAGGCAAAGTGATTCTGACGTGGTCAATGTTAGTGACACAAAAGAGAATAAAAATCAAATGCATTTTGTTAACGAAAATACAGCAGAGATACGTGAGCCAACAGTTCATACAAAACTGTTGGAAGATGTTCAACAAGATTCAAAAAAGCGTCCTCCTGATAGTGAATCAACTGAGAGTAAGAGAAAAAAAGATGAAATGTCTACTGAGAAAGAAAATAAAGCAACATCAGCCACGGTTACTATGGAGAATGACAAAAAAAAAAGTTTTTAATCCGTTGAGGTTACTTGAAGATGACATAATTGATTTAATCGAAGTACACGAAATCATTAGCATCTTCTCTAAAACGCCTCTTCTGCAGATAATGATAATCCATATAATAACATGTAAGACACTAGATCCGACTGGAAGATATAAAGAAATGAATATTAACAAACTAACAACAATAATAAGATTAGTAATTACCTGTTTGGAATCAAGATACGTACAGAAAATTCACAAAGATTCCATAAAACTTGATATTAAGACTCTTGAAAGTAGATTGGGGGAAATAGCTTTCAAAAACAAACTGAAAGTAACATTAGGTCAGAAAGAATTTTGGGAATCTGAACTTGGTAAAGAAGAAGATGTCAAAACCGCACTTGAGATCGGATTATTGAAGTATTCAAAAGGTGTTAAAAGTGGAGGTATCCAACTAGCGGAACTAGCATTTTCCTCACATTCTGGAATTGAGTTTTATCATGAATTCTTCAAAGAATATTTGGCCGCGCAATACATCTCAGAGAATAAAACAAAAGGGAAGTGGCTGGATGAATTCATCAAAGGCAGTGGTGACGAAGCAACAGTGAGGCTCCTCCAGTTTATGTTCGGTATGAATAATCCCAAGATTGATAAAGCCTTCAAGACACTTGTGGATGAAAAGAAAATGTGGAATAATTTAATTGACTGTATTTATGAAGTTGGTGATCCTGAAAAGAAAAAAATCGATGCTTGTTGACTTAAAAAACACAGCCAAGAAAGCTGGATTTAATATGATTTTGAACATCAACTATCTGGAGAGGAAGCACCACTCAGTTGCTGTAACTGACTTTTGCCATGCCTGCAACGAACATCAGGTAACCGAAATGAAATGCTTGTGTACAACGTCATTGATTAGACATAATATACGCTGATCAACTTATTATTACTTTGTTCTTACGAATTGCTTATTATATTATTATTATTACACTTGTTTATTATGATAGGCCAACAATGCGCCACCTAGTCCTTGTAGTCACATTGTAATGTTGAGATATTTCTTTTGAGAAGGGGGGGGGGGGGATAGAGGGATGAGTTGGGGTGAGTCTAAGGGAATCATTGTGATGACCAAAAGGTTAAAAGTTAGATTATCTATATTGTCTAGACAGGATCATTTACACTTAATGGTCACTCCAAGTGAATTTGTTTTTTGCGCTTATGTCTTAAAGAGGATTTTCCATTAAAGAGATGGAACTGATGGAAGAATACAGAAATATTTTCTATTTACTGGTGAACACAATCATACTTGCAATAACCTCTTATGGTGGGACGTTAAATTGAACGAAGAAAAGTATCGCAGTGGTTGATTGCGTTACTTGAAATAAGTGATGTCATATTCTGTATACCAATCAATTATCCTTTCCATTTCTTCCTGATATTGGCTACCTTCAAGGAGACATTACGATGTTCTCAGAGTTTCTACCTTGGTTCTTACAAAATGTTCAGTGTCAAGTTGATCTGATTTTGCACTGTGGTATAATCGTAAGGTCTAATACACGCTTCAATTGTAAAGAACAACAACTAGTTTTCAGCATTGTCGACATCACATAACGTTAGCGTCAGCTTGATGAAACTTGATATGAGCACTAACGTCCCAACCAAGAACGTCGTGAACTATGAACTATTTGAAGGGCCTAAAATGAAGACATTTTAATTCTGATTTAAAGTAGATGGCCCCGAAAAGTGGCAAAAACAAAGTTTATACACTAAGTGGAGTGAATATTCAACAGGAAGTGGGGAGGGGCAGGACACCGAAAAGTGATTATCATAACATGTATATTGCCTTGAACTGATTGATAGACCCAAGGATAGACTGAAAAAAAAATAATGGCGAATAAGTAGAATAAGTGTTATATTGTTGCAAGTGTTACGGTATGTGAACGTATAATGATCAGCAATTTTTACTCAAAATAAATATCTTCTTAGGTAGTTTAAAAAGAAGCATCCAGATGAATTGCTTATTCGTAATTTCCCTCATCTCTTCGAAATTAATAGATTATGTAAATAGTTCACCCTGATCTTAAATTATTATTGCCCGTCGCAATTGACAACTAATCAAGTTGAAACTCAAATGACAGTTGAGTATGGCTATACAAGCGTACCAATAAATCAGAGAGAGCAATTATGCTGAACAATATAAGCTTTTTATAACGCTACTGGAACAAACATAAAGTAAAGAAAAATGAAAGACTCATTCGGTAGGCCTTGAGAACTGTCCATCTATTGGGGAAAATGATGAGTAAATTAAAGGAAATGCATCTCCTCAAGTGAAAGATACATGTTGGAACATTGATCCTGAACTGATCTGTTTTTGTCAAAACAAAGCACATTAAATTACTTAATGTTAAGCGCTGTCAAATACGACGTTTGACTCATCTAACTTAGCCAACATCCGGTACAAATTGACTAAACATTCGATCATCCTTTATCAAACTATACTGTAAACAAAAAAAAAAGGAAATAGCATTTGTTACATAATATTAACCTAAAATGAAAAGCAAAGTCTTTAATTTGAGTGTGAATGACGCTTATTTCCTTAAATAGATAAGCATCACGCGGATGACTTTCAGAGAAAGCTGTGCCATCGATTTCTTGAAAACAGTGACCCTACCATCCTTGAAGATCTTGATATTTTTGGAAATGAGGATCAATGAAACACAATTTGTCTCAATTCTCACCAATCTAAGCGTTCGTGAATGTCCGAAGACGTTGCTGTAAGTTTCTTAATCTTTTTAACTTTGATGAAAAGTAAAATTTTCTCAGAAACGTTAAAAGGCTTAATTTAATGAATTGTATATGTGTAATTCTATCGAAACAGGTTCGCGGCATGTGAAGTACCACGAACATTGACTGGAGAAGACTTAACTAGCGTGGCGCTTGCTATGAAGAATAAAAAGATGAACAGTAAGTTCACCTGTTGATACTAGAATTACAATTAAAGAAATGTGTTTCACGTTGTTACATAGATCAAACAGAAGAAGTATCTTTCTGATATTTTTTGTAAACGTAACGTTGTCATATGAAACGAAACGCTATTGCATATGAAGCGGACTTTGGCTCTTCAAAATTTAAAAGCAAAGGCAGAAAATAGCTGCTTATAAATTTATTTCAAGCCAAAAAAAAAAAAAAAAACCCGCAAAGAAGTCCTGTTTTAGGAAAATCTGTCAAAGATGTGGTCGTGCGGATTTGATTAGTAACGCAACAACGCCATAACTGATGTCACTACAGGAAAACGAATTAAAGAACCTCTACAATGGTGTTAAAATCCCCCACTTAGTATGGCGAATATTTAAGAAGTGACAAGATGAACTTACAAGTTCTTTGAATGTTCCGAATACATTTGCTTCTCCTATGATATATGGGTAAGTAGAGACCTCTCGCTCAATTTTTGTTTTCTGTCTTATCCACATCCCTGTGATTCCAGTCCTCTCCTTCTTTCTACTCTAAGCCATCCCATAACTTTTAGAACTATAGTTTATCTGTAATGCTTGTTACAGATGGGAAACGCGCAGACACCGTTTTATACAAGGATCGACGATCGCATCTTAGGAAAGACAAAAATTCACATATCTACAAACCCTTAGTCAAATCCAAAAATAATAAAGCCCAGTGTGGTCACAACTATTTCAATATCATTAACTGAGTGCCCAACCTCCCTGGCCCAACAGGCTCCACAACAAAAAAAAAAAAAAACCTGCACATTATTTTGGGATCACCACGTCTTAGCAGACAATTACTAAGCACCATGTGGACCGTATTGAGCTTATCTTCTTTTGTTTTTACAGGCATCATTGACCGTAACGAACAGTTGGTTTCAAGTATTCATTATAGCTTTGCTCATTGATGATGAGAGTTTTTCATGTCTCAGTTTTGCATATAAAAGTCGTATTCTCAAATATTAATCAGTATTCATGATATAGCTTCATACAGCTAAACATCAAACTCCAACCTTCATTCAAACTTCATATGAAAGTGATATGTTAATAAAAAAGTTGCATCTTGGAACATTATCAGACGATACAGAATAAGTAAGTAAGCAACAAAGTGTGGTGAAGGGGCAAGGGTGTATTTGTGGTTAATACCTTCTACAATCGATAAATTACTGCTGCATACTTTTGCCTACTTCTGTTCTTTTTTTATTTTATTGTAACATGGTTTGCCCAGACGCGGCCGACTCTTCAACTGAACTCCAAAATCCAAAGTGTAAATGCAGACTAATAGTGACTTCACCTATTTAGGTCATAGTTAGCGCCCCTGTCAGATAGCTTTTACTTTGAAAGTAATGTACATAGTACTAAGTTTATTTTGGTTTTGTTTCACATCTATCATGAGATCAATTATTTCTCTATGAAATGACTTGTTTTTGGTTTTTCTTCCATACAGAAACTATGTGTGGAGAAGAGATAAAAAATGAGCCCAATGGTATATGACGTATATGCTAAAATAAGTTTATACCTGAAGGTGACATAGTACACTGAAATACCAAATGTGACATGAACAATTACTCCTGTGATCTAATTTTACTGTAAATAATGCTCTTTGGAAAACAATGCTCCATTGACATTTTTGCTACGTTGTAAAATGCTTTATTAAAAAACTGAATCAATTGAAATGTTTAAAAATGATAACTGTCTATATGTTGTATAAATAGGATTTACTTTGATCTCGAAGAAATTGCTTTTTTTACGACGATCACGGATGTTTGTTGAGGTGAATGAAAACTATTTTGTCACTGTGTAGTTTCCAAAAGTAAATCATAGCAAACATCATACACATGTCCAAGTGTATTCAAACCTTTAGGAGTCTCTTAAGCCCCGTTATGGCATGTTAGCAATTCTATATATAGCAGATGCTTCAGAAATTCACTGTTCCGTTGATAGACAGCAAAAACTGACATATCTCTCGCATTGATCGAATCATGGGTATTACATCAATGCTACGGGAAAACAAAACGAAACTAAGTTCAGTTTAATGCAGGCTCATTAAAACTGCCGTCGGAGTTTGTCTAAATAATGAAGTTCTTGCCACCCTTAATTCATTTGCTTTCTTAATAGCATAGCACATCATATCTGCAATTGAGAGTTTGACATTATTGTAAAAGTTAGTACCTTTTTTTCAACATGAACTTCCTCCTTCTGGACCTAACGATAGATCTAAATCCAATATTATAATACCTAACAATTTGAACCAATCAAAGAAATCTTAAAAAAAAGAAAAGTACTTTCATCTGGATGCTCTATTTTGCTGGGGAAACTTTCTTTCGCTTTAACAATTTCTGTTACTACATCCAACCATTGCTCAAGGTTTGGACATTGAAACAGATCTATAGCAATTATGTTGCATGCCCGATGCAACAAACATAGCTACTTTTTGGCTGTGTGAGGGATCGCTGGAAGCCTACCTGATTATGGCAATGCAATTTGTAAAAACTAAATGTTGATTGTTGGCACAATAAAGTACCTAAGAGTATCATTGTGGTGAAAGCAAATGTTGTTAGTTGCAAATATTTGATTCTTACAAATTGTTGCATGGCCTCTCTCTTTATCCCTTAGTTTACCAGTCGAAGACGATGAAGCAGACGAACATGACAGTATCTGCCTTCAATTGTCACGCAGGGAAGTGGGGAACATCATTTTTTCCAGAAGCTATGTAGTCAAATATAGCGAAATTGGTGCGCTTAGTGCCTCATGACTTCTAGCTTACTTTCTTTTTTTGAACTATTTAGTGCAAGCCATAGTTTTCTATCTTTTCGTCTTGTATTACAATGACAACAAACTTAGGTTGATTGACACGTGCTCTTCTTTTGCATTTAATAGAAAGGCTTATTAGCATTTCATGGTTACCAAAGATATGTTGTGATAATATATGCAACTGCCCAAGCGTGACCCTGTCGTATTTGTATAACCTTCCAGTTACGCAAAGTATTTGAACCGATAGTTATGTCTGTAGTAGTAAACCATCTCGAGAAATTTGTCGTAATCGAAAACTTTCATAATGTGGTCATTCGTCCACAACAAACTTTGTGACTTTCCTCGAAGAGGTGCCTTGTTAAGTAGACAATGATATTTCGTTGTGTATGTCATCAGATCCACTTACAATTTGCTTTGACTAGGCTTTGCATTGACTTTGCTGAGACAAAGCTTTCAACAAAGATTGTGTTTGAAGTCTTATAGCAACATTGAAGGCAAACTTTAAGTAGATAATTCATTAGATTAAATCACACCGGAACATGTATGTATTTCAGACGGACCTTTGTTCATTGCTAAAATGGACAAAGGAATGGCAGATGCATTTAATATCGATAGGGCAACGTTATATCGATAGGACAACGTGATGCACTGCCGTGGAGCCACTCTAGAGTACACGATGTGCGAAAGGTAATAGAAAGTGAAACATAACACGGTGTCGAAAAAAGCAGAGCTCTGTCAGACATATGTTACACATTGCGCCGACAAAATAAAAAAAAGCCAATCAGACACGGTGCATGATGAGGCGAACATTTCTTCGTAGATCCCAGGAAGTTCTGATGTCATCCTACGAGTGTAGCGTTACACTTCATTTGGCCTAAACATCTCCTGCCAGGTCTCCCTGAAAAAATCAGCATAGGCGTATTACGTCTGGTTTCTCCAGTTAGTCACGTGAGCAGTGTTTTATTTTTAAATTTTAATACGTGTAAGGCACCCAGGTTACCAACTGATCTTCGTGAGGTCCTCAAAATGATTCATAAATATTCCTAAGTTGACCTGCAGACTTCATGTTCATGCTGAATGTCTCGGGTAGACCTAACCACATAATCACAACGTTTAGAAATCTGTTTTGACTTGATACACGTTATTGGTCAGAGGTTCTGACGGAGTTGTTGCTGCTGCATTCATTAATGCCTTCAACGTTGTAAATCTATACTGCGATCTACGTGGCAGAGAATAGGGATCTACAAACGACTTTTGAGATCCACCGGATTACCACTAAACGCTCAGTGAGACAATAGTTACAAATCACAAAATAGTTAAAAAGAACATGAGGTGTTAAGATACTTACATACGATATCTTAACTTTCTTAATTGAGAGAGAGAAAAAAAAAAACAACAACAATCATGCAAGTTCTGTAAAAGCATGACCAAAATGTACGGTTGGAATTTTGTATCTGTGTTTATTTTCATCATTACTGCTTTATCTTTCTTGCATTTTGTTCGGTAGATGTAGGGCTAATTAATGATCTACGTCTCGTTTGAAGTATTTTAAAGGCAGTAACGATATGATTTTATTGTATATCCCGTTGACATGTGGCATCACAAATTGTTTCACCTTCAATTATGATGATGTTGCTCATCTATATTCCTTAATTTCATGGTTTACTTTCAGTTGATTTGCTTCTTGTAGCAACACTCTTTTACCATTAAACTAAAGGTGTGTATTTATACAATGTCATTAACCGATTTCGATTATTCGTACAACGATGTCGAATAAATTGTACAGTTTATGAACTTTTCGAAAATAATATGGTTTGAAATAGACTATCCGAAGCACTTGAAATTCATCAGAGTGATATGTATACAGTCATAGCCACATTGCGTCCATTTTGTTACTCAGAGAACGAAGAAGAAATCTCCACTAAAACATGCATATTTCACTGACAAATGGAAAGAGGACATAATCGCCTGTAATAGGATATGTTTGTTTATGTTTCTTGCTTTATATTTTACTTTTGATTTATGAACAAGGCCGAGAAAGGTGTAAGATCTATGCGATGGGGCATGTGTGTTCAAAATTGTGTCACGATCTCCTTTAAGAATCGTGAGTCGTTGGAACGTCTCACCCGGCAGGTAATTTCACTGGTATGGCTGTAATTTCACCCAGCCTATGACGTCGAGGTCCAGAGTCAGAAACTCTTTTTTGATCCCTCGCCAAAGGCGAGGGATCAAAAAAGGACATGCGGTCATGATGGTATGTGTTTATGGGTGTGTGTGCGTGTGTGTGTGTGAGTGTACAGTATGTGTATATGCGTATGTGAAGCTTTGACTTGTAAACGAGATATCTCAACAAGAGAAAGGTGCCTGAACTTCAAAGTTGCTATGTAGATACTCCGCTATATGTAGATGATCTCTTATATGTATATGATTATTTTTTCAGGCAAAGAAAAAGTCATTTTGAGGTGAACAGAGCTTAAAGTATGAAAATTCTAAGATAGATTTCTCAGCAACTACATGTTTCTGGAACGTCATACTGGTCACAGTGTGAGCACTTATGAGTAGATGATTCCTGATCCTGTCATTCCCTTGGAGGTCAAATGTCGTGTGACGTCAATGCAGGTCATAGTTTGAAAACCTTGTAAACTCGGTATCGTAATAAGGAAATGTTGATGGAACTTCAAGCCATAACTATGAAATATTAAGAGTAAATTATTGGATAATTACATTAATTTGTGAGATGAGTAAATTACAAATCTGCACTGTTCTTTCCTACTAAACGATGTTTTTGCAAAAAACAGTTTTGAATGGGAAATCCCTAGGTTCAAGAAGAAAAAAAAAACAACAAAGTCATCAGCGCAATAATTTTTATGGACTCCTTACAATACATGCATTCTACTAAACAAATTTTAAAACCAGTGTCCATAAAGTCTTAGTAATTCATTCTTACCACTTAGTGGAGTAGACAAGGGCTGCAGAGAGTCACCCCCTTCTTTTTTACACACAAACATTTTTTGAACGCGGACGCGATGAAAACTAAATGAGAGCGTAAAAAACACGAGAGGCGGGATAATATGTTGACAGAGGTGGGGGAGGGGAACTGAGGTGGGGGGTAACGGAAAACTGGCTGCACAAATTTGATATTTTATGATATTAAAAGGAAGACGAAACAGTTAAAGTACGCAATTGAGACAAGGTGTTCATAAAGGTGTAAAATAGTTAATTCGAAGTTTCAATTGGCCAAACGTGCTTCTGTTGCTTATAAATAATATAAGAGTATATGGCTAGGGATCAAATCAGCAGCAGAATGGTCGGAGTATTTACATACATGACGACGGTATTGGCAATACGACTCCAAGTACAGTCAATTAATCTAGGACATTAGTACTGTCATAGATTCTGAAGACAATGTACCCTGTTTTTTGCAACCCTAACGCTAAATAAGAAAAACAAAATCCCCCCAAATACTGGTTGTCAACGCCAACTAAGGCTACTACCATTGCGAACCAACATTCCGTCATAAAGTACGGCTTTTATCACTTATAACTAATTCACTTCTTCTACTTCAAAGTATGTCAGTTTTAATTTTTAAAAGAACAGTTGAGAATTTTGCTCAACAAGCTCATTCCCCCAACCCCCAACCCCCCCCCCCAAAAAAAAAATCTGTTCGGGTTCTGCGTGGCTTTGATGCGTTAGATGAAGTCCAACTGCCCACCCTCAATTTCATTTTTATTTTCAAGCTTAAAATGGGTCATTATCAACGAAGAAAAACGTGGAATCTAAAGGAATATTCAGTCCTCCCATATTTGCCAGCTGGTCCAAGACTGAATAAATGTATAATTCATCATGACTTTTATAGTATCTCAACCCATCTGACATGTACTGCCAGTTTTCATAGATTGACTTACTTTGTCTCATTAATTGAGAAATTGCAGGCATCAAATCCCCATTGCAAGGCTGTGTACATTTACCATGAAACACACGTCCTGTAGCCCTTATTTTAGGCTATATAGATGCAGGTGTCAAAATGTTGAATTTTGCATCATTGTTAGGGTAATAAGACGGGCAAAAAACAAGGGGAGGGGACTGCTTCACCCCTTTGGCCTCTCCTATTGCCATGCATCTGTAGACTGACAGATTTTAAATGATGGCTTATAAGCAGGACGTCGTAAAGAATATGGACGATTAAAAGATTTTGCCTTCTCTCCTTCTCTCAAAAAAGACAATTTTCTCTCAATGCATCATACAGCCTACTATCTGAGTACATTGCCAAATGTAGTAAACACTGCTTTATCAAGTGCGTGAAACATGCAACATAATATGAGCTATCACAACATATGCAATTATCCGTTTTTTTAAATTTTTGAAAATCAGAACATGACGCCGAAGCCCCAGACTTAACCCAACCCATTTTGAGATTCACCGCAAAGATATCACAGAGCCCGGTGGGTTCACACGCTTTTACTTCCGAGTGAAACATGGCAGTCAAGTCAAATATGTAAGACAAGAGTAAATAGAAAAACAGCTAAATAAAAAGAAATATACATGTAAAGTATAGATATATCTTTAAAGTATACATAACTGGTGAGAGTCGACTCAAAGTTTACATTGGAATACTGTGTCGTATTGAAAATTGGATCTGAAATCTACCTGGAACCTTCATCAGCCAAAACTAGAGGCCAAATGCAAGGAATACAAACGGAACTACAGAGCAAAGAAAAGGTACACAGGCTTACAAAGCTACTGTTTACTAAAGATACCAGGAAGAATATATACAGTTCACACATAGTCTCAACAAGACTTGGGAGCAGTCACCGTTTACCAGTTACACAAACGGTTCTACATAGTGGTTTTGTAAGCCTTCGCATATTTTCTTCCTTGTTAGTACAAGGTGCAACAAAACTTATTACGTCTTTGTTTTTCATACAATGTGACTTAATTTCAACCTATGCAAACATGTTTGGACTGAGTGATTATCTTTGATAGTTTGTCATTTTACATTCTTTCGGTAGTACCCATACGCTGTATTAATCCAGTCAATCTGGCTCAAAATATGGCCCGACCTTAAACAAATTGCAACAGAAAGTTTTAAAACATTTTTACAATTATTAGTGGTACATAATAACTGTAAAAAAAATCGACATGCACTGAAGTTTAGCTGCTTTTATCCCCATTCATATACACTCAAAATTAAACTGCTGGGATTCGACAGAAACATTGAATTTTCGACAAAATTTTACAGATCACATTTTAAATCTCCCGGCTAAATCAGGGCTCGATTTGACGTCATGTTTAGTTTCTTGAGATGGAAGCGAACAACTGAAGCCAAAAGAGAGAGGGGAGAAACACGCAAATATTTTCACTTCTTTAAAAGAAATTCATTAAAAACTCCAAATTTAAGTCAATTGATATAACAAATACAATGTCTTTGTTGAATGTGCTTCCTTTTGTCTTACATCACTTACCTCAAAGGGTCAAATTGATACTGGTTAGTGCAAGCAAGCTACGTAAACATACACAGGACACAACTGCACAAATATACACAATACCCATCATACACAGTAGTTAACTACACACCAGCACGTGGCACACAGTATATTACGGGGGAATTACTGCATACTACCGGGATTTGTGAGAAACGCGTTCACTTTAATAGTACCCAAGGAGATAAGATCCTTAGCAGTGACAGGCACTCTCTACTCTTGTCTCATTCTCGATTCCAGGAGTTATTCCTGCAATAATACCCATTCCATGAAGGAACCACTTTCATAAACATAGAATACTAATACAGGACAACTGAGAATTGGGAAAGAACCAGATGGGAGTGTAGATGCATCCCCAACCATCTGCAAGTTGCTTGCTTCATGGTGTCATTATTACTTTATTTGAGTGTTAGAGTTGTCAAAAATGTCCTTAGGTAGGATGTTTTAGTTCCATATAGTGCTTTGTTTAAAACATTTAAAAAAATCTCTTTGACAACAGAACAGCACTTTAGGGAGAATGCATTAATTGCAAAGAACCTAGTTTAAAACCAGTTAGACAATCCTGCAGTCAGAATGGCATCTCACTTTGTACCGTAATAAATTGCAGTAGCACATAGGCCTACATTACAGCATGGCCTGTAGCAAACTGGCTCTGGTCGGAAAGTGGGAAAACGCTGTTACCTCCAAGTCGTGTTTTAAAATTAATCAAACTAGGAAAGCATTAGTTGAATTATTCTTTTGTTAGAATTTACAGAGACTCATCTACTAGAGATGAATGCCGATACTAGGAATTCCACATTCATGCATTACCGTTGTTAGTTTAAGGTCCCTTTTACAAAACAGTCATTTTATGATTCGCGGGTAAATACACAATTCAATGTACGAGTTGACCGTAACTCGGTACAGCCTAGGACTCACCGTAATTTCATAGGTTTTTTCTTTCATACTTGCGTGGAACTTTCCATTCAGGATCCCAGGATAGTATGACAAACATTCTACATGATCAGATCTAAAGTGGTTTTCGCCTCTCTCAAGTGATTTGGGTTCATAAGAGGAAAACGAAGAGATGGACGTTATGGAAATACCAGCCGTATTTACGTTACAGTAACGTATACCGTCCTTCTACGAACCACTTTCGCGAATGCTGTTTAGAGCCAACCGAACCAGTTGCTAGGTGACGTGACGTCATGACTTCGGTATTCTATTGGTAGTGATATTAACAATGTCATGCTCATCGCTGAGAGTAGCCATAGCAACGAACTTGAACGAAGTCGTAATACACCTCCAGTTGACGTACGGTAGCTGATTATGAACACGTTCACATCAGTCCCGAAGGTGATATTGAAGCTGAATATTTTAGTGCTTCCCTAATGTAGATTCATGTCGATTTTTAGTATGTTATTCAGAATAATTTATTTTATCGATTTCCATTCAAATATTTTCTGTTGCAATTTATTTAAGTTCAAGCCTTGTTTTGACTGGACTATATGTTTTTACTGTTACATGTCTTGTACACAACAGCCAAGGACGTGAGTGGTTTACAGTACGTTTTGGCAGGAAAAGAAATTGAGTAATGCAAATTATTCTGACATGTTTCTTAGAACTATTACAAAAGGCGCAGAGTGGTGGCGCTCTGATCTCAGTAGTAAAGGAAATCAAAGGATTACATTAACTCACACGCGATCTGCATCGAAATATGTTCTTTGATCGGCACGCATGACTGTCACATTCATGTGCTGTGCCTAGCTACATGTATCTATGCACTACGTACGTATACAGTGTAAAGTGTTGGGTGTTCAATCAAGCTCTCTGTCTACTGTAATACATGCGTGTCAAAGAGGGAATGACTATGACAACCATAGTGATGAGTTGCGACTCCGTGGATTGCCCTCCGTCTTGTTTTGCTCATAATTTTGCATGAAGAATTGCATACAGATATTTTAACTTAACATCATTACATGCATACCATTTATTTGCAAATAACGTTAGCAAAGTAATATTTTAAGTATAGTGATAGCCTTTAGAAGAAGTCAAAAAGACAAAAAGTGATAACTTGCAGCGTCAGTTACCTTTAACAATGCATTAAATTGATCGAAGTCAGCATTAATTTTTAAAAATAGGAAGAGGCATAAATGAATAGCTTTTAATCGTGATGTGTTGTAAGCAATTCATAAGAAGAATATAAACTATATAAAGGAAGAAATATTGTCCCTATTTAAAACGGTAGCATTAGTTCATGTTACTTCC
The DNA here is from genome assembly GCA_021234535.1 of Stichopus chloronotus. NCBI lineage: Eukaryota > Metazoa > Echinodermata > Holothuroidea > Aspidochirotida > Stichopodidae > Stichopus > Stichopus chloronotus. The sequence continues at coordinate 4,779,351 of CM037842.1, forward strand.
AGCTGAGATTTACGGACAGCATAGCTTTTGTTTCGGTTTTCAAAGTTTCTTTTTATATCCGGTATTGTCAACAGATTTCTGATCTTAAAAGAGGAAATCATTGAAAAAACTCTTTGTAAAGTCAATTGAATTTAATTACTCAGATATAAATTGTGCGGACGCCATTGAAATTTTACAACTTTAAAATGTGGATAAAATTGTGTAACTGATGAATATTGCCCCAATGCTCAATTTGAATGAATGAATATTTAGGAATACTGAGAGATAATGAGCAAAATGTACTTTACGTTTGTGTAAATTGCGTAAAGGTAATTTAAAGGTGATAATGTAAATAAACCAAGAAGATTAACAAAAGATGGATGTGTTTGTATGATGTGTAGTAATTTCTACACTCCAGAAGAAACTAGAGAAAAGTTTCATTGAATCAACGATATCAAATTGAGATAAGACTTTTTATGACTGGTTCAGTTGGATTCCAACTTGAAGTATTTGGTGACCATTTATAACATTTTATAATAATCCCAAATTATTTTGTACACATAATATCATCAGTTTTTTTAGAGGTGCGATGATTAAAATGTTCAATGAAGAATGATAACCTATTTTTAAGTGTCATGCCACACAGTTACGAATATCACCAAATTTCGAGTTCTCTGCAAATTTTGTTTCAAATGTATCTCTGTTAAAATTAGTGTAAATCCAAACTTTTATTTATTATAATAATTTTCAATAACCTTCCAATAGTTGATTAGACATATGAATTTCCGCTCTGTTTAAGAGAAAACGAACCATACTAAAAGCGTTGGAAACTAAGAAGAATAACACGTTGGTTTAACTTGCATACCTCAGTTTTTCTTTCGTCATTACGCGAAAAAAAAGGAAGATTAGATTTACCCGTATAAAATAAATACTGCGTTATTGTAACTAAACCAATTTCGTATATCAGCTTTCAATTTCGTTATAGATGGCTGTGAAATCTTCCTTCTTACAATAGGAAAAAACGTAATGCATTATTCTCAAATTTCTCTGGAAGATACATAGGACTTGTTGAAGCTGTCTATCAATCACAGAAGAGCATACTTAAACACCATGTATCTGAACATCTGAAAGTTTTAGGAGACATACTTGGCTCAACATTCTTAGTTCACTCGAATTTGTTTTCATTTGATTTCTGACAAAAATTAAACGTGCAACTTGAAGGTCATTATTGGTCCACACCTTTTACCATATTAAATAACTTGGTTTTTAACGCCGTGAGGCCAATGCGTTCGGCGGGATTAACCATCAAGCAAGACTTCATAGTGGCGTACCTGAAACAAATAAGACAGAATTAAGGTCAATTTACAAATTACAGAATTTAATAGCGTACTCCAGATAACGGCAATCGATAAATAAATCACCAGGTGATTACGTATTAACGGAAGTATTTTCACCACTAAAACAGAAATAACTCACACAGCATCTGAACACAGACGGGGTTGTGCAAGAAGAGGGATATCCTTTGGACTGGACGAAAACTTCTTAATATCCACTCCATCAAATGGAACATCACCTGAACAATCATATGACAGAACGTTTGAAAGGTTTTAACAGAGCTTATGTCGACCTCTTCGAAATGGTTTGTCTATCTGAATCAGAAATCAACAATCAACAATCAACTTGTATAATCATGAGCTTTGGTCGTTCAATAATATCTTACCTTCAGAAAACACCTCCCAAATGAAAACAGCAAATGACCACACATCGCTTCCTCGGTCGTACTTTCTATCAAAAATGGTTTCAGGAGCTAACCAGGGCAGACGCAAATATTCCTGGAGAAAATATTGATCAATAGTTTAGTACACTAGCTGATGTTGAATGTTCATTGTGATACAAATGGTCCATGGGAATTCTATAACAACTTTATAAAAAATATATCTAACATCAAACGAAGAAATGTAATCCGAAGTCTAACGATGTAGATATTATGAATGACAACGGTTCACATAAAGTGCATCTAAATTAAGAAAATCCCCTCATGTTTTCAGATAGATGACAAAAATAAATTTACATGGTCAAAATCTAATCTTCGCAGTATAGAACTGAACTCATATATAACGTGTTAAGCTGATTTTCATAATTTTAAATGTTACCGGTACATTAGGCAATAGTTTGTGAGGGCATCATTGCGATAGCCAAATTACTCTCTGTTTCTTTTGGAAAGTCATTACACTTTAGTTTGTCACCAAATGTGAACACTGTTTAACTACTATCGAGTGATTTGACTACCGATATACATCTTATCGCTATAAATTATGCTGCGGAAGGAAACAGTTAACTTTTAATCTTTTCTAAAAATTTAGTTTCCAAAGGAATCAAACGAGAATAATAACAGTTCCACAAATTATTGCAAAACTGACCACTTTAGATCAAGTGATTGTGTCTCGACATTTTAAATGATTTAAATCAATTTAAATTTTAAATCAATTTAGATGGAAATCTGCTGACATAAGATTTATTCTTCAACCTCTCAAATATATTTTTTGTGATGCTAGATTTACATACACTTTACTGAACCTTTTCTGTTTTACCTCAAGGTTTGCTGTGGCCACAAATTTCTTGGTAGATGATTGCAAGTTAAAGTCGTACAATTTGCAAGTCATGTTAGGCGTCACTAGAACCTTTCTTGCACAAAGAGCAATGTGATCACACTACAAAGCAAAACAAACAAGTTCTTCTGTACATTTAAATAACAAAGCTTATAAATCCATTGCTATCATACAGTATGATTATACATGTTACGCATATACGTTTTGCAATAGTTCTAACAAAAACATCACAATTATTTGCATAACTCAATCTCTTTTCCCGCCTAAACGTACTGTAAGCCACTCAATCCCTCGTGTTTAACGTACATATCACAGTAAAACCATACTGGGTAGAGGTATCAAAAACATGGAAAATGACATTATTATTGTATATAATCCCTCAGTTCAAACATGGTTACATATGTTGAATTATTATTTAACATTGTATGGAGAAGCAAAGATCTAATACATTTTTGGCACCTTGCACTAACGGAAACTGTATTATCTGCCCTTTGGACATATCACGTCATCTGTCTCGTGAACGCCACATATCATAATCAGGTACCTAACGACCAAGTTTGAAGTTCACTATACTCACTGTGTAGTACAAACTTTTTCAAAGCATTTTGTTGATGAGATATTCGGCATTTGACCTCTGACCTTAAATTTTGACGGGAGAATCAACTTCACCTGAAGGGTCACCTATCTATCGACCCTCCTTTGCTTTGCGGCCTAGGAGGAGTTGCGAATGCAAACTTTTGAAATTGAAATTTTAATTCGTAAACTCTCACACACACACACACATCTTTAAACATTTTGACCCCTACCCAAATGGGGGTTTCTGGTCACCTTAAGTCCATATCAGTCCATGGAAACTGTTGCTATGGCAACTGAGAGAACCATAATATATTATTGGGTTCCAAAACAACTACAATATCTCATCCCGTACATTACATGTACAGCGATGAGATACAAATGTTATGTCAAACTTTACCTAGTATTTTGTAATGAAATGAGCGCACTTTTTAAAAGATATTCTTCTTTAGAATATTTGAATTCTTACGTCAATAGATTCTAGAAAGAACATTGCTTTCAAAGGCTCTAACAAGAATGATCCAATGCGGTAAACATCTGTTGATTCTGTGGTTCCTCTCATTCCTTTCATATATATAGTCTTGGAATACAGTTCATCGTACTTTGCCTTAGAGAGAATATCTAGAAGAGTACCATTTGTGACGTGTTCGCTGTAAATATAGTAAGGAACTGTATCGAGAAAAATACGAAAACATGAAACATGAGAATAACAGCTAAAAAGAAAACTCAATAACACAATCTTGACGTTATTTAAGAAACATTAACACGCGAAAGATTAATAAAGCATCTATGTCTTTAATTTGACCTGCTAGTGTTCTGTTTTGTAATGTTGAATGTTACTAAAGCAAATGGAAATGACTGTTGTAGTTGTGGCTGCTGCTCTTAAATGAAATATGAAATTCGTTAAACACCAGTGAGTAGTTACTTACTTTGATCAGTATCACAGCCAGAAATTGCTACAACGTTTTCGTGTTTCGGAATATGCCTTAAATGTTCAGCAAGTAGTCTCATATCAAGCCAGTCTTCCGTCTTTGCCATCTCAGCTACAAAAAGAGAAATCAAGAAAAAAAAGTTACACACAAATGAACACAGAAACGTAAGTGAAAATAAGTGGAAAGCGTAAAATAGTTCTTTAAAAAACAACACAATGTTGAAAAGTGGTATTATATTTCATATAGAATTATTTCAGTTTCTTTATTTTAATCAACCATTATGATGTTTCAGTAACAGAGAGTGTTTATTTACTTACTTGTATTGGTTTTAACACAGTTTCCAGAGCATTTGTATATTATAATGACAATACAATTTTGTCACTAACATTTATTTGAAACATTCAAATAACTCACCGCAGAGAGTAGTTGCCACTACCGACGACGACTGGCCTTTCCATTTCGGTGAAGCAATCCACCGTTTTCTTCTCCCAGAGCCAGGTATAAAACTTACCAACTCAAAATCATTTCCATTTAGCACATAATTGTCTCCATAAAAATATATATCTGAGTTATTTAAAGAGAAAGTAAATTATTCCTGTTTATAGTTAATTTTAGACTAAAGGACAAAATTTTAGACAGGATCGTTGTACCATATAATAACCCAATAATAGCCCAGTAGTACCTACCGTCAATCATCTCTTGAGGAGATTCGTATTGAACTTCTCCCTCGACAGATCTGTTTAGTGTTGTAGTATACGCCACGGGATGACTACACACAATTCGTTCAAGAAAACAAAAAAACAAAAAGGGGCAGTCAGAGTTCTTGTTACCAAATCAAGTAATCTGTTAAGAAGTATTGACTTTATCAACGGTCAATCATTAAATCGAGAATACTAAGAAAAAAAGGGGAGAAATACTCACAGATGTAACGAAAAGCAGGAATACAGGTTGACAAGCGTTTCATAAACGGCGAAAAATAAGGTGAAGTGTCAAAAGTATTTTTATGTATTTGTCAGGCATTGCAAGATTGAAGGCATCGACGAAAGACCCTTTATCTCATTTATTTCATTATATGCTCAAAAGCTACAGTTGTCTTGACGATGTAGCTTGACGAACAACTTGATGTCAGCTATTTCACTACACTATGTTGATGGTGTATGTTACTGAGTACGTGGATTCTGATGAAGAGCAACATTTGGAGACATGTTCCACCAAAGCATGTTGAACACCTACTTGGTAAAAGATGCATTTTATATAGAGATAAACTTAATTTGTGAAATTACACCCGTTGATGACAGCAGATGGCATAAATATGAAATACAAAGTTAGGAAATAAGTAGCATAAGAAATGCAGATTCAGTTTGGATCCAGCAAATTCAGTTTTCATATTATAAGTTATTGTGATCTGTAAATAACACAACTTCATTTCCTTTCATATTTATGTTACGCTATGTGGTTTGCTGTATTAATGTGATTGATTTTTCATAGGTAAGTCGACTTGATGATATTACCCCCAAGACCCTGCTCATGCCTTCCTTTTCTCACATAGGAACAGGTGAGGCATTGGTCCCCGATTAGTAATTGGTGTCGCAACTACCTATTGTTTTATAACATGTTCCTCACCACTTATAAAGTGTTAAATTTTTCCAACAAAATTTAATCACTGAAGTGTTTTCAAAGAAGAAATTGTGCTTTTATAAATATGCATAGAGATGGTACCTTCAGAAAGAGAGGCACGTATTAGCCAAATGTGGCTGAAATCAGCAATTACTCAATACTAAATTGATTTAGTGTTCAGCCTTTGTGAGCAACTGCAGGAATCTTCAGCAACCATATATATTGTACTGCATTACCCACTAAGCTGAAGTGACTATACAAATGCATACAAATATATGTCTATCACCTGTTCATATTCATATCTTTCTGTTTTAGGAAGTCCATACGATTTACTTTCCACCCATATATATTCTAAGATCTCAGAGTTTCGGTGGCTCGACGCTATGGACCCCCAAGAGACGTTTGCCAAAAGGGGTCATAAGTTTTCATATTTGAAGTATACTATCATGAAACTTAATTTTTTAGACAGAAATATGTTACAAAATCTGAGATCTGGTAGACACCCATCTTCGGCTTTGCCTATGGACCCCATAAGGGGTCCTAACTTCTCGTCTTGTCAACTTAGCGGAGAAGAGAAGAGGAATAGCCAACATAATAAAAACTTTGGAATTTGTTTTCGTAATAACGCACTGAGAACAAAAATATACCTATTCTGAGATTTAATATTTTATTTCGAGGTATGCTGAAACCTAAGAGCTTCCGGGGTTTCCCTCCCTGGACCCTCACAGGACGTTGCAGCTGGACCCTACTTGTCAATCTCGCGCTTTGGGTTTGATTTTGCGTTACGTGCCAGTGTTATGCCTCGGCAAAACTAAACTTGTGGTGCTGCCATTGATTGCTGAATTTGTTGAATTTCATCTAAAGCTGAACCATATATATGTGGCTTTTTGGTGGAAACAATAAATATGTTCTCAATGCTTGTAAAATAGCTACTAGAAAACTGCACTCCTTCCAATCGCAGTGACTTCACTTTACTCAAATTTGTTGGAATCGGACTCAAACGACTCAGTCTAAGGATAAAGATCCTAAACTGATGTAATGGATTCGTTCTCAGATTGGGGAGTTTGGTCTGACTGGCCTGCATGTACTACAGCACTCCATGTTAGCCTTGAGACAATGTACTGAGTGGAGGTAAGATCCCATTCAGGGAACAATGAGTATATTCTCTATTCTTGTAAAATAGCTATTAGAAAAATTAAAAATTGAAAAATTTTTCCAATCGTAGTGACTCTATTAACTCAAATTTGTTTGAATCGGACTCAAACGACTCAGTCTAAATTTCTCGATCGAAAGGATTCGTTCTTAAAATTGGAGAGTTTGGTATGACTGGCCTGCATGGACTACAGCACTGCATGGTAACCTTGGGACAATGTACTGAGTGGAGGTAAGAACCCATTCAGGCATTTTCTTCTATCCACTAACAATGATAGTTTTAGAATCAGGAAGACATCTTGGGCTCATTAGGGACCCTCAATTAACTTGAGGAATTTCAAAATGAATATTTTGTCATGGCATGACGTGCAACTTTGGCTTTTTCCCGTAAGCCTCAATTATCTGTGTTGGTAGCCTTTACCACCATTTAGCTATAGAAAAAAAACAACCGAATGAAAAAAATTACTCTGGTGTAGCCGTAATTAATTTATGAAATTTTGCTATGGCATGACAGGATAAATTTGTACTGCTTATGGTTGGACTCAAGTATTATCTCAAATACAGATTTGGTCCTTTGGATCATTCATAAATAACAACATTATCTGCCTAGATCACGGAAATTGCAAACTGGTACTCAGTTTTTAAAAAAAAAAAAACATGACTCTAACTTTTTTCTTTTGGGGCATAACATTTTTAGGGCATTTTGTCATTTCTTAACTTTCTTAATTTCTTAACTTCTTTATTTTTAATTGTCTATGGATCTGATTATCTAGCAACACTAAGTTAAGTTTTCATATAATTTACCTCAAACTGGTAGGAATTTTACATCATCTTAGTCTACACAGGAAATAGCTGCGTTGGTTGCCAACACAGTGTAGAACCTACCGAACTTCGGACATCTCATAGCATTTGGCAAAGACGATTCTAAACATAACCACCACAAAGGTTTCATCTAAGCTATTGCTGTCGTGTACGGCAAATGTCTGTCACAATAATATTTGCGTTTAAGTGCCTGACATTTCTCTTTTTTTGGTTAAGTTTTGCTGCAATTTGATAAAGATGTTAGGGTAATATCCTTATGGTGCCACTCTTTCTGATTAATTAGACCCGTGTTCGACCTCGAGAGGGGGTTCTGTTGGAAAACCTCAAATTCCCTACTTGTCTTCCAGTTTTGCACCAATCTTGATAATATGTTTCGTTTAGATAATTCAATTTGTGGTGAACTTTTTTTTCAGAACTTCTTGAAACAAATTCTGGCTAAGTCCCCGTGTTTGGGTATATTTTGTGCATTGAGACCTTACCAACACTTATTATGTGATTTGTTTCTGTAAAGGATCTATGTTATCCCAGTTTAGACACCATAACACCATAATAAAATTGTAAGAACAGTGTATGGGGAAAGAGCACGTAAACATTTACTTTTCTAATAAGCTGCGAAATGGTAGAAAGCGTTATGTCATTTAATGTCAATGTTTTTCCCTATGATGTGACTCGATTTAGCTCCTCTCCCTTCAGATGGTTCATGAAACATTTTCGTTCGTTGCATTATAGTATTGGAAGATTGCAAGAAACGGAACTGAAAATAATGTATCTTCGTATCTCTTACAGCAAAATAAGGTAATACAAAAATTTTATTCTATTCATATACCTTGTTATTTATTTGATGCCATTTGGAGATCGCCTTTGGAACTTGTGATTTTTTCTTAACTAAATAATTGTATACATATTTCGTGATCTTTGGCGATGTAATGGCTTTAGTAAGTCGTTGCTCATTTTCATTTTGAAAGTTAACACAGTTTATACTGTCTTTCCATTACCTTGGAATTGCGGATATGATGCCAACAAATAAAGTGAAAGGAAAATGATCAATACCAAATTTCACACAAAAGGTATTATAATCTAAAGCGTTTCCATCATTATCGAAAAAATGACACACTCTGAAAGCATCGTTACGTTTAAGAATGCTTAAAAATATAGGCTGATTATCAATTTTAATAAAAGAGTTATTCAATACGCTCTGGTTTCCATAGAAGTTACTATTGGGAGATCTAATATATCTCATATTCTATGACCTATTATGAAATAATTGCGGCAAATATAATGTTGTCATTATTGACTAAGACCAATGAAGTAAAGGCTCTTTTTCACCTTTAAGGACAAGTAACTTAAATTCTCGTTTAAAATATTTATGTCTACCTTTAAAGGGAAATAGAGCGTTTAGAATATACCAACATGGAATACACATAAAATAGCCTCGTTCATTGTCAAACCGTTTATTCCTATCAATAAACATCTGCAAAAGCTTCGTCTCATCAAAACATTATGCATGCGTTGAGCATCGGAACAAATAATTGCTGTATTTCTATCTGTGAGAAACTTAGTTCTTGAAAAGAAGGCTGCTGTCCTTCCTTTTTTGAATAACCTATCATTCTATGACCTAACTTGGTGGTACTAATTTCATTTCATGTGGTTCAATGGGTACAACAACTTCATTGGTATGTTTTTCTTTTTTTTATGATTTGAATAATTTTGGTACGTTCAATGTCGGACTCACTCATGTGGAATGAAATTTGCTTCGAACTGTAAAATTGTGTTGTGCTAAGTGATCAATTAGGCTTCATAGTCTTTCACTTCACAAAGAATGCTACAAAATTTTACCTTATGAACAACTTCTGTTTAAACTTGAGTAAGGCTTTTATTAATATCGAAGAACATGGTAGTAAATAGCATTAGGAATTAAAAGAAACCTACTGTCAACGTCACGCCCTCATGCCCATTATTTTGACCCCTGAGTTAGTCTTTCACATTGTCAACAGACAAAAACAAGTTGAAATCTCATATTATCTTAAATGTAAATAAAAACCCAAGTTATCACAACAGTCTTAATACTTAATACTTTTATCAGCCTTCTACGTTTTCAAAATGCAAACAAATCTTCAGAGATCACCCATTATCTTCAGTGTAAAGGAAAGCCTCATCTTGCACAGATTAAACTTCATATTTTTGTAGTAATACTTTGTGCTTTTGATACTTTCAATGCTTCTGGTACTACATATGTAACAAGCATATACAGCAGAGTACACTACTAGTTTTATCTACTTCAAGATAAATATATAAGGCCAAATATTTTTTCTATGCCAACCAATTTGAAGAGAAAATTCGACTCCACCAATGCAAGATGGATTGCCAGCTTTTACTGTTAAATGACCTAACGACTAATAACAATTACGTGAGCCAAAATAACTTTTGAGTTAACATTATATGTTGATGGATTAAGTATCTTTCAGTTACTTACATAACTGTAAAGCAGGAAAGTCATAAACTATCACTTCATGAAACGATGACCCAAAAATCACCTCTGCTGAAGATTGTAATGCTAACAGACTTTTCTGCAAATTTTTATTCTGAACGTGAAAATATTTTATGGCTCTGCCATAACAAACTAGTCTTAACACACTATGTCAGTATGTCTATTGGTTTTCCATTTCACTCTTTTCGGGAAAAAGAAGAAATTAAATGCAATTTTAAGTACAAAATAACCGTATTTCATTTTTAAATGTACGGCAACATTCTTAGGAATCACAACCGGCGGCAGTCTTTCTCATGGATTCCTCATATCAACAAAATGTCATGCCCCCCAAAAAAGAAAAGAAAAAAGAAAGTCTTGGCATCATTTTTTTTTAAAAGTAAAACTGAGTTTCTTTCTATATATTATTTACAATGTCTCTATTCATCCTCAACTTAGTGTAATAAAGTGATATTCTTACTCGTCTGTCATATCTCCCACGAATTATTTGTTTAAGAAAGAGTGTTGGGATTAATTTATTGTATTTCTGTCTGAAATAATACATTTTTATCTACCTCATCTAACACAAACTTTAATCAGTTCTTTGTGTTACAAAACCAAACTACAAAGTGTCACTTTCATACATGAATTTCGTAACAATTTATACCCATTAGATTTTCTGCCCGTATACTTATTCCCTGTCAACACTGGTGTTACTAGACGTCTAATAAGTCTTAGAAAAAAAAAACGTTCAATTGAACAACTTACAGAAGATTGTTGAACTATTCCAATAAGAAACGTCGAAAATTGATCATTTTTCTTCTTATTTTTTTTTTATATGTCTTGGTTATCGATAGACATGTGGAAGAAATAGTCAACTTATAGGGCATAAATACTCATATTTTTAAAGCCCGCTTGAAGCTTCCATCTGTAAGAGCTCGCTCATGCTCGGGTGACTTTTTGTACCCAGTAAACAGCAGGTACAAAAGGTCGACGTGATTTAAATTTAGGATCTTTGGTCCCCCTTTGCCGTCAGGTTGGCATTCTTGTTTCCACAGTGCCTATGGAAAATGTGTCCCTCATTCTAAGACCGAAAAAGAGGGGCGGGGTGGGTGGAAATTTTGCACCGTTACACCTGGCCCCGAATTTCGACCACACCCATAACGTGAAAGAGAACATATCTAAGAGAAACCTTGTGTATCTGTTATATCGGTGACCAGTCCAATCCCCCCAAAACAACCCCTCTTTGATTTGTGTCCTACTCCACCCTTCAGGTAAATCTAGGCCTGTAGGCCACCATACAGTATGCAGTGTCTGTTTGATTCGTCCACATTAAATTTTTTGGAGGGTCTTATTCTTTGAAAGAACCATGCATGGTGAATATAAGGCAGGGTTGAATTTAAATTTCGTGGTAATATACTTTGAAGCAAAGTTTTGCCTGAAAATAGAAGGTGTACATGCTGGGCATTTTGGAGAACTACTGTATTTACCCCAACTTCTATAATAAGAGATAAAACATTGCGTAATTGCCGACATCTGCACAGGGGCACCTCAGCCAATCGATCAGATAGCATGCGCCGAGAAAAAAACTCAGATTCAAAAGGTAAGTTGCTGAAATTTGAGTCAGAGGTCACCAACTCCCATTTCGGGTACTTTGGAATTTCTAACATTTATTGTAAAAAGTTGTTGCAGTTATGTTGGATAAGATTATTACATTTTCACTTAGAAATTATTACATTTACTCAGGGTAATAGATTTATAGCTTTTATTACATATAAATTTACACAAACCCTTTTATATTTTGTTACAGCCGGATGCTCCTAAAAGTAACTGTCAATAAAAATATTTGAGAAATTTATATATGTATGTTCCAATTAATTTTTACCTTTGTCCCCTCTCTGGGCCTGATCAAGATAAACTCCCCATATTTTTGAAGTCTTGAAAGTCGTCAGAGGATATTGTTTATAAGTCTCTCTATTCCATGGAAACTCAAACATGGTTCAAAATTGCACAATCGCCTAAAATTTACTTAATACAGAAACATCAGAATAACAGTTGATCGTGCAAAGTGCATTTCGACTTCTTGTTAAGCTAAGTGAAGGCTAACATTGTAGTAAAAATATATTTTCTTTTTATTTATTTTTGCGGTAATTGTATGTCACAAAATGTAATATTTCGAGAAACTTGTTGCTCTTAGGGATGTCATTTCTCACTTCTTAATGGAACATTTCATCTCTTCCAAACATAGATACACAGTATTCTTAATGATTTTTTATAATTAAACAACGCGGGTTTAGTTAGCGACACTTTTCCTTCTCATTCTGCCTCTCAAAGGTTAAAATGTTTCAACCATGTTCAAGGCTTCAAACAAGTTGATTCTTCGAGTTTTTATACCTTCATTACGTTATGTCCAGTACGAACACATTTTTCACACTACCCCAACGTTCACTTGCACGAAATGAACATTTATTTGTAGTTGATGTTCCCACCTTCTTTGTTTCAACAGCGATCGAAGCAACAGTTCAGACAGCTAGTGCTACAACAACAGCACCATGGAGCTGTAATCACAGTTGCAATCTTAACTTACAAATCAGTGCAGTTACTAGGAACCGAATTATATAGACTAACCGAAGCCTTGAAAAGTGTGCAACTTGCTGTGATAAGATGTTCCTCTGCAACTCAAAATTGGGATCTTTGCCACAAGCAAAGTAGTTTTGATGTTCTTGTTTTCTAATTTATGTTTTTCCATATCAACACGGGAGTTCCCTCGGGAATTAATTCCCGCCTGCAATAAAATGACCACACTGTAACATAGTACATTTAGAACAGTGTTATCTGTGATATTTCAGCCTTGACTCTTTACAAATATTATGCTAGTAGTGCATTTACAGGAAGAGATGTACAGGAAGAGATGTATTGTATACAATGTCTCTGTAACGACCGCTCACTCTACATGCGTATGCATCGATGAGTGTAATTTTACGACCTTAACGACGTACATGTGTAGTCAATTAATTTGGCATTAGTGAACAATTAGTGAACAATTTATGCATGATTTTTCTCATAAACGTGGTTATAGGAAGTAAATTGCAAGAAGGAATAGCAATAAGCAATATTTCCTTGTCTGTATTGTAATGCAGCCGTAAATATCGAAAGTGAAATCTCATTACAGCTTAGAATAAATTGAAACTAATAGTAGAACTAAGGGAATAAATTATTAATATTCCTCCACGAGGCAGTTGTAATGGGCCATTTAGAAACAGTCACCGGAAGTCAAATAGAAAGTGCAACCATATATTTGTGTTTACCGGCGTATGTCATGTGGTTACTTCCTTGTATGTTTTAACGGCATATCGTACGCACAGAATTAATACGTTGCGACATTTTACATCATATGTCAGCTACCTATTAACAGGAATGTCACTCAATATGCTGTAAAACTTTCTTCGATTGTTTCTCAACAAGTTATTATTAAAATTGCGTAATCGTGTAAAATTGTGTAATTAATGCAGGAGCACAAGCAGCTTTAGTTTGAATTCATAAATTCATTCATGAATTCTCTTATTCATAGATCTACTTTGAGGCTCACAGAGATATCAATTTGTTGTTCTTTTTATCTCATCGCCGTTTAGGGCTACGATGAGATATTGTTGTTACTTGGCTAGTAGAGCTATGCTATGCTGTGCATTAATGGGAGAACGTTTGCCATGGAAACGCTTGAGTTGGATAAGTAGCGACACCCCAGGGATACCCCATGGTATACTGTAGTGACCATAGGTCCAGCCGGATCCTGTTGGGTGGTTTAAATGTATACGTGTAAGTGCCGATGTGAGTGCTTGCGTGTGCGTGGGTGAGTGTATGTGTGGGCACCGATTGGGGACACACATGAGAAATTAGGCTTGCAACCGGGGATATGCTAAAAAAACGGGGATATTCCCGGTTCTAGATATTTTAATATAATGCAAATTTGGGTTTCAGATATGCGTCCTCAAGTTTATAGCTCAATCTGACGTTTTCCCCAATTACCTGTTATATGGATTTATTCCTGTGTATAGGGGTGTATGTGTGTAAAAATATACACACAATTCCGTTTTGGTCGTGAATTGGGGATACATACAAGTCTTATATCAGTAAAGTGGGGAAATCATGTTGCAAAGTGGGGATGTCTCCATTTACGTGAGGAAAAGTCCATGTCCCCAACAGGCCCCCTTAACGGGTATGTGTGTGTGCGTGTGTTTGCGTGGGTTTATTTAGGGCGCCGAACGGAGACACACAAAAAAAGTTCGAGCTTGCAACAGGGGTTACGCCGAAAAATGGGGATATCCGCATATCAGGGTATTTCAACGTAATGCAAATTGGGGTATCAAATATGCGCCATCGACTTTATACATCAATCATACTTTTCCCGCAACTACCTATGCTATGGATCTACACCTGTGTACCTATATATGTGTATTTATAACTGTAAAAATCACACAATCCCGGGTATGCATGTGTGCCTCCGCACCTGTGCAAATTAGGTTTTTCTCTTCCCACAACACCTTGGAAAGTGCACAAACGATTAATATTTAACGTTGGTAAACTAAATAGGAATAAGATACAAAAAAATAAGATAACGTTTTTAAACTAAATCCGAGACATTTTGCTCATACTAGACAGTCACCTTTCGAATGGTGGTTTGATTCTGATTGTCTGGACATACGAAAGTTTTCGAAATATCCGCAAACACAAGACAAACTTTTCCATTTACCATTTTTTTCTTTTTTGTTTTGTCCCAGGGAACTCGAGAAAGCTACCCACCATGGTCATTTTGCTACAGTCATAAACGACACCACGCTTTTCTCATTTTTCGTGAATAACGGTGTGTATTCCAATGAAGTGGGTTAGGAAGTAACCGTCTTAGCATGAGATACCTGACTACACAAAGAGCGTCACTGTATAGGGTTGTGCAAGTAGTGGCTGTAGTGTCATACACCTATTTCCTGTGGAGGTGATATAGCATAATACTGCGTAATGTTCTATGCAGAGCGAAGTGCGACATCGAACAACAGGTTTGTTATTATCCACTCCTGACGTCACTTTTCATATATCCGGAAATGCCGGCTTCAACTTCAAAAGTCGGCTTCAACTGACGACAATGAAATTTCGACAAGTTACGCCAAAAATCCAATTATATTTCCAAGTTTGAACAAAAAGAAGTTGCACACGTCATGAAGTGATGTTTGATTTTCCTGAAAGCGTATCTTGCTTCGTGATACCATACCTTTAAGCACAGTGACCTATGCAGTCAAGTTGGCTCGTGCGTGCTTGTGCATCTGTGACGCCTGTGTGTGTGTTTGTGTCTGTAGCACTTGCTTCGCTACCTGTAACTGGCAACAAAAGAAAGGTGTGTCAATAGTGATTCAAGTGCAAGGAAACACCGACGAAGGTCCCCACAGTTTTTCATTGCGAGGATTGTCTTGGGCCGGAGGTGGTCTTCAAATTAAGTGAAAGCATCGTAACATTTGCCACTTGACATTTCATATCTTATGATAATCGTCTAATGTTTATGATAACACATAAACATATCACGTTACATGAAGGTACAACAGGCCACAGGTCTTCAAAATTTGTATTGCATTGTGTGAAGTATTTCGCCCGCTGTAAAATTTGTCAGTAGAAACAAGTCTTGTTCTTATTTCTTTCTGAAAGTGGCTCTCAAGTTAATAATTTCAATGGAAATACCTCTTACATTACACAATATCTGTTACAAAGATCACAAAGTAATAAAGTGAGTAACTTGCTATAGTTTTCGTTTTAAGTCTTAATTGTGTATGATTCTGTCACATCAAAAACTGAAAAGAAAGTTTTTGTCAAATTACTTACTGAATATGAAGCGTATCTTCACTACCTCCTGCAACGGAAATACAATCACGGGAAGAGATCAAAACAATGAAAAGAATGTCCTGAATATCTTTTAATAAATCGATGTAATATTTACAAGAACGCTATGACAGAAGCCAAATAATGTAAATTAAATATAGAGACGGACGTTAACTCACCTTTTATTCTAACACAAAGGATAATGCTTGTCAAAATAGACACAAGAAACAAGATCGGTATCAATGCATACAGCGGTATGAGATTTAGTAGCTCTGTAAAGAGACAATGCAAAGAGTAAGTTGTCACAAGTAAGTAAAGACTTCACAGTGTTTAGGTAGTGAGCATTGTTTATAGCTGTCGGTGATGAACTGATTGGCCAATTCAAGTACTTTGTAATACAGAGGATGACGTGGTAGTAAAATAATTTGTAGGGGAAAAGGTTTGTTTAATTGAACTCTTTCGGCCTTTGCCCCTGTTAGACCCCAATGTCAGCGGGTAGATCGTTTTTTTTAGCTATGTAACGTGATCGTACATCTGGTCCTCTCAGAATTCCTGTAATGTGTTAAAGGCTTGCCTCGGGGACACTCTTTTCTGTATGATAAAGCATGAGGTTATATACAGCATACCATAATGGTTAGAGTTTGTTTCTTCGATGAAAATTTATCATGTGAGGACTAGCTCGTCCGTAATCGTATACAATTAATATTCACAATTTATACAGTGAGTAAAATAAGGCACATAATTGTGTGTCAGAATCTAGTAGCATGCCATCAACGATGTAATTGTTATTCACTATTGCAATTGGTTCTCGAAACATAAGGCACACTATTTCTTCTACCGCTACTTCGTTGCTACATTTTTTGACATTGTGAGAAATTAATTTTGTCATAATTGTAATTACGACGAATGAAGTAGATATTTTGTGCAGATAATTTGATTCATGAGTACTGACTTCGGCTAATGAAAACTTTCCATTTTTCATTTTCGAGTCAGTGATTGAAAAAGTGTCTTTTTGTAGTACATAGACATCTGAGATGATTTCCAGGTAAATTCATGGCACGAATTTTAGCATAGCTCACGGAATAAGCCTATTACAGTCGTAAACTTGCTTGTGCCTTCACTTTGAGAGATTTACATGACAGACTCGAATCAATAAGAAATTTGAGGTTTTTGAAGCTACTCTGTCTCATTGTTTGAGAATATATGCCTTTGTCTTCGAAGAAAGTGATGACTACTTTACAGTTAGGAAAATATTCACACACTGACTTGACTTATCCATGCAACAGACGAAAAAGAGAGGCGAGTAGAAGTCAGTAACTTACCTCCTATTCCTGATTGTGCCCCTCCCCCTCCTCCGCCTCCGTGAGGCACAATGGTAGGTACCTCGGAGGCTGCACTGAGAGACGTATTCAAGGTCTGGGTCACTATATGGTCCCCATTGACCAGGCATGTTACAGTCACATAATCTTCAGTCATGTGAACCGTAAGAGAAGACGTGAAGAAGGTCAGATTGAGTTCTGTGTCATGATTTCGTTTCTCGCCATTGACAAACCAAGTAATATTGAAGGGAGGAATCGCTTCTTGTACTCTACAGCTTATTATCGCCAGATCTGTTGTAATAATCCGGTCATTCTTTACTATGGCAACGGATGGTCGTGCTGCTTGCAGAAAAAGAAACGAATCATACCTTCACAAATGACACAAAATCAAAACACAATTTAAATGAATTGATAGGAAATAACTTCTTGATCTCTACTTCTTCTGATTTAACAGTTCCATAATGCTAGTAGTTTATTGTGAAACATAGAACGTGTAGTACAAAATGTCTTTGTGTCACGGATGCTTTTTACTCTGTATTTCACAGTACATTTTCAAAAGTAGAATTGTGATAGTTATATTTTTCTTTTTCGAACTAACTCCATTTAATTCCAACTACATACCTCTGACTTCTAATAAGAATGTGGCTTTAAGACTGGACTTATTCCAACAAGTGAAATATGCTTGTTCTAAAAGAGAATTGGTGATAGCGAACAACTCCAGGGAATGGTTTGAATTATCACATGTATCCACGGTCATGTCAACAAAAATGTTTGACTGTTTAAGTCTTACACCGTCTCTAACTATTGTAGTGTTGTCCTGTTTCCAAATCACCGGGTTTACAGTAGAGCCAAGTATGACTGGACATACCAAGCAACAATTTCCGTTAGGTTCAACTATTATTGGTGAAATTGCTGCATCACTGACGGCGGCTGTTGTATACGTGGTAAATAAATCCACTAGTAGGAGAACTGCAATAAAAAAAAAAAAACAAAGCAAAACTGCTGGAAGTAGAGACTAACAAAAGATGTAAAACGATAATTTTAGATTGGCGATGAACTTTACCATTTAATGCTAACATTCCTGAAACAATTTCCTCGTAATAATGCCAGGAGATGGAAAATAGCTTGTAACGAAGTCCAAACCGTTTGCATAATAACCTTACAAAATTTACCTGCACGATCTAGTGATTACAGTTGACATGTCACTTTCATTTTAAAAGAATGAACATAATTTCTGTGCATGTCTACATCAAACAAGTTCCCGTCATATCGTTACCGTTTAGAGAAACACCGGTGACGTATTGCACACACTCACACTGCAATCACTTTTATTAAGTGGAAAGTTTTCACACTTTTATTTCACAGTTCATTTCACAGTTTTTACATTTTTATTTTGTTTCAGGATGGATCTATCAAAGAGTGCGACTGTTGCAATATTTACTTTAACGGTAATAAAGAGTTTCCTCGTAGGTATGTCTACTCCCTTTGTTCGGTTTTAATTCTCATATTTATTACGAAATTCTGTCATTAATTTGTTTCTAGCGAAAATAAGGAGAGCTCATTCGTTATTGTATGGTAAGGCATATCAGGCAGCTATACAGAGATTGCAGAGCTGACTAGTCTATGGTCATTCGTCATTCAGGTATTTTAATCAGTGTTGCGAGAATGCAGTATACTCGAAAGATTATTGAAATATGTGTCAGTAAATAATACAATTGTTTTTAAAGGAACATGCTGATTCTCCAGTGGGAGTTTCTCTTCCTTTACATTTTTGTGCAACCATTTTCATCACGCCGGGGATAATATGGTTGTCATCATAAATTTAGATTTTCCTATTGCCAAAGTTTGCTTATATTGCTGTGCGTTGCTGTGCTTGTGCTTCGTATCATCACTTGCGTAGTAACTTGGTCACGTAAAGTTGCAAACAGTATGATCAAACGGTATCATTATCGAATGGACACATAGTTCGTCGCAATACTTAATGAGACAATGGTAGTGGGTCACAAAAGCATGCCTCTCTTTCCATTAACAATATCTGCAATCAAATTCAGTTTATATTTCAACAATGTGTCACAAGCCACTTTTTGCTTATGGAGACAATATTCACAACTTGGTAATATGGGTCATGTAAGACGTCCTAGTTGATGAAGGAATCTTCATCCAACAGTTTGCTTCGGAGATGTCACTCTTCTTTGTTCCTTAATTATGAGTAACATTTTACAGTACTAAACCACTTCATATGAACATTGCCTGAGTTTTGATGTTAACTTGTATTTTGTGTCTTTCACTCAACAGGCGCAAATCATATCAAGTGTGAAAAAGTATATTTCGGGGAGCTGGGTCAGATATCATTAATTGAATGTAATGTCAGTGATTCCAAGCTATATGTGTATTGGTTTAAGGGTAGCGATACAAGTACGTATCCTGTTGTGTCATACGAAGCGGGAAAGATAGATTGGGGCGAAAACTATGAAGACAAGTATGGCTTAACCGACGACCTTATGTTGAAGATAATCGACACAAATCTAAATGATAAAGGGGACTACACAGTGAGAATTTACTCGAGTGAATTTGACTATGAAACAGTTACCACAGAACTGAGGGTCTACAGTAAGTCTTTTCAATAAGTAACATCTTTAAGTCTTTTCTGCTTGGAATTATAGTCGACATGAAAACGGTGTGAAATGTACGTTATTGTATTTTTACATGGTTCTCACATGCGATAATCGTCACTTGAGTAGTTTGAAAGAAAATGTACTTTGCTTTGTTAGGTTTAGATTGATATTGTACCCATTCCTTGCTGTGATGTGTTTAGTTGATTCAACATTCATCTGTAATTACAACATTGGCATATCACATTGTTCTCTTGCTCCGACTTCCGCCGATAAAATAATAGAATAAAGACAAAGTTTTCAGCAATTGATTCATTGAATAATTATATGATGTAAGTGTAAGCCTTTGAGAAATTATTTAGATTTTCAAAGCAAATTATGCAAGATTTGTTCGTCAAATGTAAGCAGAAGGATTGTACATTGCGATCAAAGACCCTCAGATAAATTGCATAACTGCATTCTGTGCATCCAGATTTATGAAAAGCATTTCCAGAAGTGGTTATTTATTTCATAGTCACTGAGTCACATGTGCTATTATCATATATTATCATTTACAACTTCTGATTTTATTACGATTGTAGCACAAGTGTCAGAATTGTTTTATTTTGACTTTTTCGCCAAAAAAGGCCGACCTGATGACCCGTGCTTACTTATTGACTCATGTGACCCAACCTGCGATGATTGTTATCTGAATGTTACCAATTCTGGAAAACTGAGTTGGGGCCAGGCCACGCATTGACCTAACTTGGGTCGTTACCAATCAGTCCGGAATTAGCTTTATTTACAACAAACAAGAAACAGTTGAAGAATCTGACACTCATCACACCACAATTGTAATTGCTTACACTGCAGACGGTTGTGGAAGAACTGCATCAATGTAATGCAACGCTTCTGTGTCGGAACATCCATATGAATCCATTCTCGACAACCGCAAAAGGAATGTTCGAATTTATTCAGGTAGCCTAATCTCCATACCATTGACAGCTTTGTACACTAATTCGTATGACACATGAGTGCATATACTGGGAGCCATTACATTGCAATATTATTCTCTGACATAATACCTGCTGTTTTCATTAAACGTCGAAGTAGAGATTTTGTGTTCGGCCAGTTTATGGAATTTTAATAATATATTCATCACATTTATTTATATATTGGTCTGCGTTAGGCCTATCAACCTTTGCTACAATATACCGATATATTGTGTTGGTCTTTTCGTTCTTAGCCTCTTTCATTCAGTCTTGCGGTCTCAAACTTATCTTGAATAGGCTGTCTACACAGGCACAGGAACTAACGTTTTTGCAGATTTTGTGGTAACGCATGATTCAATTAATACCTTAAGGACATGTTCTTTTCAGTGAGAGAGCATTGTAGTTTTGGTGGTAAGATGCTACCACCACATCCAACTTAAACAAATGAGCAATTGATAAGGCTAATGATGTCGCTTTTCATTTCTTACTTTTTTCAGAAACCTGTAGAGACGTCGGTCCAGGGAAAACAATCCCCTAAGTATAGGAGCAACAAGTGTTGTGCCATTTATCATTTCAGCGATAGTAGCCCTTGTTATTTTACTTCTCGTTGTTTGCTTCATTCTGTGGAAGAAAGGTAACATTTGTTGTGTACAAAGATCATGATGATATGTACAACTAACTGTAAGTGGAACTCAACCATATACAGTATTCATAATTCAGCTATAGGGATTGGTCATATAATGTAAAATCCTTTATAAATTCAACTATTCATCTAAAACAATTTACTTAAGTTAGTAAGTACAAGGAAATGTTTGGATCTTCTTTCAGCAAAGATCTTGGTTTCCATGTTTTACTTTCATGAATCCTTTGCGTTTATGTTACTTTCATAATTGTGTGACTAGTTTTTAACTTTAAAGGGACAAATTCTTCTTGAGTTGTCTATTCAGTGGAATATTTTAAAAGGTTCTCGTTTAACACAAGAATAAAATAGATCAATCCCCAAAAACATACATTTAGGAACAGGAACAAACTTAGTGGAAATAAAAATCGTATATGGATGTATATATAATGTAAACGCAACGTGAAGAAGTTACAGAAATACAAAAAGTACAATATAACTTTGTAAAATTCTTTCTAGTGATCAGTTTGTTACACAATGATATTCACCCGTGTTTGGAATGTAGAGCTGACATAATGAGGACGTTTTGGGTAAATGAATATATATAAGTTCCAGATGGTTGTAGTAAAAAAATATTGAATATTAAAAGAGAAGGACACCCTGGGAATATAATTATGAAAATGAAGCTGAGGTGTTTGACAAACATCTTCCCAAAGTTTCATTCCGACATTCAAACATTTTTTTTCTATCGAAGTTACAGAAGTTGAATGTAAACCCACTTGAGTAAGTCGAATTTTTATGTAACATGACTACTGAAAGCAGGAATATTAATGTATTTCTTTGTTTTTACCTCTTTTACCTTTTTACTTGTTTTTATGTCCATGAAACCGCACATACTTGTACACATTTTATGTCGAATTACTGACGTGTATTATGGAATAATCAAATCATTTATAACTCTGATTTGAGTCACATCTGGGGCATATCTGTTATTACGCATTGACAATGACTATGAAGAGAACAAAAGGTTTTCAATCACATGTGGTCAGGTTAGGGTTAGGCAGCTGAATTCCTGTTTATTTGTTATGACCATTCAAGTTGGAATATCTTGGAAGGTATGCAACATATTTAAAAGAAATTTGGTAATGGTGTTTACCATATGTTAGTCTTTCATCTAACATTGTTAAATGTCCTGACTTTCCTTACCCTATAAGAGTAAAACGGCATGATTTTATTGCGAGAATAGGCTTGAAAGATCTAAAAATGTATTGTGAGTTCCGAAGAGTTACCACTATGCAAGTGAAGTTTTGTACCGACTCAGTATACAGCCTACAATGACACTCTTTGTGCCTATGTCATGCCCCATCACTTATATTACTGTTTGAAATAATCCAACCACTGTCTCCGATTAAAGTACAAAAGAGAAAGGAAATGGCAAATTTTTAGTTGACATCTTAACACTAATTCCCCATGAAGGTTTTGATTAACTCTAACACGACCTCTCAATTTTTTTCCGGATAAGTCATGTTCTGAAATCAAGGTATTTCATTTCACATTGCGTGCTGTCCTATGTCCTTTCATGTTAAACCTTTGTGAACACTTCATCTTCATATTAATTAGAATGATAACTGTGAAAACTATGAAAGAACAAGACACCATATCATGACAAAGAAGTAAATCATATGTATCAGTTCCCATTTAAGTCAATAAACGTTATTCATCGGTATTAACCAGGTCCATGCATTAATTTGGACAATGTACAGTGTATGGGAAATGAACAAAGAGCATGCGATTTATCAGGTACAAACCTTTCTTTAAGTTTCATGAGGGTTTCAAAATATTTTCTGATTCGTTCGATCCATTTCTTCTAGGTTCCTGTGTGTTACGAGGACGGACAAAACAAAAAGAATACAGGGTAAGATTTACACTTCAAGTGGTTTCGTTCATGAACATCGTCATGTGATAAATAAGTCCATAGAATAGACGAAAACATAGTACTTCGTATTATATACTGTATTTTGATTTTGGCTCTTTTTCAGGAATTGGAACCAACCAATCAATCAAACCCACAAACCCCACGACAACCCGTAAAAGGTACTAATATTTCTTAAAGGAAATATAAGATAGCGAAAAAAAAGTAAGATATATTATATCTACTCATATACCAAGAAAGTAACATCTTATTATATTCATGCAAAGTATTAATCTAAAGCGTGAATCTGAGTATGACATACAGGGATACATTTCAAATTAATTCACTCTTTGGGTATATAAATAAGTGCTGATTATTGTCTAATGCTTTTAAGCAAATCATTTAATCAATGAAATATACCGCCAACTATAACATTTACACCATCTTTCGTAATTACGATGCCGTTCTTGATCGAACTATAACTTATTGACACTGTCACCTACAGACCGTCTATAAATATGCGTTATTAACTAAGCTGCATTTTCATTTTCAACTAATCATTTTTTAAGGGCCGAAATTCTACTTGACTATCTTATATAGATCAATCGAATCGAATTTTGAGAACATTTAACTTTTTTGTGGGTTAGAACAGTGATAGTTATGATATGTTTTGGCACTGACTCGTTAAACGTGTATTTAAAGTTACGTCATTTTGTCAGTGTTTTACTGAAACTCATTAATGAATATTTCAATATTTCAACATTTTTTGAAAATTACAATATGTTTTTTTTAGATCTTGACATAGGATTATTCAACATTTTGTATTTTGTTTTACATTTTTAGTCATAAATACTTTTTCTTTGTGTAGCATTTTTTGCCATATTGGTCTAATCAAATAACATTTGATTTATCTTAACAGACGCGAAAAGGGAACTCATTAAGGCTCTTATCAAGCATTATGAGCAGTTTTGCTTTATTAAACCATTACCTTGGGGAGAACCAATACCAATAGATGCGCTTTATACAGCATGTCAGTTCACAATCACCACTAAAACGAAGGTTAAGCAACGTACCAGCGAATATCTTCATAATCCAGACTTTAATTTCGATAGTAAACGAGTCTTGATTACGGCAGATCTTGGATACGGGAAGACAACATTTACTCAGCATTTGGTGAAAACATGGGTTTCACATCTAACGACAGCAAATGAAAAGGATAAGGATAAGGTAAAAAAAGGCCATTTTGTACTGATATATCTTCACCTGAAGGCAGTGACCAGAAAAATGTTACTTTCCAACGTTGTTTATCGTATGTTACCAACAGGAAACAATCTGACATGCAGCGACATTGACAGAATATTCCAAACAAATGAGTGCCATATTCTTCTTGATGGACTTGATGAGCTATCAATGTCTCTCCAAACTAAATCCACTTCAGAACTGTCTGACGAAAACACTTTGGAGTTGACGATTGGCAATTTGATTGATAACCATATTGACATGAACATATATAAACAATTACGAGTTTGTGTGACTTCGCGAGAGGTTGATAATACGAAGTGTGAGTTTTCATTACCATATTCAAAGGTTAACATGTTAGCATTTAGCCGACAACAGATCATTGACTATATCCATAAAACGTGAAGATACTACTTTCAGCAGAAAAAATTACCAGAAATGGATTTGTTCGTTAAAGCATACGACGAAAACTCTTCTGATAATGCAACAAGCTATGAAGCTGATGATCAACTATCGAAAACAACAGACGGAATTGAAAAACTCAAAGCTGACCTGAAGACAAAATCAACGAAAGATACTAATGCAACACAAAGTGATTCAGATAACTACAATGTTAATGATATAGAAAAGAACGTAATTGAAACACATTTTGAGAAGGAAAGCACAAAAGATATGAGTGAACCAACAGTTTGTACACAGCTATTGGAAGATGATGAACAAGATTCAAACAAGCTTAATGGTGAATCAAATGAGAGTAAGAGAAAGAAAGATGAAATATCTACTGAGAAAGAAAATAAGACACAATAAGCCACGGATATTCAGAGATTGACAAGAAAGATCCTAAAGTTTCCGGTCCACTACAGTTACTCGTAGATAATGTAATTCATTTCATCGAGGTTAACGACATCATTAAGATCTTCTCTAATACGCCTCTTCTACAGATAATGATAATCCATATAATAACATGTAGGATACTAGATCCAACAGGAAGATATAAAGAAATGAACATTAACAAACTAACAACAGTGATAAGATTAGTAATGACATGTTTGGAATCAAGATATGTTCAAAAAGTTCACAAAGATTCAATTAAACTTGATATTAAAACTCTTGAAAGTAAACTTGGGGAAATAGCTTTCAAAAACAAACTCAGGGTAACATTGGATAAGTGAGAATTTTGGGACTCTGAACTTGGTCAGAAAGATATTCAACTTGCTCTTGAAATTGGATTATTGAAGTATTCAAAAGGTGCTGGAAGTAGAGCTAAACAACTAGAAGAACTGGCATTCTCTTCACATTCTGGAATTGAGTTTTATCATGAATTCTTCAAGGTATATCTAGCTGCTCAATTTATCTCAGAAAATGAAACAAAATGGAAGTGATTAGATGAGTTTATCAAAGGTAGTGGTGGTGAAGCGACAGTGAGGATCCTCCAGTTTATGTTTGGTATGAATAATCCAAAGGTTGATAGAGTCTACAAGGCACTTGTTGATGAAAGGAGAATGTGGAATAATTTGAGTGACTGTATTTATGAAGTTGGTGATCATGAAAAGAAAAGATCGATGCTGGTTGACTTACAAAACAAAGTCAAGAAACTTGGAGTAAGTATGAATTTTAACATCAATTATCTAGAGAGGAAGCACCACTCAGTTGCTGTTTCTGACTTTTGCAAAGAATGCAACGAATATCAGGTAAACTCAGTGAAATATTTCTGTACTACATCAATGAGTATGCCTATAATGTACGTAGATTAACGTATTACTTTGTTGTCAGGAAGTATTAATGAACATTTACTTATTACGATAAGTCAACAGAGCGTCATCTAGACCTTATAGTCACATTGTATGATGTTGAGATATTATATGTGGAAGGGGAATGGTATTGAATACGGAGTTCGGATGCGTTTAAGGGAATCACTGTGATGAGCTAAATGAAATTAAATTTGAATTTTGAAACATTGAACTTTTACTGTTTTTTGTCAAAGCAAAGCTCTTTAAATTACTTTAAAGTCTTTAATGTGGGTATGAATGAAGCTTTATTTCGCTAAATAGATAAATATTCGCGGATGACTTTCAGAGAAGCCTGTGCCATCGATTTCTTGAAAAAAGTGAATCTGCCGTCATTAGGGTTTCTGGTATTTTTTGAACTGAAAATCAATGAAACACAGTTTGTCTCAATCCTCAACAACCTACGCATTCCCGAGCCGAAATTTCCGGCGGTTTTGTGGTGAGTTTTGTAAATTGTTGAACGTTGAGGAAAGGTGAAATTACTCTGAAATGGTAAAATTTGTAATGCAATGCATTATATGTGTATGATGATTTCAAATTTTATGAAAACAGGTTCGTGGCATGTGAAGTACCAAAGACATTGACTGGAAAAGGTTTAAATAAGGTGGCGCTGGCTATGAAGAATGTAAAGATGAAAAGTAAGTTCCCCGTTTAGACAGAAGTATTAACATCAACGAAATGTGTGTCACGCTATTGTTTGTAAACGAAACATTGCCATGGGCTTTATTGCATATGACGTTCACTTGCATACGCAGAAAATAGCCGCTTATTAAATCATTTTGAGCAAAAAAAAAAAAAAAAAAAAAAACCCAACGAATTCCTGTTTGCAGAGAATCTGTCAATAATGTTATCGTGGGGACCAATTTAATCACGAAAACGCCATGAATGATGTCACTAAAGGAACACAAATCGAAAGTATCACTAGAGTGGTATGAATATACTTGAGAAATAAGCAAACTTACTGGGAAAAAAAATTACAGGGAGTAATTAAAGGAGAAGGAAACCCTGGGAATGTATTCATCAACATGAAGCAGAAGTGTTTGACAAACATCTTCCCAAAGTTTCATTCAGAGATATTGTTTCCTGTCCAAGTTACACACTTTTGAAATTCAGAGAAGGGTGCTGCCATTTTTGCCTAAGTTGAATGTAAAACAACTTGAGTAAGTCGAATAATGATGTCACATAACCACTGATAGCAAAAATTTTAATGCATTTCTTTATATTCTTTACCTATTATTTCTATCAATCCGAAACACACTTGTACACATTTTGTGTTGAATTACTGAGGTGTATCATGCAATAATCAAATCATTAATACTATGACTTGAATCTATGCATGACTGTTAAAATTTATTGACAATGAATATAAAGAAAAACAAAAGCTTTTCAATCACATGTGGTCTGGTGATGTCATCACAATTTCAAATGGCAGCTTCCTGATAATTTTTTATGAAGATTCAAATTGCAATATCTTGGAAAGTAAGCAACGTATTTAACTGAAATTTGGTAATGGTGTTCCCCATATGTTAGTCTCTCATTTAACATGTCAAAAGTCCTGACTTGCCTTCTCCTTTAATCTTTTTACACAGGTACGTGAATGAAACTAGACAGGGGACACATGGGCATAAAAAAAAAAAAACAGTTCCCCAACACAATTCTACCAGCCGGAACGCCTGGTAACATAATCAAGTAATTTCCTCACCTGATTCTAGTCCCCCGATGGTATCAGGGCGCTTGTCTTCAGTCTCGAGTATGATCCACCGATGGCGAGTGTAGTCCTTCGAGGCTGGGTATACAGAAATCCCTCTTTAGTGCGGTAAATAATTATGAACTGCCACCATGAATTTAGAATTTTTCAATGTTCCGAATGTTTTTGGCTTCACCAATGATATATGGTATGTATAAGCTTATCCTTCGCAAATGTTCTGCAGAAACTCTAGTCAAAAATTATATGTCCATCGAGATTCCAAATTGTTATAATGAGAACAATACGAGCTCAAAAGAAAATATCTTCCCACCCCCTCTTTGTGATCCTTGAAATTGTGCTTCACTCTCAGCAAAGAATCTACAGATCCCATCATCCACACAAACACTTTTCCTCAGCCCTACGTGGCTCACACAACCTCCTTAACTCCTGCTCAAAGTTTTTTTTTTTTTCTATCTCCTCCATATTGCCGTGTCGCCACTCCCTCCCTCTTACTTCTGACTACCCAAGTACATCAGATAACTAACTTTTCCTTCGTAAGTCCTATAATAATCCCTAGTTTTACGTATCATTTAAAAGCCCTGTTGTTTATAAAATAAAAACCAAAAACAACAAAATAGAAAAAGAAAAGATGGGAGTGTAACATAAAGTAGAGAGGTGATATAAAAAGGCTTCAGAACGCTGTAGCATATGCAAATTTTAAAGTACAAGATAGCAACCTTAAAGCAGTACACAAACGTTGATAAAATAAAATAACACATGTTATCATCCCTGCTGGTTACACATAGTTAGCTAGATATAACACTTATCATTTCCCCTTGTGTGAATATAATGGTGTAGGTAACTCAAACATTTGCCTCTGATCCTAATTTTGCGATAATAGAAGAAACAGCACACACAGCTGCAATGCTTAAATGTAATTACAGACGTGTTGAAGAACTTTGTCACAACAGCACTCACCATATTAATAATTTAATAACACACCAGGTGTATTCCCAAATCTCTTGTTTTTTCTACAAACTATTGCTTATTTTGCAATCCTGAACCACAATATACATTTTATTGAAGTGAATTGAACCTCTGTTCTGCTGAGACATGTTACATCTACTTTAATTACTAAACGCTTACGTCCTAAGCTCTCTTTCATAAAGTTTCATATTTTGCATCAAATGGAATAGGAAATCGAAGAAAAATACATAGATAAGTACCGAATACAATTTATAGCGTTGTTGTGAGTTCCTTGAAAAAGGATGAGTTCACAAAAATATTTACCTCTGATCCTTGGTTCTAAATGCAGCATATTTTCCTTAATGTAGGATGTACTTTGTGTTTTCATATTTCATTAGTGTAATCCATCGTTGGTGATTGTTTTCTTAGAGAGAATCAATATTTTAAGATTGTTTTGCTTTTCTTTTGACCTTCATTTAACAGCTTTATGTGCAAAACTGCCGCTAAGAAAGTAATTATGAACCACAGAAGTTTTCAATCCGTTTTCATTTTCCTAGTAATGTGTCCAGCAAACAAACTAAGAAGGACCTAGATGGGTATAACTGGGTGGACATATATCACCCTGATTAGCAACCCACATGGAGCGCAGATGGGTACCCAGATTGCCCACATGCGACGCAGATGTCGTATGCTACATTTGCCTCATCTGGGACCGATCATCTGGGCAATGTTAATTAGGTCTATATATGGGTAAAACAAAAGTAATCTTTGCAGTAGGCTACTATCATTTTCACAATCAATTTATTTATATAGGAATGTCTTTGT
Source organism: Stichopus chloronotus (assembly GCA_021234535.1). Classification (NCBI taxonomy): domain Eukaryota; kingdom Metazoa; phylum Echinodermata; class Holothuroidea; order Aspidochirotida; family Stichopodidae; genus Stichopus; species Stichopus chloronotus. Next base: position 4,809,298 of record CM037842.1, read on the forward strand.
GTAGAATTATTTTGTTGTAAGAAAAACAAAACAAATATGCTACTAAACAACAAGCTCAGATTCCAGGTAAACCGGAATTCAAACTTCATATCAAAGTTATATATTTAAACAAAGGTAGCGAGTCTCTAACAGGAAGATGTCATTGACCTCATCGGATAGGTCCATGACGATATAGTATAACGGAGTAAGAACAAAAGGGGGGGGGGGGGTATTTTGGTACGAAACAATCCCTTCTGCCAGCTTTGTTTTTATTCCTGATTATCTATCATTAGGCCGATTATCGTCACCTTTTTTCTCTTTATAAACCAACTTGTTTCTACTTTTTCTTTCATACCGAGACAATGTGTGGAGAAGAGGTAAAAAATGAGCCTAATGTTATATAACGTATACGCTAATAAGGTGAATACCTAAAGGTGTCGTAACAGCCAATATTGCAATACCTAAACATTTTCTACCGGAATGAATTCGAAAAAGCCGTACTTTTATCTGTTGCCCCAGAAGAGCTTAAAGATATGAATCCCTGTGCTGGGGAAGGTTTCATTTGCTTTAACGATTAACTTCACTATGCTATTGCTCTAGGTTTGAGGATTGAATCAGATTATAATAATTACGTTGCATGTCTGATACAACAAACATAACTAATCTTTGGCTGCGTGATGAATCGTTAAAGCCTATGTGATTATACTTTTATATTTGGGCCTTGTAAGAACGAAATGTTATCTTTGTCACAATATTTTACCTCTGAGACTATCATTGTGGTGAATGAAATATATTGTCAGCGCGCAATTTTTGATTGCTACAAATCACTGTATTTCCTCTCTATTTCTCCCTAGTTTACATGACAAAGACCGACAAGCAGACAAACGTGAGAGTGCCTGTCTTCAATTGTCAATCTTGGAAGTGGGAAACGGCGTTTTTTCCAAAAAATATGTAGTAAAATGTAACGGAATTGGTGCTTCCATTGCTTCATGACCTACAGCTTACAGTTCATTTTGCTTTATTGTTTAATGTAAGCTATCGTTTCCTATCTTTTCGTTTTGACAAGACCCCTGTATTTCAATATTAGGTCTCCCTACCGCAAGTAGAATATTGTTCTATTGGAGGAAAAAATCAGCATGAACTCATACGTATAATGTCTGGTTTCTCCAGTTAGCCATATGAGGAGCGTTTTATCTGTACAGTTGATGGCTTTTAAGATACACAGTTTACCAACTGATCTTTTTGAGGTACTCAAAATGATTCATAAATGTTCCAAACTAACCGTATAATAAAAATGTTTAGACCTCTGTTTAGAATTGACACCCGGAAAAATATTTTTTAGTCAGAGGTTGTGAACATTTGAACATTCTTCCTAACACAGTTGTTGCTGCTGCACTCATCAATACCTTCAGCCGTTGAAATCTTTCAGTGCTATCTGCTTGGCAGAGAAAAGGGGTCTACAAAAATGTAAGTGCTGTAAAAGCACGACCCGACTGTTGCATTGGAATTTTTATGCACGAGTACTATTTTAATAATAACTGCTTTATCTTTCTTGAATTTTGTTCTGTGTATTTTTGTAATTCATGATTTACGTGTAATGAAAACTCAGTAGCAACGTGACTTAATTGCATGCTATTTACATTTCGCATTCTTGACCTTAGATATGGTGATGTTGTACTTCTATTTTGCCTAATTTTGTGGTTTTTTACTTGATTTGCTATTTATAACAACACTCGTTACTCGTGTTGTAAATTCGTGCATTTAGACAATGTTAATAACCTAATGCGATTATTCGTACGAACTTTTTAAAAATAATATTGATTGAAATAGGCTATCCGAAGCACTCAAAATTTATCAGAGTTTGATGTGACAGATATTCGTCACTTTTAATACTTTTTACAGAAGGAAGAAAAACTCCCATTAAAACATACATCTTTGATTGGAAAGAAGACGTAATCGTCTGTCATGCTACGATTACAGTACTGATGTGGGATATGTTTACATATTTCGTGCTTTAATTTTACTTTTGATTCATGAAGAGGGCCGGGAAAGGTCTAAGATCTCTACGGTTGGGTAAGTGGGTGTGTATGCATAGATGTGTCATGATCTCTTCTAAGAGTTGTAAGTCGTATGAAACGTCGCACTTGGCAGGTAAGTTCACTGCTAGGGGTGTAGTTTTACCCAGCTTATGACGTCAAATGTTAAGAGTAAAAAAAAACTGTTTTCTGATTCCTCGCTGAAAGCAGTCAAAAAATCTATGCTGCATTACTGTATGTGTTGGTTCATTCATGTTACATAAATGGTCCCTATTGTGTTTCATGGAGGTCAAAGGTCATTTGAGTTCGTCAGAGCTTAAACTATGAAATCGTAAGTTTAACATCTCTCAACTGAATGATGTTAGAACATCGTACTTCTTTAGCCATTGAGTAATAGATAATGTCTGTCATTTTAGTCAAAGTCAAAGCTCTTGTTTGGTCGATGGTGGTCATACTTTGAAAACTTCTATGAGCACCGTATCTCAATAAGACTAAGTGCTGTTGAATGCTGCTGAATCTTTAAGCTGTTAACATTGGTGGACCTTGATGAGCAGATAAGTTCTGGCGTTCCTTATGGATTGCAATGATCATGTGAAAACCGTTGAGATAACATTTTGTAAACTTGTAAACATGGTATCCAACGAGGAGTAAGTTGTGTGCAGTTCAAAATTGGTATGTATTGTGCCTTTGTTACATATATATTGGCAAGGAATCTCAATCATTAGACTTCTGGTTATCTTTATCTCTGTGTGTTATTACCCTGGAGAAACATAACTATTACATACGTAAAGGAAACGATTTAAGAAAAGATTGAAAGTATCCATGACGTTGCGAGGACAAACGCCATTACGTCAAATCAGCAAAATGATATGGGATAACGTGTGAAGATCCACCCGTAGTAGGTCACTTGGTAGAATTTTGCCGGATATGCTGTATAGTGTCCGCGCCAACAATGTATCTCAAGGATCATAGCCACTCACAGGTAACTAAAACAAACATTTTGGCAGTATATGCATGTGTGAAATTGTCCTAGGAATTTAAAAGTGTAGTCAATGTAAAGTGCGCGATATAGCTTATTTTTAGGATACATTGATCCGGTAAAAGGTCACGAGATCAAAGGACAATTCGTCAACATGTCAGAAAGCGTGTTACGATTTCCACCTAAAACTGAAAGTCCGATGAAGCTCAAACTGGGTCGGTAGGTTTGCTAGTGGGCCTATGAGATGTATGTGTCCATACGGATGATGACGGCAAATGTCAAAAAATCAAAGGTCACTTTTACACATTAAGTATTACCCATAGACAGTATATGATTATACATTTTGTCAAAATGAAGTTTTTGCCTTTCCGTGATTGTCACATTTGACATTGGACCTACGTAATTAAGTGCCTCAACTTTGTATATGTATACCAGACAAGGAGCTGAGAAGTAAACGTGTTTGTGGAGTGAACTGAATCAAGCTCAACTCGCTGTTAAAAGGGTATTACAAAATGCACAGTGTGGAGCCTGGCGCAATTCTGAAGGGATGCTTGGTACACATACAATTCCTTGGGATACATTTGACACACACGAAAGTTTAGGCGCATGCAATAAGTTAGCCTCCGGATGCGGTGCCAATGTATTAAACTACTCAATAACTTGGAGTATACGGTGCTTAATTTTGTCCACCGTTAGCACCCCGAACTACTGATATATAAAGCGCAAGTGCGTGTGTGCTGCAAGTACATCAATTTTTTTTGTGTTATGGCCGATTGACCCAGACTGCCAGAGACAACTCAGTAATAATAATTAGTATACTATGTTATTGGTACAGATAGGACGCTAACGTACAACAGAAAGACATGTCAATTTAGCAACGATGTATATTAATTTTTTTTTTTTTTGTTAATTTCATGCATTCCTTGCGAAGTAGGCCTACTTGTATCGCGGAATGGCAACAGAAAATAATTCAAATATATATGTGCCCAAGCAGACAACAGATGGAACGAGTGTGTTGCTATACGTTCCAATTAGATATATTATTACTCGTTCAGAGTAAAGGTTCCGACTACAATGTACGGAATATTCCTAAATCAGGCTAAAATGATGAAGTTGTTCACTTAATTAAGGTTTAACAATTGGACTTAACACTACAAGCGTGGTACTCGATAATAGGTTACCAACTACACTGATCCTCGTGTCAGATCGTAGTATTTAGGCTGGACTCCTGCAGCTGTAGGATCGTGATTACCACATCGGTGAAGATAACGCTGGTGTAAGATGTGATTGGATGTCATAAATAAGGACAGTCTCTATATCAAAACGATGATACGGAGGCGTCGGATAGGATATTGGAATGTATGTTGGCAACAATAGAATATCACGTCAAGACATTTATTTCTGTTCCTGGGACATCCAACTCATTAGCTTTATATATGCATATTAATCTCTGGTCGAATAGCGTAAAGACCTCAAAACATTTCAAAGATAGCTTTAGCCGTTGTAACCTAGGAAGTTATTAAACGCCATGAGAGCAGCTTACAACAAATTGAATATTGGTCATTTCTTTGCCACGTATACGAGATGGAAAAAATAATGAAAACAACATTGATTGGGATTTAAGTCTGTGAATTACTTTATTGTTATTCATGTTAGATGTAAAGACTGACATTTTTTTACACTGTGGGAAATGCCCGAACTGCCAGAGATATTACTGGTTTATGGAAAAAAAGCTGAACAATTTAGTCATGTTACAGGTTCATTGATTCAATTAATCTTCAGTCACATAGCAATTGTAACTCTGAGATTTTGACAAATAATAGTGACATAGATTGTCTCCATTCTGAAATTTCCGTGTACTGTAAATCCAAGTTAGTAAAATTGAAATTAGTCCTTCACATAGCTTCTTACGACAATCAATGAAAGTGAATTACACGATTAACATGCAAAAGTAGTCTTGTGTCTTGCTCATAGAGTTAGTCAGGTGACGTGATAAGCGAGTCATGAAATGTGGCCTATTGTGGCCTTTGTGACATTTAAGACCTTTTTGGCCTATTAATAAGGAACATTTGCGATCTCAAGATCGTTCACTTGTTTACTTATTCACTCACCTCTGATCAGCTTTGTTCAACTCATCCTGAAATATTAAGGCTAAATTATGAGATAATTACTCATTTTGAGAGATGAGTAAATTACAAATCTGCACTGTTGTTTTCTGCAAAACGTTGTTTTCACAAAAAAAAAACAACAAAAAAACAACAAACAGTTTTGAATGAGATATCTTTAGGTTCAAGAAGAAAAATTAAAACAAAGTTCTCTACTCAATAAATTTTATGGACTTGTTACAATACAGGGTTTCCACTGAACATATTTTAAAACCAGTATGCACAAACAAAATCTGATTTATTCATTCTTACCAGGTTAGTGAACTAGCCAGGGGGGTGCAGAGGCCAGACCCCCTGTTTACATATAAAACTGTGGATGGAAACTAAAGGAGAGCATAAACAACACGAGGGGAGGGAGGACTGATATGTTGACAGAGTTGGGGAGGGGAAATAAGAAACTGGAGGTAACGGAAAAATGGCTACACAAATTTCATATTTTATGATTTCGAAAAGTAGGCGAGACAGGTTAACTACACAATTGAATCAAGGTGTTCATAAAGGTGTAAAATCATTAATTCAAGGTTTCAATTGGCCATACGTGCTTCTGTTACGTATACATAATATAAGAGTATGCTGCTTGGATTATGCAGCAACATCATTCCTCTTAAAAAAAAAAAAAAAAATCCAGTCTTGTTTCTCGCTTCGTTTCGTTCATAATGTTCAAATGTCTACCCTCAATTTCATTTTGATATCCAAGCTTTAAAACGGTCATTATCAACTTAGAAAAAAGTGGAGACTAGAAGAATATTCAGTCCTCCCAGTTTTGCCAACTGGTGAAAGAATAAATGAATGTTTAATTTGTCATGACTTTTATATTATCGCCACCTATCTGGTATGTATGCCAGTTTTCATAGATTGACTTACTTTATCTCATTAATTGAGAAATTGCAGACATGAGATCCCTATTTCAAGGCTTTGCCGTTCCTGGACAATTGGAGGGTTTTGAAAGTCAATTTTGTTGCCCCCCATGCCAATGAATGGTGGCATTTCACGTGAACAGTCCAGCCAGCAATCGGCCTTCTCCAATAATTTTGTCGTCCTGTAGTTCCTTATTGTAGGTATATGGGTGCGGGTGTCAAAAATCTCAATTTTGCACCATGGTTAGGCAAATAAGACGGGCAGAAAAAAAAAGGGGGAGGGGACTGCTCCACCCCCTTTTGACCTCTCCCACATGCCACACATCTGTAGACTAACTAATTGGAATGATGGCTTACAAGCCCTGGAAAAGGGGACACCCCACCGGTTATACCCTTCCAGCAGGATGCCGTAAAAAATAAGGACGATGAGGCGATTTTGCAATCTCACCACCTCCCACTCTTTCTCAAAAAAGACAGTTTTCTCTCAGTGCATCATATATCGTAGCATCTGAGCAGGATTTGGCAAATGTAATACACACTGTGTTATTAAGTGCATAAAGCAAGCAAATTGATATGAGCAAATCACCCCATATGCAATCATCCGACTTATTATATTTTGAAAATCAGAACATGACGCCGAAAGTCCAGACTTAACCCAGCCTATTTTGAGATTCAAAGAGCCCCGTGAGTTCACACGCTTTTACTTCCGACTGAAATATTGCAATCAAGTCAACTCAAATATATAAGACAAGAGAAAAATTAACAGTTAAATAAAAAATTATATATGTAAAGTATAGACATAAAGTATATCTATGAAGTATATATAACTGGCGAGAGTCGACTCATATATAGTTGACATTGGAATATTGTTTTTTTTTGGGGGGGGGGTTGAAAATCGAATCCACCTGGTAACCTTCTTCATCCAAAACCAGAGGTCAAATGTAAAGAATACAAAAGGAACTGCAGAGCAAAGAAAAGATACACAGGCTGACAAAGCTACTGTTTACAAAAAAAAGATACCTGGAAGAAAATATACAGTTCACACACAGTCTCAACAAAGACTTGGGAGCAGTCACCCATTACCAGTTCCACAAACGGTTCTACATAGTCGCTTTGTAAGCCTTCGCATGTTTTCTTCCTTATTACTGCAAGGTGTAACAAAACTTGTTACATCTTTGTTTTTCATACAATGTGACTTATATTTCAACCTGTGCAAACATGTGTGGACTGAGCGATTATTTGTAATAGGTTGTCATTTTACATTCTTTTGGTGGTACCCATACTCAGTATGTTTTTGCTTTTACATGTCTTGTATACAATAGCCAAGGAATTGAGTGGTTTACAGCACAGTACGGCGGGAAAAGAAATTGGGTAATGCAAATGATTCACACTGTATCTGACCATCTGGAACTTTTTTTAGGAGGCGTACTTGGCTCAACATTCGTAGTTCACTCTAATTTGTTTTCCTTTGAATTCTGACTAAAATAAAACACAATTTGAGGGTTATTATTGGTCAACACCTTTTACCATGTTAAATAACTTGGTTTTTAACGCCGTGAGGCCAATTCGTTCGACGGGATTAACCATCAAGCAAGACTTCATAATAGCGTACCTGAAACAAATAAGACAAAATTAAGGTTAATTTACAAATTACAGAGTTTAATAGCGTATTCCAGATAACGGCAATCGATAAATAAATCACCAGGTGATTACGTGTTAACGGAAGTATTTTTATCACTTAAACAGAAATAACTCACACAGCATCTGAACACAGACGGGGTTGTGGAAGAAGAGGGATATCCATTGGATTGGACGAAAACTTCTTAACATCCACTCCATCAAATGGAACATCACCTAAACAATCATATGAAAGAACGTTTGACAGGCTTTAACAGAGCTTATGTCGACCTCTTCGAAATGGTTTGTCTATCTGCATCAGTTATCAACAATCAACTTGTATAATCATGAGGTTTGGTCGTTGAAAGATATCTTACCTTCAGAAAACACCTCCCAAATGAAAACAGCAAATGACCACACATCGCTCCCACGGTCGTACTTTCTATCAAAAATGGTTTCAGGAGCTAACCAGGGCAGACGCAAGTATTCCTGGAGAAAATATTGATCAATAGTTTAGTACACTAGCTGCGGTTGAGTGTTCATTGCGATACAAATGGTCCATGGGAATTCTATAACAACTTTATAAAATCATGTATCTTACATCAGAAGAAGAAATGAAATCGGAAGTATAGCTATGTAGATATTATGAATGACAACGGTTCAAATAAAGTGCATGTAAATTAAAAAATCCCACATGTTTTCAGATAGACGACAAAAATAAATTTACATGGTCGAAATCTAATCATCGCAGTATAGTACTGAACTCATATGTAACGTGTTTAGTTGATTTTCATAATTTATATGTTACCGGTACATTAGGCAATAGTTTGTGAGGGTGTTATTGCGATGCCCAAATTACTCTCTGTTTCTTTTGGAAAGTCATTACACTTTAGTTTGTCACCAAATGTGAACACTGTCTAACTACTATCGAGTGATCTGACTACCGATATACATCTTATCTCTATAAAATATGCTGCGCAAGGAAACAGTTAACTTTTAATCTTTTCTAAAGATTAACTTTCCAAAGGAAACAAATGAGAATAATAACAGTTCCACAAGGTAGACGTCACAAATTATTGCAAAATTGACCACTTTAGATCAAGTGATTGTGTTTCGACATTTTAAATGATTTAAATCAATTTAAAATTTAAATCAATTTAGATGGAAATCTGCTGACGTAAGATTTATTTTTCAACCTCTTAAATATTTTTTTGTGATGCTAGATTTACATACACTATAATAAACCTTTTCTGTTTTACCTCAAGGTTTGCCCTGGCCACAAATTTCTTGGTAGATGATTGCAAGTTAAAGTCGTACAATTTGCAAGTCATGTTAGGCGTCATTAGAACCTTTCTTGCACAAAGAGCAATGTGATCACACTACAAGGCAAAACAAACAAGTTCCTCTGTACATTTAAATTACAAAGCTTATGGATCCATTAGTATCATACAGTAAGGTTATACATGTTACGCATATACGTTTTGCAATAGTTCTAACAAATACGTCACAATTATTTGCATAACTCAGTCTCTTTTTCCGCCTAAACGTACTGTAAGCCACTCAATCCCTCGTGTTTAAGGTACATGTCACAGTAAAACCATACTGAGTAGAGGTATCAAAAACATGAAAAATGACATTATTATTGTATATAATCCCTCAGTTCAAACATAGTTACATATGTTGAACTATTATTTAACATTGTATGGAGAAGCAAAGATCTAATAATTTTTTTGGCCCCTTGCACTAACGGAAACTGCTGTCCTGTACTATGTGCCCTATGGTCATATTACGTCATCTATCGCGTGAACGCCACATATCATAATCAGGTACCTAACGACCAAGTTTGAAGTTCATTAGACTCACTGTGTAGCACAAACCTTTTCAAAGCATTTTGCTGATGAGATATTGGGCATTTGACCTCTGACCTTAAATTTTGACTGCTGACTCAACTTCAGACCATGGGGCTTCTATCTAGCTACTTTGACCCGCATCAGCTTTACGGTCTAGGAGGCACTATTTGCAATCAAATGTCACCTCTGACCCATGAACTTGACTTTTGATCCCGAAACACATACAACCATGATTTTTACCTTTGAAGTCTGAACTCGACCTTTGGCCCCATATCACGTACAAACATGATTTTTATATTAAGTGTTTTATACCGGTCATATGGTCCCATGTGGTCGCATAAGGTCTCACGTAAATAGCCATTTTTTTGATTAAAAATACAGGAAAACTAACATTTTCCCTAATTTAATCCCTGAACTTTGACCTCTGACCTTAGATTTTGACGGGGGAATCAACTTAATCTGAAGGGTCACCTATCTATCGACCCTCATTTGCTTTGCGGCCGAGGAGGAGTTGCGGACGCAAACTTTTGAAATTGAAATTTTAATTTCGAAACTTTCTCACACACATACATATTTAAACATTTTGACCCCTACCCAAATGGGGTGTCTGGTCACCTTAAGTCCATGTCAGTCCATGGAAACTGTTGCTATGGCAACTGAGAGAACCATAGTACATTCTTGGGTTCCAAAGCAACTACAATATCTCCTCCCGTACATTACATGTATAGCGATGAGATACAAATGTTATATGAAACTTTACCTAGTATTTTGTAATGAAGAGAGAGCACTTTCTAAAATATATTCTCTATTTATCCTTTAGAATATTTGAATTCTTACGTCTATAGATTCTAGAAAGAATATTGCTTTCAAAGGCTCTAACAAGAATGATCCAATGGGGTAAACATCTGTTGATTCTGTGGTTCCTCTCAGTCCTTGCATATATATTGTCTTGGAATAAAGTTCATCATACTTTGCCTTAGAGAGAATATCTCGAAGAGTACCATTTGTGACGTGTTCACTATAAATATAGTAAGGAACTGTGCCGAGAAAAATACGAAAACATGAAACATAACAATTGCAACTAAAAAGAAAACTCAATAACACAATCTTGATGTTATTTAACAAACATTAACACGCAAAAGATTAATAAAGCATCTATCTTTAATTTGACCTGCTAGCGTTCTCTTATGCAATGTTGAATGTTACTAAAGCAAAATGAAATGACTGCTGTAGTTGTGGCTGATGCTCTTAAATGAAATAGGAAATTTGCTAAACACCAGTGACTAGTTACTTACTTCGATCAGTATCACAGCAAGAAATTGCTACAACGTTTTCATGTTTCGGAATATGCCTTAAATGTTCAGCAAGTAGTCTCATATCAAGCCAGTCTTCCGTCTTTGCTATCTCAGCTACAAAAGGGAAATCAACAAAAAAAAAGTTACACACAAATGAACACAGAAACGTAAGTGAAAATAAGTGGAAAGCGTAAAATAGTTCTTTAAAAACAATTAACATAATGTTGAAAAGTGCTATTATATTTCATATGGAATTATTTCAGTTTCTTTTTTTAATCAACCATTATGATGTTTCAGTAACAGAGAGTGTTCATATACTTACTTGTATTGGTTTTAACACAGTTTCCAGAGCATTTATATATTATAATGACAATACAATTTTGTCACTACCATTTCTTTGAATCATTCGAATAACTCACCGCAGAGAGTAGTTGCCACCACCGACGACTTGCCTTTCCATTTCGGTGAAGCAATCCACCTTTTTCTTCTCCCAGAGCCAGGTATAAAACTTACCAACTCAAAATCATTTCGATTTAGCACATAATTGTCTCCATAAAAATATATATCTGAGTCATTAAAAGAGAAAGTAAAATTATTCCTGTTTATAGTTAATTTTAGACTAAGGGACAAAATTCTAGACAGGATTGTTGTACCATATTATAGCCCAATATATAGCCCAATAGTACCTACCGTCAATCATCTCTTGAGGAGATTCGTATTGAACTTCTCCCTCGACAGATCTGTTTAGTGTTGTAGTGTACGTCACAGGATGACTACACACAATTCGTTAAAGAAAAAAACAAAACAAAAAGGGGCAGTCAGAGTTCTTGTAACCAACTCAAGCAATCTGTTAAGAAGTATTGACTTTATCAACGGCCAATCGTTAAATCGAGAATACTAAGAAAAAAAGGGGAAAAATACTCACAGATGTAACGAAAAGCAGGAATACAGGTTGACAAGCGTTTCATAAACGGCGAAAAATAAGGTGAAGTGTGGAAATTATTTATATGTATTTTTCAGGCATTGCAAGACTGAAGGCATCGACAAAAGACCCTTTATCTCATTTATTTCATTATATGCTCAAAAGCTACAGACGATATAGCTTGGCGATCAACTTGATTTCAGCTATTCGACTACATTATGTTTAACTTAATGGTGTATGTTACTGAGTAAGTGGATTCTGAAGAGCAACATTTGGAGACATGTTCCACTAGAAATGTTGAACACCTAATGGGTAAAAAATGTATTTCATATAATGATAAACTTAATTTATGAAATGGTACCCCTTGACGATAGTGGATGGCATAAATGTGAAATGCAAAGTTAGAAAATAAGCAGCGTAAAAATGCAGACTCGATTTGGAGCCAGCAGATTCAGGTTTCATATTAAAAGCTTTTGTGATCTGTAAACAATTTTTTTTAAACTTTCCTTCCATACTTCTGTGACACAATGAAAAAGTTGACATTGTTGCAGGTTGATATCTAAATAGCTATTAATGTTGTTTGCTGTATTAATGTGACCGATTTTTCATGGGTCATTCGACTTGATAATATTACCCCCAAGACCCCGCTCATGCCTTCCTTTTCTCACATAGGAACAGCTGAGGCGTTAGTCCCCGATTAGTAATTGGTGTCGCAACTACCTATTGTTTTATAACATGTTCCTCACCACTTATAAAGTGTTAAATTTGTCCAACAACATTAAATCACTGAAATGTTCGCAGGGCATGAAATTGTGTTTTTGTAAGTATGGATAGCGATGGAACCTTCAGAAAGAGAGGGTCGTATTTGCCAAATGTGGCTGAAATCAGCAAATACTCAATAATAAAATGATTTTATGTTCAGCCTTTGTGAGCTACTGCAGGGAAGTTCATCAACCATATATGTTATACTGCATTACCCACTACGCTGAAGTGACCTTACCAATGCATACAAATATATGTCTATCACCTGTTTACATTCATATCTTTCTGTTTAAGGAAGTCCATCGGACTTACTTTTCACCCAAAGATATTCTAAGACCTCAGAGTTTCAGGGGCTTGACGCCATGGACCCCCGGGAATCGTTTGCTCATGGACCCCAAAAGGCTTCGTTAGGCTTTCATATTTGAAGTACACTATCATGACTTTAATTTTTCAGACAGAAATATGCTAAAAACTCAGGATCTAGACACCCATCTTGGCTTTGCTCATGAACCCCAAAGGGGTTCCTAACTTCTCTTCTTGTCTACTTAGAAGAGAAGAGGAGAGAAATAGCCAAAATAATTAAAACTTTGAAGTCTTTTTAATGAAGCACTGAGAACAAAATTATACCTATTCTGAGATTAATATTTTACCCAGAGATATTCTAAAACCTAAGAGCTCTCCGGAGCTTCCCTTGAGTTTCGCTTTCTGGAACCTCACAGGGCTTTGCACCTGGACCGCTCTTGCCAAGCTCGGGTTACGTGTCAGTGGTTATGCCTCGTCAAAACTAAACTTGTGGTGCTCCCATTAAGCATTAGGCTCCACTTCACTCAAATTTGTTGGAATCGGACTCAAACGACTCAGTCTAAATTTCTCGATGTAAAGGATTCGTTTTCAGAATTGGAGAGTTTGGTATGACTTGCATGCATGGACTACAGCACTGCATGGTAACCTTGAAACAATGTATTGAGTGGAGGTAAGATCCCATTCAGGCAATCTATTCCATCCACTAACAATGATAGTTTTAGAATCAGGAAGACATCTTGGGCTCATTAGGGACCCTCAATTAACTTGAGGAATTTCAAAATGAATACTTTGTCATGGCATGACGTGCAACTTTTCGCACAATCTGGGACTAGCTGTATTTTTGTTCGACTGCCGTGAAACCTACATACTGTACGAAACGATTTCTCAAATTGTTGACGTTCTAAAAGGGTTCCCAAGAACAACCACTGAGACTGCAAATAGAACCAGTTAATAAGGTTACTCTCCAAATGAATAGGTGAAAATAGACCGTGGTATTCTACGGTTAGGTTTAGGGAACACACTTATGTTCCAACATCCCTATGTTCCGACAATCATAATATGTTGCTACACATTTATTACATCAGACACTGTTAAGGGGCCTGGATATGACGCCCGGTGCAGTAATGATGCATTGATCACATTGCGGAGGAGTTACGCTAAGTTTCAACACATGGTGAACAAAACTTCTCTGTTAACAGCATCATCAAGAAGCAAGAAATATTATCGCATATTGTACCATACGTTATTTTTTAATTTGTTAATGTGTGCGCTAATGGTCTGAAAGAGCTAATACAATTGAGATCTTTGAATTATTTATTACAAACAAATTTACGAAAACCCTTTATATTTTGTTAAAGTCGTATGCTTCTAAAAGTAACGGTCAATAAAAATATTTGAGGAATTTGTATATCTATGTTTCAATTAATTTTCACTTTTGACCCCCCTCTGCGCCTGATCAAGATAAAAAAAAAACCATCATGTTGGTGAAGTCTTGAAAGTCGTCAGAGGATAGTGCTTATAATTCTCTCTATTCCATGAAAACTCAAACATAGTTCAAAATTGTAAAACCCCTAAACTTTACATATGTACGAAAACTTTAGAATAACAGGTGATCGGGCAATGTGCATTTTGATTTTTTATTAAGCCAAGCGAAGGCTAACATTGTAGTAAAAAATACATATCTTTATAAAGGAGCTAGAAAGGTGATTTTTGGGGGTAATTGTATGCCACGAAATGTAATGTTTCTAGAGACGGCATGTTGCTCTTAGTGATGTCATTTCTCACATTCCAATGGAATGTCTATTCTCTTTCAAGCATAGATGCACATTATTTTTTAGCTCATCGCCCTATAGGGGCTAGATGAGATATTGTAAACACTTGGCTAGTGGAGCTATATATTGTACTGTGCACCCATGGGAGAATGGTTGCCATGGAAGCGCTTGGAGTGAATGAGTAGCGACACCCAGTGGTACCCCATGGTAGAGTGACTATGGGTACAGGAGGGTCCTGTTGAGTGGTATAAATGAAAACGTGTCCGTGCCAATGTGTGTGCGTGTGCGTGCGTGAGTATGTATTTGTGTGCGTCCGGACCTGTCCAAATTCTTTTTCTAGTATAGTTTGAAAAGCGTATGAGCGATTAAGTTGAAACTTGGTAAGGTTGTGCATGATGCCAATATGTGCGAGATGTATAAGGTGTATGGTAAATCGAATCAAATTTGCTGATTTTTTAGAAGAAAAGCCAATTTTGCCCAAAAATTTGTATTTCCAGTATATCTTGAGAAGTATTTGAGCATTTAATGCAAAATTTTGAGAAAAAAATGCCTGAGAGTGAAATATTTAAGGTATATCACTTTTGTAGTAAAGAGAGTGAAATTTGCTGATTTTTGAGAAAAGAAGCCAATTGTGCCCCAAAATTTGTATTTCCACCATATTTTGAGAGCTAATTAGGCATTATAAGCAATATTTTGCAAGGCCCTTCCTATGAACACAATAATGAAAATACAGTATATTACTCTTATAGTAAACTGGTGAAAATGTATAATTGTTTGGTAACAAACTTAGAGCCAGCATCTGGGTCAATAGACGCTACCTTTTTAACTTTAGCCAAAACATCTTTAGCAGAACTGGCCCCTGTCGATAATGTCTTTTACGAGAAAATTATTTTTAAGTCAAACAATAATTTTAGCAGAACCAGGTCCTGCACATGTAAATAGGAGACGTATGTGCAAATACCCATAGAGCGATGCTCTTATATCCTGCCCCTAACTCTAGTCACTAAGCCTAACCTACATGGAATAACCCAATGCTATAATTGTGTTGCGTAGCGTTATATGCACAGGTACATTTGTTACTTGAGCCTAGTAGCACCAGGCTATAACCTTAAGTTTGCTACATTACAGTAGATATCAGTATTGAGATCCTTATGACCATTTTATGCTTGAAGAATGTTTGCCACCCATTACAACCTGTTCCCCGAACTAGGTCTCTGTGAGATTTGGTTGCAGTAAACTATTACAAATCCCGTGTGCATGCCCTGTATTTTAATCAATGCTTGTTGGCGATGAGATACGCAACTCCGTGGATTGCCCTCTTGTTAATGAATTTAATTGATAATTAAATAACGTGGGTTTTGTTAGCGACACCTTTTCTTCTCATTCGGAGCTTCTAAAAGGTTAAAGTGTTCCAACCATGTTCAGTCGTACAAACAAGTTGATTCTTCGTGTTTTTGGTCTTGAATTTTGAGTTTTTCATACCTTTATTATTATGTCCAGTATGAACACAGTTTTCACACTACCCAACCGTTCGCTTGCAATGAACATTTGTTGTGATAGGATGTTCCCACATTCTTTGTTTCAAAGCCGAGAGAAGCAACACTCCGGACAGTTAGTGCTACAAATATAGCACTACGGAGCTGTAATCACAGCTGCGATCATAACTTACAAATACAGTTACTGGAAACCGGTTGATATGGACATGTGCAACTTGCTGTGGTAGGATGTTGTTCCTCTACAATTCAAAATTGGCATCTTTGCCACGAGTAAAGTAGCTTTGATGTTCTTGTTTTCTAATTCATGTTTTTCCCCTAAAACTTTCAACGTCAACACGAAAGTTCCTTTAAGAGTTAAATTCCGCCTGCATTACAATGAACACACTGTAACATAATATATTAAGATCAGTGTTATCTCGGTTATTTTAGCCTTGACTCTTTGTGAATATTACATGCCAGTAGCGCTTTACAGGAAGAGATGTATCCTACACATGTCTCTGTAACGACTGCTTACTCTACATACATATCCATCGATTACTGTAATTTTACGACCTTAACGATGCATTTGTAGTCAACTAAAAGGAAATAGGGCGTTTGTTTTAATGAAAGCATTCATATTTTTGAAACCAATGTTTGTGGACATAGAACGATAGCTTATTCAAAACAAGGAAGGACAGTAGCCTTCTTGTCAAAAAATAAGCTTCTCACAGATAGAAATTCAGTTATTTCTTACTCAACGCTAATTTGTTCACCCAAACTTTTCAAAATTCAAATGATGCATTTTCCATTACTCATCACATGCATAATGTTTTGAGGAGATGAAGCTTCGGTAGATGTTTATTGATGAGACGGAATGGTTTAACAATGATTAAAGCTATTTTCTTTTGTATGTCATGTTGGTGTATTCTAAAAGCCCTATTTCCCTTTAAACTGACATTAGTCAACACTTTTTACATGATAATTCTCATAAACGTGGTTATAGGAGGTAAATGGCAAGAAGGAAGCCTGCGTACCATTATTTAATAGATGAAGGAGAAACACGCTTTATTTCCTTGTCTGTAATGCACAGGAAACCCCAGCCGTAAACATCAAAAGTGTAAATCTCATTATAACTTAGCATAAATCAAAACTAATAGTGTACCTTAGGGAATAAAGAGACACTTAAAAAGGGGAATTTAGAAACAGTCACGTGAACTCAAATAGAGAGTGCAACCATATATTTGTAGCCTCGCTTATTTACATGCGTATGTCATTTGATTATTTCCTGGTATGTTTTAACAGCATATCGTATACACGGAATTAATACATTGCAGCATTTCCATTATATGTCAGCTACCTATTAACAGGACTATCACTCAATATGTTTCAAGACTTATTTTCTATTGCTTCCAAACAGGTTGTTATTAAAATTGTGTGCTACTACATCCCATGAGCCTAAACGTCAAGAAAAGAAATTAATGCAGGAGCACAAGCAGCTTTAGTTTGAATTCATAGATCTGTTCTGAGGCCCACAGATACTACAATTTGTTGTTCTTTTATCTCACTGAAGAAAGGAATGAATGAAATCTCAATTAAAAGTAAAACACCTGATTGGTAGGCAGTTTTCAGGGATGGGGGGATGCCAGTTACCTTATAAAATTATTTGTATAATTCATAATATCGTGATAACGAAGGAGTGTGTCAACTATGGGTCATGTAATGACTAGAGATCGTTTTGTCTTATAGAGTCCTTTACTTGGGCATTTTTTGGCCTTTTGATTTTGATCTTCAAATGCAGCGTTTAAATCATCGTATACAAGTTATTCCGTAGTATCTTCAGAGTTATCTACCCTTCCAGGATGTTTTCGAGCTGGATGATGTCTTGAGATGAAGTGTATGAAACATATTATCATTAGCTACCACGGATCATTTGTCTTTCTACTACAAGTTTTAGTAAGCTAAAATTAAAAGTATTCAACAATTTAATTCGCAGCTCTCTGAGCATTGTTTGACACATTGTGATTGAAAACAAAATGTTGAAAATCAGTCTGTTTCTTTGTCTGATCTCCAGGTTTACGTTTGTGGTGTTGTAAACAAGTTAGAGTGTAAATAATTTGCTACAAATATATACTATATGTGCCACGAGATGAAAAACTGCCTGTGTATTTTTTTTATCTCGAGAAAAAGTTTTTCCTCTAAGGAAAAAACAACATGAAAAAAGGGACTTGTTTTCTTAACGAAACTACTTACCGAATATGAATTGCATCTTTGCTACGCTCTGCAACAAAATAAAAAAGAATAAAAAAGTGAACTGTTCTGTCTGCTTATTTTCTCTGTAGTCCTTTTAGTGACAAATCATGACAGAGTTTACAGTCATTGTCAAAATATGTTGTTTATGAAATTTCAATCTCACCTTGGGTCCTATAATATAGGAAAAAACTTGTCAACATGGATGTAATAAACAGGATCGGTATTAAAACGTACAGCGGAATGAAACCAGTCGGCTCTGAAGAGAGATAACATTACAAGAAAATGTTGCACCAGTATTCACAAGTAAGCATGAACAAACTTTGACTTACGACCATACCATGTCGAAGATAAGCGATGCAATTATGTACAATACTTTGCTAACGAGGTATTGAGTGTGTTCCTAATTCTAGTGTGCTAATCCTAACTATGCGAATGTTGCTTTACCCTTGTTCGGTCGTAGTACCCAGAACTAGCGTCAATGGTTGGAATTTGTCGATACCGCAATATTTTTTTTGCATACCTTTCCAATGAGGACGCATCGGCAGGATATTTTTACGACTAAATAACAAAATGCATAGAATATCTGAGCATGTGTGTTTGATCTATATCAAAACTGATTTGCTCCTTCTTAACTAAATATTTACATACTGACTTTGTGAACAGAAGAAAATAGGAGCGAATGGTTAACTGCATTGATCGTGATAAGTACTTACCTTGTTCTTCAAAAGTATTTGGTTCTTCCGTGGGAAGAATGACTTGAATATGTAGAAATTGTTTCACTATGTAGTCTCCACTAACAAGACATGTTATTGTCGTATACTCGTTAGCTCTGCTGATGTCAAGAGTTAACGCAAATTCCGTTTGATTTTTTTCTGTGTAATGTTTGTGGTTCACACCATTTATGAGCCAAGTAATATTGAATGGTGGAATTGCGTTTTTTACACGACATTCCAATTCTTCTTGTAGTCCAGGAATGAATCGTAACTGTCTTTGTATAGTGGTATAACCTTTTACTATGGTAACGGAAGGTCTTGCTGCTTGCAGAAAGAGAAACGTATCCGAAGAAAATATAGAAATTAAATTAAAGACGAATAACTTCATGATGTGTACACTTTCGTTTGTTATTATTCTCATTAAACGGGCCTATGCAAACCTCCTATGTTGCAGTCTTTAATAAGAGTTATCTACCTATGACTTCCAGTGTAATGAAGGCTTAGTTTTGGAAATTGTGGGTGAATTTCCTATTTTAATACGTTGGTGAAAATTGGTATTTCATTTGTGTCTAGCAATTCTACAACTTAAAGTATCAAAAATTGGTAACCATAGGATAGCGTAAAGCTGTAATTTACTGAATTGCACTCATCGTCCGTTGATCAACATTACGAACTTACAACCAACATTACCCTAAGCTATATGCTGAACATTTGAAACGTGTTAATGATGTTTTATTTGTCTTGGATGGATCGTTGTCCACGATGTTAATGCCATTAAGGCAGGGAGTATTTTGCTCGTAGTATCTAGGGTGACGTATCATAACGAGAGGACATGCAGTGTTTCTGGATGAAGAAAACAGTTACGTTATTTCACTTAATTGTTATACATACCGCGCAGTTGGAATATGGCTTTAAGGGTTGAATATTTCCAACAAGTAAAGTTCCCCTTCTGCTGCAGAGTCTTTGTGACATTGGACAACTTCAGTGAGTAGTTTGATTCATTACATGAACTCGTTTCCATGTCAATGCGAACAATTGGGTGTCCACGTGGTAAACCGTTTCTGACAATAAGATCTTCGCCCAGCATCCAACTCACACTTTCTTTATCAGTATCAGGTGCAAGAGGACATATCAAACAAGATCTTCCGTTTAGCTGAAATACCACTGTCGAAATTGGTACTTCATTCTCGGCTGTTGCTTTATGTGTTATGGTCACATGGATCAGCAGAAGAACTGGAACAAAAAGAAAATAATAGTAGCTGGGAGATAAGACTAACAAGACAGATAATATCTCAGAAATATTCTGTATTACATAATGTACTGTACCACGTAAAGAACACATATTCCCGAAAGTTTTCCTCAGCCAGTGGATAGACAATAACTCCTGACGTATCACAATTCCAAACACTCTTAATTGTTGTGACTCACTTATCACATTGATCTGATCTTTCTTCGTATATCGTTCCACGTATGCAAGTGAGCGATTATTTGTGTGCAGTTGTCACTTTCATTTTCAGAGAGATTAATATGTAGGGCACTATTACGCTTTAATTTCTAGGCAGATCTACAACGAATAAAGTTTCCGTCTACGCATTGCTGCTGAAAGCACTAGACCTGTTACACATTAGACACAAAGTGCAATCTTTTGGAAGGAATTGTAGTCACATTTTGAAACTTTTAAATTTTGGAATACTCTACTTTGTTAGCAAATGCATTTAGTTATTGATGGTAGACTAGTAATACACGAAAGGGAAAAGAAAGACATTACCCTGCCGTTTTGTTTGTATGTGGCGAAACAACGTTGTGTAGGCAATGAATAAAGCTAATTCTACCGAGCTTTTTCAAAATTCATTGCGCTGCACTTGCTGTACACCTCAGTGATATCGTCTAGCATCCAGTATTGTCGTAATTTAAATACGTTATAACCCAATTAGAACAATTTTAGTTGATGAATATTTATGAAAATATTATCAACTTGGTACCAAAGAGCTAAAATGAGTTAGAACACCGGGAGTCTCTCAGGATCTTTTGCTATGGAGCACTACAGTCAAGTTAAAAAAAACAAATAAAAAAACAAGAGGGCATTCCAAGGAGTTGCGTATTTCATCGCCAACATGCATTGATTTCAACACAGGGCCTACACATGGGGATTTGTAATAGTTTACTACAGCCACATCTCACAGAGACCTTGTTCCGCGCACTGATTGTAAATTAGAGCCAAACATTCTTCAAACATAAAATGGTGGCAAGCAAACCGAACATAAAATGGTAATATTGATATCTACTACAAGATAGCAAGCTAAAGCCTAAAGCCTGATGCCCTTCTTCCA